>OY979713.1:8910593-10215911 GCA_963855925.1 Inga laurina
TTATAACACTTATTATATGAAGTAAAAAATGGTATTGATGGAAAATAAAAGAAAAACTTACCGCATAACCAGTATCACCATTGATATATTGAATCCATCATTTTGTATGCTTCCAGTACCATTGCATGTATTGAGACGTTCTATCAATTTCATCATGTGCCATTGGAGCATTAACAATAGCATCTGACCAAGTATCCCATGCCTGAATAAAGGTTGAGTATTGGTTAATCCAATTTGTAGTTGTTTTACTTCGTAGTTGCATTGTGTGGTAATTTCCCAAATGAATAGGTTGGGCAAGAATTGGTTGCTGATAACCAAATTGCCTCAGCACACGATCAGGGTGGTGGCATTCTATGATATTAAAGCATATCAAAGGAACAGAACTGAGCCAAATTTCAGGTGTTTGTAAGCAAAACTCTGGAATTAATTGGCGTACTTCATAAGATTCATATGGCCGCCAAATTATCTCGTCATCAACCATTTTATCTCGGAAACTCCTATATCGGAGCAAAGTCGTGGCACTTGGATGAGGGTTTTGTCTAACATTTTTCCATCTATTATTACAAAAAATAATATCATAAATGTATGAGTTTATTAATATAAATGGATATGAAATATTTTATAGGTGAATTTAGCATACCTGAAACCCAAAGGAGGTAAGAGATGATATACATCTAAATTTGGATCTGGATACACAGGTCAGGGTGGTGCGATCATAGGGAAGTGATCTCATGCCCATAAATGTAGCAATGACAAGCATCCTCCAATCCCATCCTCAGTTGGATTAGTAGCATTACATAGTTCTCTATACATATGAGCTAAAACTGCCGATTTCCAATTAAATTTTCCAACTTCTTCAAGATTGTAAAGTAGTGGAAGATACATTAAGTAAACCCGACTACCCGATCTATCTGGCTTGAGGTATCCACCTATTAACCTGAGAATATATGCACGAGTAAATTGTTGAACTTGTACGTCATCGGAATCTTCAGGTAGGCATCTTCTGCTTGAAACTCTCCATAATCACATTTTTTTAATTCAAATTAACCTTGCAACATCGACGATATTGACGACATTGAACATTGTATGGCTCAACAACCTCAAACGATGTTGATATTCTATTAAACTCACGAACAACATAGGCAGATGCATTTTGTGTTACTACGCCCAGCTTCTTTGTTAGTGTTTCTAAAAACACTTGTCCAGCCGCAATTTGTGCATGAACTTGTCGACCATGATTCACAAAATATTCATTCACTCTATACATCATTGCCTTGACTAAACCAGTTCTTGGCAGACTTTGAACGCCTTTAAATACACCATTCATGCACTCTACAAGGTTGGTAGTCACATGGCCAAATCGTCGACCTTCAAAGTCATAAGCACATGACCATTTCTCTTTTGGGATGGCTCCAATCCATTGAATTGTAGGTGCGTGATGTAATGCTATCTCTGTTAATTGTTGATCAACAACATGACGTTCATAGGTGTAATATCCCAATTTTTGATTATAAGCTAATGAGGATTAGTGTGGATATTTATGAATTTAAATGGGAATTATTATGTGTTTTATGGCTATTTTAATTAATACATCATCATTATTGAAAAATTGAAAGAATGGAACTATTGGCCATGAGTTGGTAATTAAGGGAGAAATTAATTACTAATTAAGTGAAAATGAGAAGTATGAGCAAAATGGCTAATTAATCTCTTTTGTTAATTGTTGATCAACAACATGACGTTCATAGGTGTAATATCCCAATTTTTGATTATAAGCTAATGAGGATTAGTGTGGATATTTATGAATTTAAATGGGAATTATTATGTGTTTTATGGCTATTTTAATTAATACATCATCATTATTGAAAAATTGAAAGAATGGAACTATTGGCCATGAGTTGGTAATTAAGGGAGAAATTAATTACTAATTAAGTGAAAATGAGAAGTATAAGCAAAATGGCTAATGGAGGGATTAAGGTGATTAATTGGTAACATATTTGGTGAGAACCAATAAAGAAATGACATGTGTCAAGCTTACTTGTGGAGAGGAGATAAGGAAAAGTCAAATGCACATTTTAAAATGTTTTCTCTCTCTCTCCCTCTCCCTTCTATTTTTGCTGACACAAGAGAAGCATGGGGGGAGTAGAGTATCATCATTCCTTCTTCACCTCCTTTATACTCCTCTCTCTCTCTCTTTCTTCTTCCATTTTCGGTGCCATTAGAGCTTAGGAGAGAGAAAGGAAAAACTTGATTTTGAGATAAGCTAATGACCTCAAATGCAAAAGCTCATTTATTTAAAGTTGTTCCTTGAGTTAAGAGCTACATTTCTATGGTTATAGTTTTCCATTTAGTGTTGGTTTGAAACTTCAAGAAATTGTGGAGGTTGGAGAATCAATAAGCTCCTTTGAGATAGTTGTTAAGGTGAGTTTAAGATACCTTTCTATATAAGTTTTGTGCTAAATTATTTTGCTTGAAAATTCTGGAAATTTGGCTTGAAATTTCAAAAATTAGGGTCTTGTGGTGTTTGAATTGTTGTTATCATGGATATGATGCTTTGAGATGTATCTTGGATAGATAGAATTTGATTGAAGCTCAAATGTAAGGTTTGGCACTTTGTGTTGGTTTTGTGCATTGGGCAAAAACAAGGCATGTAATTGGGTTGTGATTTTGGGGAATTTTGAGGTTACCATTGTGTTCCTTGTAAAAATTTATGTGGGAATAGGCTTGATTGTTAATTTTGGAGCCATTGGATACTTTGGTAGAAAATTGGAAAATCTGTCTTGTATGAACTCTGTCTGGGTAGACAGTTTCCACGAACGTTTTAAACGACCAAATGGTGCTGGAAAATTCTGAAACTTTCAAGTCTTAAATACCACATCCCAAGCTTCAAAATAAACATATATTTTGTGTCATTTCCTTTAGTATTCTGGGAGATATGATTATCCAAAGTTTGGGATGGAAACAAAATTCTGTTTTGGAGTAGTGTTGAGTTTTGGGTGATTCTGTATTTGTGTGATGATTTGAAGTAATGACCCATATTTTTTCTAGAAAGAGGACTTAAATACCTTTCATTTGGCTTTAGAATCACCTCATTTTTATTTTTCTAGAATTAGTTATGAATTTTGGAAGTTTAGCCAATAATCAAGGAATTTCTTGGCCACAGAACAAACCTTTTTTACCTGATTCTAGCCGCGGCCCATAGGTGGCTGGCTGCGGCCAGTGACCTTCTGACCATATTTTGGCTGTGGCCCAAGGAAGGGCTGGCCGCGGCCAACCCCTGTGTTCCAGCACTTTGAGTTTTTGAAAGGAGATCGCTAACCTATTGTTTCCCAACCTTTTAAGGCTTTTATTAGAGGCATTTATGGCCTCTTAAGGGTCAATTATGATAATCAAATTTAAGTGTTATGAAGTAAATTAAGTCTTGGAATAGAGTATAATTCTTCATCCTCAATTATGATTCTATGATTTGACATTTGCTCTACTCGGGAGAGACCGCCGCTAGGACACGCCCAGAAGGACCAAGGTAGTGACTCTTCTCTCATATTGTGTACGATGTTTTGGTATGCATAACTTATCATTGAACTTTGTGAACTGTGTGCCATAGTCTATTATGGCGTGAGCACTTCAGCGTGAGCCGTATAGGGATTGACGCTGGTCATCTCTAGGTCGGCTGTTGAACTGCCATCGTTATCAACATGGATCTGTGTGAATCGGACCCGTGGGGCGGCGTTTGTGAATCCAGCCGTGGGATGTGTGTATCTTGCCAGTGTGGCATGTGTTATGAAATGCTTTATATGAATCCTAGCTGTGATGAAATATATTGTGTGGATTGTTTTGATGCAATGCAGCGTGAGCAATCGTAAGGGATGACATGTGTCATACTAACCATTGCCGTTGTAGTTGGTTTGTGTGGATAATGATTTGATTTCATGCCTTATTATTGTACATACTATGATTGATTTGACACTAGGGGGATTCCTTAGAATCTCACTCTCCCAAAAACCATGTTTTAGACAAGGCAGAAGGATCGAAGGGAAAGCGGGTGACGAAGAGTAGTTAGAGCTCTGGTTTAGGAGTATACTTTGGTTATTAGTTATCATGTAAATCATTTGAATATTTTTGGATCAATTGTATATGTATTGGGATAGATTGTACAGTTTTGTGTAATCCTCAAGTCAAGGGTAATGAATTGTGGGCTTTGTGCCTTTGTAAAAGCCTTATTAATGAATGAAACCCGAGTGTGTCGGGAATTTGCATTATACTCTGATATTTGTGAATAAAATCAAAATGTACATTCCATTTAGTATTGAAATGTGAATATGAGACTGTCATGAACATATTTTATAAAAATTTTTGTAAGCCATGATTTTGGGAAGTTTGATTTTGTTTAAGTCCCAAAATCATCTAAGGTCTCTAATTCTACATCAATTACGTGTTTATGAACTAAATCTCGGCCTATGGTGGAAAAAGGTTACAATAGGTGTACCCTATAACCCCCTTCGTAATTATATCCAAAATACGTGATTAAAATGAAATAGAAACCAATAATAATCAAATAACATTTACTAACCCATCACATGACGGAGTTTTCACAAATACCTTTCAAAATAATTTATAAACTTGGTCTCATATTCACATTTCGAATACAATTACTACGCGAAGATAAATCACATTCATATAAATATCAGAGTGCACAACATAATCATCCCGGCAATCCCGGGTATATACCTTTGCTAAAGATACATAGGGCACAATTGCCCATTACAATTCTTCAAATGGGGATTACACAATCTTATCTCAAATTCATAACCCTATATTCAACCGAATCATATACAGTCTTCACAACTCATTGATAACCAACTACCAACTCTCATCTTGTAGGAGTCCTAGCCACTCCCTCCACGAGCCACTTGCCCTGTCTAAATTGTTGGTAGGGGAGGGTGAGATTCAAGAGAATCTCAGTAGGGAAACATTATCAATATGCAGGCAAGATAAGTGTTAATGCATGACATGCTTGCATCACATAACTCATTCACACATACAATGACAAATCTATAAGCTCAATGCTTCGAACGATACACATATGGCCATAGCATATATTGAAACATAACTTCAAATCATTCATACATGTTCCACATAATCAAGCATCAACACATTAATACAATTATTAGAGCATGCAGGAGAGATAAGTTCCCTACCTTAACTCTTTTATGCCTCGAAACGTGTGCCTCAATATATGTGCAAACAGCTCGAGGCTTCATATTTTGATTATACAATGTCAAATGTACTATTTAGACACTTCCATAATGTTTCTGGGGGGTTATATGAGGCTGTATTGAAAATTTACTAAAATGCCCCTGGGGACTCGGCCCGGCTCCACCGTACTCGATCCGGTTGTACTTTTTCTGAAATTTTGACATGGGCTATTCTAACCTATTTCCACCCATGGAATCTATTTCTGAACTTGAAATTATCAAATTCAATGTCAATTACAAAATTACCCTTAGCCCCACTTTAAGGGTTTCAGGGGCATTTTCGTAATTATGCTTTTTTGGCCTTTTCCGAAAAAGTGCCCAACTGTAACCCTACCTAATTTTTGCTCCTGAACTCAATGGAATCATCAAATCATTGAAAATCCAACTCTAAGACCCATTTCTAGAGCTGGCTGAAATTCTCAAGTATTCCAGGTAAAATTGGGGTTTTTCGGTTTTGGCTCGGTAAACGCATTCCTTTCTACTCCTAACCACTTTATTGACTATTCCATTAGGTTACAACTACCATTTAGTACCAATTTGGGCAGCATAACAGCTCCACATACCCATTTTCCATTTTTGAAACCAATGAAAATCCGGTGAAATTTCACTGATTAAATTGTCCAGAGCAGCCAGAATAGTCAATACACAAGAGTTTGGAAGTTACCTCAAGCTCCTACTAGCTTTTCTCAAGAGTGGCTGAACCCTAGCTCACTTCAACACAAGAAATGGAGCTTCCAAACCTTAAATTACATAGAAGAGTAGCTTAGGAATGGAGTTATATGCGTTAGGAGCTAGATCGTCAGAGAAATAGGCTTACCTTGTGAGATTTCTTCCTCTTTCTCTCTCTAAAGATCTCAACCGTCTCTCTCTTTTCAGCTATTCTCAGCGTTGGAAATGAGGAGGAGGAAGGAAAAAAACGTTTAATAACATATCCCATGCTTATGTCATCAATGTAACATGATGATGTCATAATTCTGAATTTTCGGATTTTTGGCAGATTTCTGCCCAAACTTTGAAAAATTATAACTAATTCTATAAAAATAAAAAATGAGGTGATTCTAAAGCCAAATGAAAGGTATTTAAGTCTTATTTATATGAAAAATATGGACCATTACCCAAAATCACCAAAAGAGTCCAGAATTACATAAAACTCATCACTGCCCCAAAATAGAGTTCAGTTTCCATCCCGAAATTTGGACTGTCATATCTCTTTGCTCACAATACGGAATGTTACAAATTATATGTCCGTTTTTAAGCTTGGGATGTGAAATTTAAGACTGGAAAGTTTCAGAATTTTTAGCCACCATTTGGTCATTCAAAACGTTCACACAAACTGACTGCCCAAAATAGAATTTCATTGGATAGAATTTCAGATTTTGCATCTTTGCTTCCAATGGTCCCATTTTCATACCAAACATCATTCCCACATAAATTTCCACAAGGAATCCATTGGAAACACCAAATCAATCAAATTCACATCATATTGACATGTTTTCACAACAATCTCAACATGTCAACACAATTCACATTTCAAAACCTAACATTGCAACTTTTCCATTCCAAAGTTCCAAACCAATTTCAATGACATCAAAACACACTATGACATCATTTCCAACACAATATCCCATTCAATTCTTCCCTTTATTCTAAGTCAATTTGGATGTTAATCCACAATTGAACTCAAATATAGGGTTTCAGCGCTGCTCACAACACACACGAATCACATTTGAGTGTCAAATCACATCATATTCTCCAAAAGGGTTATTTATCACTAACCACATCCACTTTTGGAGTCATTAACCCTTAATCACAATTTGGGATCTTGCTAAACCGAGGCTTAGAAATCCACTAATCTTAGCTCAAGTCTCAAAAGTCGGGGTATTATATACCCTACATATAATAACTATCTTGTTACAATGTTCATAAAATCATATAGTTATAAGATCACAAAAAATATGAGAAATCTCACCAATATTTATAAACTTCTCTTTCAACCAATTTATTCCATGAGTTTTGTGAAGATTTGATGCCACATGCCGCAAACCAAAAACATGATATGCTTGTGGTGGTTGCCATCCAACTTGGGGCTGAGCAACTGCTGCCAAAATTGAATGATGTCTATCTGAAATTAAACAAATTTCCATTCTATCTTTTGTGACATAGTAGCGTACGAGGTATAAGAACCATGCCCAAGTAGATCACACAATGAAACATTTCAATTGGTTGACCATTTGAATCAACTTTAGAGCATTGTTTATGTGAAAATTGTATGCATGACCCAGCCATAAAGTGTTGAACTGCAGCTAACCACCTTGGGAGTAAGGAATAAGATGTCTTCCAATTCCCAAAAACAGTGGCAACATCTAATTATTTTGCCTTCCATGCTTTCCTGTATGACATAGTATAACCAAACATTGACTGCACTATCTCGATAATTTGTGAGATCTTCACATTTGGCTTATCAGTTACCATTGCCACAATATAAGATGATATAACATCAGCATCCAACTTTGGATGGTCTTGAGTCAATGATGTGCTCAAGCACGTGTGGGCCCCACAATATTTTGTTATCTCCCTATTTTCTTTCTTGTATGCCCTTACTCTCTAATTGCAATTTGACCCATAGTTAACACATCGATACTCTTCATATTTTTTACATGAATAATAAACCTTAAATGTGTGATGTACTCAAATAGAGTATAGCTTGATTTCACGTCTTAGAACCCGGACACTGTTAAACACCTTTCCAATATATAACTCATTCGTATCGCTTAGATTCAGAATTTCTTCTAAATCATCAACCTCATAAGTTATATCTGGCTTAACATTAATTTGTGATAAGAAAGCAGTTGCAAGATCATTGTGCTCATTCCCCTCTTCATGATCATTGTCGTTGTCTTCATTATTATTCTCACCACCAACATTTAAATAAGAATCATATTCATCCTCTTCCTCGATTTCATCCATGGCGTCTTCTATATGAGGAAGTGAACATGGTACTTCATTGTTGCCACCATATAATAGAGGTTCAAATGAGTGGACATTTTCCATGTCATCGGTAAACATTGATTTTTGTCCCACAATGTTAACCTCGCTGATACTTGCTGGAAGTGTATTTCCAACATCATTGATTATTGGTTGTGATTCAATGTGGTCATCATATGGTAAATCACATATGTCAGCATACAACTCTGCACATGTCAATTGAGTTGAAAATCTTCTAGTCACTTGCCACATTTATTGTATATCCGAGTCATCTTCCAAATTGCATGCCTGGTACTGTGGTGGATTTATGCATGTAGGATATCTGTATACTATATTTGTCATGATTTGATTTGGAGGAAGTTGTAGCTTTTGTCTGATAACTTCCTTTAGTTTACTCAGGATAATATTTGGGTCAACTTTGATTATTTTCACCATATCAGACTCAAATGTTACACCGGATGGGCCATTGCAAATTCGTCCATTTGAAAATATACACACGAACTCCTTTATATGATTCATCTTACTTTTTAAATATTACATTACAATTATTAATAAAATTAAATGAAATTGTCAAAACAATTTAAATTCACAATATCACATTTACAAAAATCATCCTAAAAAATATTCATAATTGTCTCATCACATTATGCATAACACCAACAAATAATCATAATAAAATATAAAATAATATTCTTCATTTACCTTTCACTACTTTTTTTTTTTATAAATTTTTGTGGCAACGCATTTTAAAATATATTTTATTTCTTATTATATTTTTGGTTAATTAAAAATTAATATATATTATCATTGAAATATACAAAATTGATGATCATAAATTTGGTACACTTATTATTTTTTTATTTTATTTTATTTATTAATATTTTTTCTAAAACAATAAAGATTTATAAGGACTAAAATAGAAAATAAAATTCTATGTGTGGCTATAAGAGAATTCTGACAAAAATAAGGGTATTTTTCTGTAATATTATCTGTCACTTTCAACTGAAAAAATATCAGAGCAAATTACAGAAAATACCCTGAATTTACAAAATTCCAATTGGGTCCCAAAATACGAAATTCACCAATGGAAACTAGTTTTTTGGCTGTGAAAATATCAGAGAAAGCTACATAAAAGTACTCGTAATTTCGAAAATGTCATTTTGATCCAAAAGTTCGAAAATCGTCCTTTATCAATGATATTATGTATAAATAATATAAAATCAGTACCACTGTATAAATATAAAAGGAATATATACTTACTAAAATCTATCTTATTCTTGTGGTAAAAATATCTTTTTCCTAAATATTTTAACTACACACACCTATATTCTAAATATTTTATATATTCTAAAATTTTAATCTATAATTATATTTTAAATATTATATACCACTACATATGTTGGGGATTTTTTTTTTAAAGTTTTATCCTACCAACATTAAAGTTTTTGGGTGAGCCAATCTTTCAGCAAATATCATAAATATACAAATAAGGTTCCGCAAAATAAAAATATATTTGCTAATATCATGACACAAGGTTCACATAGGCGAAATCACATGCTTAAAAATAAAGATCAAATTTAAATTTTGAAATGTCAAAACTAACCTATATTACCATATAATACAGGATAATATTTACAGTCAAAATAAAAGGCATATATTTTGCTTTTCCAAGTTATTGAACTAACCACTGACCACAAAAAAAAAGTCAAATAATAGTTATCAAGTGTAAAAAAAATAAAATTCAAATTACATCTTACAAACTACCAAATTAAGAGAAAAAAATTAAAGAAACAACTTACCCACAACAGCAATAAGAAAAACAATCGATGCAAATAATCAAGGATCAACAAAGCAAAGGAGGAGGAGAAAACTTAAAGAAAAATGAAATGAGAGAAAAGAAGTGCAGAGTGAGACGCATGAATGTTGAGAAAGACTTGAGCAAACTGGAGAGAACTTTAAGAAAAATGAGATGAGAGAAAAGAAGTGTAGAGTGAGAACGCATGAATGAATTCCGCTCGAATAAGAGGCTTGAGCAATCTATAAAGCAATATACCAATTGGCAAAAAAAAAAAAAAAAAACTAACAACATCTCACTGTGTGTGTTCATGAGCTTACCTTGGGGAATGGGTGATATGACTAAGGAGTAGGCATTGGGAAGGAGGAATGCAAGGAACACGCGCGGTACGAAGAATATATTCCTGACATCTATTTTTAATTATTTTAAAAAAAGTCACATCATATAGAAATCATTCATGCGAAGAATGATTTTTGGATTTGTCAGACTGAAAATCGTTCTTTGCAAGAACGATTTCTTCACAAATTTGAAATCGTTCTTCACAAGAATGATTTTAAGTGTTGTATTATGGTAAATAGTTTCAATTTTATAGCATTTTGGTATTATATTTTACTGTTTACAGTGTTCCAATAAAAAAGCCATGTTTATTTGTCCGCTACATCCTTTTCTCATAATTATACCATTTTCGTGTTGTTTTAGGTCTAAAATTATGGGTTGATTTTTTTTTAAAAAAATTGTATCCAATATTTTGAAGCATTTTTCTGGGAGCACTAGTGTTAATATTTCAAGTAGTATATAGTATCTTAAAATAATTTTTCATACTTTTAACCCTTTAAAATATTTTGGGAGAATTACACTGTAGTCTCATGGAAGAGAGTATATGAAGAAATGGTCCCAAGAGATTCTGAAATTACTGTCAAGTCCTATGGGACCATTTTGTAATAAATTCATGCGAGAAATATCATAAATACCCCTATCAAATAAATAGAGAAAGGGAAGCAAAATGATGTCAAATGCCGTATGAAATAGCTCTGGAGATGGGGATGGAGAAGAATGCTGAGTTTCAAAATTTTTCGGCGAGAAAGGAGAGCTTCGAGGACGGTTGGTGGTGGGTTTTTGTCGTTGATCTTGTCGATAAAAGGTAAGGAAGGGGATCAGATCTATGTTCCAAAATCGTAAGAAATTCTGGGGTAGCATGAAGATAAAGTTTCGGACAATTCTGATGGATGTAAAGAGAAGGAGGATGTTCGTATGAAGGGATTGGGTACTATGAATATGACTAATCATCTGTGGGTTGGAGCTGTGGCTGCTCTAGTTTCACGGTTTGACTGTGATTTCAATGTGTTTGTGTATGGTTTAATATGCTCTATTTTTGCTGTCATTATGCTATATTTTCTGGTTCATTGTATTGTGTTTCTGCAATAGAAGAGCTAAGGAATGGAGATGAGGGTGAAAGGTGTGTGGCTATATAACCTGATATGCGTAGGAAAAAGGTGTTGTTAATGGGAGCAACGATAGTTGTCAATAGAGGCTGTTGAACTTGTTAATGACAATTATATGTCATATTTAAATGTTTTTTTTACAACTAAAGGTTTTTTTGATTGAAGTTCGTTTTGGTCTTGATAAATGGAAAAATCTGTCTGATTTTTGTGGGTATTGTCCTCCATTTGCTTGTAAACTAACCTAATAAATGCAATGGATATGCTTTGGCTAAGGTTTCAATGTGTTCAGGTATGATTTAGTATGCTCTGTTTTTATTGTCATTATGCTCTATTTTTTATTCATTGTGCTGTGTTTCTGCAATAGAAGAGTTAAGGAATGAAGATGAGGGTGAAAGGTTGTAGCTACATAACCTGATGTGCTTAGGAAAAAAATGTGCTGTTAATGAGAGCAGCGATAGTTGTCAATGGAGTCTTCTGAACTTCTTAATGACAACTATAAGGTTTGACAACAATAGATTTTGGTTTAAAAATGATTTTTCCAACTGACATAAAGAGATGTGTTTTTCTTTTCAAGAATTTTAAGGCTCTTGAACTAATTTTGACACCTTTTGCTCCTGAACTTATGCAAACCTATAAAGCTAATTTTGACACCTTTTTTGAAGAATGTTTGGCTTACTTGGATTGGAATACAATGCTAAAGTGGTGAAAATTCCTTTTTTTAGGGAAGCAAGATGGACAAAGGAAAATTTGTCAAAGACAAACAAGGAAGCAAAAGCCCAACAAGATTAAGGGCACCAAGCTTTTATGGGTATACTTTATTCACTGAAGAATTTTTCATTTACAAGGAGGAGAAGTAGAAGGACAAGAAAAAAGAGAAACAAAAGGGGAAGGGGAGGGGGAATCACCCATTATAAATATAATTGTATGGACAATATATTAAGGGATGGTAATGACTATGTGCACAGTCATTGTAAATATGGTTAACTTTTTTGTAATGATTAAGTGCAGTGACGTTGTTTTTTCCTTGCATATTGTTTGTAATGACTATGAGTTAACGTTAGTGCTAAAGTTATGTAATGCACATATGATGCTTTTCCTTGTACATTGTTTAACTCTATTGATAACTGCAAAAGACTCCATTGACAAGTTGAGGAGACTCCGTTGACAACTCCAGGAGTCTCCAGTGACAAGTCATTGGACTAGAATGTAGTTGTCAATGGGCATCTATTGACAAGTGGAGGAGCCTCCATTAACAAGTCAATGAGCTTCAACTGACAACTCCAGGGGCCTCAATTGACAAGTCCAAAATCCTCAATTTACAATTCATAAGGCCTCCATTGACAATTCAATGGGCATCCATTGATAAGCCAATGAGCATCCATTAACAAGTCATAGGGCCTCCACTGACAAGTTATAGGGCCTCCATTAACAACTCCAGGGACCTCCATTCTCAACTCAATGGTCGTCTATTGACAAGTGCATAAGCCTCCATTAACAAGTCATTTTGCCTGCACTAACAACTCCATGGGCCTCTATTGACAACTCGATGCGCCTTCGTTAACAAGTCATAAGGGTCTCCATTGACAACTCAATGAGCATCCATTGACAAGTTAAGGAGCTTCCACTGACAAGTCAATGGGTCTCCATTGATAACTCTTCAACCCTTCCATAGACAAGTTAAGGATGCACTAGTGACAAGTCATATAATATGACTATCTAATTAATATTAAATATCAACAACATAGGTAATCTATAAATATGTGCACATAAACTATCAGTTTCCAATGTGATCATAACTGCATATGTATATATATATTAACAACTTCATAGGCAAACATTAACAACTCTAGGGACCACCACTGACAACTCTAGGTCCATACATTGACAACAGAATTTATATCAGATTACAAATTTTCATAAATGAAAGTAGGATACAAAACCATATTACATGCAACCTTCATTTACATTTGAAAATACAGGTACAAGGAACTAACAACAAATTCACAGACCGTGGCAAAAAATCAAGTGGTCTGGTTTCTATCTAATCAAATTTACAATCGGATTTCTAGATCTAACCGTTCCCCCAACATATGTTATATCACTGGCTTCATTGTCTTCAAACCTTCCCCCTATATGAAGGAGACATAGTAGAATTCTTGCTAAAAGTGGTAGCCATCACCGCTATCCACTTGTATAAAATAGTTGTCATTAACCATTTCAGGACTTCCAGCCACATATCTTTCACACCTTGTTCATTAAATCCAACTTCTAATTACTAAAAACAGCACAAAGTACCAAAACACAACAAATTTTTCAACCTCATTCCAAACATCATTACACCACAAACAAAACATTTAAATATGACATATAGTTCTCATTAACAAGTTTAGCAGAGTTCATTAACAACTATCGCTGCTCCCATTAACAACACATTTTATTCCTATGCACATCAGGTTATGTAGCCATAACCTTTCACCCTCATCTTCATTCCTTAGCTCTTCTGTTGCAGAAACATAGCACAATGAACCAAAAAATAGAGCATAATGACAACAAAAATAGGGTATACTAAACCATACTCAAACATATTGAAACCTTAGCCAAAGTATATTCATTGCATTTACCAAGTCTGCCTTTATAGTTTACAAGCATATGGAGGAGAATACCCATAAAAATCAGACAAATTTTTCCATTTATCAGGACCAAAACGAACTTCAATCAACAAAACCTTTAGTTGCAAAAAAAATTTAAATATAACATATAGTTGTCATTAACAAGTTCAACAGCCTCCATTAACAACTATTGCTGCTCCCATTAACAACACCTTTTTTCCTACGCACATCAGGTTATATAGGTACACACCTTTCACCCTCATCTTCATTCCTTAGCTCTTATATTGCATAAACATATCACAATGAACCAAAAAACAGAGCATAATGATAGCAAAAATAGAGCATACTAAACCATACACAAACACATTGAAATCACAGTCAAACCGTGAAACCATAGTAGCCACAACTTTGGCCCATAGATGATTTGTCATATTTATAGTACCCGATCTCTTCATATGAACATCTTCCTTCTCTTTACATCCATCAGAATTGTCTGAAACTTTATCTTCATGCTGCCCTAGAATTTCTTACGATTCTGGAACATAGATCTGATCCCCTTCCCTGCCATTTATAAATAAGCTCAATGAGAAAAACCCACCACCGACCATCCTCAAAGCTCTCCTTTCTCGTCAGAAAATTTCAAAACTCAGTGTTCTTCTGCATCCCTATCTCTAGAGCTATTCCGTACGGCATTTGACAGCATTTTGCATCCCTTTCTCTATTTATCTGACAGGGGTGTTTATGACATTTCTCACCTGCAATTTATTACAAAATGGTCCCATGAGACTTTACAGTAATTTTAGCATATTCTCTTCCATGGGACTACAATGTAATTCTTCCAAATATTTTTTTCACTTGTACTTAGTGTCATGCTAGACTTAATGTAATTTTATCTTTAATGTATTTTTTCAACTTCAAAAATTACTTTAAAATATAAGGTGTTACTAGAAAAATATATTTAGAGTAGGTGGAAATCAATAAAGCAGTATCTTATGTTTAGAGTTGGTCATTTCATATTCATTAAAAATTATATCATACTTCCATAGCCATACCAAACACACTTTTATCCTCACCTTACTTCCACTTCTATTTTCACTTCCATTTCTATTTTTTATCCTCACCTTACTTCCACTTCTATTTTTATTTCCATTTCTATTAAAAACTCTTCCACTGTATCAACGGGACATAAGTTAATGTCGCTTGTATTTCCTAAGGAATTAATGACATTGAGCTATTTTCAGAAAAAGGGGAAAGGAAAATAATGAAAAGAAAAATAAAAATAAAATATAAAGGGGCAAATTCATCTCATAGTCCATATAATTTCCTCAAGTGTTGAATTAGGACCATAATTTTTTTTTTCATATGGCTCTTTAAGTTAACACAGTTAGATCAATTAGTCCTTCTATTAAATATTCCGACAAATAGTACGAGGTGGTGTTGATCTAGAAATATTTTAAGGAAAATGTCAGCTAGGTCCCAAGTTATACAAATAATATAAAAAAACTCCCTTTGAAAATTCAAAGGTCTGACATGAATTCCCTATGAGAAATTACAAAAATAACCTTGAGGAATTTAAAAATTGGAGCCTTCATTTTGGAAAGAAAACAATCAAGGGTTCGAATGTGGTCGCCACTTGCACGCTCTGCTTCTCAGTCGTGATGCTCTGGTTCTACGTCTCGCGTCAGTGCCCTTCGACTCCACGTCGCTGCCATTCAACTCGATGTCGGTGACTCCTCTGGTCCCCAAGCGTGCATCACAATCCGCCGGCCAAGCACACATTGCAGTCTCCCGGCCAAGCACTCGCTGTTCCTGGGCAGCGCTAGCATTGGTTGATGTTATAGAGGCAAAGAATCCGGCATCCGTCCAACAACATCAGCTGCATCGCTCCTTCCAATACCCAGCGTCCTTCCATTGCTCCTCTAACGATCAGTCGTCCGCATGCCTTTGATGTGTGGTTTTTTTTTTTTGTGAAATGGCACCATTAATCTATTGGGTTGCAAATAGTTTGGGATTGGGGGAAAGCATTGATTCTTGGAATTTACTTGGGGAAATACATTGGTTAAGGAAGGTGATTGTCAGGTTTAAATTTTTTCTTTGTCTGTGTGTCACTGCTCTGTGATGGCTGAATCAGTGTTGTTGTTTTGGGGGGTATAGATATTTGTTTATGAGTAATGTTGAAAGCCGGGAAATGTTTTATAATGTGGTTTGCTAATAATGTGCTGCTCTAGCATTGGGTTTGAGGTCAGAATTAATAGGTATGAGGTTAATAATGTGCTCCTCTAGAATTGGTGCATTTGAAAGTAAGTTACTGTTCATAATTGATGTTCTATTAATGCTTCTAATTGTGTTGCTTATTACTGTTTTTGAGTGGTTCTAACAGAAGAATAGTTAGTATAGGAAGTAAAGTTGGCGTTAGGTACAACATATACAATGTATGAATTGGTACTTGTCAGTATAGAATAATTAGCAACCGTTGATATGAAAAATTGTATGTTGTGTGTGATGAGTTGTAGAAGAAAGTTTTCTTCATGACCTTTGTTTTGAAGCATGTGAAGTAAACCCTTATGCTTCATTGTTGATATATATGAATTAGTGATTGATATATATATATATATATATATTGTCCAGATGACTGTGTTCTCTACATTGCTGATATGGAATTGCAATTAACTTCATAAATTTCTTGTTCGTTATATACAAATGATTGGTTAATGTCTTATGTTTTTTGTGGTAGATGAATAAAGTAGTAATTACGCTTAAGGTTAAGCAGAAAATGCCAAAGAACAATGAAAGAAAAGATGGAGAGGGAGAGAAGGTGAAAAAAGTTTTAGGGTATATATTGTTTACACAAGACTATTTTAAGAACAAGAAGAACAAGAAGGAGGAGTGCAAGCGTTTAAAAGAGCAGACACAGTCAATAAAAGAAGCTTGGGACGTATTGAAAGATGAGGAGAAGGAGGAATATAGGGTGAGGGCAAAGAATTTAAGGAGTAAGGCAAAAGGGACAAAATACGTGGTCCATTCTTGACTCACTGTGCTCCTAATTAATTTATGAAAGTGTGCAACAGTGTGACGAATAGAGAAGATAGGATGGATCGGCTAAAGAAAGTCAAATTTGAAAAGTTAGTTAACATATGCTGCTCACAAATCCCTGAGATCTATGTGGTCAGTTTATGTTTGCATTTGACCCTCCAACTAACAAGGTTTCGATTCAAGAGAGGTCATTGAACATCCGTCGGGAAGATGTACAACAATTGATGGGCTTACCGTGTGAGGGGGGACATTGAGGAAAAATTCAATATAGAAGAAGAAGGTTTTGAACAATTGAAGATGTTGTACGGGACAATGCCTTACAAGACGATCAGAAAATTGCTAATTGAGAGAGATGAGGATCCCGAATTCGAATTTCTCTTTGTTATGTATGCGTTGGGAACTCTCTTGTGTCCTGGAGCGGGTATTAAAGTGAGTGATAGAGTGTTGAAGGGGATGGCGGCAACAAAAGGAGCTCTTGGGGAGTACGATTGGTTGAGTTTTGTGTTGATTGAACAACCAAATTCTCTTGCATAGTACAAGAAAAAAGTAATGAAAGGGAAAGATGCAAGGAGGATCAATGTAGGCGGATGTATATATTTTCTAATGGTGAGTGCATGTTTTATCTATGTAACGTTTGTTGGCTTTGTTTAATTAGTTTTAAATTGCTGCATTAGATGTTGAATTCAGCTGTTGTTAAGGTGTTATTCAATTTTTGTACAAGCGTTTTGCTTGCAACATTTTCCCTTGGGCCAACTACATGCCTCTACAAGTGATAATGCGATTGCATTTTAGAATGACAACAATGTCATGAGTAGAGTGCAAATAGAGAAGGAAAGCAACCGAAGGTTGCTACATTTAGTCAGTAATGTAGTTGGATCTCTCTCTTTTGAATTGCATGAACAAAGTATGCTAACACACCCGATAAGATGTGAAATCTGATGTCAACCGCACATTCAGTTGAAAGTATTGAATTAATTTTTTGTCATGTCTAATTTACAGGAAATCAAGAGAATATATGATCGAATTATGTCAAGGGTGGTGTCAATGGTGTAAGAGGAACTCGTTTCCCTTCAAGCGAGGCTGTTGGGCGGGGGAAATATCGATGAAGGGGATGAAAAGGTGCAAGATATGAAATCTTCATCAGAAAATGAAGATGATGAACATGTATTACCAAGTGAAGATGAGGGGGGTGACACAAGAAAAAGAGAAGATGATGAAGTGTAGTCTATAAGTGAAGACGAAGGGTCAGAGGAAGAATTAGGAGGTGTACATGCTATACGAGATAAGGAGGAAGTGGAATCGAAAGGAAAGCAAAAGGCACAATTGAGGAAATCTACAAGGGTTAAGAAACCTGCTGGTGGCTCTCCTTAGGTGACAACAATAGGTAAGAAGAGAAGTCAAGATGACAAGGATAAGGAAGTTTTATATCAAATGTGAACTACATGATGTAATTCAGTAGAGGATGACCATAAGTAAGTAATCACACTTCTTTAATCTTAATTGAGATGAATCACAAAAGCTGACTTTGTGTGCTTCTTTCTCTATTAGGGAGTTTGTGGATATGTATGATTATTTCTTGACCCACGGTGAACTATATTGTCTTCGTCCAAGGGGGTGGATTAGTAACAGGGTAAGTTATTTGAACAATAAACTCATACTATGTTCATTGAATTCCGTGAATTGCTTACCCTTTTTGTAATGATGTATAGTTTATGACCATGGTTGCGAGGATGTTAGTGGGGGATCAAGTACACAATAGCAGCCGGGTGACTAGACACATATTTTTTGCAGAATTGATGCAAAAAATGGCAATGGCTCCAAACAACTGGTCATTGGAATCACATGCTGCGGAGATCTTGCCTGAACATATTGGTTACAACATTGGCGTTTACGACTTGATTTTTGCTCCTACCCTGCGCCTGGATCATTGGTTTTGTTACGTTTTGGAGACAAAGACAATGCAGTTTTATGTGCTCGACTCATTGGTTGACCAATTAACATATGCAAGGGCACAAAAGGTAGAAGAAGATGCACGTTCAGCGACTGACCATCCAACAAAACCCAAGAGATTGAGCAAAAGCCAAAAAGAAGATTTTTGAACCAAAGAACGGCTCGCACAACAGTGTATAAGTGCTTCTTTCTGAAATGGTTTGTGTGCATTCATCATTGTTGTTTTGTGACATAACATCTTTTTCGTACAACTTCCAGAGAGATTGCATCATTAACATACTTCATCGAGTTAAACCCGAAGTATATGACAAAGGGCAGGAAATAGCAAAGGAAGTTAATTAGGCAAAAGTGCATGTCCAAGCTGATACGTTAGTAATGTTTTTTTTCCTCCAAGTCTTTCAACTATAGCTTTTTTTAACCATTCGGTTGTTATAACATTGGAATTGTGTATGTGGCAATTTGTTTTGCAACGATTCGTGTGGTGTTCATGTTCTGTCATGGTTACATAGCTGAGATGGCTCTACACATGACAAAGCGGGGTACACCATGCCTAAGCTTGTTGATCATCAGATTCAGCAGGTAAAGGTAGATTGTTTATGGTGGCTAGTCGCACATGAGCAGAACAAACACACTCAAAAGATGTGGTCCCTTCTCAATGGAAGTCAACAAATGAAGAGGAAGAAAGTCGTTTAGCATTTAACATATTCTTCTGTGGATATGAATAGTTCTAGTGTACTCGTGTTGATATTTTGTAGGAATGCCTGCTTGCAGCAAAAGGCACTAACGTATAGCTAGTTTACAACATCATAAGTTATTTTGGCAACATAATCAGTTAATTTTCCAACATGTACATATGGAATGCTTTATTAGCAAAATTGCCAAGTGTCGATATTGACAACACATTATGCATATGTTCACAACATGTTTTTTGGTGGTTTGACCATGTTGTATGACAGGTGAAGGGTCCAAACTATTTTCACTAAGGTCATTGGATGCGTGCTTGTCCTACCAACTATCAAAATCTCAAATAGTGTTTACAACATATTTAGTTATTGTTACAACATGTACATAACGTGGTATGCTGTCATTGTTCACAATGTGGTTTGCTGTATTTACAACTTAATAAGTTACGTTTACAACATGTAAGAAAGAAAGTGTGATAGTGCAATGTTACAACAGATTCTGCTACATTTACAACACATTAAGTCATTTTTACAAGTTTTTAAGCTATGTTTACAACTATTCCCACCAGCGACACTAGGGCAATAGCTTGTGCAACAAGCTACAATATACACACCACTTTCTTCTCTCATCATTTACAACATGGTATGCTATATGTACAACATCGTAAGTCATATTAACAACTTAATAAGTTACGTTTACAACATGTAAGAAAGAAAGCGCGCTGGTGCAATGTTTACAACACATGATGCTACGGTTACAACACGTTAAGTCATTTTTACAAGTCTTTCAACTATGTATACAACTATTCCCACTAGTGACACAGGGTAGTAGCTTGTGCAACAAGCTACAACATACACACCACTTTCTTCTCTCATCGTTTACAACATGGTATGCTATATGTACAACATCGTAAGTCATATTAACAACTTAATAAGTTACATTTACAACATGTAAGAAAGAAAGCGCGATGGTGCAATGTTACAATATATTCTGCTACGTTTACAACACGTTAAGTCATTTTTACAAGTCTTTAAGCTACGTTTACAACTATTCCCACCAACGACACCAGGGCAGTAGCTTGTGCAACAAGCTACAACATACACACCACTTTTCCGGCACTTCTCTCATTGTTTACAACATACACAACACTTTGGTGTCACTTCTATAATTGTTGACAATATGTTATGCTATATTTACAACATCATCAGTGATATTAACAACTTCCTCTAAACAGTTTAATTTTTTACACTCTCACAGGGTCTTACCATCAGTTGAACCCAATGATGCTTCAATGTGCATAATATTCCTGAGTTGACACTAGCAACATCATGAGGCCTTGTGCACAAGCCATTATGTATGTATGTTTTCACAACAACAAAAAGTTGTTTACATTATGTAATTGGCCAACCCTTTGATGGTTGTACAATTTCATATGGCCCCTGTCACAACAACATAGCATAAATTTAAACAACATAATACCTATACTGTCACAATAGAATAGCTTATCATTTCCATATATACTAAGACAATAAAATATTAAGTACTATAAGTAAGTACCTTTTGTTTACTTACTCATTCCACTTAATATGATATGCTAATTACATAAATACACCAAGTTAGGGATGCATTCAAAAGCAAAAGGGGTCAGGGAATGCGACTAGTTCATGGTCAATATATATATCACCAGAAAGTTACTATCAAAAGCATCTACATTTATGTACTCCTTGTTTTTATGATAGATTTAGATTTCTACAAGTTTTGACTGTGTGCCCAGCCTCATTGCATCTCCCACAATGATACATCTTGTTTTGAAACTGAGATTCCTTTCTTTTGCTTTTGGGTCTCCCTGGTAGCCTTGAAGTTATTGGAGGGTCTAAGAATGTCTGTGTTAGTATATGTGTCACTGTCGGAGACTCAACCCGTGGACAATCATGAGTTGCGACTGGCCTCACGGAACTTTCATATATTTTTCTCTGTGCTTCCAGTTTGAACCAGTCATCTACAAATATGTACACATTACCACTAAGTACCTTAATAGCTGCACATGCAAGGTCGCAAGATACTCCACTCATTTGCCATGCTAGACACGTGTATTTTCTTTCACCAAGATCTACATTTATAAAAATGATGGCATCTCCACGTCTACTTTGAACCGAGAACTGATTGTCTCTATAATATGCTGCTTCCATATTTTTAGCATGTTTAACTTGTTACAGCAATTTTTCTTCAATATTGGGTCCCATTGCATTTTTCCAACTACCCATGGCCATCTTTCTTGCAATCAATTTTCCAGCTAATTTCTCTCGATGTTTATGAATTAAAACTGACACGGTGTGCTTCCTTTCTGTTAACATCCATGCATTAAACGAATATGCAAATTATGGATTGAACAATCTTAATTTACCCATTGCACTAGTGAAGTCTTCATCCAACCTTACATATGCAATTGCATCAAGAAGAAGGAGTGCATTCTCCTTGCTATTCCCTGATGTTTGTGTCCAACCTCTATTGATTCACAGGAACTTGGCACTATAATTTTCCTTCACATGCTGGTAGCAAAAAGCATGTCTCTCACTGCCAAATATTTCTTTTACAGCACCAACAATTTCATTATTGTGATCTGAGACAATTGTTATCAATATTGAGCCTGTGATGTCTTTCACGTTCCATAGAAACCAAGACCATTCATTTATGTCTCACTGCTGACAATGGCATATGCTAGCGGAAACATCTGGTTGTCTACATCGTATGCACTAGCTAACAACATTGTTCCCTTATAAGGCCACTTAGATGACAACCATCTACATAAAGTATGGGTCGACAACCTCCTAAAAACCCTTTAACCGAACAACCATAAGCAATAAATACCCTCTGAAATCTATTGTTAGACGAGGCTCCCCATTTTGCAACTGTGTTCGGGTCACTCTCGATTAGTCTGTCACATATCCAAGGAATTACCATGTAAGAGTCTTTTACTTGAATATGTAATTCTATTAACGCTCTTTCTTTTGCCCTATATTCTTGACGGTAGTTCAGCCGCACCCTATACTCTCTGTACATGTCTGATCGAATGACGTTAGCAGTCTTGTCAATATTGCACCTCAAACCATCCATTACGATTGATGATGTTAAGCTCGACCTGTGTGGATGCCAAACTATTAGGCTATCTTGTGCTTGGTGAATGTGTTCACTTTTGAGTGTTCTAATGGTTATAAACTTTGTATCTTGATGTTCTCCTGATGAATATGCACCCATGTACCAAGGATAACCATCAACCTTGCACTTCACAATTATCTTGTGTTGATTGTTCTTGACAAGTTGGTATGCAAACTTATGAGCAATGCTATATTTGTATAACATTTGATGAAGGCTCACAACATTCAGAAAAATCTGTCCTGCTCCAATAATCAAATCCCTCCATTTTCCATGATTCATTTCTGGTATAGGGGTTGGCACTATTTGCGTAGCACAAGTCAATGATGGGATCACTTGACTTTCATTTAACAAACCATGTGGGGATGTATACATTCCTCCTTTACCTCCAAACAAATGATCAATCCTGCAAGAAATTACAAGTTTGAGTGCTCTTGAACATATTAACTTTGGAAAAAATTACTTTTCTTAGGACAAATAAACTTATACTTCTTGCTCTTCCATTTGACCGTTCATTGCTGGTTCTGTACTGTCATTATCACCATCCTCTTCAATATACACATGACCATATTGTTCATTAAATTTGATTAGATGATCCACCCCTTCATCATCTACAAGATCCACAAATATTGATGTATCAAGGGCAACTTTGAACTTCATTTGCATTTCATTCCTTTCTTTTCCCGTTATGGATGATATGATTCTTCGCAACTCCTTATATGTTGTGCCTTCATTTACGCATCTTGTTCTTACTAAACCACTAACATATTGCATTTCATCTTCTCCACCATTTAAAAACTCCCCCCCACATGAAAGAAATAAAATAGATTCTTCCCCGAACAACTTCCCATCTTTCATGTCAATCTACAACACAAACTTCGTATTAACAACTTTTAAAGCAATATTTACAACTTCATATGCACATATTAACAACACGTTAACTACACATTTTATTCCTACATATGTGCTTTTTCTAATAACACCAAACACACTAAAAACAAGGCCAAACCTCTGTTTGCTTCCCCAAAAATAGAGCACAACTACGGTACGTATTAACAACTTCCGAAGCAATATTTACAACTTCATATGCACATATTAACTACACATTTTATTCCTACACATGTACTTTTTCTAATAACACCAAACACACTAAAAATAAGGCCTAACCTCTGTTTGCTTCCCTAAAAATAGAGCACAACTACGATATATATTAACAACTTCCAAAGCAATATTTACAACTTCATATGCACATATTAACTACATGTTAACTACATGTTTTATTCTTACACATGTGCTTTTTCTAATAACACCAAACACACTAAAAACAAGGTCAAACCTCTGTTTGCTTCCTCAAAAATAGAGCACAGCTACGGTACGTATTAACAACTTCCAAAGCAATATTTACAACTTCATATGCACATATTAACAACATGTTAACTACACTTTTATTCCTACACATGTGCTTTTTCTAATAACACCAAATACACTAAAAACAAGGTCAAACCTCTGTTTGTGTAATAACCCAATTTTTAATTATGGGCTAATCATGATTATTGTGGATAATTATGAATTTAATTGGAATTATTATGAGTTTTATGGCAATATTAATTAATATGTCATAATTAATGAAAAATTGGAGGAATGAAATTATTGGCCATAAGTTGGTAATTAAGGGAGAAATTAATTACTAACTAAGAGGAAATGAAATGTGTGAATAAATGGCTAATGGTGGGATTAGAGAAGCTAATTGGTGACTTATTTTGTGTAAACTAATGGCATGTGGACATGTGGCAAGTTGGGAGAAGAGAGAGGAATAAAGAAAAGTCAAATATGATTTAATTAATATTTTCTCTTTCTTCCTCTTCCTCTTTTCGGCTAAAGAATGGGGGAGGGAGTATGTCATCATCGTTCTTCATCTTCCTCAACACTCCATCTCTCTTACTTTCTCTCTCCCATTCGTCCTCCATGGCTGCCAAGTGAAAGGAAGAAGAGCTTGTGATTTGGGTGAGTAAATGGCCTCATTTGCTCAAATTCTTTTCTTTAATGTTGCCCCATAGGTTAAGAGCTTCATTTTGATTTATCGATTGATTTTAATTTATTTTAAACCATCACCATCCTTAAATAGTATCCTTAAAGTAAGGATGGAATGAGTCGTCCTATTGAGGGTACTTCGAATCCAACCAATGTTAATAAAAGCGAGCATAGTAATGCTCCGAGCGAGGAACAAAGTGAGCCACGTAATTGGCCCATACGAAGGGGTAGAAGAGGCACCTGATTGAGAGACATTCCTTTCAATTGGAATACTAGGGAAAATATTCTGATCGAGTTTGATAGATATTGGAAACCAATCAGGCCTAATGATAGTCGGTATAGGAGTTTTGTAGGCCTCTTAGTATGCAACAAGCCTAGCATCTTGATTGATCATGGAAAAATGTG
Organism: Inga laurina; assembly: GCA_963855925.1. Taxonomy (NCBI): domain Eukaryota; kingdom Viridiplantae; phylum Streptophyta; class Magnoliopsida; order Fabales; family Fabaceae; genus Inga; species Inga laurina. The sequence goes on from OY979713.1 coordinate 8,935,936, forward strand.
GATAAAAGTGTGAAGCGACATATTTGGGAAACTATCCACGTCACTTAAGACCTTCTTGATAGTGAAATCTTGTATAACAAGACAATGACGTATTGTTATAAACGCTGGAGGAAGTTTAAGAAAAGTCTAACCAATAATTACGTGCATATCGAGGTGGAAGAAGGTCAACCTCTTCCTAATCCGTGCAATAAGTATTCTTATATTGACGAACACAATTGACAAGAATTTAGACGGCTTCAGACTACTCCAAAAGTATTGGTGAGTTGACTTATTTTGCATTTGATTTACTTATGAATTGTGAATTGTCTTTATTGATTGTAACCTTAATTTTGACTTTTTATTCACAGGATTTACTTATGAATTGTGAATTGTCTTTATTGATTGTAACCTGAATTTTGAATTTTTATTCACAGGAAAAAAGGAAAAAAGCCCAAGAGAGTGGTAGAAAGAATGATTACCCCCATACAATGTCTCGTAGGGGTTATGTGAAGGATGAAAAAGATTTATTGGAGGCCAAATGGAACAGATTGGAAGAAGCAGCTCAATTCGATCCTTCTGTTCCTCTTTCTGCACTATCTCCGATACATTGCGAAGAGAAATGATTGTTCACTCACCAAAAAAGGAGCGGGTATGTTATTCTCTGGAAATTCTTGTATTTCATCACAATTTTCTTATATATTTGTGGTTTTAAACTAAAATTGTGCATAAACTTTACACATATGAAGGAAAATGTGGTGTGTTGAAAATACTTTGAAAAGTGTAAATTTTGAGCTAAATGTATAGGGTTTTAGATTAAATTGAAGAAAGTTGGAAAGCTCATAAAATCCTTCTCTTTGTAGGAGGATGATGACAAGAAATGGAAGCTTCCATGAATCCTTAGAGGTAAAGAAAAGAAGAACAAAAGCCAAAATGAAAGATTAAAGTAGCTTCAAGGTGCCCCCGGTTGCTTTTGCTATGCCACAGCGAAGCAAAAGCAAAAACACATAAAAAAAATAAGCCCTTCTGACCGCGCAGGCTGTGGGTTCGCTATAGCGAAGCAAAAGCAAAGTTGTGATACTACAACTGTGCGATTTGAAAAAGTGAAGCTTCAGCTGTGTTTTTAACCCAATAGGGGCACCGAAATTGGGAGATTCTGCACAAGGAAGAGCTCAAGAACCACAAGGAGGCTTCTTGGAGAGCTTGAGGAGGATTAATGAAAGATTAAAGTAGCTTCAAGGTGCTCCCGGTTGCTTTTGCTATGCCACAGCGAAGCAAAAGCAAAAACACATAAAAAATAGGCCCTTCTGACTGCGCACGCTGTGGGTTCACTATAGCGAAGCAAAAGCAAAGTTGCGATACTGCAACTGTGCGATTTGAAAAAGTGAAGCTTCAGCTGTGTTTTTAACCCAATTGGGGCGCCGAAATTGGGAGATTCTGCACAAGGAAGAGCTCAAGAACCACAAGGAGGCTTCTTGAAGAGCTTGAGGAGGATTTTGGTGCTTCTTGGAGGAGATTCTTGCAGAAATTCAAGATTTTCTTCTCTTTTTCTGGTTTTTCCCCTCTTATCTTCCCATTTGTTGATATGTTTATGAGTTTTATGTTGACTTGTTGGTTTGTATTGACTATGAGTGGCTAAAAATCTCATTTTGGATTACTTCTACTCATTGTTTGGATTAAACTACTATATTTTCTTGCTTTTGCTAGTTGTTGAGAATATATGCTGATTTTTCTCGATGCTTAATTACTATCTTGTGCTTGATCACCACATGATTAGTTTGGTTCAATTGAATGATGCTTGAGAGCGCTATTTTGGTTGTAGAACTTGAGAAAAATCATGCTAGACTTGAAGTTTAAGGATTAAATGGATGGTTTGTTGTTAGAATAGAGATATATCTAACAACCTAGCATAGTCTAATGAAGAATTGCTTTGGGAAAGATGATTTTCATTAATGATAGACAAGAGATTGAATATTGTTAATGAAGATTAAAAATCAATCTTGAATTGAGAGAGCTTGATTGATGATCTTAGAATCCTTGACTAGCATATGGACTCACACAATTAGCATAAGTGAATCAATTGCATAGTTTCATGAAATATAATGAGGAAGAAGTAATCCTAAGCCTTTAAACCTTGAAGTAGAATCAATTTTACAATCACCTTTGTTTTACCTTATTGTTTTTAGTAAATTTCCTTACTTGACATACTCAATTTCAAATGATTTCATTCAACCTAGTTAAGAACATAGTTACAATAATTAACTCACTTTAGTCATAGTCCTTGTGGATCGACACTCGTTTACTCACTAAATTATTACTTGCGACCCGTACGCTTGCAGAAGCTAAGCGGCGAACAAGTTTTTGGCGCCGTTGTCGGGGACTATTGACTAAATTGTTTTTAGTTAATTAGTGTAATTATGTGATTGATTACGCTTGAGTTTTCTTTTTGTTTTTATTTTCTCTTTGTTTTCTTTTGTTTTATTTCTAGTCTTAGGTTGTTTAGTTGGTTTTGTTAATTTTGTTGCTTTTTTGTACTTGATAGTTTTTCTTTTCTTTTTAACTTTATTTATGGATTATCCTTTATGGACTGATGGGGCAAGTAGTGGATATGAGAATAAAAATGATCATCACAATTCTTATTATGACTATTACATTTATTGTGATTATTGTGGAGATTATCACTTGAGAGGGCAATGTCCCCATGCCTTAACATTGGAGTTTATAAAAAATGATTTTGCTAGAGCTCATTTTGATTTTCATGATAATACTTGTAGCCTTAGATGAAATCATGAACAACCATTGTCTTGGGATCAAAGTTGTTCTTTTCCTTCATATGTGTCACATCCTCATATATCACATAATTCTCATGTTGATGAAACTACCCATATTGATGAGGAGGAGCTTACAACATAGGATTTGCTTCTACGTCTTCTAGATGGTCAAAATAAATTTTTGAAAATTTTTCAAAAAGAGAAAATTAATGATCATGCCCAAAATGGAAATTTTCAAGTAGATGAAATGATTTCTAATCTTGAGTTTTTGAAACAAAAAGAAGCTGTCAATGATATATCAAAAGATCCTTTTAAAAAAGATGAGGTCTCAAGTGAAACATTTTGATGAGGTCTCAAGTGAAACATTGACCATGGAGAATGAGGAAGTGACATTAGAAGCTTGTGAATATGTTGGGGATGATTGTGAGTTGGAGATCAGTAAGGAAGAGAATAATATTGAGTGTCCAGTTGAGGTTTTGATTATGGAGCCCAACTTTTATTGTTCTAAACAAGAGAATAGTGAGGAAATCCCTTCAATTTATGATCTTAATCCTCCTACTGATATTTTGAATCTTACTGATGAGAGTTAAGTGGATTTTACTGATTGTTCAAATTATTTAGAAGGCATGGATAACAATTGTGAGAATGTTAAATTGGAGCCTTCTATTAGTTTGGTCAAAACAAGCACTCCAAAGTCATTTTTTATTGAAGAAATGCATGTTTCTTATTTCAACGAACTTCCATTGTTGTTAAAATATTTTTGTCACAGGAGGAATGAAGACAAGGTGATTATGGTTTTTGATACTTATGATTAGTAATTTGTGTTGAAGAGTCAAGCTGAAGGACTATAAATCAAGCGCTATTGGGAGGCAACCCAAGTTCTCAACACTTTATCTTTTCATTTTTCTTTGATTTTTGTGTGGATTTATGTTTGGTTTTACCTTTTTGTAGGTAAGGAAGGTTTCCCCATGGCTGAACCATTTTAATTGAATTGGATTGGTGCTATAATGAGTATTTTAATACAAGGAGTTGGAACTACAAAAGGGAGTAGAACTTTGCATTTGACACTCATTACTTAAGTAGTATTGTTGGTACTTTGCTGATTATATGCAGGATGGATGTGAATTGGGATGGAATTTGCATTTTGTGACTTGAGCTTTGGAATTGACAATCCTTGCTTGACTCTGTTTGAGTAGTACATAATGGTGTTCTTATGCTTTTTGATGTGATTGAATTGTATGTGATGAGATTTGGGTGCTCCTTGTGGAATTTGGGTGAGTTAGGGTGATTTGGGACTCTTATTTTGCTGTCATATTTTTTCTGTTTTGCTGTCATTATTTGCCTTTGCTTTGCTTTAGCAAAGCTACATCAAATGTGTGTTTTTCTATGAGTTGTTGTGTGTATGTTGTTGATGTTGCTTCGCTGTGGCATATTGAAGGCAAAAGCAGCCCATTTTTCCATGTTTCTATGCAGTTCTCCAGTTTTTGCTTTTACTTTGATGTAGCGTAGCAAAAGCGAAAACCTCCATTTTTCCACCCTTTCTATCCAATTTTCCTTGAGTTTGCCCTTGCTTCGCTATTGCAAAGTGAAGGCGAACTCCTTCTATTTTTCACCTTTTTTGTGCTTGAGAAGAAACGTGTCTCTTAAAAGAAAAAAAATATAAAAAAAATATTAAAAAACAAAAAAAATATTAAAAACATTAAAAAAATTCCCATCTCATCCTTATTTTTCTTTTCTTTTCCCTCTTTATCCTTCTGAACATATCCCATATATGGACCACATACATTTTCAAAATTCAAAACTCCTCCCTCTTTTGTAGATTTTCTCCTATCCTGCACCCTAATTTTCTCCAATCTACTTTCCCTGTACACAAAACCATTCCTCTAAGCTCACCAACGTCTCAGCTCTCTCATATTTCACTCACAGCTCCTCCAACCTTCACCACCGACCCGTTGTCCTCAACCTTCAGCTTCGACCCTCAGCCCCATCAATCATTGTCTCCGCCCACCTACCTTCATTGTTGCCTCATCCTCTCCGATCATTTCCCTTTCCTACCGTCAAAACATCAGCCGCCACTCTCCACCATCGCTCACAATCATAGACCCAGCCTCCCTTGTTTTTCCCCTTCATCTCTGACCCTTAGCTCTCACACCTAAGCCGATTACATACCCCCACCAACAGTTCACCGTCAACCATTTGATTTCTCTCCTTCATCGCATCTCAGTTTCCAAAGTCATTCCCCACCATCTGTAATCTATATTTTCAGCAAATGTTTTTCTTCTCTAGCACCGGTAAGCATTTTTCCCTTCTCTCTCTTTCAATCTCATTCTCTTATTTCTACTTACTTCACCTTCACCTCCTCATTTTCACACTTGTCCCTTTCTGCCATGAGTTCGGTCCAGTTGCATTTGGGTGATATCAAGCCGTAATCTTCAAATTCCTCACTCAATGCTCTGCTGGTGTTAGTCTCTTTCAGCTTCAAGGTAACTTCTAGCTTTAGACTTTCTTTTGCTTATAGGAAGTGTGTTTAAGATTAGCTATGAGGAGGTTAGGCTAGGATTTAAATTAATGCATGTCTTGTAGGCTTGACCAGCTGAAACACATCCTGGGCTTAGCAATGTTGTAAATTGACTGATGTCTTTTGCTTGGGAAATCCTTGTATATGCCTAGTTGAGCTTGACTGATTTAAAACTTTACTCTCGGAGTTTCTAAGCAGCATAATGCATGTAAGCTTGAATTGAGGTGGTTAGTTTGGGTTGGACTACTATTAGGAAGTGTGATTCATGACGTTTAGGTTTGAACAGATGGATGGCATAGGACTTACATTATAATGAATTGCCCATTTTGGATTTTGAGACATTATTGTTGAGATTGACACTGTTGATGTTGATGAGAATTAGAACTTCAATGTCTTTACTGGCTCGCCCTTGGTGAATTCATTTCATTACATTACTCTTGGATCCTATTTTTCTGTTTTAAGTATTTGCACTAAATTCTATTTTTATATCAGTCTGGATTTTGAGACATTAGTGCTTATGTCTTTGTGCATATTGAAAAGTGGTTCGAGAGCCTTTTAAACACACTTGTTGATCAGTTTTATGAGGTCTCCTTTTTACCACATTACTGCTCTGGGATCCTTTTTGCTAAATTTGGATTCTGTTTTGATGTTGCAAAATAAACTGCTGATTTTTCATGGTATTTCAAACGGTTGTGCGTATTGCCTTGGTTCCATTATTTAGTAGTTGCAATTGAAAACGAACCAACATGAGGCAGACGTTTTGCACTAAAAATTTGACACAAGCTTTGCGCTTAACTTTGTATGTGAGAACCAAATTTCACATCCTATTACTGCTTTCAAAATTCATGGTTTTGTGTTACATGATTCCAAGATTTTCGTGCTTGAGATTGAATTTGCTAGCTAGCAAGTCCCCTCCTTTTAATCTGAATAGATAGAACTTTTGTTGAGGGTGACTTTCAGGATTGAGGGATTGTTGAGAGCTAAAGCATTTGGAAGTGAGGATAGGTATAGGACTGGAATTATGAATTGCCATGTTGAGGTTCTTAGAAAGCTGTAAGTTTGGGGGAACTTTTTCTTTTTAGGACTAGTGTTTCTCTTTTCCTTTTCTTGTGGTAGTTGTGGATTGTTCATGGTTTTTGTGTGTGTTTTCTTTGGTTTTGATTTCATGCAGATAATGACCAAGCGCCGAGCTGCTCCTAAAAAGCCAAAGCCTAAATGGAAAAAGGCCGCTTCTGCACCTCCACCAATTCAACCACCTCCACCAAAACAACTGTTAGCTACTGATGGCTAACAGTTGTTTTGCGTTCTAACTCTGTCATTGTCGCTAGTTATCCCTATGATAGGTTTGAATGCAGGCGTTGATGCCCTTTATATGACTGGATGATTAATTGCTATTGTGCATGTATTGTTTGATGCACCTCTGATAATGCTGTGAATATTACTTGTAAATGTGTGCAGGTTTGAGTGCTATTTGTGTACAGGTTTGTGAATGTTGATCTTTCCTTCAACCTAAGTTGACAGTGAGGACACTGTTGATTTCGAGTTTGGGGGAGGGAAATTGTGAAAATTTTGAATGTGAACAGTGAGTGCATAGGGATATACAAGCAGTTTTGATGTATAGTTTGATTGAAAAAAGGGGTGAAATATATGAAATTTCACAAATTTAAGCCTTTGCTTGGAAAAATTGTAAAGAAAAGATCTTTTGAATTGGTTAAATTGTTTGTTTAGGATTGCATGAATGGTCCTATGATTGGATAGCTATTTAGCATTATGCTTGATAGGAAATTGTGATTGATATGCCTTGTTGAATGAGTTATAATGTTGGGGTGAGTTTCTAAGGAATTCTCTTGAGCATAATCTTGTACTATTGGAGTCAGGGATGTTTTGAAGGCTTTTGTTGAAGAAACTCTTGGTAAACTAGCTTATATACCTATTTTCAAAGATACAATTTCCAAATCTACTTTAGAATTTTTTGAAGCTTATGGTGCATCTCATATGGTTTTGAAAAATGATTTAGGCATTTTGTTAAAAAGCGTTTGAGCCTTTCAAGCTATCCTGCATTGTTATTCTTCCATTTTGAACCTATTGATGATGATCGGTGTCTAAATAGGCAATCATCATTGAAAGGGAAAAATAAAAAAAAACGAAAATTAAAATAAATCCTCTAATTGATATGATTGGCATTGTCATTCATTAAGGGAAAATAATAAATAAAAAAAACGAAAAATAAAAAATAAAAAAAAAATCTCATTTATGTTGATAGGTTTAAATTAGGAAGTTACTTGTAGGGAGAATAATGAAAAAAAGATAAAAAAATAATAATAATAAAAACAGAAAAAATCTACATTAATGGTGATTGGGTCAAGTTAGGTAGTTCTTAACATAAAATACAAAAAAAAATCAAAAAATGAAAATTTAAAAAAAAAAAAAAAAGAGCATTTATGAAGAAAACCCTACCTTGAGACTATAAATAGGAGTGTAAGGGTTGAAGCAAAGGAGACAGAAATTTTGGGAGAGCAAGGAGATAAGGTTTGTGGTTGAGTTTTCATCCTTTTCTTTGATTTCACTTTTACATCTCGTTTTTTTTCTCTCATCTAATATCCCTTGGTTCATGCTTACCTCATCATGCCTCATGCTTACCTCATCATTCATGCACTATGACTTTATCCAATATGCATTACATTGCTTTACTTTGTATTATGATGTTGCTGGACGTGTTTTAGCTCATTGTGGTCTTGTGGATTTGCATTTTATTGTCCAACTGAATTATCTCATACATAGGCAAGAGATATGTGCTGTCTTATTTTCTTATGATATTAGGTGTTATGCTTAATAAATATAGATAATATAATTGTACTTGCCTCTTGTTTATTATCTGGTTCTATCACCCTATCTCTTATTGTAGCGGGTTCAAAGAAAAAAAGGTACGCATAAATTTCCTCACTTTTGACTTCTTTTTTGTTTAACTTGTGCTACTTTTCTGTTTTTTTCTTAATCCCTTTCTTAGGTCCTCTTTCAAAAAAAAAAAAAGAAAAAAAATATTTTGACACATTTTGATAAATGGAAATAAAATGGAACAACTCTCTTTTACAAGAAAATAAAAAAAAAACGTTTTTTGAAAAAAAAAGTAAAAAACACAAACCCAACAAAAAAAAAATATTTTTATCAAATAAATTAAATAAACATTTTTCTAAAAATCACCAACCAAGTGACACGCTTTCCTACCCCCCGAACTACGTGGACTTTGATCCCTCTAAAGGGTACGTAGGCCTTAGGTTTTCATCCTAGGTCTTCATCCTAGGTCAAGTCCAATTTTATAAATAAATATATTTTTTCTTATTTTCTTGTTGTAAATAAATGTTTTTTTAAATAAATATATTTTTTCTTATTGTAAATAAGTGTTTTTTTTCTTCTTTAGTTTTCATTTCATTTAGTTTTGTAAATATTCTTTTTTTTTATTTGGGTAAATATAATAAAGTTAAAGGCCATAATATTTTTAAATAATTAACTTAGGGTAACCATTCTTATGAATGGGTGTTGTGGGGTGCCTAATACCTTCCCCACACACAATCGACTCCCGAACCCTAAATGGCTTTTGTAGAACTGTTTCCATTTTTAAAAAGGTTTCCAAAATTATCCTTTTTCAAAAATTTTGGTGGCGGCTCCATGTTTTTCTAAATTCTGGGCGCTACAGCTTGGCGACTCCACTGGGGATGGTTTGAGAGTCAAGCCCATTTAAGTTAAATTTTTAAAAATAATATGGCCTTAATTTTATTTTAATTACCCTTTTTCTTTTTTGTAAATATTTTTTTTATTTTTTAAAATTCTTTATTCATCTATTTGTTTATTCTTTTTTTTTTCCTACCTATCTTGTGATCTGTTTAGCAATGAGGGTTGGGTAGAACCTAGGCCCATAGGTTGGTATGCTCTCCACACACACTGAACACATACACTATTCTCCTCACACACATTTTGGGCCCCATACCCAGTCTGTGAGTTCCTTAGGTGAGTGGAAGTTTCTAGCGGTCTCCCTGTGGGGTTTTAAGAACCCCCTAAGGTTACTGTGAAGACTTCATCCTAGCTATTACTCATTTGGTGAGATTGATCCCTGTGGGGTTTTCAGAATCCCTGAAGGTCAATTTCATCAAATGGGGTCTTCATCTTTACGATGGGGGTAGTTAGGAGACCTTTATCTGTGAGAATTATAACCACCTTGAAACCACTGCACCTATTAGTGGAAATTATCGACCTACCCAATTAATTAGTACCTGGCTTTCTTAGGATAGATACCACTAACCTAGGGTCATTCCTAAAATAGGACACTGGATGGCATATATTTATTTATTGTTGATCATCTTTATTGTCATCCATACATAATCAATGAAATCCCTAGGATCAAGTGACTAACTATCGCTTCACCTGAGTATATATCTAGCATCACTTCACATAAAGATACAATACAAGGACGGTGTATACATTAGATAGCCAACCTTAGTCTAAGGGTCTATGACCCTAAAAGACCATGATCTCATCACATCAATCATGTTAGAAAACATCTCAATGAGAGATAATGCTTTAGGACTCATGAGGTATCATTATATCATTCATTAGCATTTTAGCTTCATTTGATATGGGCCTTGGACATAATCATCATTTAACAAAACCCTTAGCCACGTAATAGCTTGGGCTATTCACAGGTTAATGGGCACTTCATCCTCCCTATGGGGTATTGGATCTCTTGAAGAGGTGAAGTTATTTTTCTTAATGTCTATCACCCATATCAAAATTTGGAGTATAAGTCATCGCTCTTTCATGTCTTATGAGGTATCCTTGCATCATCTATTGACATTTAGCTTCGTTTGATATGGGCCTTAGACATAATAAACATTTAACAAAACCCTTAACCGCGTAATAGCTTGGGTCGTTCGCAGGTTAATGGGCACTTCATCCTCCCTATGCGGTATTGGATCTCTTGAGGAGGTGAAGTTCTTTTTCTTAATGTCCATCACCCATATCAAAACTTGAAGTATAAGTCATCACTCTTTCATGTCTCATGAGGTATCCTTACATCATCTATTGGTATTTAGGTTCATTTGATATGGGCCTTGGACATAATAAACATTTAACAAAACCCTTAGCCGCGTAATAGCTTGGGCCGTTCGCAGGTTAATGGGCACTTCATCCTTCTTATGGGGTATTGGATCACTTTAGGAGGTGAAGTTCTTTTTCTTAATGTCCATCACCCATAGCAAAACTTGAACTATAATTCATCATTCTTTCATGTCTCATGAGGTATCTTTGCATCATCTATTGGCATTTAGCTTCATTTGATATGGGCCTTGGACATAATAAACATTTAATAAAACCCTTAGCCTCGTAATAGCTTGGGTTGTTCGCAGGTTAATGGGCACTTTATCCTCTCTATGGGGTATTGGATCTCTTGAGGAGGTGAAGTTCTTTTTCTCAATGTCCATCACCCATATCAGGTTAGAAAGCACATGTAATAATCTGCATAGCATGTATTCGGAAATACTTTCTGACTCTTCCTTCTATTTTCTTTAATAAAGGACAAGCAAATTATCCAACAACTAAAAATTTGGCACAAAGGTTAAATGGCACAAGAACCATGTTTAAATTAAGTTCCTATAAGAAAGGTGTATTGCATGCTTATCACTATGGTTAAGACAAGATCTTGGATTGGATGGGACTCAGGGTCCCTCTTATCTAATGATCAACTCTAGTTCTCCTTGTGGAATAATAGATTCCCTGAGGAAGCTAGAGGATACTTATGCCAGAATACCTTTATGCCAATACACCATAGATAACTCGCTATGCCTGCTCGAAATTGTGAGTTCAAATAAACTAATGATATTTTGTTCCTTTCTAAGCAGGTGATACAATATTGCTCTGACTAAACGTCCTAACTAGCTACCCCCTACGCTTTCATACAACACGAGCTCACGTAGTAGTCAAATGGCAGCCAATCCCGGTGAAGCCGAATCTAATCTGAATCATCGGATGTCTCATATAAAGGCACAAATAGCATATTTGAAAGAAATGATTTCCACCTTGACTATAGCTCTTCAAACCCAGAATAATGAGAAAGAGTCAGGAACATCTGATCCATTGAAATATGCTGAAATAAGTATACCAGAAAATGATGAGAGAAAAAAATGACAGAAGAGCCTCAGAGTAAACAGAATCCTCAAATTCCAAGCACTAAGGAGGAACAACTAGGTGAAGATTCAACATACACTTTCAACATTCCCTCCCTATCAACTGAAAAGGAGGGGTGGAAGGAAGAGTTAGGTGAAGTAAAAGACCAACTAAAAACCCTCCAAGGACTAAACATTTGGGGTTCACTTGATTTAAAAGATTTATGCTTGGCCCCACAAGTCTCAATTCCCAAGAAATTCAAGATGCCAGACTTTGATAAGTACAATGGCACAGGGAATCCGATATACCACCTTAAGGCCTATTGCACCAAGATGCTTGTATGGTCACAAGATGAAAACTTTTTGCTGTTTTTCTTCCATGAGAGCTTGAAAGGGCCAGCACTGGAATGGTACATGCAACTTGATCAGACAAAGATCAAGAAATAGAGAGATTTGACTGATGTATTCATGAAACAATACAGGTTCAATCTTGACACTGCCCCTACCAGGGAACAAATCAATGAGCAAGAAAGCCACTGAAGCTTTCAAAGATTATGCCCAAAGATGGAGGACGGTCGTAGCACAAGTTCAACCTCCCCTTATACCATCTGAGCTCAGTTCTTATTTCATCCTCACTTTACAAGAACCTTATTACAGATATATGGTTGGGACGCATGTCACCGATTTTTCTAGTTTGATCGAGATTGGTGAGCAAATCGATGCTGACATACACGACGGTAGGATTCTTCAAAGTGAGAGCATCACCAAAAAGGGGAACAATGGGAAGAAAAAGGAAGGTGACGTTAGCTTCATCCAAACCACTAGACAACCCCAAGCAATACATCGAGGTGGTAATGATGGGTTTCGACAAACAAAGAATGATCTGAAACAAAATAGGCAAGGTCAACCTGGCGGACGAAGGAATTGGCAGCAACGAGATAGTCGACAATGGGAAGATTTTGGCATGACAAATACTAAGCTATATCGCCAACTTTTGGAATCCCAGCTGTTAGGGCCACGTACTTACAAACAACCTCAACCACCGTTCCCCGCTTGGTATGACCCTAATGCTCGATGTGAATACCATATGGGTGCCCCCGGACACTCAATAGAGGACTGTGCAACATTCAAAAGGAATGTATTAGACTTAATTGATTCTAATCACATTCAATTGAAGAGGAACGACAACTCCACTATCAACACCAATCCTCTTCCAAGCCATGAAAACCAAGTAAATGTTGTTGATGAAATTGAGTTATCTAACGATCCTCTACTAGTAAGAGAAGATATCCATGCTTGTTTAAAGGCAGCAGGTTATACGCCTCGAGAAGAAAAAGAAGTAGGCATAGTGAAGAAAAGACAGGTCGATTTCATCGTTAAAGAACCATATGAAAAGAGAAATTCTCATGTTGTCTCTTTCCCCATCTTGACTCCATTACAACAGCCTGCAGTGACCATTAAGGTACCGACCCCTTTTCCATATCAGAGTAATATTGTCGTACCATGGAGGTATAAAGGTATTGTCGAAAATCCCTCAGGACAAGTAATGGAAGTCGAGGCCAGCAATGAAACAATGGTTCACCCAACAGGAGTAACACGAAGTGGGAAATCTTATCTGCCACAAAATGTTGGATTGTCGAGAAGGGAAAACAAACCAATATTGACATTCCATCAAGTTCTGGTCTAAAAGGCATGGAAAATAAAGATGAAGAATTTCTTCAAATCATGAAGCAAAGTGAATATAGCATAGTAGACCAATTGAACAAAACTCTGGCCAAGATCTCAATTCTCTCTTTGATCTTGAGTTCTGAACCGCATCGTCGTGCGCTACAAAAGGCATTAGATGAAGCATATGTGTAGTCTAGTGTGACCCCGGAGAAGGTTGCAAGCATTATGAATGTGGTGAGGGCATTCTCTACCATCTCATTTTCAGGAGAAGAAGTTGTTCAATCAGCTGTTGATCAATATAAAGCCCTCTATATCTCCCTGAAATGCAAAGGGTTCATTATGGCCAAAGTATTGATAGATGGAGGATCATCGTTAAATATTTTACCGCTATCCATATTTGAGCAATTGTCAGTAGAGGCATCAGAGGTTGAAAAAAGTAACATGGTGGTTAGAGGGTTTGATAGTACTCGGAGAGGTGTGTTGGGAATGTTCCGTTTGCCTTTACAGATTGGACCAACTTCATTCATAGTAGACTTTCAACTTTTGAATATTGACCCATCCTACTCTATGCTGTTTGGGAGGCCTTGGATACATTCAGTTGGGGTAGTACCTTCTACCTTGCATCAGAAGGTAAAGTTCATTGATAGCGGGAAGATAGTGATAATCAAGGGTGAAGAAGAAATCATGGTGAGCAAGCCGGGCTCTCTTCCATACAATGAGGCTGCTGAGCACGAGGAAGGGATGGTTTTCCAAGGTTTTGAAGTCGATGGACCCAAGGGATATAAAAATGTCAACTCCATAGTAACCAAGATAATGGAGAAGAATGGGTTTAAGCATGGCGGAGGATTGGGCACTCACCTCCAAGGCATCAAATCCCCCATAAATCTACAAGAGAATCATAAGCGCCAAGGGTTAAGATACAAACCACAATTGGAAATGCAATTGAAAGAGCAACAAGCTTGAAGATATAGAAGGATGACGAGCACTTTGAAATCCCCCACATAAGGAAGACATTCCCGACATCCTCTGAAGTGCTAAACAAGCCGACTGTTGCAATGGTTTCAACAATAAGCAAAAAGACCTGCACGTGGATTTCAGCTGATATTCTAGAAGGGCTCTGGAAAATTGGGAGTTCGAGGACACCTTCAATTCTATCATTTTAGAGTAACATGCCTAGCTAAAAGTTGTCTTTTTATACGCCTTTAGGCGAGCTCTTATATGAACCATGAATAAAGAATGATATGCTAATAAAATGCATTTATTTATATCCATTCCTTTTTTTTCCTTCTATTCATTCGTTGTTCATTTTTTGCCCTCCAGGAAATCAATTTCCTCAGAACTCTTGTCCAACGCAGAGGTTCCTGAATCCCTGAATGATGATTCGCTTGTTGCCATTGATATGCATGATTACGAGTAAGATAATGACGAGATCATTTAAGTATACAAAAAAATCCTCGAATCGAACGACAATAGAATGTGCCCACATAAAGATGTAATTGAAGTAATAAATATGGGCACAGAGGAAGAAAAGAGAGAACTAAAGATAGTAGATAACCCCGAAAAAGAGCAAATGGTTGAACTCTTCAAAGAATTCATAGATGTGTTCACATGGTCTTATCAAGACATGCCAGGCCTTGATCCAGGGATTGCTTCTCACAAGATCCCCTTATTCCCAGACACTAAGGCTAGAAAGTAGAAATTGAGGAGGCTCACTTTCGATATGTCCTTAGTGGTTCGAGAGGAGATGATGAAGCAATTAGAAGCGGGTTTCCTAAAAGTAGCTAAATACCCACAATGGATAGCAAATGTCATTCTGGTCCCAAAGAAGGACGACAGAATTTGAATGTGTGTGGATTATCGAGATCTGAACAAATCTAGCCCAAAAGATGATTTTCTATTGCCTCATTTTAATGTCCTGGTTGATAATACAGCCCATAGCTATAGGTACTCGTTCATGGATGGGTACTAAGGGTATAACCAAATCCCTATGGATAGAGAGGATAAAGAAAAAACCACATTTATTATACAATAGGGCACTTATTGTTACCGCGTCATGCCATTTGGGCTAAAGAATGCTAGGGCAACTTATCAATATGCCATGGTGGCACCCTTCCATGATATGATGCATAAAGAACTTGAAGTATACGTGGATGATATGGTAGCTAAATCTTCTAAGGGAGAAAGCTATGTTGTAGTGTTAAGAAAGCTGTTTGAAAGGCCACACAAGTACAGGCTACGACTTAATCCTAACAAATGCGTCTTTGGGGCTTTATCAGGAAAATTGTTGGGCTTCATTGTAAGCCAAAAAGGGATTACAGTAGATCCAGACAAAGTAAAAGCAATACGGGAAATGCCCCCTCCTCAAACAGAAAAGGAAGTTCGAAGCTTTTTGGGGCGACTGAATTACATTGCACGATTCATTGCCAACCTGACTGCAACTTGTAAGCCGATATTCAAGCTTTTAAAAAAGAGCTGCACAAGGAAGTGGAATGAAGATTACCAGCAGGCATTTGATAGGATCAAGGATTATTTGCTAAATCCCTCAATTTTGGTTCCTCCTGTACTAGGACGACCTTTAATTTTGTATTTGATAATACGACCAAACTCCATGGGAGCTATGCTGGGGCAACAAGATGCATCTAAGCGAAAGGAACAAGCAATCTATTACTTGAGCAAGAAGTTTAATGATTGTGAATCATGTTACCAGATGATCGAGTGAACTTGTTGTGGTTTAGTCTATAAGGAGGTTGAGGCAATACATGCTTTACTACACCACTTGGTTAATTTCTACAGTGGACCCACTCAAGTACATCTTTGAAAGCCCGCATGTAGCTAGAAGAGTTTCTAAATGACAGGTAATATTGTCTGAATATGATATAAGATACGTCACTCAAAAATCCGTCAATGGTGGTACAATAGCATATCACTTAGCGGAAAACTCCATAAATGAATACCAACCACTAGATTTCAAATTCCCAGATGAATACATATGTGCTACAAAGGATCCGATTGAGGAAAGCAAATTGAAGGAGTGAGAGATGTATTTTGATGGGGCGGTAAATATGCATGGCAATGGTGTAGGGGCAGCAATCATATCCCCAGACAGAAAGCAATTTCTGATTGCTATAAAGTTAGGATGTGGCTGCACCATTAACATGACAGAATATGAAGCTTGTATTAATGGTCTCCAGGCTGCCATAGATCTTGGGATAAAAAACCTAAAAGTCTATGGTGACTCAGCTCTCATAATTTATCAGGTGACTAGTGAATGGCGTACTAAAGACCCAAAGTTGATCCCTTATCAAGAGTATTTGATAGAGTTTATCAAAAACTTTGAAGTAATCAATTTTCATCACATGGCTAGAGAAAAGAATCGCTTCGCTGATGCGTTAGCTACTTTAGCAGCTATGATCCAACTTGATTGTGGGGTCTAAGTTCAACCAATACAGATTGAGACTAGAAGATCGCCAGTATTTTACTTTAATATTGGAAGAGAGCACGACGAGTAACCTTGGTACCATAATATCAGGATATATATGGAGCAAGGTACTTACCCTCCAGACACGACACATAATGAAAAGAAGACCATCCGATGATTGACCATGGGTTTTTTTATTAGTAATAATGTCCTATATAAGAGAAGCTTTGATGGGACATTGCTACGCTATGTGACATGAGGGGACGTATAAGATTATGGCAGAGATCCATGAAGGCGTATGCAGTACATATGCAAGTGGCCACTCTTAACTAAACAAGCTCAAAGATCTGGTTGCTACTGGATAACTATGGAGAAGGATTGTATCAATTATGTTAGAAAGTGTCATAAGTGCCAGATATATGCCAATAAAGCTAATGCCCCTCCGACTATAATGCATAGTCTCGTATCTCCATGGTCATTCTCCATGTGAGGAATAGATGTCATTGGGCCAATTAACCTAAAAGCTTCAAATGGTTATCATTTCATCCTTATTGCTATCGACTATTTCACTAAGTGGGTAGAAGCCAATTCCTTTGCTAGTATTACTCAGAGGGCCTTCATCAAGTTCTTAAAGGCCAACATCATCTGTAGATATGGGTTACCAGAAAGGATCATAACTGACAATGCACCAAACCTCAACGGGGCAGCAGTTAAAGAATTATATGATCAGTTCAAGATCAAACACCATAATTCTGCACCATATAGGCCACAGATGAATGGTGCAGTTGAGGCAGCCAATAAAAACATTAAGAAGATCATCAGCAAAATAACAGTGACCTACAAGGACTGGAATGAAATGCTTCCATATGCATTACATGGATACCATACCACAATGCGTACTTCAACTGGGGCAACCCCTTACTCTTTAGTATATGGCATGGAGGCTGTTACTCTAATTAAGGTGGAAATACCATCCCTGAGAATCTTGGCTGAATCAGACCTAGATGAAAGCGAATGGATATGTTCTCGATTTGAACAATTAAATATGATTGAAGAAAAAAGGCTCACAGCAATATGTCATGGGCAGTTATATCAGTCACAAGTGGCAAGGGCCTTTAATAAGAAACTACGACCCAAGTGGTTTAAAGTAGGAGACCTAGTCCTCAAGAAGATCCTGTCAAATCAAGGAGATGATAGAGGTAAATGGGCTCCGAATTATGAAGGACCATATGTTGTTAAGCAAGCTTTCTCTGGTGGGGTATTGATATTGACAAACATGAATGGCCAAGATCTACCAAGGCTAATCAATTCAGATGCTGTAAAGAAATACTATGCGTAAAGAAAAAAATTCGCTAAGTTGAAAACTCGAAAGGGCAGCTTAGGCAAAAGTTTGAGCAAAACAAAAAAAAAGGGCTCGCTAAGTTGAAAACCCGAAAGGGCGGCTTAAGCAAAAGTTAGAGCAAGAAAAAAAAAAGCTCGCTAAGTTGAAAACCCAAAAGGGCGGCTTAGGCAAAGGTTAGAACAAGAAAAAAAGCTTGCTAAGTTGAAAACCCGAAAGGGCGGCTTAGGCAAAAGTTAGAGCAAGAAAAAAAAGCTTGCTAAGTTGAAAACCCGAAAGGGCGGCTTAGGCAAAAGTTAGAGCAAGAAAAAAAGCTCGCTAAGTTGAAAACCCGAAAGGGCGGCTTAGGCAAAAGTTAGAGGAAAAAAAAGGCTCACTAAGTTGAAGAATTAGGCTTTGTCGGCTTTTATGCCTTGGTAACCTCTTCAAAATTTAAACCAAGGATTGCAATATAGGGTACAATCTCGGATCGTCTCTCGAAGAGCCTTTTATTAATTACCTAGAAACTAAGTGCAATGATTGAAATGAAATGAGTTAAAAATGATCTTTGAGCTTTTTATCTAACAACTAAATTGCAATTAAACTAAAATGCTTTTAAAACTAATATTTTTGGATTTTTGGAATAAAATTGATATGGAATGGAAATTGGTTAAAAATGCAAGTGATAAATATGCTCTTGGAAATAGTTTTCAATGGCTATCCTTGCTCAATTAAGATATTTGGGAAGTTAATACACTAAGTTTCTAATATACCAAACCTCAATTACCATTGAGTCTAGCATCACAAGAGAGGAACCCCTACCCTTGAAATGCTATTAAGCCCTCTTAGTGTAATAAGTTTCTCTAAGTTTTCTAATATATCAAACCTCAATTACCATTGAGTCTAATGCTTAAACTCATGAACCCATTTATTTAAGCATTATTAAAACCCCTTAGAGAGTGACTATGAAATAAGCAATGCATTTAGGTTCAACTACAATTCCAAGTCAATCAAACTATCCAACAATACCATGTTAAATAGAGAGAAACAATAGAATCATAGATAAACATATATATAACCATATATATTGATGAGCGCAAATCCTCATTACAAATTCCAAATCACAACAACTCAATCCATAGAAATAATAACTAAAATCATAGTCTCATTACATAAATGAATTCTTAAACCTAAAAAATCAAAAATATAATGAGCTATAGATAAAATAAACTCCCCTTTGAAGCACATGTAAACTCAAACCATCTCCAAATTATCTCCAAAAGCACAAAATTGCCTAGCCAATCATGAGAATAATTTCAAGAAATATAATCACACTCTGATTCAAATGCCCAGCCATCAAATCACCAATTAAGGTAATCAATTAGTAATAAATCAATTTAATGGGGCTGAAATTAAACTCATAACGGAAAACCATGACTGTTTAGCTAGGAGTCAGAGAAGTCACGGCCTGGAATGAGTTCAGAAACGGAGGGAGTCACAGCCTGGAAGATGATGAAAGGTGAAGTCGATGATGGTGGATGATGGTGGTGCGATTGTGTTATCTTCTTCGCTGCAGCACCCTCTTCTCACTCCCAGCTGTGTTGGCCGATCACCCTCTGAACTCTCAGCTCTCTCGGTTCTGTCTCTCTGGTCGCCGGCGGTGATGGCAGTGAGGGTGAAGAATGCCACCGGCGACAGGGAAGAAAGAAAGAGAATGATTGTCTTCGGCGCTGGTTTTCTGGTTCTCTGAAACTGACCTCACCAGCGACGGAAATAATGGAGAAAAGGGAATGAAGGTCGCCGGTGAGGTTTAGAGTTAATGAGGGCGATGAGATGATTCGATGATGATGATCTGTGATGATCCCCTTTCTCTTTCTGTGCGGCGCCCTCTGTTTTATCACCCTCAGCTTCTCTTTTCGGGTTCCTCCTATATCCAGAATGCATATCCACAAGCTGCTCCATGGGTATCGGATCTGGGCTCCCTCCACTTTGGGCCTTTAGTTCTGTTATCTTTTTCTCAACTCATGTCTGGTCTCGGGTCTGTGTTCTTCGCTGATGAAGAAAGGGAATATGGGCCTTGGTCAAAATGCAAGTTTTGACCAAGGACCATTCTGCAAAGTTTAAAATGTTGTGAGGAGGGACTCAAATGAACATATTTGAAATGTTTTGGGACTCAATCAAAATGTCATGAAATTTTGGGTTTTTCTATAATTTTCTCAGACCCTTTTCTACATTAAATTGTAATTTCTACAAAAATATGTGGGCCCTTTCTGTAATTTTTCCCAGTCCTCAAAATATTATTTTCGACCCTCCAAATGCAGTTTGTTTTCAAAATCTCTAAATTTTCTTCTAAAACACCTACAATACAAAATTAAGTATAAGTAGCATTAAAAGTCCAAGAAACAATTGCACAAAATAATTAACAAATTATGATCATTTTGCCCCTAATTACAATTAATTCAATACAATTGTCCATAACTAAAATTAATGCTTAATCTTGCAATAATGTCCCAGAAAATATATTAAAATCTCAAATTAATCATGGAAAATTATGTAAAAATATGGTTCAATCAGGCGGGTTAAACAAATATCGAAGAAGGTTATCAGTCATAGCCCCATGACTCTCTTTACTTTGTCTATTTGGAAGACTCTGTAATCATTCATCGAAAAGTGTATATCTCTGGCAATTAAGCAAGGCACCATCAGGGGGACTACACGGAACTAAAAGTGAAGGACCTCCTAATAACATCACGTCTACACCAATATATGATCATCATCATGTATCCACTTGAATATTGGAAGATCATTTCTTTTAAATGAATCTTCATCCTTAGTATATCTTTCCCTTCTATTAAATCACATGTCAAACTTTGTGTCATGATTTGTATAAGGGTAACTCTATTTAATGAAAACACAACTTTTGTCTGGATAAACACTCATGTTGATATACATGGTGTCCTCTACTCCCATTTAACTTGTGTAATTTTAGGATCATTAGCGAAGGTCCCAACTGGAATTTTTGTTGTGGGGTCAAACAGTTGACAAAGGGACACAATCTAAACTGAGGGTTCTAGGCTGTGGCATCTATGTGACTCTCATTATACATCTTCATACCACTGACAAGATTGCGCAAGTAACGGGGTACTGGTTAGGCACCTGGACGAAGAAGGAGCAATATCACCTGCCGGGCTACTCTTTAACACCACAATTATTGCACTCATTCTCATTAGCATGTCATCACCTCCATTATCAACATCACCATTAACATCATCATCATCATCATCATCATCATTAGCATTATCATTGTATTCATCATCCTCATTAGGATTCCATGATCATTGTAATAATCATTATTAGTGTCATCACCTCCATCATGACATTACTATTCTGATATTCCCTTCATTATCATGGCCATTATCATCCTCTTCATCATTATCGTTGTCATCATCACTGTCATCATTATTATCAATGTCATCATCTTCATAAGCACTACTCTAAGGGGCATCACATGTTCATAGCACCCTTTTCAAAGCCCTGTACTGGCAGGCACCCCTAAAAGCCTAGTAATGGCTGGCACCCCTCAAAGCCATGTACCGGCAAGCACCCTCAAAGCCCAATAACGGCTGGCACCCTTTCAAAGCCCTGTACCGACAGGCACCCTCAAAGCCCAGTAACGGCTGGCACCCTTTCAAAGCCCTGTACTGGTAGGCACCCTCAAAGCCCAGTAACGGCTGGCACCCTTTCAAAGCCCTGTACCGGCAGGCACCCTCAAAGCCCAGTAACGGCTGGCACCCTTTCAAAGCCCTGTACTGGCAGGCACCCTCAAAGCCCAGTAACGGCTGGCACCCTTTCAAAGCCCTGTACCGGCAGGCACCCTCAAAGCCCAGTAACGGCTGGCACCCTTTCAAAGCCCTGTACCGGCAGGCACCCTCAAAGCCCAATAACGGCTGGCACAATTCTTTCAAAGCCCTGTAACGGCAGGCACTATTCTTTCAAAGCCTTATATCAGCAGGCACTCTCAAAGCCCAGTACCGGCTGGTACAATTCTTTTACGCCCCACCAAAGTCCTATGCTACTAGGCACTTCACTTCCATTCCAGGTAATCATCTATCTCCACTTGCATTCTTCTCCCCTATGAACCAAGTAAAGAGGGGCATGGACACTGTATTTTGTCCAAACCCTCTTTGGTTTCGAGGGGGGCACCTTGTTCTCTGGCCGGACAAAATACGTGTTCTTATCTTTACTTGCTTCATAGACGAGAATCTCACTTTTTTCAGCTGCGAAACAAGTAAAGAGGGGCAACTGTGAACACCCTATTTTGTCCGGGCCCCACTAAAAAATACAAAAATAATTGATAATGATTGGTGTCCAAATTGGCAATCATCATTGAAAGAAAAAATAAAAAAAATGAAAATAAGAAAAAATAAGGAAATCCTCCTATGGATTATGATCGGTGTCTAAATAGGCAATCATCATTGAAAGGGAAAAATTAAAAAAACAAAAATTAAAATAAATCCTCTAATTGATATGATTGGCATTGTCATTCATTAAGGGAAAATAATAAATAAAAAAATGAAAAATAAAAAAAAATCTCATTTATGTTGATAGGTTTAAATTAGGAAGTTACTGTAGGGAGAATAATGAAAAAAAATAAAAAAATAATAATAATAAAAACGGCAAAAATCTCCATTAATGGTGATTGGGTCAAGTTAGGTAGTTCTTAACATAAAATACAAAAAAAAATCAAAAAATGAAAATTTAAAAAAAAAAAAGAGCATTTATGAAGAAAACCCTACCTTGAGACTAAATAGGAGTGTAAGGGTTGAAGCAAAGGAGACAGAAATTTTGGGAGAGCAAGGAGATAAGGTCTGTGGTTGAGTTTTCATCCTTTTCTTTGATTTCACTTTTACATCTCGTTTTTTTTTCTCTCATCTAATATCCCTTGGTTCATGCTTACCTCATCATGCCTTATGCTTACCTCATTATTCATGCACTATGACTTTATCCAATATGCATTACATTGCTTTACTTTGTATTATGATGTTGCTGGACGTGTTTTAGCTCATTGTGGTCTTGTGGATTTGCATTTTATTGTCCAACTGAATTATCTCATACATAGGCAAGAGGTATGTGCTGTCTTATTTTCTTATGATATTAGGTGTTATGTTTAATAAATATAGATAATATAATTGTACTTGCCTCTTGCTTATTATGTGGTTCTATCACCCTATCTCTTATTGTAGCGGGTTCAAAGAATAAAAGGTATGCATAAATCTCCTCATTTTTGACTTCTGTTTTGTTTAACTTGTGCTACTTTTCTTTTTTTTTTCTTAATCCCTTTCTTAGGTCCTCTTTCAAAAAAAAAAGAAAAAAAAATATTTTGACACATTTTGATAAATGGAAATAAAATGGAACAACTCTCTTTTACAAGAAAATAAAAAAAACGTTTTTTGAAAAAAAAAAATTAAAAAACACAGACCCAACAAAAAAAAGATATTTTTCTCAAATAATTTAAATAAACATTTTTCTAAAAATCACCAACCAAGTGACACGCTTTCCTACCCCCCGAACTACGTGGGCTTTGATCCCTCTAAAGGGTACGTAGGCCCTAGGTTTTTATTCTAGGTCAAGTCCAATTTTATAAATAAATATATTTTTTCTTATTTTCTTGTTGTAAATAAATGTTTTTTTTAAATAAATATATTTTTTCTTATTGTAAATAAGTGTTTTTTTTCTTCTTTAGTTTTCATTTCATTTATTTTTGTAAATAATCTTTTTTTTTTATTTGGGTAAATATAATAAAGTTAAAGGCCATAATATTTTTAATAATTAACTTAGGGTAACCATTCTTATGAATGGGTGTTGTGGGGTGCCTAACACCTTCCCCACACACAATCGACTCCCGAACCCTAAATGGTTTTTGTAGACCAGATTCCATTTTTAAAAAGGTTTCCAAAATTATCCTTCTTCAAAAATTTTGGTGGTGGCTCCATATTTTTCTAAATTCTGGGCGCTACAAGAAGTTAGTTCATTTATCTCAAAATTTTTGTATTTATTCCTTTTTTCCTTCCATTCAAACACCCTAAACCTATGGCCACGTTACAAGCCTAAAAGTCCTTTTGATTTTGATACCATATGAGGTAACTTGTAAGTAGAGAAGGATGAAAAGAGGATAGTGAAGTGGTAGAGTTGAAAATTTGTATATGAGTTGGAGTATTATGTGTGACTGAGATAGAATATGGAGAAATGTCTTTTGATTCCAAACACACACCCACACTCAAAGGACTCTTGAAAAACTTGCTCAAAGATTATAAGACATTCATCTTGGCATATCCTCTCAAGTTCCTGTTTCGTGTGATCTTTAGAGCAATGAATGAGGGCATGAACATATCTGCAATTTAGATAAGCAATTTACGAATTCATGTTACATGTGTGAATTTGCTTGAGGACAAGCAAAAGCTTAAGTTTGGGGGAGTGTTATTCTCAAGAAATTCTTGTATTTCATCACATTTTTCTTATATATTTGTAGTTTTAAACTAAAATTGTGCATAAACTTTACACATATGAAGGAAAATGTGATGTGTTGAAAATACTTTGAAAAGTGCAAATTTTGAGCTAAATGTATAGGGTTTTAGATTAAATTGAAGAAAGTTGGAAAGCTCATAAAATCCTTCTCTTTGTAGGAGGATGATGACAAGAAATGGAAGCTTCCATGGATCCTTAGAGGTCAAGAAAAGAAGAACAAAAGCCAAAATGAAAGATCAAAGTAGCTTCAAGGTGCCCCCGGTTGCTTTTGCTATGCCACAACGAAGCAAAAGCAAAAACACATAAAAAATAGGCCCTTCTGACCGCGCACGTTGTGGGTTCGCTATAGCGAAGCAAAAGCAAAGTTGCGATACTGCAACTGTGCGATTTGAAAAAGCGAAGCTTCAGCTGTGTTTTTAACCCAATGGGGGGCCGAAATTGGGAGATTCTGCACAAGGAAGAGCTCAAGAACCACAAGGAGGCTTCTTGAAGAGCTTGAGGAGGATTTTGGTGCTTCTTCGAGGAGATTCTTGGAGAAATTCAAGATTTTCTTCTCTTTTTCTGGTTTTTCCCCTCTTATCTTCCCATTTGCTGATATGTTTATGAGTTTTATGTTGAGTTGTTGGTTTGTATTGACTATGAGTGGCTAAAACTCTCATTTAGGATTACTTCTACTCATTGTATGGATTAAAACTACTATATTTTCTTGCTTTTGCTAGTTGTTGAGAATGTATGCTGATTTTTCTCCATGCTCAATTACTATCTTGTGCTTGATCACCACATGATTAGTTTGGTTCAATTGAATGATGCTTGAGATCGCTATTTTGGTTGTAGAACTTGAGAAAAATCATGCTAGACTTGAAGTTTAAGGATTAAATGGATGGTTTGTTGTTAGAATAGAGATATATCTAACAACCTAGCATAGTCTAATGAAGAATTGCTTTGGGAAAGATGATTTTCATTAATGATAGACAAGAGATTGAATATTGTTAATGAAGATTAAAAATCAATCTTGAATTGAGAGAGCTTGATTGATGATCTTAGAATCCTTGACTAGCATATGGACTCACACAATTAGCATAAGTGAATCAATTGCATAGTTTCATGAAATACAATGAGGAAGAAGTAATCCTAAGCCTTTAAACCTTGAAGTAGAATCAATTTTACAATCACCTTTGTTTTACCTTATTGTTTTTAGTAAATTTCCTTACTTGACATACTCAATTTCAAATGATTTCATTCAACCTAGTTAAGAACATAGTTACAATAATTAACTCACTTTAGTCATAGTCCTTGTTGATCGACACTCGTTTACTCACTAAATTATTACTTGTGACCCGTACGCTTGCGGAAGCTAAATGGCAAACAGGGTCTTATACGAGTGAACAATCTCGTATAGTTAGTAAGAAAATTTTAAGTATTGTTGTTATTATTAATTATTTAGTAAACAAATTTCATTACTGATAAGTAAAATATTTGCATATTTATTTTCCCTTATATGATGATTTTATGGACGATATTTGCGTTTAATATAATAAATTTGGGTGTGATTAATAAATAAATAATGTTTTTGGAATAAATAACATTTAAAAAAATAAAAAATAATAATAATAAAATAAATAAATAAAAATGAAAGTACTGTACCAACAGGATCATTGTAATGGACGGAAGTTACACTATAGCGGATGGAAGTCACTGTAGCGACGGAAGCACTGTAGAGCCGCCGAACACTGTAGCTGTTTGCCATCAGTCACTGTACAATCGCCAGATCACTGTAGCAGTCTCCGGACACTGTAGTAGTATTGTAGCACACATTTTTTCCCCTATAAATAGA
Source organism: Inga laurina (assembly GCA_963855925.1). Classification (NCBI taxonomy): domain Eukaryota; kingdom Viridiplantae; phylum Streptophyta; class Magnoliopsida; order Fabales; family Fabaceae; genus Inga; species Inga laurina. Next base: position 8,962,119 of record OY979713.1, read on the forward strand.
GATCAATGCCAAGCTCAAATGGGGAGGAGAGGAAGAGAAGCAGAGGTTTCCTTCTCTGACAGGGAGAGGTCCTTCTCTGACCGGGAAAGATCTTTCTCTAACATTTCTGAGTTCATTGTATTAATTTTTAGATTTAATTTCATGCATTGCATGCCTCCATCTTGGAAGGCTTAGGATTGTAACACATTTTGCATGCCGCCTATATGGAAGGTTTTACCACCTAAATGGACGGCTAGATTTCTTCATTTTTCATGCATCTTTTGGTTGTATATTTATGTTTGAGAATTTAATATTCAAGTTTATGCAGTATTTCTGAGGATTTCATTCTAGCTTTATATAATGTCAATTTATTTTGGTTTTTTTTTTTAATTTCATCATGTACTAAACTTTCATTTTCCTAGGGTGATGACGTAGCTTACTAATGACGGATTGAATCTTAACTTATTAAATCTAGTTTGAATTTCTCCTTCATGATTGAGTTTTAATTATTATTTTTAATGCTTTTGATTGAATGGCCATCTTTTGAATGATTTCAATATGCATGTTGAGACCGGAAGGAGATACATGTGTGTAGACCCTATAATTAAAACCATGACTTGCATATGAAATAGGAATATATTCATGAGTTGTGTAGTCTTACTAAGTTCCATAAATCTTAATGCATAATTAATTGCTTAAATTCATATAGGAATATATTGGATTGCAATTGATTATATAAGCAATCCAATGGCAAATCCGGGGAGAGGATCAACAGATACCAAAACACTTCGTGACTATGCAACACCAACAGTCATAGGGACAAATTCTAGAATCACAAGACCATTAGTAGCAGCTAACAACTTTGAAATCAAGCCGGCAATTATCCAAATGATGCAAGCAAATCAGTTCGGTGGTTTACCAATAGAATATCCTAATGTACACATAGCCAACTTTCTAGAAATTTGTGACATATTCAAGCATAATGGTGTTACTGACGATGCCATTAGACTTAGACTTTTCCCTTTCTCACTCAGGGATAAGGCTAAGAGTTGGTTACAATCGCTACCAGTGGGAAGCATAACTACGTGGGAGATCATGGCGCAGAAATGTTTGGAGAAATACTTTCCTTTAGCAAAAACAGCTAAATTGAGGAATGAAATTGCCTCATTTACCCAGCATGAACAAGAAAGCCTCTATGAAGCATGGGAAAGATACAAGGAGTTACTAAGGAGATGTCCTCATCATGGGTTACCAGATTGGTGGCAACTGCAAACTTCTATAGTGGGATGACGCACATCTCCAGAATTCTTGTAGATGTTGTAGCTGGAGGATCTTTAATGGGAAAAAATATAGATGATGCTTACAATCTACTTGAGGAGATGGAAGCCAATGCATATCAATGGCCTTCTGAGCGTAGCAATTCAAATAAAGTACTTGGAGTGCACGAGCTGGATGTCCTTACAACTTTGTCTTCTCAAGTTGCATCTATATCCAAGCAAGTAGGATCATTGACAACCCAAGCAAATGTAATCAACACTCCTACGGAAACTTGTGATCAATATGGAGGACCTCATGTGAGCACGCAATGTCAAGAAGGACACTCATTCATGCCGGAGCAAGCTCAGTTCATCAAAAATCAAAGGAATGACCCATTTTCAAACACCTATAATCTAGGTTGGCGAAATCATCCAAACTTTAGTTGGAGGAATAATCAAAATGCATTCAAGCCACAAGGGAACTACCAGCAACAAGCTTTTCAACAACCAAATCCACCACAACTGAAAGTGAATTTGGAGGATGCACTGGCTCAACTAACCATGAATACATCTCAATTCATGGCTAGGACTGATGCAACAATCAAAAGCCAAGATGCCTCAATAAAGAACTTGGAGATCCATATGGGCCAAATTACAAATATGCTGAATTTCAGGCAACCGGAACTCTACCAAGTGACACTGAAAGAAACCCAAAAGAACATGTGAAGGCCATTACACTAAGAAGTGGGAAAGAATTGAAAGATCCTTTAATTAAAAAGAAAGATGATGGAGAAAAGAAAGAAGGTGGAGAAGAACAAAAGGAGGAAGTACAACAACAGAAGGAGGATGATGTGATACTAGGAAGAATTAGCTTTCCAGACAATCCTCCTCCATATGCACCACCAGTTCCATACCCTCAGAGACTCACAAAGGCAAAGCTAGACAAGCAATTTGCAAAGTTTCTAGAGGTTTTCAAGAAGTTGCACATCAACATTCCTTTTGCAGACGCTCTTGCCCAAATGCCCAGTTATGTAAAATTAAGGAAGGACATTCTTTCAAATAAGCGTAAGCTTGAGGAATTTGAAACAATTGCACTTACTGAGGAGTGCAGCGCTATTCTCCAAAAGAAATTACCTCCAAAGCTGAAAGATCCAGGAAGCTTTTGCATACCTTGCACCATAGGTCAATGTCACTTTGAAAGAGCACTTTGTGATCTTGGAGCAAGTGTAAACCTCATGCCTCTATCTGTCTACAACAAACTTGGTCTTGGAAAGGTGAAGCCAACTATATTTTCATTACTTCCGGCGGACCGATCAATAAAGCATCTGAGGGGTGTCTTAGAAGATGTTTTAGTGAAGGTGGAAAAACTCATATTCCCAGCTGATTTCATAATACTCAATATGGAAGAAGACCAAGAAATTCCTATCATTCTTGGGAGGCCGTTCCTAGCAACTGGGAGAATGTTAATAGATGTGCAACAGGGGAAGTTAACCTTGCGAGTTCAAGATAATCAAGTATCCTTCAACATTTTCAAGGCTTTATCCTTCCCAGATAAAGGTGACGCTTGCTACAGAGTCGATACATTGTCCAGTTGCACAAAAGACGTGGTGAACGAAATCTGCATGGATCAACCATTAGCAATAGGAATGGTAGATGTATCAAAATCTACTAATCCTAAAGTCTTAGAGCAAATTAAGTACCTGGAAGCAAATTCCCCGAATTTTATCAAGAAACCATTTGAAGATTGGGGGAAAGGCCGAGTAAGCTGGTACCATCAACGGAGAAACCACCAGTACTGGAGTTGAAAGTACTGCCATCTTACTTGAAGTATGCTTATCTGGGAGAAAATTAAACATTACCAGTAATCATCTCAGTAGCTCTTACTCTTGATGAAGAAGAAAAGTTATTAAGAGTTTTAAGGGAGTATAAAGCAGCATTTGGATGGTCAATAGCTGATATAAGAGGGATTAGTCCTTCAATTTGTATGCATAAGATCTTGATGGAGGACAACTACAAGCCAACAGTTGAGCACCAGAGAAGACTCAATCCGAATATGAAGGAGGTGGTGAGAAAAGAGGTAATAAAGTGGCTAGATGCTAGTATAATCTACCCAATCTCCAACAGTCAATAGGTAAGCCCAGTTCAAGTTGTGCCAAAGAAAGGTGGAATGACAGTAGTGCCCAACAAGAAAAGTGAACTGATTCCACAATACACGATAACTGGATGGAGAGTGTGTATCGACTACAGAAAGCTCAATAAAGCCACTAGAAAATATCACTTCCCTCTACCATTTATAGACCAAATGCTTGACAGACTAGCAGGGAAAGCATATTATTGTTTCCTGGACGGGTACACAGGATATAATCAAATTACAATTACACCAGAAGATCAAGAGAAAACAACTTTTAAATGTCCATATGGTACCTTTGCCTTCAGAAAGATGTCATTTGGTCTATGTAATGCACCAGTAACATTTCAAAGGAGTATGATGGTGATCTTCTCAGACATGGTGGAAAGGTTCATCGAGGTATTCATGGATGATTTTTCAGTTTTTGGAGAATCATTTGATCATTGTCTTTCAAATTTGGCAAAAGTCTTGCAACGTTGTGTGGAGACAAACTTGGTTCTAAATTGGGAGAAATGTCATTTTATGGTGAAAGAAGGAATTGTGCTGGGTCACAAGGTATCTGATCGAGGCATTGACTTTGACCGAGCTAAGATTGAAACAATTCAAAAGTTACCACCTCCTTCCTCAATCAAGGGCATTCGGAGTTTTTTGGGACATGCTGGCTTTTATATAAGATTCATCAAGGACTTCTCAAAAATCACAAAGCCACTTTGCATGCTATTGGAGAAAAACACTCCCTTTGTGTTTAATAAGGAGTGCTTATCAGCCTTCCAAACTCTAAAAAGTGCCTTGACTTCTACACCAGTTATCATAGCTCCAGATTGGAATCTTCCATTCGAAATAATGTGTAATGCAAGTGATTATACAGTTGGACCTATTTTAGGCCAAAGAAGAGATAAGATCTTTCATGCTATCTATTATGCTAGCAGAACACTCTCAGAAGTATAGCTGAATTATGCAATAACAGAAAAAGAGCTCCTAGCAATAGTGTTTGCATTCGACAAATTCAGAGCATACTTGATCGGGTCAAAGGTCATTGTCTAAACAGACCACTCGGCAATTAAATACTTGATTAAGAAGAAAGATGCTAAGCCCAGACTGATCAAATGGGTGCTTCTACTACAAGAATTTGACTTGGAGATCAAAGACAAAAGAGGGGACCGAGAATCTCATTGCAGATCATCTTTCTCGGTTAGAACCACCTGAACAAAAGAGAGAATCACCAATCCAAGAGAATTTTCTAGATGAGCAACTTTTTATCATGCAGTCACAACCTACTCCGTGGTATGCTTATTTTGTGAATTATTTGGCAAGCGGAGTAATGCCTTATGAACTTTCTAAAGTGCAAAAGAAGAAGTTTCTGGCTGATGTAAGGCATTACTTTTGGGAGGATCCATTCTTATACAAACAATACCCAGATTGAATTATCAGGCGATGTGTTCCTGAAGAAGAAATGGTCAACATCTTAAATTACTACCATTCATCCCTATATGGTGGTCATTTTGGACCAAATAGAATAGCTACTAAAGCCCTTCAATCAGGATTTTATTGGCCTACACTCTTTAAGGACGCACACAGAATTGTGGCAACCTATGACAAATGTCAAAGGACGGGAAATATCTCAAGGAGACATGAAGCCCCTTTAACTAACATCTTAGAAGTTGAGCTTTTTGATGTATGGGGGATTGATTTTATGGGGCCTTTTCCATCCTCATTTAGCAATCAGTTCATTTTAGTAGTTGTTGACTATGTCTCTAAGTGGGTTGAAGCAGCTGCCTTTCCTACAAATGATTCTCGAGTGGTTGTGAAGTTCTTGAGGAAGAATATTTTTACAAGATTTGGAGTGCCTAGAGCTATTATCAGTGATGGAGGAAAGCATTTTTGCAATCAGTAGCTTTAGTCGATATTGGCTAAATAAGGAGTAACTCACAAGGTTGCAACTCCATATCATCCACAAACTAGCGGGTAAGTGGAAATCTCAAACAGAGAACTAAAGTGGATCTTAGAGAAGATAGTGAATTCCAACAGAAGGACTGGGCTCAAAAGTTAGATGATACACTTTGGGCTTATAGAACTGCCTTCAAGACACCAATTGGTACATCCCCATATCAATTGGTCTATGGAAAAGCATGCAATCTTCCAGTAGAAATGGAGCACAAAGCATATTGGGCAATAAAAGCATTAAATTTTGACTTAAAGGTAGCTGGTGAGAAAAGGCTTCTCCAACTCAATGAGCTTGAAGAATTCAGACAACAAGCTTATGAAAGTGCAAAGTTATACAAGGAGAAGACAAAAATGTGGCATGATAGAAGAATTTTGAGGAGAGAGTTTTCACCGGGACAAAAAGTGCTTTTATATAACTCAAGGTTAAAGCTCTTTCCAGGAAAGCTGAGATCAAGGTAGTCAGGTCCTTTTACTGTGATTCAAGTATGGCCATATGGAACTGTGGAGATTCAAGATGGTGATCAAAAATTCAAAGTGAATGGGCAAAGTCTCAAAGAATACAATGAAGGTGTAACCCCCTTCCCACCTTAGGCCGAGATTAAGTTCTTGAACTCATAATTGAGTTGTAATTAGAGACCATACTGAAATTGGGACTTCATAAGATACTCATTTGCCCAAAAAATCGGATTTGCAAAAACATTTTTCAAAACTTATTCACAATGGTCTCAAGTTCTCAATACAAAATAGTACTGGCCTGAACAGGTGGATTCCATTTACAAATATCAGAGTGCAAATAAATTCCCGACTCACTCGGGTTCCATTCATTAGATAAGGGATTTACAAAGGCACAAAGCCACAATTCAATACCCTTAACTTGGGGATTACACAAAATCTATATATACAATTCCAAAATCTACAATGATAACCATTAATTCCAAAATACACTCCTAAACAGGAGCTCTAACTACTCTTCGTCGCCCGCTTGCCTCTCGATCCTTCGGCCCTGTCTAAAAGGTTTAATTTTGGGAGAGTGAGATTCTAAAGAATCCCCGTAGTAACAAGTCAATCATATAATGTACAACAATAATGCATGTAATCAAATCATCACCCACACAAGCAACTACAACGGCAGTTGCAGCGGCAATGGTTAGTATGACACATGTCATCCCTGACGATTGCTCACGCTGAATTGCTCACGCTGTATTGCATCACAACAGTCAACACAGTATAATTCATCACAGCTGGGATCCATATAAAGCATATCATATTCGTAAGCCACAAAGGCAAGATATACACAGCCCACGGCTGGTTTCACAAACGCCGCCCTCACGGGTCGGATTCACAAAGATCCATGTCGATTACGACGGCAGTCCAACGGCCGACTAGAGATGACCACTGTCACTCCCTATACGGCTCACGCTGACCTGCTCGCGCCGTAACGGACCATGGCACACATTTCACAAGTTCAATGATAAGATATGCATACCAAAACATCATACAAGATATGAGAGAAAAGTCACTACCTAAGTTCTTCCGGACGTGTCCTAGCGCCGGTCTCTCCCGAGGAAGGCAAATATCAAATCCTATTTTCACAATTAGGGACGAAGAGTTATTCTCTATTCCAAGACTTAATTCACTTCATAATACTTAATTGGTTATCATTATTGCTCTTTTAGAGTCACTAAATACCCTTAACAACACTCCTAAAGGGTAGGAAGAACTATCCCAAAGATCCCCTTTTGGAAGCACAAAACTGAGATTTTTCACGGTTTCACTCGAGCACAGATGACCATGCTCGAGCACAGATTGTACGGACACTCGAGCACAAATGCTCTCACTCGAGCATTGGTACGGACAGCACTCGAGCACAAGAGAAAGTGAGACCGTGAGTGCTCACCCGAGAGCACAAAGAAACTTTCAGGAACTGGCTCACTCGAGCACAAAATCCTCACTCGAGCACAAGGCTAAATGCCTCACTCGAGCACCCTCGAGAGAAGTCCAAGAAGTGAGAACCCGAGAGCACACTAAGCTCTCCAAGCACAAGATCACTCGAGCACAGCCATATGTGCTCGAGCACACACCTCACACCCGCGAGTGAGAAGGCACACTCGTGCAACTTTCCCGCGAGCATCAACCCGAAAGCACAACTCTCACCTGAAGCACCAGCTCACTCGAGCAGACACCCAGTGCTCGAGTGAGAAGGCAATGCTCGCGAGTGTCAGAGCACACTCGTGGCAATCAGCCCGCGAGTAAAGACCAGAAAGCAACCCTTCATTCTGGACTCACACCATCACTCGAGTAGCCCCAAGCTCACTCGAGCACGTTCTTCCCTCACTCGAGCACAAAGCGATGTGCTCGAGCATGGCTCATAAAAACCCAGACCACTCGAAGCATCAAAAGGGAAAAACCACTCAGTACTCGAGCAGAGTTCATCCCTGCTCGGGTGACCTTCATCCCTCACTCGAGCAGACCCCTTCTGCTCGGGTGATGTTCATACTTCACTCGAGCACACCCCTGTCTGCTCGAGTGAGTACCTCAGATAGCAGAAAACGCAGAAAACAGAGGCACTCTCCTTAACCTTTGCCCAATTGATCCCTATGGCCATAAAACTTAACCCAAAGCCATTCCCACACCAAAAACACCCAACAAATTCAATGGAATACTCAGAATCATCAAAATCCTACTCCATTATCATGGTTTGGGTTTTGGGCAATAATTTCATCAAAATTCCCATTTCATCCTAACATCATATTTCAATCTCTAATCTATCTATCTAACATAAACTCATTCCAAAATGTCATTCTCATGCCATAACCATACCAAATGAACAGTGGCACTCATTCTCATGATTAGGCTAAAATTCCCAGAATTTATAAACTGTTCCAAATGGCATGAAACTTAGATAGATAGGTTAGTTTCACTCACCTTATCAACTTCTCTAAAGGGAGTTCTTGATCCACCAACAATCAGATTTTCGTGTGGCACCAAACAACACCAAATGGCCCAACTACACATACCAAAATGAAGCCCATGATTCAAGGATCAACATTTATGAATGGTGTTTGAGCAAAGAAGATCATTTACTTACCCAAAATCACAAGTTCTTCTTTCTCTTTCTTGCCTAAAACTTCCGCCGGAAATGGAGGAAGAGAGGAGAGAGAAACGAGAGAGAGAAATGGAGAGATGGAGTGAAAGAGGAAAAGCAATCTTTTGTCCTCTTGTGGCCTTCATCCAACAACTCTCACAATGCCACTTGTCAGCATCTCATTCATTCCCACAATGAGCTCACACAAGCTAAATACACTGGATTCCGACCCACGGTCAAGGAATCACCTCCCTTGATTTTAAATACCACACATATGCACTAATATTTCCAATTTCCACTAATTATGACATTAATTAATATAGTCATAAAACACTTAATAATTCCAATAAATTCATAATTATCATTAATAATCATAATTATCCCTTAATCAAAAATTGGGATATTACAGAAGGTGCACTCAACACTTTGAAATCTATCATCATGTTTGAGAAACCAACAGGTAAGTCTTCAATCTAGTAATTTTTTTCTTAAAATGTTTTTTAAAAAAAAGAAAAAATAATAATTTTTTTTAATTTTTGTCTAGCTAAAGATGTTAAAGAAGGGCGGCTATTTGGGAGACAACCCAAAACTTCTTTCCTACTCTCTCAATTTTCTTTCCTACTCTCTCAATTTTCTTTCCCACTCACTCATTTCTTTCCTACTCTCTCATTTTTCTTTCCTGCTCACTGAAACATACTACTGCATTGAGCATTTTAATTTCATCATTTTCATTTTAAGTTACCATGGAGGAATCTCTTGCAAAGCTTAAGAACAGGTTCCCCACTCTTCCTAAAGATGTGCTCAGGAAGATCTATAACAGTCGACTTGAAAGGATGATGATATTCAATCATTTGGGCCTTCATGTAGATGTACGTTGGATCATTGAAGATGAGTTACGTTTAGCAGGTGAGATTCATAATTCATTTGTTAAACCTTTGCAAGGAATGGGAAGAAGTTCTTACTCCAAAAAGAGAAGTGCTAAAAGAATGAAGGTCTGCCATAAATGTGCAAGGTGGAATTGTGATCAGCGCTGTAGGAGTAAAGGTATGGTTTCTATAAATCGAGAAGATAAAATCAAATTTATAAAGGATGGACTGAGTAAGGAGTCACTGGATGATATCATTCAAACTCTTGAGATGCATCCGAGTAGTGATGTTCATCATATTCTTCTTGATTTAGCATACATATTCAACAGAGAAAAAGAGCGCTATTGTCTTAGGAATCTAACATTAAAAGACCCTATTTGCCAGTTTATAAGAAAACTAGATGGGAAGCAAATCCTCGATTCATAGAAAGCGTTTAAGCCATTTTTGGATGTAAAACCTGAGGAAGATGTGAGCCAAAATCACAACTACTGTACATAATCATGCTTTTGTTTTAATCTTCCTTATCCTTTCTGTCACTTTTGTCTAATCTGTCTTATCTTTTTAGTAGCTTTTATTTAATATGTCTTTTCTTTTTAGTAATGTTTGACTTTCTTTCCTCTTTTTCTTCATGCAAATTACGCTAGTCATTCGTATTAGAAGATTTTCAAAATTTTTTGAAAAATGCTTGATTTGTATGATTTTGTTGTCGCTGCTTTTGTGTTATATATATGTACTCTTTCATTTGTAAATATGCACACTTCCATTTGTAAATATGCATTCTTCCTCTTGTAAGCATACATGGTCTGAAAGAAAGAATGAGAAAAAGGGTATCACACAAAAATGTAGATTTACATCTATTTGCATTTTTGGTGAAACTGATTCGGGTAAGAAAGGAGAGTTTATAATAGCAGCAAACGAACTTGGAATTGCATTAGCTGCCAGAAAATTCAACTTTGTGTACGGGGGAGGCATCCAGGGCCTAAAGGGAAGTGTGGCCATTTCTGCATCCATGAATGGAAGCAAGGGTTTAAGTGTAAGGGTGAAGGAGTTGGAAGATCACATTTTTTCCTTAGGACAAGAGTTACAGGTTTCGAGCATGCCTGAACAGATGGGACTAATGTTCTACCATGCTCAAGCTTTCATTGCTCTACCCGGTGGTTTGGAGACGTTAGATGGAATTTCTAGCATTGCATATTGGGCTAAGTTAAACTATCACAAAAAACCATTAGGATTGTTAAATGTTAATGGTTTCTATGATCATCTGTTGTCTTTTCTTGATCATGCTGTGGAAACAGGATTCATACCCCAAGCAACTCGCCACTCTATAATTGCTGCACCAACTGCTGATCAGCTGCTCGATCAACTGCAAACCTATGAACCTAAACCAGATCTACTCGTCAAGCAAATAGGTGGGCCATCTTCATATAGCAGTCAGAAGCAGAACCCAGATACCACTCTTAGGCTGTAACTTTCCTTAATCTCTTGGTTTTACTTTATTGTGTGTTTATGTTAAAAAAACCTCCTCTGAGCTTTAGAAGACATTGGGGACAATGTCTGATTTAGGTTGGGGGAGGAGAAAAAATTTTTTTGTTTTTCTTTTGTTAGTTAGTAAAACCATTAAATGCATGCGGTGTGGAAAAAAATGGCAGAGTAAGGAGTTATTCTTAACTCCTGAGACGTATTTCATTAGTTGCATTCTTTTTATCTTTTTCAAAAAAAAAGTAAAAAAAAATTATCTTGTTCAAGTGCTTTGTAATGATCTTAAGAAGTATACAAGTTTTAAGTATGGATCAATTGAATTGAGAGATTTTATAGCATGAATAAACAACTGATTGTTGCAATTGGTGATGAATTTTGAGATTGAATAAACTGAGTTTAAAAATCCCTAGCTGTGAGCTTCTAAGCCTATAATGATTATTTCTCTTGTGTGTGATATTCACCTATTAAGTTGTCACTCTAGAACTTGCTTTAAATCTGGTTGAAATTACATCTCACATGCACATTCAAAAATGATAAAGGCATTCATTTTCTTTAGCCAGAGCCAAATAGCCAACCTTGCAATTATACGTTATTAAGCCCCATTGAGCCTAATTGACTGTTTCTTTGTTTTCAATCCATTAACATGTGTTTTAATGATATATCAAGTGCTTTTACCTTTTTCGGAAGATTAGTGGAGCATTTGAAATTTTTGTGAAATGGGCTTTTGATAAAGTGTGGGGGTGTATCTATCATCAACTTCACAATTGCAATTCAATAAGAAAAAAAAAGAGAAAAAATAGAAAAAAGAAAAAGAAAAAAAGAAGGAAAAAATTATAAAAAAATAAAAAAGAAAGAAAATGTTAAGTGTTTGAATTGTGGGTTGTTGTGATAAGATAAATTTACAAGTAGCCCATTTTTCAATTGCTCTATTTCTTTAGCCTTTCATATCATGTTTTACATTCCTTTACCTTAACCCCATTACAACCCTTAATAAGTCCTTTTGATTTGAATTATACATGTGAATTAGGTAGTGGAGATTGAGATTTTTAGCAAACCTATGGTAGTGCAATTTTTTCGGTTGAATTTGGGCGAAACACTTACCATTGAACAGTTGAGAGATTGAGAGAATGAGCTACAAGTACAAACTCGGTTTATTCATTTTCAATTAAAGTTATCAGTTTATATTTTCGTTGATTCATTAATACTATGATCTCTTTATTTTTCAATTGTGTTCTTACTTATGACCTGACACTTCTGATTTTGTTGGAAGCACTTATTAGTTACTTCTTGTCTGAGGAAGTCCAAGAGTTAAGTGTGGGGGAATTTGATAAGTAAAATATTTGCATATTTATTTTCCCTTATATGATGATTTTATGGATGATATTTGCATTTAATATAATAAATTTGGGTGTGATTAATAAATAAATAATTTTTTTGGAATAAATAACATTTAAAAAAAATAAAAATAAAAAAATGAAAGTACTGTAGCAACAGGATCACTATAGCAGATGGAAGTCACTGTAGCGAAGGAAGCACTGTAGAGCCGCCGGATACTGTAGTTGTTTGCCGACAGTCACTGTACAGCCGCCAAATCACTATAGCAGTCTCCAGACACTGTAGCAGTAGTGTAGCACACATTTTTCCCCTATAAATAGATATCAATACCAAGCTCAAATGGGGAGGAGAGGAAGAAAAGTAGAGGTTTCCTTCTCTGACAGGGAGAGGTCCTTCTCTTACCAGGAAAGTTCTTTCTCTAACATTTCTGAGTTCATTGTATTAATTTTTAGATTTAATTTCATGCATTGCATGCCTCCATCTTGGAAGGTTTAGGATTTTATTACTTTTTGCATGCCTCCATCTTGGAAGACTTATGATTGTATCACATTTTGCATGCCGCCTACATGGAAGGTTTTACCTCCTAAATGGACGGCTAGATTTCTTCATTTTTCATACATCTTTTGGTTGTATATTTATGTTTGAGAATTTAATATTCAAGTTTATGCAGTATTTCTGAGGATTTCATTCTAGCTTTATATAATGTCAATTTATTTTGGTTTTGTTTTTAATTTCATCATATGATAAACTTTCATTTTCCTAGGGTGATGACGTAGCTTACTAATGATAGATTGAATCTTAACTTATTAAATCTAGTTTGAATTTCTCCTTATGATTGAGTTTTAATTATTATTCTTAATGCTTTTGATTGACTGGCCATCTTTTGAATAATTTCAATATGCATGTTGAGACCGGAAGGAGATACATGTGTGTAGACCCTATAATTAAAACCATGACTTGCATATGAAATAGGAATATATTCATATGAGTTGTGTAGTCTTACTAAGTTCCATAAATCTTAATGCGTAATTAATTGCTTAAATTCATATAGGAATATATTGTATTAGCAATTGATTATAGAATTGCTTGACCTTGGAGAGGCTAGTAATTAAATTAGGGAAACTCGACTATCAATCATGTGGAATAAATTGGGCTAGAATAGATAAGTGATTCAATCTGAAATTTGTTAAGTGAAATCTAATCCCTATGACTTTTTCTCATATTTGATTTCTTATCATCTGCACTCATATTTAATTGTTTTTCTTTTATTTTGTACTCTCAATCACCAACTAATCGATCGACTAAATAGAATTAAAATTACCCATTTTGGTACTTAGTGCTCAATCCTCATGGGAACAATACTCTACTTACTTCTATATTACTTGATTATGATAGTGTACACTTGCACTATTTAATTGATCATCTGCACACGTATCAATTACTAATGTTTGTCATCTACATCTTATAGGAGGAGCTTCAAAAAAAAGCCGAGGGATCGTTTAGGTCAGATAGGAGGAATGGCATCCTTACCATAACTATAGGAAAACACGAGCATTTCGGCCGTGTCAGAGGGTTAGAGGAGGGGTAGGCATAAAGGATTACTTTGGAGGAGATGGCAAACATGAGGTGCCCTGCCATTCCTCAAGTACGGTGATTAGGGAGGAGCATATGTTGGCCACTGTGAGGGCGGAAGCAAGGGCCGAGGTAGAAGCATCATTTGATGCACGATTTGAAGAAAGGTTCAGCAAGATGAAGGAGGAATGAATTATCATGGCGAGCATAAGACAAGATACCAGTGCACCCCAGGCACATTCCCTAAACCCTCAACAGAGCACTAAAAGGAGTTGATTGGTCAGTCATTAGAGGGTCCTAGAAAAGAAATTGGTGAACCTTGTGACCTGTTTGTGGAGGATCCTCCGAGACGATTAGTTGCATAGGGGAGCGTGCACAACTTGGGATCAACTGTCCACCATTAATAAATAAAGGATGCTCAAGTCAGAGTGACAATTGAAGAGGTGATTGTTGCATATGCACCCTCCTTATCCCTGCTGATGACTTTAAGATTGTGAGCGATGTCCTAAACTCTTTCATTTTGTGGCCAAAGAACCTTGTTTCTGATCAAGTTGAGGAATCCTCGATTACAACCCCCCACCTGCACCTCCCTCCACTTAAGATGCTTCATAGCTTCCATTGAATATCATGCAGTGAGTGATTTTGATGGCATATGATACGTCCTTTCAAACAAGAGATTGGCCTACTGAGTCAGTTGTTGGTAAGTCAGGGGTGCAATGTTATCTGGAGAGGGATGATTTAATGTCTCTGGTAGCTCCTCAACAATAGCTTATGGTTTCGATTATCCAACTATTTTTAATGTAAATATCTTCTATAATTGGAAGTAAATATTTTACAAATTACGCCATTAAACTTTGATTTGTGTGCTTGCATTATTATAGGTACATGGATCATAGGTTGGTTTCCTCTGACAAAACCGATAAATTTGGATTCCTATGCCCAGTTCAACTCCATGACAAAGGGAGCACTGCTGCTATCAGACACACATACTTATCGCAGAGGCTTAGTGAAACCCCAATTAAGTGTTTCTTGGCTCCATATGTGCATGGGTAAGAAACAAATTTATACTTCATAATATACATAATGTTTTATATTTGCTTAAAAGTCTTCCCTTCTTTCAGTGATTATTGGCAATTAGTTATTTTGTGCAAGAAGAATTATACCATCATCCTCTTATGCTCCCTCAACCACAGCAAGCCAGGGAGTGAATTGAAGAAGACCATGAACTCGTAAGTTTTCTTACATTATTAATTACCTTTCATGTGCAAAATTTATGAAATTTGTGTAAAATAAGTAACCTTTGTGATTTTGATGATATAGGGCCATGTAGGCATTCCTGCACTCTGCTAATGGTAGGCATACTCATGACCTAAAAGATCCTACATAGATCTTGCCAAAGGTTAGTTACATATTGATTTATTTTAAGAATGTATTCAAGAATCAGTCATGCTTTAATTTTATACTTGTTTTAATGATATCATATTATTTTTCAGACCCGTAGGCAACATTCGGGGTTGTATGTTCTTAGGCACATTTATAATATTATTACCCTATGCACGACATAATTTACTCAAGAGGTAAATGTATATATATTTTAAAAATTTTGTATTACTTTTATTGTTTTTTAAGTCAGCAAGTTAATGTTTTGCTTGGGTTTGGTGTTTCAGATGTTTGATCTTGCTGACTCATTTCCAGTAGAAGATATTGATCACATTCGCAGTTGTTGTGCTGAATTCATTTATGAACTTTTATAATAATAAGTTCTTGTAAAACATGGGTTTTTTTTGTATATATTGAGGAATTTTTCTTCCTTCGGCTTTTCTGCAAAACTTATTAGTTGCATGAATTGACATGTTTGTTGTTTTTTTGATTATGTGAAACCATGCATTTATACATGTGAATCTATTTGAAACATGTCATTAGCCTGCATGTGTTTTAAAGAATTATGCGCGTGCGCACACACACAGAGATATATATATATATATGATGGTTTTAAACAACACATTACATTAGGATGAAGGCGCATGTTATATTACAAGTTTCCAATGAGAAGGTTAAAGAAAAAGGAAATGGTAAGTAGAAGTAAACTGAACACCTTATGACACTTAATAAGTATGTCATTAGAAGTAACAATTTTAGGATGTGTTCTGGTTACTAATATAATCAAAGACAATTAAAAAAAATTATAATACTTTTAAAACCAGTTTTCTATATAACCGGTCTTAAAATTCAAGTTTTATTTGAATTTTAAGAGCTGTTATATGGAAAATCGGTCTTAAAAATGTTTTAGTATTGTCTACATAAGAGGTCTTTTAAGATCAGTGCTCATGACAACCGGTCTTAAAAATGGTTTATTTTAAGGCCGATTATTAATACAACCAGTTTTAAGAGTATCAAACTTTTTAAACCGGCTGTATCTAGATCTGATCCAAAATCAGTTTAGAAAACCATTTTTCCACTAGTGCCGGGGTCCAATAGATCTTGGTTCCAACTGAGACGGGAAATTCCCAAGATTAAAATGTCTGGGACCGGGACACTTTGAACACCCCTAATATGCACAAAGCCACAAACTGTTACATGAGGTAGCTTATTTACAGTCTCCCTTCCTTTGGGGATCATTTTTATTTGATTGGAATGGGAATCATTTATTAGGCAATCAACGTCATTATAATTTATAAATTTACAATTGCACAAAGTGAAGTACCCACTAAAAAACGACCGGAATGAGAGAAAATTGATAAAAAAGAAAATAAATAAATATTAGATGACTAAAATACTCTTATTTTTATATTAAAATAATTATATTTAAAATTAAATTAAATATTACAATGACAAAATCATTTTAATCGTAACATCATCAATTAACTTAAAATGATAATGATATATTTTAAAGCTAAATAATTTGTAAAAAATGTTACTTTTTAAGGTAAAATTAAAAAGTGGATAATTTTTAAAAATTAAATATAATAGAAGAAAATATTAAATTATATACCATCCAACATTATTAATAGTTAATAAAAATCTAATATGAAAATGAAGGGATAAAACATCTCTGTTTTCCCCCCTCGTGATTCATCATCGTGGGCTTATCGAACTCGGGGGAGCAGCTAAGAATATAGACTCTTTTATTCTCATTTAGTCATTGACACCCATGTCCCTTTCTTCTTTGTCAATCTAGCATTTTATGTTTGTAATATGGATCGTTTTCTTTAATATAAATTCACCTTTTTCCAAAAAGAATTCGCTTAAACCAGATCTTCTATCTTCCATCCTTTACACAATCAGATAATCTAAAAATTATACCAGGTCATCTACTTATTATTAAAAATAAATAAACAATTAAATTTAGGTATGAAATCTTTTATCATCCTTCCCGTTACCCTAACTAGTACAAACCCTTGGAGTGAAAATAATTTATATTCTAATTTTATATAATACATCCTAATAATAGTCTTAAGAAATATTAAGTAAGAACAGTTCTTTCAAAAATATTCATTTGTTATTTATCTTCTAAATTTTAAGTGCGAGTAAGCGTTTTTTTAAAAAAAAAAAAATTCAAGCTTTGGTTGTCCACACCACGTTAAAAAAAAAATTTAAAATCTTACTTTTAAATATATAATTAAAATGAAAAACAAATATAAATAATTTATGATAAGTTAGGGAGTTATAAGTTTTTTAAAGTATATTTATAATTTAAATAGCAAATATAAGCCTGAAGTTAGAGTAAAATTGAAAACAAAAAAAGTAAATATAAAATTTTAAATCTAATCTAAAATAACTTAAATATTTCAACCAATAAATTCAAATGGAAGTTGTTATCATAAACGGAAATATTCGAGATATTGGTTTGGAAAGTTATGATTTTTTAAGATTTCTGAATTCTAAATTGTGAGTTCTATATTTACAAAAGAAAAACAAATAGAAATAGGATAAAATTTCGGGAAAATGTCAGCTAGGTCCCAAGCTAGGAAAAAATGTCAAAAAAGTCCCTTTAAAAAGTCAACTGTCAAAAAAGTCCCTAGGGACTTTTCTGACATAAATTCCCAATGACCATTTACCAAAATACCCCCCAAGCAATTTAACCACTGTCATTTGTTACAACATGTTATGCTATATTTACAATATCGTAAGTCATATTAACAACATAATCAATTACGTTTACAACATGTTAAGTTATATTTAATGAGTTGTAAACGTAACTGTAGAGGTTGTAAACGCAACATAATCACGCATTTTATATATATGTTGTAAACGTAACTTACGATGTTGTTAATATGACTTACGAAGTTGTAAATATAGCATAACATGTTGTAACCAATGACAGTGGTTAAATTGCTTGGGGGTATTTTGGTAAATGGTCATTGGGAATCCATGTCAGAAAAGTCCCTAGGGGTTTTTCTGACAGTTAACTTTTCAAAGGGACTTTTTTACCATTTTTTTCCTAACTTGAGACCTAGCTGACATTTTCCCTAAAATTTAGGTCAAGTTTATACCAACTTCTTCAATCGCATATCACCTACCATTTTTTTTCATGTGTCTTCTTCTCGGAGTCTTTCTTATAGCAAAATATTTTAAAATAAAAATTTTGTTAAACGTTGGATAATGTATAATTTATTATTTATTAATAATTTATAATTTAGTAAGCATTATATATTTTAAGAATAAGGGTGTTTAAGTAACAAAATCTGATACGTATATATTTAAGGATATAAATCAAAAGATCATAAAGTAAATAAATATCATTGAATGATTTCTTGATAACACTTCAAATAGATTGAAATACAAATGTCGTGGGCTGTTCTTGCCAAAGCTTCTTGCAGATGCATGGTTATCTGCTTTGCAAGTTCCTCCAGAGAAAAGTGACCAAATCTGCCAAAGCCCTACGTACATGCTCAGTCAATGTTTTGGTCGAACACGTTCAATTCAATGACCATAGTTGTAACACAATATGCTGATAATGATGATACAAAGCATTGTTTCAGTTGTCGTAAAAAAAAAAAGAAGTGAAGAATGAGTTGAGCTGTACACTATGTAATATTAGGGTGACAAGGGGGAAAGCTTTGGTGGAACACCTTCAAGGTAAAAGGCACAAGGCATATAGCACTCGTACCAATATTCTCCATTATGTTTTGTGCAGATTCACTGGCCTTATGCCTTTTACCTTGAATGTGTTCCCCAAAGCTTTCCTACTTGTGACCCTAACATGACATAGGGCACAACTCAACTCATCCTTCGCTTTTTTCTTCATAACAATTGGACAATACTATGTATCATCATTAGCATCATCTTGTGTTACAGCTTTTCTCTATTCTTTATTATAAGTATCTGGGTTTGGCTGAGCCCGCAATTAATAAGATATTTAAACATAACCATCAAGAAACTTATGTGATATTAATCCACAGATCAGTAAGTGTTCCAACATCCATCCCTAAATAACTATTAATTTGTTCTTTTCTAAATAAAAGCAAGACATGAACACATTGGTTTATTAGCTTCCCATGGAATCGCTTCCAACCAATGTGTTTATTACTTCACTATAACATGGCAGCATATATATGGAGGATGATAATAGGAATTGTTGAAAACAAAAAGTTTCAAACTTTCGAGTTCCTTTAATCCATCAGATTTTGTCATAATGTATTTCACCCCTGAATAATGAATAAGATTCGACCTTATATTTTTCTCTTTACAGGGTGAAACTCTTGACCACTGTAACTAATAGCTTATTAGTGAATATACTTCATTTTTGAAACTATATTATATTATTTATAAAATACAAACCACACGCGGGCTCACATGCACACAAAATTATAAATTATTAGTAATATATAAATATTTTATCAATAGTATATTTGTATAAATAATATAAAATAACTACAGCAATATAAAAAATAATAAAAATATACTTACTAAAATCTATCTTTTTCTGTTATTAATAAAATCTATCTCTTTCTAAATATTCTAAATACATACACCTATATTCTAAATGTTTTACCATATATATTATCAAATCATACTCTATACCTATATTTAAAATATCATCTTAACTACATACTAGCATGAGATTTGATATTTTGGGAATATAAACATAATATCATTTTTAGTTTTTATCCTGCCAGCCATAAACATTTGGGGTGAACTAGTCGGAGTCGGCTTCTATCCCCTGCTTCTTTTATCCGTTGCCATCGTTGTTTTGCAGACGCTGTCGTTTTGTATCAAATAAAGCACCAAAACCATGGACGAAAAATCCTCTCCCGTAGTTATAGGTGGGGAAATTTTCATTTTATGGCCCAACTTCATGAAATTTTTAAAAAAGTTATTATTCAATAATAATTTAAATATAAGGGCAAAAAAAATAATTTAAATATTTTGGGATAACTTTTGAAATATGTTTTCAATTGAAATTTTTTTCTGGCTGTACTTATATTAAATTAAGTTTTGAAGGCGAGAGGAAAAATATAATATGAGCAATTTTTAAATATTAATTACACTGACAAAATTAACAAACAAACATTATTTATTATCCCCATAACTTATATTGTGAACAAAAATATATTTTTGGATGTGACTTAATTAGTTATTCACATAACTTTTTCTCTCTCATTCAAACCCTCATTTAATATGAAAAAAGTTGCTTTGTTTTTTTTAAAAAAAAAAATTTAAGGCCCAGAGAATAATAAGTTCGCTACTCTTCTCTTGCTTCTTTGATTATACAACAGTAGTTGAAAATAACTTCGATCATAAATAAGTGGGAGCATTTATTCATATTTAAATTTATCAAAAATTTAAAAATTAAACTTCTTACATTTATCCCAAAATATTTAAATTATTACTTTTTTGCCCTCATATTTAAATTATTATTTTTTCAAAATATTAAAATTATTATTGAATTATAACATTTTTAGGGCCATAAAATGAAAATTTCCCCACCTATAATTGTGGGAGAGCAATTTTCGTCCATGGTTTTGGTGTTTTATTTGATACAAAACGACAATGTCTACAAGAAAAGGACGGTAGCGGATAAAAGAAGCAGCGGACAGAGCCAGCTCCGAACTAGTCTTGGTAAGATAATATACTTCTATAAAGAAGGTTCCATATAAGGAAAAAAAATTGGTCAAATAAATTTAAAATATAAAAACCCTAAAAATGCTCGCTCAGCATGACTAAACTCAAAAATTTGGCAGTTTATAATATCTATAGCTATATATATATATATTTAAATAATAAAAATACTCCACAACTTTAAGCTTCAAAAGAAAACGTGAAAATCGATTTGTCTCATTGAGAAAAATGGATACAAAGTTGTTTCCAAATCACATGACGCAAAGGTTGACAGAAATAATCATACGTTTAAAGAATAGAGCTGAAATCAAAACGTTGAGGTCTCAAAAAAAACAACCTATATTACCACATAATAAAGGAACGCACTTACAAATACTTTCCATAATTTGAGATCTTAAAAAGGTTGACAGAAATTATGAAATGTAAAGGCTTCACAACCTTTTCTTTTTCTTTTAAGAGACACCAATTTTGATTTTCCGGAACACTCATCACCTAAAAATCAAAATAATAAAATATTAGTTTAATCAAGGACAAAGCCAAATCAGAATATTACAAACTATCAAGTTATGAAATAGAACTTGAGAAACAACATACCACTCAGCAGCAGTAAGAAGAGCGAGAGACCCAAATAAACAATAATTGAAGAAAGGAAAAAACGAAGCGAGGAAGAGGAATGAAACGCTGAGCAGGATGTAAGAATGGGAGAAGAAGAATGAGAATGAGAGAGCAAGCAGGAGAAGGATGTCGCAGAGAGTGACAGAGAAAGCGTGTCGCAGTCAGTCAGATTTGGGAATATTAAGAAGTACTTTTTTTTTAACTTTTTCCTACTGCAGCTTTAAATTTTTAGATTAAATTTTAATAGTTCTTAATAAAAGAAGGGAAACATATATGTGGGTCCCAACAAAAAACAAAAGAGATTCTCTCTTTCTAGTTTTTACCTTCACAGCCTTTACTCATTTTTTATTCATTTCTTTTTTTAAGTATAGTCTTGATAATATTGAAAGCTTGTTTGGAATAACTTAAATTTGTGTTTGGTTAGGCTTTTCTTAATCTCATAGGATCAATTGGACATGCATAAATCAGATTGGGCATAGAACTGAAATTGTTGAGTGTTTGGGAGAGCATATATTCAATTGAGCTTATGGTGAAATAAGCTCCTTTTTTGAAAATTCAGAAGGCGTGGGATTCGACTACGGTCTTCTTCTTTCCCATCCACTTGTGGTCCTCTTCTTAATCTAGACCGTTGGATTAAAATATAATATTTTTATATTATATTAAATCTGGACCGTTGAGATATTAATCCAACGGTCCAGATTAAGAAGAGGACCATAAGTGGATCGGAAGGAAGAGGACCGTAGCCGGATCCTAGCTTTCACCTTTTCTCCCCTTCTTTCTTCTCCTTCCTGCACCGTCTCTGTTCCATGCTCCAGCTTAAGTTCTTTCCCGGGCACTAACCATGTTCACATTTTAATACGCCAAAAGCAGCTTTTTTTTTTAACCCCTCTTGCTCATTTGTCAGGTAATATATATCTATTATTTCATTCATCTAGTAATTGTATAGATGAACAACCTTCCATAATAAATTATGGTAAACGATCTTCCTCCCAAATAAATCATATTTGTGATTTAATAAGAGATCAAATTATACAAGACATGTGATCCAATTAGTTATATAATATTATTTCATTAAATTGTGTATTTTTTAATTATCAAATTTCTCATCTTTAACTTTTATAAATTTTTTATATTTTCAAATTTAATTTCTCTCTTACTATTATCATAAAAGTCACTTATTCTTAAGTCAATCCAAACAAGTTTTACTTTTGCAAAAATCATTTATACAACCGCAAATCCAAATATAAATCACATTATGCAATTTGGCTTTTACCCAAAAGTAATATTGCAAAAAAGTCAAACTGGAAAAAGCTATTTTTTACAATCGGTGCTCTAAACAAACACTAATTTTAGCTTATAAATGATTTTAAATCGTGATTTATGGTATACGAGGTAAGTATATGAGAGTAATTTTGTCTTGATTTATATGAAACGCATTTATAAATCAAAAATAAACTATTCCAAATATAAACATTGTCTTAATATTGGAGACCTACATCAATAAACATCAAACCTATCATCGTTCATCAACAACCTTGTTCCCTATAGAAAATGGTGGTGGATCAGAGAAGCAAAAATTTTCTACCAACTAATGAGATAAACTAGATCCCTATAGAGATGACGAAAACTAACTTGCCAATCTTTATAAAAAAAGAGACCAAAGTTCATCCACAATATCTTTAAAAGGGTCGTGTTCGCACACCCTCTAAAGGCTAGCAACATTAATACAATCAGAGAAAACACAAATCTTCCTATAGCCTCTAGCCCAACTGTAACCCCCTCACGTTAATTATATCCGAACTACGAAATTTAAGTGAAATAGAGACCAATAAGACAAAAATCATTTTTATAATCACTCATCTCCTAGAGATGGGATTAACAAACCAAACATCTAAAACATAATTCATCTGGTCTCACATTCACTTTCGAATACAATTACCTATGCAGTTATATCATATAATAAATATCAAAGTGCGTAACCAAATTCCCGGCAACCCCCGGGTTACTTATATATATATTGGGTTTAAAGGTTTCCCAAAATGGGGATTACATGACCAAAAATTCATATTTACATCTCATATACAAAGTAATCCAAAAATCCAAAATCCAAAACGGATAACCAACGGTCCGAACTCCAGTATGTCCTTACTAGCCCTAACCACTCCTAGTTGGTCGCTTATCCTTGGAACCACTCGCCATGTCTGAAAATGTTATTCATTTAGAAAGAGTGAGATTCTAAAGAATCTCAGTAGTAGCAAATCATTCATACCACACGTAATCACATAGCATGTAAGCAAATCATCACATAACAATAGTAACACAAATTACACTACACCCTCACCCCCTTTTACCGCCGGGAAGGGACACCGTCCTAACCCGAACCATTGTTAGCGACTCAGGGACTGTTAGTATGGCAGTGCATACGAATAGCCTTACGGCTCACATATAGCCTTTCGATCCACAATCTACTTGGGAGGCGGAAGCGGACATGAAGAAAAGATTTCCTGAGTTTATGCCTAATGATGTGTAATCAATTTCGAGGGCAAAATTTATTGAATAGGGGGAGAAATGTAACACCCCAACTTTTGATTAAGGACTAATGTTGATTATTGAGATGGTAATTGTGGATTAAAGTTGAAGTAATGTGTATTTGTGATAATATTATCTAATATGTCATAATTGATGGAAAATTGATAGAATAGAATTATTGGCCATAAGTTGGTGATTAATGGGGAAATTAATTACTAACTAAGAGGAAATGAGAAGTGTGATTAAATTGCTAATGGAAGGATTGGAGAAGTTAATTGGTGGTTTATTTTAAAAGAACCCATGGAAAAGTGACATGTGGCAAGTTGGGTGTAACCCCCTTCACGATTAAGGCCGAGATTTAGTTCATAAACACGTAATTGATGTAGAATTAGAGACCTTAAATGATTTTGGGACTTAAACAAAATCAAACTTCCCAAAATCATGGCTTACAAAAATTTTACAAAATCTGTTCATGACGGTTTCATATTCACATTTCAATACTAAATGGCCTGTATAGGTTGATTTCATTTATAAATATCAGAGTATAAACAAATTCACGACACACTCGGGTTCCATTCATTAATAAGGGTTTTACAAAGGCACAAAGCCCACAATTCATTACCCTTAACTTGGGGATTACACAAAACTATACTACCAATCCCATTATATACAATTGTTTCCCAAAAACATCCAATTGATATACATGATAACCAATATCCATAAAGGAACTCCTAACATGGAGATCTACCCGCTCTTCGTCACCCGCTTTCCCTTTGATCCATCTGCCCTATCTAAAATGTTTAATTTTGGGAGAGTGAGATTTTAAAGAATCCCCGTAGTAACAAATCAATCATATAATGTACAATAATAATGCATGTAAGCAAATCATTAACCACAACAAGTAACTACAACGGCAGTTACAACGGCAATGGTTAGTATGACACATGTCATCCCTTACGATTGCTCACGCTGAATTGCTTACGTTGCATTGCATTACAACAATTCACACAATACATTTCACCACAGCTGGGATTTATATAATGCATTTCATATACAAGCCATACAGGCAAGATACACATAGCCCATGGCTGAATTCACAAACGCCGCCTCACGGGTCGGATTCACAATATCCATGTCGATTACGACGGCAGTTCAACGGCCGACCTAGAGATGACCACCGTCAATCCCTACACGGCTCACGCTGACCTGCTCACGCCGTAATGGACCATGGCACACATTTCACAAATTCAACGATAAGTTATGCATGCCAAAACATCATACATAATATGAGAGAAGAGTCACTACCTTGATCCTTCTGGGCGTACTCTGGCACCGGTCTCTCCCGCCTAAGGCAAAGGTCGTATCCTAGAATCATTATTAGGGATGAAAAGTTATATTCTATTCCAAGACTTATTTAACTTGAAACATTTAAATTTGGTTATCATAATTGACCCTTAAGAGGCCATAAATGCCTATAATAAAAGCCCTAAAATGTTGGGAAACAATAGGTTAGAGGTCTCCTTTCAAAAACTCAAAGTGCTGGAACACAGGGGTTGGCCGCGGCAGCCCTTCCTTGGGCCGCGGCCAAAATATGGTCAGAAGGCCACTGGCCGCGGCCAGCCACTCATGGGCCGCGGCTAGAATCAGGCCATAAATGTTTGGGCCGCGGCCAAGAAATCCGCTGATTCTTGGCTGAACTTCCAAAATTCATAACTAATCCTAGAAAAATTGAAACGGGGTGATTCGAAAGCCAAATGAAAGGTATATAAGTCCTCTTTCAAGGAAAAATATGGCCCATCACTGGAAATCATTACACAAATACAGAATCACCAAAAATTAAACACTACTCCAAAACAGAGTTCTGTTTCAATCCCAAACTTTAGACAACCATATCTCATAGAATACTAAACGAAATGACATAAAATATATATCCATTTTGAAGATTGGGATGTGAAATTTAAGACTGGAAAGTTTCATAATTTTTCAACACCATTGGGTCATTCAAAATGCTCGTTCAAACTGACTGCGAAAAACAGAGCTCAAATAAGACAGATTTCCAACTTTTCCCAAGTGATCCAAATGAATCAAAAATCAACAACCAAGCTTATTCCCACACAAAATCACTCAAGGAATCCAATGGAAATGTCAAAATCACCAAAATCTTATTCCATTATCATGCTTTGGTTTTGGGTAACATTAAACACTAGACTCTCAAAATCTCCAAACTTAACAATTTCAAACCCAATCAATTCTATCTATCCAAAATGCATTCCAAACATACCAATTCCATAGCAAACACATACCAAACTCCCAATGGCCCTCATTTTCGAAAATGGGCCAAAAATTCCAGAAATTCCAAGTTAATCCATTTGGCATAAAACATAGATAGATAGATAGGTCTCACTCACCTTATCAACTTTCTCAAAGGGAGTTCTTGATTCACCACTTCCCAAAATTTCGTGTTGCCACAAATCAGCACCAATGGACCAACTATCACCACCAAAATGAAGCTCTTATGTCAAGGAACAACTTTAAGTAAAGGTGCTTGAGCAATAGAGATAATTTTCCTTACCTTTTCAAAGCTTTTCTCCCTTCCTTTTGCTGCCAAAAATGGCGCCCATCAGAGAGAAAGAGATGAGAGTGAGAGATGGAGAGAGAGGACGAGAGAGATGAGAGGGAGGAGGAGTGAAGAAAGAGAGAAAATGATTATATTTCCCTCTCCCATGCTTGTGCAGCAGAAAAAGAAGGAAGAAGAGAGAGAAAACACATTTTAAAATACCTTTGACTTTTCTCATATTCCTCCCCACATGTGAGCTTGCCATGTGTCCACTCCTCATTGGCTCTCACTCACTAAATCCCTAATTAGCTTCTCTAATCCATCCATTAGTCATTCTAATTACATTTCTCATTTCTCTCATAGTTAGGAATTAATTTCTCCCTCAATTACCAACTCATGACCAATAATTCCATTCTTCCAATTTTTCAATAATTATGAATATTAATTAATAGTGCTATAAAACACATAATAATTCAATTTAAATTCATAATTATCCACAATAATTATGATTTTCCCTTAATCAAAATTGGGATATTACATTGGGGTTGTGGGAGGAGTTGTAGAAAAGTCAAATGCTTCAAAAAAAATGATTTCTCTCTCCTCTCTTCCCTCTTGTGCGCTGAAATGATATGGGGAGGGAGTAGAGATCATCATTTCCCTTTTTCATCACTCATCTCATCTCTCATCTCTTTCGTTCTCTCTCTCTCCTCTTCTCTCTTGGCACCATTGTTGCAGCAATAGGGGGAGAAAAGCTTACAAAAAGGTAAGGGAGATGATCCCAAATGCTCAAATTCATTGTTTTAATGTTGTTCCTTACATTAAGAGCTTCAATTTGATGGTCATAGTTTGGCATTTGGGGCTGGATTAAGTTCAAAAGGAGTTGGGAAGGTTAGAGAATCAAGAAACTCCTTTGGAAAAGTTATAGAGGTGAGTAAGACAAACCTTTTTATATAGGTTTTATAGCCATTAGTTAAGTTTGGATTTTCAGAAATTTTTCTTTGAATTTTGAAATTAAGGGTCATTGTGTTGTTGGCATGTTGTTGTCATGGAATTAGTGCCTTGTTTATGCCCCGTTTGGTACGATGGAAGAGTTTTTGATGGAATTGGAAGTGAAAATTGAAGTGGAACTGGAAGTAGAAATTGAGGTGGAATTGGGGTTAAAAGTGTGTTTGGTATGACCATGGAAGTGAGATATAATTTATAAATAATATGTTGATTTAAAATGTGAAATTACCAATATACCCTTTCACCAAAAATGAGGAGGGCAATTGAGGAAACCAAGGTATTAAAACCCGGATCGGGTATTGAACCGGTCGGGGTACTGGGTTAAGGGTCAGTGGGTCAGACCGGGGCCAAACCGGAGCTAAACCGGGACCAAACCGGTGAGAAATTGAAAATTTTAGACTTATAGTATGAAATTCTAAAGGAAAAATTTTAATTTTTTTTAAATAGGTAACCCGGACCGGACCGGTTTACCGGCCGGTTCGCCGGTTTCCGGGCCGGGCCGGTCCGGTCCGGGTTTCATTACCCTGGAGGAAACAGATCCTGAGAAGTGGAAGTGGAAGTCACTTCCATGGGGTGAGTGGTGGAAGTGACTTCCACCATTTTTGGTGGAAGTGACTTCCATGAGGAAGTGACTTCCATTGTACCAAACATCCCAAAAACTGAAATCCACTTCCAATTCCACTTCCTCCCTCTCAATTCCATGCTACCAAATGTGACATTAGTGTTTTGAATTAATAGAATTGAATTGAAGCTTAAAGGTGAAGTTTGGGAACCTTGTATTTGGTTTTGTGTATTGGTCAAAACAGGGCATGGTGATATGTTGGGATTTTGGTCATTTTGAGGTTACCATTGTGTTCCTTGTGGAAAATTGTATGTGAATAGGTTTGGTTAATAATTTTGGAGTCATTGGACACTTTGGTAGAAAAGTTGAAAATCTATCTTGTGTGATGTAATATCCCAAAAAGTGATTAAGGGCTAATGACTTCAAAAGTGGATGTAATTATTGTTGAATAAACACTTTTGAAGAATGTGTGATGGGAATTTGGATATTTTAATGATTCCAATGGATTCCTTGTGAAAATTTATGTGGGAATGATGTTTGATATGAAAATGGAACCAATGGAAGCAAAGATGCAAAATCTAAAATTCTGTCCAGTGAAATTCTATTCTGGGCAGTCCGTTTGTGTGAACGTTTTTAATAACCAAATGGTATCTAAAAATTCTGAAACTTTCCAGTCTTATAGTTCACATCTCAAGCTTCAAAATGGACATATAATTTGTTCCATTTCGTTTTTTGAACTAGGATATATAACTGTCCAAAGTTTGGGATGGAAACTGAACTCTGTTTTGGGGCAGTGATGAGTTTTATGTAATTCTGGAATTTTGTTGTGATTTTTAGTAATGGCCAATATTTTTCCTATGAAGAGGACTTAAATATCTTTCATTTGGCTTTGGAATCACCTCATTTTGAGTTTTATAGAATTAGTTATGATTTTTCAAAGTTTGGGCAGAAAATCTGCCAGAAAATCCGAAAATGGGAATTATGACATCATCTCAATAAAAGATGACATCAGCATGGAATTAAATATGTTATCATCTTCCTCAGCTCATTTCTGTCGCACACAGCAGCTGAAGGAGGAGTGAGAACGTTGAGGTTTGTAGAGAGAGAAAGGAAAAGAAAAATCACAAGGTAAGCCGATTTCTCCGACGATTTAGCTCCTAACGCGTGTAACTCCGATCCTAAGCTACTCCTCTTTGTTCCTTAAGGTTTGGAAGCTCAAAATCTGTTGTTGAGAACTTAGGGCTTTCAGCAATATTTGGGAAAAACTTGTGGGAGCTTGAGGTAACTTCCAAACTTTCGTATATTGCTTATTCTGGCTGCTGTGGGCAATTTAATCGGTGAAATTTCACCGGATTGCCATTGGTTTTAAAGTTTGGAAATGATATGGCCTAGGCTTTATGCTGCCCAAATTGGGTTTTAATGTTAGT
This sequence comes from Inga laurina, assembly GCA_963855925.1. Taxonomy (NCBI): domain Eukaryota; kingdom Viridiplantae; phylum Streptophyta; class Magnoliopsida; order Fabales; family Fabaceae; genus Inga; species Inga laurina. The sequence continues at coordinate 8,991,520 of OY979713.1, forward strand.
TTTAACCTAATGTAATGGTTAATAAAGTGGTTAGGAGTAGAAAGGAACGTGTTTACGGAGCCGAAATTGTAAAACCCCGATTTTCCCCGAAGAACTCATAAATTTCGGCCAGCTCTAGAAATGGGTCTTAGAGTTGGATTTTCAATGATTTGATGGTTCCATTGAGTTCAGGGGCGAAAATTAGGTGGGGTTACAGTTGGTCACTTTTTCGGAAAAGGCCGAAAAAGCATAATTACGAAAACGCCCCTAAAACCCTTAAAGTGTGGCTGCCAAGGGTAAATTTGTAATTTAACATTGAATTTGATAATTCCGAGTACGGAAATGGATTCCTTGGGCGGAAATATGTTAGGATAGCCCATATTAGAATTTCGGGAAAAGTGCAACCGGACCGGGTACGGCGGGCCCGGGCCGGGTCCCCGGGGGTAGTTTTGTAAATTTTCATTATAGACTCATATAACCCCAAGTAACACTATGGAAGTGTCTAAATGGTGCATTTGGAATTGTAGGATTCGATATTTGCCGCCCTCGGGAGCCAACTGCGCCGAAGGACGTCAGGAAAGGACAAGATAGTGACTCTCTCTCTCTCTTATACTTTGTGTAATGCACTGTATATGTGTTGTATCACTGTTTTATGATGATTTCTGATGCTTCTGCGGTTACAGCTGGTGATAGCTGTCGTTTACAGCGCAAGCTGTTGTTTACAGCGTAAGCTGTCGTTATTGTGATTACAGCGTAAGCTGTCGTGATGTTGATTACAGCAAGAGCTGTCGTATTGTGTATACAGCCGTGAGTGCTGTCGTTTGTGGTGAAAACCATGTATCTGTGAATTGCTGCTGCTGTTGCTGTTTGTGATTTATGTACATGCTTTGTGTTTATGCATTGTGTGAGTGGTTTGTTACTACTGAGATTCTCTTGAATCTCATTCTTTCCTATGACTAACATTTCAGACAGGGCGTGTGGCTCAAAGGAGAAGCGGCCAACCCGGAGCAATTAAGACCCTTGGGGGTATATAGTTGAGTTGGAAACGTTGGTTATGTATTTTGAACTCGAGATTACTGTATATTCTGAATCAGGAACACTACATTCGATTTTGGTTGTGTAATCCCCTAGTGTATACTTATAAACCTTCAGGTTTTTATGCATAGAACCCGGGAGTTGCCGGGGATGCGGTTATACACTCTGATATGATTGAATGTATATTAACTGCACAGGTAATTATATTCGAATATTGAAATTGAGACCTGGATGGGAAAAAGAGTTTTGAAAGTTTTGTAAAAGTTTACTGTGAGACAGAAAGTTTAAAACGAGGTTAAAGCATCCAATAGTCTCTAATCCGATTTGAATATGTGTTATCGAATTATAATTACGTGTTTAAAGTCAGGGGGTTACATGTGAACTCTGTTTAGGGCAGTCAGTTTGCACGAACATTTTAAATGACCAAATCATATTGGAAAATTTTGAAACTTTCCAGTCTTAAAGTTCACATCCGAAGCTTCAAACCATATTTTGGCCACGACCCAAGGGAGGGCTGGCCGCTGCCAACCCCTGTGTTCCAGCACTTTAAGTTTTTGAAAAGAGATCTTCAACCTATTGTTTCCAAACCTTTTAGGGGTTTTAGTAGAGGCATTTGTAACTTCTTAAGGGTCATTATTGATAAACAAATATAAGTGTTGAAGAGTCAATTGAGTATTGAAATAGAGAATAATGCTTCGTCCTTAATTATGACTTTAGGATTTGATATTTTCCCGGATCGTAGAAGGCTTGTGCCTGCTTAAGAACGGAAAGACCAAGGTAATGACACTTTATCCTATATCATGTATATTGCATTGTTTGTTTGCATTAAGCATTGAATACAGATACAGTAAGGGAACGTGGCGAAAGCCCGATCTCAAATACAGATACAGTAAGGGAACGTGGCAATGTGCCCGGCCTCGAATATTGATTGCTGCATTGTGATATATGTTTACTTGCTTTGTTTATATGCATCATATACGTAAACTGTTGCTACTGGGATTCTCTAGAATCTCATTCTTTCCAAATAACATTTTTAGACAGGGCAAGTGGATCAAAGAACAAACAAGTGAACAAGGACAATTAGGATTGCTGGCGGTAGTCTTAGTTAGATATTTTGGTTTTATATTGAACTGGTTATCATTATGGATAAATGTACATATTGAATAGACCATAGAAGTATAGTTTTGTGTAATCTCTAATATGGATACTGAGATGGGCATTGATGCCCTAATTATTATTTTGGATTAATGTTATTATCCCGGGTGAATGTCGGGAATTGTGGTATACTCTGATATTGTACATGTAACAGACTGAACAAACCATTTGTTTTAAGGAACGAAATGAATGGAGATCTATTTATACATGTGGTATAAAAGTTTTTTTAATTATCTCATATCTCTTATTCAATTATTAAACGTGTTTAAATGCTAATTGTGGTCTTTATCGAGGCGAGGGTTACAAAAGGGGAACCAGGTATTTTCAAGGGCGGCTAGAGTTCGTGCCTAGGAGATTAGTTTTATGTTGGTTATCAAATGTTGAGATAATTGTATATTTAAATATAGATCGATGTAGTAGACTTATGTATATATCTATAATCCCCATTTGAAAATGGACGAATATTTCCTGTAGGCTCTTATAGTTAAAGATTGAAACCCGAGTGTCGTCAGAAGTTTCATTGAGTACTCTGATATGAATGAGTGGAACGATACCAAATAGGACAAGTAGTTTTGAAATGTGGGCATGAGAACTGATTAAAACAGATTGTGAAAAGTTTTGAAAAACCCTATTTACTATAGGCCCAAGTCTTATCTTGAATTTGGGATTTAGAATGAATTTTTAAATATCTTTTGATCTCTTATTTATTTTATGACACGTTTTTTAAACATGTTAATGGCTGTGAAGGTACAATTTGTATGATAAGATTAAAGCAGGCATGATGTGGGAATAAGACATGGAATTAGAAAGCTTCATTAATAGGTTACACCAAGACTAATTAAGTACAAATGAGAGATACTTGGTCCATTAGTAAGAGGAAATTTCTGGTCTTTAAAACTACACTATGTAGAGAAGCACGCGTGAGATTTGAAAGAAAGAAAGCTGATTGAGACTCGCAACGGAATGAGAAATAAAAAAGGGTTAAACAAGTCAAGGATTCAAAAAATAGGTAACTGAGCCAAAACCAACGGACCCGATTCATATAAATAGCACAATATGGGTACAGCCGAACCAATGGACAGAGGCACCTATGTATGGTTGCAGAGGGAATATAATACAGCTGTCCCTAGTGTTATATGTTAGTTTTTTTTTTTTTTTTTGTCATGATATATAATTTTATTTACATCTTTATTTAAATTGTACTATAATTTATGAAATTTCGCTCTCATAATCAATGTGTCTAAAAATTGATATAATGATATTTTTTTTATTAATTTAATGTCATACCTTATTATAGAGCCACTCATCATAGCTATTTAGTCATTTAAGAATAACAAGTAATAAAATTAGTACCCTTATAAGGACTAACTATTTTAAAGTTTTCTAAAAGCCTGGATATTATACATGGAAGAATGAATTTTCTTGAAATTTAAAAAATTCACAACTAAATCAATTTGGGTTAAACTTTGTGCTGCTTTGTCCAAAAAGTTGTATAATATTACTATAAATTTGTCTATATTTAACGATTTTTTATTGATATTTAACATTTTTTAACTGTTAAATATCCAAACGTCAAATATTTATATATAGTGGTTTTTAATTATTAAATATTAGGCACTATATTTTACTTTTATTCAAATACAACAGTTATGTATATAGCACTATATTTAACTGTTGTAACACAATGATGATTAAATATAGTAATCTATATTTAACAGTTTTTTAATAACAACTTAATAGTTAAAATGGTGAATGATAAACTATTGGTCAACAGAGGAAGGGGTTTATTTAACGGTTATTTGAAAAAACCGTTATATATGTGTAATATTTGACAGTTATTGGCGAATAACCATTAAGTATGTATGACAAATTTTTTTTAAGAAATTGGGGGATCATTTTTGATAAGCCTCCATCTACATATTATATACATATAAAATTGATTATAGATACAACATAATCCAATTACAGGAACCATTTAAATATATCCATCCAATGCAATCATCAAAAAGTACATATACAAAACTGTACATTACAGAAACCAAAATCTAATCCAAATTACCAACCACAAAAAGCAAATCAGTTGGCGCAAAAAGATAAAACAAAACAAAACAAAAGGCAAGAACTAAAATTGTCAAACCCATCTTACATATCGCTTAATATTGTGATATTAACCAGAGTAGCAATGCACAGTTCAGTGGGCACTGTAATATCCCAATTTGTGATTAAGGTCTAATGACAATGGTATTGATTGTAATTTGTGTAATTAAATGTTTTTGGAGAAATGAGATGTGAATTTAGTATAAATGTGTGTGGTGTTTAAGATCAAGGGTTGAGATGTTGACATGTGGCAATGTTATGGACCATGGGATGAGGCATAAGAGACAAAAATCACCTTTTCTCTCTCTCTTCTCTCTCCTATGCGTTTTTGAGTATGGGCAAGGGGGAAAAGTGATACATCATCATAATCCTTTCTTCATCCCTTCCATCTCTCATTTTCTCTCTCTTCCTTCCCCATTTTCCCTGAAGTCAAGCTTGGAAAGAGAAAGGGAAAGCTTTGATTTTGGGTGAGTAATGGTCCTCCTTTGCTCAAATCCTTCTCTAATGTTGTGCATCTCATTGAGAGCTTCAATATGGTGATTTCAAAATTTGGAAAGGTGGTGGTTTGTGTGTTGGAGCGAAATGAAAAGTTGAGAATCAAGAAACTAGTCTTGGAAAGAGGAAGAGGTAAGAATTTGGAACCTTTTGACATATTTATTGTGGTAATTGATTTAGCTTTGAGGATTTTGGATTTTTGCCTTGATTTTGGCTTAATTTTGAAATGTGTGAATTGGTTAGTATTTATTATGAAAGTGGTGTCATAGTGTGTCTTTGAGCATTTGAAATTGATTTGGAATGTTGGTTTGGATTGGTTTGCAATATGGTGGTTTGATTGAGTTCTTGCTAAGACATGTGGTGGTCATTGTGTAACATGTCAATGGAGGTTGAATTGGGTTGTTTTGATGATTTCAATGGATTTCTTGTGCAAATTTATGTGGGAATGGTATTTGATATGAATTTGGGAACCATTGGAAGCATTGATGCAAAATTGAAATGTTGTCCAATGAAAGTCTATTCTAGGCAGTCAGGTTGTGTGAACGTTTTGATTGGGCAAATTATGTCAGAAAATTATGAAACTTTCTAGTCTTAAAGTTCACATTCCAAACTTCAAAATGGATACATAATGTGTGCCATTTCGTTTTGGGAACTGGGAGATATGACTGTCCAAATGTTGAGGTCGAAAATGGACTCTGTTTTGGGGTAGTGATGAGATTTGTGTGATTCTGTATTTTTTTGGTGATTTCCAGTAATGGCCAATATTTTTCCTAGGAAGAGAACTTCAATAGATTTCATTTGGCTTTGGGATCACCTCATTTCGAGTTTTCTAGAATTAGTTATGATTTTTCAAAGTTGTCTTGGCTGCAGCAGAAAATCTGGGCTGCAGCGCAAAAGTTTCTGTGCACGTTTTGGCCGGAGCCAGAAATTCTTGGCTGCAGCCAAAAACCTTCTGTGCACGTTTTGGCTGCAGCCAGAGGATTCTTGGCTGCAGCCAACCCCCATTTTCAGCATTTTGTGATTTTGCAAAGTAATTTCCAACCTAGTACTTACTAACCCTTTTAGGTTCTCTTTGAGCTTGTTATAACCATTTAAGGGACTCATATGGAACCTATTTTAAGTGTTTGGAAGTAAGAATTTGGGGGTAGGAAATTAATCCACCATTCTTGAATTTTTTGTTTATAGGCTTTGACATTTGTTGTACCCGCGAGCCCACTGTGCCAAAGGATGTCAGGAAAGAACAAGGTGGTAACTTTTTCTTTATACCTTATGTTTTGTCTTATTGGTTTCTATTTCACTTAAATTTTGTAATCCAGATATAATTACCGTGAGGGGGTTACAGGCACACAGAATAACATAAATATACTGATAATATATACATTATTATATTACAAAAATTCCCTACAGGGATTGTATATAATGCTTACAGACTTAAAATATAATAAAAGCCTGCAGATAACCAATTGCTTTTCTTGGACGGAATCGGAACCTTCTGTATTTTCCTCGTACAGTCCTTTTCTCTATTCTCAACATACCTTCTATATTCAACTATCTAAATGGTTAGTGGGGGAGGGTGAGATTCGAGGAATCTTAATAGTAAACAATTACCATAATGCATGCATAATAAATACTAAGTACATGACATGTTAACCTTAACTAAGGTTAAGGTTAAAATGTCATGCACTTAATGTAAATAAGGCTGTTGGAGGGACCAAATAAGCTTTTGAATTAGCTTCATTTATCTCCTTGAAATTAATATTAAATTTCTAATCAAACACAAGTTTTGCTTTTTGACTTTTCAACCACATTTACTTGGCTTAAAATGCTTCAACTTTTGGCATATCTATCACCAAGTATTTATTTCCCTTTTTGCATCACTTTTGGACATCCAACCCCATGAAAGAGGGAAAATATTGGCTTTAGATTTTATTTAGATAAATGATTATCTTGCCCATACATTTTTGCCACTACATTTTTAATTTCACACATAGTCTATATGATGACAGAATTTTCATCAAATTTTGAAAATTCATATATTTATTTATAGATGTCCAACTGCAGTGGTTCTTAAGGCTATATGACCCTTATTAAGTCTATTTTTAAGAAAAAATATTGCCTTTATCCAACTGGATGTACCTCATTCTAGAATTGTCATTTATTGGACACTGCCACAGAAACTTGCTAGTTTTACTTGGCAAAATTCAAAAATACATAACTCTCTGTGAACACCCTATTTTGTCCGGGCCCCACTAAAAAAAATACAAAAAATTGATAATGATTGGTGTCCAAATTGACAATCATTATTGAAAGAAAAAATAAAAAAAAAATGAAAATAAGAAAAAATAAGGAAATCCTCCTATTGATGATGATCGGTGTCTAAATAGGCAATCATCATTGAAAGGGAAAAATTAAAAAAAAAACGAAAATTAAAATGAATCCCTTAATTGATATGATTGGCATTGTCATTCATTAAGGGAAAATAATAAATAAAAAAAAACGAAAAATAAAAAATAAAAAAATCTCATTTATGTTGATAGGTTTAAATTAGGAAGTTACTTGTGGGGAGAATAATGAAAAAAGATTAAAAACGAAAAAATCTCCACTAATGGTAATTAGGTCAAGTTAGGAAGTTTTATCAATAGGAAATACAAAAAAAATAAAAAAAAACGAAAATAAAAAAAAAATCTCCATTGATGGTGATTGGGTTAAGTTAGGTAGTTCTTAACATAAAATACAAAAAAAATCAAAAAACGAAAAATAAAATAAAAAAAATAAAAAAGGGAGCATTTATGAAGAAAACCCTACCTTGAGACTATAAATAGGAGTGCAAGGGTTGAAGCAAGGGGGACAAAAATTTTGGACAGGAATTTTGGGAGAGCAAGGAGATAAGGTCAGTGGTTGAGTTTTCATCCTTTTCTTTGATTTCACTTTTACATCTCGTTTTTCTCTCTTCCATCTAATATCCCTTGGTTCATGCTTACTTCATCATTCATGCACTATGACTTTAGCCAATATGCATTACATTGCTTTACTTTGTATTATGATGTTGCTGGACGTGTTTTAGCTCATTGTGGTCTTGTGGATTTGCATTTTATTGTCCAACTGAATTATCTCATACATAGGCAAGAGGTATGTGATGTCTTATTTTCTTATGATATTAGGTGTTATGCTTAATAAATATAGACAATATAATTGTACTTGCCTCTTGTTTATTATATGGTTCTATCACCCTATCTCTTGTTGTAGCGGGGTTCAAAAGGAAAAAGGTACGCATAAATCTCCTCACCTTTGACTTCCTTTTTGTCTAACTTGTGTTACTTTTTCTTCTTTTTTCTTTATTCCTTTCTTAGGTCCTCTTTCAAAAAAAATATTTTAACACATTTTTATAAATGAAAATAAAATGGCAAAACGTTCTTTCATGAAAATAAAAGAAGTTCTTTCATAAATAAAAAAAACGTTTTTAAAAAAAAATAAAAAAAATACAAACCAAATAAAAACTTATTTTTCTCAAATAAATTAAATGAACATTTTTTCTAAAAATCACCAACCAAGTGACACGCTTTTCTACCCCCTCGAACTACGTGGGCTTTGATCCCTCTAAAGGGTACGTAGGCCCTAGGTTTTCATCCTAGGTCAAGTCCAATTTTGTAAATAAATATATTTTTTCTATTTTCTTGTTGTAAATAAATGTTCTTTTTTTTTTAAATAAATATATATTTTTTTCTTATTTTCTTTTTGTAAATAAATGTTCCTTATTTTTTTTTCCTTCAGTTTTTCATTTATTTTTGTCTTTATTTGGGTAATTATAATAAAGTTAAAGGCCATAGTATTTTTAAATAATTAACTTAGGGTAACCATTCTCATGAATGGGTGTTGTGGGGTGCCTAACACCTTCCCCACACACAATCGACTCCCGAATCCTAAATGGTTTTTGTAGATCAGTTTCCATTTTTAAAAAGGTTTCCAAAATTAGCCTTTTTTTCTAAAATTTTGGTGGCGGCTCCATGTTTTTCCAAAGTCCGGGCGCTACAGCTTGGCGACTCCACTGGGGATAGTTTGAAAGTCAAGCCTATTTCAGTTAAGTGTTTAAAAATAATATGGCCTTAATTTTATTTTAATTACCCTTTTTCTTTTTTGTAAATATTTGTTTTATTTTTTTTTTTAATTCTTTATTCATCTATTTGTTTATTCTTTTTTTTTCCTATCTATCTTGTGATCTGCTTAGCAGATGAGGGTTGGGTAGAATCTAGGCCCATAGGTTGGTATGCTCTCCACACACACTGAACACATACACTATTCTCCTCACACACATTTTGGGCCCTATACCCGGGTCTGTGAGTTCCTTAGGTGAGTGGAAGTTTCTAGCGGTCTCCCTGTGGGGTTTTAAGAACCCCCTGAGGTTACTGTGAAGACTTCATCCTAGCTGTTACTCATTTGGTGAGGTTGATCCCTGTGGGGTTTTCAGAACCCCTTGAAGGTCAACTTCATCAAATGGGGTCTTCATCTTTATGATGGGGGCAGTTAGGAGACCTTTATCTGTGAGAATTAGAACCACCTTGAAACCATCGCACCTATTAGTAGAAATTATAGACCTACCTAATTAATTAGTACCTGCCTTTCTTAGGATAGATACTACTAACCTAGGGTCATTCCTAAAATAGGACACTGGAGGGCATATATTTATTTATTGTTAATAATATTTATTGTCATCCATGCATAATCAATGGAACCCCTAGGACCAAGTGACTAACTGTCGCTTCACCTGAGTATGTATCTAGCATCATAAAGATACATCACAAGGACGGTGTATGCATTAGATAGCTAACCTTAGTCTAAGGGTCTATGACCCTAAAAGAACATGATCTCATCACATCAATCATGTTAGAAAACATCTCAATGAGAGATAATCCTTTAGGACTCATGAGGTATCATTATATCATTCATTAGCATTTTAGCTTCATTTGATATGGGCCTTGGACATAATCATCATTTAACAAAACCCTTAGCCGCGTAATAGCTTGGGCCGTTCGCAGGTTAATGGGCACTTCATCCTCCCTATGGGGTATTGGATCTTTTGAGGAGGTAAAGTTCTTTTTCTTAATGTCCATCACCCATATCAAAACTTGGAGTATAAGTCATCACTCTTTTATGTCTCATGAGGTATCCTTGCATCATCCATTGACATTTAGCTTCATTTGATATGGGCCTTGGACATAATCATCATTTTTTAAAACCCTTAGCCGCGTGATGGCTTGGGCCATTCGCAGGTTAATGGGCACTTCATTCTCCCTATGAGGTAATAGATCTCTTGAGGAGGTGAAGTTCTTTTTCTTAATGTCCATCACCCATATCAAAACTTGAAGTATAAGTCATCACTCTTTCATATCTCATGAGATATCCTTGTATCATCCATTGGCATTTAGCTTCATTTGATATGGGCCTTGGACATAATAAACATTTAACAAAACCCTTAGCCGCGTAATAGCTTGGGCCATTCGCAGGTTAATGGGCACTTCATCCTCCCTATGGGGTATTGGATCTCTTGAGGAGGTGAAGTTCTTTTTCTTAATGTCCATCACCCATATCAAAACTTGGAATATAAGTCATCAATATTTTATGTCTCATGAGGTATCCTTGCATCATCTATTGACATTTAGCTTCATTTGATATGGGCCTTGGACATAATCATCATTTTTTAAAACCCTTAGCCACGTGATGGCTTGGGCCATTCGCAGGTTAATGGGCACTTCATTCTCCCTATGAGGTAATAGATCTCTTGAGGAGGTGAAGTTCTTTTTCTTAATGTCCATCACCCATATCAAAACTTGAAGTATAAGTCATCACTCTTTCATATCTCATGAGATATCCTTGTATCATCCATTGGCATTTAGCTTCATTTGATATGGGCCTTAGACATAATAAACATTTAACAAAACCCTTAGCCATGTAATAGCTTGGCCCGTTCGCAGGTTAATGGGCACTTCATCCTCCCTATGGGGTATTAGGTCTCTTGAGGAGGTGAAGTTCTTTTTCTCAATGTCCATCACCCATATCAAGGCTAGAAAGCACATGTAATCATCTGCATAGCATGCATTCAGAAATACTTTCTGACTCTTCCTGTTATTTTCTTTAATAAAGGACAAGCAAGTTAGCTAGCAACTAAAAATTTGGCACAAAGGTTAAACGACACAAGAACCAGGTTTAAATTAAGTTCCTATAGGAAAGGTGTATTACATTCTTATCACTATGGTCAATGACGAGATCTTGGCTAGGATAGGATTCAAGGTCACTCCTATCTAATGATCAACTCTAGTTCTCCCTGTGGAATAACAGATTCCCTGAGGAAGTTAGAGGATGCTTGTGCCGGAATACCTTTATGCCAATACACCATGGATAACTCGCTATGCCCGCTTGAAATTGTGAGTTCAAATAAGCTAATGATATTTTGTTCCTTTATAAGCAGGTGACACAATATTGCTCCATCTAAATGTCCTAGCCAGTTACCCCCTACGCATTCAAACAACACACACTCACGTAGTAGTCAAATGGCAGCCAGTAGTGCAAATGAAGCCGAATCTAATATGAATCATTGAATATGAGGGGAAGATTAGCACTCTGAAAATTCCCATATAAGGAATAAATTCCTGATGTTCTCTGAAGTGCTAAACAAGCTGACTGTTGCAATGGTTTCAATAATAGGCAAAAAGACCTGCACATGGATTTCAGCTGATGATTCTGGAAGGGCTCTGGAAAATTGGGAGTTCGAGGACACCTTCAATTCTATCATTTTAGAGTAACATGCCTAGCTAAAAGTTGTCTTTTTATGATTTGTATACGCCTTTAGGCGAGCTCCTATATGAACCATGAATAAAGAATGATATGCGAATAAAATTCACTTATTTATATCCATTCCTTCTTTTTTTCCTTCTATTCATTCATTGTTCATTTTTCGCCCTCCAGGAAATCGATTTCCTCGGAACTCTTGTCCAATGCAGAGGTTCCTGAATCCCTGAATGATGATACGCTTGTTGCCATTGATATGCATGATTACGAGTATGATGATGATGAGATCATTCAAGTATACAAAAAAATCCTTGAATCCGACGACAATAGGATGTGCCCACATGAAGATGTAATTGAAGTGATAAATATGGGCATAGAGGAAGAAAAGAGATAACTAAAGATAGTAGATAGCCCTGAAAGAGAGCAAATGGTTGAACTCTTCAAAGAATTCATAGATGTGTTCGCATGGTCTTATCAAGACATGTCAGGCCTTGATTTAGGGATTGCTTCTCACAAGATCCCCTTATTCCCAGACACTAAGGCTAAAAATCAGAAATTGAGGAGGCTCACTTCCGATATGTCCTTAGTGGTTCGAGAGGAGGTGATGAAACAATTACAAGCTGGTTTCCTAGAAGTAGCTAAATACCCACAATGGATAGCAAATGTCGTTCTTGTCCCAAAGAAGGACGGCATAATTCGAATGTGTGTGGATTATCGAGATCTGAACAAAGCTAGCCCAAAAGATGATTTTTCGTTGCCTCATACTGATGTCCTGGTTGATAATACAGCCCGTAGCTATAGGTACTCGTTCATGGACGGGTACTCAGGGTATAACTAAATCCCTATGGATAGGGAGGACAAAGAAAAAACCACGTTTATTACACAATGGGGCACTTATTGTTATCGCGTCATGCCATTCGGGCTAAAGAATGCTGGGGCAACTTATCAGCGTGCCATGGTGGCACTCTTCCATGATATGATGCATAAAGAACTTGAAGTATACGTGGATGATATGGTAGCTAAATCTTCTGAGGGAGAAAGCCATGTTGTGGTGTTAAGAAAGCTGTTTGAAAGGCTACACAAGTACAAGCTACGACTAAATCCTAACAAATGCGTCTTTAGAGCTTTATCTGGAAAATTGTTGGGCTTTATTGTAAGCCAAAAAGGGATTACAGTAGATCCAGACAAAGTAAAAGCAATACGGGAAATGCCCCCTCCTCAAACAGAAAAGGAAGTTCGAAGCTTTTTGGGGCGACTGAATTACATTGCACGATTCATTGCCAACCTCACTGCAACTTGTGAGCCGATATTCAAGCTTTTAAAGAAGAACTGCATCACGAAGTGGGATGAAGATTGCCAACAGGCATTTGATAGAATCAAGGATTATTTGTTAAATCCCCCAATTTTGGTTCCTCCTGTACCAGGATGACCTTTAATTTTGTATTTAACAATACGACCAAATTCCATGGGAGCCATGCTGGGGCAACAAGACGCATCTAAGCGAAGAGAACAAGCGATCTATTACTTGAGCAAGAAGTTTAATGATTGTGAGTCACGTTACCAGATGATCGAGCGAACTTGTTGTGGTTTAGTCTGGGCTACAAGGAGGTTGAGGCAATACATGCTTTACTACACCACTTGGTTAATTTCAAGAGTAGACCCACTCAAGTACATCTTTGAAAGCCCGCATGTGGCTAGAAGAGTCTCTAAGTGGCAAGTAATATTGTCTGAATATGATATAAGATATGTCGTTCAAAAATCTATCAAGGGTGGTACGATAGCAGATCACTTAGCGGAAAACCCCATAGATGAATGCCAGCCACTAGATTTCAAATTTCCAGATGAAGACATATGTGCTACAGAAGACCCGATCGAGGAAAGCAAATCGAAAGGGTGGGAAATGTATTTTGATGGGGCAGCAAACATGCATGGCAATGGTGTAGGGGCAGTAATCATATCCCCGGACGGAAAGCAATTTCCGATTGCTATAAAGTTAGGATTTGACTGCACCAATAACATGACAGAATATGAAGCTTGTATTAATGGTCTCCAGGCTGCCATAGATCTTGGGATAAAAAACCTAAAAGTCTATGGTGACTCAGCTCTCATAATTTATCAGGTGACTGGTGAATGGCATACTAAAGACCCAAAGTTGATCCCTTATCAAGAGTATTTGATAGAGTTGATCAAAAACTTTGAAGTAATCAATTTTCATCACATGGCTAGAGAAAAGAATCGCTTCGCTGATGCGTTAGCTACTTTAGCAGCTATGATCCAACTTGATTGTGGGGTCCAAGTTCAACCAATACAGATTGAGACTAGAAGATCGCCAGTGTTTTGCTTCAATATTGGAAGAGAGCACGACGAGCAACCTTGGTACCATAGTATTAAGATGTATATGGAGCATGGTACTTACCCTCCAGACGCGACACATAATGAAAAGAAGACCATCCAGCGATTGGCCATGGGCTTTTTTATTAGTAATAACGTCCTATATAAGAGAAGCTTTGATGGGACATTGCTACGCTGTGTAGACATGAGGGAGGCACACAAGATTATGGCAGAGATCCATGAAGGCGTATGCGGTACACATGCAAATGGCCACTCATTAACTAAACAAGCTCAAAGATCTGGTTACTACTGGATAACTATGGAGAAGGATTGTATCAATTATGTTAGAAAGTGTCATAAGTGACAGATATATGCCAACAAAGCTAACGCCCCTCCGACTATAATGCATAGTCTCGTATCTCCATGGCCATTCTCCATGTGGGGAATAGATGTCATTGGGCCGATTAACCCAAAAGCTTCGAATGGTCATCGTTTCATCCTCGTTGCTATTGACTATTTCACTAAGTGGGTAGAAGCCAATTCCTTTGCCAGTATTACTCAGAAGGCCTTCATCAAATTCTTAAAGGCTAATATCATCTGTAGATATGGGTTACCAGAGAGGATCATAACTGACAATGCACCAAACCTCAACGGGGCAGCAGTTAAAGAATTATGTGATCAGTTTAAGATCAAACATCATAATTCTGCATCATATAGGCCACAGATGAATGGTGCAGTTGAGGCAGCCAATAAGAATATTAAGAAGATCCTCAGCAAAATGACAGTGACCTATAAGGACTGGCACGAAATGCTTCCATATGCATTACACGGATACCGTACCACAATGCGTACTTCAACTGGGGCAACCCCTTACTCTTTAGTTTATGGCATGGAGGCTGTTACTCCAATTGAGGTGGAAATACCATCCCTGAGAATCTTGGCTGAATCAGACCTAGATGAAAGTGAATGGATACGTTCTCGATTTGAACAATTAAATATGATTGAAGAAAAAAGGCTCACAGCCATATGTCATGGGCAGTTATATCAATCACGAGTGGCAAGGGCCTTTAATAAGAAACTACGACCCAGGTGGTTTAAAGTAGGAGACCTAGTCCTCAAGAAGATCTTCCCAAATCAAGAAGATGATAGAGGTAAATGGGCTCCAAACTATGAAGGCCCATATGTTGTTAAGCAAGCTTTCTCTGGTGGGGCATTGATATTGACAAACATGAATGGCCAAGATCTACCAAGGCCAATCAATTCAGATGATGTAAAGAAATACTATGCATAAAGAAAAAAAGCTCGTTAAGTTGAAAACCCGAAAGGACAGCTTAGGCAAAAGTTTGAGCAAAACAAAAAGGGGCTCGCTAAGTTGAAAACCCGAAAGGGTGGCTTAGGCAGAAATTGGAGCAAAAAAAAAAAAAAAAAAAAAAGCTCGCTAAGTTGAAATCCCGAAAGGGCGGCTTAGGCAAAAGTTAGAGCAAGAAAAAAAGCTCGCTAAGTTGAAAACCCGAAAGGGCGGCTTAGGCAAAAAAAAAAAAAAAAAAAAAAGAAGCTCGCTAAGTTGAAAACCCGAAAGGGCGGCTTAGGCAAAAAAAAAAAAAAAAAAAAAGCTCGCTAAGTTGAAAACCCGAAAGGGCGGCTTAGGCAAAAGTTAGAGCAAGTAAAAAAGGGCTCGCTAAGTTGAAAACCTGAAAGGGCGGCTTAGGCAAAATTTAAAAAAAAAAGGGAGCTGTTAAGTCAAAAACCTAGAAGGGCAAGGTTATCAGTCCTAGCCCCATGACTCTCTCTACTTGTCTATTTGGAAGACTCCATAATCATTCATCGAAAAGTGCATATCTCTGGCAATTAAGCACGGCACCATCAGGGGGACTACACGGAACAAAAAGCGAAGGACCTTCTAATAACATCACTCCTACACCAATATGTGCTCATCATAATGCATCCACTTGACTATTGGAAGATCGTTTCTTTTAAATGAATCTTCATCCTTAGTATCTCTTTCCCTTCTATTAAATCGCATGTCAAACTTTGTGTCATGATTTGTATAAGGGTAACTCTTTTTAATGAAAGCACAACTTTTGTCTGGATAAACACTCACGTTGATATACATGGTGTCCTCTACTCCCATTTAACTTGTGTAATTTCAGGATCATTAGCAAAGGTCCCAACTGGAATTTTTGTTGTGGGGGTCAAACAATTGACAAAGGGACACAATCTAAACTGAGGGTTCTAGGCTGTGGCATCTACGTGAATCTCATTATACACATCTTCATACCTCCGACAAGACTGCGCAAGTAACGGGATACTGGTTAGGCACTTGGACGAAGAAGGAGCAATATCACCTGCCAGGATATTCTTTAACACCACAATTATTGCACTCATTCTCATTAACATGTCATCACCTCCATTATCAACATCACCATTAACATCATCATCATCACTACTATCATCATCATCATCATCATCATCAGCATTATCATTGTATTCATCATCCTCATTAAGATTCCATCATCACAGTCCTCACCATTATTAGTGTCATCACCTCCATCATGACATCACTATTCTGATATTCCCTTCATTATCATGACCATTATCATCCTCTTCATCATCATCATTATCATCATCACTATCATCATTATTATCAATGTCATCATCTTCATAAGCATTACTCCAAGGGGCATCACATGTTCATGGCACCCTTTCAAAGCCCTGTACCGGCAGGCACCTTCAAAGCCCAGTAACGGCTGGCACCCTTTCAAAGCCCTGTACCGGCAGGCACCCTCAAAGCCCAGTAACGGCTGGCACCCTTTCAAAGCCCTGTACCGGCAGGCACCCTCAAAGCCCAGTAACGGCTGGCACCTTTTTCAAAGCCCTGTACCTGCAGGCACCCTCAAAGCCCAGTAACGGCTGGCACCCTTTCAAAGCCCTGTAACGGCAGGCACCTTCAAAGCCCAGTAACGGCTGGCACCCTTTCAAAGCCCTGTACCAGCAGGCACCCTCAAAGCCCAGTAACGGCTGGCACCCTTTCAAAGCCCTGTAACGGCAGGCACCCTCAAAGCCCAGTAACGGCTGGCACCCTTTCAAAGCCCTGTACCGGCAGGCACCCTCAAAGCCCAGTAACGGTTGGCACCCTTTCAAAGCCCTGTACCGGCAGGCACCCTCAAAGCCCAGTAACGGCTGGCACTCTTTCAAAGCCCTGTACCGGCAGGCACCATCAAAGCCCAGTAACGGCTGGCACCTTTTTCAAAGCCCTGTAATGGCAGGCACCCTTAAAGCCCAGTAACGGCTGGCACAATTCTTTTAAAGCCCTGTAACGGCTGGCACCCTCAAAGCCCAGTAACGGCTGGCACAATTCTTTTAAAGCCCTGTAACGGCAGGCACTATTCTTTCAAAGCCCTGTATCAGCAGGCACCTTCAAAGCCCAGTAACGGCTGGCACAATTCTTTTAAAGCCCTGTAACGGCAGGCACTATTCTTTCAAAGTCCTGTACCAACAGGCACCCTTAAAGCCCAGTAACGGCTGGCACAATTCTTTTAAAGCCCTGTAACGGCAAGCACTATTCTTTCAAGGCCCTGTATTAGCAGGCACTCTCAAAGCCCAGTACCGGCTGGCACAATTCTTTTACGCCCCACCAAAGTCCTATGCTACTAGGCGCTTCACTTCCATTCCAGGTAATCATCTATTTCCACTTGCGTTCTTCTCCCCTATGAACCAAGTAAAGAGGGGCATGGACACTGTATTTTGTCCAAACCCTCTTTGGTTCCAAGGGGGCACCTTGTTCTCTAGCCGGACAAAATACGTGTTCTTATCTTTAATTGCTTCATAGACGAGAATCTCACTTTTCTCAGCTACGAAACAAGTAAAGAGGGGCAACTGTGAACACCCTATTTTGTCCGGGCCCCACTAAAAAAAATACAAAAAATTGATAATGATTGGTGTCCAAATTGACAATCATTATTGAAAGAAAAAATAAAAAAAAAATGAAAATAAGAAAAAATAAGGAAATCCTCCTATTGATGATGATCGGTGTCTAAATAGGCAATCATCATTGAAAGGGAAAAATTAAAAAAAAAACGAAAATTAAAATAAATCCCTTAATTGATATGATTGGCATTGTCATTCATTAAGGGAAAATAATAAATAAAAAAAAACGAAAAATAAAAAATAAAAAAATCTCATTTATGTTGATAGGTTTAAATTAGGAAGTTACTTGTGGGGAGAATAATGAAAAAAGATTAAAAACGAAAAAATCTCCACTAATGGTAATTAGGTCAAGTTAGGAAGTTTTATCAATAGGAAATACAAAAAAAATAAAAAAAAACGAAAATAAAAAAAAATCTCCATTGATGGTGATTGGGTTAAGTTAGGTAGTTCTTAACATAAAATACAAAAAAAATCAAAAAACGAAAAATAAAATAAAAAAAATAAAAAAGGGAGCATTTATGAAGAAAACCCTACCTTGAGACTATAAATAGGAGTGCAAGGGTTGAAGCAAGGGGGACAAAAATTTTGGACAGGAATTTTGGGAGAGCAAGGAGATAAGGTCAGTGGTTGAGTTTTCATCCTTTTCTTTGATTTCACTTTTACATCTCGTTTTTCTCTCTTCCATCTAATATCCCTTGGTTCATGCTTACTTCATCATTCATGCACTATGACTTTAGCCAATATGCATTACATTGCTTTACTTTGTATTATGATGTTGCTGGACGTGTTTTAGCTCATTGTGGTCTTGTGGATTTGCATTTTATTGTCCAACTGAATTATCTCATACATAGGCAAGAGGTATGTGATGTCTTATTTTCTTATGATATTAGGTGTTATGCTTAATAAATATAGACAATATAATTGTACTTGCCTCTTGTTTATTATATGGTTCTATCACCCTATCTCTTGTTGTAGCGGGGTTCAAAAGGAAAAAGGAACGCATAAATCTCCTCACCTTTGACTTCCTTTTTGTCTAACTTGTGTTACTTTTTCTTCTTTTTTCTTTATTCCTTTCTTAGGTCCTCTTTCAAAAAAAATATTTTAACACATTTTTATAAATGAAAATAAAATGGCAAAACGTTCTTTCATGAAAATAAAAGAAGTTCTTTCATAAATAAAAAAAACGTTTTTAAAAAAAAATAAAAAAAAATACAAACCAAATAAAAACTTATTTTTCTCAAATAAATTAAATGAACATTTTTTCTAAAAATCACCAACCAAGTGACACGCTTTTCTACCCCCTCGAACTACGTGGGCTTTGATCCCTCTAAAGGGTACGTAGGCCCTAGGTTTTCATCCTAGGTCAAGTCCAATTTTGTAAATAAATATATTTTTTCTATTTTCTTGTTGTAAATAAATGTTCTTTTTTTTTTAAATAAATATATATTTTTTTCTTATTTTCTTTTTATAAATAAATGTTCCTTATTTTTTTTTTCCTTCAGTTTTTCATTTATTTTTGTCTTTATTTGGGTAATTATAATAAAGTTAAAGGCCATAGTATTTTTAAATAATTAACTTAGGGTAACCATTCTCATGAATGGGTGTTGTGGGGTGCCTAACACCTTCCCCACACACAATCGACTCCCGAATCCTAAATGGTTTTTGTAGATCAGTTTCCATTTTTAAAAAGGTTTCCAAAATTAGCCTTTTTTTCTAAAATTTTGGTGGCGGCTCCATGTTTTTCCAAAGTCCGGGCGCTACACTCTCAGTGTACAGGTCTCAATGACTTATATAACCTATCAAATTAAAGTTTGATATATCTACTTTTATTTTGAAAAATTTCACATTTATAAGATATTATTTTTTTTATTCAAAACCATCACACAACCAGATTGCCACACAGGAAAATACACTGGCAATTTGCGATGGAAAATCCATCAAAAATTTGAGATGAAATTTTCATTGGAAATTTGCGATGAAATTGAATTCCGTTGCATTTTTTGACGGAAAAGAATTCCATTGCAAAATTTAAAAATTATTATTATTTAATTAATTTTTATTTTTAAATTAAATTAAATTTTAAAAAATTATTTTTATAAAATTTATTAGTTATTAATTAATATTTTAATTTTAATTTTTAATTATTATTTTCTAATTTCTAAAATATTCTTAATTTCCAACCATAAGTTTTGGTCCCTGTAGGGACAAAATGGTAATATGAAAATTTATTTATAAAAAATAAAATTTATTAGTTATTAATTAATATTAGTAAAAAAAATATTAGTTAATAATTATTTATTATTTATTAATTAATGTTAATAAAAAAATTAATTTTAGAAATTAGACAAAAATATAGTCATATGAAATTTATTTAAGATGTAAATTTTTTTAATTTGAAGTTAATTTATATTCAAAATTATAAGAATATAAAAAATTATTTTATATTATTATTACATTTATATATAAGAAAAAAAAATATATTTATAAATAATTGATTATGTATAATAATATTATATATATAATTGTGTAATAATAGAACGCTAAAGCAGTGAGCCCATCTGGTAAGGCATCGAGTGCGTACGGACGAGGTCGTGGGTTCAAACCAAATGAGGCCAAGTTGAGTTGCATATCCAGGAAAAAAAGAGGTTGCGACATGTGGCGGAGTGAGATTGTGACATGTGTCGAAGCCATGCTACGATACATGGTGGATTTGGGTGTCGGCGACAAGGTAGAGGTCACCGGAGCTGTCATGTGCTTCCGCTGGCGATGAGGTAGCGGCCGCCGGAGTTGCCACTTGGCTTTTTAAAATTTTAAAAATAAAAAATAAGTTTGCGATGGAATTTTCGACGAAATTCATTTCGACGAAAATTGCGACGAAATTCAATTCCGTTAGAAATTCCCTCGTAATTTCTGACGGAAATTTTGTCAAAAATTGGCAACATAATTTCCTTCAGAATTTCATGCTGTTGTTAGCAATGGAATCATTCCGTCAGAAATTCTGTTAGAAATCCATTTCCATTGGAAACTCTCAATTCCGTGGCAAATTTTGTCAAAAATTCAGTATTTTTTGGTAGTAAATTTGCATGTCTTTGTTTAAAAAAATAAACCACACATATTACTGAAAATAGAAATAAATGTCTACCTCATTTTTATTTATTTTAATTTGAATTTCACTTCTTCCTCCTTATAAGAGAGCTGAGTTATGCTGACATGTGACCAACTTTGGAGTCTTGTCTTCCATTATCGCATCCAAACAAACAAAGACGCCGCAAGTTCTCTCTCTCTCTCTCTCTCTCTCTCTCATGGTTCTATCCATTTTGTGATTATAAAGTCAAAGTAAGTTATTACAACATGAATTTTCTTGTTTAGAGCTGCATTATAATTGCTATGATTAGTTGTTTCTCATGTTCCAACTTTACTATTTTTATGACTTGACTATGACTCGTCACATTGCTTGGTGACTCTTGTGAGGGGGAGGGAGGAAAAGTAAAGGAAAAAAAGCCACCCCAGTGCATCAAAATGTATATAGCCTTATCTTTACAAGTAAAGAGATTGTTTCCAAGATTTGAAGCCATAATTCTTAATTCTTCACCATTCTTAACAAGCTCAATTATTTCATTCATCAGCTACTCATCTCCCCCTACTCTATTTGATCCCTCGAGATAGCCACCATTAACCAATTACTAGTGAAAATCTCTTTCCGGTGAATACCAAAGACTTGATTAATTTTCTAGATACATACGCATGTCCTTCATAACAACAATAGCCGCTACAAATCCACAACAATATATAACTACTACAAAATACCTTTTTATTTTTGATTTGAATTAATTTCTTCCTTTAAACTTAATATTTTACACTTTAATTTGGGATCTTAATATACTTTTCCCATAGATTTTCTACTTGCTATGCCCCATAATTTTGCATGTAGAATTCATTTCTAATTTTAAGTTTATCAAATTCAACCTCCTTCCCTCTCAAATAGTCAAGGCTGAATGCATAGGGTTTTAGAACCAAAATTCCATTTCAATTTTTAATTAATACTGCCAAAACCACTTTTTCATCTTTACCCTACACAATTTTTCATTTTGAATTGATTGGAAGCATCAAAATAAACTATATCCACTCCTAGCAAAAACCCTAGCCAGGGCGAGACATATCAATGAGGAGAAACATTGTGATTTTTCATTTCCCTTTCCAACAACTACTTGATTTCAAGTTTATAACACTTCTTGATCCTTACTTTAAACTGAAATCATCTTTTTTAAATTTTGTTAAAAATTGGACAGCATATCCCCCTAAAAAAACAAAAAAATAAAACATCAACTTGAAAACCATCAAACTCATCTTACCTGATTCCATGTTAGATTCCCCAAAATACATACTCCCTTGTAATACCCTGAATTTCAGGATTGGAGGCTAGTGAATAAGCCTAAAATAAGTGGATTGCTAAGCCTTGGTTTAGTAGGAGCCCTAAATTTATTCCCTGATATTTCTTATATCTTTGGGGTATTAAAAAAAAGTGAAATGGTGAATTTTGGAGAATGTGATTATGCTTCTATTGAAATTTCCTGTGAGGCAGTGAGATTGTCTTAGGATTTTAGATGATCAAATGATGTCCAAAAATTATGAAATTTTACAGGTGAAAGTAGACATCCAGGGTTTTAATTTGATAGGTATTATACGCCGTTTTGACCAGTGGATTGAGAGTTATAAATTTTTGAAGTCAGCTCAGAAAATCTGGAAAGTCTCTGGAGTAGCGGTCAAAGAAATGACATCTGGGAATGATATGCTTCCAACTGGCTAAAGTCCATATTTTTCCTTGTAACTAGACTCAATAAGGGTTCCATATCCTTTGGAATCACTCCAAAACAATGTCTACAAATTTAGTTATTATTTTTCAAAGTTAGGGTAGAAAATCTTCTAGAATTGGCATTATTCCGAAAATTGAAAATAAAATGTGTTAGAAATTGTGTAAATTATGGAATTGAAGATGCCAAGTGTCATTATCATATGAATAGGGGAGTAGGTTATGATTTATGAAGATGAGTACATATCCAATTGCATTAAAATAATGCTCCATGAACATAGCAATCATGATTGATGATGGTAAGGATTATCTTGAGTGTAACGGTGGAATTTGCTTGAGAGTAAGGTTGGACTAACTTGAGTGCCATGTTAAGTGCATAGTGTTCTAGTTAGAAGAAGGAATTTGGTTAGTGGAGTATGAGAAGGGGGATGGTTTTCTATGCTAACCAAGAGGGAGGAAGTTAGTTCAAAACCAATTGGAAGCCTAATGGAGTAAGTATGACATAATGTGAAGGAGGTATGGGTTGTGACAAGTGTCACCATCATGTGCCTTGATGAAATCAAATGGTGTAAGGTGAAGCGAGATGTTTATGAAGCACTTTTTCCTTCCTCTTCCCTTCCTCATTTTTGTCCAACACAAGGAGAGAAGAGAGAAAGAGAGAGAGCTCTCAAGTTTTAGAGAGAAGGAAGAAAAAGTTTAAGGTAAGTGTGGTTTCTTAAGAATTTTCTTATGATTTTGCTTAGAAACCTTCTCTAAACCTTTCTTCTTCATGGAATCTATGATTTTGAAGACACATTCTGAGCTCAGAGAGAGAGAGAGAGGACATGCCTAGAGAGAGAGAGAGGATTCAAGATCTTAAGAGGCAACCTCACAAACCTTAGATCTAAACTAGTATGGTGTTGTTGTTGAGATTTGTGTTTGGTTTTAGTGATTTTTGGTTGAGTTGTAAATTTGGAAAGTCCTAATCCTAAAGGGTTATGCTGCTCAAATTTCTTTTAATCATGGTAAGAATGTGTTTAAATAAGTTAATAAGGGATTAGAAGTGAAAAGGAACAAGCTTTGGAAGCTAAAACACAAAAGAGTAATTTTACCTTTTCTTGACCAATGTTTCGGTCAAGACCAGATCTAGGGGAATGTGTAATGCCCCAAATTCTGATTAAGGGCTAATGACAATTATTATGGATAATTGTGAATTTAAATTGGAATTATTAAGCGTTTTGTGGCAATTTTAATTAATATGCCATATGTGGTGGAAATTTGAAAGAATGAAATTATTAGTCATAAGTTAGTGATTAAGGGAAAATTAATTACTAGGTAAGAAAAAAATGAGATGTGTAACAAAATGGCTAATAGAGGGATTAAGTGACTAATTGGGTGTTTACTTTATGGGAATCAATGGCATGTGGACATGTGTCAAGATAAGAGTATGAGAGAAGGTGAGAAAAGTCAAAACCCTCAATTATTTAATGTTTTTTCTCCCTCCCTCCCTCCTTTTCGATGGATGAAGCATGAGCATCGAGAAATAATCATTATTTCAGTTCATCTTCAAGCTCTTATCTCTCTCTTTTCTCTCTATTTCGTCCTCCATGGTTGCCAAGTGAGAGGAAGAAAGAGCTTGTGATTAAGGTAAGCAAATGGCCTCTATTGCTCAAACTCACTTCATTAATGTTGATCCTTGGAGTGAGAGCTTTAATTTGATAGTTGTAGCTTCTCCATTGGTGGTGATTTGAGGAATCACGAAAATCTGGTAGTTAGAGAATCAAGAATTGTCTTTGAGAAAGTTGAAGAGGTAAGTGAAACTAATCTATCTATCTAAGTTTTATGCCAAATGGTTTATTTTGAAATTTCTGTAAATTTTGGCTTTTAATCTAAAAATGATGACCGCTGGGCTTTTGGCATAGTAATGGTATGTTGGGAATATATATGGATAGATAGGATGGATTGGGAATTGAATGATTGAGTTTAGTGATTTTGGAAAATCAGTGATTTGTGTTGTCCAAAACCAAAACATAATAATGGAGTATGATTTGGATAATTCTGATGATTCCATTGAATTCCTTGGATTTTTTAGTGTAGGAGTAGCTTTGGTAGAAGTTTTAGGTCCATTGGGATCAATTGGGCAAGTATTAGGAAATATGGTCAGTTTTGCTACATTTTTTTGGTTTATGATAAAATCACTCAAGTGAGGGATGAATATCACTCGGGTAAGGGTGAGTTTACTTGAGTGTGTTAGTACGTTTTCCCTTTCTGCTTCTAGTTTCTGTTGCACTTTCGTGGAAAAGGCAAGAGTGTACCTTAACACTTACGAGTGTTAAGCCATCACTCGAGTGCTCCTGATCCTTGAGAACTTTTATGCTCTCAGGTCTTCACTTTCTATGCTTCACTTCCTAGTGCTAGAGTGAGCATTTGGCTATCACTCAAGTGTTGCTTTTTGTGCTCGAGTGTTCTCTTCTCTGAAAAGTTTCTTGTGCTCTCGGGCATTCACTCACTATTGTTCACTTTTCAGTGTCTGAGTGTAGAACATATCATCACTCGAGTGAGGTCTCCTCCACTTGAGTATCCGTACAATATCACTCGAGTGAGGCCATCTTCACTTGAGTGTCTTAGTGAAAAATATCATGTTCAAGCTTTCAAAAAGGGGATCTTTATGGATAATCTTCCAACCCTTTAGAGCTATTGATAGAGTTATTCATGGGTACTAAAAGAGCAATAATGATAACCAAATTAAGTGTCAAGAAGTCATTGATATTTGGAATAGAGAATTGACTCTTTGTCCCTAATTGTGAATCATAGGATACAATATTTGCCCTACTCAGGAGAGACTAACACCAAGACATGCATAGAAGGATCAAGGTAGTGACTCTTCTCTCATGTTATGTATGATGTTTTGGTATGCATGACTTGTCATTGAGTTTTATGAACTGTATGTGCCATGATCCATTACAGTGTGAGCACTTCAGCGTGAGCCATTTAGGGATTGATGCTAGTCATCTCTAGCTTGTCCGTTGAACTGCCATTATAATCGACATGGATCTTGTGAATCCGACCGGTGGGGCGGCATGTTGTGAATCCATTTGTGGGTTGTGTGTGGTATATCTTGCCTATATAGCTTGCATGTGAAATGCTTTATATGAATCCCAGCTGTGGTTAAATATATTGTGTGGACTGTTGTGGTACAATACAGCGTGAGCAATTCAGCATGAGCAAACGTAAGGGTGACATGAGTCATACCTGCCCTTGCCGCTGTAACTGCCATTGTAGTTTCCATGTGTGTGTGATGATTTGCTTTTATGTCTTATTGTTGTGCATACTATGAGTGATTTGTTACTACGGGGATTCTTTAAAATCTCACTCTCCCAAAAACACAAATTTTAGACAGGGCTGAAGGATCCAAGGGAAAGCGGGCAATGAAGAGTGGATAGAGCTCCTGGCTAGGAGTTTTATTTTGGAAAATTGGTTATCATTTTGTAAATCATTGGGATATATTTTGTTGAGAATTACATGAGTATATTGGATAGTATTTGTGTAATCCCCTTGTTATGGGAAACTCTATAGGCAATTGTGCCTTGTAGACCCTTTATTAATTAATGGAACCTGAGTGTGTCGGGAATTTATGTTGTACTCTGATATGTATGAATGAAATCAACTGATACAGGCCATTTATGTATTGAAATGTGAATATGAGACCGTTGTGAACAAGTTTCGTAAAGGTTTTTTTTTTTTTGTAAACCTTGATTTTGAGAAGTTTAATTTCAAATAAGTCTCAAATCATACATGGTCCCTAATTCAAACTTAATTACGTTTTTACGAACTAATCTCGGCCTTGACCGTGAAGGGGTTTCAGAATGATCTAGATTTTCATTAAATAGATGGCTCCATTGGATTCAATAGGCAAAAGTAGGTGGGGGTTATAGTTGGTCACTTTTTTGGAAAAGGCCAAAAAAGCATAATTACGAAAACGCCCCCTAAAACCCTAAATCAAGGCTGTCAAGAGTATTTTCATAATTTGACACTGAATTTGGAAATTTTGAGCTCGGAAATGGATTCCTTGGGCAAAAATGCGTCAGGATAGCCCTAGTCAAAATTTTGAAAAAAGTACGGTCGGACTGGGTACAGCTGGGCCAGGTTGGGTTCTCGGGGGCATTTTGGTCATTTTTCAATATAGACTCATATAACCCTCATAAACACTAAGAAAGTGTCTAAACTGTACATTTGATGTTTTAGGACTGAGTAGAGAGCCTGAGGAATTGGCACGTAAATTAAGACACATTATTCAAGAATCAGGGAAGGGCAGTTAAGGTAGGGAACTTACCTCTCCTGCATGTATTTGATATTTGTGTTTGTGTATTAATGTATGTTATTGCTTTTCTTGATTATGTGAAATGTATATGAATAATTGAAGCTCTATTTCTATTTATGCTATGGTCATACATATGTTGTTTGAAACATTGAGCACGCAAATATGTGATTTTGTGAACATGAGTTATGTAATGCAAGCATGTCATGCATTAAGTATTTATCTTACATGCATATTGGTATTATTTTCCTACTGAGATTCTCTCAAATCTCACCCTCCCCTATTAACAATTTAGACAGAAGAAGACATAAGTTATGCTAAGAGTAGCGAAGAGAATCATATGAGGGGAATGCCGTGGTGGAATAAAGACTGGAAGATGTCTCTGTTTTTCCCTTGGATTGGTTTAGGCACCCATGTAGCGCTGCAAAGCTATATTAATTGTAATTATCAAGTACGAACCCCTATGAGAAATTTTCGTAATCATGCACATAATATCGTATGTGTTATGGTATTCCTGTGTTGCCCACCGAACTGCGTATCATTTTCCACAAATACTTTGAAATAGGTGAAAGTAAGGTAAGGTTGTGTCATCCCTTGTAAAGCTAAGAAATCAGGATGAGCTCGTAAGGATGGCCCGTTTAGACCCGAGCCAGTCAAGGGCTGAGCTTATGATTTAGAGCCTCCATAAGGAGGCGGGCTTAAATAGGCTGGCCTTGTAGGGCCGCAGGCTTAAACTGGCCGTGTAGGGCTAGCCTGTTTAATTTTTTTTTTAAATAAATTTGTATATTATTAAACTGCACGGTCATATGTGATATGTATATGACTTTAATTTGAGGGGATTATCTGTTTTTCTTGGCACAACAAACTCTCTCATTCTTCACTACTTCATCTTCAATATCTTTACTACCAAACAGAGTTTATAACTTGAGATAAATTGCAATTCTTAAGCTTACCTAATGTTAACCTCTTTGAAATATTGTTTAGCGTTCAATTTATAATTATGACTTTATCTAGTTATTTATTTGATTGTGGTTGTGGATATTAGTTTGATTGTGGTTGTGGATATTAGTTTTTGACTTTTTAGACTTAGCGATTTTGTTTTGTTAAACATGGAAAATTGTTGATGTTTTAAGTTAGATTTAATAATATTTTTTGTTTTAAATTAGGTATTTTAGTCTTTATAAACGTAAAAAATGAAAAAATGACAAAAGGGCCTAAAGCCCGCAGGCCGTCCTGCAGGCTTTTGTTAAACAGGCAGGGGCCTCAGAAATGATGCCTTTTTTTTGGAGTTGGGCATAAACGGGCTGCTCGTGACGAGTCAACCTGTTTTCCAGCTATACTCCATCGAGTCCTTAATATGACATATTTATCTAATTTGATTAGATTAAGAAAATTAGGTAAGTTAGTTAATATGACACGTTTTTTCTAAAACACCATAGTTATTGTCCTTAATTCCCTCATTACTTTTTATTCTTAATTATTGTTGAAGGAGTATCAATAGGGGTAAATTAGAAAAATTTTGATAAATATAAAAAATATGTCTTATATTTAGGAACAATATCAACTCACTAAATATGTTTTATATTAAAAGTCGGAGAAATATAACATTTTTTTTTTTTTTGGCACTTGGGAGCATATTATAATTCTATATGTACCGTATGGTTCGTCCAAGAATAATTTTGCTCTTGTAATGATTACAAACATGAAGTGGCATTAAACCATGCCTCCCAAGTGTCAAACGAAAATTCATAATTATCCGTAATTTTGACTTTTCAACAAATAATATAATCATCCCAAAGTATATGGAGTTAAATCTCATAATATACTTTTTAATTATCCCTTGATCATAAAATTTATGTAACTCCATCAAAAAATTTCCTCTTAATTAATATGGGATAATATGTCAAACTTTCTTAAGGCAAAACTTATCCAATAACTATTGTTCCTTTTCCGGGCTCGCTGAAGCCGTTCCTTTAATTTTTGAGAAATTGCACTATTTTGAAATAAAATTACTTAAAATATTATTTAAATCGAACTTTCTATTTCTAGTGAAATCCAAAATTTTAAAGTTCATTCTAATTCTGAAATAATTTTTCAAAATTTTCATCCAATTATTTGTGGCCTCTTGGTATTTTAAATAATTAATTTTAGGTAATTTTTCCTTACTTAACCAAAGTTCCATAAAGTGAATAAAATTCCATGTTGGAATTTTTTTTTTAACATTTTCCCCTTTAGATTCTCAGTTATGTTCATGCCCATTTTCTATATTTTTATGATTTTCTGGGAGTTTTGTGTAATTTCGGTCATATTTTTCTAACATTACTAGTTTAGCTTGAAACTTTTTAAAATTACGTTTTTGCCCCAACTTAGGTCAAAAGTTTTTACCTTCATTTTTCTAGTATTTTTATAATTTGGCCCATAAACGTGACTTTCCACACTTTTAAGACACTGAGGAAAAAAAAAATTGAATTTAACAATTATCAAGTTACTATTTCTAACGCAACTCATAAAAAGGTGTTGCTAGTTTTAAATAGTACTAGTAAGCATTCAGAGACCGCTTTTTGCTTAATGGACATGATTCCTAATTTCTAATGGGTTTTCCTAATTGAGCAATAATAAAAAATCGACTTAGACGTGTTCCTTTATTGCAATATTAAATCATAAAAGGCATATACTTGAGAATGAGATTATTGAAACTCGTCCCAGGAGACGGTGGCATGATATGACGATGTCAAGTAAAATTTTAAATCTGAAACAAAACAGAAGCGTTAATATATATTTTTTTCATCTGGACAAAAAGTGCTTGTATCAGTGATGAGGAAATTAGAAAAAAAAAAAAAAAGTTAGTATTCATTTGGTTCTTTTTATAAACTTCAATTTTTTGAGTGAGTTTGGTCATTTTTATAAGTTTTACTCGGCAGAAGTCTGAACGTTTACTATTTTTTTAAAAACATTTTTTTCCTTGATTAATTGTATACCTTTCTCATATCTTTTTTCACTTATTCTCTCTTCCACTCTCTCTTTTTATAGATAAGAGTGTTTTAAGAAATTAAATTGCATTTCTTTTTATATATTTGTAAAAAGGACCATATATGTGTATTAGGAAAACTTTTGTCATGACACTACTGTAAAAAATACAAGCTGCGACGCTTAATTTAAAGAATACTAAAGTGCTTAGGAAACGTTGTAGCTTCCAGTGCCGTTAAAACAAGCTACGACGCTTCTTGAATACATGGAAATGCTGTAGCTTGATTATTATTTTTTTAAAAAAAAAAAATCACTTCCTACGGTGCTTCTCTAGATTTCCTACAACACTTCCCTAGAGAAGCGTCATAGGAAGTCTTTTATTTTTTAAAAAAATAATTTTTCATTATTATTTTATTTTCCTGATGAAAACCTTCATTTTTAATCCAAAATCCAAAAAGCCACAGCAATTTACAATACAATCCATAGCAAAATGAAAAAACATAGCACGTATTTTTTGCAATATTGTGTTTTCATGTATAATGCATAAAAGAACTCAAGCATTTAAGTTGTTTACTTGAGCCATACACGTTACTTCTATGGAGGATTAAACTAAGTATTATTATATTTATAAGCTCAAAAATTAAAAAACTTATAATGTATAAGAAGTTCAAGAAGATAGAGTATTGATACTTCAAATAAATACTTGAAAAAAAAAAGTTATAAGCACTCATATAAGATTCATGATAGATTTTAACTAAAATAAAACGTGAACCAAATGTTGAAAAAAGAAAAACACTTTACGGGCTAGGGAGCTTCTGAAGGAGGCCGAGACAAGGGAAAAAAACATATGGGAGAGGAAGCTTTCTACATCAATGGAGTTCTGGGAAATGGAAGATCCAAAGAGAAAGCGGGAAGACAAAAATGAAAACGAAAATGGCGGGTTATTGAAATTAAATTATAAGGTGGGAGAAGTTATGACGCTTTTTGTCAAAGCGCTGAAGCTTCTCAATTTAGAAAAAAAGACAGCCAATTTAAAAAAAAAAACAGAAGCTACGGTGCTTGAAAACAAAACGTCGTCCAAAATCCTTAAAATATCAAGTTTTGAAAATTCAACGCACCATGGTGCCTTGAAATTATCAAGGCACCGCGTGGTGCCTTGATCTATCAAGGCGTGACCGAATTAGAGCGCCTTAACCGGCGCTCTATAATAGAGCGCCGGCTAAGGCCTAATTTTGGCCTTAGCTGGCGCTCTATTATAGAGCGCTGCCGCTGGCTAAGGCATATCTGCCCTCCTCCGGTGCTTGATTATAGAGCGTCGACTAAGGCCAGTTTTGACCAACACTTTATAATCAAGCGCTGGCTAAGGGCCAATTTTTTTTTGGGAACTCAAGAATGAAATAGGTGATTTCTTTTTTGACTGACTATAACACGAGATTCTGAATAATAATATCTTTTTGACTTATTTTCACCCTTATTCGGTACTTTATTTTTAATCATCGGATAATTTTTTTTTTCAAATAAAAGAATGCTAAGAATGCTAAAAAAATTAACCCAGTTATGACGCTATTTTGAGAAGTGCCATAGCTTGGGCTTTCATTTTTTTTAAAATAAATATTTTGTATGATGCTTGTCTAGGAAAGTGCAGTACAAGCCTAATACTAAGCTTTGGCGTTTATATTAGGAAGTGCTGTAGCTTCTAAACTTTTTTTTTTTAAAATCTATTATCTATGGCGCTTCTTTGAAGAAACGCCAAAAAAGGGGCCCTACGCTTCTTTGAAGAAACACTAAAAAAGGGGCGCCGTTAAATCCCTCTTTTGTAGTAGTGTGACCTCATGGAAATTTAATTACTTTAAACAAGAAAAATCCATGAAATGGACAATTGTAATTAATATTTCGACATTAATATTAAATGTTTTATATTAAAATTTGGTAAAACCTACTATAAAGTGTCATATACTACTAGTACTAATAAGAAAGGAATAGAGTAATTTATAAAAGAGAAATTTATATATTATGCCCTCTGGTCCTTAAATTAAGATATATTTACCTAATTTAATTAGATTAAGAAAGTTAATTAAGTTAGTTAATATGACATGTAATTTCAAAAACATTCTAGTTATCTTTTTTAATTCCCTCATTCCCTCTCCTCCTTAATTATTATTGAGTGAACATCAATACGGATAAATTATAAAAACATTCACAAACCCATCAAGATTGTTAACACAAAAGTACTAGCCCAAAAAACTGAATAATTTCATTAAACAAATGATGGGCAGAATCCATCATTACAATAGTGTTCCCAGGCCCTATTTATAGACTAATAATAAGGCTTTCGAGTATAAAGCCCATTTCCACATAACCTGTATATAACCTATACATAACACACTATATCTATACAAGTATCCTACCTAAACACTTTATACATAAACTGAATACAATATAACTAATACAATATTCATTATAGACTCTCTCTACGCTCCCTCAAGGTGGCAACTAGAAAATGTTGATAATGCTTGGCTTACCAAGAAGACGATTCAAGCTCTCTTTACCAACAGCTTTAGTTAAGATATCTGCCTCTTGGTTATTAGAACTAACATGTCAGAGACTAATCAAACCACTTTGAAGCTTCTCTCATACAAAATGCAGATCAATCTCAATATGTTTGGTTCATTTGTGGAAGACCAAATTGGATGCAATGTGAATAGTTGCTTTGTTGTCACAACTGACTTCAACCGACTTATCACATTTGATACCAAAATCCTTCAATAAACTTATCATCCAAATGACATCTGAAATAAAAGAACCATAAGCTCTATACTTCTGCTGATGAATGTGAGACTGTATGCTGCTTCTTTGTTTTCCAAGCAACAAGAAAACCACCCAGCTTGAGCAAATAACCAGTTACCGACCTTCTTGTTGTCTCACATGCTCCCTAGTCTGAGTCATAGAAATAAGACAGCACCGAGTCACCCTCAGAAATCAAGAGTACTCCAAACCCCACACATTGTTTAAGATAGCAAACCATGTTTCTAGATGCAACCATGTGAGTCTTAGTTGGAGTTTGCATATATTGACTAAGAACCTGCACAAAAAAGGAGATATCATGCCTAGTTGTAGTCAAATAAATAAGTCGACCTACTAGCCTTCGATATGGTTCAGGATCCTTAAGAAGATCCTCTTTTCTATCTCTCTTTTTATCATATACGTTCAACTTTAAATTTTTCCTTATGGGCATAGACAATGGTCTGCATCCACTCAATCCATTGCCAGATAATAAGAGGATGGTTCAGTCAAAGAATCAATAGAACAAAGGAAATGCAAATGAGATGGGGATGCATTCCTATAGGACATGTAATTTTCTATAGGATATCTACATTTTATGGGTGTTAAAGGGTTGTTACTAGATTGGAAACTGAGTGCTAGCAAGCTGCACACATAATTTTTGGCCCAAATGGGGGCACGACGAGCTCTAATGTGTGGAATTTCAATAGGAACCTCTTGCTAGTTACCATGGTCATGTTCCTTTTCAGATTTGACGTCTGCATGGTCCTGCACAATATCTAAATCATGATAAGTCACTTCTGGTTCAAAGAGAAACATGTCATTTACCAGTTTAGGTGATTCCCCTTGATGTGTGTTATTCACATTTTTGAAGGGAAACTAATTTTCCTAGAATCTAACATGTCTACTCACAAATATTCACTTCTCTTCAAGATCAAGGAGGATATACCCCTTTTGACCACTAGGATAGCCTAAAAACATACAAGGAATGGACCTTGGCTGAAATTTATCAATGGTTGTAAGATTAATAGCATAAGCCAAAGAACCAAACACAAAGAAGAATAATCAGCTATTTTTCCATGCATGATTTCATAGGGAGTTTGAGCATTGGGGAACATTTTATGTATTTTGAGCTTTTATGTATTTTTCACTTTGTAATGAAGTTTATTAGTGAATTTATCAATTAATGAAGTTATTATGTTCAAATTGTTGCTTAATTGTGAACTTTGAATTTAAACTATGAATTTGAATCATAAACTATGACTTGATCTTGTCACAAGTATTGCAGTGAAAATCTTGCAAAGAAATAGATGAAAAATGCCAAACAGCAGCAAAACTTTAGTAACTTTGATGTTTATGCATTTGAAAATCAAATAAGAGCTTTCAATAAGTTTTATGATTCAAGTAAGTTTTCAAATCTATTTGTAAGGTCTTGTCATCTTCAAAAAGAGAATGTTAGAATTCATGTCTTGATGATAACAAAGTGTTAATACATTGTTTTACAAAAGAATTCATGTTTTGAAGATGTAGACTTAAGCCCATTCAATTAGCAAACACATTTCACAAGTTAAGAGAAAGTTACTATGAAAAATTGTTGATGCACTCGAGTGAGGAAGCTACACTTGAGTTCTAGAAGCTTGAACACTCTAGTTTGGCTTCACACTATTGCAAGTGTTAGGCATATGGTTCTGAAAGTGAAATTCTACTAATCCATTCGAGTAAGGATAAAGTACTTGAGTTCTGTAGGTTGCAACAGTCGAGTATAGTTCTTCACTCTTATAGGTATAATGCAAAAGTTTATGAATGAACATGAAAATTTACTGATACACTTGAGTTTCAAAAGTGCACTCGAGTTTTGGATGCCTCAACACTCGAGTACAAAAGTGTGTCAAGTTTTCATAGAGAGTTAAGTAGAAGTAGAGATTGCTAAGTGCACTCAAGTCCTAACTCAACACTCGAGTATTGATTAGAAGCACACTCGAGTTGTAATGTTCCAAATTTTGATTAAGGGCTAATGACAATTATTGAAAATGATTTGGGAATTAAAGTTAATTTAAGTCATGAATCACTTATTGGGAATGCCCAACACCCTATATTTTAGCATAATTATGTGATGAAATAATTATTTGGGCTAAAATAGGGGTAAATGGTGCATAAAGAAGAGGAAAAGAATTAATTATGTGCCATGTGGCAATTTAAATAAATGTGCCATAATTAGTGAGAAATTAAAAGAATGACCATAAGTTAGTGATTAATGGAGAGATTAATTACCCATTAATCACTAACTAAAGAGAAATGAGATATGTAACTAAATGTCTAATGGAGTGGTTAGAGTAACTAATTAGTTACTTACTTTATGAGAACCAATGAGAGAGTGACATGTGGCCATTGGTAGATGAAGCAAGCATGAGAGTTGGTGGGGGAATAGTCAATTAAATCATTTTAAACTCTCTTTTCTCTCCCCTCTCTCTTGTTTATGCTTGTGGGCATGGGATGGCAAAATTTTCTGCCTTCATCTTCATCATTTCACCCTCTCGTCTCTCTCTTCTCTGCATATTTTCGGCTGCCATGGAAGCTCAAGAGAGAGGAAGAAAATTTGATAAAGGTAAGCCATTTTGACCCATCTAATGATCTCTAATGCCAAAACTCCCTTCTATAAGTTGTTCTTTGTGGTGAGAGCTTCACTTTCATGGTTTTAGATTTTCCATTGGTAGTGTTTTGAGCACACAAGGAAATCTAGAGATTGGAGAACTAAGGAACCTCTTTGGGAAAATTGTTGAGGTAAGTGAAAGCTTCACTTTCATATAAGTTTTATAGCCATTGGTTGGGCCTTGAATTTCTAGAAAATTTGCTCTAATTTTTGTGATTTAGGGTCATGGGGAGTATGGTATGTTGTTGTCATGGAAATGGTGCCTTGTTTAGTGTTTTGAATGAATAGAATTGAATTGAAGCATAAATGTAAAGTTTGGCACCTTTGTGTTGGTTTTGTGTATTGGTCAAAACAGGGCATGTTGATTGATTGTGATTTTGGTCATTTTGAGGTTTCTATTGTGTTCCTTGTGGAAAATTGTATGGGAATAGGTTTGGTTATTGATTTTGGAGCCATTGGACACTTTGGTAGAAAATTGGAAATCTGTCAAGTGTGAACTCTATTCTGGGCAGTCAATTTGCACAGAATTTTTGAATGACCAAATGGTATCTAAAAATTATGAAACATTTCAGTCTTAAATTTCACATCCCAAGCTTCTAAATGGACATAAAATTGGTGTCCTTTCATTTTGTGAACTAGGAGTTATGGCTGTCCAAAATTTGGGATGAAAACTGGACTCTGTTTTGAAGCAGTGTTGAGTTTTGTGTAATTCTAGAATTTTGTGGTGATTTCTAGTAATGGTCCATATTTTTCCTATGAAGAGGACTTAAATATCTTTCATTTGGCTTTATAATCACCTCATTTCAATTTTTCTGAATTTAGTTATGATTTTTCAAAGTTCAGCCAAGAAACAGGATTTTACTGGCCATGGCCAGCGGATTTTGGGTCGCGGCTCAAATGTTTCTGACCTATTTTTAGTCACGGCCAGTCGATTTTTGGGCCATGGCTAACCCCCAAAAAATGACATTTTGGACTTCCAGATATGGTCTTTGGTCAAGTGTTTTCCCCGACCTTTAGGCATGTGTTTAGGCTTTGATTAGCCACCTAAAAGTCATGAATGGTAACCAACTATAAGTGTTATGAAAGTGAAAATTTGGAAAAGAGAATAACCCTATGTCCTTATTTTGGTTTATAGGGTTCGATATTCACCCTGATCATGGTTTGATGTTCGTCTGATCGTGAGTAAGCTATGCTGGAGCACACGTGGAAGAATAAGAGTAGGGAACTTACCTCTCCTACATGTATTGATATTTGTGTTTGTGTATTAATGCATGTTATAACTTTGCTTGATTACGTGAAACATATATGAATAATTGAAGCTCTGTTTCTATTTATGTTATGGCCATGAGTATGTTGTTGAAACATTGAGCACGTAGACATATCACTATGTGAGCATGAGTTATTGTGATGCAAGCATGTTATGCATTAAGCACTTATCTTGCATGCATATTGGTATCTGTTTCCTACTGGGATTCTCTCGAATCTCACCCTCCCCTACCAACATTTTAGATAGGAAAGGTGGCTCGATGAAGGAGCAAGCGACTAGGAGCGACGAGAATTCCTTATGGGCATTTGGATTTGGTAGTTGGTTATTGTAGATATTGGGAAAACTGTATATGTTTGGATGATAGGTTGGACTGTGTAATTGGAATGAGTATTGTGTAATCTACATTTGAGAAATTATAAAGGGCATATGTGCCCTATGAAAATTTAGTGAAGGTATGAACTCGGTATTGCCGAGAATATTGTTGTGCACTCTGATATTTATATGAATGTGGTTTATCTTCACGAGGTAATTGTATTTGAAATATGAATGTGAGACTAGGTTAAAGTGTTTGTGAAAGAAATTTCTGAAAACACTATCTTATGGATGGGAATGTAAATGAGTTTTGATTATTATTGGTCTCTATTTCATTTTAATCACGTATTTTGGATAATAATTATGGAGGGGGTTACACAAGTCCTACAACTGGAGCCTTGCAAGTGTCTTCTAGAGAGGAAACAAGATCCTGAAACCATGAAGTGCACTTGAGTTCCTGAACATGCACTTGAGTGAGGGACTAATACTGAAGTCATAAAGCAACACTTTCAAGTAAACCTCAGCAACCTTTCATTTTGAAGAAGGACCAGAAAACTTCATCAAGCTAACATGTGATTGTGCACTCGACTGAAGGGTAAGATGTAACCCCCTTCACGATTAAGGCCTAGATTTAGTTCATAAACACGTAATTGATGTAGAATTTGAGACCTTAGATGATTTTGGGGCTTAAACAAAATCAAACTTCCCAAAATCATGGCTTACAAAAACTTTTACAAAACCTTTTTATGACAGTCTCATAGTCACATTTCAATACTAAATGGCCTGTGCAGGTTGATTTCATTTACAAATATCAGAGTATAAAGCAAATCCCAACACACTCAGGTTCCATTCATTAATAAAGGTTTTACAAAGGCACAAAGCCCACAATTCATTACCCTTAACTTGGGGATTACACAAAACTATACCACCAATCCCATTATCTATAATTGTTTCCCTAAAACATCCAAAAGATATACATGATAACCAATAACCCAAAATATACTTTTAAATCGGAGCTCTATCCACTCTTCTTCGCCCACTTTCCCTTTGATCCTTCTGCCCTGTCTAAAACATGGTTTTTGGGAGAGTGAGATTCTAAGGAATCCCCGTCATGTCAAATCAATCATAGTATGTACAACAATAATGCATGAAATCAAATCCTTATCCACACAAAGCAACTACAACGACAGTTACAACGGCAATGGTTAGTATGACACATGTCATCCCTTACGATTGCTCACGCTGTATTGCATCACAACAATCCACACAATATATTTCACCACAGCTGGGATTCATATAAAGCATTTCATAACGCATGCCACACTGGCAAGATACACACAACCCATGACTGGATTCACAAACACCACCCCACGGGTCGGATTCACAAAGTTCCATGTCGATTATGACGACAGTTCAACGGCCGACCTAGAGATTACCAGCGTCAATCCCTATTGTTAGATCTCATGTTTTGATGATAACAAAAGAATGGTATGAAAAAGAAGTGGTTAATAAATAAGTTTGAGCAAAGGAATAACAGGGATAAACATCACTTGAGGTAAGCATTGGAGTAATGAAGAAAGGCCAAGAGAAAAAGCTGAGAAACTTGATCAGAAGCAGGTTTTCTAAGGCATTACTCGAGGAGGTACTCGAGTAATGAGCCAAAACTTGAAGTAACCAGAAGCACCTTCCAGTAACCTGCCAACGTTACTCGAGTAAGTACTCGAGTAATAGTGTAAGTATTTTCAAGTTGCTCTCAGCCTGCCAATGTTACTCGAGGAGCTACTCGAGTAACCAGGTAAAAACTTGGAGTTGCTCTCGGCCTGCCAATGATACTCGAGTAAGTACTCGAGTAACTCTGTTTCTGAAAATGTGTTGCACTCGGCACTTTGTACCACTGCCAATATTACTCGAGTAGGTACTCGAGTAACACACTGAGGTAAGTGGAAAACTTGAAGGTAGTACTCGATTAACTTGATTTCTTTTTATCTCATTTTCCTCGAGTCCTTCCTCTAGTATACAAGTAGTTAATTTTCTATTTTAAGTGGATTACTCGAGTATGTACCCGAGTAAGCTTTGTTATGTTTGAAGGAAAACTTCAAGTCGTTACCCGAGGAAGTGTTGTACAAAAAGTAAGTTTACTCGAGTAGGTACTCGAGTAACAAGGTAATCAGATTTGAACTGCTCTCGGTCTTGAAATCCTGCCAACATTACTGGAGTAAAGCATCGAGTAACCAAAAGTTTATTTGAAGGTTTACTCGAGTTGGTACCCGAGTAACTCATAAAGTTGTGAGTGTATTACTCGAGTAGGTACCCGAGTAAACATACATTTCCAAAGGTTTGAAAATTGATTATTCCATGCACTACCCGAGTAATCTTAAATTTGTCTGTTGACTTGCAGTTGATCAAAGATTTCCCGATGTTACTCGAGTAGGTACTCGAGTAACCTTCAAGTATTACTCGAGTAGCTACTCGAGTAAGCAAACCCAGAACTTTAGAAATCATGCAAACATTCATTAATTATTTTCTATATGATTAACCTTTCATTGTATTAGTATCTCTAGCATATTTACAGATAAACAATGAAGAAATCATATCAAGTGAGAGAAGTCAAATGAAACGTTCATATGCCAACCACCGCCAACGGATATTTTTCAAAAACTGAAAAGTCAATAGTGGCTGCGTACTCTCCAACAGACAAGAAGAAAATGTTCTAACGGTCATCACCAACATATCTATATATATGGGAACATCCAAACAGAAAAAGAAGAAGAAGTACACACACAAACATATCATCAAGTTCATTGCTCTATTTTCACGTTGTAATTATATTTCTATGCGTCAGTGATTCTTATTCACTCTGTAATAGAGATATTTCATTCAAACTCAATATTTGTTATTGAGATAACTTAAGGTTGTGGAACCTTGAGTTGGGATTGAATTACAACTTGTAAGGGGGAGCGAGTGTCTAGGTGTAGGAACTTGCTTGTACTGAGGTGCCAAGAACCCACTGAATCTTGGAAGTTATAGTGAAACTCTCAGAGAAACTCTGAGGACTGGACGTAGGTCAAAGTGGTTGTGACCGAACCAGTATAACTCCCAGTGTACACTTCGGTGATATTTCTCCTTACTCCTTACTATTTTAATTTTACTGTTAAAGTTTTACATTTCTGAAGAAATTTTAGTATCACCCAATTCACCCCCCTCTTGGGTGAAACGCTTGTTCTAACATTTGGTATCAGAGCGTAGGTCTTCTTGTTAAGGTTTAACAGCCTAACAAGGATCCAATGGCAAGCATGGGTGAAGGAATTCTTCCCGACGGAGCATCCATCACTAGACCTCCCGGTTTCAATGGAGAACACTTCTCTTTCTGGAAAGCTAAATTCAGAGTGTTTGTGATGGCTACTGAATATGGGCTATGGGATGTAATTGAGAGTGAAAATTATCAACCTACAAAGATTGTAGATTCTCATAAAATTCCAAAGACGCCACGGAATATGATGAGAATGACAAGAAACTTATCACTCTCAACAGCAAGGCAATTCTGATGTTACAAAGTGCATTGAGTCAAAGTGAATATTTCAGAATTCGCAC
This sequence comes from Inga laurina, assembly GCA_963855925.1. Taxonomy (NCBI): domain Eukaryota; kingdom Viridiplantae; phylum Streptophyta; class Magnoliopsida; order Fabales; family Fabaceae; genus Inga; species Inga laurina. The sequence goes on from OY979713.1 coordinate 9,031,997, forward strand.
ACTCCCAACAGCAAAGCAAATGTGGGAAGCTCTGGAAATAGCTCATGAAGGAACTTCGGGAATAAAGGAGAATCGAATCAACACTTTGGTCACTGAATTCGATCTACTTCGAATGAAATCAGGTGAGTCGATTTCTGAATTCGAACTTAGATATACTCACCTTGTTAACCAACTTGCAGCTCTTGGGAAAGTCTATGATCAGCACACCCAAGTACTAAAGATTTTGAATATTCTTTCTAAAGAGTGGGAAGCAAAAGTTACTGCAATAGAAAAAGCAAAAGGAGAATCAATGAGATCAGTTGCTTCTCTATTTGGAAGTCTTTCTGAATATGAAAGCAAACTAAAGTTCAAACGAGAACTAGATGACATTGGTGACAAGAAAAAGAAAGGTCTAGCACTAAAAACGAAAGAAGAAAATCAGGATGAGGATGAGGAGTTCGACGATGATGAAATGGGCCTAATCATAAAATAATTCAGAAAGTTCTACAAGAAAGGTCAAGGATTAAAACACTTTCAGAAAGGAGGAAATAGCAGCAAAGATCATATTATTTGCTATGAATGTGGAAAACCAGGACATATCAAATCAGAATGTCCAGACTTGAATCAAAAGAACAAGGAAAAGAGAAAAGGAAAATTCTTCAACAAAAAGAAGGCTTTCGTATATGCTATATGGGGTGACAGCTCCTCAGACGAAGAGAGTGATGAGGAAGAAGTAGCTAATATATGTCTTGTTGCTCAAGAAGAAACAGAAGAAGAGGTAAATGATTCTGAACCTACCTATGATGAATTACTTTCCGAATATAATGCTTTACATTCTGAATTCATCAAAGTAGTTAAAGAATTGATTGTTTTCAAAAAGAAAAACAAATCTCTTGAAACTGAACTTAAAGGAAAAGATTGTGAAAATTGTTCATCTTTGAAAAAGAAAAACATTGATCTCACAAAAACTCTTGAAAAATTTACACAAGGATGTGAGATGCTAAATGTTATTTTAAAAGCTCAACGATTTGTAAACGATCGATCTGGAATTGGATATGATCCAAAATCAGATAGAAGGAAAGGAAGAAAGAAAGCAGGAGGTAAGTCATATTTGAATTATTTCCAACATTCTGTGCATACATCAAATCCTTTTGCATTTTGTAACTACTGTAATAGAAAAGGACATTATACCTCTTCATGCATTCATAAGAAGAAAGGAACAATAGGAACCTACAAATGGGTACCTAAAGGTTCATATATTCAGAAAATTATTTGTACTAACCCAAAAGGACCTAAAAAGATGTGGGTACCTAAGACTTAGTCATTTGATTGCAGGTATGTCTCAAAGCATCCAAAAATAGCAAGTGGTACATAGATAGTGGATGCTCTAGACATATGACCGGAGATTTTGAAAGTTTTACCACATTGCAACCTAAGGAAGGTGGAAAGGTAAAATTTGGAGGAAATCAATTCGAAAGGATAGCAGGAATTGGTGAAATCAAAAATGACAAAGGAATACAAGTCAAAGATGTATATTATGTTGAAGGCTTGTGTCACAATTTGCTGAGCGTAAGTCAAAGTGCAGATAAAAACAACTGGGTAATATTTGACTCAGAAGAATGCTTAATCATCAACAAGAATGACTAAAAGCTTGATAAGAAGAATATCAAGGCTAAGCTCAGAGCAAAAAGGGAAGGTAACTGTTATACTCTAGATATTAGTAGAAATGAATCTGAAAATTGTTTTCTGAGTAATGCCGATGAAAGTTGGCTATGGCATAAGAGATTGGCTTATGTCAATATGCATCAACTAGGCAAATTACTCAAAAAGGATTTAGTGCTTGGTTTACCCAAAGTAAATTTCAAAAATCACTTGATTTGTGATGCATGTCAAAAGGGTAAACAAACTAAATCATCTTTCAAATTGAAAAATGAGATTTCAACAAATAGACTATTACAATTACTGCATATGGATTTAGTTGGTCCAACAAGAGTAAAGAGTCTTGTTGGCAACTTATATTCATTGGTCATTGTTGATGATTTCTCTAGATTCACATGGGTTATTTTTCTATCATCAAAAGATGAAACCTTTGAAGAATTTATTATTTTTGCCAAGAAAGTGCAAAATGAGAAAGGTATGTCCATTGCAGGTATTAGGACTGATCATGGTAGAGAATTTGAAAATCAAGCCTTTGAATAGTATTGTGATACTAATGGCATTGATCACAATTTCTCTGCTCCAAGGACGCCTCAACAAAATGGAGTTGTGGAACGCAAGAATAGAGTACTCACGGAAATGGCTCGAGCAATGTTGAATGAAAAGAATGTGTCTCAAGTGTTCTGGGCTGATGCTATGAGTACAGTATGCTACATTTCAAATAGAGCATATATCAGAACAAAACTTGGAAAGACACCATACGAGTTGTACAAAGGACGAAAGCCAAACATTGCTCATCTACACATCTTCGGTTGTAAGTATTTCATTCATAATAATGGTAAAGATAACTTAGGAAAATTTGATTCTAAAACTGATGAAGGAATTTTCCTAGGATATTCTAACCGAAGTAAAGCATTTAGAGTTTTTAATAAAAGAACTTGTGTTGTTGAACAATCAATTCATATCGTATTTGATGAATTTGAGTCCTCTGACAAAACCATTGATGAAGAACAGGAAGTTGTTTTAAATCAAGAGAATGGTCAATCTATTTCTAAATCTCTTATTCTAGAGGTTGATGAAACTAAGGAAGAAGAGCAATCCCTAGGACAACCTAAAACTTGGAAATACAATAAAAGTCATCCCTTAGATCAAGTCATAGGAGATGTGAATGAAGGGATCAAAACTAGAAATAGAATTTTCAATGAAGTAAGTTTTTCTGCATTCATTTCTGAGATTGAACCTTCTAACGTTGATAAAGCCCTATCAGACAATGATTGTGTTATAGCAATGCAAGAAGAACTAAATCAATTTGAGAGAAATCAAGTTTGGGATTTGGTGCCCCGACCCAAAGATCATCCGATCATTGGTACTAAATGGGTATTCAAGAACAAACTCGATGAATCCGCAATTATTGTCAGAAACAAGGCAAGATTGGTGGCCAAAGGCTATAATCAGGAAGAAGGGATTGATTATGAGGAAACGTATGCTCCAATGGCTAGATTGGAAGCTATTTGTGTACTCTTAGCCTTTGCATGTATCAAAGGATTCAAACTCTATCAAATGGATATAAAGAGTGCCTTTCTAAATAGTTACATCATGGAAGAAGTATATGTAGAACAACCTCCAGGTTTTGAGGATGTTACCAAATTTGACCATGTTTTCAAACTTAAAAAGGCTTTATATGGTTTAAAACAAGCTCCTAGAGCCTGGTATGAAAGGCTCAGTAAGTTTCTTATTGATTAAGGTTTTGTACGAGGAAAAGTTAATACAACACTCTTTATAAAACGAAAACACAATGATATTTTAATTGTTCAAATATATGTTGATGACATTGTTTTCGGTGCTACTAATGAATCTTTGTGTAAGGAATTTTCTGAGATAATGCAGGGAGAATTTGAGATGTCAATTATGGGAGAATTGAATTTCTTTCTTGGTTTACAAATCAAACAAAGAAAGAATGGAATCTTCATATCTCAAACAAAGTATTGTTTTCGGTGCTACTAATGAATCTCTGTGTAAGGAATTTTTTGAGATAATGCAGGGAGAATTTGAGATGTCAATTATGGGAGAATTGAATTTCTTTCTTGGTTTACAAATCAAACAAAGAAAGAATGGAATCTTCATATCTCAAACAAAGTATTGTTTTCGGTGCTACTAATGAATCTCTGTGTAAGGAATTTTCTGAGATAATGCAGGGAGAATTTGAGATGTCAATTATGGGAGAATTGAATTTCTTTCTTGGTTTACAAATCAAACAAAGAAAGAATGGAATCTTCATATCTCAAACAAAGTATTGTTTTCGGTGCTACTAATGAATCTCTGTGTAAGGAATTTTCTGAGATAATGCAGGGAGAATTTGAGATGTCAATTATGGGAGAATTGAATTTCTTTCTTGGTTTACAAATCAAACAAAGAAAGAATGGAATCTTCATATCTCAAACAAAGTATTGTTTTCGGTGCTACTAATGAATCTCTGTGTAAGGAATTTTCTGAGATAATGCAGGGAGAATTTGAGATGTCAATTATGGGAGAATTGAATTTCTTTCTTGGTTTACAAATCAAACAAAGAAAGAATGGAATCTTCATATCTCAAACAAAGTATTTAAAAGAGCTATTAAAGAAGTATGGAATGGATGAAGCAAATGGCACGGACACGCCTATGAGCTTAACTACGTTGCTTGATGCTGATGTCAAAGGAAAAGACTACAACATAACAAAGTATAGAGGAATGATTGGATCATTACTCTGTCTCACGGCAAGTATACCAGACATCTAATTTAGTGTTGGCATATGTGCAAGATATCAATCGGCACCAAAAGAATCACATGCTGAAACTGTCAAACAAATCTTTAGATACCTTGCTGACACACCCGAATTGGGTCTGTGGTATCCCAAAGGAAGAAGTGAATATCTTGTTGCATATTCAGATTTAGATCATGGAGGATACAAAACAGACAGAAAAAGCACCAGTGGACAAGGACAATTTCTTGGAGGATCCCTTGTATCATGGTTCAGCAAGAAACAAAATACAGTGTCTCTTTCGTCAACGGAAGCCGAATATGTTGCAGTCTCAAGTTGTTGTGCACAAGTAATATGGTTAAAACAACAACTACAAGATCTTGGTATTTATCTCAAAGAAATACCAATCTATTGTGACAACACTAGTACGATAAGCTTGACAAAGAATCCAGTTCAACACTCTAGAACCAAGCATATCAATGTCAGACATCACTTCATCAGAGATCATGTTCAAAAGAAAGATGTAAAAGTGATATTCATTCCTACTCATCTTCAATTAGCTGATATTTTCACAAAACCCCTTGTAAAAGATCAATTTCTATACATTAGAAGAGAATTGGGAATGGTAAATCCCAATGAGTTGTAAGTTATTTCAGTTTCTCATAATATTAGATGAAGTCATTTGTTAAAGTTTTGATGATTACTAACTTAAGCATCGGAGTATATAGAAATTTGTTTTGCAGGAAGGTTGAAACTCTGTTTTGAAAAACAAAAACAGAGGTAATCAGAGGACACCTTTACTGGAGTACCAACTTGAAGTAATGTGTGACAGAGAAGCAATACCCGAGGAACAACTTGAAGTAAAGAAGCACTTTACTCGAGTATGTACTCGAGTAATGGAATTCAAAACTGGAAGTAACGGATCAAGTTACTTGGTTTTCAAATCTAACGGTTTAGTTACAAAGAAATGAAGAGTCACAAGTTGAAAACACAGGTTACCCGAGGAAGGCCTCGAGTAAACTTGAAGCTTACTCGAGTAAGGCCTCGAGTAACTGCAAGTCCAGATTTTCAGAATTGATGAAGAATGACACAAATCTGCTCAGAATGGATTATAAATGATCGAGGGAACATCCATGGATAATTACAATATTATTCATGCCAGGTACGCTATTTAAATAAATTATTTTAGAATTTTTGTGTATGAACACCCGAGGAAGGCCTCGAGTAAACATGAACATTACTCGAGTAAGGCCTCGAGTAACGTCGGGTTCTAGGTCTTTATCTATCGCAAACTCGGTCATTTCCATAAAATCTCCTCGAGTAAATCACTATTCTCTCTCACAAAAATTTTTCACAAGTGATTCCTTGCCTCATTTCCGTCAAAACCCAACAATTTTCATTCCTAGAAACCTCCTAGTTTGCTCAGAATCTCTGTGCCCTAATTCGCGTCTGTGTCTCTGTTTTTCTGAAAATTTTAGTTTTCAATCATTCAGAAAGATGAGAAATAAAAACCTTACTCCCATAGACTCCTCTGAATCCCAACAACACTCTGATCCTCTTTCTTCTCCTCCCAAAAAGAGAAGAAAACTCACCCCGAGACCAAAAGCTAAAATTCCTCTTCAACCTCAATCTCAACCAAAACCCAAAGGAGTAGTGATTAAAGAGCCTATTGCTACAAGGGCTCAATCCAAAAAGAGTATTTCAACTGGGAAAGGCAAGAATACCAAAACTTCCACAGCTACTCCCTCTGATTGCTCTACCCCTTCTTTCACTCCTAAGCCGCCTAAAAAGCCTAAATATGATAGGAATGTGGCTGCAGCTATGGCAAACATCATTGATCAAATGGAGAAGGGACAATCTTTCAAGAAGTCCAAAGTGCCGGAAGAAGAGATCACCAACCCACCAAAGGGATTCAATGTCAGCAAGTTGGTGGAATCTCCGAAGTATTTGACTCAGTTCTCCAGGAGGAAGGTGTGTAAAACACACTATGTGGATCTTAGATTACTTCAAGAGGTAGTGAAGCTTGACCTAAGTTTAGATCCCTTTATGCCTTGGCTTTCGATTAGATTACCATTCTGTACCAGTGTAATCACACACTTTTACTGTAATCTAGAGATTATAGATGAGCCAAACAGAACCTCAGCCGAGGAAGAAATGACCACCACAGTTAGAGGCCAAAAGATTCTTATATCACTCTCTAAGATTAACTTGTGGCTAGGGATAGAGAATCCCCCAGATGATGTTTACTCCCAACTTGAGCCAAACCAAATCTTTACTATTCTTAAACCCGGAGAGTTAGTTGGCCCTCTAAATTTCAAGCGTAGTGATATGTGTGATCATCACAGGGTCCTATGGTACATTTACTCTAGGTCCCTAGTGAACAAAGCCAACAATTATACACACTTCTCTGATAGGGATTTTAGGTGGTTTGCTTAACTACTCTTGAAGGAACAGAAGGATTTAGGAGAGTATATTTTCTCTGAGATGAAGAGATACAGGGTGGATGGAAAGGCTACAACACCAATGCCATATCCTCAAATCGTATCACTGATCTTAAAAGAAAATAAGATATGGTATTTGGATAGCAAGGAGCCCATTGAGAGGTTGACTCCGGTTAGGAGAAACCAGATTGGGAAATTGAACATTGACATCCCTCTCAAAGGCCCTCTGGAATCTGGGTCAAAGAAGAAGAGGAAGACCACTGAGGCAGAGACCAGCAAGATAGATGACACTCAGTCATCTGCTCCACCTATTACCACATCATCGCCATCCTTCCTCAATGCCACTTGTAACCCCCACCGTAATTATATCCGAAATACGCGATTAAAATGAAATAGAGACCAATAATAATCAAATAACATTTACTAACCCATCACATGATGGGGTTTTCAAAAATACCTTTTAAAATCTAGTTAAGTTGATCTCATATTCACATTTCGAATACAATTACTACGCGAAGATAAATCACATTCATATAAATATCAGAGTCCACAATATAATCATCCCGGCAATCCCGGGAATATACCTTCGCTAAAGATACATAGGGCACAATTGCCCATTACAATTCTTCAAATAGGGATTACACAATCTCATCTCGAAGGAGTCCTAGCCGCTCCCTCCACAAGCCACTTGCCCTGTCTAAATTGTTGGTAAGGGAGGGTGAGATTCGAGAGAATCTCAGTAGGAAACAGATACCATAATGCATGCATGATAGATGCTATGTGTATGACATGTTAGCTTTATCTAGATGCATGCCCCATAATGATATTTCTGTATGCTCAATATTTCATGTAACAAAACTATGGCCACAGTAAAACAGAAACAGAGCTTCATTTATTCAAATATGCTCTACACAATCAAGTAAAGCAATCACATACATCACTACACAAGCAAAGATATCAAATACATGCAAGTAAGGTAAGTCCCCTACCTCCAGTTTTTTCTCCTCGATTTGCGTGCCAGCAACTCGGGGCTTCACATTTGATCCTACAATGTCAAATGTACCATTTAGACACTTCCATAGTGTTTCTGGGGGTTATATGAGGCTATATTGAAAATTTACTAAAATACCCCCAGGACCCGGCCCGGCCCCGCCGTACCCGGTCCGGCTGTACTTTTCTTGAAATTTTGACATGGGCTATTCTAACATATTTTCATCCAAGGAATCCATTTATGTACTCGGAATTATCAAATTCAATGTCAAATTACGAAATTGCCCTTGGCAGCCCTACTTTTAGGGTTTTAGGGGCGTTTCTGTAATTATGCTTTCTAGGCCTTTTCCGAAAAAGTGCCCAACTGTAACCCCACCTATTTTCGTCCACTGAATCCAATGGAATCATCAAATCATTGAAAATCCAACTCTAAGACCCATTCACAATGCTGGCCGAAATATATGGGTTTTAAGGGGAAAATTGAGGTTTTTCGGTTTCGGCTCCGTAAACGTGTTTCTTTCCACTCCTCACCACTTTATTGACTATTCCATTAGGTTACAACTACCATTTAGTATCAATTTGGGCAGCATAACAGCCCCTACAACCCATTTCCATAAATTAAAACCAACGGCAATCCGGCGAAATTTCACCGATTAAATTGCCCACAGCAGCTAGAATAGTCAATATACAAGAGTTTGGAAGTTACCTCAAGCTCCTTCTGGCTTTTCCCCAATATGGCTGAAAAACCCTAACTTTCCTAACCAAGATCTGAGCTTCAACACCCTTCAAGAACATAGAAGAGAAGCTTAAGAGTAGAGTTATACACGTTAGGAGCTAAATCGCCGGAGAAATCAGCTTACCTTGCGAGATTTCTCCTTTCTTCTCTCTATTTTTCTCTCAACTCCTCTCTCCATATTCAGCTGTGCAGCACGTCGGAAATGAGAGCTGAAGATGATGAGAAGATGTTTTAATTCCATGCTTATGTCATCTTGCCTTTTGATGATGTCATAATTCCCAAAATTGGCATTTTCGGATTTTCTGGCAGATTTTCTGCCCAATCTTTGAAAAATCATAACTAATTCTAGAAAAGTCGAAATAAGGTGATTCCAAAGCCAAATGAAATATATTTAAGTCCTATTTATAGAAAAAATATTTATCAATACTAGAAATCACCACAAAAATCCAGAATTACACAAATTTCATCACTGCCCCAAAACAGAGTCCATTTTCGACCTCAAACTTTGGACAGTCATATCTCCCAGTTCCCAAAACGAAATGGCACAAATTATATGTCCATTTTGAAGCTTGGGATGTGAAATTTAAGAATAGAAAGTTTCATAATTTTCTGACATCAGTTGCCTAGTAAAAACGTCCACACGATAAGACTGCCCAGACAGAATTCACACTGGACAGCATTTCCAATTTTTTGCAACCAATGTGTCCAATCCAATTTAAATCAATTCCAATGATTAAATACCACAACATGACACCATTTCCATCACAATATCCCATTCAATTCCTCCCTCTATTCTAAGTCAATTTGGATGTTAATCCACAATTGAACTCAAATACAGGGTTTTGGCATTGCTCATAACACAAGCGACTACAATCCACTTTATATTCTCTAAAAGGGTTCATTAATCACTAACTACGTCCACTTTTGTAGTCATTAAACCCTAATCACAATTTGGGATCTTGCTAAACCGGGGCTTAGCAATCCACTAATCTCAGGCTTATTCTCTAAGCTCAAGTCTCAAAATTCGGGGTATTACACCACTCTCCAGCACTTTATGGAAAATATGCTGAGAGATTTCCATGTGGATATCGCCAACACGAACACTGAATTGATTACCAACACAAACTTCAAGATGGCGGAGTTGGTTGAGAAAATAGACAAAAGGAATGAGGAGTTGGTTGAGAAAATGGACAAGAGGCATGAGGAGTTGCTAGCAGAGCAATGTGCCCAGGGCGAGACACTGAGATTGATTCTGGCACGACTGGACTCTTTAGGTCCCGGACCTTCTGCCGGTCCATTTGCACCACCACCACCTCCAGTGAACCCTCCTTCTGACACTCCTTTCACTGAGGATGAACCATCTACCCCTCTGGTATCTAGTCCACCTGAGTCTCAAGCCAAAGACATTCTATATACAGTGGACAACCCAGATACCAATGAGACCGTTCATATCGTTATTGATGATCCTCCTTCAAAACCTCAGCCAGAAACCGCTCCTAAACCGAATCCATCACCTACCTAAACTGAGGAAATATCTCCCTCTTCCTCCTCTGAACATCTCACTCCAGTGATGGATACCCCTCCAGAGGCTGAGACCACTATGGTTGTCTTCCAACCCTCTCCTATTCCTCCCAGCAATGACATCCATATCCCTCCAGTCCATCTGCCTGACCCAGTCCCCTCCAGCTCATTTGATTCTTCGGATTCAGATGATTCTACGGTTCTTCCAGTGACACCCATTTCCATGGTCAAGCCTCCTAGCCCTCCACTTGATTGATGAATCTAAAAAGGGGGAGAAGAGCTTGAGAGTGATTTTGTGGATGTGTCCTAGTTTATTTTGGGTATTTGGGTGTATATGGGTTCTAGGGAGCATTTTGGAACTTGTTAGTTCTTTTTAGTTCTTTTAAACTTATTATCTTGTAATATGCAATTTAAGTTTAATACAAGTGTGCTTAAGTTATGATTTTATTTTAAGTCCATTTAAGTTTTGAATTATGATACGTTGTTGGACTAATGAAGTTGATTGTGAATGCAAGGTGTGTGCTATGAATCTAAACTTAATAAGACATATTTAATTTGAAAATTCAATTTGAAAAACCATGTCCAAAATCACCTAGTTTTGTCATCATCAAAAAGGGGGAGAATGTTAGATCTCATGTTTTGATGATAACAAAAGAATGGTATGAAAAAGAAGTAGTTAATAAATAAGTTTGAGCAAAGGAATAATAGGGATAAGCATCACTTGAGGTAAGCATTGGAGTAATGAAGAAAGGCCAAGAGAAAAAGCTGAGAAACTTGATCAGAAGCAGGTTTTCTAAGGCATTACTCGAGGAGGTACTCGAGTAATGAGCCAAAACTTGAAGTAACCAGAAGCACCTTCCAGTAACCTGCCAACGTTACTCGAGTAAGTACTCGAGTAATAGTGTAAGTATTTTCAAGTTGCTCTCGGCCTGCCAATGTTACTCGAGGAGCTACTCGAGTAACCAGGTAAAAACTTGGAGTTGCTCTCGGCCTGCCAATGATACTCGAGTAAGTACTCGAGTAACTCTGTTTCTGAAAATGTGTTGCTCTCGGCACTTTGTACCACTGCCAATATTACTCGAGTAACACACTGAGGTAAGTGGAAAACTTGAAGGTAGTACTCGATTAACTTGATTTCTTTTTATCTCATTTTCCTCGAGTCCTTCCTCTAGTATACAAGTAGTTAATGTTCTATTTTAAGTGGATTACTCGAGTATGTACCCGAGTAAGCTTTGTTATGTTTGAAGGAAAACTTCAAGTCGTTACCCGAGGAAGTGTTGTACAAATATTAAGTTTACTCGAGTAGGTACTCGAGTAACAAGGTAATCAGATTTGAACTGCTCTCGGTCTTGAAATCCTGACAACATTACTGGAGTAAAGCATCGAGTAACCAAAAGTTTATTTGAAGGTTTACTCGAGTTGGTACCCGAGTAACTCATAAAGTTGTGAGTGCATTACTCGAGTAGGTACCCGAGTAAACATACATTTCCAAAGGTTTGAAAATTGATTATTCCATGCACTACCCGAGTAATCTTAAATTTGTCTGTTGACTTGCAGTTGATCAACGATTTCCCGATGTTACTCGAGTAGGTACTCGAGTAACCTTCAAGTGATACTCGAGTAGCTACTCGAGTAAGCAAACCCAGAACTTTAGAAATCATGCAAACGTTCATTAATTTGTTTTCTATATGATTAACCTTTCATTGTATTAGTATCTCTAGCATATTTACAGATAAACAATGAAGAAATCATATCAAGTGAGAGAAGTCAAATGAAACGTTCATATGCCAACCACCGCTAACGGATATTTTTCAAAAACTGAAAAGTCAATAGTGGTTGCGCACTCTCCAACGGACAAGAAGAAAATGTTCCAACGGTCATCACCAACATATCTATATATATGGGAACATCCAAACAGAAAAAAAAAAGAAGAAGTACACACACAAATATATCATCAAGTTCATTGCTCTGTTTTCACGTTGTAATTATATTTCTATGCGTCAGTGATTCTTATTCACTCTGTAAGAGAGATATTTCATTCAAACTCAATATTTGTTATTGAGATAACTTAAGGTTGTGGAACCTTGAGTTGGGATTGAATTACAACTTGTAAGGGGGAGCGAGTGTCCAGGTGTAGGAACTTGCTTGTACTGAGGTGCCAAGAACCCACTGAATCTTGGAAGTTATAGTGAAACTCTCAGAGAAGCTCTGAGGACTGGACGTAGGTCAAAGTAGTTGTGACCGAACCAGTATAACTCCCAGTGTACACTTCGGTGATATTTCTCCTTACTCCTTACTGTTTTAATTTCATTGTTAAAGTTTTACATTTCCGACGAAATTTTAGTATCACCCAATTCACCCCCCCCCCCTCTTGGGTGAAATGCTTGTTCTAACACCTATATGGCTCACGCTAAAGTGCTCACGCCGTAATGGACCATGGCGCACAGTTCACAAAGTTCAATGATAAGTTATGCATACCAAAACATCATACACAATATGAGAGAAGAGTCACTACCTTGATCCTTCTGGGCGTACTCTGGCACCGGTCTCTCCCGCCTAGGGCAAATGTCGTATCCTAGAATCATGATTAGGGACAGAGTTATATTCTATTCCAAGACTTATTTAACTTGAAACACTTAAATTTGGTTATCATAATTGACCCTTAAGAGGCCATAAATGCCTCTAATAAAAGCCCTAAAAGGTTGGGAAACAATAGGTTAAAGGTCTCCTTTCTAAAACTCATAGTGCTAGAACACAGGGGTTGGCCGCGGCCAGCCCTTACTTGGGCCACGGCCAAAATATGGTCAGAAGGCCACAGGCCCCAGCCGGCCACCCATGGGCCGCGGCCAGAATCAAGCCAGAAAGGTTTGGGCCGCGGCCAGCCACCCTGGGCCGCGGCCAAGAAATTCCCTGATTCTTAGCTGAACTTCTAAAATTCATAACTAATTCTAGAAAAATTGAAACGAGGTGATTCTAAAGCCAAATGAAAGGTATATAAGTTCTCTTTCTAGGAAAAATATGGCTCATTACTTCAAATCATCACACAAATACAGAATCACCAAAAACTAAACACTACTCCAAAACAGAGTTCTATTTCCATCCCAAACTTTGGACAATCATATCTCCCAGAATACTAAACGAAATGACACAAAATATATATCCATTTTTAAAGCTTGGGATGTGAACTTTAAGACTGGAAATTTTCATAATTTTCCAACAGCATTTGGTCATTCAAAACGCTCGTTCAAACTGACTGCGCAAAACAGAGCTCAAACAAGACAGATTTTCCAATTTTCTATCAAAGTATTCAATGACTCCAAAATCAATAACCAAGCTTATTCCCCCAAAAACTCACTCAAGGAATCCAATGGAAATGTCAAAATCACCAAAATCCTATTCCATTATCATGCTTTGGTTTTGGGTAACATTAAACACTAAACTCTCAAAATCTCCAAACTTAACAATTTCAAACCCAATCAATTCTATCTATCCAAAATACATTCCAAACATAGCAAACACATACCAAACTCCCAATGGCCCTCATTTTTGAAAATGGGCCCAAAATTCCAGAAAATTCAAACTTAACCAATGGCTACAAAACCTATATAGAAAGGTTTGTCTTACTCACCTCTATAACTTTTCCAAAGGAGTTTCTTGATTCTCCCAACTTCAAGATTTCTTGAGAGCTCAAACAACACCAAATGACAAATCTAAAGCCATGAAATTGAAGCTCTCAAGACAAGGAACAAGTTTGTAGAAGAGTATTTTTCCATTAGAGGCCATTAAGAGGGTCAGATGGCTTACCTTTTACCAAGAACTTCTTCTTCTTTCCTTCAGCAATGGTGGCACAAAAATGAGAGAAGAAATGAGAGAGAGAAGGAAGGTTGAAGATGGAATGATCACTCCTCTTCCCCATACCTCCTATGTCAGCGAAAATGAGAGGGAAGGAGAGAGAAGAAATGATTTAATAATGCCATATTTGACTTTTCTTACAGCCTCTCTCACCCAACCAATTTGCCATGTGTTAGAATTTCATTGGCTCTCATAAGGAAATCAACCAATTAATCACCTTAATCCCTCCATTAGCCATTTTAATTACACGCCTCATTATTCTCTCATAGTTAGTAATTAATTTTCCCCTTAATCACCAACTAATTGCCCAATAACTCCATTCTTCCAATTTTTCAATAATTATGACATATTAATTAATATTGCCATAAAAAACGTAATAATTCAAATTAAATTCATGATTATCCACAATAATCATGATTTGCCCTTAATCAAAAATTGAGATATTACATAAGACACTTGTGTGTCAACTTGCACTTCTAGTTGAAACTTTACACTTTCTATAGGAACCGAGTGTAGAGATCCTGAACAGCCTGAGAACTTGAGCATTGAGATGGTGCACTCGAGTGTGGCATGAATACTCTTGCAAGTACAAAGTCACTCTTGCAAGTGCTTGGCAGAGACTACCTAAAACAATGATATCAGCCAAGAGTACTCGAGTAAGGATTAAGACCTCAAGTGTGACCACTAACACTTGAAAGCCATCCTATGTGCTTGAAAGTGTGATTAAAATAACTCTGTATAGCCACACAAATTTCAAAGAGAATTCGAGTATGAAAGGTAACACTCAAGTGAGAACTCAAATGCACTCGAGTAAGAAAAAAGAACTCAAGTTCATCTGGCTTAGAAGCAGAATGCAATACAAAGTCATAGCGAACAATCCGAATATGGTTAAATGATGTTTATTCATTATGTTTTCACTTGTTATTATACCTAAATGTTGTCTAACATATATTTCAAGTGTAAATAGGAAAACAAACGTTCAGATTGTAGATTCAAATGAGAGAGTCAATTGCGTCGAACATCATCATTACACACTGACTGCCAGACAACTGTCATCACATGTAGTTGACCCACCATGAACGAATGCCTAAAAATACAAACACTCCACAATGTGACAGTCAGGTTCATAACGAAACATCCCGCTACTCAATGGCACATTACACAAAGGCTATTTCAAACTTACTATAAATACAGAGCATGAAGATAGATAAAATATAGAGAACACAGCATATGACCATACGTTAAAAAACTTACAAGATTTTTTGTTTTCATATTCCTCTTTGTATTCATATTGTACTTCATTAATTATCATATTCACTTTGTCAGAGAGATTGTAAATACATTTCATTTGTATTTTGATCTCAAGGTAAAGGGACCTTGAGAGGGTAGATTTTCTTATGGGTGAAGCTGTAGAGAAAATTCCTATTAGGACTTTCTGCTCGCAAGACTTACAAGGTGCAAGCAGGAGAGAACGTTGCTACTCGCAAGACTTACAGGGGCGTAAGCAGGAGAGAACGTTGTTGCTCGTAAGACTTGCATATATAAACAGGAAAGAAAGGTCATAGGGATTGTTCTACTTCTAAGACTTGCTATAAGGGGGAGAGAAAATTCTAGGTGTAGAATATTTCTGCTCATAGTTATTACGAAGACAGTTGTTGTCTTGCGGCGTTTCGAGAGCCCACTAAATCTTGGAAGACAAGGAAAAATCTTGGAGGTGTTGATCTCTGAGGACTAGACGTAAGCCTGAGGTTGGACCAAACCAGTATAACTCTCTGTGTGTCAATTCTCTTATGTCTACTCTCTATTTATCTCTATAACACCGTAAACCGTGAAAAATCTATCACATCACCCAATTCACCACCTCTTGGGTGAAGCTTGCCCCTTTCATCTATGAGCATTATTGAAGATATAGATTTAAAATCAAATAAATATAAATTATTTTAAATAATTTAACCCTTATTATATTAAATTTCTAATTCATTAAGCTTTTTTTAAGACATTCAAGAGGGATATTTTGGTCCAAAACATGTGATTTTAAATTCAATTAACAGTTATGAGTGAATAGAAATAAAATCTTAAAAATGAAAGACAGGTGTAAATGTTGCATAACTTTTGATCATAACGGACATTTATTTACATAATAGTATTTACTTAAGAAAATTGACAATATTATGATTTATAATTTATATATTTTTATCTATTAAATATATCTAATTAAAATATTTTTTTAGTATTTATAATTTTCTCAACAACACATTAATTTGTGACCTTGTTCATAATTTTGAATTTTAATATTTTTGTTAATTTTATCAAATATTATATATATATATATATTAAAAAAACTAATAACTTTTTAAGTCATTTTACATCTAAACCTACTTTTCAATTATATAATCCAAACAACTTTAGTTTGTCAAACTATCTTTTACACAAAAGGCAATACAAATATAAATCACATGATACTAACTGAGTTTTATCTTAAGCTTGCAAAAGTTAGATTGAATAAAAGTCACTTTTGTTACTGTAACATCCCAATACCTACTCTTGATGTTGTCTGCTTTGGGGCACGTCACTCCTCACGATTTTCAAAAGCATCGAGAGGGGAGGTACCCAAACGCCTTATTGTCCACTTTAGGGCCCTTATCACCCCTCATGATTTTAAAACACGTCTAAAAGGGGAGGTATATGGACCCTTATAAGGTATCATTCGTTCCCCCTTCTAGCCAATGTACGATTTCACAATGAATGTGATGTCCCACATAATGCCACATCAGCTATGGAGGGAAATGAAGGATGTAACCCCCTTCACAATCAAGGCTGAGATTTACATTTATAAACACATGATTAATTTAGAATTAGAGACCATAGACGATTTGAGACTTAAACAAAATAAAATTCCCCAAAATCAGCGTTTTCAATAACTTTTTCAAAACATGTTCACAGTGGTCTCATATTCACATTTCAATACATAAATGGCCTAAATCAGTTAATTTCATTCATACATATCATAATACAGCATAAATTCCCGACACACTTGGGTTCCATTAATTAATAAAAGGTTTATACAAGGCATAATGCCCATAATTTCTTTCCCTTTTACTTGGGGATTACACAAAATCATGCCATACCACAAATATATAAAATAAATTCCCAAGAATATATCCAAAAATTACAAGTATAATAACCAATAACCAAAAAGGAACTCCTTGCCCGGAGCTCTAACTACTCTTCGTCACCCACTTGCTTTTAGCTCCTTCAGCCCTGCCTAAAAATTTATTTTTGAGAGAGTGAGATTCTAAGGAATCCCCGTAGTAACAAATCACTCATAGTATGTACAACAACAAAGCATGAAAGCAAATCATCACACAACACACATAAACTACAACGGCAGTTACAGCAGCAAGGGCAGGTATGACTTATGTCACCCTTATGTTTGCTCACGCTGAAGTGATCACGTTGTATTGCACAATCACATGATCATATCACATATATCACCACAGCTGGGATCTATATAAAATATTTCACATTGATAGAGCTTAATATTTATATATTTTTATTAATTAATCTTAGGTTTTTGTGGGACTTAATTGAATATTTTGGGCATAATCAAGTGTTAATGTGAGATTTTATTGAAAGAATAATTTGGGAATTATATTAGTTAAATTGTTATATTTTTAATTAATATTTGTTATTCCCATTATTCTTTAATTTTGAGCAAAAGATATTACCTTTGTGAGTATAATTTTATAGGTGATGATAAGGCATAACTTTTTTTAACTTAAAGAAATTGGAAGAAGGGGGGACCACATGAAATGAGAAGGCAAGTGGGCTGAAATGTTTGAATGAGAATTGAGAGTACTAGACCGATTAAAGAGAAAAGGATCATGGGCTGAATAATTAACATCGAATGGGAAGAATGGAAATCAAGAAGGAAAAGGCGTGAGAGTGGGCTGGATAAAGAGATAATTGAAGAGAATGAATAAGGTGTGAAAAGATGCTGGACTGAATTGAAGGAGAGAAGAGATGAGTCCAAATTGTTGACCAAATTGAAGATGGATTAGACCGACAAGGGCAGCTGACCGAGTTGACATGAACAATTGAAGAAAAAGAAAAGAAAAGCAATTGGACCGAAATTGTTGAATGAGAAAAGAGGAGTTGACCGTCTGGAATGGAATTGAAGAAAAAGAATGATGAAGGAAACAACAACTGAACTGAATTAAAAGAAGAGAGCCAACTAAAATTGTTGAACAAATTGAAGATGAATTGGACCAAAAAGGAGAGTGGACCGAATGAGATTAATTGAAGAAAATGAGGCAGCTGAATTGGAAGAGTGAATGGTCTGTTGACTAAATGAAGTAAAGAAAGGGGAGAGGGTAGCCGAAATTGTGGACCAAAGATAGGAATTGAAATGAAAAGGAGAGTGGGCCAAATTAAAGAGGTTGGACCTTAAAGGAAGAATGGAAGAAAGAAAAGAGGGGACCACGTGAAAATGTGGAAAGGGAGGCATGGAGCATAGCTGGACGGAAGGAAGGAAAAGGAAGGAAATAAAAGGGTTTAATGGCTGCAAAAGAGGAGGGGACACGATGGAATAGAAGAGAAGAGGATTGCGGCTGGAGTAAAAGAAGGGAGCTGCTGGCGCGATATAGAGAAAGGAGGAGGCGTGGCTGTTGTGAAGAATTGAAAAAGGGGAAGCAAGCTGCATCTTATCTTCATGGCTAAATCCTTATTCCTTCATCAAGCTTCAACCTCTTCTTCCATGAGTAGCTAAAGTGTTGGTGATTTCCTTGAGTTGGGTAATGGTTTGAGCTTTTAAACTTCAATGGAATTCCTTAAGCTCTCTTTCTATTTCATAATTGTATGGCTTGGTAAAGTATATGATTATGATTTAGATTATTCTATGCCAAGTGAATAAACTTGGTGGTTGAGCTAGGAGTTGATTAATTAAGCTTTGTATGATTCATATTAGGAGTAGGTTGAATTGTTTATTCCAACTTGGTTAGGTGGATTTAAATGATTAAACTAAATGCATTGAACTTTTGGTAATGGTAATTACAAGCTAGAATTGGAAGTTGATTATTCATCTCCTTGAATCTGAATTATTTGGTGATATTCATTTAATTGATTCGGTAGAATGAATTAAATGATTATTGCAAGTATGGAGCTAGTGGTATCTTAGTTCCATCCTCTTGACTCATTATGGAATTCATATTATTAGCAAGCAAGGAAGACTAAAACCTCAACTCAAGGGAATCCCATTACATCATTATATTAGTTAATGGAATTTATCTTGTTATTAGTGTTAATTTCAATTCCTTTCGCTACTTTGTTTTAAACAACCGAAAAAAATACAAAAATATTGTTTTAGCTTATATTACTTCATTAGTTTAAAAATCAAATTCTCAAAATGATATCTCACAACTTTAAGGTTTTTTATCACTTTACTACTTAGGAACTTGAAAATTAATCTCCTCACAAGAACGACCTAGGTTGAGCTACTGTGCTATATTTTCTAACCTAGTTTTATTTTGAGAACTCACACAACATGGGTTCATCACATACACATATAGCCCTATTGGCTGAATACTCAAACAGGAATCCATGATTCCATAATGCACCCCTGGCAATTACAACGGCAGAAACAACGATAGGGGTAGGTGTGATAACCATCACCCTTTACGACTACTCATGCCGAATTGCTCATGCTGTAATACACTACGGGAGATAACACAATGGCCTCATGCCAACGATACAACAAACAATGATAAGTCATGCATACCAGCATCATACACAACATGAGAGAAAAGTCACTACCTGGTTCGTTCCGTGTGTGCTCTGCTGCAAACCTCTCCTGAGTATGGCAAATATCATATCCCATATTTCACAATGAGTGACGAGGAGTCAATTCTCTATTGCAATTCTCAATGACTTCTTAGCACTTAATTTGGTTATCATTATTGCTTTTTTAGTACCCATAAACACCTCTAACACAAGCCCTAAAAGATTGGAAGAACTATCCCAAAGATCCCTTTTTGGTAACACAAAGACTGGTATCTTTCACTGAGACACTCGAGTGAAGATGATCTCACTCGAGTAATAATGTACAAACACTCAAGTCATGGAAGGAACACTCGAGTGTTAGCCTCACCCTTACTCAAGTCCTAGGAAGTACGGTGCAGAAAGTGCTCACCTGAGAGCAGAAAGGAATGACAGCAACTAGAATTGCTCGCTGCACCCGAGATGACCTCTATCACTCGAGTGGAAGCCTAATGCTCACCCGAGTAACCCAAAGTGAGGTTCAGGAAGTGCTAATCCGTGAGCACAAGAAACTTTTAGAAGAGGACATCACTCGAGTAGGAACAAATGCACTCGAGTGATGGCTTAGCACTTGTGAGTACTAAGACACACTTTTGAGAAGTTGGTTGCGAGTGATAACCCGAGATGAAAGTTCATGGTGTCAAACACACCATCACTCAAGTGGGACAGAGCTCACTAGATTGGAAACCCTCTACACCAGCAAGTGAGGCAACATTCTTGCCCTTTTCACACGGAAGTGCAACATGAAACTGGAAGTATAAAGGGAAAATACACTACAGCACTTGAGCGGAACCCATCCTTACTCGAGAGATGTTCATCCCGCACTCGAGTAGACCCCAGATCACTCGAGTGATGCTATCAGAAACTAGAAAACGTAGAAGGTATGACAGCACTTCCCCACTCTTGCCCAATTGATTCCAATGGTCCTAAACTCTCAATCAAAGCTATCCCTACATAAAGCGATGCTATCATAACCCAGAAAACGCAGAAGGTATGACAGCACTTCCCTACTTTTGCCCAATTGATTCCAATGGTCCCAAACTCTCAACCAAAGCTATCCTTACATAAAATCACCCAATGGAAACTTCAGAATTACCAAAATCATATTCCATTATCATGCTTTGGTATTAGGCAACATAAACATCCAAAATCCAAAATCATTCAAACAAGACATTTCAATCCCAAATCCATTCTATCTATCCCAAAATCACTTCAAGATACCATTTTCATGCCAATGACATACCAAACTACCAATGACCCATATTTTCGAAAATAGGGCAGTAAATCCATAATTCCAAACTAAATCATTTGGAAAAAAAACATAGATAGAAGGATTGGTTTCACTTACCTTGTCAACTTTCTCAAAGACACTTCTTGATTCTCTAACCTCTACAATTCCTTGTGGCCACAAATTAATACCAATGGGCATACTAAAAACGTCAAAATGAAGCTCATTACTCAAGGAACAACTTTAATGAAGTGAGTTTGAGCAATGGAAGCCATTTGCTTACCTAAATCACAAGCTCTTTCTTTCTCTCACCTACTCAACAATGGCGCCGAAAATGTGGATGGGAAGAGAGAGAGAAATGGAGTGTGAAGAAGATGGAAATGATGATTTTCCTACTCCTTCCATACTCAGCTGAAAACAAGGGAAGAAGAGAGAGAAAATATTATTTTCAAATGCCATTTGAATTTTTCATGCTTTTCTCTCACCCTTTCTTCTTGCCAAGTGTCAATCCTTCATTGGTTCTCATAAAGTAAACACCCAATTAGCTTCTCTAATCCCCCCATTAGCCATTTAATCTCACTTCCCATTTTCTTATTAGTTAGTAATTAATTTCTCCCTTGATCACTAACTTATGGCCAATAAATTTCCATTCCTCCAATTTTCCACTAATTATGGCATATTAATTAAAATTGCCACAAAACACATAATAACTCAGACTTAATTCACAAATCATTATCAACAATTGTTATTAGCCCTTAATCAAAATTTGGGGCATTACTAAGGATGCCTTAAAGAGTCTAGATATCTCCCCTTCTCAACAGGTTTTAAAACCATGAAGGGTGATGAGGCCCCAAAGCGGACAATATCAAGAGTGAGACACTTAGATGTTAAACTGTGCCATAACTTCAAAAACTCAACTCATGGTACTATTCATTTAGAATTTCTAGCTTTTTGGTCTAACTATCCCATAACTTCAAAAACTCATAACTTTAATAATTGAAGCCCATAAACTTAAACTTGCATATTTATCCTTAGGTTACTATTCATTGAGAATTGAATTTCTAGCATTTTGACTAACTTTAATAATTCATAAGTAATTCTAGAAACATCATATTAGGGTGCTCTAAATTCCTATTAAAAGCTCCTAATGCTCTTTATATATGAAAAATATAACTTTGATATTATACCATGCCAACAGATGCAATTTATTTATTTTGTAAACTCACTTTGTTTTTTAGGGCATAAACTTTGCCATAAATTAAAAAAATCTTAACTCATGGAACAAACATCCAATTGACTTGATTTAGGACATTTGGAAACCTCCCTGGGTCTAATTCATGAATAAAAATGATCATGAAGATTGGATATTCTTACTATTCGTTATTAAACTAAATAGTGGTCATGCTCTAAAAGTAACTTAAACTAAGTAGTCAACAACATACGTCATAAAAACAGAGCTTCAAGGCTACCTAGGGCATATAACTAGTTACAACTCATTATTACATATCATGTATTCATTCCAAGGCCTCTTATTCAAATTACACAATTCATGGTAACTATTATGTCCTTTACTATTCATGGCACAACATTTCCATGGAATTTTTGTTCTCCTTTCACTTACTAATGACTTCCTATTCTTAATAGATTTGAGATATATTTTGATATATTTTGGAAGTCATCAATTCTAAATGAAAGGAATTTTCTAGAGATTTTATGATATATCAATTGGGTGTATCATTTGTGGGATTTCAATAAAAAATAGAAGTTTTTAATTTTAGGAAATAAACAATAAATAATGATTGGAAGTTTTTTCAAATAATCAAAATAAAAATGATTCATTCTTATTATCATTATTATTATTTCCTTTTCTTTTCATTGATAGGAACATCACTGTTTTGGGAGTCTTAGGAGGAGAAATATATGCCTATATATACGCAAGGCGTAGTGAGAAGATGGTGTGTTTTATTTTCTTGGTTACTTACAGCAAGGCAAGAGCTCAAAATTTTAATGGAGGGAGATTGAAGTTTGCAAATGCAAAATATCTATAGCACGAATGAAAATTCAGCATTGAGTGTTTATTTCTTTTTTCCTTTACTTCTTCCTTTTGTTTTTTGGTTTGCCTTTTATTAGCTATTATTTTGTTCATAATAATGTTTAGTTTATGTAGCTAAACCTTTATTTTGGATTATTTAGTTTGATTATGGATTAGAGGATGATGATTTCTTCTTATAATTGTTATAATGTTATGTTTGTTGATTTAATTATGAGCTTAATTGTTCTAAAAGATGAAAATTTTGATTGGAACTTATTTTGGCGTCCTAAAGGATCCTAGAGATAGGGAAATTAGACTAGGCCTATAATTGAATCATGTAGGATTAAGTTTTTGAACTTAATTTGCTTGTAGGATAGACATATACCTACCAGCCCTACATAGACTCATTAGGCTTGCACTTAAATTAATCTAATTAAGTACTAATAGCCTAAGACATTAGGGATTAATATAATTGGAATTCCTTTTAGTGTATCAAAAGACATTATTTGGTAATTAAGAGTCCTAGACTAGCAAATATGACACTAAATGCGATTAAGGGGAGAAATTAGACACTTTGAAGTAATCAAGGCTATAATAATTGAAGTCAATACTTGAGATCTAGAGCCACCCTTATCCTTAGCTTTAGTTAGATTTGATTTTTTTTTTTCCATTTTTTACTTAGCTTTTATTCCTATCTATCATTTAAATTGTGTTGACTCAACTTAAGCAAAAGTGTGAAGTCATTGCTCAACTACATTGTTAGTACCAAGTCCTTATGGGAATGATATTTGACTCACTCTTTATTACTTGATAGCCCTTACACTTGTGTAGTATTAGGCTATAATTTTTTCCTATCAAGTTTTTGACCTCATTGTCACAGACTTGTGTGCCTATTCTATTTAGTTGGATTGAAAATGTTGATTGTTCTCCTTATAAATGTTTTTCTTGTGTTTTTTGTTGAGAGAGTCATTTATATGAGCATTGTCCATATTGCACAACTAATCATTATGTTGGAGATGATTTTGCTAGGAATTAAATTTGTTTTAATAAATCTTTTTCTTCTAGAAGTTTAGAACACCAAGAGTCTTTGGATCCAGATATTAAGTATTGTTTTAATGAGATGACCCCATCTTTTCACCTTTATCTATATGTTGAAGGGCACATCCATGAGGAATTTGAATAATCTTACTTAGAAAGATTAGTTATGGATTTTCTTCATAAACAAAATGAATTTGTCACTAGTATTGTGTCAAGTGTCCAAAATATTGGAGCTCATATGAGCCAAATGCGAAAAGGCATTAAAGATATAAAACAACAAAACTCCTTTGATCATATTTTTCATTGGAGCTATGATGAAAGCGATTATGTGAAAGTTAAAGAGAGGGAATTGCATGAGACCATAACTAACAAAACTCCTTTAATCATATTTCTCATATTATTGCTTTCTTATCATCTACTACTTATTGTTACATGTTCACATTAAGGACAATGTGACATTTAAGTGTGGGGGGTGAGGGTACTATTGATTTTGCATGACTTGTCTTCAAAATTGTTTTTTGAAAAATAAAAAAAAATGATCCCTTTTTGAAGTTTGGATTTACCTCATGAGCATTATCAAAGTTGGTTTGATTTAAACTTGAAAACGATTGAATTTGATTGGGATTTGATTCTATGTTCTTTGAAGTTAGCAAATTGGTAAAGATTTGGTTTGGGTACTTCACTTTAGGATGTTAAAGAACCTGTGAAGAATTTGAGCCAAAATATTGTTTCTTCTAAGAGGGAGTACACTTATTGTACTTTCATCTCTAGAACTTGTGCTGACTCTCTTTTGAAGGAAGAAATTTTCTATTGTATACAAAAAAAATGATTTCAGCATTTATTTTTATTTGTTACTCTTATAAGTGCTAAGTAAAATTTTCAAAAAAAAAAAACAGAGATTGAAGGGAATGAAAAAACAGGAGAAGGAATAAGAAAAATATCAACAACTCCGCTGACATCTCTATACTTGACTAAGTAACTGGGGGCACTTTCATCACCAATATTGGAATTCGTGTCAAATGGTTAAGTTAAAGAGGGTTATGAGCCTCTTAAGATACCTATTGCAGTAACTGAGTAACCCGTGTTGCATTACTAATGTGCAAAGTTGCATAAAAGGGGGACCTACAATGGCTCAAGATTAAAAAAGAGAAAAAAAAAGAGTATAAATATCCTTTCATTCTTTATGTCTTTCATTGAATTGATTGGCACTAACTACAGTATTCATCCATGATCAAAGTGCTATTGATTTATGTATGTGATATGATAATACAAAGGAGAATGAGATGAGGAACAAGCCTATGGTAGATGGGTTGTAATAGGTGGAAATTGAGTAACACAAGCCCTTAAACATCTTGGGAGATTAGTGTAAACACTATACTTGGGAGGCACATTTTACTGTGATTTATCTTTGCCAAAATTAATTACCTACTACTTGTATTTTTTTTGGAATGTGGAAAAGGGTTCTATAAAGACTTAATTCTTGAAAGTTTGAATTGATTAAATTTCACAATGTCTGCTTGTAAATCTTGCTTCCATGATATTCTTAAGTGTTTTACATTTTAAAATATTGAGGACAAGATTTGATGCAAGTGTGGAAGTGTAGTGACTTCCTATTTTTAATAGATTTGAGATATATTTTGATATATTTGGGAAGTCATCAATTATAAATTAAAGGAAATTTTTGAGAATTTATGAGATATCAATTGGGTGCATCATTTGTGGGATTTCAATAAAAATAGAATTTTTTAATTTTAGGAAAGAAACAATAAATACAACAACAAAGCTTTATACTACTAGGTGAGGTTGGCGACATAGATCGTACGATACCACTGTGCTCTATCAAAAACCAAATCTTTAAACAAGTTATTAACCAATATGTCCTACTCTATAATGTAACCCCCTTCTTTGGTAGCCGTTAATAAGGTTCAAAAACATGTCATAAAATAAACGAGAGACTAAAGAACAGTTTAAAGCTCATTAAAGGCCCCGACTTCAAGACAGGATTCAGACCTGTGATAAAGTGGGTTTTCAAAAAAATTCACAATCTATTTAATATGGTCTCGCTTCTACTTTTTGAATGTCTTAAGCCAATTCGGTTTTGTTCCATTCATAATATCAGAGTGCATAACCAAAATTTCCCAGCGGATTCCAGGGTTTTATTCATTCACTAACAGGGGTTTACAGGGCATGATTGCTCATTCTCAGTTTCTCATACCGGGGATTACATACAACTATTCAATTCTATGATAAATACATCCACCATCACTACGTATGATTTATCACTGCAATATATACATTTATCCAAAAGTATGATAACCAACTAACAAAACTCTAATCTCTTAGCTAGGAGCACTAGTTGCCCTTATTTGCCTGCTTCTCCTTTGCTTCGCTTGCCCTAGCTGTAGGTTAGTCATTGAAAAGAATAAGATTTATAAGAATCTCAGTAGTAATGTTTTCACTTATATGATATATAATAAACAAAGCATGTAAGGAATTATTACAAAGCAGCAACACAACAACATCCATAGCAGAAATCACATTCGTGACTTTCATCACATAAACGACAGCTCTCATAGTTGTGTTCACAATAATGATAGCTTTCACAGCTGTAAAAGTTTTGTCCAACCATGTGGCCTTCACAACAGCTTTCGTTGTATTCACAATAACGACAGCTTTCGCTGTATACACATTCATCCCACCACGTGGCCTTCAAGACAGCTTTTGTTGTATTCACAATAACGATAGCTTTCGCTATAGACACAATACGATAACTTTTGTTGTATTCACAATCACGATAGTTTTTCCTATATTTGTAACCCCCTTACCGTAATTATATCCGGATTATGAAATTTCAGTGAAATAGAGACCAATAAGACAAAAATCATCATTTGATATCCCTCATCCTTAAGACGGGGTGTCCCAAAAAATAGTTCAAAACATAATTAATCTGGTCTCACATTCCCATTCGAATATAATTACTTGAGAAATCATATCACATTGATAAATATCAGAGTGCATAACTAAAATCCCGACAACCCCGGGGTACTTATATATATAATGAGTTTAAAGTTTCCCAAAATAGGGATTACATATCCAAAATTATTATTTACATCTCATATACAAACTGTAATCCCAAACCAAAAATAGATAACCAGCCTACAACCAAATGTCTCTAAGAGATCTTAACCACTCCAGTTGTCCGCTTCCCTTTTGATCTACTTGCCCTGTCTGAAATGTTAGTCATTGGAAAGAGTAAGATTCTAAAGAATATTAGTAGTAACAAATCACTCATACAATATATAAACACAAAGCATGCAAGTTCATCATGTTCAGCAACAACACTATGAGTCATGGCTCGCGCCACAACCGACAGCACTCACGGCTGCATCACAATGTACTATGCCCGCTTTTGCAGTAATCACTATGCCAGCTTTTGCTATAATCTCAATGCCAACTTTCGGTGTAAACACTATGCCCGCTTTTGTGGTAATCACTATACTGCAGCATCACAAAGCACAAAACACCATAAAGCTCCACAAAGTGTCACAAGGCATAAAGCATCATGAAGCAGCAGCAACACAATGCATGATAAGCATACATACAGTACATTTACACAAAGTATAAGAGAGGAGTCACTACCTATATCTTTCCTGACATTCTTCAGCACAGTGGTCTCACGAATCTGACAGATGTCAAATCCTATAACCAAATTAGGGACAATTGATCAATCTCTTTTCCAAGTACATATTTGCATAATACTCTAAGTTGGTTATCATTTAGGACCCTTTAGGTGGCTATAAGAGGCCTAAAAACATGCTGAAATGGTTGGAAGAAACTACCCTGAAGACCCCTTTTCGGAAGCAGAACATTGATTTTCAGCTGACTCACTCGAGTGAAGATGACCTCACTCGAGTCATAAGAGACATGCACTCAAGTGAGAATGGCTCTCACCCATGAGTGTTTGACAGTGAGCAACAACCATGGCCAGAAAGTGCTCACAATACTTGAGCATAAGGCTTTGCACTCAGGTGATGACTCCAAATCCACTCGAGTCCCCAAAAGTGCAACAATGAAAGTGAGAACCTAAGAGCACATGTAACATTATAGGGAAAAGCTCACTCGAGCACCACCCTTGGCACTCAGGTGAGGAGCCCACACTTGCAAGTGTCAAAACATGCTCTTGAACCTAGACCAGTGAGTGACAACCCGAGAGCAACCCTAACCAAGAACTCACACCTTCACTCGAGTGATCACCAACATCACTGGGGTTTAAGAAGTGCACTCGAGTTTTCTTTATAAAAACCCAAGCAAAACACAAAGGAGAAAGGGAAAACACACGGCAGCACTCGAGTGAGATCCTCCCTCACTCGGGTGATGCTATCAAATTGCTAGATCGCAGCAACTAACAGAAAATCCCAACTTGCCAAAATTTAATCCCAATGGTTCCCAAACTTCACACAAAGCTCATTCCCACTTAAAATTGCCTAAGGAACACATTGGTAACCTCCAAAACACCCAAAAACTATTTTAACCACAATTCATGCTCTTGGGTCTCTAATTCACACACAATACCCAATTCCAATAAACACACTTCCAAACTTCAAAACCATATTCAACACTTAAATAACTTCAAAATGAACTAATTCCAACATCATCCCCTATGAAATTCATACATTCAAAATTTACACAAAACCAGGGTAAATTCTAGAATTTCTCAAACTTATCCAAAAATCACCATAAATATACCAAAAGGCATCAAATCCTTACCTCTTCACTTTGCCAAAACCAGAACCTTGATTCTCAAACATCTAATTTGCTCCAACACCCAAACTATCACCTTTCAAAATTTGGAAACCACCAAGATGGAGCTCTTAACACTATGAACAAGTTTAATGAAGAGGATTTGAGCATATGCAAACCATTACTCACCTAAAATCCAAGCTTCCTCTTTCTCTTTCCTTGCTTGGTCATCGAAAATGGAGAAGAAGGAGAGAGAATATGAGAGATGAGGAAGATGATGATGATGAAACATTTTCCCTTTTGCCCATACACCTAACCAAAATAGAGAGAGAAGAGAGAGAAAAAGTGAGTTTTTGTCTTTTGTGCCTAATCCTTTGGTCCACAAAATGACACTTGTCAACATCTTGTTCACTCCCTTAATGGGCTTACATAAGCTTAAAGCATAGGATTCTGACCCATAGCCAATATATCTCAACCATTGATCTTTAATCACCAATGAGTTTCCTCTTTGGTAACTGACCAATTGGTCTGTAAATTTCCAATTTTACCATTTTACCCTTGGTTTCACTATGATAAATAAATCATCACTATGAACATTTATATTAAATTTGCATCACATTTATTCAAAAGTGTTTAATTACACTAATTACAATCAATATCAGAGTCATTAGCCCTTAATCTAAAATTGGGTCATTATAATATTCACGGTAGCATTCGTCACAATTCAATGATAAGCACAAACATACAAGCATTATGCATGATATAAGAGAAAGAGTCACTACCTTGTTCTTTCCGTTCCTACTTAGGCATCAATTTCTTATGCTCAAAGCAAATGTCAAATCTTATAAATCATAAGCAAGGATGACGAATTATTCTCTATTCAATTCTCAACTCCAAAAAACTTGGGTTGATTGTCATTTGAGACCTTTAGGTATCTATAAGAAGCTCAAACAAAAGCCTAAAGGGTTGGGGAGAACTAGACCAGAAACCACCTTTCAAAAGTCCAAAAATGCTAAAATTAGGGGTTGACCATGCCCAAAAATCCCCTGACTATGGCCAAGAAGTGGTCAGAAACCCTTGGCTGTGGCAAAAAAATAGGTCAGAAACATTTGGGTCGAGGCCAAGAAAAATCCTGTTTCTTAGCTGAACTTCCAAAAATCATAACTAGTTCTACAAAAATTGAAATGAGGTGCTTCCAAGTTCTATGGAAAGCTATTTAAGTCCTCTATATAGAAAAAATATGAACAATTGCCATTTACAATCACAAAAATACAAAATCCAAGAAGTCCCATACTATTCTAGAATAGCTTTCAAGAATACACAACTTCCAGCACACACATCAAAATAACTCCCATAATATATCAATTTAAAGCTTAGCATGTGCACTATTAGATTGGAAAGTTTTAAAATTTTTAGCCATCACTTACTCATTTAAAACTGCCATGCAAACTAACTACCCTGCACAGCTTTCCATTGATAAAACTTCCAATCTTTCAACATATGTTTCCAATGATCAAAATTCACAACCGGGGCTATGCCCTACACAATTTTTCACATAGAATCTAATGGAAACATCAAAACCATCAAATTCCCATTCCTTTCACAAGTTTTGTTTTGTGCAGAATTAAACACAAATTGCCAAAATTTCCAAACTTTCCATTCAAGTCCCAAATCAATTCTATTTGTTCAATGCACACTACAAGGCACTATTTCCTCAATCAAAACATCATGAACCCACTAAAACCCTAATTACACAATAAATAGTGCAAAAATTCACAAGTTCAAATACTCAACCAATGACCACTATATATATGTCAAAAGGTTGCTCTTACTCACCTCTTCCTCTTACTTGTTCTTTGATTCTTCAACACCAATTTTCTTTGAGTTCACAAAACACCTCCTCTTGAAAATCTAAAACCATAGGAATGAAGCCCTTATCAAGATGATCAAGATTAAAGAAGAGGTTTTGAGCAATAAAGACCATCTTTAAGGCTAAAATCGCTCACCTTTAACCTTGAACATCTTCTCTTTCTTCCTTCAACTTAGATGAAAATAGGAGCAGCAGAGAGGGAGAAAGTATGAGATGATGATAGATCATATTTTTTAGCCCCTCAAGCCTCTTGGCCAACTTAAAGGAGAGAGGGAAAGGGAGTTGAAATTTTTGACTTTGTCAAACTCAATCCAATAATGCCAAGTGATGCTAAGTGTCACCATCTCATGATTTCTCACCAAAGCATTCACTATAGTGCTACTCTAACTAATTCCACTAGTTATGTAGTCACACAACTTACTCTTTTAGTTGATGGTGAATTTCCTCTTCGGTAGCTGACTAATTGGCCGATAAATTTCTTCCTTCTGGTTTTGCCCCTGACTACAGCAATTCCAGTTTGATTACTACTTAACACATTATTTGACCCTGTTTCTCTTGCCATGTACCCTCCCCCTCTCATTTAGTCTAATATAGACTTTGCCACAGAATTAGACTTAAACACAGGGTTTGGGCACTTTCTGCTGGTAATCTAGGTCATAGTTCACATTTTATTCCCTGAAGGGTTCATCTAACATTCGTTCCATTCACTTTTGAAGTCATTGAGCCCTTACACATATTTTGGGGCATTACATATAACATCATTGATAGTTCACTTTAGTCTTCCTCTCTCTCTTTTTAGAGGGCTCCCTATTACTTGATTAACCCTCCTAACTGGGCACACCCAATGGCCATCTTTAAACATGTCTAAACTACCTTAGATGATTTTCTACTATTGTCTCCTTAATAGTTGCCACTCCAACTCATTCACATATATGATCTTTACAAATCTTATCTTTTCTTGTATGACCACACATCCATCTCAACATCCTCATCTCGGCTACTCCAACTTTATGTTCATGTTATCCTTCTAAAGCCTAATATTCATTACTATATAGCACTATTGGTCTTATAGCAGCGCGATAAAGATTTCCTTTTACCTAATTAGGAACTTTCTAATCACAAATAACCCTAGTAGCTTTTCTTCATCTATACCACCTAGCCTGAATTCTATGATGTACATCTTCATCAATTTTACTGCCTTGTTGTATAAATGATCCTAAATATCTAAACTATGACACTTGTTGAATAACTTGTTCTAACAATTTAACCTTAACATCATTTCTTACTTGTCTCTTGTCAAACTTGCAATACATATATTCTGTTTTGCTCCTACTTAGAGAAAACCCTTCGACTCCAAAGTTCTTCTCCATATCTCAAGTTTAGAATTAATATCGTCCTTTGATTCAGCCTATAGAAGATATCATCAGCAAAAAGCATACAGTTAGGGATCTCTTCTTTGATAAGCTCAATTAAAATGTCAACTACTAGGTTAAATAACTAAGGGCCCAAAGATGATCCCTCATATAGGCCAATCACCTTATAGGAAAGTCCTTTATCTAACCTCCAAGCATTCTAACATTGGTTGTTAGCCCATCATACATGTCCTGAATGGCTTTGATATATGAAACACGTACCCCCTTATTTTCCAAGGCTTTCCAAAGTCGATATCTTAGCACACAATCATACGCTTTTTCCAAGTCAATAAAAACCATATGTAAGTCTCGAAGACTATCTGGTTCCTCAATGTCATTTATGTTCTGTCTAAATTGATGTTTGCTCTAAGATGTTACTCCTAGTCAACCTACTACCAGAGCTACTTTTTTCGATTGTCAGTTCTAGTTTTTAGTTGACAAACTCAAGTTGATCTTGAGTTTGAAGGGGGTGTTAAGATATTATTATATCTTATATAAATATTGTTAGAACCGGCTGACACCCAAGAGGGGGGTGAATTAGGTGTAAGATAAAAACTTAAGAACTTTGAAAATCTTTTCGCTTCTTAGTAAAAGCAATAAGTATGAAGATAAAGAATCATAAATCAACAGTTAGATTAAATAATATATGCTGGAAATATAAGAGCTTAGGGAACAGAATATGCAGACTGTGATTTATCCTGGTTCGGTCCAATCTATGATGGCCTACGTCCAGTCCCCAGGCTCCTCCTGAGATTTTCAAATCCACTATCTTCTTGTTTAATTTGGGCACAAGAAAAGCCTTTACAATCCCACAAGTTTAGCAAGGTACTTGTGAAACCTTTTACAAATCTCTCACCAAGATACTCCCCCTTACGGCAAGTCTTACGTGTAAAGCAATTCCGAAGATCTTCCTCTCCTGCTTACTCATGCAAGTCTTACGAGCAGCAACGTTCTCTCGTGCTTACACCCCTGTAAGTCTTATGAGCAGCAACGTTCTCTACTGCTTGCACCTTGTAAGTCTTACAAGTAGAATGTCTTACTAGCAATTCTCTCTACAGCTTCCCCCGTAAGGAAATCAACCTTCTCAAGGTCCCTCTACCTTGAGATCAACTCAGAAATATAGTTGAAAGTGTTTACAGAATCTCTTACAGAGTGGATATAATACTCACTAAAGTACAATACAAATAATCACTCTCTCAATGATAAGTAATACAGAAACTAGAAAACAGAGAGTGTTTGGGTAGAAGCAGAGGATTCATGTTATTCGCATATTGGTGTCTTTGC
Organism: Inga laurina; assembly: GCA_963855925.1. Taxonomy (NCBI): domain Eukaryota; kingdom Viridiplantae; phylum Streptophyta; class Magnoliopsida; order Fabales; family Fabaceae; genus Inga; species Inga laurina. The sequence goes on from OY979713.1 coordinate 9,065,329, forward strand.
TCTGTTTTCTCTATCACCCATCGACGTTGAATGCTCTCTCATTTATAGTTGATGAAGATGATGACCGTTGTAAGCATTTGTCCGTTGGAGTCATTTTGACCGTTGAGCATATTTGAAAAACAAGCTACCATGAGATTTCCGTTGCAAAGCAGAGTGTCATGTTGAGGAGCGGTATGTCACATTATAACCTGTACATCACATTGTGGAGCAGTATGAATACGTTTGAGTTTCCAGACAATCTCTCATGGTGGGTCAGTTGCTTGTCGTGGTAGGTAGCCGCCATTCGGTGTGTAACGATGAAGTTCACCGTAATTGACTTTTATTTGAATCTGCAATCCGAATGTTTAATATCTTGTTTCATACTTGAAATATAAGTTAGCTAACATTTAGAAACAATAACAAGTGAGAACACAATGATTGTATAACATTTAATCATGTTTGAGGTGATTGCTGTGAGGCTCTGTTTCGTTTCTGGATTCTGCCAAGTTCTCACTCGAGTGAAGTATGGCTCACTCAAGTGCATTTGATATTTTCACATTCTAGCTTCCTCTTGGGCAAACACTCGCTGCTCTTCACTCGTATATGCTCGAGTGAATTCTAGACATCACTCGAGCACAACACGTCCTGCTCGAGTACGCCTCTTGTTTTCACGTACATGCTTCTTCTCGGGTTAACACTCTCATGTCAAAACTTGCATGTGCTCGAGTGAGAAATAGTCTAATGCTCGAGTATGGATCCTAGTGCTCGAGTGTAGTAAACTGCTTCTGGACATCACTCGCACAACATTTTTCAAGAGTGTGTTTTTGCACTCGCGAGTGATGTGAGGCCACTTTAGAAAAAAATTATTTATTTGATTCTAATGATGTATCATAAGAAAGCTCTTGCCATATGCATTCCAATGCAAAAATAATCAGCTCCAAACTCCTTGTATTCTGCAAGTTATGAACGAAAGAGTGTCTATTGCACTAGAATGCACATGCGTCAACTTCCAGAAGGAATAACTCCTAGAATATACGTTCAAATTAGGCAAATTACCTATCCATGGAAAGCCCTTTGAGTCTAGTTTCATTTGGCACTGGTCTTGTCTCAATCCAATATGTTGTTTTTGAGTTATGCTCAAAATACCGAACCTGTGTTGAAAAGTGACGGTGATTTCACTGTCAACTTCCACAGATCATATATCCTTCATTTGAGCTTCTTTAAATATGATCTTGGTGTAAATTTTACGTGTTGTGAGTCGTCTTTCATATGCCATCAGTTTCGGGTCAATCCGACTTGTGGTTTGAGAGATATGGCCAAAATACCAGACCTCTGTCAGGCTGAAAGTAAAACAGAGTAGAACAGAGTGTTCATCCCGTGCTCTCCCGTGCTCGAGTGCAACACCTCTGGCACTTGAGTATTGAGCTCTCACTCGAGTAAAACTCCCCTAGAAGTGCCATAACTCACATATAAGTCATATTAGCTTCGTATTAACCTATTCCAACCATCATTTGATCATAGAAGCCTCCGGTATAATCATAGAAACCTCTAGTATCACTTCTAACAGCTTGAACCTTGATATTCTCATAAGATCTTACAAGTTCTTCTTTCTTCCATATCTTTCTTCTTGATTTTCCTCTTGATAATAATTCTCCATAATCTAAGTAAGCATCTCCTTGACTATCTTCAATTTCTTTCTTCTTCTTCCTTTTGTTCATTTTCATTAATTCAATCTTCTTCATTCTTTGCTTGACTAATCTAAAAAATATGTAACATTAAATATAGTAGTTAGTCAAAGAAATATATTATATAAACTTTTTGCTCTTATCATTTCACATTTATATTTAACATCATCAAAACTAATCATATCTAACAAATATTTGATATATTCTCATGTTGAGATATTATATATCATTTGTTGATATCTGATATATTCCATATATCTTAGAAATATTATTATTAGAGTTTATATTTCATTAAGATTTATTTTGATTATATTAGATTATATTCTAGGATTAGTCTAGGTTTGCCTATATAACGGCTCTTGTTCAATTGCTTATATTAAGGATTAAGCATTGAGAATTCAATAATATTCAGAGGCTTGTTTGCCTATTTTAAAGATTGAAATAGATAGGAAACAAAAGCCTCTAAAATATTATTGAATCCTTAGTACTTTAATCCTTAAATCAATAAGAATACAAGAGCATTTATATAGGCAAAGCATAACCTAAACTAATCCTAGAATATAATCTAAATAAATCTAGACAAACATTAAATCTAATAATAAATTTCTAAGATATATGGAATATATCAAATATCAACCTAGGATATATAATATTTCAACATGAGAATATATCAAATATTAATATAAAATATAATAATATCTTAACCCCTCCTTCAAACTCAAGATCATCTTGAGTTTGTCAACTAAAAACTAGAAGCGATAATCAGAAGAAGCAGCTACAGTAGTAGGTGGACTAAAAGTAACACCTTAGAGCAAGCATTGATCTAGATGGAACAGAAAGGACAGCCAGCTGATTTGGATGGAACCAAATGATATTTGGGTCTGGGAGAACTAGATGGTCAAAATGAGAATATTTTCAAATAATAAAAAAAATTCAATTTCTATTTTCAAAATGGTGCCATTTTGGTTAAATGGAATATTTTTTGCTAATTAAAAAGGGGGTATTGTATTTCATATAATGTAAACCAGGTTGCTCCACATAGTTGCTTTCATAAACCAGTATTAAGATGAGCTTGGTGATATATATATAGAAGCTAGTATTTGCATTGAATTCCAAATACTTTCTTACTTTTTCCATTGCCTTTTTTTATTTAACTTATTTTGTTTTCCATGTTATTCCCTCTGTTGTTGTAAATAATATAAGTCTAGCTCAAGACCAATGGGGTCAATCTGATAATTTGCTCAACTATACCTTAAATTTGTAGCCTCGTTGAAAAAATAATTACTCCAATGTCATCATCTTATTGTCTTGTAATTGATGCTTCCTAATTTACAAAATTCACTGAATCGGGACAGAAAAACTGGCCCAAACCCATCCTCAAGATGGGAATGGGAATGAGGTTTCCTAGTTCAGTCCCATCCCAAGTGTAACCCCCTTCACGATTAAGGCCAAGATTAGTTCGTAAAAACGTAATTAATGTGAAATTAGAGACCGTAATAGATTTTGGGACTTAAACAAAATCAAACTTCCCAAAATCATGGCTTACAAAAACTTTTACAAAATATGTTCATGACAGTCTCATATTCACATTTCGATACGAAATGGCCTCTACCGGTTGGTTTCATTCATACATATCAGAGTAAAGCATAAATTCCCGACACACTCGGGTTCCATTCATTAAATAAGGGATTTACAAAGGCACAAAGCCCACAATTCATTACCCTTAACTTGGGGATTACACAAATCTACATCAAAAATCCCAATATATACAATTGTTTCCCAAAAATATCCGAAAGAGATACATGATAACCAATAACCCAAAATATACTCCTAACTGGAGTTCTAACTACTCTTCATCACCCGCTTGCCTTTTGATCCTTCTACCCTGTCTAAAACATGGTTTTCGGGAGAGTGGGATTCTAAGGAATCCCCGTAGTAACAAATCAATCATATAATGTACAATAATAGTGCATGTAAGCAAATCATTAACCACAACAGGCAACTACAACGGCAATTACAACGGCAATGGTTAGTATGACACATGTCATCCCTTACGATTGCTCACGCTGAATTGCTCACGTTGGATTGCATCACAACAATCCACACAATACATTTCACCACAGCTGAGATTCATATAATGCATTTCATACACAAGCCATACAGGCAAGATACACACAGCCCATGGCTGGATTCACAAACGCCGCCCCACGGGTCGGATTCACAATATCCATGTCGATTACGACGGCAGTTCAACGGCCGACCTAGAGATGACCACTGTCAATCCCTACACGGCTCACGCTGACCTGCTCACGCCGTAATGGACCATGGCACACATTTCACAAATTTAACGATAAGTTATGCATGCCAAAACATCATACATAATATGAGAGAAGAGTCACTACCTTGATCCTTCCGTGCGTGTCCTAGCGCCGGTCTCTCCCGAGGAAGGCAAATATCGTATCCTAGAATCATGATTAGGGACGAAGAGTTATATTCTATTCCAAGACTTAATTAACTTGAAACACTTAATTTTGGTTATCATAATTGACCCTTAAGAGGCCAAAAATGCCTCTGATAAAAGCCCTAAAAGGTTGGGAAACAATAGGTTAGAGATCTCCTTTCGAAAACTTAAAGTGCTGGAACACAGGGGTTGGCCACGGCCAGCCCTTCCTTGGGCCGCGGCCCAAATGTGGTCAGAAGGCCGTGGGCTGCGGCCAGCCACCCATGGGCAGCAGCCAGAATCAGGCCAGAAAGGCTTGGGCCTGGGCCAGCCACTCATGACCGCGGCCAAGAAATTTCCTGACTCTTGGCTGAACTTCAAAAAACCATAACTAATTGTAGAAAAATCGAAACGAGGTGATTCCAAAGCCAAATGAAAGGTATATAAGTCCTCTTTCAAGGAAAAATATAGCCCATCACTGGAAATCACTACACAAATACAGAATCACCAAAAACTAAACACTACTCCAAAACAGAGTTCTGTTTCAATCCCAAACTTTGGACAACCATATCTCACAGAATTCTAAACAAAATGACAAAAAATATATGTCCATTTTGAAGCTTGGGATGTGAACTTTAATACTGGAAAGTTTCATAATTTTCCAATACCATTTGATCATACAAAACGCTCGTGCAAATGGACTGTGCAAAACAGAGCTTAAACAAGATAGATTTCCAACTTTTCCCAAGTGATCCAAATGAACCCAAAATCAATAACCAAGCTCATTCCCACACAAAATCACTCAAGGAATCCAATAGGAATGTCAAAATCACCAAAATCCTATTCCATTATCATGCTTTGGTTTTGGGTAACATTAAACACTAAACTTTCAAAATCTCCAAACTTAACAATTTCAAACCCAATCAAATCTATCTATCCAAAATGCATTCCAACATACAAATTCCATACCAAACTTATACCAAACTCTCAATGGCCCTCATTTTCGAAAATGGCCCAAGAATTCTAGAAAATCCAAGTTAATCCATTTGGCATAAAACATAGATAGATAGATAGGTCTCACTCACCTTATCAACTTTCTCAAAGGGAGTTCTTGATTCACCACTTCCCAAAATTTTATGTGGCCACAAATCACAACCAATGGACAAGCTACAATCATAGAAATGTTGCTCTTAACTCAAGGATCAACTTTAATGAAGAGCAATTTGGCATTTGAGGCCATTTGCTTACCTCAAAATCCAGCTTTTCCTTTCTCTCTCTTGGCCAACAATGGAGGAAATGAAGAGAGAAGAGAGAAATGAGAGTGATGATGATGAAGCACAGAAATTCTGCCCCCCTAGCCCATTCTATGCGCATAAGAGAGAGGGAGAGGGAGAGAAAACAATAAAATATGGTTATTTGACTTTTCCAACAACTCCCATCATCATATAAGCTTGCCAAGTGTCTCAAATCTATTGGCTCTCATAAAGTAAGTAACCAAATTAGTTACTGTAATCCCTCTATTAGCCATTTTAATCACATTTCTCATTTTTCCTATGGTTAGTAATTAATTTCTCCATTAATTACCAATTCATGGCCAATAATTCCATTCTTCCAATTTTTCAATAATTATGACATATTAATTAACATTGCCATAAAACACATAATAATTCAAACTAAATTCATAATTATCCACACTAATCCTCATTAGCCCTTAATTAAAAATTGGGATATTACACCAAGAACACCCCTAGAAATAGCTATCATATAAATAAAATAAGAAATGAAATAGTGAATATAAAAACCTAAAAATTAGTACATTAGTTGAAGTTAAAAATAAAATATAAACTTACATGATTGCAAGTTTAGCCCATTCTAGGTCTATCTCCTCTAAATATAGGAACTCCCTGAGATCTTTGTTGTCAATTGCAAAAGGATATGATGTTTTATCACCTACAATGCCATAAAGCATATGCAAGTCATTCTTGTTAATTTTTTTATAGACCTGTTGTAGTCATGCTAAGAAAGGAAATTTTTCCCCATCTTCTTAATCCTAACAACATAAAATAAAGATTATAAGTAGGATATCAAAGAAAATTCAATAGTAAGGTGTTTTCTACCATTGGAGGTGTTATCCCTGAGTAAACAAGACTTTTAGGCCAATGAATGAAATATCCTTTTGCCTGACCTAGTTTGGCAGCCTCATTCTCAAGGAATACGAAAACTACATCTTCCTTACCCTCTAGAACACATGTAATGGTGACCTTAAGTTGATCATCTCGAATTTACTTATGATGGTGAGTGGAAGCTTATGTATATACGATAGCATCGACAACATGACATAGCATCAGGAAATCCAAATAGAGATAGCAATGTTCTCCAACCTCTGGTGTAGGAGTAGGATCAGCATGTGCTAACTCTGGAAAATTGTAATTGTCTTTGGTGTTGGGAAAGGGCGGGGAATCATGCATTCCACACTCCTCTTGAACCATCCTAATTTGCATGCTAGACACCATAAATCTCATCTTATCATATAGCTCGTGCAAGAGCTCTTCTGAGAATGATGGGTGAATTTACACCTCGAGCTCTTAACGAACCTCCTCTCAAACCCTGGCTATAAGATCCCTACTAGGTTTACTTTGTGATGAATGTTGTGAACTTAGTCCAAAATATCTTATAAGACCAACTGCCCTTGGCCCCCTCTAATGTAGCAAAGGCAATCCGACTTCCCAATTGCCTTTGATAAGATGTCTATCCTTTCACTTTGAGTGAAGCAACCTTGGCTACTCTACTCTTTAAATTCATACTATAGCATACATTTCATAAATGAAAATTAGTTACTTGCAATCTTTAAGAAACATTAAACACACTTAAATATACTTTACATTAACTACTTACAATCCTTCCAGCAACCTCACCAACAACTTGATTTATGCATTTACCACCCTTTATCCTCCCTATTTTCCATTTCCATGATGTGGGGGAGGAGCTAGGACTTTCACAACAATGCTAGGATCTGATTTGGTTGCTTTCTGCATTTTCTGCAAATCATCTTTCATGATCTTTTCTTCAAGCTTCTGATAAGCCCCACGAGATATGCAATGCTAATAAAGATTTTTAGATTGCCTCTCTTTATTTGTAGCACTTAGTTCCTGTAAAAAGAAAACAATGAAAACTTAGTCTATGAGATTGAATAAATTCAAATCAAATGTTTGATACTATAATGAACAAAATTTACTAGAAATTTAGTATCTTGTCATGTTGCCACAAACAATCTCAAGTCTTTTGGAGCAAGATAGGAGTGCTTTTGACATGGGTCCTCATTCCTCTTTACCCCTTAAAAGTATTCTTTTGTGAGCTTGTACTTGAAATCTTTCCATTACTCACAAACTTCCCCCATCCAATACTTATACATCTTCTTTGTGTCTAGGACATCGAAGATAGAAAGTTATATTCCAAAATTTGTTCCCAAATAATGGCCTTCATTTTTTGTGGAATTGACTTAGCCATAGAATGGTACTTTGCTTCAACCCACAAAGCCTATATAGCTAATGAACCTGTCTTGGTTTTGACCAATTGGATTAATATTAGCATCAAAGTTTACCATGCACCTTCTTCCTTTGTTCCTCATGACATGCAACCAATAGTCGTAGCTTTGTTCTACCTTTACCCCTTTCATAACGGGTAAGCCTTTATCCATTTGTTCCTCATCAAAACCCTCCAAGTTCCTGTTAAGAAATCAAGGTAAGATAAGAAAGTGAATTGCAATTAAATGAATAAAATAAAGTAACTAAAATTTAAAAAATTACACAATACAATTTTATCCCTTAAGATCTTCCTTTATGTGTTTTCCCATATTCCTTCACAATGATTATTTTTAGCAACATATTTATCTTCATCTACCAATTCTACTTCACTTGGTCTAGGTGGATTTGTAGTGAAAGTTGGATCCCCATCCTTTTTCACCAAGATCCTCGGGGGAATATTCTAAAATACTAACGCCACCTTCCTCTTTTTCTTCAAGGTACTTATCGATCTTCTCAAAGCTGTAACCCCCTCACTGTAATTATATCTGAAATATGCAATTAGAGCGAAATAGAGACCAATAAGAAACAAATAATGTAACCCCCACCTCGAGAAAGACCACAATTAGTTTTTAAACATGTTTACTAATTAAAAAACTTTTATAACACCTGTATAAATAGATCTCCATCCATTTCGCTCCTTAAAACAAATGGTATGTTCGGTTTGTTACATGTACAATATCATAGTATACTATAACACCCCAATTTTCTATTAAGGGCTAATGGTAATTATTAAGGATAATTATTGAATTAAAGTGGAATAATTATGGGTTTGGTGGCTATATAAATTAATATATCATGCTTAGTGGAAATCGAAAGAGTTAGTCATTAATAGAGAAATTAATTACTAGCTAAGAGGAAAATGAGATGTGTGATCAAATGGCTAATGGAGTGATTAAAGTAACTAATTGGTTTCTTGCTTTATGAGAACCAATGAAAGTTTGACAAGTGGCGAGCTTATATCATGAGAGAGGGCTTTGGAAAGTCAAAAGCTCATTATTTTATTATTCTTTCCCTCTCTCCTCCCCCTCATTTTGTTGAATAAGCATGAGAGAGTGTAAGAGATCATCATTGTCACCATTTCCTCTCTCTCTCCAAGCTCTCATTTGGCACCCATTAAAGAAGAAGAAAGAGAAAGAATTTTTTGCAAGGTAATCCTCATTTGACCTTGAAAATGGCTTCTAATGCCAAAATGCTCTTCATTAATATTGTTCCTTGAGCTAAGAGCTTTCATCATATGGTTTTAGATTTTCCATTGGTGGTGTTTTGAGCACACAAGAAAATCTAGAAGTTGGAGAACCAAAGAACTTCTTTGGGAAAGTTGTTGAGGTAAGTGAAAGCTTCATTTTCATATGAGTTTTGTGGCCATTGGTTATGCCTTGAATTTCTGGAATTTTAGCCCTAATTTTCATGATTTAGGGTTGAGGGGAGTATAATATGTTTTTTTCATGGAAATGGTGCCTTGTTTGGTGTTTTGAATTGATAGAATTGAATTGAAGTCTAAATGTGAAGTTTGGCACCTTTTGTGTTGGTTTTGTGCTTTGGTCAAAATAGGGCATGTAAATGGGTTGTGATTTTGGTCATTTTAAGGTTACCATTGTGTTCCTTGTGGAAAATTGTATGGGAATAGGTTTGGTTAATAATTTTGGAGTTATTGGACACTTTGGTAGAAAATTGGAAAATCTGTCCCTTGGAACTCTATTCTGGGCAGTTTATTTTTGTGGACGTTTTGAATGACCAAATGATTTCATAAAATTTTGACACTTTCTAGTCTTAAATATCACATCCCAAGCTTCAACATGGACATACATTTTGTGTCATTTTGTTTAGTATTCTGGGAGATTTGATTGTCCAAAGTTTGGGTTGGAAACAGAACTCTATTTTGGAGTAGTGTTGAGTTTTGGGTGATTCTGTATTTTTGTGATGATTTTAAGTAATGATTCATATTTTTCCTATAAAGAGCACTTAAGTACCTTTCATTTGGCCGTAGAATCACATCATTTTTATTTTTCTAGAATTAGTTATGAATTTTGGAAGTTCAGCTAAGAATCATGGAATTTCTTGGCCGCGGCCCAAACCTTTCTGACCTGATTCTGGCCGCGGCCCATGGGTGGCTGGCCACAGCAAGTGACCTTCTGACCATATTTTGGCCATGGCCCAAGGAAGGGCTAGCCACAGCCAACCCCTATGTTCCAACACTTTGAGTTTTCAAAAGGAGATCTCTAACATATTGTTTCCCAACCTTTTAGGGCTTTTATTAGAGGCATTTATGGCCTCTTAAGGGTCAATTATGATAACCAAATTTAAGTGTTATGAAAATGAGAATTTGGAAAAGAGAATGATCCTATGTCCTTGATTTGGTTATAGGGTTAGGTATTCACCCTGATTATGGTTGGATATCTGCTCGGATCGCGAGTAGCCGATGCTGGAGCATACGTGGAAAGAATAAGTGTAGGGAACTTACCTCTCCTGCATGTATTGATATTTGTGTTTGCGTAGTGATGCATGTTATTGCTTTGCTTGATTATGTGAAACATATATGAATGATTGCAGCTCTGTTTCTATTTATGCTATGGCCATGAGTATTTGTTGAAACATTGAGCATGCGGATATATCATTATGTGAGCACAAGTTATTGTGATGCAAGCATGTCATGCATTAAACACTTATCTTGCATGCATATTGGTATCTGTTTCCTACTAGGATTCTCTAGAATCTCACCCTCCCCTACCAAATTTTAGACAGGACAAGTGGCTCGAGGAAGGAGCAAGTGACTAGGGGCGGCGAGAATCCCTTATGGGAATTTGGATTTAGTAGTTGGTTATCATTACTATTTGGGATAATGGTAGTTGATTTGGATGTATTTAGAGTTGTATATGTTATGATGAATATATGGTTGTGTATGTTGTGGAGGTGTATTTGGATTGAAGTTTGTGTAATCCCTATTGAGGAATTGTAAAGGGCGTATGTGCCCTATGAATCTTTAGTGAGGGTATGAACTCGAGTTTGCCGGTATTATTATTGTGCACTTTGATATTTATATAAATGTGATTTATCTTCACGAGCTAATTGTATTCGAAATATGAATGTGAGACTAGGTTAAAGTGTTTGTGAAATGTATTTGTGAAAACCCTATCTTAAGGATGAGAATGTAAATAAGTTTTAATTATTATTGGTCTCTATTTCATTTTAATCACGTGTTTCGGATATAATTACGGAAGGGGGTTACATATACCACAATTTCCGACATTCACCTGGGATAATAACATAAATCCAAAATAATAATCAAGGCATCAATGCCCATCTCAGTATCTATATCGAGGATTACATAAAACTATACTTCTATGGTCTATTCAATATGTACATTTATCAAAAATGATAACCAGTTCAGTATAAAACCAAAATATCTAACTAAGACTACTGCTAGCAGTCCTAATCATCCTTGTTCACTTGCTTGTTCTTCAATCCACTTGCCCTGTCTAAAAATGTTATTTGAAAAGAATGAGATTATAGAGAATCCCAGTAGTAACAGTTTACGTATATAATGCATATAAACAAAGCAAGTAAACATATATCACAATACAGCAATCAATATTTGAGGCTGGGCACATTACCACGTCCCCTTCACTGTTTACAAGGTCGGGCTTACGCCATGTCCTTTACTGTATCTGTATTCGAGACTGGGCTTACGTCACGTTCCCTTACTATATCTATATTCGAGATCGGGCTTACGCCACGTTCCCTTCACTGTATCTGTATTCGAGATCGGGCTTACGCCACGTTCTCTTCATTGTATTCAATGATTAATGCAAACAAGCAATGCAAGATACATGATATAGGATAAAGTGTCACTACCATGGTCTTTCCGTTCTTGAGCAGGCACAGGCCTTCTACGCTCCGGGTAAATCCTAAAGTCATAATTAAGGACAAAGCATTATTCTCTATTCCAATACTCAATTAACTCTTCAACACTTAGATTTGCTTATCAATAATGACCCTTAATAAGCTACAAATGCCTCTAATAAAACCCCTAAAAGGTTGGGAAACAATACATTGAAGATCTCTTATCAAAAACTCAAAGTGCTAAACCACTCATAGGCCGTGGCCAAAATCATGTCAGAAAGGTTTGGGCCGCGGCCAACCATCTTGGGCCATGGCTAAGAAATTCCCTGATCCTTGGCTAAACTTCCAAAATTCATAACTAATTCTAGAAAAATCAAAATGAGGTGATTCCAAAGCCAAATGAAAGGTATTTAAGTCCTCTTTACTAGAATTACCCAAAAATCAACACTACTCCAAAACAGAGTCCAGTTTTTATCCCAAAATTTGGCAAAGCATAACTCTCAGTTAACAAAATGAAATGACACAAATTATATGTCCATTTTGAAGCTTGGGATGTGAACTGTAAGACTGGAAAGTTTCAGAATTTCCAACACCATTTGGTCATTCAAAACATTTTTGAAAACTGACTGCCCAGATAGAATTCACGCAAGACAGATTTTACAACTTTCTACCAAAGTGTCTAATGGCTCCAAAATTAACAATCAAGCCTATTCCCACATAAATTTTCACAAGGAACACAATGGTAACCTCAAAATGACCAAAATCCCAACCTATCGCCATGCCCTGTTTTGACCAATACACAAAACCAAATACAAAGTTCCTAAACTTCACCTTTAAGCTTCAATTCAATTCTACTCATTCAAAACACTAAACAAGGCACTAATTCCATGACAACAACATGCCAACAACACAATGACCCTCAATTTTGAAATTCAAAGCAAAATTTCTAGAAAATCCAAACTTAACCAATGGCTATAAAACCTATATAGAAAGGCTTATCTTACTCACCTCTACAACTTTTCCCAAAGGAGTTCCTTGATTCTCCTAACTCCAAAATCTCTTGAGAGCTCAAACAACCCCAAATGACAAATCTAAAATCATGAAATTGAAGCTCTCAACACAAGGAACAAGTTTAATAAATGGAGTTTGAGCAATGGAAGTCATTTTCCCTTACCTTTTCAAGCTTTCCTTCCTCTATTTTAAGCAATAATGGTGCTGAACCAGGGAGAGAGAGATGAGAGATGAGATGAGTGATGAAGAAGGGAAATGATTATACTCCCTTCCCCATTTCAGTTTCAGCAAGAAAGAGGGCGAGAGAGGAGAGAGAAACTGATTTAAATAATACATTTTGACATTTCTCCCAATCCCTTCACATGTGATCTTGCCAAATGTCCACTCCTCATTGGCTAACACACACTAAGTCTCCAATTAGCTTCTCTAATCCATCCATTAGTCATTTAATCACACACTTCATTTCCTCCTAGTTAGTAATTAATTTCCATATTAATCACCAACTTATGGCCAATAATTTCCATTCCATCAATTATGACATATTAGATAATATTGTCACAAATACACATTAAGTCAACTTTAATCCACAATTACCATCTCAATAATCAACATTAGCCCTTAATCAAAACGTGGGGTGTTGCAAATAACATTTAATTTCCCATCCTTAAGATAGGGTTTTCGCAAACACTTTCAAAACAAAATTACCTGGTCTCATGTTCACATTTCGAATATAACTACAACACAAAGATAAATCACATTCAGAATAAATATCAGAGTACACAATAATAATTCCTGGCCATCCCGGGTTTAATATATTGATACATGCTTAAAGGGCACCAACGCCCATATACAATTCTCAAATAGGGATTACACAACAAATTTCTATATACATAATCAAATTTCTCATCCACAAATATACATCTAAAACATATGCAATATTCCCAACTACAATGATACCCAACTACAACTTCACATCCCGAACGAAACCTTGCCGCCCTTGAGTGCTCACTCCACTTCGATCCACCTACTTTCTCTAAAATGCTGGTAGGGGAGGGTGAGATTCAAAAGAATCTCAATAGGAAACAGATACCAATATGCATGTATGATAAGTATATAATGCATGTCGTGCTTGCAATACATATCACATGCTCACACCATGACATATCTGCATGCTCAATGTTTCAACAACATACTCATGGCCATAGCATAAATAGAAACAGAGCTTCAAACATCATATATATTTCACATAATCAAGCAAAGCAATAACATGCATCAACACATTAACACAAGTATCATACACATGCAAAAGAGGTAAGTTCCCTACCCTTATACTCTACGTAAGCTCCAGCTCCGCTTACTCACGATTAGAGCGAATATCGAACCACTATCCAAGCAACCTATCATCAAAATCAAGGACATAAGGTTATTCTCTATTCCAAATCATTACTTTCATAATTCTTAAAGTTGGTTATCATTCACAACCTTTAGGTGGCAACTCAAAGCCTAAACACACGCCTAAAGGGTTGGGAAATACTTGACCAAAGATCCCCTTTCGGATTAAAAAATACTGATTTTGCACTGAAGCACTCGAGTGAAGATGACCTCACTCGAGTGATGGATAACTTACACTCGAGCATGAATCACAACACTCGAGTGATGCCCCTATTCTCACCCGAGTCCTACAGAGTGAGGCACAAGAAATGCTTACCCGAGAGCACAGAACTCCCAAAACCAGAAGTGTACTCGAGCACAAAGATCAACACTCGAGTGATAGCCTAATGCTCACCTGAGTCGTCCAAAGTGCAACATATAAAGTGACCACCCGAGAGCCACTAAACCCTTAAAGTGACAAGCTCACTCGAGCACTACCCATAACACTCAAGTGATATCACAATACTTGTGAGTACATACACACACTCTTACCAAATTGCCCGCAATTGTTTACCCGAGATATGACCTTATAGCATAAATTATTTATTCACTCGAGTGAGACACCTCCTGCTTGAGTGATGACCCATTTCACTCGTAGGTGTGGAAATGTACACTTGCTTTTCCACAAAAAAGTGCAACTAAAAACTGAAGGGGAAAGGAAAAATATCTTGTTTCACTTGAGTGAGACACCTCCTGCTCGAGTGATGCTTATCAGAAGCCAAAAATGTAGCAACTGACAGAATTTTCCCAACTTGCCAAAACGGATTCCAATGGTTCTAAAACTCATACTATAATATCCCAAAAAGTGATTAAGGGCTAATGACTTCAAAAGTGGATGTAATTATTGTTGAATAAATACTTTTGGAGAATGTGTGATGGGAATTTGGATATTTTAATGATTCCAATGGCTTCCTTGTGAAAATTCATGTGGGGAGAGTGTTTATTGTGAAATTGGAACCATTGGGAACAATTGTACAAACGTTGAAAACTCTGTCCATTGAATCTCTGTATAGGGTAGACGATTTGTATGGACATTTTAAATAGGCAAATGGTGTCTAAAAATTCTGAAATTTTTCAGTATTAAATTTCACATGTCAAGCTTCAAAATGGATATATAATTTATATCATTTTGATTTTTGAGCTAAGAGTTATGGATTTTTGAAGGTTGCCCAGTGAAATTAATTATTTTCTGGAACAGTATGCAAAGATTGAAATTTTGGGAATTTTGTGATTCCATCCAGAAATATTCTATATTTTTTCTTAAAACTAGACTCAATAAGAGTTATATAGGCTTTGGAATCACTCCAATTCAATTTTTCTAGAATTAGTTATGATTTTTCAAAGTTTGGACAGAAATCTGCTAGAATTTCTGAAAAATCTGAAATTGTTGGAAATTAATCAGTAATTAAATATCATATAATATATGATATTAAATACCATCAACCTTCTTTCTCCAACCATTTTTGTACCGATTTCTCCCACGATTTAGCTCCTAACGCGTATAACTCCGACTCTAAGCTACTCCTCTTTATTATTTAAGGTTGTGAAGCTCAACATTTGGTGTTTCAAGGGTTAGGGTTCAGCCACCTTGAGGAAAAGCTAGTGGGAGCTTAAGGTAACTTCCAAACCTTCGTATATTAACTATTCTAGCCGCTGTGGGCAATTTAATCGGTGAAATTTTGCCGGATTGCCATTGGTTTTAAAGTTTGGAAATGATATGGCCTAGGGGTTATGCTGCCCAAATTGGATCTTAATGTTAGTTGTAACCTAATGTAATGGTTAATAAAGTGGTTAGGAGTAGAAAGGAACGCGTTTACGGAGCCGAAATCGTAAAACCCCGATTTTCTCTGGAGAGCTCATAAATTTCAGCCAGCTCTAGAAATGAGTCTTAGAGTTGGATTTTCAATGATTTGATGGTTCCATTGACTTCAAGAGTGAAAATTAAGTGGGGTTACAGTAGGTCACTTTTTCGGAAAAGGCCAAAAAAGCATAATTACAAAAAGGCCCTTGAAACCCTTGAAGTAGGGCTGCCAAGGTAAATTTGTAATTTGACATTGAATTTGATAATTCTGAGTCTGGAAATGTATTCCTTGGGTGGAAATATGTTAGGATAGCCTAGATTAGAATTTCAGGAAAAGTGCAACCTAACCGGGTACGGCGGGCCTGGGCCGGGTCCCTGGGGGCATTTTTGTAAATTTTCATTATAGAATCATATAACCCCAAGAAACACTATGGAAGTGTCTAAATGGTGCATTTGGAATTTTAGGATTCAATATTTGCCCTGTTCGTGATCCACCTGCGCTAGAGCACAATCGGAAAGAACAAGGTAGTGACTCTTTCTTTTATACTGTGTGTGAAACATTGTATGTATGTTTGTCATGCATTGAGAATACTTTGTGGATACATTGTGATGCTTTGAGTTCACAGCGCAAGCTGATGCATAGTGATACTTTGTGATACATAGAGATTGCAGCGAGAGCTGACGCATAGAGATTACAGCCATGAGTGCTGTCGTTTATGGCGAAAGCCATGATACATTATGATGCTGCTTAACATGATCATATATGTTATGTGTTTATACACTGTATGAGTGATTTGTTACTACAGAGATTCTTATGAATCTTATTCTTTCCATTGACTAACATTTCAGACAGGGCAAGTAGCTCCAAGGAGAAACGAACCACCAGGAGCGCCTATGATCTTGTAAAGATGTGTTGTTAGGTTGTTGGCTATCTATTTTGGACTTGGGATTACTGTTTATTTTTGAAATGTAGATATTACATTGATGTTGGTCATGTAATCCCCTAGTTGGAACTTACGACCCTTAGTTTATACATATATGAAACCCGGGAGTTGCGGGAATTTGGCTATGCACTCTGATATGTATGAATGTGATTGAACTGCGTAGAGTAATTAGATTCGGAAGATGAATCTAAGACCATGTTGAACGAATTTTAGAAAAGAGATTTGAGAAAAACGTAATCGTCGGTCTCTAATTCCTTTAAATTACGCATTTTCGAATCTTAATTATGGTTATCAAGGTAGGGGATTACACATACCAAAGGCCAATCCCACATAATTTCACATAAGGAACCCATTGGACAACTCAAAATACCCAAAATCACATCATAATAACATTTTCCCCGTTGGTTACACTTATAACACATTACCCAATTCCACAACTTTAACTTCCAAAGTTCCAAACTAATTCCAATGGTCATAAAACACACCCAAAAACCATTTGCCACACAAGACACAAGGCAATTCATCCATTACACAATATACCAAAATCAAGGCAATATTCAAAATTCTCAAAACTCAACCAAAAACTACAAAACATAGATCAAAAGGGAGCAAATACTCACCTCTTCCTCTTTCCAAGGCCAAAACCTTGATTCTTCATCTTTCCAAATTCCTCAAGATCTCAAAACGCCTTCTTTCACAAATCTAAAAACATAGCAATGAAGCTCTCATTACCATGAACAATATTATAGAAGAGTGTTTAAGCTAAATAGGACAATTAGCTAACCAAAAACCCACCTTTCTCTTTCTCTTTCTCTTTCTTCCTTGAGCTTGGGCGAACATGGAGGACAAAGAGAGAGAATGAGAAGATGATGAAGAAGTAGATCCTTGCCTCCCACACACACATAACTGACTTAAGAGAGAGAGAAGAGAGAAATAAGTGTTAAAACTTTGACCCAATCCAAGGGTCCAAATTGTGCCAAGTGTCAACATCTTATTCCATCTTCCATGAGCTCACATACACCCACATGCACATGATTCTGCCCCTTGATCTATACACAAATCAATCTCAACCATTGATCTTGAAGTTACCAATGAGTTCCATTTTCGGTAAATGACAATTGGTCAGTAACTTTACCGTTTTGCCCCTGATTATGGTAATTGCTCTTGAAGCACCACCAAATGTAACCCCCTTCCCACCTTAGGCCGAGATTAAGTTCTTAAACTCATAATTAAGTTGTAATTAGAGACCATAATGAAATTGGGACTTCATAAGATACTCATTTGCCCAAAAAAATCGGATTTGCAAAAACATTTTTTCAAAACTTATTCACAATGGTCTCAAGTTCTCAATACAACATAGTACTGGCCTGAACAGGTGGATTCCATTTACAAATATCAGAGTGCAAATAAATTCCCGACTCACTCGGGTTCCATTCATTAGATAAGGGATTTACAAAGGCACAAAGCCACAATTCAATACCCTTAACTTGGGGATTACACAAAATCTATATATACAATTCCAAAATCTACAATGATAACCATTAATTCCAAAATACACTCCTAAACAGGAGCTCTAACTACTCTTCGTCGCCCGCTTGCCTCTCGATCCTTCGGCCCTGTCTAAAAGGTTTAATTTTGGGAGAGTGAGATTCTAAAGAATCCCCGTAGTAACAAGTCAATCATATAATGTACAACAATAATGCATGAAATCAAATCATCATCCACACAAGCAACTACAACGGCAGTTGCAGCGGCAATGGTTAGTATGACACATGTCATCCCTGACGATTGCTCACGCTGAATTGCTCACGCTGTATTGCATCACAACAGTCAACACAGTATAATTCACCACAGCTGGGATCCATATAAAGCATATCATATTCGTAAGCCACATAGGCAAGATACACACACACAGCCCACGGCTGGTTTTCACATACGCCGCCCTCACGGGTCGGATTCACAAAGATCCATGTCGATTACGACGGCAGTCCAACGGCCGACTAGAGATGACCACTGTCACTCCCTATACGGCTCACGCTGACCTGCTCGCGCCGTAATAGACCATGGCACACATTTCACAAGTTCAATGATAAGATATGCATACCAAAACATCATACAAGATATGAGAGAAAAGTCACTACCTGAGTTCTTCCGGACGTGTCCTAGCGCCGGTCTCTCCCGAGGAAGGCAAATATCAAATCCTATTTTCACAATTAGGGACGAAGAGTTATTCTCTATTCCAAGACTTAATTCACTTCATAATACTTAATTGGTTATCATTATTGCTCTTTTAGAGTCACTAAATACCCTTAACAACACTCCTAAAGGGTAGGAAGAACTATCCCAAAGATCCCCTTTTGGAAGCACAAAACTGAGACTTTTCACGGTTTCACTCGAGCACAGATGACCATGCTCGAGCACAGATTGTACGGACACTCGAGCACAAATGCTCTCACTCGAGCATTGGTACGGACAGCACTCGAGCACAAGAGAAAGTGAGACCGCGAGTGCTCACCCGAGAGCACAAAGAAACTTTCAGGAACTGGCTCACTCGAGCACAAAATCCTCACTCGAGCACAAGGCTAAATGCCTCACTCGAGCACCCTCGAGAGAAGTCCAAGAAGTGAGAACCCGAGAGCACACTAAGCTCTCCAAGCACAAGATCACTCGAGCACAGCCATATGTGCTCGAGCACACACCTCACACCCGCGAGTGAGAAGGCACACTCGTGCAACTTTCCCGCGAGCATCAACCCGAAAGCATTACTCTCATCTGAAGCACCAGCTCACTCGAGCAGACACCCTGTGCTCGAGTGAGAAGGCAATGCTCGCGAGTGTCAGAGCACACTTGTGGCAATCAGCCCGCGAGTAAAGACCAGAAAGCAACCCTTCATTCTGGACTCACACCATCACTTGAGCAGCCCCAAGCTCACTCGAGCACGTTCTTCCCTCACTCGAGCACAAAGCGATGTGCTCGAGCATGGCTCATAAAAACCCAGACCACTCGAAGCATCAAAAGGGAAAAACCACTCAGTACTCGAGCAGAGTTCATCCCTGCTCGGGTGACCTTCATCCCTCACTCGAGCAGACCCCTTCTGCTCGGGTGATGTTCATACTTCACTCGAGCACACCCCTGTCTGCTCGAGTGAGTACCTCAGATAGCAGAAAACGCAGAAAACAGAGGCACTCTCCTTAACCTTTGCCCAATTGATTCCTATGGCCATAAAACTTAACCCAAAGCCATTCCCACACCAAAAACACCCAACAAATTCAATGGAATACTCAGAATCATCAAAATCCTACTCCATTATCATGGTTTGGGTTTTGGGCAACAATTTCATCAAAATTCCCATTTCATCCTATCATCATATTTCAATCTCTAATCTATCATCTAACATAAACTCATTCCAAAATGTCATTCTCATGCCATAAACATACCAAATGAACAGTGGCACTCATTTTCATGATTAGGCCAAAATTCCCAGAATTTATAAACTATTCCAAATGGCATGAAACTTAGATAGATAGGTTAGTTTCACTCACCTTATCAACTTCTCCAAAGGGAGTTCTTGATCCACCAACACTCAGATTTTCGTGTGGCACCAAACAACACCAAATGGCCCAACTATACACACCAAAATGAAGCCCATGATTCAAGGATCAACATTTATGAATGGTGTTTGAGCAAAGAAGATCATTTACTTACCCAAAATCACAAGTTCTTCTTTCTCTTTCTTGCCTAAAACTTCCGCCGGAAATGGAGGAAGAGAGGAGAGAGAAACGAGAGAGAGAAAGAAATGGGAAGGAGAAGCAAAAAGTTGTCTTTTGTCCACATGTGATCTCATCCAATGGCCACCACAATGCCACATGTCAGCATCTCCTTCATTCCCTCAATAAGCTCACACAAGCTAAGCACACTGGATCCCGACTCACGGTCAAAGAATCACCACCGTTGATCTTAAATACCACACATATGCACTAACATTTCCAATTTCCACTAATTATGACATTAATTAATATAGTCATAAAACACTTAATAATTCCGATAAATTCATAATTACCATTAATAATCACGATTATCCCTTAATCGAAAATTGGGATATTACAATTCTCCCCCCGTTCAATAAATTTCGCCCTCGAAATTTGTTACACATCATGGGGCATAAACTCTGGAAATCTTTTCTTCATGTCTGCTTCCGCCTCCCAAGTGGCTTCCCTTGGAGACATTCCCTTCCAGACCACTTTCACAAACGGTAAGCTTCGATGCCTGAGCCTCCGCTCTTCTCGATCGATGATTCTCTCTGGCTCTACCGCATAAGTGAAGTTATCTTGCAATTCCACTTCTTCATACTCAATGATATGTTCAGGGTCTGGTTGGTACTTCTTGAGCTGCGAGACATGAAACACATCATGCAATCTACTCAAACTCGGGGGTAGGGCTATCCGATATGCCACCGGCCCGATTCTTGCCAGAATCTCAAATGGACCAATGTATCTCGGACTCAGCTTCTTCCGCTTGATCGCTCTCCCGATGCCTGTGACCGGAGACACTCTCAAGAAAACATGATCCCCCACTTCGAACTCAAGAGGTCTTCTCCTCTTATCAGCATAGCTTTTCTGACGACTCTGTGTTGTAAGGAGCCTCTTCCTGATAACTCGGATTTGCTCAGCGGTTTGATCAACAAGATCCGGCCCATACAACTTCCTCTCAGACAACTCTGACCAGCACAACGGTGACTGGCACTTCCTCCCATACAGTGCTTCATACGGAGCCATCTGAATGCTCGCATGATAACTGTTGTTGTACGCAAACTCAGCCAACGGAAGATAATAGTCCCACTTTCCTTTGAAGTCAAGGACACATGCTCTCAGCATATCTTCAAGAGTCTGGATAGTCCTCTCTGACTGTCCGTCTGTCTGAGGATGGTAGGCCGTGCTAAACCTCAACTGAGTACCCATAGCTTCATGCAAAGCCCTCCAAAATCTCGAAGTAAACCGAGGATCTCTATCGGAGATAATATTCTTCGGTGTACCATGGAGTCTCACAATCTCCTTGATATAAATCTCAGCCAGCCTATCAGGAGAATAGCTAGCGTTGATAGGTATGAAGTGCGCAGACTTCGTGAGTCGGTCAACAATCACCCAGATCGCATCATAGTTCTTGATCTTGGGCAGACCCACCACTAGATCCATGGTCACACTCTCCCATTTCCATTCTGGAATCTCTGGACTCTGAAGCAATCCTGGCGGTCTCTGGTGTTCAATCTTCACCTTTTGACAGGTAAGACACCGCGCCACGTACTTTGTCACATCACTCTTCAACCCTGGCCACCAATACATAGATTTCAAATTGTGATACATCTTGGTCATACCGGGGTGAAGAGTATATTGACTCTTATGAGCCTCATCAAGAATTCTCAACCTCAAGTTAGCCTTCAGTGGAACATAGATTCTCTTCTGGTAACGCACCAGCCCACTAGGCGACAAGTCATAATCTCGAGTCTCTCCTCGCTCAACTCTAGCTCGGATCGACGAGCTAGCTCATCATGCATTTGAGCCTCTTCAATCTCAGTCCTCAGGTCATTCTCCCCTTGGACCACACCATAACTGGCACACAGGATTTCCTTCGAGAGATTCAAATCCCGAAAATCCTCTATCAGTTTCCATTCCTGGATCATCATTGTTGCCACTAGCACCGCCTTCCGACTCAAAGCATCCGCGACGACATTAGCCTTACCCGGATGATATTTGATCTCCAGGTTATAATCTTTCAGTAACTCCATCCACCGACGCTGTCTCATGTTCAACTCTTTCTGATCATACAGATATTTGAGACTTTTGTGGTCGCAGTACAGTTCCACTGTCACACCATACAGGTAATGACGCCAAATTTTCAATGCAAACACAATTGCCGCAAGCTCCAGATCATGAGTGGGGTAGTTCATCTCATGCGGTTTCAGCTGTCGAGAGGCATAGGCCACCACACGTCCCTGCTGCATCAGGACACACCCTAACCCCTGCTTACTCGCATCGCTGTACATGACGTAAGCCTCACTGGGAACAGGTATAATCAACACTGGTGCCGTAGTCAATCTCTCCTTCAGCTCAGTGAAACTCCGCTCACAACATTCATCCCACAAAAACGGTTGATCCTTCCTCGTGAGCTTGGTCATCGGCAATGCAATACGCGAGAAGTTCTGAATGAACCTCCGGTAATAACCAGCAAGACCCAGAAAACTGCGAATCTCAGAAACAGTTTCTGGCCTTTTCCAATCAAGTACTGCTTCCACCTTACTGGGATCCACTGATACCCCGTCTCGAGAGATCACATGGCCAAGGAACTTCACTTCCGTAAGCCAAAACTCACATTTGCTCAGCTTGGCATAGAGTTGCTTTTCTCGTAAAATTCTCAACACAATTCTCAAGTGTTGCTCATGATCCTCGCTACTCTTGGAGTAGATCAAGATGTCGTCGATAAACACAACCACGAACTGGTCAAGATACTGTCGGAAGATACGATTCATATAATCCATAAATACCGCCGGTGCATTCGTCAAACCAAAGGGCATCACAAGGAACTCATAGTGCCCATATCTTGTTCTGAAAGCAGTCTTCGGAACATCCGCCGCCTTCACACGCAACTGATGATACCCCGACCGTAGATCAATCTTGGAGAATACACACGAGCCAGACAATTGATCTAACAGGTCGTCAATTCTTGGAAGAGGATACTTATTCTTAACAGTTACCTTGTTAAGTTCTCGGTAATCGATGCAAAGCCTCAAGCTTCCATCTTTCTTTTTCACAAACAACACTGGAGCTCCCCACGGTGATACACTGGGTCGGATGAATCCTTTCTCAAGCAATTCTTCAATTTTCTTCTTCAATTCCGCCATCTCGTTTGGGGCCATACGATATGGGGCTTTCGATATCGAACCCGCTCCAGGCACAATCTCAATTGGGAATTCTACTTCCCTTTCTGGAGCACAAGGCTAAATGCCTCACTCGAGCACCCTCGAGAGAAGTCCAAGAAGTAAGAACCCGAGAGCACACTAAGCTCTCCAAGCACAAGATCACTCGAGCACAGCCATATGTGCTCGAGCACACACCTCACACCCGCGAGTGAGAAGGCACACTCGTGCAACTTTCCCGCGAGCATCAACCCGAAAGCACAACTCTCACCTGAAGCACCAGCTCACTCGAGCAAACACCCAGTGCTCGAGTGAGAAGGCAATGCTCGCGAGTGTCAGAGCACACTCGTGGCAATCAGCCCGCGAGTAAAGACCAGAAAGCAACCCTTCATTCTGGACTCACACCATCACTCGAGCAGCCCCAAGCTCACTCGAGCACGTTCTTCCCTCACTCGAGCACAAAGCGATGTGCTCGAGCATGGCTCATAAAAACCCAGACCACTCGAAGCATCAAAAGGGAAAAACCACTCAGTACTCGAGCAGAGTTCATCCCTGCTCGGGTGACCTTCATCCCTCACTCGAGCAGACCCCTTCTGCTCGGGTGATGTTCATACTTCACTCGAGCACACCCCTGTCTGCTCGAGTGAGTACCTCAGATAGCAGAAAACGCAGAAAACAGAGGCACTCTCCTTAACCTTTGCCCAATTGATTCCTATGGCCATAAAACTTAACCCAAAGCCATTCCCACACCAAAAACACCCAACAAATTCAATGGAATACTCAGAATCATCAAAATCCTACTCCATTATCATGGTTTGGGTTTTGGGCAACAATTTCATCAAAATTCCCATTTCATCCTATCATCATATTTCAATCTCTAATCTATCTATCTAACATAAACTCATTCCAAAATGTCATTCTCATGCCATAAACATACCAAATGAACAGTGGCACTCATTTTCATGATTAGGCCAAAATTCCCAGAATTTATAAACTATTCCAAATGGCATGAAACTTAGATAGATAGGTTAGTTTCACTCACCTTATCAACTTCTCCAAAGGGAGTTCTTGATCCACCAACACTCAGATTTTCGTGTGGCACCAAACAACACCAAATGGCCCAACTATACACACCAAAATGAAGCCCATGATTCAAGGATCAACATTTATGAATGGTGTTTGAGCAAAGAAGATCATTTACTTACCCAAAATCACAAGTTCTTCTTTCTCTTTCTTGCCTAAAACTTCCGCCGGAAATGGAGGAAGAGAGGAGAGAGAAACGAGAGAGAGAAAGAAATGGGAAGGAGAAGCAAAAAGTTGTCTTTTGTCCACATGTGATCTCATCCAATGGCCACCACAATGCCACATGTCAGCATCTCCTTCATTCCCTCAATAAGCTCACACAAGCTAAGCACACTGGATCCCGACCCACGGTCAAGGAATCACCACCGTTGATCTTAAATACCACACATATGCACTAACATTTCCAATTTCCACTAATTATGACATTAATTAATATAGTCATAAAACACTTAATAATTCCGATAAATTCATAATTACCATTAATAATCACGATTATCCCTTAATCAAAAATTGGGATATTACACCAAACACATTTCATATCACATTTCTTCATACCATGCACCCTCCCCTTCACATTCATTGCATCTTAAGCTTTGACACACAAATAAGCTTAAATACAGGGTTTCTGAGCTGATCAGAGTGCATATAATTCACATCTGAATCTCGAATCACCTCAAATTCTCCAAAAGGGTCATTAATCACTAATCATCCCCACTTTTAGAGTCATTAACCCTTAATCAAGAGTTGGGATCCTGCTAAACCAGGGCTTAACAGTCCACTAATCTTATGCTTATTCTCTAGCCTCAAATCTCAAAATTTAGGGGTATTACAAAAGCTACTGAGTTCACCACAATTATTTACTAGGCATATTGGTGATTAAAATGGGGTGTTACAAGAAGCACCATGACAAGTGTATTGCATCATAGCATAAACAATGATTTTGGACTGGTAAAGGAGTCTAGGCTGGATTCTCTAGGCTATATTGTTGTCAATGGGTACATCAGTATGAGATGGATTTCCTCTGACTTAGGGAAAACACAAACTTCTTGTAGTACAAATTAATTAAGCATTAAAAGATAAATTCAATATATCATTAGCTTTTTTTATTTTGTTTTACGACAATATCTCATTACCTAATCACACTTTGTTAGGCAAATTTGATGTATAATATATATCAATTATAAATTCAGTTTATTGTGCCGACTTATTTCCACCATCTTGCTATATGCACTTACGAACAAGAATTTGAGTTTCCCCATACTCTTCGCCATAGAGAATAAAAATAAGTATTGTGTATGACTAAAATCTCCCACATGGATTTTAGTCAAATTTTCAAAGGTTTTTGATTGGTTGTTTATCTCCCTCATGTGCATTGAAGATTGCTCCAAGCTCTCTTAGGAATCTCAACCTAAAAAGCATAATTATGTAGGAGCAACATAGTGGTTTTCAAAAGCAATCAAGAATGCAAAAATTGAAGGAATGTAAAAACTGAAAAAAATGATAGGTATGTTGAAAATTTTACAAAGAAAGTGTATTACAGGATAGTTGAAGAGTAGTACATAATTTCAAATTATTTTAAATAATATATTTTAAAATAGTTGAAGAGACATAATTGTTATTGAATAGAATAAAGTCTTCATTTCAACCTTGCTTACTGGAATAAACTCCAGTAAAATTATGCAAAAGATGCAATGCTAGTGAGCATAATTTTGTAAATTTCATCTTATAATTATTCTCTTCCTTAGGCATAATTGTTTTCATAGACACACAATTATGAATATCAATTGTTTCTAGATTTTCTAGGAGAAAAACCATAGAAAAGGAGAAGACATTTTCTAATTTCTCACAAGAGTGGATCTTGACAACCTTTAGTCTTGATAAGGAGGTGCCAGTAAGATTAGTATTGTGGCTTATTTTGTTCATCTTATCTAATCCTCACTGGTTATTGGCTCATTCGCAAATTACCTCACAAATCATTGTTCACTCCAACGAAAACGGCTTACAAAAAAAAAAAATAGCTCATCAACACTACCTTAACTGGCTTCAAAAACTTTCAGGCTTTATGCATTAGACAGTGGAAAACATCATTCAAATTTTGAATGCATCCCACATCTTAAAATAATTCAAACCTCCCGCCCTTTCATAATTCAACATTTTTGTTGCCCTTTATCAAACTGCTTAAATATATTATCATTGTTAGACTATAACAGAACTCCATTCAAAATTTGCTCAAACATATTTGTTGCAATTCTGGTGTGTCAACCTTACAACTACCATCTCTTCTACCATAGATGCATAGACCTTCATGCTTAAAAACTTAAAAGACTTTTTCACACTTAGAAGATGGGATCTCCTTGGGCCTCCTTATTTGTGTTATCCTGTTATCTTTTGCTTCAAGATGAAACAGAGACACATGAGTTGAGGGGGACACCGTTCACTCTGTCTTTTGGATAAACCTAATTTGGTGTGTTGGATATTGAAGAAAAGACATATTGGTATTATTACACTTCACTTTTCACTATTATTTCATTTTATTCCATGCCATTAACGCTTATGTTAACACATATTTTTCAAAATTATATTCAGTTTCAATACGAGTGGAACAGAGTCGTTCTTGCCAACTTAAACCCTTTAATGCTCCCAATGTAGGCTCACAATTAATGGTCTTTTTAGTCCCATGTTGTATTGTCATTTTGATAAATATGATTTTAGCTATTGACCCTTTAAATATGGATTTGTTTTGGTGGCATTTTTATATGAGTTGGTATGGTCATTTATTGAGACATACAACTACCTGCGGCTATTTATATGCAAACTATTCTACTACATTATCCTCCCACCCTTGACTGCTTCCATCTAACACTTTGATTCTAATTTCTCCTTGTTGGTGCTATCAGGCATGGAAGTAAACGAGGTTTTAGTCTTCAAAACTTAGCTGAAGGCGTGTGTGTGGGGCTTGTCTTGGTCATCTTGTAATACCCCAAATTTTGAGACTCGAGTCTAGAGAATAAGCCTGAGATTAGTAGATTGCTAAAACCCAGTTTAGCAAGATCCCAAATTTTGATTAAGGGTTAATGACTTCAAAATTGGATGCGGTTGGTGATAAATAACCCTTTTGGAGAATATGATGTGACTTGGCACTCGAATGTAATTCGTGTGTGTTGTGAGCAGCACCAAAACCCTGTATTTAAGTTCAATTGTGGATTAACATCCAAGTTGACTTAGAATATAGGGAAGAATTGAATGGGGTATTGTGTTGGAAATGGTGTTATAGTGTGTTTTGTTGTCATTGAAATTGGTTTGGAACTTTGGAATGGAAAAGTTGCAATGTTAGGTTTTGAAATGTGAATTGTTTTGACATGTTGAGATTGTTGTTAAAACATGTCAATGAGATGTGAATTTGAGTGATTTGGTGTTTCCAATGGATTCCCTGTGAAAAAATTATGTGGGAATGATGTTTGGTATGAAAATGGAACCATTGGAAGCAAAGATGCAAAATCTGAAATTTTGTCCAGTGAAACTCTATTCTTGGCAGTCAGTTTGTGTGAACGTTTTGAATGACCAAATGGTGTCTAAAAATTCTGAAACTTTCCAATCTTAAATTTTACATCCCAAGCTTCAAAATGGACATATAACTTGTGACATTTCGTTTTGTGAGCTAGGCGATATGACTATCCAAAGTTTGGGATGGAAACTGAACTCTGTTTTGGGGCAGTGATGAGTTTTATGTAATTCTGGAATTTTATGGTGATTTTGGGTAATGTCCCATTTTTTTCCTATAAAGATGACTTAAATATCTTTCATTTGGCTTTGAGATCACCTCATTTCAATATTTCTAGAATTAGTTATGATTTTTCAAAGTTAGAGCAGCAAATCTGCCAGAATTTCTGAAAAATCTGAAAATGGGAAATTAAAAATTATGACATCATCATATTATAAGGTGACATCAGCATGATATTAGAAACCACTTTCCCATTTCTTCTTCAGCCATTTCTGACGGTTTTACACAAAGAAGAGAGGGAGAGAGTGTTTTGAGAGTCTAGAGAGAGAAGGAGCAAGAACTCACAGGTAAGCTTGATTTCTCCGATAACTTAGCTCATAACCTACATAATCCTTCCTCTAAGCTTCTCTTCTACATGGATTAAGGTACTTGAAGCTTATTTTTTCTGTTTAAAAGGGGCTAGGGTTCAGCCATATTGAGAAAAAGCCAGAAGGAGCTTGTGGTAACTTCCGAAACTTCAATCTTTGATTGTTCCGGCTGCTGTGGTTGATTTAATCAGTGAAATTTCACCGAATTGTCTTTGTTTGTAACATTTCGAAAATGGGTTGGCCTAGGTGTTATGCTGCCCAAATTGATACTAAATAATAGTTCTAACCCAATGAAATGGTTAATAAAGTGGTTAGGAGTATAAAGAAATACGTCTGCGGAGCTAAAACCGAAAAACCCCAATTTTTCCTAGGGAATTGAGAATTTCGGCCAAGGCAAGTTTGGAGGGGTTAGAGATGGATTTTCAATGATTTAATGATTAATTGAGTTCAAAAGCGAAAATTAGGTGGAGTTACAGTTGGTCACTTTTTCGGAAAAGGCCGAAAAAGCATAATTACGAAAATGCCCCTGAAACCCTTAAAGTGGGGCTGCCAAGGGTAAATTTGTAAATTGACATTGAATTTGATAATTTTGAGTCCAGAAATAGATTCCTTGGGCGAAAATATGTCATAATAGCCCATGTCAAAATTTCAAGAAAAGTACAGCCGGACCGGTACAACGGGGCTGGGTCGGGTCTACAGGGGTATTTTAGTAAATTTTCAATATAGCATCATATAACCCCCAGAAACACTATGGAAGTGTCTAAATAGTATATTTGACATTGTAGGATCGAATGTGAAGCCCTGAGTTGCTGGCACGCAAATCGAGGAGAAAAGACTGGAGGTAAGGGACTTACCTTACTTGCATGTATTTGATATCTTTACTTGTGTAGTGATGTATGTAATTGCTTTACTTGATTGTGTAGAGCATATTTGAATAAATGAAGCTCAGTTTCTGTCTTGCTGTGGCCATAGTTTTGTTACATGAAATATTGAGCATACAGAAATGTCATTATGGGGCATGCATCTAGATAAAGCTAACATGTCATACACATAGCATCTATCATGCATGCATTATGGTATCTGTTTCCTACTAAGATTCTTTCAAATCTCACCCTCCCCTACCAAAAATTTAGACAGGGCAAGTGGCTGGTGGAGGGAGCAGCTAGGACTCCTTCGAGATGAGATTGTGTAATAAGAATTGTAATGGGCAATTGTGCCCTGTGTATCTTTAGTGAAGGTATGTACCCAGGATTGCCGGGATGATTATGTTGTGCACTTTGATATTTATATGAATTTGATTTATCTTTGTCTAGTAATTGTATTCGAAATATGAATATGAGACCAAGTTTATAAATAATTTCGAAAGGTATTTTTGAAAACCCCATCATGTGATGGGTTAGTAAATATTATTTGATTATTATTGGTCTCTATTTCATTTTAATCGCATATTTCGGATATAATTACAGAGGGGGTTACAATGCTCAACAAGATCATTTTAAAGGAATTTGTCTATTTTCTGCTTGGATTTTCTTGTCTGATGAAAGAGCAGGTTGCATTACACCTAGTTGTCTTTGATGCATCAGTCAGTCATTGAGTTTTGTATTCTTTTTTTCCAATATAACAAATATTGGGTCTTATATAATGGATATTGGCACTTATGTGAGATGCATTCACAGAATGAGTTTTAAAATGCGAGTTTTGTTTCTAAAAGTGCAAGAAAAAGTAGAACATCCAAAGAAAAATAGAGGAATGAGTTTTGTTATGCTCTTTTTCCTATTTTTGCTTACATAAGTCGTGTTTGATTGTCATTATTGATCTTATTCTTTCTTCTAACACGAAATGTAGATGTAGCACATGATCAATACTTTGGACAAGGGTCTAATTGTAATAACCCAAAAATGGGATTAAGGGCTAATGACTCCAAAAGTGATGTAATTTTTGTAAATGAACATTGTAACCCCCTGCCGTAATTAATATCCGGATTATGCGATTAACGTGAAATAGAGACCAATAAGACAAAACAACCTTTATAATCCCATCAACCAGACGGGGTTTTCACAAATACATTTCGAAATCATTCTAACACACGGTCTCATATTTACACTCCGAATATAATTACTATGCGAAGATAAATTACATTTATATAATTATCAGAGTACGCAATATAAATTCCCGGCAATCCCGGGATCATATCTTCGCACAATAATCATAGGGCACATTAGCCCATACAACTCAACCAATAGGGCTTACACAATCTACCCAAATACATACTCAAATATTGATCCAATTATACAATTCATATTCCCAATTACGCATTGATAACCAACTACTAAGCTCTCACCCAGAAACGAGTCCTCTTCGTCCTTGGATGCTTGCTTCATCCTCAATCTTCCTTCCCTGTCTAAAATGTTGATAGGGGAGGGTGAGATTCTGGGGAATCTCAGTAGGAAACAGATACCAATATGCATGTAAGATAAGTATTTAATGCATGACATGCTTGCATCACAATAACTCATGTTCACATAATGATGTATCCGCATGCTCAATGTTTCAACAACATACTCATGGCCATAGCATAACTAGAAACAGAGCTACAATCATTCATACATGTCTCACATAATCACGCAAAGCAATAACATGCATCAATACACAAATACAATTATCAATACATGCAGGAGAGGAAAGTTCCCTACCCTCTTTCCACGTAAGCTCCAGCACAGCTGCTCACGAACAAAACGAACACCAAACCACGATCAGGGCGACTATCCAACCCTATAACCAAACAAGGACATAGGGTTAATCCCTTTTCCAATTCCTTAACTCTCAAACACTTAAGTTGGTTATCATTCACGACCTTTAGGAGGCTAATTAAAGCCCAAACATATGCCTAAAGGCTTGGGAAACACTTGACCAAAGATCTCCTTTTAAAAGTGCAAAACACTGATTTTTGGGGGTGGGCTGCGGCCCAAAATCCGTGGGCTGCGGCCCAAAACTGCCCAGAAACATTTGGGCTGCGGCCCAGAATCCACGGGCCGCGGCCCAAAACTTCCAGTTTCTTGGCTGAACTTCCAAAAATCATAACTAATTCCAAAAAAATCGAAATGAGGTGATTCCAAAGCCAAAAGAAAGGTATATAAGTCCTCTTTCAAGGAAAAATATAGCCCTTCACTGGAAATCACCACACAAATACAGAATCACCAAAAACTCAAGACTGTCCCAAAACAGAATCCATTTTCGACCTCAAACTTTGGACAGCTATAACTCACAGTAGAAAAAACGAAATGGCACAAATTATGTGTCCATTTTGAAGCTTGGGATGTGAAATTTAAGACTGGAAAGTTTCAGAATTTTCCAATACCATTTGGTCATTCAAAACGCTCATACAAAATTACTGCGCAAAACAGAGCTTAAACCAAACAGATTTCCAATTTTCTACCAAAGTGTTCAATAACTCCAAAATTAATAACCAAGCTTATTCCCACACAAAATCACTCAAGGAACACAATGGTAACCTCAAAATGACCAAATTCACAACCCATTTATATGCCCTGTTTTGACCAAAGCATAAAACCAACACAAAAAGTGCCAAACTTCACATTTAAGCTTCAATTCAATACCATTCATTCAAAACACTTAACAAGGCACTAATTCCATGACAACAATAATTCAAACACCACAAGACCCTAAATCACGAAATTAGGGCTAAAATTCCAGAAATTTAAGGCCTAATCAATGGCCACAAATCTTATATGAGAAGGAAGCTTTCACTCACCTCAACAACTTTCCCAAAGGCACTTCATGATTCTCCCAAGTTCATAATTTCGTGATTCCTCAATCACCACCAATGGAGAATCTACAACCATAGGATGAAAGCTCTTAGCTCAAGGAACAATGTTAATGAAGAGCATTTTGGCATTTGAGGCCATTTGCTTACCTCAAATCCAACTTTTCCTTTCTCTCTCTTGGCCAACAATGGAGAAAATGGAGAGAGAAGAGAGAGATGAGTGTGTGATGATGAAGATGAGGAAGAGTGCAGAAAAATCTGCCCCCAAAAACGCATAGGAGAGAGAGGAGAGAGAAAAAAGTGGTTTTTGTCTCTTATGCCTCATCCTATGGTCCACCATAATGCCACTTGGCAACATCTCATCCCTTGATCTCTAATACCACACACATTTACACCAAATTCACATCATATTTCTCCCAAAATATTTAATTACACAATTTTATAATCAATCTCAATGCCATTAGCCCTTAATCGAAAATCGGGGTGTTACAAACACTTTTGAAGTATATGATGTGGATTTTGATCCGAATGTATTGTAATCAATGCCTAAACCCTATAGTTAAGCTTAATTGTGGGATAAAGCTTAAAATGAAGGATCAAGATTGACCAATGAGAAAACAAATTAATACCCTTCCTCATATTGTTAAAAACGTCCAAAAAGGGTAAAGGAGAAGGAAAGAGGAGTTTGGTCAAAATTTCAACTCTTTTACAAGGGAACTTTGGTCATATGGGTCACATATGCCTTAAAGCAAGTGGTCAACATTCTTTTTGTGTTTCAAAGTGCAACATTTTGGTGGAGACAAAGGAAAGGGAAGAGGAATTAAATTAAAACAAGTTGAGTCATTGACCAAGATGAAAAGCAAAGAAAAAAAAAGAGAAGAAAAATCAAATATGATTATTTTGCTTTAATCTCTCCTCTCTCTTTTCATGTAAGTCAGCCAAGTGACTTAGCTCACCCTAAAATAAGACTTTCGTCATCATTTTCCAGCAGCTCACTTCATCTCTCCTCTCCACCATTGATGTCCAAGTTGAGCAAGAAAGAGGGAGAAGAAAACCTAAGGTTAGTGCCCTAAATGACCATGAATGCCTAATTTATCTTTACTAATATTATTCATGAGGTTGAGGGCTATATTCCTATGGTTTTAGAATTTTGATTGGTGAAGTTTGAGAACTTGTGGAAATTTGGAAGTTGGAGAATTGAAGAATTGGCTTTAGGAAGAAGAAGAGGTAAGAATTAGAAGCATTTTGGTATAGTTGTTGTAATCATTGAGTATTGGGAATTTATGAATTTGCTCTGATTTTGGTGCAATTTTCGAATGGTATGAATTGGCTTATGTGTTGTGTAGAATTTGGTCATTTTGATGATTCCAATGGTTTTCTTGAGCAAAATTGTGCGAGAATGGTGTTTGGGTTGAAATGGGAATCATTTGGGATCAAATGTGAAAATCTGGAAAATCTGTCCAATGTAAGTCTGTTCTGGACAGTCAGATGGTGTGGACGTTTTGACTGGGCAAATGATGTTGAAAAATTATGAAACTTTTCAGTCTTAAAGTTCACATCTCAAGCTTCAAAATGGACATATATTTTGTGTCATTTCGCTTTGTAAGCTGGGAGTTTGAACTGTCCAAAGTTTGGCATCAAAACTGGACCCTGTTTTGGCACAATGTTAGGGTTTTGGTAAATCTGGACTTTTGTGGTGATTCTTGATAAATTTACATATTTTCCCATAAAGGGGACTTGAATATCTTTCAATGGACTTTGGAATCACCTTATTTCAAGTTTTCTAGAGCGAGTTATGAATTTTGGAAGTTTCCCTGGCTGTAGCCAAAATTCTGGCTGCAGCGCAAAACTTTCTGTGTGTGACCTGGCCGCAGCCAGAAAATTCTTGGCTGCAGCCAAAATGTTTCTGTGATGTTTTTAGTCATTTTTGGCTGCAGCCAGAACCCAATTTTTAGCACTTTGTGAGTTTGCAAAGCAATTTCCAACCTAGTACTCTCCAATCCTTTTAGGTTCTCTTTGAGCTTGTTATAACCATTTAGGGGACTCATATGGAACATATTCTAAGTGTTTGAAAGTAGGAATTGGGGGTAGGAAATCAATCCACCATTCTTGATTTTGTTTATAGGCTTTGATATTTGCCGCCCTCGTGAGCCAACTGCGCCGAAGGACGTCAGGAAAGGACAAGGTAGTGACTCTCTCTCTATACTATGTGTAATGCTCTGTATGTGTGTGTTATCACTATTCTGTGATGAATCTTTGATGTTGTTGCGGTTACAGCTGGTGATAGCTGTCGTTTACAGCGCAAGCTGTCGTTTACAGTGCAAGCTGTCGTTTACAGCGTAAGCTGTCGTTATTGTGATTACAGTGTAAGCTGTCGTGATGTTGATTACAGTAAGAGCTGTCGTATTGTGTATACAGCCGTGAGTGTTGTCGTTTGTGGTGAAAACCATGTATCTTTGAGATTGTTGCTGATGTTGCTGTTTGTGATTTATGTACATGCTTTGTGTTTATGCATTGTGTGAGTGGTTTGTTACTACTGAGATTTGAGACAGGGCGTGTGGCTCAAAGGAGAAGCGGCCAACCAGGAGCAATTAGGACCATTGGGGGTATATAGTTGAATTGGAAACGTTGGTTATTTATTTTGAACTCGGGATTACTGTATATTTAGAATCAGGAACACTATATTCGATTTTTATGTGTAATCCCCTAGTGTATACTTATAAACCTTCAGGTTTTTATATATAGAACCTGGGAGTTGCCAGGGATGCGGTTATACACTCTGATATGATTGAATGTATATTAACTGCACAGGTAATTATATTCGAATATTGAAATTGAGACCAGGATGGAAAAAAAAAGTTTTGAAAGTTTTGTGAAAATTTTACGGTGAGACAGAAAGTTTAAAACGAGGTTAAAGCATCCAATGGTCTCTAATCCGATTTAAATATGTGTTATCGAATTATAATTACGTGTTTAAAGTCAGGAGGTTACACTAATCCATGACCATTTTGCTCTACTGCTTGGAGAAGATCACTGCTACTGGATCTCTAACTTTGCCATACTCAAAATAAAGAGGGTATTTGAAAGAAGTTCCATATCAGGCCTCTGTCCACCACCCAGCTCGAAATCAATGTTGAAGACCTGCTAAAAACATTGTTTTTACCTTTTGCCTGTTCCGTAATTTTCTAGTGCACTTGCAAAATCTAGTAGTATAGTTGGTATGCTTCAAATCCTAGTACTTTACTTTATTTGTAAGTATTTTTTGTTACTACTTCTTTCTGTGGTAAAATCATGTTTTTGTAGATGTGTGTGGTCTCCTTATAGCAATGTATGAACCGGGTAGAGCCACTTCGGTGAAGATTATGGTGAAGAGGTGGTTTTAGATTTGGGAATTTTGTGAGGCAATAACACACTAAAGTCCCGAGTTATATTATGTTAATATTCGCATATTGATTACTAAATCATATCATCTTTATTCTTGATTCCACTTAGTTATGACAAGTTTGTAACTTGTACTCTATATGGTGGTTGAATTAATATAATTGTCCAATCATATGAGGCTATTCCCTGTGAAGGCCCAGTATTCATTGTGTTCCATTATGCCATGGAGACAAGGAACAATAAGGGTGAGTGTTGATGTTGTTGCATACTTTTTGTTATATAGCTTCTTAATATAGTTCTAATTCTAACATTTACCTGTAACGATTCAAAGTTGGTCCAATACTAACATCGTATTACAGTGCGATAAGAGTCTTCTTCAATCCAACTTTCCCTTAGGTGTTCCAATAAAGAGCTGCCATGCTTGGAGGGATACATGGAGATCTTCTTCTTCTTCCCTCACCATCATTTAGAAGACTACATAATGTTATCATATGTTCAGTCTTAGTTTCGAATCCAGCTGTATTTTAACCTTTTCATGTGTATTTGTTGTATTGCATTTATTTTTTAGTTGCAAATGTTTTTTCACTTAAGTGTATTTTTGGTTGTATCTTTAATTAGATCATTTTAATGTTTGGTTGTGTTGTGTTGTGTTGTTTTTACTTAAGTGGGATAGATGAGATATTGGTGCTTATAACTATAGCCTACGAAATACTTTTGATCCACAATTGTAACTTGTACGATATTAAAGATAAATATAAATATAAGGCCCAATATCCATATAATTGATTAGTGGCAAAAATAAAACTATCCATAACATGCGATTTTTTAACAAACACATAGAAGTATGGCAATTGAAATACTTCAAGTAAAAGTGATAAAAGGAAAAGTCGACAAAAAAAGGGCTTAAATCAAAATGCATAAAAACCCACTTTCATGACTCCAACTATTGGTGTTCTATATGTGATTCAAAAGCTTCTAAACCTAAACACAAAGGAAGCTTTCAAAAGCTTGTGTTGGTCCAAAATCCTCCTCCATTCTAAAGTTAAACTCAATTAGTTCCCGTTTCAATCATCCCCGTCATCAATGAACCCTAATTGCTCCCCCAATTGCTGGCTGGACGGCAAGTCATCATGAACTCTGATGTTAGGATTTCTATCTATTCACTATTTTGTTTCTGTAATTGAACTTTTGTTAGTTCATTTTGCTGAATGTTTATGAAGTCTCCTAACTCTATAATTTTACAATCCCTGTGCAACACGTGGGCGAGTAAATGCTAGTTGGTAAAGACAGTAATTCTAGATTGGGAAAAACATAATTAAGATCATTTTGCAACTCCTTTGGATCAATGATGCATTAAATATCAGAGTTATCTATGATGCACAACTCTTTTAGACTTGGAAATTCTTCCAAATTCAACTCAAAAAATATTGTTAACACTGTTCAATTCCCCAGGAACATTTTTTCCACTCCTTTGAACAACACATCCGCACCCTCCTAATACTAAATAACATTGGGTTCATTTATATGCAATGCCAAAACTATTGATGCTTCATCTTTTTCTATGGGCAAGGAATCAAGGCAAAGAAAAAGGAAGAAATTATCTAGGGCAATGAGACATTTTAGATGAAAAAAATTATTAATAAATTCAATCAAATATTTTTAAATTAATATGATATAAAAATTAGAAAATTTATTGAAATTAAAGAAAATTAAAAACAAAATTATAAAAAAAAACTTAAAGAAATATCACAACATCAAATTAAATATAATCTTAATGCACAACAAATTGTTTACTGAAATATAGGTTAGAATATGCTTGATTTATTGGGATCTTACTATTATTTTTAATTAAACAAAATTTATTTATATGCATTAATTGTTATTTATAAGCATGTTACTGTAAAATTCTTATCATTTTTATCTCATTTTAAAAGGTTGATTAAATGTTTTAGAAGATATTTTTTGGGTTAGTACACACCCTCTTATTTTAATAGTAGATAGATAGAATGATTAAAATTAATGAGGATGAGAGAATTGAAAATAAAATATAGACAAATGTTTGGAATAAAAATAAAAAAATTTATTGACCACGGAAAAACATTCAAAAATTATATATATATATATATATATATATATATATATATATATATAGTTTATCATATTTATCAATGCTTAAAAAGGAACTATAACACCAACATAGAGTTGGTCTAGTGGTATAAGGCTTCGCTAGATCCTTTTGACTCTCAAATTCAAGTCCTGAAAGAGTCACTTGTATTAGGAGGGCTGCAACCATAAGCCCCGACCCAGATACCAGATGATAATATAAAAAAAAAAGAATTGTAATGATAAAACCAAGTAGATATACCTAAACATATATCCATCTTTGCTTAGTAGGCATCTTAAAATCCCACTGAGAAAACACCTCAAAACCTTGAATAACAATCTTGTAGCTATCCAAATTGTTGAGAAAACAAGTTCCTTGGTAGCAATCCAACACTTGATAAGCATATATCAAGATTCTTTTATTAATGCAAGTTGCTCAACTCAACTAGAATATTGTTTTCACTTTGATTTTCTTCACTCTCCCACTTCACACTATTTCTCATACAATTCTTTCAAATTATTCAAACTTGATAGCACATTAGGCGAAAACTCTCCAAGTTCCAAGCAATTGTTGATATCAAGCAATTGCAACTTATGAAATTTGCCGAATTCAATTGGTAGATTTTCAATTGTAGATCCTAAAAGGCTAAGAGTTCTCAATTTCTCTAGCTTGCCTATGAAAGATATGTCACCCAACTTGCGTTGCTCTAAACAAAGCATTCTCAAGTTTGTTAAGCATCCAATTGAAGCACAAAAGTTTGATGCATTAATATTGGTCAATACTAATGCTCTAAGTTGCCTAGCTTATGCGAAAAAGCCTTATGGTATACTAAAAGAAGGATTAAGACTATCAATATGGAACATTTTGAGTCTAGTACAACTTATAGAATTTGGGAGCTAATCATTGATGCTACAGTTGCATGTAGATATGCCATTATACTTCTCAAATCTTTTGCACCAGAAAAAAATGTAGGAGGGGAGGGAAAAGTTTTTGAAAATTTCCCTCCCCTCCCCTTATAACTCTCCCATCCAAAAGATTTGTAAGGGAGGGGCAATTTTTTACCTTATCATGACATATTAACCAATAGTTATTTCTAATATTCCCAAACTACCCTACCCTCTTTTCTTCTTCCTATAGACACCTCTCATAGTCTCACCTTCCCCACTCCCTCTCAATGCTGCTCTCACCTTCTTGCTCCCTCCACATCGAGTTCATCATCACCATCATGTCCGTCACACCACAACTCGTTGTCACGGTCATCACGTCTCATTCTCCATGGAGTGACATTGAGCCCATCAACCTCTAAATCATATCATCGACCTCATCAACACAGGAACAAGAAGCCCAAGCGAGGAGTCGAGTTTTGCCGTGAATCCCACATACACATGTCTGAGTCATTATCCTCAAGGAGTTCATCTACTCCTTCCAAGCTATTGTGGTGATTCATTGAATGATGAATAGAAAGTGCTATGAATTTTTTTTATTATTTATAATTAAATTGCTTTAAGGTTTTTGCTCTTTTTTGTCCTAATAAAATTCTTTATTATTTATCATTTAAAAGAAGTGCAAAGATTCAGTGAAGTGTCAACTATGAATAGAAAACTAAATTGTATTTTTATTCTTTATTATAACTATATTTATTTATTTATTATAATTATAAATTTTTTATATGTATTAAATAATTTATTATCATATTTGATTTTTTTTATGAAGACCAAATTTCATTAAAATATCAAATGAGGTTATATATTAATATTCTACAGCTAAGAAAGGACATGAATATAGAGAAGCAAGAACAAAAGAGGTAATTCCTGACACTATAACTATATTTTGAAAATGAAATAGATCTAATAAATTCCATATATCTTGAAGAATTATATCTAAATGTTGCTTCGAATTCTCCACTTTATGCAGCCATTTCTTCCTACAGCAAAAAAAAAAAAAAAAAGGTTAGTGACTCTTTTTCATCTAAGTTAAAAAGGGGGCATTTAACAATCTAGATTAACGATGCTCTCAATCCTGTAATTGTCAATTGACTTATCAAAGTTGCATTCTTCCACTGCATGCACTGCACTGATTGACCTTGATAACAAATGAAAAAGTTTAGTAACTAAGAAGCACTAGATTGCGAAAAATCAACAATAATGCTCCAACCACTTGAAGGGATATTTTTTAAAAGAGAATTAACATTAGAAGCCTGAGGATTGTTGAAATTGACAATGTCCTTTGATGAAAAAGCTACAACACTTAGGGAGGATGCCACTTTAATTTTCTTGATTACTGTAGAAGGATCAACCTTCTTTCCTTTGTGAAGCAATTGATTTCTTTTATCCATAAGACAGATATGAGTTTAATAATCTGAGTTACTTCCTTCAAAAATCCATCCTTGCGAAGTTGGACAAGAGCTCTTTTAAGCTAAGATTTAAAAATAGGCAACGTATTGAAGGGGAAAACAATGGAAAGGGCTCCAAACCATAGAGCCCTTGAAAAAGGGCAAGTCACCAACAGATGCTCTAAATATTCCTCTTGATTGCAACCGAATAAACACTTGCCTTGAATAGGGAGATATGCCTATTAAGAATATCAACTGAAGGGATTGCATCATTTAAAATCTTCCAAATTAAAAGAAAATCCTTTGAAAGCAGAGAAATAGACCATAAGAATTTCCAAAAATCATCATTTGGCCCTTGATGTGTGGAGAAGGAGATTGTTTTGAAACCAAGTGAGACCTTGTATTCTCCTGAAGGACTGAACAACCAAATTAACTTATCTTGGCCATTTAAGAAGGATACAGGGATCTGAAGAATAGATCTAGCTATGTGAGAAGGATAAAGATTCCTTACCAAGTTGAGATTCCACCTAATAGGACACCAGGTAGATGGAAGATGTAACCCCCTCCGTAATTATATCCGAAATACAACATTAGAGTGAAATAGAGACCAATA
Source organism: Inga laurina (assembly GCA_963855925.1). Lineage (NCBI taxonomy): Eukaryota > Viridiplantae > Streptophyta > Magnoliopsida > Fabales > Fabaceae > Inga > Inga laurina. Next base: position 9,106,340 of record OY979713.1, read on the forward strand.
ATAATCAAAATTCATTTACATTCCCCATCCTTAAGATAGGGTTTTCACAAATACATTTCACAAACACTTTAACCTGGTCTCACATTCATATTTCGAATACAATTACTTCGTAAAGATAAATCACATTTATATAAATATTAGAGTGCACAATAATAATACCGGCAAATCCGGATTCATACCTTCACTAAAGATTCATAAAGCACATACGCCCTTTACAATTCCTCAATGGGGATTACACAAATCCATCTCCAATACATAACCAAATAACCCAATAAACATCCAAGCACATATACATCCAATATCCAATTACCATTATCTCAAATAGCAATGATAACCAACTACCAAATCCAAATGCTCATAAGGGATTCTCGCCGCCCCTAATTGCTTGCTCCTTCCTCGAGCCACTTGTCCTGTCTAAAATGTTGGTAGGGGAGGGTGAGATTCTAGAGAATCCCAGTAGGAAACAGATACCAATATGCATGCAAGATAAGTGTTTAATGCATGACATGCTTGCATTACAATAACTCGTGGTCACATAATGATATATCCACATGCTCAATGTTTCAACAACATATTCATGGCCATAGCATAAATAGAAATAGAGCTTCAATCATTCATATATGTTTCACATAATCAAGCAAAGCAATAACATGCATCAATACACAAACACAAATATCAATACATCAAGAGAGATAAGTTCCTTACACTTATTCTTTCCACGTATGCTCCAGCATCGGCTACTCACGATCCAAGCGGATATTGAACCATAATCAGGGTGAATACCTAACCCTATAACCAAATCAAGGATATAGGATCATTCTCTTTTCCAAATTATCATTTTCATAACACTTAAAGTTAGTTACCATTCATGACCTTTAGGTGGCTAATCAAAGCCTAAACACATGCCTAAAGGCTTGGGAAACACTTGACCAAAGGTCACCTTTTAAAAGTCCAAAATGCTGATTTTTGGGGGTTGGCCGCGGCCAGCCTACCCATGGGCCACGGCCAATGGATGCCAGAAGGTATTGGGCCGCGGTTCATAACCTCTGGCCGCGGCCAAGAAAATTCTGTTTCCTGGCTGAAGTTCCAAAAATCATAACTAATTCTAGAAAAATCGAAACGAGGTGATTTCAAAGCCAAATGAAATGTACTTAAGTCCTTTTTATAGGAAAAATATGTACCATTACTGGAAATCACCACAAAATCCCAGAATTACACAAAACTCCATACTGCCCCAAAACAGAGTTTAGTTTCAATCTCAAACTTTGGACAACCATATCTCACAGAATACTAAACGAAATGACACAAAATATATGTCCATTTTAAAGCTTGGGATGTGAACTTTAAGAATGGAAGATTCTCTTTAACAAAGCTTTAAAGCCATACAACATCAATTAGAGCTTGTTCAAGCCTAGTTGGAGAGTCTAGAGAGAGATTTCAATAGTCAAGAATATGATTCATCCTCCCACAACCTATATCATGAACCCTATCTCCAACAATCTTTTCCACCACACCAACCCTTCCATAGTCCTTCATTCCCCCCACAACCCCTATATAGACCTCAACATGACTTTTGTTCCCCACTATACAACCTAAATCTTGACCCCATCCCTTCACCGCAAAGGCCACCCTATGAACCATCTCCTTTACACCATATACCCTCTTACTCACTATACCAACCCTCATTCTAATCTTCATTCCAATCATTTCACCTACTACTTTGTGAACCCTCCCCACCATCCTTCCTTGAACCTCTACCTCCATTTTATGACCTATAACCTAGTGGATTGGATACCATTTTCTCACCTCATAACATGATTCCCTAACAAGTGCCTTAACAAGAAAGTATGAGACATTCTAAAAGTAATACCTTCAGTTACTCATGTATCAAGGAACAATTGATAACTCTAAGGAGATAGAAGAGCAATTAAAAGATATTGATGAATTCTTCAAGACATACCATAATCACATGTTATAGGTAAAGACAGGAGGTGAAGTTGGAACCTATTGGTCTCAAGACCTAAAAAAAGAGGAACAAGGAACCCAAAATCAAGAGCTTTATGCTACTTCATATATGGAGAGTTCTCAACCTTCAATAATTCCATCAAATACATCCATTCAAGCATAAGAAGTGAAGCATGTACAATAAAGTAATGAAGAGTCTTTCTTACCCTTTGGTAACAATTCTATCCTTATAAAAGTTGACTCTCCTACTACTTTGATTGATGAAGTAATTCATGATTTGAGTGATAAAAAGGTGGATGAGGAAATAATTGATGAATTCCCTCTAATGCTTGAACATGTAATTGTTCAACCCATTGATTCTAGTAGTGGTAGCTTGGATGAGCCTATGCCTTGTAATGATTCTACTCCTTTGCATGATACTTGAGTGATGATTTGCATGATAAAGATGATGCTAGTGCTGAAATTACATGTTCTTGTTATGAAAATAAAATGTGTATGGATTACATTGATGAGAAATATCCTAAACTTGTTGAAATGCATAGAAGTAGGGATGACCATTCTCTAGAACTTTGTGACATGCATGACATGCATGATGTTGAGAATCAAACTCCTTTATCCTTATCTTCTTTTCCTTCTCTTACTTGTCAAAGTGACTTGATGCACTCCAATTCTATATTGGATTCTGCACTTTCCACTCCACATAAGAGTGAAGATAAAGATGTTACATAACAATTGATCACTAATCCTAAGGTCAATCTTTGTTTGCAAGAGTTTAATGCACACATTTTTTATAATGACAAGCATGTACCCATTGTTTCAATTGATAGTGCTTTTGATTTAGCAAGTGAAATTCACCTCGATGCACTTGAATTGCTTAGACCTAGTTTTGTGCTTTATGATGACCATACTTCTTTACAAAATGATGTCAAGCATATTCATGACTCGTATTCCCAAATCTTATTATGTGATTTACCTCATGATATATTAGGATTTGATGGTGCTAATGATTCTATTAGCTAGGATTGTGCTATGGATGATAGAGTGGTGCTTTGTAATGACCCAATTTTAGATTAAGGGCTAATGACTCTGATGTTGATTATAATTAGTGTAATTAAACACTTTTGGATAAATGTGATATGAATTTGATATAAATGTTCATAGTGATGATTTATTAATCATAGTGAAAACCAGGGGCAAAATGGTAAAATTGGAAATTTACCGACCAATTGGTCAGTTACCAAAGGGGAAACTCATTGGTGATTAGAGATCAAGGGTTGAGATCTATTGGCTATGAGTCGGAATCCTATGCTTTAAGCTTATGTGAGCCCATGGAGGGAGTGAATAAGATGTTGACAAGTGTCATTTTGTGGACCAAAGGATTAGGCACAAAAGACAAAAACTCACTTTCTCTCTCTCCTATTCGGTTATGGGGATATGGACCAAGGGAAAATTTCACACATCATCGTCATCTTCCTTATCTCTCATATTCTCTCTCCTTCTTCTCCATTTTTGGTGACCAAGCAAGGAAAGAGAAAGAGGAAACTTGGATTTGGGTGAGTAATGGTTTGCATATGCTCAAATTCTCTTCATTAAACTTGTTCATAGTGTTAAGAGCTCCATTTTGGTGGTTTTAGAATTTTAAAGGTGGTATTTTGGGAGTTGGAGCAAATTAGAAGTTTGAGAATCGAGGTTTTGGTTTTGGCAAAGTGAAGAGGTAAGAATTTGATGCTTTTTGGTATATTTATTGTGATTTTTGGATACGTTTAAGAAATTCTGGAATTTGCCCTGGTTTTATGCCAATTTTGAATGTATGGATTAGATGTTGAATGATGTTGGAATTGGTTCATTGTGAAGTTATTTGAGTGTTGGTAGTGGTTTTGAAGTTTGGAAGTGATTTGAATGAATTTGGGTAATGTGTGTGAATTAGAGACCCAAGAGTATAGATTGTGATTAAAATAGTTTTTGGGTGTTTTGGAGGTTACCAATATGTTCCTTAGGCAATGAATTAGAGACCCAAGAGCATAGATGCATGAAAATTAGTGTATGCTTCCGAAAAGGGGTCTTCAGGGTAGTTTCTTCCAACCCTTTCAGCATGTGTTTAGGCCTCTTATAGCCACCTAAAGAGTCTAAATGATAACCAACTTAGAGTATTATGGAAATATGTACTTGGAAAAGAGATTGATCGGTTGTCTCTAATTTGGTTATAGGATTTGACATCTGTTAGACTCGTGAGCCCACTGTGCCGAAGAACATCAGGAAAGATATAGGTAGTGACTCCTCTCTTATACTTTGTGTAAATGTACTGTATGTATGCCTATCATGCATTGTGTTGTTGCTGCTACTTCGTGATGCTTTGTGCCTTATGACGTTTTGTGGTGCTTTGTGCTTTGTGATGTTGCTGCATAGTGTTTACAGCGAAAGCGGGCATTGAGATTATAACGAAAGCTAGCATAGTGATTACCACGAAAGTGGGCATAATGCAATGTGATTACAACCGTGAGTGCTGTCGGTTGTGGCGTGAGCCATGACTTATAGTATTGCTGCTGAACATGATGAAATTACATGCTTTGTGTTTATATATTGTATGAGTAATTTGTTACTACTGGGATTTTTTAGAATCTCACTCTTTCCAATGACTTTCATTTCAAACAGGGCAAGTGGCTCAAAAGGGAAGCGGACAACTAAGAGTGGTTAGGATCTCTTAGAGACATTTGGTTGGGGATTGTTTATCTGTTTTTGGTTTGGGATTATCATTTGTATATGAGATGTAAATAATAATTTTGGATATGTAATCCTCATTTTGGGAAACTCTAAACCCATTGTATATATATACATGTAGCTCGGGGTTACTGGGATTTTAGTTACGCACTCTGATATTTATTATGTGATATAACTGCACATGTAATTATATTCGAAAGTGAATGTGAGACCATATGAACTATGTTTTGAACTGTTTTTTTTTGACACCCCATCTTGAAGATGAGGGATTTTAAATGCTATTTATGGGTCTTATTGGTCTCTATTTCACTTGAATTTCATAACTCGGATGTAATTACCATAAGGGGGTTACATGCTTGACCATGTCACTACCATTACTAACATTCAAATTGATTCTTTGATACCTAGTATTGCCTGCTATATGCCACTAGTTGGCTTTATTGGTTGTGAGAAGCACCTATTATTGAATGCACCCGACTCTAGTCTTCTCACATTACATACACCATTATGCCATTTCATTTGTCCAAATGCTTTCCATGGATTTAAGTATTTTGATTCATGTGGCATCTTTAGAGTAGGTACTGCTGTTGTTTTGGTTAATTCTTTGCAGGCTAATTCTCTTGGTGGTTGCGCTTATTCCTATTATCTTTGGATTTGGGAACCTCTACTCCTACTTGGGCTTAAATTGTTGTGGAAGCTTCCTTTTAATTTTCCTATCTAGCTACAAGCCACCATGATTATAAGGTTGTCTCTTTCCTTATCTTATTCTAAATTTAGTTGATCATATGCTATTGAACAAGTGTGGGGGAGAGACTACCAGTAGTACAAAGGAGTTTGTTTGTTTGCATTTTTCAATTGAATAAACTCCATTTGGAATCGTACTCTTGTGCTAAGCGTTATCCTACACTCCCCTTTTCTCTATATCCTTGTGCATAATTTCTAAGAATTATTTCCACTTATGTCTTGTCTTTTTGTGACGATGATGTGTTGTGCTTCAATTTTGAATTGGACTTCACAACATTCACTTTACCCAAGAGATAAGTGCGTCTAGATTCTTTGTTTTTTGTGCATTACATTGAGGGCAATGTAAGGATTGAATGTGGGGCTGTGTGTTTATTCTAATAATGGATTTCACTGTGACATCATATGCCTCTATCTATTGCTTGTGTCTTCTATTGTTTTTGGTCCAATTCATTGAGATTTTTGAAGCCTTTAGTCATGATCAAATATCTCAATTACTCTTAGTTAGATTCATGATTGAAACTTGCTTTAAATTAGTGAATTGCCATAAAATTCAAATGTTTTAATGATACATGGTTTAATTTTGATGAGTTTGTTAGGGAACAAAAAGCCTAGTTGGAAGGTGTTTTGGGCCTAATTGTTTATTTCATTGTGTGATTTATCCACTTAGATTATTGCTCTCTAGAACTTGTTTTGTTTCTTGCTTGAGGCTACATTTTGCAATGGTATGGATAGAGATGACATTGACATTCATTTCTAAACCTTCTGTTGATTATTTATCTCCTTGAGTATGAATTATTTGGTAGTATTCATTTAATTGCTTCAGTAGAATGAATTAAATGATTATTGCAAGTATGGAGCTAGAGGTAGCTTAGTTCCACCCTCTTGACTCATATTATGGAATTCATATCATTAGCAAGCAAGGAAGACTAAAACCTCAACTCAAGGGAATCCCATTTTATTATTATTCTAGTTTATTAAATTTACTTTATTGTTATTGTTACTTTCGATTCTGTTTGCTTCTGTTTTAAAAACTAAAAAATACAAAAATATTGTTTTAGCTTAGATTACTTCATTAGTTTTAAAATCAAATTCTCAAATTGATTTCTCACAACTTTAAGGTATTTATCACTTTACTACTTAAAAACTTGGAAATTAATCTCCTCAAGAGAACGACCTAGGTTGAGCTATTACGCTACATTTTCAAACCTAGTTTTATTTTGTGAACTCACATGACATGGGTTCATCATGGTGCAGTGGTGGCAATGGCAAGTGGTGAAAGTGACAAAGTGGAGGAGAAGGTAGTGGTGGCAATGGCAACTGATGACAGTGACAACGTTGGAGGAGGAGGTAGTGTCTATGCGGCAGTGGCAATTGTAAAGTGGTGGTGGCAGTGGCGGGCGGTGGCAGCGATGGCAGAGGAGGTAGTGGTGGCGATGGCAAGTAGTGACAACAACAAAGGTGAATGAGGTAGTGGCAGTGGCGGAAGCTTTCATGGCAGCGACGGCAATGGAAGAGGAGGTAGTGGCGATGGTGATTGTGGGGTAGCATGGCAGGTGAAATGAGAAAAGTTAAATAAAGATAAATAAGACTAAAAGGGTAAATTGAGCATTTTGAACAATGCAAGGTGTAGTAATGAGTATTCATAGAGAAATGTATGAATAATGATTACCAATAAACATTACCATGTTAAACCCTATTGCTAGGGGTGGGCATGGGCAGGGTTAGGCCCTTGCCTGATGCCAAACCCAAAAGGATGAATGGTCTGCATTTTGCAGCCTGATGCCCGGCCCTGCCCTGTAGAAGCTCTAACCATTTTAGGCAGGGCAGGAGCGAGCTAGGCAGGGTGGGCTTCCCTATCCAAATGGTAACTCCCTAACCAATATCATATGTATAAAAACTTCAATTATACCTAATAAATACTATTAAAAACTTCAAATACATTCCATAATTTCACACCTTGAATAAATATATAACTTGACTCTTGAAATTAAAAAAAACTAACATACGTCTTAATAATTACATGACAAATTATGAAATAAAATGTGTTTATGTATTAATATTGATTGATATGAATAGGCATAATTGCATTAAAGACTCTAAAGAAACTAAAATTTTTGTCTTTGATCTCAATTTTTTAATGTTTGTATCATCTATCCAAATGAAAAAATTATGTCCATCTAAAATGCAATGAGTTATATGTAAACTACGGTGGATAGATATTAAATAATGATATAAAATCTTTCATAAAAATGAAATAATATATATATATATTAAATAAAATAATACCTATAGAATACTATTTATTTTATATAAAATAATATATATTTTAAATAAATTGTATATAATTTTTCGGGCAGGGTGGTACCCCCTATCTGATGCCCAACCCAGTTTGATAGTTCGCCTGGCCCAAAGATGCTCAAATTTTTTTCGGGGCACTTTTTCTGGGCTGGGCAAGGCAATTTTTTACTGGGCTTAGGTAGGCATACCGGGCTCCTGGGCATTAAGCTCACCCCTACCTATTGTCATGTTAAAGAATAACAAAATACTTTTTTATTAATAATACAATCATAATTACTATTACGAGTGTCTAATGAGATTAAATCAAACAGATTTGAGTTATTTCACAAAGAAATGCTAGATTAAAGAAGGGATAAGAAAATAAAGTACCAATTCATGGGCTTATTGTAGAAGGTATATGTATAGCCTTCTTATATAGTCTTGCCATTTATTTTTAAGGGTTAAGGAGCAAAGTTTATCAATAAAGTTTTAAAGAATGAGCGCCTAGTACAATTATGTTTTAAAGAGGCAAAAATACACATAAAAAATTAAAAATTGAGTATCTAACACAAAATCGTTAAATTTGAACTAACGCTGTTAGGAATTTTTTCCTCTTATAATTTAACGCCGTTAGATCAAATTTAATGATTTTATGCTAGGTGTTCCACTTTTAATTCTTTATATGTATTTTAACCCATTTAAAACATAATTATACTAGATACTCCTCCTTTAAAACTTTATTGGTAAATTTTCTTTTTAACCTGTTTTTAAACATACCCTCCTCTCTCAATGTTCACTATCCTCAGGCACCTCATCCCTAAACTCTCTTGCGACACGCTCCGATAGTCTGATAGCTTCTCCAATTCAGCCACCGCCTCTCCTGCTCGTCATCTTCTTCGACACGGCTGACTTGGTTCTTGTGTGGCACGTTTTTTATCTTCTTTTCGGACAAGCTGCTCTTCAAGGAAGCCAGGGATGAATTATATACATCGTCTCACACCGAGAAGGAATAGAGCAGAGTGAAGGCAGCGAGAGAGATCGAAGCAGAGGAAGCAATTAGGGAGGAGTTTAACCACGTACAAGCTGATTTTTGAACCAAGGTAGGTCCCTAAGCATTTTTCCGTCTTCTACTCGTTCAATTTCTTCAGTTTGGGGCTTTGGGGGAGGGATTGAATCTTTGTTCTGAGGACAAGGGATTGCTAATTAAGAGTTATAATAATAGTTATGGGAAGGTATAAGTTGAGTCTGAAGGTTTTGCTAGACAGAGGAGATTGGTTCGGTTTCTTAATGGGACCTACAAGAATGTTCAGATGGTAGTAAATATGTCATAGGAATGTATATTGTTGCCGAGTTAAAATCAATTTCTGGTTGATGGTTCATATTTTTCTATAAAGAATCAGGAACTTATATGTTGAATTAATGTTGCTTGATGTTGAATCAAAACCTTGGATAATTTAGATAAGAATATCGGCCCTGATCCAAAGTTCTTGTGCTGTAATTTTTGTAGCTTTAATGTTAATATGTCCACATGATTGAAGGGTGCAGTGATGCCTAAGAATTGGTAATCTCAGGATATGAAAACAGGTTTAAAAGAAAAACATGCTTGCTGTGAACTTATTTTCCCTGTTTTTATTAGTGAAGGTTTTAAAGAGGACGGTTTAGTTGCTGTTTAACATGTTAAATGCTGAACAATTATTTAGAAGGTTAAAGCAGGTTTGAAAATATTAAAATGACGATTGAATAGTAGAGGTTATAAATTAGTTGGTGGCAGATTTTTTGAATCTGTTGGAGGACCAGAGATGTTTTATTGTTTCTTATACGACAGATGTTAGAAACTTTAAATACTAGTTATTTTGGTTGAATGCTGTAAAGGCTGGAAGAGTTTCAGAATTAGTGAAGAAGCGTTGTTCATTGTGTTTAGGGGCACCATGGTATGCTTAAATGATTATAATGATATGATGTGGATATCATTTACATACTTATGGAAGGAAAGCTTGTAGGGTCTGGAATTTTTAAGTGAAAACAGAGAAGAAACCATTGTCTAATGCCCTCAAGTGCTAGATAAGAATATGTGTGCGCTTATGGTGCTAAATTTATTTAGAAATTGCTGTTTTGATGCACTACTCATTACTTAAAGTACCTGAAATTATTTTTGCAAGAAGGAATTGAATTTAAATAAGTTTAAGTGTTTTAATAAGCTAGAAGGAAGAAGGGTGCAGGTACAAGCTCTAATTTAAGCTTGAAATCTAAAAAAAGAATCTAGTCAAGAGTTAAATCAAAAGAGTGTGGGGGCTTTGAAAAAGATTAACTATGCTATTAAAGTATAGCACATATGTATATTAATATGATCTTATACATATATAACTTATAGGTTTTGGATTTGTACCCAAACCCGCCAAGGAGATACCAAGAAGGAACAAGAGAAAGGGATAAAGGTAGCTTTAATCATTAATTTTGTATATTTTGTTTTGATTGCATGTTTGTTTGTGCCGCTATTGCTGCAGATAAGCATGAGAACATGTGAATTCCTTACTTCAGTTATTGCCAAGGCCATGTGTAATAATTAGTTTCAATCGCACTTCATATAGATTATTGCATAGACAATGTACAAATGTCCTGTTTCCCTCTCACTTCGCATAGATTATTGCATTGACAATGTACATTTATGGTTGATACTACTATTTTTCTCCTACATGGCACAATTTGTCTGGCCGTTGCTTTTGAAACTTCCATGATTTTGAAATGTGCTTGTTCACTAATGTTTTCCCTAGTCTATTGGCAGGGTTGTGATTTGTTCTTATGATTTGTGTAAATTACTGAAGATGAACAGATCTGAACGTTTGAAGAAGCATAGGAAAAGTAATAAGCTTTCTGGTGATAAATATGAGGAAGAGGGTGTAGGGACTGCAGCTCGGACCAGGCCATTCAGTCTTGAAGAGATTTTGCGTAGAAGAAAAAACAAAGAATTACTTGAAGTAAAAGACTCTGCAAAGGAAGCTTGGAATGGATCACATGGAGCTTCTTCTGAGAATGTTTCTGATTATTTTGAGTCAGGGAGGGTCTATAAACGTGAAAAGATTTTATCTTCCATTGTGGAAAAGCATGTCTTGGAGGAACCAGAGAAGTATAGTTCTAGAAAGAAAGTTGAAAGCACTTCTAGAAAGGAATATAATTCAACTGATGGGAAAGACAGAGGAGCTTATGATTCAGAAACTAAACTAAGGGTGGATTTAAGTAATATGGGCTGGATAAATAAAAATAGTACAAGTGACGGGGAGATGCATGGTAGGAGAAAAAATGATGGAAGGGTGATTGACAATTCTGAGTATGAAGCTGAAAATAAACGGATAAGGGATTCAACTAATAGAGATAAATATTTAGAAAGAGATAGGGAAATATCTCAAAGGAAAGTAAAGAAAATGTATCTTATTGTAGATGATGAAAGTCCTGGGGACTATAAAACTGAAAGGAATCGTAATAAAGATACTTATGATCATGGGAAAAGGAGAAAGTGGTCAAGTGATAATTCTGAAAATGTAGTTGAACAGAAGCGGCATTTAGATATAAGCAGTAAAAATAAACATGCAGATGGTAGAGGAAAATATGGAAGAAAATCCAAGAGAAAACATGATACTGTAGATGAAGATAAAATCCAAGGTGGGAGTGCTGCAAGGAAGCAATATATGGGGAAAAATCGCGACCCTGAGGATCAGGTAAAGAAAGAGAGGCAGGAATCAGTAAATTCCCATTATGAGGAATCAATGGCAAAGAGGAGATGGTCAGGAAGGCGAGAGCATGATGAAAGAACAATATCTCCGGATCTTTCACCTAGGGCACAAAGACGTACTTACAATGGAGAGCATAAAGATTTGCCTGCACATTCTCTAAAGAACAGTTCTAGAAGATCACATTCTGATGCTGATAGGGGTAGGGCAGCAACTAATGGCTCAAGAAGTCACTATCATCGACATAGTGGGTCTACAAGTGGGCTTGGTGGCTATTCACCAAGGAAGAGGAAAACTGAGGCTGCTGTCAAGACTCCTTCTCCATCAAAGCATTCTTTGGAGAAGAAAAGAGCTGGATGGGATCTTCCGCCTGGGGGAGCAGATAATTCTTCAGCCTTTCAGTTGTCAAATATTACAATATCATCAGCTGTACATGATGTGGCTTCTGCTGCTGCTGTGGATCCAGTCATTGTGAAGCCTCCTGTGTCTCATCTTAATGATTCATCAACAGGAAAGAATGCTGACATTGACTCTGTCCAACTGACACAAGCTACCCGGCCTATGAGAAGGCTTTATCTAGAGAATCTGCCATCCTCTGCTTCTGAGAAAGCTGTGATGGAGTCTCTCAATAACCTGTTACTCTCTGCTGGTGTAAATCTTATCCAAGGAGCCCAGCCATGTATTAGCTGCATTGTGAGTTCAGAGATAACAAATGTGTAATGGATAAATTTAAATTTTTATTCACAAAGCAATGGTTTTAAGGTTATCCTTTGATGTCTTAACTGCAGTTGCACAAAGATAAGGGCCAAGCACTTGTGGAATTTATTACAGCTGACGATGCTTCAGCGGCTCTTTCTTTTGATGGCAGTACCCTTTTTGGCTCCACGATCAAAATTAGACGTCCCAAAGACTTTGTTGAAGTTACTGTAAGAACAAAATTCTTATTTATCCCGGAACTAACTATTGTTTTGGTTATATGGTTTACTTATTAATACATGTCTATAAAATATGCATAATTTTAATTAGATGTTCGGATGTTAGAATAAACTTCAGTTCTCCTGGTTTAATGTTCGTTAACTCTGTATATCTGCTGAATTTCATGTCTGACACTGTTCTTGTACTACATTATTTTTTGTCTTTAGGTACAGAAAAGGCTATCTATTTTAAGTCCATTAACATTTTATGTATTTCTTAATTCTATTTATGTATCCATATGTGGTGTATTATTTTTGTATGTTGATTCACATCACAAGCCGATTAAGTTGATTGGCTAATTGCTATAGTTATATGATTTACTTGTTACAATGAACGTGATCCCTTCTATGTGATGCCTATAAAGAAGATTATCTCTCCTTACAAGTAAGATACTTATTTTCTCTTGAGCGAGATCTTTTGGTTAACAGTTCATCCAAAGATTTGATTGTTGATAGGGACGGGGCATGCTTGATACGCTCCCCATGCTGCGCTCCCTGTTTCCCCCAAAATGGGGGCCTTCCCAAATGTTTTCTTTTATGTTTCTTTTGAACATTAGATTGTATATAAAATGAGTGACATTTTAAGCAAAGAGTGTTGTTTTCAAATTTTTATGATTTTCAAAGATTAATCGAAAACAATATCATTTTTTTGCCCACAAGATATCAAAATATTACTCATTTCATTTTATGTAGATTCTCATGATCAAAAGAAACATTAAAAAAAAAAATTTGGGAAAGCCCCCATTTTTTGGGGAAAGCAGGGAGGGCAGTATTGGGGGCGCATTAAGCAACCCTAGCCATTGTTGATAGAGCATAATGGCACCGTGTGATCTATGTATCCGACCCTACTTAGTGGGATAAGTTGTTATCCTTGTCATATAAGTGGATTAATATAATAACTATTAGATGTGAATGTTCTGTTTTCCTCTTTGTTGAAATAAAATATTTATGTATGATATGCTATTTGCACTGCATCTACCAAATTTTAATATTTGATCATAAATATTGTAATCATTCAGACAATATTTTAGATGAAAAATATCTAATAATCTATCTCACTTTTCTGCAAGTTTTTTAAATTAATCTCTCTCTCTCTCTTTCTCTCATTTGGTTTGCTTGTTTAGCTTTCATGATTGTGAATTTCCACTTTTTATGATAATGCATTCTTCTACAGTCATAAAAAGTAGATCACATGGCATGAGTTTGATTTTCCTCCCTATGCCAAGCAGATTATTATAACAATTTTTTGATGTGAATGTTATGTTCTCTTCGTTAATAATTCCTCTACCAAGTTTAAATATTTGACCATAAATATTGTGAGCATTGGAACAAAATATGTTAAATAACAAATGCCTAACCATCTAACTCAGGTTTCTGTATCTAATTTGAATTGATATTTTTTATTTTGTAATTTGTTTTGCATATTGTTGTGATGGTTGTGATTATGTGAAGATAATCAGATGAGCGAAAATAATTGTTGTGTATTATTCAAAGAGGGAACAATTAGATATATACACAGAGAGAATCAGGTCATTTAATGTGGTCCAGATATGATACGATGCAATCACTATATAATCAGGAAAGAATCTGAAATAATAATCCTAATTATCTGCTATAATCTTCAATCCCTATAATCGTGGGATTATGGGATCCGACACTCTCCCTTAAGTTGGATTATAGATATCTATCATGTTCCACTTGCCAATAAGATATTCAAATTTGTCCCTGGGTAGTCCTTTAGTAAGGATGTCTGCGGTTTGTTCCTTAGATGGTATATATCGTAGACCAACAATTCCTTCATCAACCTTCTCTCTTATGAAATGTTTGTCTATCTCAACATGCTTAATTATGTCATGTTGAACCGGATTGTGGGCAATATTGATTGCAGCCATGTTATCACAAGAGACCTTGATTGGCAGATTTATGCATTTCTTCAAGTCTTCAAGAACATGCTTTATCTATATGCCTTTACAAATTCCAAGTGTTATAGCTCGGTATTCAGCCTCAACACTGGTTCTTGCAACTACACTTTGCTTTTTACTTCTCCATGTGACCAAGTTACCTCACATATACGTATAGTATCTAGATGTGAATTTCTTGTCATCTTGATCAACTGCCCAATCAGTATCTGTAAACAATTCTACATTTTGTTTATCAGTCTTCTTGAACAGTAAGCCACGACCCGGAGATCCCTTTAAATAACAAAGGATCCGGTATATTTCATTCAGATGCTTCTGTTTAGGATCATGGGAGTGTTGACTGACCACACTAACGGCAAATGCGATGTCTGGTCTAATATGAGACAAGTATATTAGTTTGCCCACTATTTGCTGATAGTTTCCTATGTCCACAGCTTTGTCAAGATCTGCTTCATTTGTTTTCTCAACCTGAATAGGTGTGTCACTAGATGTGCAACTTGTCATCCATGTTTCCTTTAGAAGATCCAGTATATACTTTCTTTGGGAAATATAGATTCCTCCTTTTGACTGAGCAACTTCCATCCCAAGAAAGTACTTCATCTCTCCAAGGTCTTTGATTTGGAATTCTCGTACAAGAGCTCCCTTGATTTGATTATTTCTACCTCATCATCTCTAGTAAGGACTATATCATTAACATATACTGCTAGAATAGTCATCTTACCCTTATGATGTTTAAAGAACAAGGTATGATCGCTCTGCCCTTGAGTGTTTCCATGTCTCTTAAGGACTCGAGTGAATCTATCAAACCAAGCACGATGAGATTGCTTCAATCCATATAATGACCTCTTGAGCTTGTAGACTTGATTAGCTTTCTTCCCTGGGAACCTTGGAGGTAATTTCATATACACCTCTTCTTTGAGTTCTCCGTTGAGGAAGGTATTCTTTATATCGAGTTGGTGCAATCCCAATCTAGGTTGACTGCAATAGATAAGAGGATTCTAATTGTATTCAGCTTGGCCACTGGTGCAAATGTTTCAGTGTAATCTTTCCCATATACTTGCGTTAAGCCTTTTGCAACCAATCGAGCTTTGTATTTCTCAAGAGTTCCATATGCTTTATACTTAGGAGTGAATACAAATTTGCATCCAACATGCTTCTTCCCTTATGGTAGATCCACTACATCCCATGTCTTATTACGCTTAAGGGCTTCGATCTCCTCCAATATGGCTTGCCTCCATTCAAGTATAGCCATGGCCTGGTCAATTGTGTCAGTACCTTGATATTGTCCAGATGAGAGACAAATGCTGATAAGAATTTTATCAAAACGCATTAGCGGCAGAAGAATAAACAGAGTTTGAATTAGTCCATTATTTGTTCTATTTTTGACTTAGTCAATTATCTGTTTTATTAATTATTTTATTCCAGAGTTAGTTGAGATCCGAAGAAGTAGCATCGATTATCTCTAGGTGATCAGTTCCTATATTATAGGACTAGTCTAAGTATCCGTTGTAATCCATTTATTATAAATACCTATCAGCTGCATTATTCAAGGACAGGAGTGAATAAATCGTCTTTTATGAATTGAGATTCTCTTGGCTTCTAACTCTTTTGATTAGTGAGATACTTGCTAGGAAATTGAGTAGGAAAGAGTGTTAATTATATTTCAGGATTCTGCCTTTTCATACATGAGAGTTTAACAAATTGGTATAAGAGCCGTTCGATCACGATGGTAACTACTCACTCTTCTGCTGCCACCATTGTTCCAGACGAGAAGACCCCCTCTAATGATCCCTTAGCCACCATTGCAGCCAAGCTCGACACACTAGATGAGCTATGTGAAAAAGTTATTATGCTAGAAATGTTTCAACAGGTGAAAGATAAGAAACCTCAAGCTGGACAGATGATACAGATGAGAATCGGGTTATCACAACTGCAGAAATCACCCATGTGCCAAAATCGAATTTCCGAAATTCTCAAGTGGAGATCCTCGTGGATGGATTCTGAAGGTGGAGAAATATTTCCGCTATTACAACACGCCGGATGATGACAGAGTGGAGATTGCCACAATGAATCTCAAAGATGGTGCCTTAGATCTGTTATCTTGGATGAATAATGAGAGCACATTACTTTATTGGGATGAGTTGGTGAAGCTTGTAGAAGAACATTACAGACCCCCTGAGTATACCAACTTGGATGAGCATCTCTGTGCTATTTGGCAAACCAGCACCGTTCATGAGTACCGTCAAGAGTGGGCGAGAAGGGTGGCTCGGGTGACAAATTGGCACGATCATTGTCTGCTTGGAGTGTTCCTCAACAGCCTTTGGGAAGACTTGCGATTAGAGGTTCGAATTCACAAACCTAGGATTGTTTTTAGGGCGTCAAGCCTAGCGGTGGAATTTGAAAAGCGACTATCGATGTCCTGCGGACCCAGAACCAATAGTTTCACCGGGTCGGGTTGGTTCCAGCGGCCATTTCAGCATACCCCTCCTCCTTTGCACGTGTTGTTAAGAATTTTTACAGCCCCTCCGCCTCGACATCGTATGCACAGCCAGCTCTTTCGTTATCTTCAATAGCACCACGACCACCCAAGGAAGACTCAATCCGGCAGCAGCGTCGTGATAAAGGTTCGTGCTTCTGTTGCGGAGACCCCTTCACCCAGGACATGGATGTTTGAATCCGTCCTCAACCTTTTCTTTAATGGAAGTTGATGAAGACGAGAATCCTGTTTCGGCCCTTACTAAACCAGAATCTGAAGAACCGGAAGTAACAAAAGTGGTGTTTAATGCAATACTAGGCAGACCCACATCAGCAACTATGAGGCTCGGCGGGTCTCTCCAAGGGCGCAAGGTGTTACTCCTAGTTGATAGCGGCTCAACACATAATTTCATTTCGGACTCACTTGTCCTAGAATTGGGGCTGCCCATCTCGACGGTACCAACATTTGGGGTGCAAATCGGTGATGGAAGTATTATTCGCTGCAATCGGATTTGTAAGGGAGTAGCCATACAACTTCCAGGTTTGATTGTTGAACAAGATTTTTATCCTTTTTTCTTGGTTGGGCTTGGTTGGGTCTGATATGGTTCTGGGAATTAAATGGCTTGCCTCCTCTTAATACAATCCAAGCTAACTGGAACCAAATGTTTCTCATATTTTGGGTTAATGGAAAAAGGTATAAGTTGCAAGGCATGCCGCGGTTGGAAGGTGGTGCCACATTCCATTCCATGGTTTCTAATGACCTAAAACTAGGTTCTGCTGATTTTGGCCTGTTGAAGTTTGATGACCTTCTGGTGGAATTTTTTCACATTTTTGATGAGCTGACCTCGTTACCACCCATCCAAAAACACACACATGCCAGTCCCCTTTTGGCTAGCACCTCACCACCCAATATAAGACCTTACTGTTACCCTTCCAAAAAAATGAGATAGAACGCCAAGTAGATGAGCGTCTGCAAAAAGGGTTCATACGGCCTAGTTCTACTCCATTCGCCAGCCCTGTCCTCTTGGTGAAAAAGAAAGACAACTCGTGGTGTATGTGCGTGGATTATAGGGCCTTGAATAAGGTAACCGTACCAGATAAGTACCCTATCCCTAACATTGATGAGTTATTGGATGAATTACATGGGGCGGCTTATTTTTCCAAGATTGACCTCCATTCAGGGTACCACAAAATTCGAGTTTTGCCCGAAGACATTCCCAAGACGGCTTTTAGAACTCACAGTGGACATTATGAATATATTGTAATGCCTTTTGGTTTGACTAACGCACCTACAACTTTTCAATCTGCTATGAATGATCTTTTCAGGCCCTATTTACGGAAATTCGTGCTGGTCTTATTCAATGATATTTTGGTGTACAGCGCCAACCCTAAACTGCATGAATTACACTTGCAAATTGTATTCAAAACCCTAAAGCAACACTGCTAATATGCAAATTTCCAAAAGTGCGAATTTGGATGCTCCAAATTATCCTTCTTAGGCCACAAAATATCAGCTCAAGGGGTGGAAACTGATTTTAAAAAGATTGCAGCAGTTCATGAATGGCCAACTCCAAATAATATATCATTCTGTTCAGATCTGAACATATCATCTTGAGCTATAAGATGATAAAACCTTTGATCTTCATGTCGTCTTGGGGGGTTAAATTAACAAGGTTTAGATTATATAGAATAATGGCACAACCTAGCTGGATTTCTTTGTGGAGCCTATTATTTAAGGTCCTTGTTAAATGAAGTGTCAATTTACAAATTACTAATGGGAAAATGTGTTTCCTAAACTATATTTAAACCATATGCATACCACAATGTATATTAAAGCTACAGTTCATAGATATGTTTTTTCCTTTAGTTTGATGGATGTGAAGTGTGTGAGAGAAATGGAATAATATATGATATAAAACCTCCTAGAGGTAAGTTTTTGGTTGTCATTGCCCAAATCAGTTATGGAGTCAACCATTAAGTCTTATGTAATACCTCAAGACACCATTTGAGTCTAATGAACTTAGATGATAAATCCTTCCGGAAATCGAGTGAACAGTTATCCTCTAATGCACACCATTAATCACCATTTAGCTGCAGACGAAACCTAGCTATATAATTTTCCTTGGACAACAGCTAACTCAATTGCACATGATACACCAGACCAGAGAATAAAATGCATAATCTCATTAACTATAAAATGACAAGGAACAGAGAATTCACAATATTCCAATAACACAAGCTACATAATCTAAATCTCAAATACATTGGAAGTTCAGTTCATCCCGAACATAAGTTCAACCACGAAGCTACAACTAATGTACAAAAACTAAGAAATTTCAAAGGAAAGAATAGAATGTAACATCCCAAATTTTAATCATCAAAATTCCTTTATACCTTAGAGGTATTAAAGGGAATAAAATGGTGAATATTGACACAGTTGAAATGGCCAAATAGTGCAATTGGTGGCTACATGAATTCTGGGCCGCAATAAGACACAAATCTAAGGTATAAAAGAATTTTGATGATTGAAATTTGGGATGTTACATAGAATGTAGAACTCCCCTGTCAGCACCGAACTCAAGCCTTCAATGTATCCCCAGGAGCTAAGAGCTTCAAAAACACACAGCTCTGTCCTTGGTCATGTTATTTTGTAGGTCCTTTTCTGCCGTTTGATAGGTCCTTCAGCTACAATCTTTGGCTGTCATTCTCTGACTTTTGCAAATATTATGTTTGCTGCTCCTAAATGTCCTGCACATTAAAAGCAGATAAATTTAATACTAAGTAATTTAAGAGGATTAGACACTTAGGGATTCTAAGAAGTGATTAAATTTGACAAATTAGCAATTAATTCATACAAATGACACCTTGACACAACTAACTCCCAATCCCTATATTTAAGCCCAATAAACATGATAAAATCCCCAAATAAGATATGGAAAATTATAACAAAATAGGGATTCATTAACCTTACAAGCATAATATTCATCATGCAGTATTGTTCATTTACTTCCAAGTTATGAGATGTTGGTGAAGCTCACTTTTATGGTCTGTTTTGGAATACTTTAGAAAGGTTTCCACTTCTCTACTTCGAGTTGAAATTGCAGGGCAACTCAATAGCGTATCCTTGTAGATTAAGTATTCTGATTGGAACGTGGTATTTTTTATTGTTTCAAT
The DNA here is from genome assembly GCA_963855925.1 of Inga laurina. Lineage (NCBI taxonomy): Eukaryota > Viridiplantae > Streptophyta > Magnoliopsida > Fabales > Fabaceae > Inga > Inga laurina. The sequence continues at coordinate 9,126,311 of OY979713.1, forward strand.
GCTTTTTTTGCATATCTTTTTGGATACTCTTTTTTTTCATTTATTTAAATTTATCTATGATGACCAGGACGTTGTAAATCTGCTATATGAAAGTCGTGTTCACATTTGGAAAGCACCATATTTGATGATATTTAAGTTTTAGAAATTGCATGTCTTTAAAGCTTCTCACGAATTAAGGCTGGAAACTTGGGCTTTTTTAGTGAATATTCACATAATTATGTGTAGTTAGTATAGAATCATTAGGCAGAGTTATAGGTATTTATAATAATAATTATCTGTACTTGTTAGCATTGAATCTGCCGGCGACTTTTATTGTATAATTAGGCTCTAATTCCTATTGGAATATAGAAGAAAAAGTATTCTTCTGTTCTCTGATTCCCAGATTCTTATCTGGACTGGTCGGTTGTTGGGTGACAGTCAGAATGGAGAAAACCCAGACTGGCCTAGTGTATTATATATCATAAAAGGGAAAAGAACATTGAACATTCATTGTCAGCATCTTCTACCCTTCTCTTTGTGGTTTATGCGGCACTTCCCTTGCTCTTTGTTATATCTTCATCAATTTGGGGGGTAAGAATGATCTTGAGGAAAAATGGTGTCAGATCTGTGTCACTCTGCCTCTGCCTTTCCCTTTCTTGTTATTGCCGTGGCCCTTGTTAGAATACCATGAGTTCATGTTCTCTGTAAATTGAAGCATTGACTGGCTCTTCAGTTAGTGGTCAGGCATTTGACGTGCTTGGATTTGTAAAAGTGTGGACCTGGTAGCGTTTGATTATATTTGGGAAAATTTGAACCTTGCTCATGAAACATGTGGGAGAGCGCATAGCAACAAGCTTGAACCTTCCCTAATTGGGCAAGCAATGCTATTCCTCTATGGAGCTTTTTAAAATTTGGGCAAGGTAAGTGGTGAAAAAAGGAGACCTGCCTTGTACTTGAGTTCTCATCCAGTGTAAATATACCAACTTGAGCTTGTCGCTTGGGAAGCATTACCTACAGCTTCTGCCTCTGAACTTTGAGTTGAAGGATCCTCTAATTTTGGAGAAAGCAGCTAGGTAAATTGATACATCATACATGTGAAATAAAGGTGAAATAGGAGATTAAAATTATGGGGCTAATTGCTTCGAATTAGGGGCAATACGTTGAGTAGTTGGATTCTTAAACTACCTGACTTGGAACTAGCTATGTGTGTGTGGCTTTTTTTTTTTTGGGGGGGGGGGGGTGGTGGTGGTTGACAAGAGTCCCATAGAAAGGAAACACAAATCTTGTATCACTTAGTTTTTGAAGTTTTAGGAATCTATTGGAATTGTTTACTATTCATTATTTTCCTTTGTACTGGATGTTTGGGCGGGAATTGGATCTTGTCTTCATGTATGCATGAGGTTTTGAGTTTATCATGTGAGTTAGGTGGTTAATACTATATTTTCTTAACAGCTTAGTGTTCCTGAATTGGATTGTATAAAAAACGTGTGTCTGAATTGGACAATATTTCTACTGTGGAAATTAGTAATTGTTGGAAGATACTGTCCGAAGCCCATCTTCATGGGCTTAGTAATTAGCAGATATTTAGTTCTTGGTATTATTATTCTGTTAATTAGGAAATAAGATTATATCATATTAGATTTGGTTATATCTTTTGTCTCGTATTGAATCTTCGTATAGAATCTAATATGATATAGTTGATCCTTGTATAGAATCTTGGGATTTCAGTCATTTTGGTCTTTGATATTTGTCCCCCACTTCATACTTATTATCTGTCCTAGGTTTGTTCTCTACTATCTTGTATATAAATTCAGGCATAACCTTTCTTATGAAATAAATCAACAGAATCACTTTTTCTCTTCAAATTTGTCATTTAATGATCTGAAAAATGCTAGTAACTGATTGATTGGAAGAAGTACTTCTATTGAAGCATCATGTCTTTCTCATTGATTGTTAACCATTGTTTTAGCTTTTATGATAATGTAGTAGCCTTCTATAAATGAGATGATATGCATTGCGATAATAGCTTATCTTGCCATGTTTTGTCGAGAAACTTAAATGTTATCCATCAACGTGTTTTTTAAATCACTAGATGTTTTTAAGAGTACCTTATTGACAGTGAAGGACATAGGTCCTTTCAACTGCCTTGCCACTGATAGATTGAGTGTGGCAATTGGAGCCCAAATTCAGCAATTTTTGCATCAATGAATATCATGCTTGTGAGTGAGTGTCTTCAATTTTGTGAAACTCAGAACTGTATTCATGACTTTTTCTGGAATCATGGGTTTCTTGGACTTATATTCGAAAATGAATACAGCTTTGATGCTAGAAACTGGTTCTGTAACTTCAAGAGCTTTATATTTCACCTGGAAAGATCTTCTTTTTCCATTATTTGAGATATTTTCTGACCCCAGTGTTGGAATCTTCAAATAGGATGTTTATATGGGTATATCGGTATTCACGGTTGGGATGGTGATGAAGCCGACTCCTTATTAGGGAAGACTTCCTGGTGTAATGGCATGTCTGATGCTTTAGCAGGCTTTTATCTGGCAAATGTTTCAGGGTTATATGTTGTATGCTGCTCTGATGGTGCCATTTATGATCTCATGATTTGTTTGTTATATCAACTTAAGCATGTAAGTGATATGAGATATAACTTCACTCTGTTTCTTTTGCCTTTGTTGGTATGTCTGCTTTCCATTCTGCACTGTGGTCCTTCCTCTTGTCTAATTTTAGTGCATGCTGACAACTTATCTCCTAATATTAATTGGATGAGGTTCATCCATTAAGTTCATAGCTTAGTACTTCATATTCTTTTGAAAGTTTATGGCTACATATCTCTCAGCAAAGCACAAACAACTCTTTTGAAAGAGAAGCCATGCTGATTTTGGAGTTATGTGCACACATCTACCTGAATTCTGTTCTTCCAGTTGCATGGCATGAGCTTATAAAGGATGTGCTGAATAGAGTGATATCACAATAAAACTTCATTAAGAGTTGTTATTAGTATGCGCTGAACTAGAATCGTATTGAGACAAAGCTTCTAGGTTAGAATCTTCAGGCTCTGGTACCCTGTAGATGAGCAATGAAATTCATATTCTATTGATTGATGGAGTATGTATGTATGAGCAATGAGATTCATATTCTATTGATTGATGGACTAGATATGCCCTAATATCTTTCTGATATATGCTCCCTACCAATCTTCCTAGTTGCGATAAATATAATTTATTTATTTATTTGCAGTCAGCCACACACCTAAAACACTTGAACTAGTTTAAAAATTATCCAAATTTATTGGTCTAAACTGCTACTCTTCGAAGATGACAAATTATTCCAGATCTTCCATGTTACATCACAGTACTGGAAAAGATGATTGTATACTTGGAACTATGACAAAACATTACAATGACAACTGGTGGAATACTTAGCATTCTGTATTTTGCTGTTTCCTAACATTCTCTGTGAGGAAATTTGTGTGTTTGTTGGATTTTTGTTTGGAGAGAAATCTGATTAATCGGTTTTCTTTCTGTTTTCCAGTTTTCATGTTGTGTGTGGTGACAACCAATATTTTTCCATGCAGTAAGATGCCTTGTAATTATGTAGTGAAATGTACATCCTTTAGTTCTTGGAAATTTATCATGATTTATAATTACCTTAGCTACATCAACTTCAATTCATATATAGAACTTTTAAGTGTTTTGAACTTATTTCTTACAGTTAGATGCTGTGTTAGTTGTTAAGACTTTAACTACTTGTGGCATGTGAGACAGGAATCACGATGCTGTTTATTTGCATAGGATATTGATTTATCTATTTGAGGAGCAATCTGATAGCAGATAGTAATCTGAATGTCTTTAGGAATTGGGAATTAGGGTAGAGAAGAAGAAATTAGAGGGTTGAAGAAGAGAATTAGAGGAATTAGGAGTAGAAGATAGAGAACAGAGGAATTTCTGAATAATGCTCTGACTTTCATTTCACTTGCAAAACTGACTAACAGTACTACAATGGCCATATATATAGGCATTAGAACAGAACCGGGAAAACAGAATCAAAATAACAACACAGCAGGGGTTAGGGGTTCATTAATCAAGGACCTATTAGTAATTAAACATGGGTAAGGCCATGTTTGGCTAGTGTTACTCTTAAACAACTAATGCCACTAATGGTTAATCCCACTCTTCTAATTAACTAACTAATCTAACTAACTTTTCAAATTATTTATTACAACATCATATCAATACCCCCCCTTAAACATCCTTGACCTCAAGGATTAGGAACCACAAATGTAGGATATTGTTGTTGAAAAGAGTGAAGGGCCATCCAAGAGGCTTCTTCATCAGGTAAGCCCTTCCATTGAACCAACACTTCCGCAATCATCCTCTTACGACGCTTCCCTGTCGGTTCAGAATGCTTTCCTGTTCCATAGCTGGTGGCAACTCCGGAAATTCAATAGGAGGGTGCCTAGGCCTCACCGTAGGATCCGGACATAGCCTCAATAAGGAAACATGGAAAGTAGAATGAATTCTAGATTCCAGTGGCAATGCTAACTTATATGCAACAGCTCCAACCTTCTCTATCACCTGGTAAGGTCCATAGAACCTAGGAGCCAACTTCTGAGAAACTCTTGTTGCTGTAGAGATTTGCCTATAGGGCTTGAGCTTCAAGAACACCCACTGTCCCACTTGAAATTCATGATCTGTTCTATGCAAATCAGCCCTCTACTTCATCAAGTTTGCTGCATGGTGCAAATGATGCTTCAAAAGTTCTAGAACTTCCTCTCTAGCCGTGAAGCTACGATCTACCAACTCCAATACTGAATTGTGGGGTAGATAAGGGGTGTGTAACGGAGGTTGTTGCCCATAAAGCAACTCATATGGTGTAGCTCTAGTGGCTGTGTGATATGTTATATTGTGCCACTATTCTGCATGTGAAATCCACTTAGCCCAATCTTTAGGCTTTTCCCAACACATACATCGCAAATACGTTTCCAAACACCTATTAAGCACTTCCAATTGCCCATCTGTTTGAAGGTGATAGGCTGTAGAGAGCTTTTGGTTCACACCCAACACACGAAGAAATTCCTTCCAAAAGCTACTAACAAAGAGAGAATCACGATCACTCACAATTTCAGCCGGGGCACCATGAAGCTTGTAAACCTGATCCATAAATTGTTGTGCCAATGTAGATGCAGAAAAGGGGTGAGCAAGGGGTATAAAATGAGCATACTTGCTCATTCGATCGATCACTACTCATATAGTATCCTTCCCATGTGATTTAGGGAGACCTTCAATGAAGCCCATGGCAATCAACTCCCACACCTGACTAGGTATAGGCAAAGGCTGCAACAACCCGGGAGAAGTTATGGTCTCATACTTGCTGCACCTAGAGCATGTATCACACCTTTTGACATACTCCACCACATCATTTATTAACTTTTTCCAGCAAAAGAGACCTTTTATATGATGATAAGTAGCTTGTATCCTTGAATGTCCTCCTTGAGGGCTTGAATGCAACCACTCAAGAATATGCAACCAAAGAGCTTCTTCCTTACCTACAACCAATTTACCCTTTCTTCCCAAAAGAGTACCATCCCAAGTAAAGTGACTCCACACTCCTTCATTTTGTTGCACCTTTTCAAGTAGAGAACGAGTAAAGTCATCTCTACCCCAACTAGCCTTTACTTGCTGCAACAATTCTGGTGAAGTAGTGCTATAAGTCATTTGCATTAGTTGCTGCTTAGGAAGGCGAGAGAGGGCATCCACTACCGAGTTATTCACCCCCTTCTTGTACACTATATCATAGTCAAAACCAGCGAGTTTGGACACCCAAAACATCTGAAATGGTGTCTTAAGTTGCTGACCCAACAAAAATTTAAGACTTTGCTGATTGTGCAAATAAGAAATTTCCCCCATTCAAGATATTGGTGCCAATGCAGCAAACACTAGTACCACAGCCATCAACTCCTTCTCATAAACCGATAGATTTTGATCTTGTGGGGAAAGACCTTTGCTAAAGAATGCAAGAGGCTGTCCTTGCTGCATTAAAACAGCACCAATTCCCACCCCACATGCATCAGATTTCACCACAAACTGCTTGGTGAAATTAGGAAGAACAAGGACCGGAGCTGAAACTAATGCATCTTTGAGACATTGGAAAGCCTCACTAGCAGAATCAGACCATGCAAAGGCATTCCTCCTCAATAAAGGAGTCAAGGGTCTTGCAATAATACCATAGCTCTTGATAAAACGCCGGTAGTAGCCAGCTAACCCCAAAAATGCTCTCAATTGCTTGATTGTCGTCAGTTGAGGTCAACTTGCAACTACTTGGATCTTCTTAGGGTCGGTTGCTACTACCCCATCTCCTAGGATATGCCCTAGATATTCCACACTTGTAGTAGCAAAGGTACACTTGCTTTCCTTCACAAAGTAGTGATGTTGCTTCAACGTTTGCAAAGCAATCCTCAAGTGCTCCTGATGATCTGCAAGTGAAGGACTATAAATCAGTATATCGTCAAAGAAGACTAGTATAAACTATCTAAGAAAAGGACGAAAGATATCATTCATAGCCCCTTGAAAAGTTGCCGGTGCATTCGTAAGGCCAAATGGCATTACAAGCCACTCATAGTGTCAGGAGTAAGTCTTGAATGTGGTTTTATAAGCATCTTCTGGCACCATCCTAATTTGATGATAACCGGCCTGTAAATCAAGCTTTGTGAACCATCTAACCTTGCCCAACTCATCAAACAAGTCCTCAATGAGAGGAATATGCTATTGATTCTTAATTGTTTTCTTGTTTAACTCCCTATAATCCACACACATACGCCAAGATCCATCCTTTTTCTTAACAAGGACTATAGGAGCTGAAAATGGAGAACAACTCTCTTGCACAACACCTGCCTCAAGTGGTTCATTCACTAATTTCTCAATGACATCCTTTTGTGCGGCAGGATATATGTATGGCTTCGAGGAAATAGGATTTGTGCCCTTTTCTAAGATTATGGGGTCATTATGGCCTTCCCTAAAAGGTGGGTGGCCCTTAGGCTCATCAAAACACATCTTGAAAAGCCCCCAAGACACCCTGAATCTCTGCTGGCAGGTTAGGATCAGCATCTCTAATTGCAAAACAACTCACCCTATCGCCTTGAATTTCAACCAGCTGCATAAGGTATAGTTGCCTCTCCTTAATGCAACTTGCTTCCACCCTCTTTGGTGCTACAATCTGTGGAGAATGAGGGATATTAGCCTGCAATTTCACTAGCTGGGCATCCTTCCAAAAATACATGGATAATGAATCATCGTCCCAAAAAGCATTCTTTATGCTTCTAAGCCACTACAGACCCAATACCATATCGTATGTATGTAATTCAATGATTCTAAAATCAAAAATGAATTCCAAATCTTGCATCTTCCAACATAACCCATGCCAAATACCATGAATTTTCAGTTTACCTCCACCTGCTATCTCAACATGCGCAGGGGGTGTTTCTTGGGGCTGCCAACCCAGTTTCATGGCTGTATCCAGATTCAGAAAATCATGGGTGCTCCCACTATCAATTAAAACCTGTATCGAATGTTTCCCAACAATACCCAGCACTCGCATGGCCTCAGAATGATCGTTTCCTCAGAATGCAAGGATATGCGCATCTGCTCTGTTTCTTCATCAGTTACAGCATCGGTGTTCTCAGGGTCAGCATGAACGTCATCATCCTCCTCACTTGTGGTCCCTAGAAAATTTTCCATGGCAGAAGAAACATAAGTAGTTGGCTCGATGCTCTACTTCTTCCTCTGCCGTGAGTGCTTTCACAGGTCGAGTAATTGTTTGTGGGACAAAATTGGCATTTTGATTAATTTGAGGGAGTTTCTAGTCTTTTCAGTAGGACCCATTAGCAAAAGACTGGGTCTTGGTCAATATCAACGTGTTGGTGGAAGAATTGGACCCCGTATTCGCTGTGCTCTGTTTCTGAAACTTATCTGAGTTGCTCTTCATAGGCGATTTCTTGGGTTCTTGCTAAGCGGCGAGCTTCTTGTAGATTCATGGGATTGAACAACTGAATGGAGTCTGCAATTTCATCCTTCAACGCTCCAACATACGCGTCGACGAGATAAACCTCACTCAAGTCCAGTTTCGCCAAGATTTGATCGAACCTGGTGTTGAAATCGGCCACCGTCCTTGTTTGTCTTAAATGGGTGAAATCGGTCATGGGGGTCTCAAACGGTTGGCCGAAGGTGTCCAGGAGCAGTGTCGAGTACGCCGCCCACTTGGAGGTTGTCGCTAGCGTCACTCCACCACACGATGCCATTGGAATCATTCATCATCCAAATGCATGAACGCCATAGTAACCTTTGAAGCGAGTTTTGTCAATTTCAAAGAACTGTTCGACTTTCGCTAACCAAGTATCCATATCTTGACCGGTATATTTGGGAAATTCCATTTTGGTAAATTGCGTGGGTCGTTGGTACGGGTTTCGTCCATTTCCTCCCCTTTCTTGAAATTCCAGCCCTCTGTATTGCCCATTCTGGGTAATTCTTTGAATCGTTGTGGCCACTGTTCTGAGTTCTTGGGTCAGTGTGTGAAGGCTATCTTGCATTCCACGTTGAACCATTTGCAGTTCATCCGGATAACCTTGAATCGACTCATGCAGCGTATCAACTGATGATTCGAGAGTGCCCACCTTCTGTTCGATCGCTTGATTTCTTTCATCCATCATTCATTCGTTTTCTTGCAGTCTTGTCTTCACCATACAATCAGTGAGTGATGAACCGATAATCTCAGGCCAAGAACCGAGATGCTGTGATACCACTGATAGCAGATATTAATCTGAATGTCTTTAGGAATTGGGAATTAGGGTAGAGAAGAAGAAATTAGAGGGTTGAAGAAGAGAATTGGAGGAATTAGGAGTAGAAGATAGAGAACAGAGGAATTTCTGAATAATGCTCTGACTTTCATTTCACTTGCAAAACTGACTAACAGTACTACAACGGCCATATATATAGGCATTAGAACAGAACCGGGAAAACAGAAACAAAATAACAACACAGCAGGGAATAACAACACAGCACGGGTTAGGGGTTCATTAATCAAGGACCTATTAGTAATTAGACATGGGTAAGGCCATGTTTGGCTAGTGTTGCTCTTAAACAACTAACTTTACTGATGGTTAATTCCACTCTTCTAATTAACTAACTAATCTAACTAACTTTTCAAATTATTTATTACAACATCATATCACAATCTTTGTAAAGAATAAAATATATTATTTGAATGGGCAATTGATGTTATTAGACATGTTCTGAATTTATGCTAAGCTATTTATTCACTTGAGTTTATCTGTCAAATTATCTATTTGAGAAGTTATTTGCCGAGCTTTGAAATAGTTCCTAATTTTTTGTTATAAACTTTTACTATTATTTTGATGAACTCTTTATTGCTTGGTTGCTGGCTTTGTTTGCAAGTTACTTTAATGTTGAAGTATTTTCCAAGTCAAAGTTATTGTTGGTACAACTAATGCCGTTTACAAGTTTGTCAATTCTGAGTTATATTCTGGTTATCATCCATGTAGCAGGTTTTCAGACAGTTACTATTTTCATGCAGACTGGTGACTTTGTGAGATCTGTTGATGCTGATGTTACAAGTACGATTAGTGATATTGTAATTGATTCACCGGATAAGGTTTGTGATAGAATTAAGTGTAAATATTTGGCCAGGTTTATATTCTTGGATCTTTTGGAATTGAGTTTAAACGTCAGCTATTTTTAGTCCGACAATACATGGATTGCATGCTGTATGATCTTTAACTTACTGTGATGAAACTACAGCTCTCTTCTACAAAGTAGTCTTTTATCCTTGGTTGAATTACTCGCTCTCTTTGTCTGAAGGTTGTAGCTTTTGACGTGCTATCATTAATGTCATCTAGAGATGAATGACATGGGGAGAGGTTTTGCTTAAAATTCAAATAATAATAATAATGATGATGATGATGATGATGATGATGATAAAGAAAGATAAACAGATTAGAGATTAAAGGAGCTTTCTAGTAAATTAAAGAGGGATTTCTGCTAGGTTTATTGTTATAAAAAGCCTGTGGATACTTCATTCAACTCTCATGCTCCAATCAGCAAGAGTGCAAATCGGTGTCTTTTTCTTAACTTTCTTTGCTTATTGCATGTCCCTTTCCTAAACATAAGAAGCCCATTGGCTGGGGCTATGAAAAGCGTGGGGGCTGATGTCAGTAATCTTTTCTCTCTTACAATTTTCAATATGGTGCCTACCAAGTTTATGGCTGCCATGGTTATTGTGGCAGCAATATTGAGGCTGCCGTGCCTTGGGAATTTTATAGGGGGAGCCAAGTCATTCTGCCATTGACAACATTGTTCTTGGTAAGAGGAGGTCATATTGCTGAGGCTGTCTGAGTGACACAAAATCCGGGCAGTTTGTTTGTTACCGGAAAAGAGAGAAATAGTTGGGAAAATTAAATAAATGAGTCTAGTTACCGGAAGCACACATCAAACCCTTAATGGGCTCTTTCTGTCTCAGCCAAGAGCAAATAAATTTATTATTCTAGTTTCTGTCGTTCAACGTATTTCTCATTCTTAATTTTTTTTCTTTTCTGTTACTTGGTCTAAATCAACCATCTTTGTAAATTACAGTTATATTGTTTATCTAATTATTTAATCTTCTAATGTTGGTACAGATCTTCATTGGCGGAATTTCAAAGCATCTTTCTTCCGAGATGGTTTGTTTTTAGGAGTTCTATTTTGAGCAAAGTTTATTCTTCATTGATCGTTAGGTTTCTTTCTGTATGATTGGTTATACTCCTTTTGGCAACCAAATCCATCTTTATCACGAATTTAACCTTTCATATTCTTAAAACTTCTCTACAGCTTATGGAAATTGCTGGTGCATTTGGATCTTTGAAAGCTTATCACTTTGGGGCTGAAGACACTAACGAACATTGTGCTTTCTTAGAGGTTAGGAATGTTTTCCCCCTTCTCGTCATATATTTGGTATAATGGGAAACACTGCAATTCTTTCTGAGGCATGGGGTGATCACCACCTTTAATGTGGCCTGAAGTGACATGGATTGATCCATTTGGCCTTGATGTGCTGCAATCTATGTGTGGAGGCTTTTGCATGATAATTTTGGTAGTTGCCAATCCTTAATAAAAAAACTCAATTCCCAAAGGTGATGAGTGTTAGGTATGTTTAAGGGTTAAGGTACATCCAGCACCCTAAAGTATGTTTTTAATTGCATCCAGTATCCTAAAGTATTTTATGGTACACCCAGCACTGATGTATTTTTTTTAGGTGTACTTAGCGCCATAAAGTATTGTTTCAGGTGTATCCAATACCTTAAATTATTTTTTTAGTATGTCCAACACCCTGAAGTATTTTTTCAGTTATATACAGTACCCTAAATTACCTATAATGTTTAGTGTAAAATTACACAAGAAAGTACTTGAAGGTGACTGACATGGTTGAAAAATTACTTTAGGGCGCCGGGTGCACCTCAAAATACTTAAAGCACTGGATGCACCAGGAAAAATACTTGAGGGTGCTGGATGCACCTTAACCCTTGTTTTCATGCGAGTTCTGTCCTTAGGAGATGAATTTCCTAGGGCATGAGTTGCATTGACAGTGCAATCGGCATCGTTCTTGTTCCTTTGTAATCCATGCTTAGTTCTTGTTCTCCTGTGTTATTTTCCCTTACCTCGTCCTTTTTTTTATGGTCATCAGTACGCAGACCACTCTGTCACTCTAAAGGCTTGTGCGGGATTAAATGGTTTGAAGTTGGCAGGCAAGGTGCTAACAGTTGTTCAGGCCATGCCTAATGCCTCATCCTTGGTAATTTCACCACTTCCTTACTTCTTGCCTAATTGCCAATTCTTAGTTGTTTTTCCTTGTTTACATTGAACTTTTGGTATAATTGCTTCTTAAACCTGGAGATGAGTCCTGACCTCTGATCACAACAAATATACGCCAGGAAAATGGTGGAAAACTGCCATCCTATCAGATTCCGAATCATGCAAAGCCACTGCTCTGCAAGGCAAGTGAAGTTTTGAAGATCAAAGATGTGGTATACAATATTTGCTCCCAATTTTTGAGTTATTTTATTATTTGGTTCAGTTCCTTCCAATTCGTTTTTTTTTCTCTTTAGTTTGTTCGTTCCCGAAAATCCTTTACTAATACAAAAGTTAAGGGTCCAAATTGATAAACAATAATCTATTAGTGTCCCAAATGAGAATTGTGTTTGTTTCTTATGGGGATGTGATTATTTTATTTTTAAGAGTTCAATCTTTCTTGCAATACTTTTACATTTGACATTTCTGTAGGTGGGTAGTGTTGAGTTTCAACACGGGGTATTTTGAACCTGTGCTTCGTCCTTATGTAAATCCTGTTGCTTTATGCTTAATAGGGTGTAAATTATTGTTGGGGCCCTATGATTTTTTGTGAAAGGTGTGTGTTTTTATTAACAGTAGATTTGAAGTGGTGCTTTTCATTTGATGGTCACTTCTACTTGTATAATGAGTAGTTCATCACGGAAGCTCTTTCTTCTCTGTCTGATGTGGAAATTGAAGAAACTTTGGAGGATGTACGATTGGAATGTGCAAGGTTCGAAATAATATTCCTTTGAAGTGACTCATGGTATTATAATAGTAGGATAGATTACTCTTACCTTCCCTAAAGGATATCAAATTCCACAGCCCTCTCCTCTGTTTTGACGACATTTACAAGCCTCACATGGAACCAAAAGGTGGCATAAAGAACATTAAAAACAATATTCATTACCTTTATGCAAAATAGAACGTGAAGTCACATCTCAGATTATTTCAATCTTATTTATTTTCGAAAGGTTTGTTAAATTCATGATATTGCCTGTATTTATTAATAAATATTTTAAGTGACTTTTATTGTTTAAATCAAATATTATTAATTACTGTTTCTTTATTATTTAATCTTTCTGAAAATGTTTTGAGAATGGTTTATTTTTTCATAACTTATTCACTTTATCAAATGATTTTATGATTTGATGGATTTAAAAACTGATTATCTACATATTTAATATACTTTGTATATTATATAGGTGATACATGTAAGATGTATTTTGCTCAAAAGAGGTGTAAATGTTGTATATGCTTTTCTGGCGAACTTAAATACAGTCCATCTTTCGGTTTCAAGAGGGGTATGTGTAATTTTTCATATTAGGGTGAGGCTGTAAAATATGAACATCTCTGAGGAGAAGGGAGAATAAAAATTAATATTGTATTGTTTCTAAAACTTCTACTGTTTCAGATTTGGGACTGTGAGATCAATTAATGTAGTCAAGCATAGCAGTGACAAGAATGAAGCATCCAAGTCAAAAGTACGTGAAACTGTCAAGGACAAGGGATATTACAGCACTTCTCAAAATTGTGAGTGTGATAACAACAATCCCGAATTAAGCCATTCTGAAAAGACCGCTTACCTGGCAGCCGAATCAGCTGCAACAAGTGGAGTGGAGTGTGATAATGTCAATGATGGTGGTAGAGGCGCTGATGTTGATAAGCGTGCTGATCAATGTTCTGAAACTAAATTATGTCAGGGAGAAAAGGTTCGGAGTGATGCAACAGTAGAACACGTGGAAAATAAGAACATACCTGATGTTACAAGCCTAGAACGCAATGAGCATTGCATTAGTTCCAAAGATCAGTCAGAAGTGCTTGATAGCCTGGCTGCTGATGATAAATGTATAAATGTTGAAAACAAGTTGATAGATAACGACACGAATATGGCCTCGAGTAATCCTAATGCCAGTTTAGGACCAGAATTAGATGGTGCCAAAGAGGTTATGAGTAAAGAAGACTTGAGTGATCCTAATGCCAGTTTAGGAACAGAATTGGGTGGTGCAAATGAGGTGAAAAGTAATGAAGGTGACATTTCTGATCATGTCTTTGAACCAGGCTGTGTTTTTGTGGAGTTTCGAAGAACTGAAGCATGTTGCAAGGCAGCACATTGTCTCCATGGACGTTTCTTTGATGGCAGAATGGTGACAGTGGAATATGTTGCTCTCAGTTTATACAAGGCTAGGTTTACAAAATAAGAACTGGGAATTTGGATGGTGCAAGGTTCCAGACAATTTCTGATATCATTACATTGGTTTTCATCGGTTGGGTCTGAACATTGTTTTTCAGTGTCATTTAAATTAACCCCATGAAGCATGGTGTCCAATTTGTAGGAACATAGTAATGAACTGATTATAAAATCAAGGATGAAGTAGCCAAGCTATTTGTTTCAAGTCCTATTTGGAGATTAAAGCTGTTTCAGGTTGTGCTGCATGCTTTACATTCTACAGAGCCACGTATTATCCATTTTTAATTCTATAGTCACCAATTATCCTCATTTTTAATATTTAGGATTTCATGTTAATTTCAGCATACTTTCCTTGATTTTTACACAATCTCTGCTATATTTGTGCATAATTTGAATACTCTAGATAGAAAAATCTGCATTTGGTTTTTGGTTACACATCATGGCACAAGTCTGTATGTTTTGACACCTTTCTAGTTAGTTTCTTATGATTTTAATATTATTCTTTTGTAGGAATGTTTTGACATAATTATCAGGTGATTAAAGCCACTTTGCTAAGTTTGGGGAGACTTCTTAGTCATTTCATCTCAAAATGTTTGCGACAAAAATTTCATAATCCAACGCAAAAGGAAATAAACACTATAAGAAAACACTTTTTTATATACTGGGAATAGACAGAAACTTTCTCTAGAATTTTTCTTGGAATTTCCGTAAAAAATTTCATGTGAGAGCAAAATCTAATAGAAAAGTAGAAATTGAGCGTTAGTGGCAAAAATAGTTTCTTAGAATTGAGCGAAAGAACTAAGAAAAATAAAGATAAATTACAATAACGTTGTTATGAAAAAATTTCTGTCAGAAAATTGAGACACTGCTCCTGGAAAGTTCTTAAAGAACTTTCATTTTTTTAATTCTTGCAAAAAAAAAAAAAAAACTTTACTTTTGGCATCAATTTTAAGTTGTAATTTATTTTATTGAAACTAAAATTCTTATTTACATGCCCAAAATGTGCTAATTTATTTTATGTTTCAAAACGAAATAATCGTTACAAAATGCGCATATGTAAAAGTTCCCATCATTGAATATATGACAATAACACAATTTTTGTATTTAATAATTAAGAAATACTGCAGTAATGTAATACCTAAAATAAAATTAACATGGAGGATATGTAAAAGAAATAAAAAAAAAAGTAGTAATAAAATATAGAAATATTAAGTAACATATTATAACTTAGGAAAAACCCTATAAAAAGACAGTTGAATTAATAAAATTTTAATTTGAGTCACTGAACTTAATAAATTATACATTGAGTTGTATGACACAATTTGAGATTAAGAAATTGGGCCAAATTGCATTTATACCCTTTAGTTGACTCAAACAAATTGAACTAGAAGAAAAAAATTATATAAAAGCTTTCTCACACTCATTTAAATCATATGAGCAAAAAAAAATTGATATATCTAGGCGCCTTATCGTTCTCCAATCTTGACCCATTTGTGCCCAAGACCACGTTGCACCCAGATTGAGGCAAACCAACCTTGCGTCCAGATGAAGGTAAATAAGAGGGACATAAACTACAAAGTTCAGCACACTTTGATAGCAATCAACTCAATCGCAAAATCACCAACACCCACACACCACTTCAAGCAAATCAACCTCAACTTTTACACCCAACTACAGTACACCTAATTCCCATGTACGTAGTCAGTTTGCACCAACCCAACCACAGCTTCTCCAGGTTCAAAACTTGGGCCACCGCAAATGCCGTTGAGTCTCTTAGCACCATCGCATTCGATAAATCCAACTCCGCTAGATTCTTAAAGTTCATAGCTAAATTAAGCAACCCATTACCGGAGAAGAACTTGGACTAGGAAAGATCAATCTATTGGAACGTGGCTTAGTAAGCATCGGCCACAAAAGCCAAGGAACTATCGGTGACTCGATGGCAAAGGGAGAGATTGAGATGGGTTATAAAAGGGTAACGTTTTAAAACTGCTAGAAGGTGTTCTGAGCGAAGGGGTTTCAAGGTTCGGCGGTGTTTAGCTTCAATTGATTAGAAAGATTTAAATTAAGGAGGTGAGGATGATAAACTTGTAATCAGTTTTGTATTTAGTTCGGTTTTCTAACTTAAATTAGTTAATAGTTTTATATTTTAGTTAGATGAAAGCTGTACTCAGTTAAAAGATCTGTTCACTTTATTCTTTATAATTCTTTGTATATATATACATTCGTTGACCAGTGGAAATAACACACTCTGAATTTCTTTTTCTCAGTTTCATATCTCACTCTCTCTCTTTCCTTCGTTCTCATTTTCCCTGTTTCTCACTTGCTCTTTGCTTCGACCGATTGATTCTGTTTCTGATCCATTTCTGTATCATGGTATCAGAGAAATCGCTCTAAAATCTCTGCGATTAACAGTCAATCATGGCAGATTTAGTTTCTCAGTCTTCACGTATTCCAGATGCAGCACAAAATCCTTCAAACCCATTCTACATTCACCCTAATGAGAATCCATCGCTGGTGTTAGTCTCGCCGGTTCTTACTGGATCCAACTATCACTCTTGGTCCAGAGCCATGAAGATGGCGCTACAATCGAAAAATAAGTTTCAATTTGCAGATGGAATGATTCAACCTCTGGCTGTTACCAATCCGTTGTTTCCGTTTTGGGAACAATGTAATACGATGGTGGTGGCATGGCTTACTCAGTTTATTTCTTCAACAATAGCTCAAAGTATTCTTTGGATTGATCGAGCCTCTGAAATCTAGGAGGATCTTCGCAGTCGTTTTTCACAGTGTGACATATTTCGAATCGTTGATCTACAAGATGATCTGTATTCTCTCAAACAAGGTGACTTGACTGTAAGTGAACACTACACTAAGTTGAAAATTATTTGGGACGAGTTGGTTAACCTTCGACCAATTCCTTTATGTTGCTGTGATAATCGATGTTCATGTGGTGCTTTTGATAAAATGAATAAATATCTGCAACAAGATTATGTCATCCATTTTCTGAAAGGACTTAGTGATAGATATGCTACTGTGAAGTCACAAATTATGATTCTCGATCCTTTACCTCCTATTAACCGTGTGTTTTCACTGATTTCTCAACAAGAGCGGGAAATGGGAATTTTACCCATTCCTATTGAGGCTAATTTGATGGTTGCTAAGACTGGTACACCTTTTAGATCTCAGAATTCTGATCGCACTGCTAAGATGTGCACTTATTGTGGTAAGCCTCGTCACACCATAGAGACTTGTTATAAGAAACATGGTTATCCACCAGGTTTTAAATTCCATAATTCTGCCACTGTTAACAATATTTGCCAAAAGGTAGAGAATAAAGAGAATATGGTTCCTTCTGTTTTGGAGTCCAATTTATCAGTTCATGGCTCTACTCCACATCTTGGTTTTACAGCTGAGTAGTATCACAAATTACTGCAATTGGTTCAAGGAGATTCCACTCCTTCTAATCGTGTCGTTAATAATGTTGCATCAAGTAACACTATTCCTTTTTCCCTTAAAAGTTGTTGGATATTAGATACTGGGGCCACTGATCATATTTGCTCCATTGCCTTTTTCTTTTTATCTCTAAATCATATTTCTCCTATTGTTGTTCATCTGCCAAATGGTTCATCTATTACAGCCACTCAGTCTGGTTCAGTTCGAATTTCTGATTCCTAATCATTCATGATGTTCTTTTCATTCCTAACTTTCATTTCCATATCATTTCTGTTTCCAGACTTACTCATTCTCTTTTCTGTTATGCAATTTTTCAGAGCAATTCTTGCTTCCTCATGGATCATAACCAATGGAAGATGATTGGTTTAGCTAAAGAAAAGAAGGGCTTATATTTTCTACCTCATCAACAGTTAGCATGTTGTCTAGCTTCTTCTGTGGCAGTTCCTCCTAATTCCCCTGCATCCTCTACATTTGATTTGTGGCACTTTAGGTTAGGCCATCTTTCTGATTCTGGTTTTAAGTGTATTCAATAGTTACATCCATATGTTGTTTCCAATAATTCTTTTGCTTATTGTAATTCTTGTCACTTGGCTAAACAAAAACGTTTGCCATTTCCTGTTAGTTCTTCTCATTCTAATAAAATTTTTTCCCTATTGCATGTTGACTTGTAGGGCCCCTATCAACTTGCTTCTATACATGGCCACAAATATTTTTTAACTGTTGTTGATGATTGCTCTCGCTATACATGGGTGTTTTTATTACATAATAAATTTGAAATGCGTCAGGCTCTTCAGAATTTTATTACACTATCTGAAAATCAATTTCAAGTTCAAATTCAAACCATTCGGTCTGATAATGGTGTTGAATTTCACATGCCTGATTATTTTGCTTCTAAATGTATTATTCATCAAACTTCTTGTGTAGAAACACCTCAGCAAAATAGTATTGTTGAGCGTAAACATCAACATATTCTTAATGTGGCTCGTTCTTTATTGTTTCATTCTCATTTACCTAAACTTCATTGGTCTTATGCAATTTTGCATGCTATCCAACTTATCAATAGGTTGCCTACTCCTCTGCTTCATAATTCATCTCCCTTTTTCTGTTTACATCACTCCCATCCTGATCTTACATCTCTTCGAGTCTTTGGTTCCCTCTGTTTTGCTCCTACTCTTGCTAGAAATCACAGAAAGTTAGATCCTAGAGCTCGCAAATGTGTTTTCTTAGGCTTTAGGACTGGTGTCAAGAGCTATGTTCTTTTAGATCTAACGACTCGTCATATCTTTCTTTCCCGAGATGTCTATTTTTATGAACATATTTTTCCTTTTCATTCCCCCACATCTCTTGTGCCTTCTTCTTATATTCCTCTACCACAATCTCTTCCTCCACTTGATTTTCCAGACGTTACTGTTGACACTTCTGCCTCTTCAGATTCTTCTTCTGTTCCAGTTTCTTTGCCACGCAGATCATCTAGACAACGTTTACCTTCTTACTTGAGGGATTATCATCATGCTCTTACTTTAGCACAATCATCATCTTCCCCTGGTTTTGGTACATCTCCTCATTCCCTCCATAATGTTCTTTCTTATTCTAACCTTTCTCCTGCTTATAAACACTTCAGTTTGTCTATTTCTACTCTTTTTGAGCCTAAGACATATAATCAAGTTGTGAAACATGATGTTTGGCGTAATGCTATGGCTGCTGAAATTGTGGCTCTTGAGCAGAATAATACTTGGGTTCTTATGCCTTGACCTCTTGGTAAATCTGTCATTGGGTGCTGTTGGGTTTATAAGAATAAATTCCGTGCTGATGGGACTCTTGAGAGGGCTAAGGCTCGTTTGGTTGCTAAAGGTTATACACAAACCGAGGGTGTTGATTACTTAGATACTTTTTCTCCTGTTGCCAAGATCACTACTGTTCGCCTTTTGTTAGCCTTGGCTACCTCTCACAATTGGCATCTTCAACAACTTGATGTTAACAATGCTTTTCTTCATGGTGACTTAGATGAGGAGGTTTACATGGCTGTTCCACCTGGCTTTCATTCCCCTTCTCCTAACATGATTTGTCGGTTACGGAAATCTTTGTATGCTTTAAAGCAAGCTAGTCGGCAGTGGCACTCTAAGCTATCTATTGCACTGATTTCTTATGGTTATGTGCAATCTAAGGCTGATTACTCTTTGTTCATTCATCGTACTAACCATTCCCTCACTGCTTTACTGGTTTATGTTGATGATATCCTTCTTACAGGGAATGATATGGCGGAAATCCAGCGGGTTAAGTCCTTACTTGATGCTGCCTTTAAGATTAAAGATCTTGGTGATCTTAAATTCTTCCTTGGCCTTGAAGTTGCTCGTTCTAAGCACGGTATCTCTCTCCATCAACGCAAGTTCACACTAGAAATTTTACATGACTTTGGTTTTCTTGCTAGTAAACCTCTTAAGACACCCATGCATCGTTCTACCTTCCAAGGATTTTGGTCAACCTTTATCAGATGCAACTCAATTTCGCACTCTTGTGGGTCGTTTAATATACTTGACTAATACTCGTCTGGATCTTTCCTTTGCCGTGCAACAACTCAGTCAATTTATGGCCAACCCCACTGACCTTCACTTGAAATCAGCACATAGAGTTTTACGGTACTTGAAGTCTTCTCCTGGTCAGGGCATCTTGTTTCTTGTATGTTCAGATTTACGTCTTAAAGGTTTCAATGACTCTGATTGGGCTGGATGCTTAGATACTCGTCACTCTGTTACTGGTTATTGTGTGTTTCTTGGGAATGCACTGATTTCTTGGAAATCAAAGAAACAAAATACTGTTTCTACTTCTTCCACTGAGGTTGAATATATAAGGCTTTATTTGCACTTACTTGTGAGCTTCAATGGCTTCTTTATCTACTTCATGATTTACATGTTTCTCATTCTTTGCCAGCCCTTGTTTACTATGATAGAAAATCTGCTCGTCACATCGCTGCTAATCCTACCTTTCATGAGCGTACTAAACACATCGAAATCAATTGTCACATAGTTCGAGAGAAGCTCAAGGCTGGTATTTTGCATCTTTTACCAATCCGCACCCACAATCAGCTGGCTGACCTCTTCACCAAGCCTTTGGATCCAGCTCCATTTGTTCATCTTCTGTCCAAGCTGGGTGTGCACAATTTCCACTTTCCAGCTTGAGGGGGGGTGATAAACTTGTAATCAGTTTTGTATTTAGTTCGGTTTCTAACTTAAATTAGTTAATAGTTTTATATTTTAGTTAGATGATAGCTGTACTCATTTAAAAGATCTGTTCACTTTATTCTTTATAATTCTTTGTATATATATACATTCGTTGACAAGTGGAAATAACACACTCTGAATTTCTTTTTCTCAGTTTCATATCTCACTCTCTCTCTTTCCTTCGTTCCCATTTTACCTGTTTCTCACTTGCTCTTTGCTTTGACCGATTGATTCTGTTTCTGATCCATTTCTGTGTCAGAGGATGGTGAAGACAAGCTCCTCAAAGAGAATATCATATGGGTTCAACGTTGCAGGGGATTTTTGCTTTTTCATGGCTATAATGGAGGAGAACAAGAAAGATATCTGGAAGTGTATGTACCTCTGCTTCCTCTTCAGTGAAGATCTGCGAGATTGAGATGGGTTACAAAAGGGAGAGATTGAGATGGGTTACAAAAGGGTAACGTTTTAAAACTGCTAGGAGGTGTTCTGAGTGAAGGGGTTTCAAGGTTCGGTGGTGTTTAGCTTCGATTGAATAGAAAGATTTAAATCAAGGAGGTGAGGATGGTGAAGACAAGCTACTCAAAGAGAACATCATATGGGTTCAACGTTGCAGGGGATTTTTCCTTTTTCATGGCTATAATAGAGGAGAACAATGAAGATATCTGGAAGTGTATGTACTTCTGCTTTCTCTTCAGTGAAGATCTGTGAGATTACAAAACAAAAGATTATATTAAAAGGGATATCGTTTCCAAATGAGTGATGAATCTGGTCATTCATAGGGGAGAGGGAGAGATTGTTTAAGATGGCTTTGTTTTTAGCAAGTGATTAAGGGAAGTGGAAGACTAAAATGGCCTCGTCGCCGTCTTCTGGAGAATCCAGACGTTGAACTCTCTGTTTCGATTAATCTGTGAACGCTGGTGCATCGTCTGGTACTTCACCTACTGTCTCTCTGATTATATGAAACAACCCATTTTACAATTGTTACTCTTCAATTTTTTAGGTTTTAATTGAATAATGATGGCATAACTCTCTTGGCATAAGAGTCTTGGGGATCACTCTGCAACAACATCAATAATCAAAGAAAGATTATATGGAATAGAACAGAGTGACGCAACTCGGGGCATGAATATAATTTGGCTCAATCTCTAAATCATTAATTGTGTCATATAACCTAATTTATAATTTATTTAGTTCAATGACTTAAATTAAAATTTGATTAATTCAACCGTTTTTTTATAGAATTTTCCCAGTAACTAAATACTTATAACTTAAATATAATATACACACACATATCTATATGTAGGCAGATAGAATATTTATGCATGGTTGTGGCAATCATGGGAACAACAAATTAATAAAGAAAAAAAAGGATTTGATGAGATCACTGCACTAATCATACATCTTAAACATATAATGTGAATACCAATAAACTGTTGGCTGAGTTGATAAGATGCCTCATGCCCATAAGGAAGAGAACATTAATTCAAATCCTAAGAAGTACACTTGTTAGAAGAGGTAAAAAATAATTTCATTTTAGTTTGACTTTAGTTTTTTATTTGAAGTTGTTAACTTTTTGTTTGAACTTATTTTTTATGAAATTACTTAAAAAATGGGTTAAAATTAAAGGAAAACCTTACCTCAAATTCCTTACATCCAGTTCATCCAATTCTTCATTAAAAACTACAATGTCTTTTTTTTTTTTAAAACATATCAGCAAGGCATTGCTCCTCTCCATTCCGCTTCACCATTTTCACAGTGACAAGATTGAAAACCCTATTCGAAATATCTCTGCTACTTCAATACTGCAATTCCAATATTGAGTGCTACCTTCTCTTGCTGCTTAGGGTGACTTTCCAAGATAAAACACAAATGTCAGGAGACTATAATGGTTTTTCATTCCAATTGTGTTTTCTATATACGTTGTATCAGCGGCAAAAGTAGAAGAAAGAAAAACCCACAAGAGAACAGAGATATTGGCGCTCTATTTTTTCCTTCTCTTATAAAAAAATCGGTTTTGATATTTAATCATTTAAAAGCTTTTATCTTCTGACCTTGTTCCATATTAATCTATATACCATATTAATCATCTGAGTGATTTCAAGGATTTAACCTTTATTCTTAGTCGATGCATTTTCATAATCTCCTATGTTGAATAGGGTTTAGTTATCGATAACATTTGTTAATATCTGAAACAGAGAAATGGTTTTACTTGCAACTTTGGACCCTGTACTTTGAAATATACTCATGACAATTCAATCTACATAACATATAATACTATTCCACCAAATCACTGTTCACAAGAAATGAATGGTTATGATTTCTTCTCCATCCAAAATCACTGTTCATAAGAAATTAACGGGCCAGATTGTGCTATCATCCTGACATAACGTCAGCGAATTCGACGTGCCTGTCCCCCATTCTATTTTTCGCGGCATTCAGTTCGAATTCAAATCCCTTGGCTCACAGATCTCTTTATCCCCATAGTCATCCCACTTCTCGTTGCATCCGTCCCTCATTATGTCCCCACACACTCTCTCTTATCCATCTCACATCCATGTCTTCTGCATCAATCTTCGTCCTGAAGAGATGCGAACAGATCTGGTGGAAAATATAAAGGTAAAAACGCCAGTCCTGAAAAGATGCGAAGAGATCTGGTCCAACGTTGATCAATTGGAACAGCTCCGAGGCAGATACCACTGTGAAGACTGAAAACCAGCTCCTATGACGAAAACGCCGACACTGTCATTGGCAGTGAAAAAACCGTCCCTCCAAAATATAACGAAAACGCGTCGACAATGGAGAACCAGTCGGAGATCAGCAAAAACCAACCAGTCGGAGATCAGCAAAGCAGATCTAGGCCTTGTGCTGGTCGATAGAAACAGCGCTGTAAACAACGGTCAGATTCTCTCTATCTCTTTGTTTGTCTCTTTTCAGATCATCTGAGTCACTTTTTTTTTACTAAATGCATTCTACTAAAATGATCTTTGTAGAGCAAGAGGGGGAAGTGGATGCAGGTGAGAACCCTTTTTCTTATTCTTCATCCACTACTATTGCTTTGATTTTTCATGGATGGTTTTGATAGGATCAACGGGTTTGTAGATTAGGGTTTTATTTGGTTTTTTTAGTAATGTTTCATCTACGGAGGAGATTGTTTAGTGTTCATGGAATACAGGTGTGTATATTTTTTATAGGAAGTTTTAATTTTAACTATAAGGAATACTTTTATGGCCTATCTTTCAGGATGATGGTGAACAGAGAAAGAACTGTCAAAGTAGCCCGCACCTTGACGAACAATCTCCATGTTTTGACCTTTTGTCTGTATAATAACTTCATTAATTAATGGGTATGCTTTTTGACTCTGATAATGATAATGCAGGCTTTTGTTTGATATAAGTCATTAATTAATTAAGGTCTATCAATTCCTCTGCAAGAGAAGAATGAAAAGGATGAGAATCTGAATGGAAAAAGAACTGTTTAAAGGATCGAGAGAGAGACCCAAAGAAAGGAAAAGGTATAAATTAAAAACATGAAAGGTGTGTAATATTGCTCCCATCTTCCCTTTATTTCTGTCCTCTCCCCTTATTCCCATTCCTTCTGTTTTCATTTCAGAATGGTAGATCAATTAAAGAACACATTATGACAGTTTCCTATTTGTACTTCTGCAGGCTACTTTGGTTTCACATTCTCGATGTCACTCTCAATGCTATCTGCATGTGTGGCCGCAAATACTTTGATGAGATTTGGAATAAACCATTGGAATCTGTAGGCTACTTTTCTTTTATCATAGCAAATACTTTGATGAGATTTGATATAAACCATTGGTATCTTTATCTCTGAAGATAAGTGTTATAAGGGCTGGTTTCAACTGGATTTTTGTTCTCTTACTAGATGATTTGTTGTAGTTTTATGTCGAACAAAGGTCTCTTCCATTATTATCTTCTTGCTGATTCACACATTAGGTCTTGAGTAGATTATTATTTCTACATAGCTCTGGAGTCTCTCATAAAATTAGGGATTATTTGCCAATTTTTCTTGATTCACTGCTATTGTCTCTTGTACTTCTCCAAATGTTTGGGAACAAAATTAGTATGGATTTCTTTCTGCCCATTTTACACTCCTCTCCTATTTTGATGTCAGCATTTCAATGATGAAATTAGTAATTGGATTTCTTATTGCTAATTACTTCATATTTGTTTGGTTTTATGTGACCTAAGAAGTAAAGTCTCGATCTTTTTTTGTAGATCTTGACTGCATTAGAAATTGTCCATCAATGTGCAGATATTATGCCAAACAGCCAGCTTAATCAAGTTTTAAATGCTGAGTTAGGTCCTGACTGGACCTCAAGATTGATTAGTTATGATTATGAACCAATGGCTGCTGCAAGTATTGGCCAGGTATGTAAGTTTGTATCCCATCATCAGCACATCTTTCTATTCAGCGCTCCAGTTTATGTATATAATTTCTGATATTTTCATGAACACGAATAACCATTAGAAGTGTGAGAATGTGCACTGTCATGACTTGTGTTGAGTCATGACATTTCATATTTTTAATTTCTAACCATTGTGCTTTCTCATTGTATTTTTTTCTTAATTGAATATTCAATGTTTAATATCATTCAAATTAGCGTTCATCTTTTTGAACATTAATTTAACACCCCAGCTTATGATTATCTTATTTGTAACTACCATAATTGAAGGAGAGGCACATGGAACTTTTGAAAAGGGCCCTTCAAACATGAATGAGACTACACCCTTATTTTGCTTTTGTTTATAGTATGGTTATCTCTTCCTTTTGGTATGCAAGAACTTTGGCAGGACCTCAATCTGTGTATATCCTTTTTTGAAAAATGGGTCTCTACTATTTGACAAGTGACCAAAAAAGGTAAGGTTTGTTTTTGTCAATATGCTCATGCTACTTAAGCTGGGCCCAGATTGGTTTCATCAATTTTGAGTTGGGGTATCATAATCTTGTATTCAAATCAGACTGAAAAAAACCAAGGCCAAATTTTTTCTTGAAATCAAATATATAAATATTAAATGCTCAAACTCCATAAGGAAGCAAATTTGGTTGTGAATTGATTACTCTTATTATTGATAAAAGTTTGCTTATAGACTCATGCAAACCGACCTGTTTTGTTGTGGATGTTAGCCGACAATTAAAATGACATTTCCTTAGAATAGAATCTACAAAATGGTGGTGTATCCAATGCATTAGCATATTTCTCACTAATGACTTGTATTTGTAGCAGACTATGATAATTAGGTGCCTTTTTTAATTGCAAGATGCAGGTGCTGTGGTTGCTGCATAGTCTGATTAGTAGGTTCCAAAACCAATTTTTTCTTGAAACCAAACTTATTTGCGTGCTTATAAAAATATCTGCCATTTCTTTATGAATGCATGAAATCTTCCTTCATACATACGTGTTTGTTTTGAAAAGTTTATAATTCTTATTGGGATTGTCTGCAATTGGTGATACAAAAAATATCTCACTCTTTTCAAAAAGGCAACTTTGAATGCATCATATTCTACTGATACATTAACATTGAACCTTGATAGTTCACACGAAATTTTCAAAATTTGGGTGTTTATTGTGGGTAAATCTTATCTCATGGGGATTGCTTGGTATTTATTTTGTTTTGGTGGTGTGAAACCAAATATATAATATGAAATGCTCATAAAGAAATAAATTTGGCTGTGAATTGATTACTCTTATCGTTGATAGAAATCTGCTAACAGTCTCATGCAAACCAACCTGTGTCTGTTGTGGATGTTAGTCGAAAATTAAAATGGCATTCCTTATAATAGAATCTGCATAATGGTGGTGTATCCAATGCATTAGCATATTTCTCACTAATTAATGACTTGTATTTGTTGCAAACTGTGATAATCAGGGTCCTTTTTCAACTGCAATATGCATGAACTGTGGTTGCTGCAGAGTGTGATTAGAAGGTTGCCTTACATGTTTCATTTTTAAGGAAACATTAGGTATATGATATTATGAAAGTTAAAAAGAAAAATACATTTGACATAAAATATGGACTGAAAAAAAGTGCTTTGAAGGTAAAAGGAATCATGGATTGAGAGTAGCGATTTAATTATGACAATGAACTGTAGGGGTTCAACCAACTTTATTTGAAAGCTAAAAGGAAGCATGGGTTGAGAAAAAGTTCTTTGACAAAAAGGAAAGTCTGCTATCCGTGACACAGTATGCTCTGCTGAAAGTCTGAAACAAGTTGAAGGTAACATCTTTACCTGATTTTTTTTCTTTGTATAAGAATGATAGTTTATTTTTTCTTGGATGCTGATTTAAGTAAAGACTGGTATGCATTTGTAGGATGGTTGTGCTTGCTAGCTATGTCACTACTACAAGGGTACTTGGGTGTCAAAAATATAAGGGAAGCATTATGGCTTCACCTGCCTATTCATTAATTTTAAAGTTGGTGTTTTTTTACTTCCCATTTTTCATTAATTGTATTTTATTGACTTTTGGAGTGTGTGGTATTATTTGTTTGATTGCTATTTCAATGTAAGTCAGATGATGCTCAACAAATATGATTAAATTTCTTAATAGAAACTAAATATGGGAGAGGAATCTGGTGAGGAAGAACATCACTATCAACAAAAGAGAAGGGCAATCACATGGAGAAGGTGATGCTGTAACAAATGTTGATTATAAGGAGATTTTCAAGAATTTGAGTGAATTCAACACTGTTGTACTGTTTAAATTTATTTTTCCTTGATGTTGCTTAATTTAATTCCAATTTTTTTTGGGGCCAAAGAGCCCAATGCCATACGCAAGTAAAATTAGGTGGAGTTTGTTTAATTTTGAAAATTACTGCTCCACGTTTGACTTTTCCCCAGAAATTCAATGCAAACTACTCAACTCATATTGATGCTTCCATGGCAACATGTTAACTTCTAAGGGTAGTTTCTTAGTTTTATTTCGTTGATCACAATCTTGAAGTATGAAACATCTTTCTTTATGATGGGTTCCTAATCAACTCATATTAATGCTTCCATTGCAACATGTTGACTTCTAAGGGTAGTTTCTTAGTTTTATTTCACTGATCACAATCTTAAAGTATGGAACATCTTTCTTTATGATGGGTTCCTAATCGCCATAATCTTGATTAGAATCTCACGAAAATGTAACTACGTCGGAGGTTGCTTCCAATGTTATATTTCAAATTACTTGATTTTATTTTGATTACTTTTTTATTCTTAAACTTTAATTTTACACTGTTTTAATAATTTATAGGAAAAGTGGTTAGTTGTCTGTAGAGTTTGATTTCACAGAAAAACCAAAGCTTGATGTGCCCTTTATTTAATTAGTTGCATTCTTGCTTATGTATTCCTGTTTTTATTTAAGCACTTTGCAATGAAGATAAATTTCTTCCGTTAAAAATTGCTCCCCGCGCAATGCGCGGGAGAGTTCATGCTAGTTGTTTGTATAGCATAAAACACTACTTGCTTCAAGCATTTTACCCATAGCTCAAATTGTGTTGGCTTAATTATTATTTGTAAACTGTAATGTCATCTTCAATAGAAAGATTCGAACAAGTGTTGTCGAAATATTTCTATGCCATTAGCGGCTTCATCTGCTATATAGTCTATTAAACTCATACATGGACTAGTCCCAAGAAGAGGTTGTGTTGGTATATATGAAAGTTTAAAATTTCTTATAGAATTTGAAATTTTGATTATAAATTAATTTTCATCCAGAAAATTTCAAGTGGATAAGAACAAAATGAAATAAAACAACTAATGTTTAAGATAAAGTTACATAACAATGTCATGCAAAGGTTACAACATCTCACTATTTAGTCTCTCTAACACTTACAAGACCTCATTTTTCTTTGCTTCCAAAGCATCGTATTCATTCAGTAATGTACTAACAAAACATACAAAAGGAAGGTAATGAGAAGTAAATCTCACCTAACAATACCCCAATTTCCCCCAACATTCACCATCTCTAATGTAACCTGATAACTAGTGACATCAGAGATCTCATAACTCAACCTCAACAATGTGAACTTTCTGTCCCTCCTCTGGCATATGATCTAAGTTGAGAATCATCAGCCCAGAATCTGAGTTATAATCAAAATCTACCACATTTGAACCCACCAAGCACCTTCTTGGTTTGGCCGATGAATAAGCACCAAACTTCCCACATCCCTTTACTTCCAAACGCACCAAACCCACCAATTCATCACTCTTATTTTCTTCGCTTCCAACTTTCGCCTCGTACACAAGTCCTTCAATGGCACCACCTGCATTGTACATCTCGATGAGACCCACCGGAGCAAAACTCACTCCAGAACCTAGAACCTTCACAGGGGTCACCGTGAAAACATCGTGCTCCAGTACTTTAAGGGAGACCGGCATCGCCACATTGTACGGGAGAATCACAAGCTCGCCGGACCGGTGACAGTAAACAGCACAATCGCCGCTCCAATCACCGGCCGCCTCTGAAATGAGGTGGACATCACGGCCTCTGATGTGCCCTGTGATGGCTTCTGATATGGTTTCATGAAAAGCGTTCTTCCTCTCTAAGCTACTCCACGCCGCTCCTTGGCAATTGTAGATGCCAAGAACTCCGGTGTACTTGTTCATATTCCATATCTTCAACAAACTCGCACCATCACGAGTTGGGTCCGTTAACAAGCAATCTTTGGTGGGTCTGCCTGGCAAACGCGGAGAGAGCACCGAACCATCTGGCAAGACGAGCTTCCTCAGCAGCTGGAAGTTGTGCTTCCCCGGGGCATCGCTGACGTAGATGGGACCACCGCTAATGGCTCTGGCGGAGGCGTGGTACTCAGCAGCAGGATGAAGGGAGTGAAACATGTCCCAGTCCGGCTGCATTATCTCTCCGAGGAAGATGCTATTGTACGCCACAGCGGCGATGTGGATCGTGTGCGACACCGGATCACGCGGGTAGAAATCATCTGACGCTCTCACCACCGCCGTTTGCTTTGAGCTGTTCCATAACATCACATACACCACACCACATCAGACAACAATAGTCACAAACTCATAATAAGCATCTAATTTTTTTCTTAATGGTCTTATCCGGTTCAATAACAAGTCGTTAAAACTAGTTTACTTTATTTTTATCTAATTATTACTGACATGAAACACAAAAAGGAAACAATAGTAAGTTTTCTTCGGATTTACCAGTAGAGTGCATCAGTATTGTGGCTCATGCAGGCGATACAACCATTATCTGGAAAATTCCTAGAAATGGAAGCATCAAGGGCTTGATGGTATTGCCTTGTGAGTTCGACTCTTCCGCCTAACCCACTACCTAGTGTCTCCAAGATGCATTGCACGTCCACTTTAACACCATCTACACCCGCTCGCGCCAGATAACTGTGAAGCTCATCATAGAACTTGTACACCTTCTTCGGGTTCACCAGACCCAGGCCTTTCACTGCCATCGCATCCGTCGTCCACGTCGGTTCGTTCTCCACCACCCCTTTCGACACCTTTGGGTACCTCATCTCCGATCCGTATTCCTCCATCTCCTTCACTCCTGGTCGTACGCCGCCCCAGTATCCAGTAATTGCGTGCCAAACATACACGTATTGTAATCCATGTTTCTGTTTGGCGATATTCACAATGTTTTTTATTCCCAAGGTTGGATCTTCCTTGTTTTGAAATTTGGTGTTTTCTTTGATTCCTGTTAATCTTTTTAATGAATTGTTCTCGTCTTGCGGATCGCCGCCAACGGATTGCCAGCCGTCATCGATGATCACGAACTTCGGAGGGGTGCCACCAGCAGCGAGAGTCTCGAGACCAAACTCTACGCCTTCTTGGGTTACTTCCTGGTAAAATGCATCCCATGTACACCAACCAAAGTAGTCGATGATTCCAGGGAGTTTCTTCTCGTTGCGGAGACGGAAAGTTTTCAGGTGGTTCTTGACGGCTTTGAAGGCGTCGTGGATTGTTCCAAACGGGTCAATTCCAGCACTGATGAAGAGGGAGTGGGTGAACGACGACGTTTTGGTGTCGCTGTCACCGCTTTCCAAACAGAGCACTAGCTGATCATCTGCGTTGCCTTGTAAACAAGCTCTGAATGAGCCTTCGATCAAAGGGAGGAAGACAGTGTAAACGATCTGGTTGTCCTCGTTTCCGTCATCGGATTCAAGGTGGGACCCATCCTTGGTTTCCACCAATAAGAATTGAGTCTCGAGAGGAATATCCCTTCCTTTATCTCCCATCTTCTGGGCCATCCACCAAAGCTTGAACCTGAAACACGCAAGGAAGCGGACGTCCCTGAGAGTTCCCAATGAAACAACATGGTGGTTGTCGTCTTTGTCAAAAGTCATGCCCAAAAATATTCCCTCCATCGGCCCCGACGACGACGTCGAAGTCTCGATCACATTATCCGGCAAGCCAGTCAAAATTGTGCGGTCCTTCACAATCAGTTTCCCATCAGAAATCCGAACTAAAGGTTTGATCGTCATTTCTTCTGATTCCAAATCCTCTTTCCTTGACTTTCTTGTTGAGCTTGAATCTCTGAAGTCCTAGTATTGTTTCGTGCCCTGCTGCAATTAAGAGAAATTGCTACAATTAGATTCATGTAAATCTTCCATTTCAAGATTTTTCAAATCCCATTTTAACAAACGCGTATCAAAGTCCACCAACTATTCACCTACTGCTAATGTAAAAATGGCTTTTTGCACATGTTAAAAATAGCTTTTTAGACCTCATCTAGAACCAGTGTAGAAAAGGATGGTGTAGGAAGTATGAGACTTTCTAGATCAATTATAAAAGGTTCACTATTGAGATTAGATATAAAGTCACATGAGATCTAACAAGTCACACTTTTCAAACCTCATGGGAACCGGTCTAAAAAGTAGCATTTTAAAAATAATAATAAATAGGGCAATTTTAGTATTGGAGATTATTTTTTAAAAATAACCTCAAATAAAAAAAAAATGCTCTATAATTTCTATCATTACATAAATTCTGGGTGAGCCCCCTTATTCCAAAAAAAAAAAAAAAAACAAATAAAACAACATAAAACTCAACATTGAGAAAGTATTTCTTTGCCCTTGTAAGAAATATACAACTATACAAATGAAGACAATTCATGCCATCCACAGTCTTACACTGAGAAAAGAAAAACTAAATTCATGAAAAACGTCATAATATCCTTGTGACTAATGTTCCAATAACCCTAAAAGAAATCATTCAGAAACCCACTAGGACCCCGAAACTTCAATTGGATACATACCCCAAATAGTTGTTCTTTCGTTCCTCCTCAAAACCCGCTGACCATAAATTCCAATAGCTCTAGGTCCTTGATGTTGAATGGCCAATAATTCTTGCTAAATATCATAATGCAATTTAAGATATTGAGCAACTAAACTTGTAAAACAAAATTTACACGGTCATAATGACATAGACATAAACCTAACAACTGGGTTAAATTAAAATACTTACTAGTGTATTAAAATAATTTATAAACACAACATATTGATGGTGCTCCCAATTCTTGTAAGTCTTAAGGTATCTGTGGCACTAAAATTCGGGATGTTGTCATATGGTTTTTCTACAAATAATAGAAACATGAATTATATTTATAGTGCTCAGCTTCCATGAAATCTAACCATCAATACTTAATAAGGCATTAACAGCATAGAAATTTCCAAATTAAGCTTCACAAATAGTTTATAAACAAATGCATGTCTAATTGAGATATTTGACACAAACACCATTCCTTGGATGATCCAGAAACTGTCAAAAACACTATGAAACTGACAAGTAAAAGGATACCAAATTTATAACATGGAGAAAAGCCTCAATTTTGAGTTACAGAAAGTAAAATTTAAGTAGAATCTTAAAGAAGATTAAATCATTTGAGAATTTTCACAATCCAAAAACAAGTTACCATTTCTTCTTACTTCAAAAATTATATCACAATAGTACAGGAAATTCCCCCTTAATTTTGCATTATCTCACAAAAGTCATTGATGCCTTGGTATATCTTAAGAAAAACAAAATGACTAATGAAGATAGATTGTGATAAATCACTTCAATGGAGCTTGCAGCAGTATATTCTCATTGGTCAAATTAGTTTAGTTACTGAACTTTCATGCAACGTTAACTCAGAACAATTCTCTATTCCTAAACTCCAAAATCCCTCATAGGGTTTGCTAACACAGTTAATAATTACAGAAAACTTCTCTATATACCAGCAATCTCTTGCAAAAAGCATTATGCAGATTTTGCAGAGAGAATCTTCCTTTGATGATAGATAAAGCAGGGAGCTAGCAAAACAAAGAAGAAGTGTTGTATTTTGTTTTTCTAACAGATATCTCGAGGAGAACTGTTGCAGTGCAGGTCTTTCACATGAGAGTTATACACATATCAGACTAAAACAGCAAACACATGTAGTACAAATCGCACAAGATAGTAATATACTAAGTCCAAGGAAAAGTGGAAGTTTGCACACCTCTAATATAAAACTGATCACATATGTGCCTCAACGAATAATGGTCTCCAGTTCCAGTGTCATAGTTATCCTCAAAAACAAGATGCTAAAACCCAGCTTTCAGAGATTGCTTAACTCTGCTCGTTAATACACATCAAAATAATAGTTAAGCAAAGGCAGATTCAACATAAGAAAAGAAAAAAATGGATACAAGTGTTAACAAAGATCCTGTAATATAATTTCTTTCTTTCTTTCTTGCCTGAAAATAATTTATCACAGAATGCTAAGTGAGAGGAAATTAAATACATCAAGAAGGGAATACCGTCAGTGAGGGGCTTAATCAGAACGCTTCTGCGAGCACAAAAATCCCTCAAAACTGGTCCCACCTTAGCACGAACACCAAACCCTGTCAACGCACCGAATCCGTCCGTTTAGAGCAAAAATGAGAATGTATTGAAGCAAATGAGAGGTCGCTAAGGAGAGAGGTCGCGGCGGAGAAGATCAGAACAAGCGAGGTCGCCGCGGCAACGAAGATGAGAAAATCAGAGAGCAAGGTCGAGGCAGAAGAAATCGATTGAATTTTTAGGGGAGAGTAATGAAATCTTGAAGTGAATGTCGATGGCGAAAGAATTACTTGTCGGGTATTTATACTTGGAGAACATGATGCAAGCCACGAAGTTACCATCGTGAACGAGCTCCAAATTTCTTGTGCTTCTCGTCGTACGTCGAAGTTGTTTTCTTCTACGGCGGATTACACTACCACGTGGAACCCAGTTGCTTGTTTCAGTTTACTTTGTCGAATCTTCACGGAACTTCTCCTCCGGAGAGGAATCTTCACGGACCAGACACGTGTACACATCCCGTTGGGGGATAAAATGTCATGTGAACAAATTGCCCTGAGGTCTATAATCTGTAAAAATTATTAATACTCCAATAATTAAAAGCGTAAAGTAATTGTGCCGATTTGTATCCACGTAAGCAAACTCTTGCGTCTATCCGTTTCTTACCGGTTGAAAATATCTGACACCTACAGCCACTACCGCGTACCTTGCCCAATGATATTTCCACATCACCCTGTCCCGTCCTTTTTTCTTGTTTAATGAGTTTCCGGCTAATAAAAATCGGCACAATTATATAGCTATATCTTACTAGTATTGTTAGATATATTTTATTTTATATATTTATATAGCTATATTTACCACGTTTTATACAAATATATATAACGTATAAAAGTATTCACAACCTGGAATTAGCCTTATAACCGTGTGGTAAGGCTTGATTAATTGGCTTTGAAGACAAATTTTTTAATGGAATGAAGAGATATGTTTATTATATATAGGAATGGAAGCAATGTTTTGTAAATGACTAGATGAGGAAAAGACTCAATCGTCCTTGAGGAGTAAATCAGCAAAACTATTGCTAAGCGCCTAAATCTATATATATGCTAGAGTCCACTAGCGAGAAAGTAAGGCTTATTTGGGAAATTGGGCAATGCATGGAAGCGCGCACATAGTGACGTAAGCATTCCTTCAATGACAGATTGGATAATTTTGGGAGTTTGTTTCATAGCACCAAATATATCATGTTCTCAAGTTATATCGCTTCTTTCCTTTCCTTTTTAATGATAACGACCAAACATGGCCTTAAGTATCCTAGCTTGTAAAATGTATGAAAGCAAAAAAGGCATTTTTCTTTTGGCAAAATAGTGAGTAAAACAACAGTAATATTTTTATCCCACCTTTTGAAATAAACTATGCAAGTACTATGCATGCACAAAATGTTTGGAAGTCACATGTTCATTGCCTCATGTAATAGTTTTTGTTTTTATCATTAAAGGAGTAGGCACCAACAATTTAAGGTTACCACAAGCTATAGGTGACCTCTTATTTACATAGAAATTTTCTTAACATGAGGTGTAAGGTCATTTTAAAAATAAGGAAAAATACCTAAATGTTTCTTTTTTTTTTCTTAATAAAAAAGTATTGCACATTAGAAAGATGTAAATTAATTTGAACACGCAATATGTTTAAGGGGAAAAAAAAAAGATAATCAATAATAACTGGGGCAATGAATCATTAGTGCCCAAGTGGCATGCCACGTCTACAAAGAGTAGGCTCACTGCTCACGAAAGTTGCTATTTTACTCCTTATTTTATTTGTTTGTGCTGGTTGCAGAACAAATTGAGAAATCAGGGCCAGTGGGGATGAGTAAAGTGGAGACATATGCATCCCAAACTTACGGGCGTTCAATAATTTCACCAATATTTTTTCTTTGACCCAAAAAAAAAAAAATCATCAATATTTTACAATTTTTTTGTTGGATTTAATGTCATTATGTATTATGTATGTCAATTATTGGGAATGGATGACGTGTGCCTGTCGTTTCATTCAATGATTTTACAATAGTTTTGTTGGATTTAATATCGTTATGTATGGCAATTATTGGGAATGGATGACGTGGGCCTATGGTTTCATTCAACAATGATTTAAATTAATGAATGATAAGATTTATTTTTTTTCAAGCTCTTGTTCATGAACTGATGAACCCAATCTAGTTTGTTGGATTATAATATGCCATTTTTTGGATCTCAAAATGATGATTCAACATGACCATTTGCATTGTACTGTGATGATTCGCAACAAACGAAACACACTGCTTTTTTGCAAAAAAAAAAAAAACACAAACACAAAATTAGTGTGTGTTTTTGGGATGGCTTTTCAAGCCCCCAAACGCACAGTTTAATACCAAAAGCTTGATGGTCTACTTTTTGATAAACTAGTATAGGACCCGCGCGATGCGCGAGCCAAAGGTGCATAAAATTGAATAAGCATGGCACATACACAAACAACTTGTATGAAAGTTATTCATTAACCTTGTAAACTAAAGTGATGTTTTGTGTTTTGATAATGCACAATATACACTGCAACTTGCCACGCAAGATTAATTGAAATGTATTTACTTATGCAGACACATTAAAACAACAAATTGAGTTCAACGATGCATATGGACCTAAAATTTTAATGGTATATGCTACTAACCTCATGAACAAATTATAATACACCTCTTTGTACACAATATTGCAAGTCTTGTTAGTTGGATTTTCATCTGCATCCAGGATTAATATCTTCAAGCCCTCTTTGCTACGAACTCGAGACACGGCAACATGTAGCTGACCATGTGTAAATACAAGACGAGGAAGATACAAGCCCACATTTGTAAGGCTCTGCCCTTGGCTTTTGTTTATGGTCATTGCAAAGGATAACATGACAGGGAACTATCTGCGACAAATGTGAAAGGTAAAGATGCATCAGAAGGTGTAATAGTAATCCTTGGGATTAGCACACTACCATGTGATGCATTTGATGACATTAATCTAGCAACAATGACATGCTTTTCCAGCCTAGTGATAATAAGGCGTGTCCCATTACATAGCCCATTTGATTTGTCTATGTTGCGCATAAGCATGATAGGAGCACCCACTTTCAGACGTAGTTGGTGGTTTGGAAGTCCAGACATTGTGATATTATTGAGAAATTCAACTGAATGTATTTCTGATATTGAGCTACGAGCCATATCTTGTTTGGAAATACTGTCAGCACTGTAATAGATTTTTTCCTCCCCAGGAATTAATCCAAGCACATAATTATTGACCTCATCTACAACTGACAATGTAGAAGTGAGGATGGCACGATCTCTGAAGTAGGCATTGTCATTTAAATGAAGTATCAAATCAGGATATGTAGCTTGCACTATACATTCTAATGGATTGTTGACGGGCTTTAATAGCAGCTCTTCTGGTATAGTGATCAAACTATCAGAATCCTCTTCTGTTTCAACTGTTCCATCACCAATTGTTATAATCCATTTACAAAAATCAATTACCTCTTGTTTATGACGTGATGCTTCAGAGCCCATCAGTCTCATATTAGTGGTCAACATGAATAGCTTACAATATTTCCACAAATAAGATGAGTTAATTGTAGCATGCACTATATCTTCTCGTGTACCTCTTGGAATAACAGGCAGTATTTGTCTGAAATCTCCACCAAGCACAACAACCTTGCCACCAAAAGGTTTATTAGACATGTCTGGGAAATCTAAGCTGATAATATCACGCATTGTTCTATCTAATGCCTCAAAACAATGCTTATTTGTCATAGGAGCCTCATCCCAAATTATAAGAGACACATGTAGGAGAAGTTCGGCTAGATGTGATCCTTGCTTTATGTTATAGACAGAATCCTCTGTAATGGTAATTGGGATGACAAACTGAGAGTGAGCCGTCTTTCCATTTGGCAAAAGAAGTGATGCAATGCCACTTGAAGCAACATTAAGTACTACTTGACCATTTGACCTCAGAGATGTAGATAGCGTCTACCACAAGTATGTTTTTCCTGTTCCACCATATCCATAAACAAAATACATACCACCCTGTGAGTTGGTGACAACATCAATTATTGCTAAATAAATCTCGTGTTGTTGTGGGTTTAAGTTGGGTAGTAGGGTCTGCAGTTGTTCATGTAGTGCATCAGTGTCAAAATTCAGCTAATTGTGCATATATCTATTTCCCTGTGATGAGATACTGACATCTTGCGGGGATGGCATTGATTCATAGTCATGGAGACTCTTTCCATTTTGCATCATGACATGTTCCAATTCTATTAAAGCATAACTATGCAGCTCATCATATGACAAGTTGAAGTCTACATGAAGGCAATAAATGTTATATTTATAAGCCAATGAAAAAAGAGGTTGTTAATGTGTACAATTGTTATTGGAAAGTACAATTTAGTGAGCTTTTATAACTAATAACATGATAACTTGGTTGAAAGACTTACACGGATGACCAGTTTGTTGACGGCGCCTGTAGATGATATCATTTGCCATCAACTTCCAAGTTTGTTGCCAAACAATCTCAGGTCTGCCATAGCAATTACACGCTAGCAATATACAAAATAGACGCCGCAGGTAACTGGGTGAAGCCCACTGGCTTGATTCTTTAATTGCATCAATATATTCTCTATCATCATCCAACAGACCAAGGGCATAGCATGCATCATGGAAAGTTTCATAAAGAACACCATTGACAGTTCTTATTTCTTCATATGATCTAGGCCCTTTAACTATGGTCAACAACAACCACAGGTAGTATGCCTCGCCTGTTCCAGGAGGAACATTAGATAACCTTCCAATTGCAAATTCACATTGTCTAGGATCCCACTCAAGCTTGTCCTTCTTGAAAACAAACTTTGTGGGGAACTCTGAATATGTTAGTTGTCTCTCTGCCACATACTTATCATTTGCTGACATCCAAGCTAAGAACATTGATTGTTTTGTAGTATTGCGATTAACAACAGCTTCTAGTTTAGTGTCATCCTCATATATGACAATTTGTTGATTTGGAAGGTGGAATTGCAATCTTTCAACTGGGGGGGACCTATAATTAATATCAAAACCGAGAATCCTCCATACTGCTTCACATGGTGAGAGATACCAAACATCATAATACATTTTGATCTCATCGTGTACGTCATCAGATCCTTCTGATGGTGATTCAGCATAAAAAGCTGCGGTGGCCCGATCATGTCCTTTACTGACGTACTTGAATAAATACTTGATTGAGTCA
Organism: Inga laurina; assembly: GCA_963855925.1. Classification (NCBI taxonomy): domain Eukaryota; kingdom Viridiplantae; phylum Streptophyta; class Magnoliopsida; order Fabales; family Fabaceae; genus Inga; species Inga laurina. Next base: position 9,165,102 of record OY979713.1, read on the forward strand.
CCATGTTTGCATTTCTCAACATTGACATGAGCTTGGTACTTTAGAAGCAGATACAGATTATAAGGTATGACATATCTATTATCCAGTGGGACCTTGTTTTTCATGACTACCCGTCCATTATTTGGTCTTTTATACTGAGGATATCCATCCTCATGGATAGTGGTAGAGGAAGTGAAGCTTTTTGGATAATACTTTGTGCATTCACCTTTACTCATATAGGGCGAATTTGGGTTAACTATTCCACACGGGCCATGCATCATGAAGCGGCCCACTGCATCGTACAGTGATGGGTTGGTTTCTCTATCAGGTATTTCAGCACTTATAACTCTTTCAATATCATGAGGTGTGCTTATTTTGCTATCATTAACCAAAAACAACACAATATGGGCATGTGGCAAACCTCGTTTCTGAAACTCAATCGTGTATAGCACTGCAAGGTATGAAAAAGAGCATTGAATTAGATTGCTAACACATTAAATAAATTTGAAGCTTATGATGTGTAATTTTTTGTGTGGTTTTACATGTAATTTGAACCTTTTTTTTTTGAATGTGAACTAATGAACCAAAGGATAAAGCTAATGTTAGTTGAATACAATTGAACAATAGATTTTAAAAAGATTCAAAGCTTAGTGATTAAGATAATATTTGTTATATATTCTTTATTTGAATATCAGTTGCAATATATCCTTGAATTGGTTACTCAAAAGATATCATCGCAATAGAAAAAATGTTCTGTTTCTATAAAGTTAATTAGTCAGCATAAAATATATAATGTATATTTTGACAGAAAACAGTATTTATAAGTCACAATACGGTTCATTTGTTAGCCTCCATGTACATCGGCTTAATATGTTGTTCCCAACTATTTTAAATTAAATGTAAACAAACTGGGGTATCATGTAGAAAATTGTTCAGCTAGTTTTAAACCATGCTTATCTCATATTGACATTCAAAGGTATATAAATGTATTTAATATATTTTTTATCTTTAGCTAAAATAAAAGGGCTCACCCAACAGGTCCATTATTGATGGGACAAAATAAAAAGACCAAATTACATATAGTAAAACATGCCCTCCTTTTCTAGGACAAATTAAAACAACAAACCCTACACCACCTTTTTTTTGGACAATAGATATTTTATTTTATCTTATATGTTATTTTTTCTAATGTTTTTGAAAAAACATAATATAATCACTATGTTTTTATTAAAAGAATTGATGTTCAAAGTGTGAAAATTTAAATAGAAAAAATTTGATTCTATCTTATCCCAATTAAATATAGGAGCCTATTATTGAATTGTAAACATATTTAGAAAAAGTACTCGATCCTTGATGATTTACATACGAAGGGTACTTGAGTAAACACGAAGGAAGAAAATTAAACATAAACGGGATGAAAAATAGAGAAAGACATTTATTTAAGTGAATAAGTACGAACCTGCTTTAACAGCACCAAACAACTTGCCTTCTTTTAAGTCTTTTATCATCATATACAGCTTCATTTCAAATATCCGTGCAATAATTTCAGGATGATCTTCTATCTTTGTATTCTTTTCATCCAAATATCTAGTAATTTTAGGCCACTTTGGATTACAAGTGAATGTTATGAACAGATTTGGATAGCCAACCCATGCACATATTGTCATTGCATCCTGATAATTTCCTATAGTATATCCGGCTCCACCGGTAAATGATGAGGGAAGTATAACTCATTTACCTCTAGCGGCAGCTGCTGTTTCTCCAGCAAGCACAACATCTGCAAGTCCTTTGTATAATTCCACCCTGAGTTGTTTCTGGTGTGTTCTTATGTACAAAAGCCTATAAGATTCAACCATCATATATGCATCAACAATAAATTGCTGGAATAATTTTCCTCCTAATAATATGGTCGATATTTCGTTGTCTCAGTCTTGAATCTTATAGGCAAAATATTCTCTCATTGTCACTTTCTTAACTGTACCTTGGCTATTCCCTGCCATCCTTTGATGAGGTATATCCTCTCTATAACCACCTGTACCATATGGAAATAGTGATGGATATTGTAAAGGAAGAAAGTCTGGATGGGTTTCTTTTATTCTTTCAAGCAACCCTGTTTTGTAGTGCACTATTATATCTCTGCCTTGATTTGCATCTCCAATATCTCTAACAATCAATGCAGCTATTTCATTTTGTCCCGACGGCATATTATATCTACGGCTGTCCGTGCCCCTTTTATGTATAAGCTTGATTTTTATTGCATGGCCTTCATGTGTGTTGACAAAATCTCTTGCCATTCGAAACGTCTGTACCAGGATGTTATGATTGTCTAGCATGGTTTGAAGTCTTTGAACAAAATCAGCATTTATGCCAGTCAGAGAGTTGTCTTGCCCACTAGAATAATAAAACTTTCATGATCGTAAAACAATAAAATAATGATAATATATAAATGTCTTTATTTAAATTGAATGCAAAGAAATGAAGATTATGTTTGTTTTATATAATTACCTGATAGCTGAAATTCTATTTGATACTTCGTTTTCGGTATCATAAATATACAACTGTGCAAATTTGAGAGCTTGTCCATCAGGGGGGAGGATACTACCTATCAAGTGCATATTCTGGCCACTCATTCGATATACATAAGGTCCACGTCCATCATTGATTTGTCGATCAATTCTTCCTCCCATGGATGTAAAGGCGTACATAGAATTATAGGTTCTAATATTGCTGCGGAAATGCTTACTCTCTAAACTTTCTCCAGATAAAAGCAATGATAACTCAAGTGGTGGTTCCAGTTCGGTAGGGAGCTTGACCTTTCCTTGTAGGCAACACACGCCAAAATCTAGATTTTTGTCATTGTAATGCTTCTTTAGTCATTCATTATACCATAATTTAGCTCCACAGTGTTTGCAAATATATGTTGGATCTCCAAGATCTTCATACTCTGGAAATTCTATTTTCAAACAAAATTACTAAGATGAAGTACTTATAAAGCAATAAGAAACTACTTAATATTTGTCGCATGGCACAAAGGCAGCAGTAAAGCTGTCTATAAGCTAATGCGGTAAAATAAATATAGCTTAAAGATAATTACCAGGTCTCTTATTGCAAGATGTACGCGGTTTACGTTTTCTAGCTGATGTCCTCTGGCATGACAAACGTATATGTCCTGATTAGGAAAGACTGTAATATCCTGAAATGTAACCAAGGATTTATAACTTCAAAGTGATGTAATTAATCTTAATTGAGCACTTATAAAGTAAATGATGTGATTTAGTAAGTATTATGCTAATCAGGGGTAAAACGGTAAATTTACCGATCGACTGGTTAGATACCATTGAGAACACTCCTTAGTAATCAAGATTAATGGCTAAGATTGAAAGACCAAGAGGTGGAATCTTGTGCATGTGAAACTATGTGAAATCATGGTAGGGAGAAGGAGATGGTGCCAAGTGTCAAATTATGGACCATAGATGAAGTCAAAGTTTTCAAACTCATTCTCTCTTTTTCCCAAGTCGGTTAAGTGCATTGAAGGAATGGAAATGAATCATCTTGATCAATATCTCTCATCTCTCTCCATTCTCTCCATTTTTCGCTGAACAAACAAGAAAAGAGAAAAGGAAAAGCTTGAGTTTTTGGTAAGTTAATGCCTTCATATGCTCAAGTGTCCTTCATTAATAGTGTTCATGAGGTTGAGGGCTTTATTCCTATGGTTTCAGATTTTTGACTTGTGGTGTTTGAGAACTTGTGGAAATTTGGAAGTGAGGGAAACAAGGAATTGGCTTGGGAAGAAGTTAAGGTGAGTATTTGGAACCTTTTGGTATATTCATTGTGGTTATTGGTTTAGTTTTGGGAATTTCGAATTTTTGCCCTGATTTTTGGTTTAATTTGAATGCTGGAATTGGTTTATGTGTTGTGTAGAATTTGGTCTTTTGTTGAACATTTTGACCATTGAAAGTGATTTGGGAACTTGGATTGGGAAGTGTGGCAATGTGTGAATTGTGTTGTGACATTGTGAGATATGTTGTGGTTGTTGTGTAATATGTCAATGGGGGTTGAATATGGTCATTTTGATGGCTTCAATGTGTTCCTTGAGCCAAATTGTGTGAAAATAGTATGTGATTTGAAATTAGGGACCATTGGAAACCAATTGGCAAAATCTGGAAAATCTGTCCAATGTAAGTCTGTTCTGGGCAGTCAGATGGTGTGGATGTTTTGACTGGGCAAATGATGTTAAAAAATTATGAAACTTTCCAGTCTTAAATTTCACATCTCAAGCTTCAAAATGGACATAAATTTTGTGTCATTTCGCTTTTTGAGCTGGGAGTTTGAACTGTCCAAAGTTTGGCATCAAAGCTGGACCCTGTTTTGGTACAATGTTAGGTTTTTGGTAAATCTGGATTTTTGTGGTGATTTCTAGTTATGGCCAGTATTTTTCCTTGAAAGAGTACTTAAATAGCTTTCATTTGGCTTTGGAATCACCCCATTTCGATGTTTCCTGAATTAGTTATGAATTTTGGAAGTTCAGCCAGAAACTGGATTTTCCTGGGCCGCGGCCCAAGGATGGTGGGCCGCCGCCCAAATGTTTCTGTGCATCTCTGGACAGCCTTGGGCTGCGGCCCAAGGATGGTGGGCCGCAGCCCAAATGTTTCTGGGCAGTTTTGGGCCGCGACCCACCCCCAAAAATCTATGTTTAGCACTTTTAAAGGTGGTTTTTGGTATAGCCTTTCCCAACCCTTTAGGCATATGTTTAGGCCTAAAATAGTCACCTAAAGAGTTCAAATGATAACCAACTTAAAGTATTATAGAGAAAAGAACTTGGAAAAGAGATTGACAGGTTGTCCCTAATTTGGTTTACTGGATTTGATATTTGCCGTCCTCGTGAGCCCGCAGTGCCAAGAAACGTCGGGAAAGGATCAGGTAGTGACTCTCTCTCTTATACTATGTATAATGCTCTGTATGTGTGTGTTATCACTGTTTTGTGATGAATCTTTGATGCTGCTGCGATTACAGCTGGTGATAGCTGTCGTTTACAGCGTAAGCTGTCGTTATTGTGATTACAGCGTAAGCTGTCGTTATTGTGATTACAGCGTAAGCTGTCGTTATTGTGAATACAGCGTAAGCTGTCGTGATTATTATTACAGCGAGAGCTGTCGTATTGTGCTTACAGCCGTGAGTGCTGTCGTTGGTGGTGAAAACCATGTATCTTTGAGATTGCTGATGCTGTTGCTGGTTGTGATTTATATACATGCTTGGTGTTATGCATTGTGTGAGTGGTTTGTTACTACTGGGATTCACTCGGATCTCATTCTTTCCTATGACTAATATTTCAGACAGGGCATGTGGCTCAAAGGAGAAGCGGCCAACCCAAAGCACTTAGGATCTTTAGTGATATTAGGGATTTTTGAGATGTTGGTTATCTATTTTGAACTCGGGATTACTGTATATTTCGAATTAGGAATATTACCTTTAGTTTTAGTTGTGTAATCCCCTAGTGGATACTTATGAACCTCAGGTTATATGTATAGAACCCGGGAGTTGCCGGGGATTTGGTTATACACTCTGATATGATTAAATGTATATTAACTGCACAGGTGGTTATATTCGATAATTGAAAATTGAGACCAGGATGGAAAAAGAAGTTTTTGAAAATTTTGTTAAGTCCCTACTATAAAGGGAGTTTTAAATGAGCTTTGAACTATTCGACGGTCTCTAAACCAATTTAATTACGTAATATCGAATTATAATTACGCTAATTAAGGCAGGGGGTTACAAAGACGATGGAACTGGAATTAATATATGGTTTACATTGAAAGTATGATTAGCTTAGAAATTGAAGCAATTGATAAAGAAGGCATTATTAGGGAAAAAAAGTGGGTCTAAAATTTTAAAAAGATACAGGGTCAACCCTTCTCCTGTGGCTTTTTATTACTTGATACAAATTTCAAGCTTCCAAAGTTGCAAAGGTAAATTCAATAAAAAGATAAACAGGGAACTTTGGTGGTTTGAATATAGTCGCTGGGAAGAATAATGATTATGTTGGGCAAACCTAAATTAAGTTAATTATTAAAATATTGGAACACATGCAACACATATGTGATCTCTCAAAAAGTTTCCAAAATATTTGACAATTAAATATAAAATCAAACATTTAAACAGTAAAATATTAAGAAAATCAAAACAACAAATAGGTAATCATTACGAAAAGGGGAAAAAACTCAATACAAAGTCAAAAACTAAGATGATGCATTTGAAAATGAGATAATTCGAATAAGAAAACAATGAAATAATAATAACAACGAAAAAAAGAAAACAATAAACTGGTAAACAATGTTTTGAAATTTTATCAAGGCCATAAAATGCTTTAACCTAGCTCTGTCCTTAATCTGTCAAAGTCGTTTGACATCACAACCAAATATTGATGTTTCACCTTTGAGTTATAGGTAGTGGATTTTTCAAATAGGCTAAGTATCACATGAGACTACTATTCTACGTATACACTTGTTCTAATGAACGCCATCATGGTTGATACAACATTCACCTAAATGTATGCAGTTGCAGGTCGCATTCCAATTGAAAATACGTTAGGTGTAGAAGGAGGGAAAAATGTTTAGGCTTCTAATCTTTTCAAATGTAAGTTGGGTTTCACAAATATATTCGTTTAAGAACATTCCAAACGCACCTATTGCAACAGCAAAACTCCGACCACATGGATATTTTCAAATTAACCAAAAGAATGTACATGAATATTTTCAAATTAACCAAAAGAATTATTTAAAGTTTCTAAGTAACCATTCCAGCACAAATTCAGAAAAAGAAAAAAAATAAATAAACGGGGTCGACATGTTTTGAGGGGCGGGAGGTGGGGTTCCAAACTAATAATCTAAAAGCTACTCCTCTCCACTCTGCCTCATGGACTGATCGAGATTTTAGTTGGGAACCTATCATTAGAAAATATCTCACAGCGGTAATGATTATATAATTAACCTTTTCAAGCCCAAAAGCAGAACCCTTATTTTGACATCAAAAAAGACCATACTATCAGAGGAATAATAAAGAGGAGTCAAGAGAATAAGTGGAAAGTCAAGATTTGATAGCCTTAACTGAGTGGTGTTGTCATAGGTTGTGAGATGCTCGTTAAAGTCTCCTTGTTTATTTTCCTCTGCTGCCTTATATGCTCAAGCCGCCTTGCCCTTGCTGGTAAGTGAGCAGAAAGTCAAAAAATGAAACAAAAACCAACTATCTGTGTAGGTTGCATGTTAAACTGACAAAAAAAAGGACCATGGCCAAACCATCTTGATGTATATATATACCTTCCTTCCCAGACATTATTTCGCGTGTGTTGTTGATTTCAATTTGACAGCGTTCTTTCCTTTTTGCTGTGTGGGATTTTCTATGATCTGGTATTTCTGAGAAATCCATGGTATTTGTGGCAAGACCGAAACGCAATGAAGTGAAGGTCAACCAGAAGTTTTTAGTTCCTTTTCGAACTGAAAAATCTTCATTTGAACTATTTGTGGTGGCATTCTGAACAGGGGATGGCAGTTATTTGACAGTTTTGAGGCCGATGTACAGCTCTCCACAGATGCTGCGTTTTGTCCGACAGTTTCACACCTGCAGCTAACGTGAAAATGTGTTTGTATAGTAATTTTTTGGGCCAAAGCTTTTGATACTTGTAACCCCCTGCCATAATTATATTTGAAATACGCGATTAAAGTGAAATAGAGACCAATCATAAACAAATAACATTTTACAAACCCATCTACCAGACGGGGTTTTCATAAATGCCTTTCGAAATCATTGATAATCTGGTCTCACATTCATCTTCTGAATATAATTACTACACGAAGATAAATGACATTTAATATATATCAGAGGACGCAATGTAAAAATTCCGGCAATCCCGGTTTCAATATATTAACTCAGCTTTATAGGGCACATTCGCCTATACAAGCCCTCATATGGGGGCCCATACAAGCCCTCATATGGGGATTACACAACAAATCTCAATACAAATAATCAAATATTCAATCCTCATCAACATACATGTAAACACATCTATTTATACAAATACACACCCCTACTATAATGATAACCAACTACCGAATCTTTAACTCGAAAGGAGTCCTCATCGCCCTTGTCTGCATCATCGATCTACTACCCTGTCTGAAAGGTTAGTAGGGGAGGGTGAGATTCTAGAGAATCTCAGTAGGAAAACAATATCAATCTGCATGTACGATAGATGTTTAATGCATGACATGCTTGCATCACACAACTCATGATAACACAATGACAATTTGCAAGCTCAATGCTTTGAACAATATACCTATGGCCATAGCATAAATTGAAACATAGCTTGACATGCATCAACACATTAACACATATATCAAATACAAGCAGAAGAGATATGTTCCCTACACTCTTTCCACGTAAGCTCCAGCGCAGCTTACTCACGACCAGGCGAATATCGAACCACGTTCAGGGCGAACATCAAACCCTATAACCAAACAAGGACATAGGGTTAAATCCCTTTTTTAATTCTTTAACTTTCAAACACTTTATGTTGGTTATCATTCACAACCTTTAGGTGGCTAATCAAAGCCCAAACATATGCCTAAAGGCTTGGGAAACACTTGACCAAAGATCATCTTTTAAAAGTCCAAATGCTGATTTTTGGGGGTGGGCCGCGGCCCAAGAATGCACTGGCTGCGGCCCAAAACTGCCCAGAAACGCTCAGAAACATTTGGGCTGCGGCCCAGAATCCACGGGCTGCGGCCCAAAACTGCTCAGAAACGCTCAGAAACATTTGGGCTGCGGCCCACCATCCTTGGCTGAATTTCCAAAAATCATAACTAATTCCAAAAAAATCGAAATGAGGTGATTCCAAAGCCAAATGAAATCTATTCAAGTCCTCTACATAGGAAAAATATTGGCCTTTACTAAAAATCACCATACAAATACAGAATTCCCAAAAATTCAAGACTGTCCCAAAACAGAATCCATTTTCGACCACAAACTTTGGACAGCTATAAATCCCAGTTCTCAAAACGAAATGGCACACATTATATGTCCATTTTGAACCTTGGGAGGTGAACTTTAAGACTGGAAAGTTTCAGAATTTTCTAACATCATTTGCCCATTCAAAATGGCAACACAAACAGACTGCCCAGACAGAATTCTCACTGGACAGAATTTCCAGTTTTGCAACCATTGTGTCCAATCCAATTCAAACCAATTCCAATGATTAAATACCACAACATGACACTATTTTCAATACAAAACAACATCCAATTCATCTAATCCAAAATCACAAGAAAATCAGGGAAAAATTCGAAATTCACAATACTCAACCATAATTCACAAAACTTAGATCAAAAGGCTTCAAATACTCATCTCTTCCTCTTTCCCAAACCAATTCTTTGATTCCTCTTCTTTCCAAATTTCCTCAAGCCATCAAACACCTTCAATCAAGAATCTAAAACCATAGAGATGAAGCTCTCATCACTATGAATAATATTATAGGAAGGTGTTTTAGCAATAGAGGACCACATAGAGCACTTACCATGAGCTTTCTTCTTTCTCTTTCCTTCCTTGCTTGGCGAAAATGGAGTATGAGAAGAGAGAGAGATGAAGATGAAGAATAGAATCAGATTTTTGGCCCCTCACATGCATAATAACAACCGACCTAATAGAGAGAGGGAAGAGGAAAAAGCAAACTTTGAACATTTGACTTGATCCAAGGGTCTAAAAAGTGCCACATGTCAACATCTTGCAACATCCTCCATGAGCTCACATAGGCACATGCACACATGATTCCACCCTTTGATCTATTACACAATTCAATCTCAACCATTGATCTTGAAGTTACCAATGAGTTTTCTCTTCAGTAACTGATCAATCGGTCGGTAACTTTACCGTTTTGCCCCTGATTATGACAATTCCTCTTGAATCACCACCAAATACATTTTCTCATTCATTTTCTTTCACAATGCGCCCTCCCCTCTATTTTAAGTCAATTTAGATGTTAATCCATAATTAAACTCAAATACAGGGTTTCAGCGCTGCTCAGAACACATACGAATCACATCGGGTGCCAAATCACACCATAATCTCCAAAAGGGTCCATTTATCACTAATGACATCCACTTTTGGAGTCATTATCTCTTAATCACAATTTGAGATCTTGCTAAACCGGGGCTTAGCAATCCACTAATCTCAGGCTTATTCTCTAGCCTCAAGTCTCAAAATTCGGGGTATTACAATACTAATCTTTTTTTTTCTAAAGATTTTGATAATATTTAATGATAACAAATCGAAATAAATTAAATGTGCATTGCTAAGATTGGATGCGTGTTTATTTAATATGCGTAAGAGATTTTCACCTCAAACTATGAACAGATCTATTTAAAATTTTAAGAATAGCCATGATTGTGTTCTCATATTTAATTTTGCAATCTTAACTTTCACCCAGAAAAAGGAAGGCTGTTAAATATTTACCTATCTCCTTATATCATGGCATTGACCTGATTGATTTTGTTTTATAGTATGAGATTGCATATCTTAATGTTATTTCTGCCCACCAAATCCTATCATAGTTAAATGTGAAATCGTTAATTTTATTTAATCATTAATTTTATTTTCTAAAATCATAAAGCTATTTTCGTAACTAATTCTAAAAGCATAAGGGTAAGGAAATATAATACAGATTAATTTGAAATCATAACTAATGCAACAGGTCAATAATTAGATATAGAGAAATCATAACTACTTCATTGTCAGAAAATATAATTTTAATTCTGAATAATTAAATTTAATGGTAGCATAACTAACTTAATTGTATTTACTGTAATTATTCAGATTAGATTTTATGGAAGCATATATGTAAGTTATTTTCTCCTTTCATAATGGTAAAATAACGGGCAGTGTAACAATTATGATTTCCTTTTTTTTTACATTTAATTAAATCCATACGAACTGTAAAATGTCCTTTTGATCACCTGGCTTCCATCAATGATTTGACCATATGACCTAAAAAGAGTTATAAGTCATAGTTTTACTTTTCTTTTCATTATAATTTTCATTAGTTATAAGTCATAGTTTCACTTTTCTTCATCTCCTTTCTTTTCATTCAGCTTTAAGAATTACAAGAAGCAAACAAATGACCACTGTTGCACAGCAAGTTGTCCACTTTAAACACTTTCCAGCCATTGATAATTAATATACCTCTCTATTGGATCTTCAAGGATGACTTTGTCCCCAAAGAGTTTGATCTACAAGTATTACAACGAAGAATGACTATAGAGAGAAGACAAAAGAGATTTTCCCAAAAAAACAATTAATATAACAACCAACATTGATAATCTGTCATACAAGGACAGAGTTGGAAAGGAACATCATCATGTCATATATTAAACGAAACCGATACCATTTTTTGTGACACTTGAAATGAAAAGTTGAAAAAGAAGACCAATTCTGATTGCACACCACAGGTGGATACATTAAGGGAAATCTAACAACAACATAGAAATCTTGAAATTATTAAAAAACATAGGAAACTAACGAAAGTCCACACCAACTAAAAAAAAGGCTAAAATAGCGACACCAAACCACCCTAATCATCAATGAAAAACTAATGTTTCTTCTTTTCCTTGGCCACCTTAATAGCTTTATCTTCACGTTCTGGCCTCTTTGAAGTACCATCCAAATAATCAGCTAAGCATTCATCATCATCATGAGCAGACTCATCCTTTTCAATTTTTACTTTGACACCCACTTTTTCACCCGCAATCACTGATGAGCTTGCGCCCTCAGAGTCAAGAAGGGAGCTGTCAACATCCTACGATGTTAGTACCACAAAAAAGGTGAACATCAGTTATGAATTCATAAATGTGTTCAGAGAAATATGTAGTGCTATGATCAAATGAGTCAAATGATACAAACTCACGGGGTCATCTTCTTGGCTAGAAGACACCATAGTAGGGGAGCCAGTTGGAGCTTCCTGTTCAGCCTTAAATGCTTCAATGATTTCAGAGTCTGCAGTCAAGCATGCCACGATGCACGAACTGGAAGACCCATCCACATATTCCTCAGGAATTCTTAACAGGCAAAGGAATTTTTTGCCTACAATCTTGTTCACAACATCCGCTGGGAGAACATTGTCATCTTGAACATCATCCTGCGCACACACGACTCAAATCAGCAACATGGACCTCCAATAGATAAGTGGTAGGTTATAATTATGACATCTTAATGGATTGCACACACTCACATCATGGTGAACAGGTTGATGAATCACTCGATCTATCATCTTCACTATCCCTTTACACTTGTCACAAAAAAACCATCCCCATCCAGAACTACTTTCTTTCCATCTGCCTTACATGAGTTGTAAAACCAGCCATGCTCATAACGAACGTCAACAATTTCAGCTAACACCACAGGCGTTTCCGTCTAGCGATTAAATAAGCAAAAAAATGAGCATAAAACGCAAAAACAGAGCTATTAGATAATACCTTTGATATAAACAATAATAAATGTAAATCTTAATCACATGTGAATGTTTGGATTTTTAAAGAATAAGATTGTTTTTAATCTAAAGCAAGAGTATATTTAAAGAAATTATTTTGTTATAGAAATCTTAAATACCCACACACGTGCAACGTTAACCTATTCTTAATTGGATAGAGACGTGAAATCAAGAAATTAATAAATTTAATTTGTGTTAATTAAAGTAAAGGTAACATTAAGATATGACATGAGAGCAATCTTATCGATACACCAAGGCTCACCCTCTCAAATATGTATGCATGCATGCACGTAAACTATGTCAACTGATGAAACAGTTTGACCAAGAAAAAATGTGAAATTTGTGCAACAGAGAAACATTCTAGCCAACAGAGAAACATTCTAGCCATCAAGAATAGATATTGTGCAAATTTGCAATATGCAAAATTAGATACTCTCAACCTTAAAAGAACGGACGTGGGCATACTTCCCATGTGGCTGGATAGTTTTCAACACATCAGGTTCATTATCCCCAATAAGTTTTGGTTAATATTTGGAGGAAAGGCCAAGAAGAATGTAAAAATTTTGTTTAGCAAAATAATCCCAAAGGACAACATAAAGCAAAGCAATTAATTCCAGAACCTAGTAATTCCCTACGATGAAGAAGCCATCCTGATCGCCATCAATCTAAGAAGTCAAGACTTGATAACTTTGAACTCTCTCTTCAATACCCTAATCAAACCAAGTAATTTTTTTTCTGAGGATGCCACTTACTGAATTGCAAACTACCAATTATCCCTAATGAATAGAGTTACAAAATATAAGGCATTCCTTAAACAATGTTTTTTTACCATAACTTATTGAACAAACTTCCATTTTTTCAAAACGTTTCCAAACCAATCAAATATAAAATAATAGCATACTGTATTTTGAAAATTAAGATATCTGAAAGTTACATTCAAACAGTGAATATTAACGTAAATAAAAACCATAACACATTTAACATGACGTGATAGTGGGAGATATTTTGAAAGTAAAATTAAATTAATCATTAAAATATGGTAACACTAAATAAATATGGTGTAGGCCCTGATGGTGGGAGATATTTATATTGTAATTTCGGATATTACCTTCCAAATGAAAAAAGAATAACGTTAAGATAATTGTTTGTTTTTTCCAGTGATTACTATGAAGAAAAAATAAGTTGCACAGGTTACTAAATTAAAACAGTATCACAAACTGCTGGCCCTCTACATAGTCCTGCGATCTTTCGTCTGTCCGGGTTTCCCAGCAACTCTTCAGTGAGTCAAAGTCCGCTGAGGTGTAATACGGTCTGGTGTCTGTGAGACATCAACTCCTGCTGCCTCAAATCTAGTAGTGCACAGAATTCGTTAATTAATTATATAAACACGCTTGGTGTTCAACTTATATAGGCAGAATTTTAAACCAAAGCATACGTAGGCAGAGCACACACCTTGCAATGAGATCGCTTACTTCTGGCAGTTCAGGGTGTATGAGCAGACGGGATGTATACATAGAGTTGGAGATCTTATTCCTACCTGGATGCAAGAAATTAGCATAAAGTATTTGATTAGTCCATGCCATGGGCTTAAAGAATGAAACCAAGGGAATGCTAAAAATAACTGAAAAACACTAACGATTAAATTCTTGCGCCTTGCACCACTGGAGGATGATCACGACTAGGCCAGACTTGTGAGAAGCCATATATGACAGAAGGTCATCTGCAAATTCACCCCAAAGTGTACACTGGAGCCGTTCTAGACTGCAAAGTATCCTCGTGGTTATTGGAACAGCCATTGAAGGTCAACAACACGATATAATAAAAACCATCTCGTGCCAACTTACTCTTCATTCGTTAATTCTATGTCAACGCGATGTTGTCGTCGTCCTTGGACAGTGTACTCTTCTAGTTGGCCCATGGCAGACACCCTCCCAACAATGTCTAGTAAATGTTTTGGTAGTGAGTACACGCTTAATGGCAACAAATTAATTAGGAAGCATAAAACACGCAGACACTAAAACGTCACTCACCAAACAGGAATCGATCATCCAAGTCAGTAAAGAGAATGTCAGAGAAAGTCTTGAAAGCAAAACCATAACGTGGGATGTTATGATCATCCTTGCAAGGTCGCACAATGGTGGAAAACTGGAAGTTAACACGATACGGGTGAGCCGTTGGCCGGTACGACCTTGTTGCAGCAACGACGTCGAAAGTGGAGACCTCTACAACCACGCCTTCTTCTAGATGTTTCTTATGGCGACGAACAAAGCCACTTCGCACAGACGCATGCACTCGATCACCCTAAAAAAGCATAAAAAAATACAAAGAAGGAAACCAAAAATTAATAAAGGGACAACTGCAAAAGGAAGGAAGATGAAAGGGCAAAAAGGGCCAATGGAGTGTCCAAAAATGAACCCCTGACATGAATATCCTGCATCACTAGCTCTATGGACACAGCATCACCCGAACCGTTCTGAGAGGGCATATTCCATATGTGCATAAGGCGGACACATATGCGCCAGTTGTGCCGTTTAGGATTCAAGGCACAAACTGGATCAAAAACGGTTGCCATGTCTGTAAGTCGGAAAAGTGGAAGAAGAGTGAAACATGAAAGCGCAGGAGAAAGATGAAACGCAAGAGATAGGGTGCCGATCATAAATGCGAATGAGCTTTTAAAGGAACGGCAGAGACGAAGGGTTGCAAGTTAGTATGAGTCAGTTACTGCCTAAAGTGAGTAACTTCCGAGTAACTTCCACCACAAACTATAATGGAAGGAGGACGTGCGTGTACCACAATGAATTAATCTGGTAGAAAAAATAAGTATGTAATTGTTTTTCTGAATAAATAGATTTGCTAGAATCATTAGCAACTTGCGAAGACAAAGGAACTATAATTCAAATTTAGAGATAAAGGAACCATAGGATTAAGTAATTAATAAAATTTAGGCAAAGGAACTATAATTCAGAATCCACAAAAATTAAAAGGGGAAGGGAAAAAAAAGCTGAAGCATAAAACGCAGAACATAAGAGGTTGTCGGCGTCAGCGCAGAAGAACTATTCATGACGGCTTGCTCTTGTTCGCCGAAGATTGCAGCTCTGTGAAGCTGCCGCTGTCTCTCCATTCGTCGGCTGCTCTCCTGCAGCAATTAGTTTGTTGTTCAGGGTATATGTAACTTTAATTCAGATTTAGAGATAAAGGAACCATAGGATTAAGTAATAAATAAAATTTAGGCAAAGGAACTATAATTCAGAATCCACAAAAATTAAAAGGGGAAGGGAAAAAAAGCTGAAACATAAAACGTAGAACAGAAGAGGTTGTTGGCGTCAGCGCAGAAGAACCATTCACGACGGCTTGCTCTCTTCTTCAGCTCGATCTAATTTCCGGTGCTCCCAACAGAAGACCCACTCCACCGAGAAGCTCGTCGAACCTGGGGAAGAAGAGATGAACCAGAAGATAATAACGCCTCCCCAGATTCCACCTTTGACGATGCTCTCTTGCTGCTGCTCCTCTCTGATTCACTGAGTCGTCGAAGATCGCTGCTCTGTGAAGCTGCCTCTGTCTCTCCATTTGTTGGCTGCTCTCCTTTAGTAATTGCTCTCTTCCTTTAGGGCTTAATGCTTTTGTTTTTCCAATTTCTCTCAGTTAAACATCGGCCCATTGCTTTTGTTAGCAAATTCTAATTAGTTGAAAGACCCTTCCATGTGGCCCACGCATTCTCTCTATCATTAGGAAATTGCTTCACAATTTCTTCTCATCCATAAAGTAGAAACCATTAAGTAGAAATCACGTCACTTATTATACATTCAAAAATAATAGGTAAGACAATAAAATAAAAACAACTTCTTCCTGTTTTTTATTAGAAACTTTATCTTATTAAAGTGGTTTTTTTATTGGATCAGAAATATATTTTGCGTAACGATAATTTTATAATTTTTTTTCAGGATATATGTAACTGTAAAACGAAAGAAAGAGCTGACATGAATTCTATATTTCAAACCAAATCGAAAATAATTAATTTCATTGAGTCATTAATTTTATTTACTGAATCAGAATAAACATGTTTTTTTTTCAGGATATATGTAACTGCTAAACGGATCTGTAGTTTTTTTTTGTTTCTCAGGATATATGTAACTGCAAACCAAATCGGAAATAATTAATTTCATTGAGTCATTAATTTTATTTACTGAATCAGAATAAACATGTTGTTTTTTTTCAGGATATATGTAACTGCAAAACGGATCTGTATTTTTTTTTGTTTCTCAGGATATATGTAACTGCAAACCAAATCGGAAATAATTAATTTCATTGAGTCATTAATTTTATTTACTGAATCAGAATAAACATGTTTTTTTTTCAGGATATATGTAACTGCAAAACGGATCTGTAGTTTTTTTTTGTTTCCCAGGATATATGTAACTGCAAACCAAATTGGAAATAATTAATTTCATTGAGTCATTAATTTTATTTACTGAATCAGAATAAACATGTTGTTTTTTTTTCAGGATATATGTAACTGCAAAATGGATCTGTAGTTTTTTTTTGTTTCTCAGGATATATGTAATTGCAAAACGGAATTTTGTATTTTTTAGGATATATGTAACTGCAAAAGTGTACTTTTCAGAATATATGTAACTGCAAAACGGAGGGGCTGATGTGGCAAGCAGAGAGCTGCTTACTACTCTGCTTTTATATAGGTAAGATATGATTGTTTGGTTCAGCTTTTATCTGATTGAGCTTCTTCCAATTATGGAGTCTGGAACAGGCACGATTTCAATAAGCTGGGAAGTGAAGCCTTTGCTAAAAACTGGGATTGGGAAAGAGAGAAAGAGAGAGGAAAAAGGAAGGGTGAAGAGAGAGAGAGAGAGAACGATGATGTGAGAAATATGAAAAATATTTATATGTATCACTAATTTATACTCTTTTCGGTCTTAAATATAAGACAGAGTTGGCTTTTTAGAGATAATAAGAAAACTAATTAAATTACTTTAAAATATTTATATTTATTATTCTTTTCCAAATTATTTTATGTAACTTATAAACTGACATATAATCCAAATATACTGATTCTGAAGTTAATTTTCCACCATATTATACGGGACATGTGATCCAATTATTTATATAATATTATTTCATCAAATTATGTATTTTTTAATTGCTAAATTTCCCAACTTGACTTTTTTAAATTTTTTATAATTTTTAATTTAATTTCACTCTTATCATTATCACAAAAGCACTTGTGCTACCACCAATCCAAATAAGTTTTAGTTTCAAAAAAGCCACTTATACAACCGTCAATCCAAACATAAATCATATCACACAATCTAACTTTTACCTAAAATAAGATTGCAAAAAGTCAAATTGAAAAAAGTCTTTTTTACAATCGTTGTTCCAAACACACACTTAATTTGCCACTTTCTATACATTATACAAGCCCTTTTGCAAGTTTTGGCTAATTCACCTACCCTAGACTGAATACTCATTGACATTAGTGGAATTTGTAGAGAGGTCCCAGACAAAATACGGCACAAAAGTTTTTTAAAATATCTAATTTGCAGGAAAATCCAATGAAACATTTGGGTAATATAATTCGATTGTGAAAAGATCCAATTACTTTAGTAAATTTGAGAAAAGGGTAGACAAATTGAATAGGGGCCGGATAAGTCAGGATGGTATGGAAAATGAATTAAACTCTTTCTCTAGTTGTTTAATTCACTGCTGCGGGCTGCGAATGGATGAAGGCATGAAGCAACGAAAACTCTAAGAATATGATCTAAGAGCCCGTTTGGTTCAACCTCATTGCATGTCTACACTGGTAATCATGATTGCATTATCAAGAGAAGAGTGTTTGGTTACTTTTTAGCATGGTAATAAGGTTTACCATGGTAATGAAGATTACCAAAAAATCGGTAATCCTCATTCATACCTGCCCCCTATGAATCCTCATTACCATCCTATTGCATGGTTAAAAAAGTCCACTTTACCCTTTAGTTTCTTGTGTCTTTGTTTCACTTTTCTCATTTTACTTGCCACAACTGCCACCACTTCCTCCTCCTCCTCCACCACCACCGTCACCTCCACCTGCTGCCGTCACCACTACCTCTTCCACAGCCATCACCTCAACCCCCTATTGCTGCACTATCTCTTCCTCCTCCATTGCTGTTGCTGCCACCCCTATCGTTGCCATCACCACCACTACCTCCTCTTCCGCTGCAGTCCCCGCCACCCGCCCACTGCCACTACCACTACCTCCTCCTGGGCCGCCGCCGCCGCCGTCCTCCCACCGCCACCACCACTACCTCCTCCTCCTCCTCCACCTCTGCCGCCGCCCGCCCACCACGACCACCACTACCTCCTCCTTTGCCGTAGTCCCCACTTGCTCACCGCCACCACACACTACCTCCATTGTAACCCCCTTCCGTAATTAATATTCGAAATACGCAATTAAAGTGAAATAGAGACCAATAACAATTAAATTACATTTAAAAACCTATCTACCAGACAGGGTTTTCACAAATACCTTTCGAAATCATTTATAACCTGGTCTCACATTCACATTCCGAATACAATTACTACATGAAGATAAATCACATTTAATATATCAGAGTACACAATGTAATAATTCCGCCAATTCCAAATTTCATTTATTAACTCAAGCTTTATAGGGCACATTCGCCCATTACAAGCCCTCATATGGGGATTACACAAATCCATCTCAAATACATAACAAATCCTCATCCAAATCATATACAGTCATCCCAACTCATATTGATAACCAACTACCAACTCTCATTTCGAAGGAGTCCTAGCCGCTCCCTCCACAAGCCACTTACCCTGTCTGAATTGTTGGTAGGGGAGAGTGAGATTCGAGAGAATCTCAATAGGAAACAAATACCAATATGCATGCAAGATATATGTTTAATGCATGATATGCTTGCATTACATAACTCATGCTCACATAATGACATATCTGTAAACTCAATGCTTCAAACAATATACTTATGGCCATAGCACAATAGAAACATAGCTTCAATAGTTCATATATGTTTCATATAATCAAGCAAAGCAATAACATGTATCAATACACCAACACAAATATCAAATACATACAGGAGAGGTAAGTTCCCTACCTCCAGTCTTTTCTCCTCGATTTGTATGCCAGCAACTCAGGCCCTCAACTGGGTCCTACAATTCCAAATGTACCATTTAGATACTTCTATAGTTTTTTTGGGGGTTAGATGAGGCTATATTGAAAAATTACTAAAATGCCCCCTGTAACCCCCTCACCGTAATTACATCCGGATTACAAAATTTAAGTGAAATAGAGACCAATAAGATGAGATAACAATTTATAGTCCCACATCAAAGAGACGGGGTATTTTAAATATCAATTCCGAAACATACTTATTACTGGTCTCACATTCACGGGCGGATATAATTACTTGATAAATCAGAGTACATAATAAATATCAAAGTGCGGAAACCAAAATCCCGGCAAATTCCGGGTTACTTACATATATAACTTGGGTTTACAAGTTCCCAATAATGGGGATTACATGACCAAAATATACGTTTACAACTTTTTCTGTCTACGCTTGGTAATCTCAAAACCAAAATAAGGATAACCAACTACCACTAAGATCTCGGTGTAACCTAACTACTCCGGGTTGTCCGCTTCCCTTTCGAGCCACTCGCCCTGTCTGAAAAGGTTAATCATTTGGAAAGAGTGAGATTCTAAAGAATCCCAGTAGTGACAACTATTTCATACCACATGCAATCACATAATATGTAAACAAATCATCTCACATCACAGCAACATAATCACACTCCACCCTCATCCCCTTTTACCGCCGGGAAGACACACCGTTCTAACCCGAACCGTTGATAGCAACTCAGGGACTATTGGCGTGGCAGTGTATACGAATAGCCACACGGCTCACATATAGCCTTTCGGCTTTCACAAATGGCCCGTCGGCCTTCACAAATAGCCTTTCGGCTCACAATTAGCCTTTCAGCCCACATATACACATATATCACACCCTAACCTCATCCCCTTTTACCGCCGGGAAGGCATACGACCCTTACCCAAACCGTTGTTAGCGACTCAGGGACTATTGGTATAGTGGTGCTTCCACAATTTTCATAAACTTGCAGCATACGATATCCATTTCAAAACAATGACATAGCACACATACAATGTATCACATAAGGTATAAAGAAAGAGTCACTACCTGTATCTTTCCTGACTAGCTCCGTTACCGTGGTCTCACGCGGACGACAGATATCAAATCCTATATCAAATTAGGGACAATTGATCAATCTCTTTTCCAATTACTTAATCCCATAATACACTAAGTTGGTTATCATTTAGGACTCTTTAGAGGCCACAAATGTCTCTAATGAAAGCCCTAAAAGGTTGGGAAACAAAAGGTTGAAGGCCACTTTTCAAAAACAAGAAGTGCTGGAACACAGGCTTGGGCCGCGGCCCACCCATCCTTGTGTTGTGGCCCAAATATGGTCAGAAGGTCTTGGGTGGCGGCCCACCACTCATCGGCCGCAGCCCAAAACAGGTCAGAAGGGCTTGGGCCGCGGCCCAGAAATTTCCTGACTCTGGGCTGACTTCGAAAAACCATAACTAATTTTAGAAAAATCGAAACGAGGTGATTCCAAAGCCAAATGAAAGGTATATGAGTCCTCTTTCAAGGAAAAATATAGCCCCTCACTGGAAATCACTACACAAATACAGAATCACCAAAAACTACACACTACTCCAAAACAGAGTTCTGTTTCAATCCTAAACTTTGGACAATCATAACTCACAGAATACTAAACGAAATCTCATAAACTATATGTCCATTTTGAAGTTTGGGATGTGAACTTTAAGACTGGAAAGTTTCACAATTTTTCAATACCATTTGGTCACTCAAAACGCTCGTCCAAACTGACAGCGAAAAACAGAGCTTAAACAAACAGATTTTCCAACTTTTCCCAAGTGATCCAAATGAATCCAAAATCAACAACCAAGGTTATTCCCACACAAAATCACTCAAGGACTCCAATGGGAATGTCAAAATCACCAAAATCCTATTCCATTATCATGCTTTGGTTGTGGGTGACATTAAACACCAAACTCTCAAAATCTCCAAACTTAACAATTTCAAACCCAATCAATTTCTATCTATCCAAAATGCATCAAATGTTCATATATCTCCAAACTAAATCATTTCCAATCATCAATCATAATGAACTTCATATTTCCAAAAATAGGCATAATTAGGGCAAAATTCCAGATTTTACCAACTTAGCCAAAAATCACAAACAATACATCAAAATGCTCTAAATGTCTACCTCTTCTCTTTGCCCAATCTAGAATCTTGATTCTTCAACTTTCAATTTCGAATCAATGCCCAAAGTAACACCATTCAAGACTCTACAACCACCACGTAGCTCTCAATGAGACACACAAAATTAGAGAAGAGGATTAGAGCATTAGAGAATCACAACTCACCAAAATCAAAGCTTTTCTTTTCCTCTTTCTTGCTTGTCCAGCGCCAGAAATGGAGGAAGGAGAGGAGAGAGAGAAAATGGTGAAGATGATGAAAATTCTCTTCCTTACACACACATTCAACCGCACAAGAGGGAGAGAAGAGAAAAAGTAATGTTTTGTCTTTTAGTGCCACATCCAATGGCTACCCTCTTGCCACTTGTCATCATCCTATCCACTTCCACTTTAAGCTCATATAACCGCAAAGCATAGGATACCAACCCATGGTCAAGGAATCACAACCATTGATCTTATATACACATGTATGTACACTAAATTCATATTACATAAATTTCCAAAAGTATTTAATTACACTAATTACAACAATTATCAGAGCCATTAGCCCTTATCACAAATCGGGATATTACACCCCCAGGGACCTGGCCCGGCCCCGCCGTACCATTCTATCCTGGGCTATCCTAACTTATTTTCACTCAAGGAATCCATTTCCGGATTTGGAATTATCAAATTCATTGTCAAATTATAAATTTACCCTTGGCAACCCCACTTTAAGGGTTTTAGGGGCATTTTCGTAATTATACTTTTTTGACCTTTTCCGAAAAAGTGACAAACTGTAACCCCATCTAATTTTCGCTCCTGAACTCAATGGAATCATTAAATCATTGAAAATCCATTTCTAAGGCCCATTTATAGCCTTAGCCGAATACACAAGTACTCCGGGAAAAATTGTGGTTTTTCGGTTTCGGCTCTGTAAACGCGTTCCTTTCTACTCCTAACCACTTTATTGAATATTCCATTAAATTAAAACTATCATTGAGTACCAATCTGGGCAGCATAATAGCCCCCCACACACCCATTTTCTATTTTTGAAACCAATGACAATCCGAAGAAATTTCACCGATTAAATTGTCCACAGCAGCCAGAATAGTCAATACACAAGAGTTGGGAAGTTATCTTAAGCTCCTACTAGCTTTTCTCAAGAGTGGCTGAAACCCTAGCCCTTCTTAACCATGAAAATTGAGCTTCCAACACCTTAAAGAACATGAAAGAGAAGCTTAGGAGTAAGGTTATACGCATTAAGAGCTAGATCGTCAGAGAAATCGGCTTACCTTGTGAGATTTCTTCTCTTTCTCTCTCTAAGAGCTCTCAACACACACTCTCTCTCTATGGCTACTGAACCTCACGACAAAAATGGGAGGAAGAAGAGATGGGAAATATTCTAATTCCATGCTGATGTCATCTTTTATTTTGATGATGTCATAATTCCCATTTTCGGATTTTTTAGCAGATTTTCTGCCTAAACTTTGAAAAATCATAACTAATTCTAGAAAAATCAAAATGAGGTGATCCCAAAGCCAAATGAAAGATATTTAAGTCCTCTTCATAGGAAAAATATTGGCCATTACAAAATGAAATGACACAAATTATATGTCCATTTTGAAGCTTGGAATGTGAAATTTAAGATTGGAAAGTTTCCGAATTTTTAGAGACCATTTTCCCACACAAAAAATCAATACAAACAGACTGCCCAGAACAAAGTTTCACTGGACAAAATTTCAGATTTTACATCTTTACTTCTAATGGTCCCATTTTCATACCAAACATCATTCCCACATAAATTTTCACAAGGAATCCATTGGAAATACCAAATCAATCAAATTCACATTCCATTGACATGTTTCACCAATAATCACAACATGTCAACACAAGTCACAATTCAAACTCACATTGCAATTCTTTACTTTCCAAAGTTTCAAACCAATTCCAATGAACTCACATGAACTCACACACATGGGATTCCACCCACTCAATCTCACAAAAAATCAACCCTAACCATTGATCTTCAAGTTACCAATGAGTTTCCTCTTCAATAACTGACCAATTGGTGATAACTTTACCGTTTTGCCCCTGATTATGACAATTCCTCCTGAATCACCACTAAACACATCATACTTTTCCATTTAGCCACAATATGCGCCCTCCCTCTATTTTAAGTCAATTTAGATATTAATCCTTAATTGAACTTAAATATTGGGTTTTGGCACTGCTCACAACGCATACATATCATAGTTCACATCATAATCTACAAAAGGGTCCATTTATCACTAATCACTTCCACTTTTGGAGTCATCATCCCTTAATCACAATTTGGGATCTAGCTAAACTGAGGCCTAGCAATCCACTTATTTTAGGCTTATTTTCTAGCCTTAAGTCTCAAAATTCGGGGTATTACATCCATCGCCGCTGTCACCGCAACCCCCACCTCCACCACTACCCGCTGCCACCGCCATCACCTCCTCCTTCACCGTCACAGCCACCACCACCACTTCCTCCTCTGCTATCGCCCCCTCCACGCCCATCACTGTCGCCGCCGCCACCACCACCTCCTCCTCTATCCCGACCGTTGCCAGCTCTTAACTATTGTTTCTACAAAGATTATATTAAGGGTAAAATAGACTTTGTGCAATATATTAATTTTAAATAATTGTTAAAATATTAACCCATTGTACCTTGCTTAAAAATCAAACCAAACATTACCCCTGTAATTAATATTGCATTGCATTACCATTACATTACACTGCACTGCATTGCAAGGTGTAATGAGATCGAACCAAACGGGTTCTTAAAAGAGTGAATTATTTAAAAACCAAAAGGGAAAAATAATGATAACCGAGAATGAGAGGCAGGAGATGCTTGTCACCGCCATTTTGCTATGAGAGAAGAATTGGGGTTTTTTTTTTGTCGAAATGAAAAATTGGGGTTTTAGTATGCTCTTTTCTTAAATTTACTAAGGTAATTGGGTCTCTTCACTATTGAATTATATTACCAATGTTACACTTCTCACTAGCTTCCATATTGATTCGGACCCACACACTATAAGGAATGAGTTGCGCAATTTATATTGAAATTGATGATTTTTTATATCTATAAATTGATTTCTTCTTTTAATTGTCATTATTTAATACACCTAATTCATCATTTACAACATTACTTGTTAATTATTCGTTATAGGAACAAGCTTAAAGAGACCACTCATCTCAAAAAAATTATCATAACACTTCATAGGTAACTCTCTTCATTTTTCATAGGGTCGGCTTCTTAAAAAAAATGCCAATGTTCTAAGTAAAAATGTATTAGAAAAATCCACTTTAGAAGACTATCATATTTTAAGAAAAAGCCTTTTTATTTTATAAAGTTTCACTTCTATTATGATTTATGAAGTTGATAGGTAGGACTCATTACACAAATATCGAGCTATACAAAATTAGGACCCCCGGGTGAAATTCAAAGGGGGGGACCTCATTTTGTAAAAAGGTTTTTATATCAATATATTAATTAAAGCGTGTTACTTATATGATACTACATCTTATCCTTGTAGGACCTTACACTACAAACTATATTCTACATTAAGGAAAGGAGGCACTATTACAAATTTGGGCATATATAACATTTAACAAATAACGGTTACAATGAATAAATGTTATGTATGTCGAGGTGGAAATTGCACAAGAATATATAACGCTAAAATATAATGGTTAAATATATACATCATTATTTATTGAGAGGCGGAATTCACAAAAACATAACAATAATGGTTGTAGTTGCTAACTGTCATTTATTTAGTGACAAATAACAGTTTTCATGAAATAACCGTCATATAACACTTACAAATGATTCGTCTTCTAATATTATATTAGTAAAAAAAATACATAATGGTTATAATAATTAACCGTACAGTATGATTATAAATATAAGATATTATTCAAAATCTCATATTTATAATGTCTAATAATATCTCATATTTATGCTTTCAAGATAAATACAATATGTTAAAATATAATTATATATGATAATACATGAGACTTATACTTTTAAGATAAGTATAATATGTTAAGATATTAATCAAATATATAATATCTATTAATATCTTAATGAGGTAGGAAAGGCGAGATTCTGGAAAAAAAATTATTTAACAATACTTAACAGTTTTTCATAGAGAACAATTATTTATTCTTTAAGAATACTTAACAATTATCAATGAAAACCATCATATATTAGAAAAAGGGATTAAAAAAATATTTCACAATACTTGACAGTACTTCATAAAGAACCATTATATATTCTTTAAGATTACTCAACAGTTAAAAATGATAACTGTCATATATAAGATGGTGGAATTCTGAAAAATGTCAAATATAAGGAGGCAATATTCTATAAAAAAGTTATTTGACAATACATTGCAGTTCTTCATAAAAAACTGTCAAGTATAAGTTAATATACAAATAAAAAAGGTGGGTTTCTAAAAAAAATTTAGTTGACAATATATTATAGCTTTTTATAAAGAACCATTAAGTATCAGTAATATACAAATAAATATTTAACAATACATTATGATTCTTCGCAAACACTTGTTAAATAATCAAACAATATATAAATATATTT
Organism: Inga laurina; assembly: GCA_963855925.1. Lineage (NCBI taxonomy): Eukaryota > Viridiplantae > Streptophyta > Magnoliopsida > Fabales > Fabaceae > Inga > Inga laurina. The sequence continues at coordinate 9,191,552 of OY979713.1, forward strand.
TTTATTGATATATTAATTAAGATTATGCATAATACATATGGTTCTTCACAAAGAACCGTTAAGTATTCTTTCATAATAAGGCGGGATTATGAAAATATCAAATATAAGGAAGCGGGATTCTGAAAAATATTTATTTGATGCAACTGTTCCAATTCCTTCTTAAAACGTTTTTTAACTTCCTTAGTGAGTCTCATACTCTTCTTTCCATGGGTTTTGCTCTGCCGCTAAAGGTTCCCTCCTCTACCACTAAAAATATATTAATATATTATTTATTGATATATTAATTAATATTATGGATAATACATTATGGTTCTTCACAAAGAACTGTTAAGTATTCTTTCATCTAAAAAGGTGGGATAATGAAAATATCAAATATAAGGAGGCGGGATTCTGGAAAAAAAATTTATTTGACACAACTCTTCCAATTCCCTCATCGTTTTTTAGCTTCCCTAATGAGCCTTATACTCTTCTTTCTATGGGTTTTGCTCTACCACTGCGGGTTCTATCCTCTACCACTAATATGGATCTTCATTTCGCAATTCCTTCCTTTTGTGATTATTCCTCAAGTAAGCTTTCATTTTTTTTAATTAACGTTTTTAGTTTCATGTTATTTTTTTACATAATAAGAGCTCTCTAGTTGAAGCTAAAGGTCGCTAGATTATCTAGGAAGAAGAATTAATGACAAAAAGGGATATCTAGTTTCTGATGATAGCTATTGGTTAGAAGATAAAAATGAAGAGAAAACACCCGAGAAAACTAAAATGATGGGTAAAATGTCAAATTTTTTTAATTATTTTATTACCATGAAAACAATTCTGATTACACTAGATTATATAGACTAAAATAAATATAATTTTTTTTTATATTTTTATCAACATCATCAAGTTTCTATTGGCCAACAAAACTTATATTTTTTACTGGCAAGAAAGAAAAACAAAAATTATGCTTTTTAATTATAAAATTACATTTTAGATTCCTATAATGCATATTAAATATAATCATGGGTGGTACAATAGTAACTAGCAAGGTTCTTTTCATCTTTCTTTTATCGTGTTTTTTTTTAATCTTTTGAGTTTTACCTAGACATTGCAGTATATGTAATTAAAATTTAGGGAGAATTACACTGTAGTCCCATGAAAGGAAAAATAAGAAGAAATGGTCCCGGGAAATGGCCAAATCACTGTGAAGTCCCATGGGACCATTTTGTAATAAATTGGAGTTGAGAAATGTCAGGAACACCCTTGATAGATAAATAGAAAAAGGGATGGAAAATGTTGTCAAATTACAAGGGAATAGCCCTGGAGAAGACGGGAAAATAGTGTACGAAGATCAGCAACCATGGTTGAAGAGTAAGGTATGGAATTGATGCCATCCACTTTCTTGTTTTCATTATTTCCTTTGATTCATGTTTTCAATTGAGTAGCTAAACAGATGCTTAAGTTTTGTTAATTTATGTTTGTTTTAGTCCTAAAAATGGAAAAAGTTGTTTGCTTTTTGTAGGTATTGCCCTCCATATGCTTGTAAACTAAAAAGGCAGACTTAGTAAATGCAATGGATATGATTTGACTATGGTTTCAATGCCTTTGGGTATGATCTAGTATGCTCTATTTTTACTATCATTATGCCCTATTTTCTGGTTCATTGTGGTGTGTTTCTGCAATATAAGAGCTAAGGAATGAAGATGAAGGTGAAAGGTTCTGGGCTACATAACTTGATATATGTAGAAAAAATGTGTTATTAATGGGAGCAGCGATAGTTGTCAATAGAGCCTATTGAATTTGTTAATGACACCTATATGTCATATTTAAATGTTTTTTATGACAACTAAAGGTTTTGTTGATTGATCTTCATTTTGGTCCTGATAAATGGAAAAAACTGTTTGATTTTTTTTGGGTATTATCCTCCATATGCTTGTAAACTATAAAGGCAGACCTAGTGAATGCAATGGATATACTTTGGCTGAGGTTTCAATGTGTTTGAGTATGATTTAATATACTCTATTTTTGCTATCATTATGCTTTATTTTTTGGTTTATTGTGTTGAGTTTCTGTAATAAAAGAGCTAAGAAATAAAGATGAGGGTGAAAGGTTTGGGGCTGCATAACCTGATGTGCGTAGGGGAAAATGTGTTGGTAATGGAAGCAACGATAGTTAACAATGGAGGCTACTGAACTTGTTAATAACAATTATATGTCATATTTAAATGTTTTGTTTGTGGTGTAAAGATGTTTGACATGAGTTTGAAAAGTTTGTTATATTTTTTGGTATTTTGTGCTATTTTTAGTCATTAGAAGTGAGATTTAATGAATAAGGTGTGAAAGTTGTATAGCTGAAAGTCCTAATTATGTAGTAAAAATGTGTTGTTAATAGGGGCTGAGACAGTTGTTAATAAGGCTTGTGAAATTGTTGATGACAATTTTTGTGTGCAGATGGACAGTGGTGATGGCTACCACTTTTGGCAAGAATTTACTATGTTTCCTTTATATAGAGAGAAGGTTTGAAGTCAGTAGAGATTAGAGACGATGATATAACATATATTGGTGGAACGGTCAAATCTAGAACTATTAAGGAAGTGACAAGTTTAGAAGAGTTTAAAACAATAATATCCTCCATGGTGGCTTGGGTTCTTTTGATTTTGGAAAGTACATGTCATACTATTTTTGTAAATCTGATTAGATAGAAATTCTGACCACTTGGAAAATAGCAACGGTCTGTGACTTTTTTGTTAGTTCCCTGTACATGCATTTTCAGATGTAAATAAAGGTTGGATATAATATGGTTTTGTATCCCACTTTCATCTATGGAAAATTATAATCTAATATAAATTATGTTGTCAATGTATAGTGTAACCCCCTTCGATAATCAGGCCGGGATTAGTGTTTAATCACATTTAATAATTAAATGAGAAATCCGGAATAATTAAAAACTTTTTAAAACACCTGTACAAATGGATCCCCATTCATTTCATTCATTAAAATAAATGGCATGTTTGGTCTGTTACATTTAAATATTAGAGTAAGCACAATTCCCAACGTTCACCCAGGATAATAACATTAATCCAAAGGTTTATACAGGGCATCATTGCCCATCTCAGTATCCATACCGGGGATTACACAAAACTATACCACTACAATTCTATTCAATATGTATACATTTATCCAAAATGATAACCAGTTCAATATAAAACCAAAATATGTAGCTAAGACTACCGCTGGCAGTCCTAATCGTCCTTTGCCACTTGCTTGCTTTTCGATCCACTCGCCCTGTCTAAAAATGTTATTTGGAAAGAATGAGATTCTAGAGAATCCCAGTAGCAACAGTTTATATATATGATGCATATATACAAAACAAGTCACATATATCACAATGCAGCAATCAATATTCGAGACCGGGCTTTCGCCACATTCCCTTCACTATATACGAGGTCGGTCTTTTGCCACGTCCCCTTCACTTTATCTGTATTAGAGTCTGGGCTTTCGCCACATCCCCTTCACTTTCACTATAATCGAGTCCGGGCTTTCGCCACGTCCCCTTCACTTTCACTGTAATCGAGTCCGGGCTTTCGCCACGTCCCCTTCACTTTCACTGTAATCGAGTCCGGGCTTTCGCCACGTCCCCTTCACTTTCACTGTAATCGAGTCCGGGCTTTCGCCACGTCCCCTTCACTTTCACTGTATTCAATTACTAATGCAAACAAGCAATGCAATACACATGATATAGGATAAAGTGTCACTACCTTTGTCTTTCCTTTCTTGAGCAGGTACAGGCCTTCTATGCTCCGGGAAGATATCAAATCCTAAAGTCATAATTAAGGACGAAGCATTATTCTCTATTCCAATACTCAATTAACTCTTCAACACTTAGATTTGGTTATCAATAATGACCCTTAAGAAGCCACAAATGCCTCTAATAAAACCCCTAAAAGGTTGGGAAACAATAGGTTGAAGATCTCTTTTCAAAAACTTAAAGTGCTGGAACACAGGGGTTGGCCGCGGCCAGCCCTTTCTTGGGCCGCGGCCAAAATATGGTCAGAAGGTTGCCGGCCTCGGCCAGAATCATGCCAGAAAGGTTTGGGCCGCGGCCAACCACTCATGGGCCGCGGCCAAGAAATTTCCTGATTCTTGGCTGAACTTCGAAAAATCATATCTAATTGTAGAAAAATCAAAATGGAGTGATTCCAAAGCCAAATGAAAGGTATTTAAGTCCTATTTCAAGGAAAAATATGGCTCATAACTTCAAATCATCACAAAAATACAGAATCACCCAAAACCCAACATTACTCCAAAACAAAGTTTTGTTTTTGTACCAAACTTTGGCAAAGCATAACTCTCAGAATACTAAACGAAATGACACAAAACATATATCCATTTTGAAGCTTGGGATGTGAAATTTAAGACTGGAAAGTTTCACAATTTTATGAAATCATTTGGTCATTCAAAACATCCACACAAATAAACTTCCCAGACAGAGTTCACATTGACAGCATTTTCCAACTTTTCTACCAAGGTGTCCAATGACTCTAAAATCATTAACCAAACATATTCTCATACAATTTTCCACAAGGAACACAATGGTAATCTCAAAATGACCAAATTCACAATCTAAACACATGCCCTGTTTTGACCAATACACCAAAACCAACACAAAGTTTCCAAACTTTACTTTTAATGATTCAAACCAATCCATTTGTCCAAAAGACATCACAATATACCATTTTCATGATCACAACATGCCAAACTCACTAAGACCCTAATTTTCAAAAATAGGGCAGAAAATTCCAGAAAAATAAATCTCAACCAACAACCACAATCTATATATCAAAAGGGAGTTAACACTCACCTCTTTCACTTTGCCAAAGAGATTTCTTGATTCTTCAACTTTCACAATCTCTTGAGGTCACAAACTAACACCAATGAACACATTACAACCATCAAAATGAAGCTCTTCATTCAAGGATCAATATTAGAGAAGGAAGTTTTAGCATTTGGAGACATTTCCCTTACCTTTTTCAAGCTTTTCTTCCCCCTTATTTCTGCAACAATGGTGCAAAGAGAGAGGAAAATGAGAGAGATGAGAGAGAGAATGAGAGAGAGAGATGGAGGTGGAGTGTGAGATAATGAAGAATGATTATACTCCCTCCATTTCAGTTTTCCAGCGCCAAGTGAGGGAAGAGAAGAGAGAGAAAACAATTAAAAATTCCCTTTGACTTTTCTCCCAATCCCTTCACATGTAAACTTGCCAAGTGTCCACTCCTCATTGGCTCTCACACAATAAGCACCCATTAGCTTCTCTAATCTCTCCATTAGTCATTTTAATTACACCTCTCATTTTCTCTTAGTTAGTAATTAATTTCCCCATTAATTACCAACTTATGCCAATAATTCCATTCTTTTAATTTTCCAACAATTATGACATATTAGATAATATTGTCACCAATATACATTAATTTCACTTTAATCTGATAATTATCCTCAATAATTATCATTAGGCCTTAATCGAAAATTTGGGGCGTTACAATTCTCCCCCCGTTCAATAAATTTCGTCCTCGAAATTTGATACTCCACTTAGGACATAAACTCTGGACGCCTCTTCATGACGGCTTCCGTTCCTTGATTTGCTTCTCTTTCAAGGTAATCCTTTAAAACCACTCATATCAACAATACGCTATAGGTCCGATTCACTCAAGAATCTCAACAGATCAATACTCCATGGTTCAATTTCTTTCTCTCAATCACTTTATCATTTCTTTTACTCGGAGACACCCTCACGAGCGTGTGATCTCTGATTTCAATCCTTAGGGGTCTTCACCTCACTCGATTACTATGATACGAACTACACTCATTTATTACGGCTTTAAGCCTCTTCAACCATAGTCATTAAGTTACTTTCCCCTTCTGGGGATCACTCAAAGTACTACAGATTCACTGCACTCAATCGATAGTTTCCGTTGTCATCACATCTCTCAGCTTTTGCTGTTTTCCACTATACTTTGGCTTATACTATACTCACTTTCCCATCATTACCCTCACCCGTACACCCACCAATATTTCCACTAGTGGTAACCGGGACCTTTGGGTTTCAATAATAATAATAATATCGAGCCTCTCCGGAATCTCAATCTCTTCTATCCGAAGTACCTTTCTATCACAATCCACCCTACCTATACTCCACCCGTATACCCCCTCCGAGGGCTTGGCCGATAGCAGTGCGCTTGGCGTGGCGAATACTTTCATTGTCGCACCCCACCCGTATACCTTAACAGGGTCAGCCAGTGGCGGTGCCCACCCTGCCTACACCCCACCCGTATCCCTCAACAGGGTCAGCCAGTAGTGGTGCACTTGGCGTGGTCACATTTACACATTACTTTACAGTCTTTACATTCCATACAGTACATCAACGGCCGATGGTAGAGATGACCAACATCAAACCCTACAACGGCTCACGTCGACATGCACCTGCTGTAAGTTACACTGTCTCGAGTTTCTACTCATTATAATTCTCAAACATGTCACATTCACCACATTTGGGCTTCTATCTCTTTATCTATACTTTAGCAATGTTAAGTTGATTTAATAGGAGTCCCAAAGGAATCTCCCATTACCACTAACAACATTCACAATCTCTATTTGTTCGTGCCAGAATTTGGCCCAATTCAATTCAAATCATTCCAAGCCGTATGACTTCTTATCTCAAGAAAACCCATCCATTATGGGATTCATTACAATGCACCATCACTAAGAGCCAACCTTTCCGTAACACTAGTCTATGAGTCAATATCATGGCGACTGCAGTCCACGGTTCATCGTCAAGGTGGCTGCACTCTAGGGTTTGTCGTCACGGCAGTTCCACACTAGGGTTTGTCATCACGGTGGCTTCACACTACAGTATGGTACTCTCTGTAGGTAGCCCTTTGCGATTAGACTTCCCCTAGGTAGCTTTCTCCGATCAGAACTCTCCGTAGGTAGCCCTTTCCTATCAGAATTCTCCGTAGGTAGCCCTTTCCAATTTGAATTCTCTGTAGATAGTGCTTCCCAATTGGTTGTATCTAGATGAAGGTGTCATTGTATTAAGAACTCAGAAGCCATTCACTCTTCCCATTCTCTGTCCTTTTTTTCACAAACAATACCGGAGCTTCCCATGGTGACACACTGACTCGAATGAGTCCCTTCTCAAACAACTCTTCAATTTGTTTCTTCAATTCCACCTTTTCATAAGGCCATTCTATGTGGGGCTTTCGATATCGAACCAGCTCCAGGCACTATTTCCATTGAAAATTCTACTTCCTTTTCTGGAGGCAATCCGTCGTCCACCAATCAATGCCCAGAATACCCTCTATTTGGTGCAGAGGTAAACAAATCAAATCAACGATAGACTCCAACCCTTCCATAGTTATAATACTATTTAGACAAGCTTTCGCCATCACATACTTAACACCCCTAGGTGTTGACACAACAATATCAATTGGCAATCTATGAACATACAATCCTAGGCACTTTACACAGTCATAGACTATAAGCTAATGACTAGCACTCAAATCAATCAAAATTTGCAATACACTACCATTGAGAAGAATAATACCTTGGATCAATTCGGGAGATTTCCTTGCCTCTTCATGGGTCATAACGAACACTCTCACTTGACTCTTGGGCTTGACTCTACCGGTCGCCCTTTGCAATCTTTGGCCATATGTCCGGGCTGCTTGCAGAGGAAGCACACCTATTGCCCTTCACAATTTCTGTTAGCATGTGCTCTATTGCACCGGGGGCATACCCACTGTGGTAACTGTCCCTGATTCCCATAATCTCCAGATTGGTACGGTTTCTTACTACCGCCCTTGTATGAGAACTCTTGGTCTTTACGTTTCTAGGATGAACTTCCCTTACCAGTGTCACTGTGACCACCACCCTTACTTGGGTTAATATCTCTCAAATTGTTCTCGGTGATCCGGTACTCTTCCACCGCTTTGTTGAACTTGTCAAACTGTCGGGCGGCCAATCTTTTCTTCAACTCCCTCTTCAAACCCCGGATTAGCATGTCGGAGCTCCACTCCTCATCATCTTTATGTCGGAGGTAGGAGGAATAACGAGATAGACAAACAAACCGAGACAAGTACTTGTCAAAGGTCTTATTGTCCCCTTGCTTTATCTTTAGAAACTCTGACTCTTTCTCTATTCTCACAGACTTAGGGAAGAATTTGTCATTGAACTCTCTTTGAAACACTTCCCAAGTCACTTGCACATTCCGGGCCCGCATGGTCATGGCAAGTGTTTGCAAGTGAGTGAGGACCAGCAAGTGTTTGCCTGAGAGTGAGCTGAAGCTTGAAAGCATGAAGTGCACTCGAGTGAGACCTATTGCACTCAAGTGACGAAGCAAAACTCACGAATATGCAGTGAAGAAATGAAATAGAGCCTCATAGCGATCAACTCAAACATGGAATTTGAACGTTCAGATTGTATATTCAAATGAGGAAGTCAATTGTGGCAGGTGGCATCATTACACACCGAATATCTGCCACCTACCACGACAAAAGATTGACCCACCATAAACGAATATCTGAAACACAAACACTCCACAACGTGACGTATAGTTCAAAATGAATCATCCTGCTCTTTAACGAGAGGCTTCATGTAACCCCCTTCGCACCTTAAGGCCGAGATTCAGTTCATAAATATGTAATTGATATAGAATTAGAGACCTTAGATGATTTTGGGACTTAAACAAAATCAAACTTTCCAAAATAATGGCTTACAAAGACTTTTACAAAACCTGTTCATGACGGTCTCATATTCACATTTCAATACTAAATGGCCTGTACAAGTTGATTTCATTCACAAATATCAGAGTACAATGCAAATTCCCGACACACTCGGGTTCCATTCATTAATAAGGGTTTATACAAAGGCACAAAGCCCACATACTTTTCCTTTATCTTAGGGATTACACAAAACTATACAATCTATCCCAATACATATACAATTGATCCAAAAATATTCAAATGATTTACATGATAACCAATAACCAAAGTATACTCCTAAACCAGAGCTCTAACTACTCTTCATCACCCGCTTTCCCTTCGATCCTTCTACCCTGTCTAAAACATGGTTTTTGGGAGAGTGAGATTCTAAGGAATTTCCGTAGTGTCAAATCAATGATAGTATGTACAACAATAAGGCATGAAATCAAATCATTATCCACACAAAGCAACTACAACGGCAATGGTTAGTATGACACATGTAGGCCATCACATATTGGACCGAACTAGGATAAATCACAGTTTGCATATTCTCTTCCTTAAGCTCTTATATTTCCAGCATATATTATCTAACTGATTTATGTTTCATTAGTTTCATACTTACTATTTTCATTAAGATATGAAAAATTTTCCAAAGTCCTTAAATTTTTATCTTACACCCAATTCACCTCCCCTCTTGAGTGTCAGCTGGTTCTAACATTATGTCATTATTTTTTAAAAAAAGTTAAATAGCTAATACATAAATGGTGGCACGGATGGATTATATTAGATCAGTTTGGATCATATGGACAACTCTGATTTCTGGTAAACTTTCAATTCTTTGAACACTCTGGCTATTGCAAATAATAAGGTCTACAAATATTTTTTTTGCCAACCTACAAATAATTACAGTTAGACTAATAATATAATATAATATTCATTAAATTCGGCAACATTGTGATTGAAGCGTGAAGTAGGGCGATTCATGTGGCACTGGTCCCAGCCATCGGTCCTAATAATATTGGGACCAAAAAGTCCGGGCCAAACTGGGATCAAGACGGGATTCAGGCAAGCGTTTGAGAATCCTGTCCTAAAATCAGTATATTAAGTTTTTTTAAATATAATTAATAATTTTAATCGTTTACTCAAATTAGTTAATTAAATTTTACATAATTAAATACTCCCTTCGCTTCTACTTATAGGAACTCGATAATCGAACTACGTGGTTTAAGAAATTAGTTAAAATTAATTTAACACAATAAGTATATTTGAAATAAACTTTTCTTTCCAAATATACCCTTATTTATAAAGGGGTAGGTAAGAGAGAGAAATAGAGTATATATAGGTATCATTAACATTTTAATTAATTCAATATATAAAATTAATGAAGGGGAAAAAGGGAAAAACTTATTAGAAGCTCAAACAACTCTTGTCGGTCTCTTATAAAAAAAAAATCAAAACAATTCAAATTTTAGACTCTTATAAAAAAGACTGAAAAGAGTGTTACATTAAGTATAGGAGGGAGTAGTGTATAAGTAACTTGATACCAGGCTCTTCCATGAAATGAATATTTTATACAATTTTGTAATAATAATATGATACATTGAAAATTTCATAAAATATATATTCATTCCGTCCTTAAATATAAGCTTCCAATAACCGATATGTTTTTATTAAGAAAATAATTAAAATTAATTAAGTGCAATAAATATGCATTTTTTTCCAACTATACCCTTATTTATAAAGAAAATAACTAAGAGAGACAATAATACAATAAATACAGTGAAAAGTAAAGTTGGAAAAAAGTGATAAATGTTGAGACAAAATTAAACCAAAGTTTATATTTTTTAACAGACATATTATCATATTTGAAGCTTATATTTAGGAATGGGGGACATATTTATCTAAGAAATTTATATATTTCCACATTGTTCAATTAATATGAAAGGCCGGGTGAGGTTAAAAAAATCAATAAAATGTAGTTTTTAAGATGAAGGGGGTGAGGTAGAAAATATAATTATTGATAATGCAACAAATTGCAATCAATAAAATGTAACAAATTCTTTTGCAAGATACCAGATGCTATAGTGGAATTTGACCAATTTTTTTGGTTCTTGAAAGTTCTCCAAATGATTTGATGCTAAGGCTCCAGGGTTACGGAGATACTTTCTGTCAAGAACTCTTAGGGTCTGTTTGGTATGAGGAATTTGGATTGGAGGAAAGGGGAGAGGAAATTTTTATAAATTGGATTTTAAAAAAATTAGATGAGTGAAGTTGAAGGTTTTTAATTAATTTTTCTTACTCTTTTATTTAATCTCTTATTTTTATTAAAATTTTATAGGGAAAATTCCAAATAAATACCATTTGAAAATGTATAACCCTAAAAAGTCTACTAACACTTTAAAAAGACTTAAAGGTACCAAATACTAAATTGGGTTTTTCAAGTTTTGACACATTTACTATTTTATCCCTCAATTTTTTTTAAAATAATAGTGGTGCCCCTGCCGGAGCACCACCGCCGACCGGCCGCCGCCACCTCGGTGGCCGGCCGAACAGGACCCCCGACGGCCGGAGCTCCGGTCGCCGGTGATAGGAGCTCTAGCCGGCGGAAGTTTTTTTGGTGGGGAGGGAGTTTTTTTTTTTTGAAAAAAAGTTGTATAGAAATGTGGTGGCCCAGTGCTTCTTTGTTATATATATGCATTATTAAATATGTATAATATAATTAAACGTGTAGTAGTTTTGACAAAGTCAGTAATGGCGTTGACAAATTCAATAATGGAAATAACAAGATTCATAATGGTATTGACAAAACCGTTTGCTGATGAACCTTAACTTGCATGTTTTCATCGGCATTTTTAAACAAAACGTTTTTGTCAAAACCATTACAATTCTTGTCAAAATCATTACTAAACTTGTCAATCTCATTACTAAATTTGTTAAAATCATTTTATTTATATTATGAATGTTTTCATAATGAAATCTCATAATGGGATTGTCAAAACTATTATAATTCTTATCAATTTCATTACTAAACTTGTCAATCCCATTACTGAATTTGTTAAAATCCTTTTATTTATATTATGAATGTTTTCATAATGGAATCTCATAATGAGATTGTCAAAACTATTACAATTCTTATCAATTTCATTACTAAACTTGTCAATCTCATTACTGAATTTGTTAAAATCCTTTTATTTATATTAACAAGTTTAGTAATGAGATTGACAAGAATTGTAATGGTTTTGACAATCCCATTATAGGATTCCATTATGAAAACATTCATAATATAAATAAAATGATTTTAATAAATTCAGTAATAAGATTGACAAGTTGAGTAATGAGATTGACAATAATTGTAATGGTTTTGACAATCTCATTATGAGATTCCATTATGAAAACATTCATAATATAAATAAAAGGATTTTAACAAATTCAGTAATGAGATTGACAAGTTCAGTAATGAGATTGACAAGTTTAATAATGAGATTGACAAGAATTGTAATAGTTTTGACAATCCCATTATGCGATTCCATTATGAAAACATTTATAATATAAATAAAAGGATTTTAACAAATTCAGTAATGATATTGACAAGTTTAGTAATGAGATTGACAAATTTAGTAATGAGATTGACAAGAATTGTAATAGTTTTGACAATCCCATTATGAAAAGATTCATAATATAAATAAAATGATTTCAACAAATTTAGTAATAAGATTGACAAGTTTAATAATGATTTTGACAAGAATTGTAATGGTTTTGACAAAAACGTTTTGTGCAAAAATGCTGATGAAAACATGCAAGTCAAGGTTCATCAGCAAACGGTTTTATCCATACCATTACAAATCTTGTTATTTCCATTATTAAATTTGTCAACGTCATTATTGACTTTGTCAAAGCTACTACACGTTTAATTATATTATACATATTTAATAATGCATATATATAACAAAGAAACTTTGGTGGCTCAGTGGCCACCATGCTTCTTTTCTAAAGGAATAGGATGGGTTCGATTCCACCCCTTGCCATTTCTATACAACTTTTTTTCAAAAAAAAAAACCCCTCCCACCAAACAAACTTCCGCCGGTCAGAGCTCCTATCATCGGGGACCGAAGCTCTGGCCGTCGAGGGTCCTGGTCTGCCGACCACATGGGCGGCAGCGGCCGGCCAATGGTGGTGCTCCGGCGGGGACCCCACTATTATTTTTTTAAAAAAAATTTGAGGGGTAAAATGGTAAATGTGTCAAAACTTGAAAACCCTAATTTGGTACTTGGTACCTCTAAATCTTTTTAAAGTGTTAATAGACTTTTTAGGGTTATACATTTTCAAATGATATTTATTTGAAATTTTCCCAATTTTATAACCCCACTTCTTCAATTTTTTAAATCCACTCTAACCTTTAAACGTACACGTGATCGTGTAGGACCTTGGTTGGATGATTCTTGGAATATGGATTTCTCTTGCAAAAGAAATCTTTATGGGCTGACTTTCGGATGTAAGGCAAAGTTACATTTTAGGATTAAAATATGGAAAAAATTATTGAAAAATCTTCGTTGCCCAAAATACCTATAATTTATTTAAGGACCTCGGTGCAACATTTCTTCCCCATCATAGAGCACAATTCTTCTTCAACTGTGTAGAACTTACGTTCATTTTGTAAATTTTCAACAACTTTTCCTTAAAAATTTAATTATAAAATATTGTCAAATTTAATTGGAGATATAACGTATTTATATATAAATTCAAATTCAGTTCCTTATACTTAAATCGTCCTAGTTCGTTTTACTGCTTTTTCAAATATTTCTGCTATAAAACTTATGCTTCTCATCATTTTATTTTTAGTATACTTTTTTTAACCATATTTAACACAATTTGTATAATATTCATAAGCTATGACATACGAAATTTTGTTTGCAACAAATAATTACTATTTAAATTCCTGAAATTGGGATTTTATTTAATGTACTGTTACATATATCTTATATCTCTAAGACTCTTACCATTTATCAAAATTACTTGAATCACCAATAGTTTAAAATTTAAATATTTTTAGTATGAATCCAAAAAATTAAATTTAATGCCATGAACCCTTCTTCTTTGTCTTTTCTTAAAGTTTTTATTGGGCAGGGGTTGGGAGAACAGAAATTAAAAGAGATTAAAGGGGTATTTGGCTAAACTAATTGAAAGGCTTTGATGAATTGGACAATACTACCTTCAATCTTAAATATAAGATTCAGTTGACTTTTTTGAAAATGTTAAGAAAGCTAAATAAGTTACTTTAAAATATTTGTATTCATTGTTTTTCTCCAAACTAATTTATCTAACTTATAAATTGATATATAATATAATGATACACAACACATGATATAATTAAGTAACTTATTTAGCTTTCTTAATATCTCCAAAAAAAATCAATAGGTATTATATCAATATATAATATAATACTCTTCCACCAAACATTATTCATAAGGAAATGGATGGCAAAAATTATGTTCACAATAAATGGATGGCTGATGAATTTTGTTTAATAATACTATAAACCTATATGTGGATGGATAGGCTATGTACTTGGGTAAATGCAGTTGCGAGGGAGTTTTACGTGATGGGGAGGGAACATGGCGTGGAGGATTCACTTGTAAGTTGTTATCAATCCCCCCCAACAATCACAGATATTATAACAATTATTCAAGGGCTACATATTTGTTGGAGTAGAGGATACAAGGATATTATGATTCTCATTGATTGTATTGAGGCTATCAATTTGTTAACTAGGGGTGGAGATCAAAATCATCCGTTCAATGTTATTATTGTAGAAACTAGGTTATGATTATATAGGAATTGACATATTTTGTTGAGCTATATTCCTAAGGAGTAGAATGGGGTTGTAGACCATCTAGCAAAGCTAGGGCATACTACTTAGGGTATTTTTATTTTCTTTGATCAACCAACACCTTCTTTATAAGAGGCTGTCATTGATTAAGGATAAAGAGTTACCCCTTGCTTTCTGTTTTGTTTTGTATTAAGTTTTCTTGTAGAAACTTAATGAATTCCAGTTTTCTATTCCCAAAAAAAAAAAAAAAAAATCACCAATTTCTATATAAATTTCACAACTCATTTCTTATAGTGTGTGGGTTCGAATCGATTTGGAAGCTAGTCAGAAGTGTAACATCGCCATTTAATGCATACGAGTAATATCACTGAGTATTGAGTCTATGGTAGGTGAATTAGCCAAAACTTGCAAAACGGCGTGTATAATGCATAGCAAGTGGCAAATTAAAATAAAAAAAAAGCAGGGTATATATTTTGTTGTTTGTGAATAATCATCACAAAACAATGCAAACGATTATGTTGAATCATCATTTTGAGTCACAAAAAATTGCATCTGATAACCCAATCAACTAGATTGGGTTCATCAGTTCATGAACAAGAGCTTGAAAAAAAAAAAAAAAAAAATCTTATCATCAATTAATTTAATTCATTGTCGAATGAAATCATAGGCGCACGTCATCCATTCCCAATAATTGCCATACATAATGATATTAAACCCAACAAAAATATTGGTGAAATTATTTAACGCCTATTAAGTTTGGGATGCATATGTCTCCACTTCACTCATCCCTCTGGCCCTGATTTCTCAACTTGTTCTGCAATCTGCACAAACAAATAAAATAAGGAGTAAAATAGCAACTTCTGTGAGTAGTGAGCCTACTCTTTGTAGACTTGGCATGCCACCTAGGCACTAATGATTCATCGCCCCAGTTATTATTGATTATCTTTTTTTTACCCTTAAACATATTGCGTGGTCAAATTAATTTACACCTTTCTAATGTGCAATACTTCTTTATTAAGAAAAAAACAAAATACAAACATTTAGGTATTTTCCCTCACTTTTAAAGTCTCAATATATCTTGACAGTTCAAGTTTCAACTTTGTGTACGTAATATGTACAAGTTACAATAACATTTTGTTGCGAAAATGATATTAAGGTCTTAATTAAATAAAATAATATTAAAAAAATCTCCAAACTTATTAACGGTAGTTCATTCACTTATCAATTTTTACTCTTTTATTTATTATTGACAAATTATGTGACTTATATAATATTATTTCTTTTAATTTAGATTTTGATATCATTTTCTCTATTTTTTATTAGTCGGAGACTCATCAAACAAGAAAAAAGGACATGACGTGGTGACGTGGAAATATCTTTTGGCAACGTATGTGGTGGTGGCTGTATGTGTCATTTTCAACGCGGAAGAAACGGATAGACGCAAGAGTTTGCTTACATGGATACAAATCAGCCCCATTACTTTACACTTAATTTTAATTATTGGAGTATTAATAATTTTAATAGATTAAAGACCTCAGGGCAGTTTGTTCACCTGAAGTTTTGTCCTCCAACGGGATGTGTACACGTGTATGGTCAGTGAAAATTGGTAAAATCACTCAGAGGTCCTACGGACCAAAGAAAATAATAGTCAAGTCCCTTTGAAACTTCCAATATCAGAAAAGTCCTTAGAGACTTTTCTGTGATTATTTGTTAAAGTGAAATGTCAAAGTTACCCCCATAGAATTTAGAAGAGTGTCTGTTCAAATTTCAAAAACATTGGATGAGGTGCAGTGTGGATTGTTGTGCTTCGTGCGTCTGTGGCTCGTCTGAAACCCCATTGTCCATTGCTCGTCCGTTGCACGAGCGTGTCCGAAGGCTCATCAACTGTTGCTCGTCTGAAGCTACAGAGTCCTTCATTCGTCCGACACTCCTTTGAAGGCTCAGAATGTGTTGCTTCCCCAAACCGGTAGCCTGCGTCGCTCCTTTGAACCCAGAGGCTTCATCAATCCTCCGATCCAAACCCACAGCATGCATGGCTCCTTGGAATCCCCATTGGCCGTCTGTCCTCAGCAAATTGTAAAAAAAAAAAAAAACTCAACAAATTGTAAAAATAAGCTTACGAAGTTGTAAATAAAGGACTATCACTACTATAAAAAATAAAGCTGTAGCGCTTAGTAAGTGCTACATATCAATACGCCACTAAACAAAATTGTGGTGCTTAGAAGCACCACAACATATATAAATATATATATTTAAAAAAATCACTTCCTGTGACGCTTCCTCAAAGAAATGCCACAGGAAGTTAATAATTATTGTTTTAAAAAATAATACTTTAGGTGGCGCTTCCTTGAAGAAGTACCACAAGTTTTCGTATTTTTCTTTTAGAACCCTATAATTATTTTTTTATTAAAAGAACACTATAATTATAGTTGATGACACACTTCAAACACATTTTCATATCCACAACAAAATGAAAAAAAAGCAAACCACAATCAAATAACTCCAAAATGATATAAATTAACAAATAACTAATTAACAAAATCACTACTAAAAAAAAGTGTTAAAAATAAATAATTATTTTACTTATGAAAATCATCAATGTTAATAATTACTACAACAACTAAAAATTATAACTACTAAATAAATACAACTTATATATAATAACATTTAATTTTATCTCATTTATTTTTTAGCATATAAAAATGAAAATAATTTTTTTAGGAATAAAATGAGACAAGAATTTTCAAAAGCATTCTTCATCAAATGCAAATCATCAATGTTAATAATTACTACAACAACAAAAATTATAACCACTAAATAAATACAAATTATATATAATAACGTTTAATTTTATCTCATTTATTTTTTAACATATAAAAATGAGAATAATTTTTTCAGGAATAAAATGGGAAAAGAAATTTCAGAAGCATTCTTTATCAATGAAAATTAGAACAATTAAAAGCAGGGAACTTAAAAGTAAATATAACCGTTCTTTACCAATGCTGCAATTGATGAAACAATTCGAACACCATTCCCTCCATCATAAAAAAACCAATGACTTCTTCTCCTATAGAAACATATACAACATAATAGTAAGAAAATATTATTCAAAATAATCTGGTAGGCTATATATGTGATATAATGTAGCTAAAATAGCAATTAGACCAAATAAACTTACTACTTCGTGGCTAATGTTAAGTTGGATGACGCAGATCTAAAATTCAAAGCTTAATATAAAAATAATGGAAGAAGAAACAAGTGAAAAGAGAGAGAGAGAGAGAGAGAGAGAGTGTGTGTGTGTGTGTGAAGGAAGGAAATGTCACCATCTTCATAAGATTTAGAGAAGAGAAAGCGATTGAAGATATATTATTTATAGATGTAAAAATCTGGCAGACCAAAATTTTTCCCAAAAAAAAAAATCCTTACAAAGGTGATGAGTGACAAGGGAATAAGGAGAAAGTGCCGATTGAAGTGGAGACGGTGATGAATGACAAAAAGAAGAGAAGGAGAAAATGTGGGGACTAAGAGGATAAGGAGTGATGGCACGTGTTAGATGGGGAGTGAAGGCTAAAAGGATAAATGTGACAGAAACATATTGTAGGAGAGAGAATAATTTGAAAAAAAAGTTTTAAAAAAATTACTTTGTGTGATGCTTCTTAAGCCTAGTGCCACACAAAATACGTAGCAACTGTGACACTTCCTTAAACAAGCGTCACCGCTCCTACTTCATTTTTTTTTAAAAAAAAACACCTTAGGTAGCACTTCTTCAAGGAAGAGCCACCTAATGTCACCAAGCAGATGTGACACTTCCTTGAGGAAGCGCCACCTAAAGTGCATTTTTTTAAAAAAATTAAAAAATTTAGAAAGAAGCTGTGACACTTCTTTAAAGAAGTGCCACAAAAGGTGTGCCACTAATCTCTATTTTTGTAGTAGTATATGTAGTTGTAAAAGTTGTAGTTGTGAAAAGGTTCATTTCATCTTACCTTGAAATAGTTGTTAAAAATGACTCAAGAAGTTGTAAAAACAAGCTAAAACACTTGTAAAAAAAAGAACATGTAGTTGTGAAAGTTGGAGTTGTGAAAAAAGATAATTTCATTTTAGCATGAAAAAGATGTTGTAAAAAAGACTAAACAAGTTGTAAAAACACGATAAAGCAGTTGTAAAAAAAGAAACGTGCAGTTGTGAAAGTTGGAGTTGTGAAAAAAGGTAATTTCATTCTGGTATAAAAAAGATGTTGTAAAAAAGACTCAACAAATTGTAAAAATACGCTAAAGCAATTGTATAAAAAGGAACTTGCAGCTGTGAAAGTTGGATTTGTGAAAAAAGGTAATTTCATTATGGCATGAAAAATATGTTGTAAAAAAAACCTCAATAAGTTGTAAACTAAGGAACATGCAACTGTGAAAGTTGGAGTTGTGAAAAACGTAATTTCATTTTGACATGAAAAAGATGTTGTAAAAAAGACTTAACAAATTGTAAAAACACGCTAAAGTAGTTGTAAAAAAAGGAACCTGCAATTGTGAGAGTGATTTGTGAAAAAAGGTAATTTCATTCTGGCATGAAAAAGATGTTGTAAAAAGTACTCAACAAGTTATAAAAACATGCTTAAGAAGTTGTAAACAAAGGAACATGCAGTTGTGAAAGTTGAAGTTGTGAAAATAGGTAATTTCATTTTGAGGTGAAAAAGATGTTGTAAAAAAGACTCAATAAGTTGTAAAAACATATTTAAGAAGTCGTCAACAGAGGAACATGCAGTTGGGGCAACTTTGGCATTTCACTTTAGCAAATAATCACAGAAAAGTCCCTAGGGACTTTTCTGATATTAGAAGTATCAAAGGGACTTTAATGTTATTTTCTTTGGTCCTTGGGACACTTGAGTGATTTTCTTGTAAAAATTCTTGCCTTGTGGAGAAGGTCCGTGAAAATTTGACAAAGTAAATTGCAACAAGTGTAAGGGGGAAGGGGTGTCTCCATTGATTTTTCTCTCAATTGCATGTATCTACCATTAGATCAACTTTCAATAGTTAAGATTTATCATGATAGATTTTTATTATAATAACATTCTTTAATATTATTAAATCTCAATCATTGAAATTTGATCTCATAGTAGATACATTCAATAGAGAGTAAATAGAGAGGAAAATCAATGGGGACACCACTCTCCCAAGTGTAAGTGGTTGTTCCAAGTGGTAGTGCAATTCGCCATAAAAGAAAACCACTTGGGTAGTAGGGATAAATATAGTATATTTTATAATTAACTAGGGGTAAATTTTGAGATATATTTGATTAAATTTATAAATACTTTATACCTATTTAATTATCTTTTATAATTTTTCTCAATTAATTATAGAATAATTTTTTTACATAAAATCTACTCTTATCTTATTTTATTGTGCAAGAGATATCATATAATTAAAGAGATAAGAAGCATCAAATAAATTTTTTTTTAAAAAAGCATGAAGTAGCTGATATACCTGTTCACCGATCAAAGGTAGAGGTGCCCTACCCTTTTCTGATTTTTTTATTGAAATATTTGTTTAAACGTTGGTAAGGATGCTCCCAAAGCAGCCATCTTCAATGTCCCATGTAGGAATTCTTCATGCCATGGTTCAATCTAATTGAATGCATACCCTTTTTGCAAATTGGACATCCAAGTTGGCCTTTAATGTTGTATCCTAATAAATTACCATATGTTGGAAAGTCATTGATAGTGTCAAAGAGCATAGCTCTCAAGTTGAACATTTCTTCCTCATAAGAATCATATGCTATGACCTCATCATCCCATAAGTGCTTCAAGTCCTCAATTAGTAGAGCTAGGTAGACATCTATATCATACCCAGGTTGCTTAGGCCCCGAGATTAGCATGGACAACATGAAGTACTTGTGCTTTATTCAGAGTCATTGAGGAAGATTATATATAAACAATATTATCGACTATGTGCTATGGGTACTATTTTACATCCCAAATAGGTTCATCCCATTAGTATCCAATGCAAGGAGTAAGTTCTTATCATCTTTATCTAATTCAAGGTAGTTCGTATTAAACTTCTTTCATTCTGGAGAATCAACATGATATCAAAGCACACCGTCATCTGTCCTTTCATTTATATGCCACCTCAAATTTTTTTTGCATAATTAGGATTGCTATACATCATTTAAATCTTGATATAATAGGGAAATACTATAATTCCTTATTCGGGTTCTTCCCATTCTGTTGGTAGCATGGCTCCTCACACATGGGACAATGTGTTAGCGATGTATATTCATTCCTAAATAAGACAAATCTTTGGGACAAGTATGTATCTTCTTGTAGCTCGGAGCGCAACATCTTCTTTGTGGCATATGTTTTAGGTGGAAGAATGTTTTTGGTCGTTAGCATTTTATTCAAAAGCCTCGGGCAATTATGTGAAGCTTATGTGAGACCACCCATTTCTTGCCATGAATTTGTACAACATCAACATAACACTCAATAATGTAAACTCAGTGCACCCCTTGTAACGCCCCAATTTTTGATTAAGGGTTAATGATAATTATTGATGATAATTATCGGGTTAAAGTGGAATTAATGTATATTGGTGACAATATTAATTTATATGTCATAATTGATGGAAAATTTAAAGAATGGAATTATTGGCTTTAAGTTGGTGATTAATGGGGAAATTAATTACTAACTAAGGAAAAATGAGATATGTAGCCAATGGGTTAATGGAATTGGTTAGTATAACTAAGTGGAGGATTAATTAGGAGGAGATTGTATGAGGGAGTGACAAGTGGCAAGCTTACTTGATGGTGGAGTGTTTGGAGAAGTCAAAGACATGGTGCAATGATTTCTCTCTCTCCCTTTTCCCTTGCATTCAGCTGAATGGAGTATGGGAGTCAAAGAATGATTATTCCTTCTCCCTCCATACACTCAATCTCTCATTGTCTCTCTCTCCCTCTCTCTTATGCGTATGGGGCAAAGGATGGGCAGAATTTCTACCTTCATTCCCATCATTTCATCACTCTTCATCTCTCCTCTCCCTCTCTCATGCGTGCTTCCATGGCTGCCCAAGAAGGAGGAAGAACTTGGTGAAATAGGTGAGCCATTTGACCCTTCTAATGACCTCTAATGGAAAAACTCCCTTCTTCAATCTTGTTCCTTGTGTTGAAAGCTTCAATTCTATGGTTTTAGATTTTCCATTGGTGATGATTTGAGCTCTCAAGGAAATATAGAGTTTGGAGAATCAAAGAACTCCTTGGAGAAAGTTAAAGAGGTGAGTGAGTTGAGTATTTTGATATAAGTTTTGTGGTCATTTGGTTAAGTTGGAATTTCTGGGAATTTAACCCTATTTTCTAAAATTAGGGTCTTGTGGTGTTTGAGTGGTTGTTGTCATGGATATGGTGTTTTGAGATGTATCTTGGATAGATAGAAGTTGATTGGAAACTTGGATTGAAAAGTTGCAAGTTTGGTCAGTGAAAAACTCTGTGCTGGCAATGGTCTTTCATGGACGTTTTGAAATAGAAAATGGTGTTGGAAAATTATGAAAATTTTCAGTCTTAAATTTCACATCCCAAGCTTCAAAATGGACCCATATTTTGTGTCATTTTGTTAGTATTATGGGAGATATGACTGTCCAAAGTTTGATGTTAAATCTGGGAACAATTCTGGAATAGTGTGGACTTTTTTTGAAATCTGTATTTTTGTGGTGATTTTCAGTAATGACACATATTTTTACTATGAAGAGGACTTAAATACATTTCATTTGGCTTTGGAATCACCTCATTTCGATTTTTCTAGAATTAGTTATGAATTTTCGAAGTTGCCTTGGCTGCAGCAAAAAAGTCTTGGCTGCAGCACAAAAGTTTCTATGCGTGTTTTGGCCGCAGCCAGAAACCTTCTGTGAGTGTTTTGGCCGCAGCCAGAGGTTTCTTGGCTACAACCAACCCTCTGTTTTCAGCACTTTGGGATTTTGAAAAGTGGTTTCCAACCCGGTGTTTCCCAATCCTTTAGGGCCTTTATTAGAGCCAATTGTAGCTACTTAAGGGACTTTAATGACAACCAAAACTAAGTGTTTTGAAGTCAATTGAGTATTGGAATAGAGAATAATGCTTCGTCCCTAATGATTATAGGATTTGATATTTGCCCGGAACATAGAAGGCATACGCCTGCTCAAGGAAGGAAAGACAAAGGTAGTAACACTTTATCCTATATCATATGTATTGCATTGCTTGTTTGCATTAGTCATCGATTACAGTGAAAGTGAAGGGGACGTGGTGAAAGCCCGGACTCGAATATAGATAAAGTGAAGGGGGCGTGGCGTAAGCCCGACCTCGTATATAGTGAAGGGAACGTGGCGAAAGCCCGGTCTCAAATATTGATTGCTGCATTGTGATATATGTGACTTGCTTTGTATATATGCATCATATAAATAAACTATTGCTACTGGGATTCTCTAGAATCTCATTCTTTCCAAATAACATTTTTAGACAGGGCAAGTGGATCGAAAAGCAAGTAAGTGGATAAGGGCGATTAGGGCTGCCAGTGGTAGTCTTAGTTAAATATTTTGGTTTTATATCGAATTGGTTATCATTTTGGATCAATGTAAATGTATTATATAGATCATAGTACTATAGTTTTGTGTAATCCCCGGTATGGATATTGAGATTGGCGATGATGCCCTGAACAATATTTTGGATTAATGCTTTATCCCGGGTGAATGTCGGGAATTATGGTTGTACTCTGATATTGTACATGTAATAGACAAAATAGGCCAATTGTTTTATTAATGAAATGAATGGAGATCGATGTGTACAAGCATTTTAAAAAGTTTTAAATTATTCTGGATCTCTAATTTGATTGTTAAACGTGTTTAAATGCTAATCTCGGCCTGATCCTCGAAGGGGGTTACATTTGTGGTATTAGAGCAGTTTTCCTGGCATTTGTAGGAATTTCTAGGATAGTTGCCCTAGTTTATTGCCTGAGTGTTAGAGGATTGATATAGTTGATTGTATACACATGAGTATTTCAGATATTGATTGGTATATAAGAGTTTAAGGAATATGTGTATAGTTCTATTGTAATTTCTGATTGGGTGAATCATTTGTAGACTGAAGAGAACAATGGCTCGCCCTAGAAATAGACAACCGGATCCGGAGGTGGAAGAGCTCAATGATAACCCTCCTGATCTGATGCAAGAGATGATGACTCTGATAAGAGAGTAAAGAGACATGATCCGTGAGCTAAGGGAAGAGCTCAGGGAAGAAAGAGCTAAGAGAAATGAGGAAAGGCTCCAGTCTACTCATGCAGAGACTAGAGAAGAGACAGCTGAGGGATCGCATAGACCTCAAGAGTCCCCACCTCATATTGAGCATTATCAAGGGTCACATGGGGTGCCGGCTCAAAATGATGGAGACCTTAATTCTTGGGTGTCCAAATTCTGCAACCACATGCCTCCTGTGTTTAAAGGAAGATTTGACCCTCAAGCAGCGGAGGATTGGATAATGAGACTAGAGAAGATCTTCGAGGTGCTTGAGTGCTCATCGGAAGTAAAGGCAAAGTTAGCTATCTATAAGCTAGAAGGAGATGCAGACTGATGGTGGCGAAACATTGCCATGACCATGTGGGCCCGGAATGTGCAAGTGACTTGCGAAGTGTTTCAAAGAAAATTCAATGACAAGTTCTTCCCTAAGTCTGTGAGAATAGAGAAAGAGTCAGAGTTTTTGAAGATAAAGCAAGGGGACAACGAGACCTTTGACGAGTACTTGTCTCGGTTTGTTTGTTTATCCCGATATTCCTACTACCTCCAGCATAAAGATGATGAGGAATGGAGCTCCGATATGCTAATCCGAGGTTTGAGGAGGGAGTTGAAGAAAAGATTGGCTGCCCGACAGTTTGACAAGTTCAACAAAGTGGTGGAAGAGTGTCGGATCACCAAGAACAATTTGAGAGATATCAACCCAAGTAAGGGTGGTGGTCGCAGTGACACTGGTAAGGGAAGCTCATCCCAGAAACGTAAAGACCAAGGGTTCTCATCCGACCAAAGGTTCTCATCCAAGGGCGGTATTAAGAAACTGTACCCATATGAAGATTGTGGGGATCAGGGACAGTTACCACAGTGGGTATGCCCCCGATGCAATAGATCACATGCTAATAGAAATTGTGAAGGGCAATGGGTGTGTTTCCTCTACAAGCAGCCCAGACATATGGCTAAAGATTGCAAAGGGCGACCAGTAGAGTCAAGGCCCAAGAGTCAAGTGAGAGTGTTCACTATGACCTATGAAGAGGCAAGGAAATCTCCCGAATTGATCCAAGGTACTATTCTTCTCAATGGTAGTGTATTGCAAATTTTGATTGATTCAGGTGCTAGTCATTCGTTCATAGCTTTATAACGGTTATTTTAATTAATTTACCAAGAGATATGTTTATCACGATTCTTTAATAACAACCATAAGGTATGTTATTATATATATATTTGAGGCATTACATTAATATATTTTTATATATAAAACTTAAAAACAGAAATAAATTAAACCTACCCATCTTCCTTAGAGGAGTTATCTAAATCATATGAAAAGACGATGAGTACGAGTGATGTAGAAACGATAGTAGTGCCTACCGTGGGCTAGAGGAAGAGGAAGAGAAGGACGTGGAGGTGCAGGTTGGGAAGGAGGAGTAAGAGGAGGGTGTAACCCCCTTTGATAATCAGGCCAGGATTAGTGTTTAATCACATTTAATAATCGAATGAGAAATCTGAAACAATTAAAAACTTTTTGCGGAAACTGTACAAATGGATCTCCATTCATTTCATTCATTAAAACAAATGGCTTGTTTGGTCTGTTACATATACAATATCAGAGTATCAGCATAATTCCCGACGTTCACCCGAGATAATAACATTTAATCCAAAATATTGTTCAGGGCATCATCGCCCATCTCCGTATCCATACCGGGGATTACACAAAACTATACCACTACAATTCTACTCAATATGTATACATTTATCCAAAATGATAACCAGTTCAATATAAAACCAAAATATATAGCTAAAACTACCACTGGCAGTCCTAATCATCCTTTGCCACTTGCTTGCTTTTCGATCCACTTGCCCTGTCTAAAAATGTTATTTGGAAAGAATGAGATTCTAGAGAATCCCAGTAGCAACAGTTTATTTATATGATGCATATATACAAAGCAAGTCATATATATCACAATGCAGCAATCAATATTTGAGACCGGGCTTTCGCCATGTTCCTTTCACTATATACGAGGTCGGGCTTCCGCCACGTCCCCTTCACTTTATCTGTATTCGAGTCCATGCTTTCACCACATCCCCTTCACTTTTACTGTAATCGAGTCTGGGTTTTCGCCACGTCCCCTTCACTTTCACTATAATCGAGTCCGGGCTTTCGCCACGTCCTCTTCACTTTCACTGTATTCAATGACTAATGTAAACAAGCAATGCAATACACATGATATAGGATAAAGTGTCACTACCTTTGTCTTTCCTTCCTTGAGCAGACACAGACCTTCTATGCTCCGGGCAAATATCAAATCCTAAAGTCATAATTAAGGACGAAGCATTATTCTCTATTCCAATACTCAATTGACTCTTCAACACTTAAATTTGGTTATCAATAATGACCCTTGAGAAGCCACAAATGCCTCTAATAAAACCCTTAAAAGGTTGGGAAACAATAGGTTGAAGATCTCTTTTCAAAAACTCAAAGTGCTGGAACACAGGGGTTGGCCGCGGCCAGCCCTTCCTTGGGCCATAGCCAAAATATTTTCAAAAGGTCGCTGGCCACGGCCAGCCACCTATGGGCCGCGGCCAAGCAATTTCCTGATTCTTGGCTGAACTTCGAAAAATCATATCTAATTATAGAAAAATCAAAATGGAGTGATTACAAAGCCAAATGAAAGGTATTTAAGTCCTCTTTCAAGTAAAAATATGGCTCATAACTTCAAATCATCACAAAAATACAGAATCACCCACAACTCAACACTACTCCAGAACAGAGTTCTGTTTCCATCCCCAAACTTTGGACAACCATATCTCCTAGAATACTAAACAAAATGACACAGAATATATGTCAATTTTAAAGCTTGGGATGTGAAATTTAAGACTGGAAAGTTTCACAATTTTCTGAAATCATTTGGTCATTCAAAAAGTCTACACAAATAAACTGCCCAGACAGAGTTCACATTGACAGCATTTTCCAACTTTTCTACCAAAATGTCCAATGACTCCAAAATCATTAACCAAACATATTCCCATACAATTTTCTACAAGAAACACAATGGTAACCTCAAAATGACCAAATTCACAATCTAACCACATGCCCTGTTTTGACCAATACACCAAAACCAACACAAAGTTCCCAAACTTTACTTTTAATGATTCAAACCAATCCATTTGTCCAAAAGACATCACAATATACCATTTCCATGATCACAACATGCCAAACCCACTAAGACCCTAATTTTCGAAAATAGGGCAGAAAATTCCAGAAAAATCAAAGCTCAACCAACAACCACAATATATATATCAAAAGGGAGTTAACACTGACCTCTTTCACTTTGCCAAAGAGATTTCTTGATTCTTCAACTTTCACAATCTCTTGAGGTCTCAAACTAACACCAATGAACACATTACAACCATCAAAATGAAGCTCTTCATTCAAGGATCAATATTAGAGAAGGAAGTTTGAGCATTTGGAGACATTTCCCTTACCTTTTTCAAGCTTTTCTTCTTCCTCTTTCTTGCTCCAATGGTGTCCGACGAGAGAGAGAGATGAGAGTGAGAGAGATAAGTGAGGATGAAGAAGAAATGATAACACTCCCTCCCCGCATACCATGTCAGCCGAAAGAAAGGAAGGAGAGAGAGAAAAATCAATAAAATATGCCCCCTTTTTTACTTTTCCAATGCCTACACTCATCATCTCTTATTGCCAAGTGTTCCTTCGCCATTGGCTCTCACAAAGTTAAGTAACTAATTAGTTACTCTAACCATTCCATTAGCCATTTACTCACACTTCTCACTTTTCTTTTAGTTAGAAATTAATTTCCCCATTAATCACCAACTTAGAGCCAAAAATTCCATCCTTTAAATTTTCCTTCAATTATGACATATACATTAATATTGTCACCAATATACATTAATTTCACTTTAATCCGATAATTATCCTCAATAATTATCATTAGGCCTTAATTGAAAATTTGGGGCGTTACAGAGGGCATGAAGGTTGGGTGGGAGGAGGAAGGGAAGCAGGTGGGGGCGGAGGACGAGGAAGAGAAGCAGGTAGAGGAACAGGTTGGAAAGGAGGAATCTCCAGCATTTCTTAAGAAGCAGTATGAGGAGGAGGAGGTGGAGATTGGGGAGGACAAATCACTAGCATTTCTTTAGTATGTCACTTGACCATGATAATGAGGAAAGTAGAGGAAGAAGGTGAAGAAAACGCATCAAATTAGGGATTTTAAATAGAGTAGAAGTGAAGTGTGCGATGGAAGTTAAAGATGAATTAGTTCAAGCAATTATATGTTATTTTTCCCATGCCATGGGTTTCATGATGGTTGTTTTATAAACACCGTTATTTATCTACAAACAGTTAATGAACACTTTATTTATTATATTTCATAACGGTTGTTTTCTAATAACTGTGAGCATTGTTCTGTATTTTTTTTACAATAGTACATTTAAAAAATAAAACAGTGATGAGTTCATCAGGCTACTCATCACTAGAGGAGTGGTCAGAATCTTTGTCAGGATTATGGCCAATCTCATACTCATTAAGTATGATATTGGCCTTCTTGTTCATACTCGAGAGATATAAAGAAAGCCACCTCATGGCATTGTTAGTGTGTTCTGCATGCTGCAATAGTGCCTCTAGTTGTGGAAGTATAGGATGTGGAAGAGGCGGCGACAGTCGCTGATGTTGGGGAGGAGAAGCAGGTGGTGGAGGATGACGCAGAGAGATTTTGTAACCCCCTGCCTTAATTAGCGTAATTATGATTCGATAACGCATAATTAAAGTGGTTTAGAGACCATTGGATAACTTAAACTATTTTCAACTTCCTACTTTACCATAGGGTTTTCACAAAATCGTTCAAAAGTTTTCCCTCCCCTGGTCTCAATTTCAAATTTTCGAATATAATTACCTGTGCAGTTAATTTACATTCATATATATTAGAGTGCATAACCAAAACCCCGGCAAATCCTGGGTTGTACATATATAAACTAAGGGTTTATAGGTTTCCCAAGGGGATTACATTACCAAAATCAAATATAATATTTACATCTCAACATAAACAGTAATCCCAATTCCAAAAGTGGATAACCAATATCCCAAAACCAAATATACCCCAAAGGGCCTAATCACTCCGGGTTGCCCGCTTCTCCTTAGAGCCACTCGCCCTGTCTGAAATGTTAGTTATTGGAAAGAATGAGATTCAAGAGAATCCCAGTAGTAACAAATCACCACACAGTGCATAAACACATAGCATATAAGGTCATGTTAGCAGCATCACAATGTATCATGGTTCACACCATAAACGACATCACTCATGGCTGTAAACTCTAAGCGTCAGCTTTCGCTGCGATCTCAATGTATTCACAAAGTATTCACAAAGCATCACTAGGCGTCAGCTTTCACTGCGATCGCAAAGTATCACAATGTAACACAAAGTGTTCTCAATGCATGACACACATACATACAATGTTTCACACACAGTATAAGAGAAAGAGTCACTACCTTGTCCTTTCCTGACGTCCTTTGGTGCAGTTGGCTCACGAGGGCGGCAAATATCAAATCCTATAACCAAATTAGGGACAACCCGTCAATTCCTTTTCCAAGTTCTTAATTCCATAATACTTTAAGTTGGTTACCATTTAGACTCTTTAGGTGGCTATTAGAGGCCTAGACGTATACCCAAAGGGTTGGGAAAGACTATACCCAAAACCACATTTTAAAAGTGTAAAATACTGATTTTTGGAGGTTGGCCACGGCCCACCAATCCACTGGCCGCGGCCAAAAAGTGGTCAGAAACATTTAGGCCACGGCCCACCATCTTTTGGTTGCGGCCAAGAAAATTCTGTTTCTTGGCTGAACTTCCAAAAATCATAACTAATTCAAGAAAAATCGAAATGAGGTGATGATTCCAAAGCCAAATGAAATCTATTTAAGTCCTCTTCCTAGGAAAAATACTGGACATCACTGGAAATCACCACAATAGTACAGAATTGCACAAAACTCACCACTGCCCCCACCACAGAGTTCAGTTTCCATCCCAAACTTTGGACAACCATAACTCACAGTGCACAAAATGAAATGATACAAATTATATGTCCATTTTGAAGTTTGGGATGTGAAATTTACAACTGGAAAGTTTCAGAATTTTCTGACATCATTTGCCTATATAAAATGCAAACACAAACAGACTGCCCAGCATAGACTTTCAATGGATAGATTTTCAGTTTTTCCACAATTGCTTCCAATGGTTCCCATTTTCATATCAAACACCATTCTTACACCATTTTCACTTAAGGAACCCATTGGAGTCATTAAAACAATCAAATTCTCTTTTCATTGACATGGTACACAATGCCTACCACATGTCACACCAAAAACTCAATCAAGACACCACATGGCAATCCATTCCAAACCAAAATCTCAAACCAACTCCACATGCACAAAGTCACAAAATGACATTAATTCCCACACCAAACATTAACTAATTCACACATTTCAATAAACCAATAACCATAATGAATATACCAAAAGGTTCCAAATACTCACCTTAACTTCTTCCCAGGCTAGTTCGTTGTTTCCCTCACTTCCAAATTTCCACAAGTTCTCAAACACCACAAATCAAAAATATGAAACCATAGGAATAAATCCCTCAACCTCATGAACAATATTAATGAAGGTGAGTTGAGCATACAAGAACAAATCCTCACTTAACTTGAGCCTTCTTCTTTCTCTTTCCTTCAAACTTTGGACGAAAATGGAGATGAGAGGAGAGATGAGATGATGATAATGAAGGGAAACTAATTAGATTTTTGGTCTCTACTTTAGCCCATTTGACGACCTAAAAGAATGGGAGGGAAGAGAAAACAATGAGTTGCTATTGTTGACTTGTCAAAGGGGTGTGAGATGATGCCAAATGTCAACATCTTGAGGCATCTTCCTTGGCTTACTTGAACATGCACACACACAATCCCACTCCCTTGCTTATTCAATCTTAGCCATTGATATCAATTACCAATGAGTTTCCTCTTTGGTAAGTGTCCAATTGGTCGGTGAATTACCATTTTGCCCCTGATTGTCATAACATATACGATACGCTCATCAAGCACATTTTACATCACTTTGAAGTTATTAGCCCTTAATTATAATTTAGGATATTACAAATTTCGAGCAATTCTTCTGCATAACATCTCATTTTTTGCAATTGAGAGAACAAAAAGAGGATGATGATAAGGAAAATGTAGGAAAAACAAATGAAAATGAGGAGTTTAAATAGACCTCTGAAAAATGAAGGGTTGGAAAGGGTATGGACTGAGGAAACGCACATAAGTTAAGTATGGGCTAGGCATTTCTTATCAAATATTTTTTTGAGAAAATCCAAAATTTCTTTTGTGAAAATGCTTACAAAAAAATCACTTGTTTTATGGTTTCAGTTTTTGAAGTCTTAACATTAGGGATTTTAACTGCCTCTAAGTCACGAGTAATGTTTTGTTAAATACCATTATCTCCCCATTATCATTTTGTTCCCCCAACATTCAAAAATTGCCATCATAATATGTTTTCATTTCCATTGTAACTGGTGATTTAATGGTCTTTATGTAATATCTCAATTTTTGATTAAGGGACTCTGACTCCAAAAGTGTATGTGATTATTGTTGAATAACACTTTTGGAGCATACGATGTGAATAGTGATTTGAATGTGTTATGAGTAGTGCCGAACCCTGTATTTAATTTCAATTATGGATTAATATCTAAATTGGCTTAAATAGAGGGAGAGCGCATGATTGGTGTGATAGAATGAGAAAATATGTTTGATGGTGATTTTAGAGGAATTGCCATAATTAAGGGCAAAATGGTAAAGTTACCGAAGAGAAAACTCATTGGTAACTTCAAGATCAATGGTTAGGATTGATTTGTACAAGATATCAAAGGGTGGAATCATGTGTGTGTGTGTGCCTATGTGAGCTCATGAGATATAGCACAAGATTGTGACAAGTGGCAACACATGGGCTATTAGATTTGGTTAAGATTTCAACTGTTCCCTTTCTCCTCTCTTCCTTATAGGTAGGCCAAGGGAGTATTAAAGGGCCAAAAACTGATCTCATTCTCTCTCTCCTTCATTCTCCATGGCGCCAAGCTTAAGGGAAGAAAGAGAATATGAAATATGATGTTTTAGCCTTGGTCTTGTCCTCTTTAGTTTAAACACTCTTCTTTAATGTTGTTCTTAGTGATGAGAGCTTCATTGCTATGGTTTTAGATTTGTGAAAGAAGGTGTTTGAGAGCTTGAGGAAAGTTGAAAGATGATGAATCAAGAATCAAGCCTGAGAAAGAGAAAGAGGTGAGTGATAGCTCCCTTTTGATCTATATATTGTGACTTTTGGTTGAGTTTTATGAATTGTGGATTTTGCCCTGATTTTGTGTGACATATAATTGGTAGAATTGCATGTTGTATTGTGGTTACAATAGTGTCATATTGTGTTTTGGTGTCAGTAGAAGTGGTTTGAAATCTTGGAAGCCAAGATAGTCATTTTGTGGTTGTGGGTTTCAATGTGTGTGGAAAATGTCATTGTGATGTGATTTTGGGTGTTTTGAGGTTTCCAATGGGTTCCTTGTGTAAAATTATATGGGAGTAACTTTATGTTAGAGTTTGGAACCATTGGAAACATATGTTGGAAGTTAGGGAAAATTCTGTCTTCTGCTGCGTTTTTTGGCTTCTGATAAGCCTCACTCGAGTGCACAGGGGTGTCACTTGAGTGCATCATTATATTCCATCTTTTTCCTTCAATTTTCAGTTGCACTTCCGTGCCAAAATGTGAGAGTGCATTTCCACACCTGCGAATGAAGTGGGTTATCACTTGAGTGGGAGGGTTCTCACTTGAGTGCATATGTATTTTTGCACTATGAGCCCACTTCCTGGGATGACACTCGCAATCAGTTTTTCAAGAGCGTGTGTGTGCACTCGTGAGTTTTTCAAGAGCTAGTGCTCAAGTGCACTTCTGGCTCTGGGTTTTGTGCTCTCTAGTGAGCACTTCCTGTGCCACACTTTGTAGGACTCGGGTGAGTGTGGGGCCATCACTCTAGTGTTGATCTTGGTGCTCGAGTGTAACAAGCATTTGTGGTCTCCGTCTGTGCTTTCGGTCAAGCACTCACACGAGTAAGCTTTCATGCTCGAGTTCAAGTCATCCATCACTTGAGTGATGCAGTTAAAAATGGGATTTTGAGGTTTCAAAAGATGTTTGGTTGGTTAATTTTCTCCCAACCCTTTAGGCATGTGTTTAGATTTTGAATAGACACCTAAAGGTCTTGAATGATAACCAACTTAAGCATTTGAAAGTTAAAGAATTGGAAAAGAGAATAACCCTATGTCCTTGATTTTGGTTATAGGGTTGGATATTTGCCCTGGTCATGAGCTGCTGGTGCTGGAGCATACGTGGAAGGAATAAGAGTAGGGAACTTACCTCTCTTGCATGTATTTGATATTTATGTTGGTGTTATTAATGCATGTTAATGCTTTGTATGATTATATGAAACATATGTGAATGTTTGAAGCTATGTTTCTGTTTTATGCTATGACCATAAGTATGTTGTTTGAAGCATTGAGCTTGCAGACATGTCATTGTGTGAGCATGAGTTATGTAATACAAGCATGTCATGCATTAAACACATATCTTGCATGCATATTGGTATTGTTTTCCTACTGAGATTCTCTCGAATCTCACCCTCCCCTACTAACCTTTTAGACAGGGTAGTGGATTGAGGATGGAGCAGGCAACCAAGGGCAGTGAGGACTTCCTTTTGGTTATTTGAGTTTGGTAGTTGGTTATCATTGCTAGTTGGGATAATTGTATATGATTTGGATGTGTATATGTTCATATGAGTATTTGATTACATAATTGAGATGGATTTGTGTAATCCCCGTATGAGAATTTGTAAATAGGCGAATGTGCCTTGTAAAGCTTGGATTAATGTAAGGAACCCGGGATTGCCAGGAATTATATTGTGTACTCTGATATATAATTGTGATTAGCTGTACTGTGTGCAATTATATTCGAAATGTGAACATGGGACCAGGTTAATTGTATTCGAAAAGTATTTGAAAACCCCGTCTGGTAGATGGGTTTGAAAATGAGTTTTGTTCATTATTGGTCTCTATTTCACTTTAATCACGTATTTCAGATATAATTACGGTAGGTGGTTACACTTTATATGGTTGAAATTATGCCCAATGTCTCTCAAATTTGTGTAGAATAGCCCTTAAGGATAGCATCCTCGAATGTGACTCAAATTACACATTGTATTTATAGGAACTACGTATACAATCTTAAGAAAATGTTGACTATTATGATACATTCTCTCCTGTAACTAGGATTTCTTCTGTTAGAATCCTAATTGCCTTAACTTCTGTTCATAAACTTTTCATTTATCAAATGGAAGTTAAAATAGCTTTTTTGAACAGTGATTTAAAAGAGGAGATTTATATGGTGAACTTGAAGGCTGTATTGTTCCTAGGCAAGAAAAAAAATTTTGTAAACTTAAATTTTTGTATGGTTTGAAACAAGTGCCTAAACAATGGCATCAAAAACTAGATCAAGTTTTGTTAAGTGGTGGTTTTTCTACTGTTGAGGTGGAAAGATGTGCTCATACAAAAATTGTAATTGGTGACAGTGTGATTTTTTGTCTATATGTGGATGATGTAATGACTCAATTTGAGATTAAGGGCTAATGACTTCAAAATTGCTTGTAATTAGTGTAATTAAACACTTTTGGATAAATGTGATATGGATTTGATATAAATGTTCATGGTGATAATTTAATAATCATAGTGAAAACTAGGGGCAAAATGGTAAAATTGGAAATTTACCGACCAATTGGTTAGTTACCAAAGAGGAAACTCATTGGTGATTAGAGATCAATGGTTGAGATTTATTATCAATAGGTCGGAATCATGTGCTTTAAGATTATGTGAGCTCATGGAGAGAGTGAGCAAGATTATGCCAAGTGTCATTTTGTGGGCCAATGGATCATGTCATAAGTCAACACTCACTTTTCTCTCTCTTCTCTCTCCCATTCGGTTTTGAGCTTTGGGAAGGGTAAAATATGCACTCATAATCATCATCTCTGACCATCTCTCTCTATCCTCCATTTTTGGCGGCTTTGAGAAGGAAAGAGGGAAAGAAAAGCTTGATCTTTGGTGAGTAATGGTCCTTATATACTCAAACACTCTTCACTAATCTTGTTCATAGTGTTAAGAGCTTTATCTTGGTGGTTTTAGAATTTTGGAAGGTGGTAGTTTGGGTGTTAGAGCAATTTGGAAGTTTGAGAATCATGGTTTTGGCTTTCTCAAGTTGAAGAGGTAAAGATTTGATGCTTTTTGGTATATTTATTATGATTTTTGATTAATGTTGATAAATTCTGGAATTTTCCCTGGTTTTATGCCAATTTGGAATGTATGGACTATATGATAAATGATGTGGGAATTGGTTTAGTGTGAAGTTATTTGAGTGTTGGATATGGTTTTGGATTTTGGATGTATGTTGAAGGAATTTGGGTATTGTGTTTGTTATAGAGACTCAAGAATGTGAATTATTGTTAGGATGGGTTGTAAGTGTTTTGGAGGTTACCAATGGGTTCCTTATGCAATTTTAAGTAGGAATGAGCTTTGTGTTAAGTTTGGGAACCATTAGGATCAGTTTTGGTAAATCTGGGAATTTCTGTCAGTTGTTGCGATCTGGCAATCTGATGAACATCACTTGACTGAGGAGGGTTCATTTGAGTGCATCAGTCTGATCTTTCCTTTTTCCTTCGTATTTTGCCTGAGTTTTCATGAAGGAAGCTCGAGTGGACTTCTTAACCCGCGAGTGATATTATTGATCACTCGAGTGAGCATGGGTTCACTCGAGTGAAGGTGTGAGTTCATGTTTAGGGCTGCATCTCAGCCAAGCACTCACTGACCAAATTTCAAGAGTGTGTTCTGACACTCGCAAGTACAGTGTTCTCACCCGAGTGTCAAGGGTTGTACTCGAGTGAGCCCTTTCTGCTGAAGTTGTATGTGCTCTTGTGTAAGCACTTTTTGTGTTTCACTTTCAGGGACTTGAGTGAATTTGGAGTCATCACCCAAGTGTGGATCCTTATGCTCAAGTGTTGTGAGCACTTTCTGGCCATGGTTGTTGCTTACTGTCAAATACTCGCGAGTGAAAGCCATTCTCACTTGAGTGCAAATTTCTTATCACTCGAGTGAGATCATCTTCACTCGAGTGAGTCAGCCAAAAATCAGTATTGTGCTTCTGAAAAAGGGGTCTTCAGGGTAGTTTCTTCCAACCCTTTTAGTATGTGTTTATACCTCTAATGGTCATCCTAAAGAGTTTAAAGGATAACCAACTTAGAGTATTATAGAAATAAGCATTTGGAAAAGAGATTGATCGGTTGTCCCTAATTTAATTATAGGATTTGACATCAGCCAGAAGCGTGAGCCCACTGTGCCAAAGAACATCAGGAAAGAATAAGGTAGTGACTCTTCTCTTATACTTTGTGTAAATGCATTGTATGTATAGTCGTCATGCATTGTGTTGCTACTGCTTTATGATGCCTTGTGACGCTTTGTGGAGCTTTGTGATACTTTATGCCTTGTGATGCTACCACATAGTGTTTACAGCGAAAGCGAGCATAGTAATTACAGGGAAAGCTGGCATAGTGTTTACCGCGAAAGCGGGCATAGTGCATTGTGATTACAGCTATGAATGCTGTCATTTGTGGTGTGAGCCATGAATCATTGTGTTGATGCTAAACATGATAAACTTACATGCTATGTGTTTATATGCTGTATGAGAGATTTGTTACTACTGAGATTCTTTAGAATCTCATTCTTTCCAATGACTACCATTTCAGACAGGGCAAGTGGCTCAAAAAGGAAGCGGACAACCCAGAGCGATTAAGATCTCTTAGAGATATTTTATTTGGTTGTTGGTTATTTGTTTTGGATTTGGGATTACTGTATATATTTTGGTTTGTAAATATTATTTTTGGATATGTAATCCCCTATTTTGGGAAACTTTAAACCCATTATATATATACATGTAACCCGGGGTATGCCGGGATTTTAGTTGTGCATTTTAATATTTATCAATGTGATTTGATTTCTCAAGTAATTATATTCGAAGCGTGAATGTGAGACCAAGCTGAATATATTTTGAACTATTTTTTTTAACACCTCATCTTGAAGATGAGGGATTATAAATGTTGATTTTGTCTTATTGGTCTCTATTTCACTTTAATTTCATAAACTGGATGAGTTACGGAGAAGGGGTTACAGATGATATGTTTATCTTTAGTACTAAAATGGGTGTTGTACTTGAGACAAAATATTTTCTTTCTTCTAATTTTGATATGAAAGATCATACTTTCTCAAGAACATTATGTTGAGAAAATTCTGAGAAAGTTTGAAATGTTTGATGATCTCCATGAGTACTCTTTATTATCTTAATATGCATTTCAAGAAAAATGGAGGGGATCCAATCACTCAATATAAATATGCACAAATTATTGGTAGTCTGTTGCATTTAATGAACTATACTAGGCAAGACATAACATGTGTTATGTGTAGAGTAAGCAGATATACTCATTTTCTAGGTGATAAGTATATATTTTATAATTAAGTATGTGTAGATTCTAAGATATATTTGATTAAATTTATTAATATTTTATACTTATTTTTAATTATCTGTTATATATTTTTCTAGGATAAAAGGATATTTTGATATAAAATCTACTCATATCCTAATTTATTTTATAGGAGATATTAAAAGATTCAAGTGAGAATAAAATATAAATATAATATATCTATATTTTATCTCTTTTTTATCGATTAACATATAATATATCTATATTATATGCTAATCGATAAAAAAGAGATAAACCAAGATATTGTGATAGAGATGCACACAAAAAGGCAATATATACCTATATATATGTTAGGCGTAGCAAAAGGCAAGGGTGTTCTATTTTCCTTGGTGGGTGACGACAACACAAGAGTTTAGAATTTAGATGGAGGGATATTAAAGTTTGGAGATGCAGAAGATCTACAAAAAAGATGAAAATTTGGCCTTAAGTTTTTTTTTCTCCTTTCCTTTCTCTTCTTTCTTTTGTTTTTTTAATTTTGTCTTTAGTTAGCTATTATTTTGGTCATGACAATATTCAAATTATGTAGCTAAACCTTTGATTTGGATTATTTAGTTTGACTATGGATTAGTGGATGATGATTTCTTCTTTTAATTGCTTTAATATTATTTTGTTTTTATTGATTTAATTGTGTGCTTGATTATCCTGAAACAAGAGAC
Organism: Inga laurina; assembly: GCA_963855925.1. Classification (NCBI taxonomy): domain Eukaryota; kingdom Viridiplantae; phylum Streptophyta; class Magnoliopsida; order Fabales; family Fabaceae; genus Inga; species Inga laurina. The sequence continues at coordinate 9,229,668 of OY979713.1, forward strand.
ATCTGATTGGGGTTATTTTGGTATTCTAAAGGAGCTTAGACATAAAGATTTTAGACTAGAACTTCAATTAAATCGTGTAGGATTAAGTTTTTTTACTTACTTTGCTTGTAGGATAGGCATATACCTACTGACCCTACATAGTCTCATTAGGCTTGCACTTAAATTAATCCAATTAAGTATTAATCGCCTAAGACATTAGGGATTAATATAATTGGAAAGCCTTTTAGTGGATTAGAAGACACTCTTAGGTAATTAAGAGTCTTAAACTAGAAAATATAACTTTAAATGCAATTAAATGGAGCAATTAGACACTAGAAAGTAATCAAGACTATTATAATTCAAGTCACCGCTTAGTTCTAAAACCACTTTTATCCTTAGCTTTACTTAGATTTTATTTTATTTTCTTTTAATTTAACTAGCTTTTATCCAAATTATGTTGACTCAACTTAAGAAAAAGTGTAAAGTCGTTGCTCAAGTACATTGTTGGTACCAAGTCCTCATGGCAATGATATCTTACTCTTTATTACTTGACATGGCCTATGCACTTACGAAGTCTTAGGCTCTATATTTTGCCCCTATCACTAGGCAAAATTGGATGGCTCTAGTAAGGGTATTGAGATACATGAGAGGTGCCATGAATTATGGTATTCATTATAGTGGATTTCTCATTGTATTGGAAGGATACAGTTATGCTAATTGGATCTCAAATTTAGAGGAGACCAAATATACTAGTGGCTATATTTTCACTCTTAGTGGTGGGGCCATAACATTGAAGTCGGTCAAACAACAAAGATTGGATCTAAAATACAAAAGGATTTGATAACAAACAAAAGAATTTGAACAAAGTAACTAAAATGGCAGACAAAAGCATTACTTGAAGTAAGCACTAGAGTGATGAAGAAGAACTGAGAGACAGAGCATAGGAAAATCATCACTGGCAGATTTTTGAAGGAGTTACTTGAGTAAGCACTCGAGTAATGAACCAAGTTACTCGAGGCATCACTAGAGTAATGTTGGAGAAAATCTTCCAGAGAAGCACCGTCAACTTTTGGATGAAGTTACTCGAGGGACCACTTGAGTAATCTGTAAAGTTATATGAACTATTACTTGAGTAGTCACTTGAGTAACTAGAGCAGAAATCATCCAGCAACTCTCGGCCAAGAAATTTCACAATTTACTCGAGTGACCACTCTAGTAACCAAGTAAGAAAAAGGCATTACTCGAGAGAGCACTCGAGTAATCTACAGAGTTATTTGAAGCTTTTCTCGAGGGCTCACTCGAGTAATAAGGTAAAGCAAAGAATACGAACTCTCAGCCAAGATTTGAGTCTCATTACTCAAGGGACCACTCAAGTAATCTGCAAACTTATTTGAAAGTTTACTTGAGGGGCCACTCAAGTAACCAGGGAAGAAAAGGCATGCTTACTCGAGGGAGCACTCTAGTAACCAAGTATTGAAAAGCTTTGTGAAATAAGTTACTCCATCTTTTAATCGAGTAATGTGGTGAGAAAACACTGACTTACTCTCTACCTAATTTTTAATAAGATTACTCGAGGGACTACTCGAGTAATGGACATGATCACTCGAGTAGCCACTCGGTAAGGAAGTCCATAAAGTATGATTTTAATTGTATGTTTATTGGTTTGTTATCTATATGATTAACCTTTCATTGTATTAGTATTCTGAGTATATTTGCAGAGAAGCAATGAAGAAATCATGCAATGATAGAAAGGTCAAATAAAATGTCTAAGATCTCACCTACCACTACCTACCACAAACGGATAGTATTCAAATTTGAATAATGGTCAACTGTAGCTACACGACTTTAACGAACATATTTGAAATGTTACCAATGGACACCACAACTCATCATATATATGGAGCATTCAAAGAACAAAACACAACAACTGAGAACAAGAAAACTCCTATCGATCAATACATTCTTTATGCTCTGTTTTTCTTATACCCACTCTTTGTATTTCAGTGATTATATATTTGTTCTGCGAGAGAGTTTTTCATTACAAACTCAATATTTGTTATTAAGACAACTTAAGGTTGTGAAACCTTGAGTTGGGGATTTGATTACAACATATAAAGGGGAGCGAGTGTCCAGTGAAGGAACTTGCTATGTACTAAGGTGCCAAGAACCCACTGAATCTTGGAAGATATAGTGAAACTCTCAGATAAGCTCTGAGGACTCGACATAGGTCAAAGTGGTTGTGGTTGAACTAGTATAACTCCCAGTGTATACTTCGGTGATATTTCTCCTTACTCTCAACTGCTTTAAATATTCTGTCAATTTTCTTATACGCAACAAAATTTCTGGTATCACCCAATTCACCCCCTCTTGGGTGAAACGCTTGCACTAACATTCAGTATCAAAGCGTAGGTCTTCTTGTTCAGGTATAACAACCTAAGAAGGATCCAATAGCAAGTATGGGTGAAGGAATTCTTCTCGATAGAGCTTCTATCACCAGACCTCCAGGTTTCAGTGGTGAACACTTCTCTTTCTGGAAAGCCAAGTTTAGAGTGTTCATAATGGCTACAGAATACGGACTATGGGATGTGATTAAGAGTGGAAACTACAAACTTGAAAAGATTGTAGATTCACAGAGGATTCCTAAGATACCAGTAGAATATGATGAGAATGACAAGAAACTTATCACACTCAATAGCAAGGCAATTCTAATGATTCAAAGTGCCTTGAGTCAAAATGAGTATTTCAGGATCGGCACAATTCCAACAACTAAAGAAATGTAGGAAGCCCTGGAAGTAGCACATGAAGAAACTTCAAGAATAAAAGAAAACCAAATCAATACTCTAGTTACTGAGTTTGATCTACTTTGAATGAAATCAGGTGAGTTTACAGCTGAATTCAAACTTAGATATACTTATCTTGTTAATCAACTTGCAGCACTTGGGAAAGTCTATGATCAACATACCCAAGTACGAAAGATTTTGAGTATTCTTTCTAAAGACTGGGAGGCCAAAGTTACAGTAATTGAGGAAGCAAAAGGTGAATCAATATGATCATTTGCTTCTCTATTCGGAAGCCTTTCTGAATATGAAAGTTTATTAAAGTTCAAATGAAAACTAGATGATATTGGTGATAAGAAGAAGAGAGGTCTAGCACTGAAAGCAAAAGAAGAAGATCAAGATGAAGATGAAGAGCTTAACGATGATGAAATGGGCCTAATAATAAAATGATTTAGAAATTTTTACAAGAAAAGCCAAGGATTCAAAAACTTTCAGAAAGGAGGAACAAGCATTAAAGAACACATCATCTGCTATATATGTGTAAAGCCAAGACATATCAAATCAAAATGTCAAGAACTAGCTCAGAAGAATAAAGAAAAGAGAAAAGGAAAGTTCTACAACAAGAAGAAAACCTTTGTGTCTGCGTTATGGTGAGATAGTTCATCTGACGAAAATAGCAATGATGAGGAAGTAGCCAATATCTATCTAGTTGCTCAAGAAGAAACAAAAGAAGAGGTAACTAATTCTGATCTTACCTATGATGAATTACTTTCCGAATATAATTCTTTACATTCTGAATTCATCAAAGTAGTTAAAGAACTAGTTGTTTTCAAAAAGAAAAACAAAGCTCTTGAAATAGAACTTAAAGAGAAATTTGAAAAGGATTGTGAAAACTGTTCTTCTTTGAAAAAGAAAAACACCGATCTCACGAAAACTCTTCATAAATTCACAAAAGGAAGTGAGATGCTAAATGTAATTTTAAAAGCTCAATGATTTGTAAATGACCGATCTAGAATTCAATATGATCCAAAATCAGATAGAAGGAAAGGAAGAAAGAAAGCAGGAGGTAAGTTATACTTGAATTACTGTTAGCATTCTGTTCATACATTAAATCTGTTTGCATATTGTAATTACTATAATAGAAAAGGTCATTATACTTCATCATACATTCATAAAAAGAAAGGAAAACTAGGAACCTACAAATGGTTACCTAAAGGTACATATGTTCAGAAAATATTATGTTCTAACCCAAAATGACCCAAAAAGATGTGGGTTGTAATATCCTGGATTGTAACCAAGGATTAATAACTTCAAAGTGATGTAATTAATAGTAATTGAGCACTTTTGAAGTATATATTGTGTATTGTGATAATCAGGGGCAAAATGGTAAATTTACGGACCAACTGGTTAGTTGCCGATGAGAACACTTCTTAGTAATCAAGATTAATGGCTAAGATTGAAAGACCAAGAGGTGCAATCTTGTGCATGCAAATGTATGTGAAATCATAGTAGGGAGAACAAGATGGTGCCAAGTGTCAAGATATGGACCATGGATGAGGTCAAAGTTTTCAAACTCATTCTCTCTCCCTTGCAAGTCGGCTAAGTACATGGAAATGGGGAATGAAATCATCATCTTCAATATCTCATTTTTCTCTCTCATCCTCCTCCATTTTTTCGCTGAACAAGCTAAGGAAAGAGAAAGAGAAAAGCTTGAGTTTTGGTAAGTTAATGCCTTCATATGCTCAAGTGTCTTTCATTAATGTTGAACAAGAAGTCAAGAGCTTTATTTCCATGTTTTCAGACTTTTGATTTGTGGTGTGTGGTAAATTGAGGGAATTTGAAAGTTGAGGAATCAAAGTTCTGATTTCAGCAAGTTTAAGAGGTGAGTTTTTTATGAAGTTTGATGCAAATGCTATGACTTTTGGTTTAGTTTTGCAAATTCTGGATTTATGCCCTGATTTCTTGTGATGTTAGAAGATATGAATTGGGTAGAGTTTGGTGGTAGAATAGATGTTAAATAGGGTATGAATGTCAATGGTTTTAATTTGGATTGAAGAAGAGGAAGTTTGTTAAATTGTGGTTTTGATGAATTTGTGGTCTAGAGATGAGATTTTGTTGTGTGAGTAGGAATTGGTTGTTTTGGGTTTACCAATGGGTTCTTGATGTTAAAACAAGTAAGAAGGAGTTGTGGTATGAGTTATAGGACCATTGGAGTTCAATTGGTTAATTCTGGGAAAAACCATATCAGTTCTGCGTTTTGACATCTGATACACATCACTCGAGTGAGGGAGGAACTCACTCAAGCACGATGTGAAATTCTGGGTAGTTGGGAAGGTCTTCAGGCAGAAACCACGAGCATGCTTCCTAACTTACGAGTGAAATATGAACATGCTCGAGTGAGGTATGAACATGCTCGAGTGAGCAAGGGCGTGCTCGAGTGCACTTGTGGTTGGAAGGATGGGTCACTCTCGGGTAGTCACTCGCGGGGTCTCACTTCCTTGGTGCTCGGGTGCACCTGAGGTTGCTGCTCGAGTGGAGCCTCTTGTGCTCGAGTGAGAGTGTATGATTGTATCAAAGTTTTCTCTCGGGCAAACACTTTCCGGGGTTCACTCGCTTGTGCTCGAGTGCTGGCGAGGGGTGTCACTCGAGTGAGACTCCATTCACTCGAGTGTGCCAGCCCAAAATTCAGAGATTCTTCTAAGAAGGAGGGTCTTCGGGGTAGTTTCTCCTAACCCCTTTAGGCATACATTTAGGCCCATAATAGTCACCTAAAGAGTTCAAATGATAACCAACTTAAAGTATTATAGAGATAAGAATTTGGAAAAGAGATTGACGGGTTGTCCCTAACTTGATTACAGGATTTGACATTTGCTATCCTCATGAGCCCGCAGTGCCGAAGAACGTCAGGAAAGGATCAGGTAGTGACTCTCTCTCTTATACGTTGTGTAATGCTCTGTATGTGTGTGTTATCACTGTTCTGTGATGATTCTTTGATGCTGCTACCATTACAGCTGGTGATAGCTGTCGTTTACAGTGCAAGCTGTCGTTATTGTGATTACAGCATAAGCTGTCGTGATTATGATTACAGCGAGAGCTATCGTATTGTGCATACAACCGTGAGTGCTGTCGTTTGTGGTGAAAACCATGTATCTTTGAGATTGCTGCTGCTATTGCTGGTTGTGATTTATATACATGCTTTGTATTTATGCATTATGTGAGTGGTTTGTTACTACTGGGATTCTCTTGAATCTCATTCTTTCATATGACTAACATTTCAGACAGGGCGTATGGCTCAAAAGAGAAGAGGCCAACCCGAAGCACTTAGGACCCTTAGGGGTATATGATTGAATTGGGAACGTTGGTTATTCATTTTGAACTCGAGATTACTGTATATTTTGAATTAGGAATACTATATTCGATTTTGGTTGTGTAATCCCCTAGTGGATACTTACAAACCCTCAGTTTATATATGTATAGAACCCGGGAGTTGTAGGGGAATTGATTATACTCTCTGATATTAATGAATGTATATTTACTGCACAAGTAATTATATTCGAACATTGGAAATTGAAACCAGGACGGGAAAAAGATTTTAAAGATTTTGCAAAAATCACGCTATGAGACAGCAATTAAAAATGAGTTTAAATCATCTGATGGTCTCTAATCAGATTTAATTATGCGTTATCGAATTATAATTACGTGGTTAAAGTCAGGGGGTTACATGGCTACCTAAGACTTAATCGTATTTGATTACAAATATGTCTTAAAGAATCTAAAAACAATAAATGGTACATATACAGTAGATGCTCTAGACATATGACTGGTGATTTAAAAAGTTTTACCACATTGCAACCTAAAGAAGGTGTAAAGGTAAAATTTGAAGGAAATCAATCCGGAAAGATAGCCAGAATTGGTGAAATAAAAAATGATAAAGGCATACAAGTCAAAGACATTTACTACGTTGAAGGCTTGTGTTATAACTTGCTGAGCGTATGTCAAAGTGCAGATAAAGATAACTGGGTAATATTTGACTCAAATGATTGTCTCGTTGTAAACAAGAAAGATTTACAATTAGATAAGAAAAATCTCAAAGCAAAGCTCAGAGCAAAAAGGGAAGACAACTGCTATACTCTTGATATCAGTAGAAATAATTCTAAAAACTATTTTTTGAGTAATGTCGATGAAAGTTGGTTATGGCATAAGAGACTAGCTCATGTCAACATGCACCAACTAGGCAAGTTAATTAAAAAGGATTTAGTGATTGGATTACCCAAAGTAAATTTCAAAAATGATTTGATTTGTGACGTATGTCAAAAGGGTAAACAAAATAAATCTTCTTTCAAATTTAAAAATAAGATATCAACCAATACACCACTTCAATTATTACACATGGATTTAGTTGGACCAGCAAGAGTTAAGAGTCTTGGTGGCAACTTATTTTCATTGGTCATTGTTGACGATTTCTCTAGATTTACATGGACCATTTTTCTGTCATTAAAGGATGAAACCTTTGGAGAATTTATCATTTTTGCCAAGAAAGTGCAAAATGAGAAAGGTATGTCCATTGCAAGTATTAGGACAGATCATGGTAGGGAATTTGAAAATCAAGCCTTTGAAGAATATTGTGATACTAATGGCGTTGATCACAATTTCTCCACTCCAAGGACACCTAAAAAAAAGGAGTCGTAGAACGAAAGAATAGAGTGCTCACTGAAATGGCTAGAGTAATGTTGAATGAAAAGAATGTGTCTCAAGTTTTCTAGGTTGATGCAATGAGCACAGCATGCTACATTTCAAATAGAGCCTACATCAGAACAAAACTTGGAAAGACACCATACGAACTGTACAAAGGAAGGAAGCCAAATCTTGCTCATCCGCACATCTTCGATTGTAAGTGTTTCATTCATAATAATGGTAAAGATAACTTAGGAAAACTTGATTCTAAAACAGATGAAGGAATTTTCCTAGGCTATTCTAATCGGAGTAAAGCTTACAGAGTTTTTAATAAACGAACATGTGTTGTTGTAGAATCAATTCATGTTGTATTCGATGAATTTGAATCCTCTAACAAAACTATTGACGATGAGCAGTAAGTTGTTTTAAATCAAGAAAATGGTTAATCTATTTCTAAATCTCTCATCCCAGAAGATGATTAAACCAAGGAAGAAGATCAGTCACTAAGACAACCTAGAGCCTAGAAATACAACAAAAGTCATCCCCTAGACCAAGTCAAAGGAGATGTGAGTGAAGGAGTCAAAACTAGAAATAGAATTTTCAATGAAGTTAGTTTCTCTGCTTTTATTTCTGAGATTGAACCTTCTAACATTAACAAAGCTCTATTAGACAATGATTGGGTAATAGCAATGCAAGAAGAACTAAACCAATTTAAAAGAAATCAAGTTTGGGATTTGATTCCCCGTCCTAAGGATCATATGATCATTGGCACTAAATGGATATTTAAGAACAAACTCGATAAATCCGTAATCATTGTCAGAAACAAGGCAAGATTGGTGGCCAAAGGCTATAATCAGGAAAAAGGAATTGATTATGAGGAAATGAATGCTCCAGTGGCTAGATTGGAAGCTATACGATTACTCTTAGCCTTTGCATGCATCAAGGGATTCAAACTCTATCAAACAGATGTAAAAAGTGCATTTCTAAATGGCCACATCATGGAAGAAGTGTATGTAGATCAACCCCCAGGTTTTGAAGATGTAACCAAACCTGACCATGTTTTTAAACTAAGAAAAGCTTTATACGGTTTAAAACATGCTCCTAAAGCATGGTAAGAAAGGCTCAGGAAATTTCTTATTGATCAAGGTTTTGTGTGAGGAAAAGTTGATACAACACTTTTTACAAAATGAAAACGAGATGACATTTTAATCATACAAATTTATGTTGATGATATAGTTTTCGGTGCTATTAACGAAACCTTGTGTAAAGGATTTTCTGAGATAATGCAGGGGGAGTTTGAGATGTTAATGATGGGACAATTGAATTTCTTTCTCGGTTTGCAAATCAAACAAAGAAATGATGGAATTTTCATATCTCAAACGAAGTATTTGAAATAACTATTGAAGAAGTATGGAATGGAAGAAGCAAATAGAATGGACACGCCTATGAGCTCAACCACATTGCTTGATGCAGATGTCAAAGGGAAAGATTACAACATCACAAAATATAGAGGAATGATTGGATCATTACTCTATCTCACTGCAAGTAAACCTGATATTCAATTTAGTGTTAGTATGTGTGCAAGATATCAATCAGCACTAAAGGAGTCACATGCTGAAATCATCAAATGTATCTTTCGATATCTTGCTAACATGGCAGAATTAGGTCTTTGTTATCCTAAATAAAGAAGTGAATATCTGTTATGTACTTAGATTCTGATCATGGAGGATACAAGACAGATAGAAAGAGTACTGGTGGACAAGGCCAGTTTCTTGGAGGTTTGCTTGTATCATGGTTTAGCAAGAAACAAAATATAATGTCTCTTTCATCAATGGAAGATGAGTATGTTATAGCTTCAAGTTGTTGTCCATAAGTGTTATGGCTTAAGCAACAACTCCAAGATCTTGCTATTTATCTAAAGGAGATACCAATATACTGTGATAACACTAGCACAATAAGCTTGGTAAAGAATCCTATTCAACATTCAAGAACCAAACATATTGATGTTAGACATCACTTCAACAGAGATCATGTCCAAAAGAAAGATGTCAAAGTGATATTCATTCCAACTCATCTTCAACTAGCTGATATCTTCACAAAGCCTCTTGTAAAAGATCAATTCTTATATATTAGAAGAGAATTGGGAATGGTAAATCCCAATGAATTGTAAATTATTTAGTGTTTACAAAATATTAGATGATGTTATTTATTGATATTTTGATGATTGCTAACTTAAGCATCGAAGTTTCTAGTAATTTGTTTTGCAGGATCTTGATATTCTGTTTTGAGGTATGAAAAGTAGAGGTTAACAAAGGACAATATTACTAGAGGGACAACTTCAAGTAACCATCATTACTGGAGTAACACCTTGAAGTAAATGAATGGTTACTCGAGTAGAAAATCAAGTAATGGCCTGGAAAATGTGATAGTAAAGCATTAATTCACAATGATTTCAAATGAAACAGCATAACAATTGGAAATGAATAGTCATAGTGTGAAGGAGACAGATTACCTAAGGGAGGCCTCGAGTAAAGATCAAGCTTACTTGAGTAAGGCTTCGAGTAAGTCTGGTTGTAGATCACAAATTTGTTGAGTTTCAGCTCAAATCTATCTTAAAGAGCCATCAAATGATTGAGGGAATATACATGGGTAATTACAATATTATTCATGCCAGGTACGCACTTGAAATTACTGCATTTTTAAATTTTTGGTATGATCACTCGAGTAGCTACTCGAGTGAAGCTCATGATAACTCAAGTAAGCCCTCAAGTGATGTCGGGCTTTAAGGCTATTCCAGTTGCTACTCCGTGATTCTTCAATAAATCTCCCCGAGTGATTCTCCTAGTGCTCTGCAAAAAAATTTTCACAAATATTTTGTCTTCGCATTCCCATCAAAACCCACTACTTTATACCTTCAAAAACAACTCAGATTGCTGAGAATCAACTTCCCTAACTCACGACTTCTGATTCTAGTTCTTTCAGAAAATCTCAGTTTTCTCAAATCACAATAGTGAGGACAAAATCTCCTAATCTTAGCACTCCTTCTGAGTCCTATGAACCATATCAACCCTCTGATTCACTTTCCTCTTCTCCTACCAAGAAAAGAAAATTATCTCCCAAACCTAAAGCTAAAACCAAGCTGCAAGCTAAGCCTAAGGTGAAAGGGGTTGTCATCAAGGAACCAGTTCCACAAGAGCTCAAACCAAGAAGAATACACCTCCAAGAAGAGGCAAAGGACCAAAAGAGCCATCTCCTCCTCCTTCTGACTCATCTGACACACCTACGTTTTCTCCCAAATCATCTAAAAGGGCAAAGTATGATGAGAAGATTAAAAAGGTTATGGCAAACATTCTAGAGGAAACTATTCAATCTAAGGGAGAAAAGAATAGGAAATCTTCAAAGCAACCAGAAGAAAGGGAAGAAGAATTCACATTCCCTCCATAAGGATTCAATGTGAACAAGCTTGAGGAATCACATAAGTACTTGAGTCATTTTGCAAGAAGTGTGTACAAGATGTACTATATTGACTACAAGTTTCTTCAAGAGGTATTGAAATTCGACCTAAGTCCTTATCTTGATTCCTTTTTGCCTTGGCTATCTATTAAACTACCATTTTGCACCAAAGTTGTAAGGCACTTTTATTGCAATCTAGAGCCCATAAATGATCCCATTAGAAAGTCTATGGATGAAGAAATGACTTCTAAGGTTAGAGGACAGAATTCTAATCTGACCTTCCAGAATCAATATCTGGTTAGGGATAGAGGATCCTCCTAATGATAACTATCCTAACCTTGATTCAAACCAGTTGTTTTCTATCCTAAGACCTGGTAAGATAGTAGGACCCCTCAATTTCAACCCAAGTGATATGAGTGATTTTTGTCGAGTCCAATGGTATATCTATTCGAGAGACATAGTCAACAAATCCAAGAACTACACTCATTTTATTGAGAGAGACTTCAGAAAATTTGCCTCATTACTTCTTAAAGAACAAAAAGGACTTAGAAGAATATATCTTTACTAAGATCAAAAGATATAAGTTTGAAGGAAAACCTACTACTCCAATGCCTTATCCTCAGCTTATATCTCTATTCTTAAAGAAGACCAAGATATGGTACTTGGAGAGTAAGGAACTAATTGAGATGATAACTCTAGTGGGGAGAAATCAAATTGGAAAGCTGAACATTGATATTCCCCTAAAGACTTGTAATATCCCAATATGTGATTAAGGGCTAATGATTATGGGATTGATTGTAATTAGTGTAATTAAACACTTTTAGAGAAATATGATGTAAGTTTGATAAAATTGTTCATTGGTGATTTGAGATCAAGGGTTGAGATCTTTTGACTATGGGTCAGAATCCCATTCTTTGCATCTATGTGAGCTCATGTAAGAGTATGTAGATAGTGACATGTGGCACTGTGTAGTCCCTTGGATGGCACAAAAGGACAAAACATCACTTTTCTCTCCCTTCTCTCTCCTATGCGTTTTTTGTGTGGGGAAAAAGGGGGTACAGTTGGTACATCATCATCATCATCTTCCTCACCTATCATATTCTCTCTCATATTTCTCCATTTTCGGTGACCTTGAGCAAGGGAAGAGAAAGTAAACGCTTTGATTTTGGGTGAGTAATGGTCCTTCTTTGCTAAAATTCTCTTCTCTAATGTTGTGCACCTTATTGAGAGCTTCATTATGGTGATTTCAGAATCTTGAATAGTGTTGATTTGGGTGTTGGATGAAATTGGAAGTTTGAGAATCAAGAATCTGACTTTGGCAAAGTGAAAAGGTAAGGATTTGATGCATTTTGATATATTATTTGTGATTTTTGGATAAGTTGGGTAAAATCTGGAAATTAGCCTTGAGTTTGTGTCAATGTTGAATATATGGATTTCATAGTGGATGATGTTGAAATTAGTCTATTGTGGAATTATTTGATTGTTGGAGTTAATCTGGAAAGTTTGAATTGAGTTGAATGAAATTTGGACATTGGGTGTGTCATAGAGACCTAAGTGTTTGATTGTGGTTAGAATGGTATTTAGGTGTTTTGGAAGTTGCCAATTTGTTCCTTAGGCATGAATAAGTGTGTATGAGCTTTGTGAGAAGTTTGGAAACCATTGGGATTGGTTTTGACCATCTAGGAAATTTCTGTCATGTGCTGCGATCTGGGCATTCTAATAGCCTCACTTGAGTGAGGGAGGAATTCACTCGAGTGCTGCATCTATTTTCCTTTTCTGCGTTGTGTTTTGCCTGGGTTCTCATAATGAGGGCTCAAGTGAACTTCCTTCACCACGAGTGATGTTGGTGATCACTCAAGTGAGCATGAGACTGCTCGAGTGATGGAGTGAGTTCTTGGTTAGGGCTGCGTCTCGAGTTGTCACTCACTGGTTGATGTTCAAGAGTGTGTTCTAGCACTCACAAGTGAAACCGTTTCACCCGAGCACTAGGGGGTATGCTCGAGTGAGCTTGTCCCTCTAGTGATTATGTGTGCTCTCGGGGACTCGAGCAGATTTGGAGTCATCACCCCAAGTGCAAAGCTTTATACTCGAGTCATGTGAGCACTTTCTAGCTGAAGTAACTGCTCACTGTCAAACACTCGTGAGTGAGAGCCGTTCTCACTTGAGCACAAGTCGCTTATCACTCGAGTGAGGTCATCTTCACTCGAGTGAGCTAGTCTAAAATCACTACATTGCCTTTCGAATAAGGGGTTTTCAGAGTAGTTCTTCCAACCCTTAAGGCATATGTTTAGGCCTCTATTAGCCACCTAAAGAGTCCTACATGATAACCAACTTAGAGTATTATGGAAATATACATTTGGAAAAGAAATTAATTGGTTGTCTCTAATTTGGTATAGGATTTGATATATGTCGACCTCGTGAGCCTGAGGAGCCAAAGAAAATCAAGAAAGATTCAGGCAGTGACTTTTCCTTTATATCTTATGTGATGCATTGTATGTGTGTTATATCATTGATTTGTGATGGATTCGTATGCTGCAATATTTGTGAAATTGTGTATGCGCCGCTATACCAACAGTCCCCGAGTAGCTAACAACAGTTCGGGTTAGGATGGTATGCCTTCCCGGTGGTAAAAGGGGATGAGGGTGGAGTGTGATTTGTGTTATTGCTGTTATGTGATGATTTGCTTACATGCTATGTGATTACTTGTGGTATGAATGATTTGTTACTACTGGGATTCTTTAAAATCTCACTCTTTCCAAATGACTAACATTTTCAGACAGGGCGAGTGGTTCTAAGGATAAGCGGCCAACCAGGAGTAGTTAGGGCTAGTAGGGACATACTAGAATTCGGACCATTGGTTATCTGTTTTGGATTTTGGATTTTGGGATTACTTTGTATATGAGATGTAAATATGAATTTTGGTCATGTAATCCCCATTTTGGGAAACCTTTAAGCCCTTTATATATATAAGTAACCTGAGGTTGCTAGGATTTCGGTTACGCACTATGATATTTATTATGTGATATAACTGCACATGTAATTATATTCGAAAGTAAATGTTAGACCAGATGAATTCTGTTTTAAATGTTTTGTTGGTACACCCCATCTCTTGGAGATGAGTGATTATAAAAATGATTTTGTCTTATTGGTCTTTATTTCACTTAAATTTCATAGTCCGGATCCAATTATCGTGAGGGGGTTACATTTTTGGTATCAGATCTGCAGTTCCTGGCAAGGGTAAAGTTTGCTACGATAGCTCCCATAGTGTGGTCTTAGTTATAGTAAATCATCTGTGAATAATCGTCATATACATATATCTGTTTGGTTATGTGGATATATGTGCTTTAAGAAATTATGTGTATACCATAATTGTTGGATTAATGGGGTGAGTTCTTTGTAGAATGAAAATAACATCAAAAGGTCACCCCAGAGAACAATAAGTAGACCCCGAAGTGGAGGTTATCAATGAGAATCCACCTGACCCGATGCAAGAGTTAATGGGTCTGATAAGAGATCAGCGGGATATGATAGCTGAGCTTAGAGAGGAGCTCAGAGCTGAGAACAAAAACTCAAAATTTCAAAATCATGACATTTGAAAAAATCATTACCAAATTACTTCAAAAGAGTTTTCAACTTTAAATTGAACAAGAGATATCATATGAAAAGTTTTCCAGAAGCATTTGATTGAAAACTGAATTTCAAAAACTTTGTTCAAAATCACCAATTTTTGTCATCATTAAAAAGGGTGAGAATGTTAGATCCCATGTGTTTTGATGATAACAAAGATTGGATCTATAATACAAAAGATTTTATAACAAACAAAAGAATTTGAACAAAGTAACTAAAATGGCAGACAAAAGTATTACTTGAAGTAAGCACTAGAGTGATGAAGAAGAACTGAGAGACAGAGCATAAGAAAAACATCACTGGTAGATTTTTGAAGGAGTTACTCGAGTAATGAACCAAGTTACTCGAGGCGTCACTCGAGTAATGTTGGAGAAAATCTTCTAGAGAAGTACTGTCAACTTTTGGATGAAGTTACTCGAGGGGCCACTCGAGTAATCTACAAAGTTATATGAACTATTACTCGAGTAGTCACTCAAGTAACTAGAGCAGAAATCATCCAGTAGCTCTCGGCCAAGAAATGACAAAATTTACTCGAGTGACCACTCGAGTAACCAAGTGAGAAAAAAGCATTACTTGAAGGAGCACTCGAGTAATCTACAGAGTTATTTGAAGCATTACTCGAGGGCTCACTTGAGTAATTAGGTAAAGCAAAGAACAAGAACTCTCGGTCAAGATTTGAGTCTCATTACTCCAGGGGCCACTCGATTAAGAGTGAAGAAAAGGCATGCTTACTCGAGGGAGCACTCTAGTAACCAAGTATTCAAAAGCTTTGTGAAGTTACTTCATCTTTTAATTGAGTAATGTAGTGAGAAAACACTGACTTACTCTTTGACTGATTTTTAATAAGATTACTCAGGGACTACTCAAGTAATGGACATGATCACTCGAGTAGCCACTCGAGTAAGGAAGTCCAGAAAGCATGATTTTAATCGTATGTTTATTGGTTTGTTATCTATATGATTAACCTTTCATTGTATTAGTATTTTAAGTATATTTGTAGAGAAGCAATGAAGAAATCATGCAATGATAGAAAACTCAAATTAAACGTCCAAGATCTCACCTACCGCTACCTACCTCAAACGGATAGTTTTCAAATTCGAATAATGGTCAACCGTAGCTGCACGACTCTAACGGACATATTTGAAATGCTACCAACGGACACCACAAATCATCTATATATATGGAGCATTCAAAGAACAAAACACAACAACTGAGAACATGCAAACTCATATCAATCAATACATTCTTTGTGCTTTGTTTTTCTTATACTCACTCTTTGTACTTCAGTGATTATATATTTGCTCTGTGAGAGAGTTTTTCATTACAAACTCAATATTTGTTATTAAGACAACTTAAGGTTGTGGAACCTTGAGTTGGGGATTTGATTACAATGTGTAAGGGGTAGTAAGTATCTAGTGAAGGAACTTGCTATGTACTAAAGTGACAAGAACCCACTGAATCTTGGAAGATATAGTGAAACCCTCAGAGACGCTCTGAGGACTGAACGTAGGTCAAAGTGGGGTTGGCCAAACTAATATAACTTCCAGTGTATACTTCGGTGATATTTCTCCTTGCTCTCAATTGCTTTAAATATTTTGTCAATTTTCTTATACACAACAAAATTTCTGGTATCACCCAATTCACCACCCCTCTTGGGTGAAACGCTTGCACTAACACTCATTGCAGGTACATTTCATGAAATCACCTCTACGAATATAGAGTGGGGCCGCTCTTATGAGATCATGACAAAATCTCTAGAGAATTCGTTATGCATAAGCGTCACACAAGGCTGTCTTAACAGCAAAATGTGGGGGTATAATCTAACTCTTAATACCTCTAGTACACACGTAAGAGCTATTAGTTTTAAGTTTATAGGACTATCAACATCTTTGTGTACTAAGTATTATCATTCTAGGTCTGGTTTTAAGTCCATAGGACCACCAAATACATTGGTTATATCCATGTGTGCAACTAGCTAATGGCATTCCTTTTGACACATATAGGGGATTGTTGGAGTTAATGCATTGCATGTGGGTGTGTCAAATAGGAACAAGTCCCATATTGCTTGGGGGAGAAAGAATACGAGTGTATATATTACACCTTGTGAGTTTGGGCTAGTAAATATGCCAAGAGGAGAACTAGGCTCGCGCGCACAATAATGAACCACCAAGAGGCAAAAGCAGTGGAAATCCGATAATCTCCCCCTCTGCGCATTAGTTAAATATGGACTAGGCACTTTTTATCAGTTTTTTTGAGAAAATCCAAAATTTATTTTGTGAAAATGCTTAAAAGAAAATCACCTATTTTATGGTTTTAGTTTTTGAAGTTTTAACGTTAGGGATTTTAACTGCCTTTAAGTCACCAGTAACATTTTATTAAATACCATTATCTCCCCATTATAATTTTGTTCCTCCAACGTTCAAAAACTATGATCATAATAAGTTTCCATTGCCACTGTAACCGATAATTTAATGGTCTTTATGTGGTTCAAATTGTGCCCAACATCTCTCATGTTTGTGCCTACATAAGGAGAGTTGAGCAAGAGGTTCAGGCACCCTGCTATGGAAACCTCGAGCATTATCTTCCTCCTCTGAAGCTTTTGGGCCTGCTCTTCATCTCATATCCTCTCTGCCTGCTAGTTTCTTTTATATTTTGTTGTTATGTTCACTTTGTATCTACAAGAAGGGTCCATTTTTTGCTAGGGAGTGCCTTTTCTATCTGTCAGTGGTTGAAGAAAAGCTCTTAAGGACATTGTCCTTCGACGTGACTCGGATTACATAATGTATTTGCAAGAACTACGTCCACATTATTTATAATTTTTGTAGTATAATGTGAAACAATATTTTTATTGATCCTGCATGGTAGGTACTGTAATATCCCAAAAAGTGATTAAGGGCTAATGACTTTAAAAGTGGATATAATTATTGTTGAATAAACACTTTTGGAGAATGTGTGATGGGAATTTGGATATTTTAATGATTCCAATGGCTTCCTTGTGAAAATTCGTGTGGGGAGAGTGTTTATTGTGAAATTGGAACCATTGGGAACAATCATGCAAAAGTTGAAAACTCTGTCCATTGAAACTCTGTACAGGGCAGCCAATTTGTATGGACGTTTTAAATAGGCAAATGGTGTCTAAAAATTCTGAAATTTTCCAGTATTAAAGTTCACATGTCAAGCTTCAAAATGAACATATAATTTGTATCATTTTGATTTGTGACCTAAGAGTTTTAGATTTTTGAAGTTTGCCCAGCGAAATTAATTATTTTCTGGAACAGTATGCAAAGATTGAAATTCTGGGAATTTTGTGGTGATTTTCAGTAATGGCCAATATTTTTCCTATGAAGAGGACTTAAATATCTTTCATTTTGCTTTGGAATCACCTCATTTCGATTTTTCTAGAATTAGTTATGATTTTTCAAAATTGGGCAGAAAATCTGCCAGAAAATCCGAAAATGTGAAATTAGAAATTATGACATCATCATGTGGTAAGGTGACATCAACATGGAATTAAAAGCAATTCCATCATCTTGATCAGCCATTCCCGACCCGTTTCACAGAAAAAAAAAAACGTGAAGAGAGCTTGGAGAAAAGAGAGAGAAAGAGGAAGAAATCTCGCAAGGTAAGCCGATTTCTCCGACGATTTAGCTCCTAACGCATGTAACTCCGATCCTAAGCTACTCCTCTTTGTTCTTTAAGGTTTGGAAGCTCAAAATCTGTTGTTGAGCACTTAGGGTTTTCAGCAATATTTGGGAAAAGCTAGTGGGAGCTTGAGGTAACTTCCAAACTTTCGTATATTGCTTATTCTGGCTGCTGTGGGCAATTTAATCGGTGAAATTTCGCCGGATTGCCATTGGTTTTAAATTTTGGAAATTGAGTTTCCTAGGGGTTATGCTGCCCAAATTGGGTCTTAATGTTAGTTTTAACCTAATGTAATGGTTAATAAAGTGGTTAGGAGTAGAAAGGAACGCGTTTACGGAGCCGAAATCGTAAAACCCCGATTTTCCCCGGAGAACTCATAAATTTCGGCCAGCTCTAGAAATGGGTCTTAGAGTTGGATTTTCAATGATTTGATGGTTCCATTGAGTTCAGGAGCAAAAATTAGGTGGGGTTACAGTTGGTCACTTTTTCGGAAAAGGCCGAAAAAGCATAATTACGAAAACGCCCCTAAAACCCTTAAAGTGGGGCTGCCAAGGGTAAATTTGTAATTTAACATTGAATTTGATAAATCCGAGTACAGAAATGGATTCCTTGGGCAGAAATATGTTAGGATAGCCCAGATTAGAATTTCGGGAAAAGTGCAACCGGACCGGGTACGGCGGGCCCGGGCCGGGTCCCCGGAGGTAGTTTTGTAAATTTTCATTAAAGACTCATATAACCCCAAGTAACACTATGGAAGTGTCTAAATGGTGCATTTGGAATTGTAGGATTCGATATTTGCCGCCCTCGGGAGCCCGCAGTGCCAAGAAACGTTGGGAAAGGATCAGGTAGTGACTTTCTCTCTCTTATACTATGTATAATGCTCTGTATGTGTGTGTTATCATTGTTATGTGATGATTCTTTGATGCTGCTGTGATTACAGCTGGTGATAGCTGTTGTTTACAGCGCAAGCTGTCGTTTACAGTGTAAGCTGTTGTTATTGTGATTACAGCGTAAGCTGTCGTGATTATTATTACAGCGAGAGCTGTCGTATTGTGCATACAGCTGTGAGTGCTGTCGTTTGTGGTGAAAACCATGTATCTTTGAGATTGCTGCTACTGTTGCTGGTTGTGATTTATATACATGCTTTGTGTTATGCATTGTGTGAGTGGTTTGTTACTACTGGGATTCGCTCGAATCTCATTCTTTCCTATGACTAACATTTCAGACAGGGCATGTGGCTCAAAGGAGAAGCGGCCAACCCGAAGCACTTAGGATCTTTAGTGATACTAAGGATTTTTTGAGATGTTGGTTATCTACTTTAAACTCGGGATTACTGGATATTTTGAATTAGGAATTTTATATTCGATTTTGGTTGTGTAATCCCCTAGTGGATACTTGTAACCTCTAGATTATATATGTATAGAACCCGGAAGTTGCCGGGGATTTGGTTATACACTCTGTTATACATGAATGTAGATAAACTGCACAGGTAATTATATTCGAATTTTGAAATGGAGACCAGGAACAGGAAGAGATTTTGAATGTTTTGTGAAAACCCTACTACAAAGTAGGAGATTGAAATGAGTTTAAGTTATTCGATGGTCTCTAATCCGAATTAAATGTGCATTATCGAATTATAATTACGTGATTAAAGGCAGGGTGTTACAGGTACCGCATGTTAGTTTTACTGCTTAATCCTAAGTAAACTATAAACCAACTGCATATTAATTTTAATATTAGTTTTTAATTATATATATATATTGAATACACCTAACTATATATACACATTTTTATCTATGAAATATATTTAATTAAGTATTTTAGTACTTTCAAGTTTTTTAAATAATAAATTAACTATTTTCATTTTTATAATTTAAATTTTTCACAAATTATCACAATATATACCTATAATATATATGTATTATTTGATAAGATTCATGTATTTTTCCATCATTTTCCATTTAAACTTGCTTTTTGAATAATCACACAAAAAGTTTCAGTTTGAAAAAAAGTCACTCATGCCACCGCTAATATAAACATAAATCATATTGCCCTATCTAACTTCTACCCTAGCGTAAGTTTCTAAAATTCAAATTGAAAATAAGTTACTTTTGCCACCGTCAATCCAAACAAGTAGAATCGCTAAAATGGGTTGAAGCTCGTGGGTGTAACACCTATCCCTAGACCCCTTTATATTACACTGTAGAAGTATTACCAGGTTAGTGGAAACATTACTTAGACCCCCAAACCCAGACTTAATCTTTAATTCATGGGGTCATTATTCATTAATTATAGGACTACTTAACTTTATTTATGTGGTTACTAACTTCTTTCCATTTTTTATTATCAAAGTATTATTACAACGCTTCTCTACTCATAAATAAGGAATTTATTACTTGACCCAAAAACTTTAAATGATTACATAACTTACAAATGAAACCAAACTTCCAATCTCTACTATAATTCCTTCTTGCACATCTTCCTGTATTACTCCTTTGTACTTCATAACCCCTGTATAGTTGGTTAGGCGAGGGTAAAATTCGGGGGAATCTCAATAGCAAATAATACCATAATGCATGTAAGATAAATGTTAGTGCATGATATGCTTGCCTTACGTACATGTTAACATAATGACATATTTGCATGCTCAATATTTCATGCAACATACTCATAGCCATAGCATAAACAAAAACAAAGCTTCAATCATTCAACTATGTTACACATAGACAAGAAAAGAAGTCGTGCACACCAACACTCAAGCATACAAATCAAATACATATAAGTAGGGTAAGTTCACTACCTTTTGGACTTGTGTCCTCTTTGTAATACCCCGAATTTGGAGACTCGAAGCTAGCTAATAAGCCTGAAATAAGTGGATTGCTAAGCCCTAATTTAGCAAGATCCCAATGTGGATTAATGGATAATGATTCCAAAAGTGTATGTGATTAGTGATAAATAAACCCTTTTGGAGAATATGATGTGATTTGGGATTCGAATGTGATTCATATGTGTTGTGTGCAGCGCCGAAATCCTGTATTTAAGTTCAATTATGGATTAACCTCTAAATTGACTTAAAATATAGGGAGGGTGCATATTGCGGTGAAAAGGAAAGATATGAAGTGTTTGGTGGTGATTCAGTGAGAATTACTGTAATCAGGGGCAAAACGGTAAAGTTACCGAATCAACCAATTGATCTGTTACCAAAGAGGAAGCTCATTAGTAACTCAAAGATCAATGGTTGTGATTGATTGTTATGGGATTAAAAGGGTGGAATCCCATGTGTTGTGTTCATGTAAACTCATAGGGGTGAAACAAAATTGTGACAAATGGCACAATGTGAGCTCTTGGATTGGTCAAAGTGTCAAAATGCATTTCCTCTCTCTTCTCTTCTCTTTAGGTCAGTTTGGTCACCCAAAAAAATGACTTGCCTCATCTTCATCATCATATCTCATCTCTCTCCTTCATCTCCATGGACGCCCCAAAGCTTGGGAGGAAAGAGAAAGTTTGAGGTGAGTTTTAAGCTTGCTTAGGGACCTTTTTAGCTCAAACACTCTCTTTAATGTTGTTCATAGTTATGAGAGCTTCATCCCTATGGTTTTAGATTCTTGATTGGAGGTGTTTGATAGCTTGAGGAAAAGTGGAAAGATGAAGAATCAAGGAATTTATTTGGGAAAGAGGAAGAGGTGAGTATTTGATGACTTTTGACCTAACTATTGTGGTTATTGGTTGAGTATTGTGAATTTTGGTTTTTTCCCTGATTTTGGTGAAATTTTGAAATGCATGAATTGTCATGTGTGTTGTGTTGAAAATGGTGTTTTGTTGTGTAATTTGGTCATTGGAATTGGTTTGGCATTGGAAATGGAAAAGTTGCAATGTTAGTGTTGAAATGTGAAATTGTGTGACATGTTGAGATTGTTGTAAAACATGTCAATATAATGTGAATTTTGTTGTTTTGGTGTTTTCAATAGATTCCTTGTGAAAATTTGTGTGGGAATGGAGTTTGGTATGAAATTGGGACCATTGGAAGCAATTGAGCTAAAACTGAAATGATGTCCATTGAAAGTTTGTTTTGGGCAGTTTGGTTGTGTGGACGTTCTAACTGATCAAATGATGTTAGAAAATTATAAAACTTTTCATTCTTAAATTTCACATCCCAAGCTTCAAAATGGACATATAATTTGTGCCATTTCATTTTGGGAACTGGGAGATATGACTGTCCAAAGTTTGGGATTGAAACTGAACACTGTTTTGGGATAGTAGTGGATTTTGGGGAATTCTTTATTTTTTAGGTGATTTCCAGCAATAGCCCATATTTTTCCTGTGTAGAGGACTTGAATAGATTTCGTTTGGCTTTGGAATCACCTCATTTCGTTGTTTGGAATTAGTTATGAGTTTTGGAAGTTCAGCCAAGAAATAGGGTTTTCTTGGCTGCGGCCCAAATGTTTTTGAGTTGTTTTTGGCCTCGGCCAGTGGATTTGTGGGCTGCGGCCAACCCCTAAAAATCATCATTTTGGACTTTTAAAAGGTGATCTTTGGCCAAGTGTTTCCCAAGCCTTTAGGCATGTGTTTAGGCTTTGATTAGCCACCTAAAGGTCATGAATGGTAACCAACTTTAAGTGTAATAAAAGTAAAGATTTGGAATAGAGAATAAACCTATGTCCTTGCTTTGGTTATAGGTTTGATGTTCGCCCTGAACGTGGTTTGATATTCGCCTGATCATGAGTAAGCGGTGCTGGAGCTTATGTGGAAAGAACAAGTGTAGGGAACTTACCTCCATGCATGTATATGATATTTGTTTTGGTGTATTGATGCATGTCTTTGCTTTGCTTGATTTTGTGAAACATGTATGAATGATTTGAAGCTATGTTTCAATTTATGCTATGGCCATATGTATGTTATTCGAAGCATTGATCTTGCAGATTTGTTATTGTGTGTGAGCATGAGTTATGCAAGCATGTCATGCATTAAACACATATCATACGTGCACATTAGTATCTGTTTCCTACTGAGATACTCTCGAATTTCACCCTCCCCTACCAACATTTTAGACAGGGTAGGTGGATCGACGATGGAGCAAGCAACCAGGGGCTGCGAGGACTCCTTCAGGTTGTAATCTTGTGGTAGTTGGTCAGCATGGTAGTTGGGATTATGTATATTTGGATATGTACATGTTTCAGATGTATATTTGGTTATTTGGGATGAGTATTGGGATATATATTTGAGATGATATTGTGTAATCCCCTATAAGGGAATTTGTATGCCCTTTGTAAAGGCATGAACCCAGGATTGCTGGGAATTATATTGTGCACTCTGATATTTATATGAATGTGATTTATCTTCGCATAGTGATTGTATTCGAAATTTGAATATGAAACCAGGTTAATTAGATTTCAAAACGTATTTGTGAAAACCCTATTGTGAAGATGGGATCTTAAAATAGTTTTATTTATTATTAGTCTCTATTTCATTTTAATCGCGTATTTCGGATATAATTACGGAAGGGGGTTACACTCTTCTTGTCCCTTTTTCTTACAATTATTGAAGTTTGAAGATTCTTCCAATCTTCGTCTTTCTTGACTTCTCATGGCCCTAGATATATAATCATATAATTAGTGTCAATGTAAATGAATTCTCATTGTGCTACATTAGCCTTATAGGCTTACTTCCACCCTTAGGGTTCAAGGTAATTACATTGTGCCATTACCTTTTTATTTTTGAACATTTGCTAAAAGCTGGCAGAATTTTCAACCAACTTTGAAAATTCATATCTTTTTGTACAAATGTCCAATTGTAGTAGTTCCAGAGGTTAGGTGATCCTTATTAAGTCTATTTTCAAGGAAAAATATTGTCCTTAGCCAATTGGATGCACATCAATCCAGAATTACAAGTTATTGGAGACTGTCTAGAAATATGTCAGTTTTCACATGACCAACTTCAAAAATGCATAACTCATAGTATATAGATCCAGTTGACCTATATGACCTATCAAATTAAAGCTTGATTGGTCTAATTTATTCTAGAAAATCTCATGGTCATTGGACATTGTTTAATCACTCAAAAACATAATGCAACAAACTGCCACACAGGAAACCCTAATTGGCAGCAAATGTGCAATTTTACAAATTGTGTTCCAATGTTTCAGAATTTGTAACCGGGGGCTATTCCCACACAATTTTTTGTGTAGAACACAATTGTAGTATCATATTAATCGAATTCTCATTTCTTCTTGATGTCCTATTCAGACTAGAAATTAGGATTCAAAGCAACAATTCACAAATTCACAATGTATCCATCAAACTAGGTTCATATGTTTCCCAAACATCATATAACCACATGTATATGATCAAAGCTTCATGAACCCTAGAAAACCCTAAATGGTTGAAATTAGGGAAGCAAGAACAAATTCACAAAACTCCACCAACCAACACAATATATATGTCAAAATGAAGCTCTTGCTCACCTTTTGCTTCTTCTTGAGCTTTTTTCTTGATTCTCTAACTTTGGCTCTTGCTAGATGACTCAAAACACCTCCTCTTCAAAAACAAAAACCATAGGAATGAAGCTCTTAGATAGGAGAACAATGTTTATGAAGAGTATTTGAGCCAACGAGGTGATTTACAAGGTGAAAATCAAGCAAGAACACTTACCTTGCTTCTTTGTCTTCTTTCTCTTTCCTTTCTCATTTTCCACTTCTTTTCTCTATTTTTTATGGGTGTTGGATGAAATTTGAGTGAGAGAGAGAGAGACAAGGTAATTAATATTCACTTAATAGCCTTCTTGCAATTTACTTGGACAAAAATTGCCAAGAGAGCATGTGGCCATAATTATATAGTTAATTATCCATGTTGACTTTGGTTACTTTAACCAAACTCCTTCCCTCTCTCTTCCTCCTTCTTAACTAAAATTCACTCTCAAAAAGGGAGAGGAATTATTGACCAATTTTGTCCCTTTGTCCTGCATTTTGGTCAGACTTCCAAATTGGAAAAGTTGACTTTTTCCTTCTCCCTTTCTTTCTTTTTTGCTTTTTGACTTATTCAATAGATATAGGATGGTTTCAAATTAAATTCTCTCTCTTTTCTTAGGTTCAACCAAAATTTAAGAGCCCTTTAGAAGAGAAAATTTGTTGACCAAGAGCTCTTATGTTCCAACCACCATATTTGACCAAAGGGTGAGAACATGTTGACCAAACTCTTCTTTTTTCCTTCCTTGCCCTCTTTGGACGTTTTTAATAATATGACAGAAGGAATTAATTTTATTTTTCATCTTCATTATTACTCTTGCTTTTCAAGAGCAAATCCTAGTCCTTCATTTTGTCTTCCAATTTTAACCTTAAGATCAAGTGGCAATTGTTTCTTTTACCCTTGATTATGGCAATATTATCTAAGTTGCCATTAGTTCTTTTCTTTAGTTTGTTGTCATTCTTCCAAGATGCCATTCCCTTTCTTTTTGGATCCAAGTTAGGCCTTAGATCATATTTGACTTTAGATAAAAGAATTGGGTACTTTCCTTCAACTAATTGGAACTAAATCCCATACTTTATTCCAAATTAGTCTCTAAAAGTTATTATGGCTCTTGGACATTCTTAGGACTCTTCTCAAATTGGGCTTAGTCGTCTGTCTAACACAGGCTTATCCTCAAGTCACTAGGCCTAAAGTTCAAGATGTTATAGAGGGCCCAACCTGTTTGGAGGGCTCAGGCTGGCTAAATGCCAACACACCAAGGGGTGGGCTACACAGACTTGCCCTGTTCAACCCGTGGGGCTATAACGGGTTAGCCCCCGAGCTAGAGGGCTATAGCCTACTTAAAACTCTTTATTTATTTTTTAAAGTTTTCCTTAAAAAATAAACCCAAATGCCCTTATCCCCTTTCTTTCTTTTTTTGTTTTTGATACAACCTTATCCCCTTTCCTTTGATTCTATGTTTAACTACTTTTTCATATTTTTTTATTTGACTCTTTTATTTTCATGTTATGTTTATTTATTCAACTATTATTAAAATTAAAAAGAGGTGTTTATATATTTTTTTAATATGATTAAGTAAAGAAAAGGGAACGTGAGAGTAAAAATAGCTACCTAACACAAACATACAAAAGAAAGGGAGTGAGAGTTAAAAAAAGGAAATGGTATAAGTTTATTTTTAAGAAAAATTAATAGGCGTTTAGGTCGCGAGCCCACCTAAATGCCAGCTCGCCAAGGGGCAGGTTGCATAAGCTTACTCTGTTCAGCCCATGAGCTAGCCCGAGTTATCAGCTCTACAAACATGCACTTAGAAAATGGGAAGATAAGGTTCTGATAGCCTTTCTTTATGTGTGTCTATTAAAGCTGGTAATACAGGCCAACCACGGGCTAGTATGTTGTGGGCTTATGAGGCCCACATTTCACGGGTTGGGAAATCACCAACCCTAACCCACATGTGCTAGTTCGCGAGCCAGCCTGTAGCCCGGACAATTTTTTTTCTACTTTTTCTATTTTTTTTTAGTTTTTCCATAAGCCATTAAAAGTTGGTTACAAAAAGAGAGAAAGCTGTCAAATTAACCAAACAGAACCTAGTAAAAGATAGAAACAGTCTAATCACTAATGTCCATATCCATTATACAACACACGAGCACTATTAAACAACGTCAGCAGAACCTTAAATCCTTTAAAACATAGAAAACAAAAGCCATTTAGGCATTTACTGGAATTCTGGAAATGACTCAAAGTCCAAAAGTCTATTTATTAAACTCATTATCAAAATGAGTCTTTATAATATGCCTTAAAGTTTAAACAACTGGTTCAAAACTTCAAATTGGGCAAATTTGACAAATGAAAACATCATTCATGTGGTATGGTATGAAGCAATATCTGAAGCAGCTAAAACATTAATAGTTTCCTCCTTTTCCTCAGGCTCAGATCCATCTGCCATATCCCACAAAATGAAAAAAATGTTAGATTAATAGTTCATACTTTCCTAAATTCCTCAATTATAGAATTAGCATGTATAAGGTAAATACTAAATTGGCACATATTACCACTACTAGGAAACCAAGCATCCAATTATGAGTACAAATAAGAGCTTGAACATTCTCTGGAAGGAGACTACTTCAATACTTTGTGAGAGCTCGTGAACCAATTCTAAAAGCTAATTCACTAATAAGTGTAGTAATTTGAATGCTAAGAATATCACAAGCCATCCTTGCAAGACATGGAAAATGAGGTGAGTTAGTTCTCCAATAATCCAAAACATTGAATTTTACATACAAGGTGAGATCAAGTGTTGTTCTTCCAAATAGTTGTCTAATTTAGATTTACATATTGTTGTGGTGTGTTTGCTCAAGCTCCCAAGATAATCTTACATCATATAATTTTAAAAGTAGAGTATTAGTATAGTGCTAATCAAATCAAAATAATATTAAAGAAAGAAAATGAAATATTCAAGAATTGGAAGCTTACAACAAAACATAACAAGTAGTTGTCTTTATCACTTTTGGAGGAAGAGGAAGAGGGATGAATGGTTGTTGAATATGTTTGCCGTGAGGCTTGGTAACTGGAACTTGAAGAGGACCCAATAAAAGAGATTAAAAATGATGATGAAGATCCCACATCATTATACTCATGAAACGTATAGTATAACTTCCTCTTAATATGTTCAACCTTGGCATCACAATTTATGGGATCAAGTTTTTCATAACAACACTTAATGACATTCAACTTCATCCGAGGATCAAGAAGAATAGCAAGAGAAAGAATGTCACTATAATCACTCCAATATTTTTCAAACTTTTCAAGAATTCTCACAGTTATATCTTTAATCGCAGGAACATCATGGTCCACATAAGCTTTCAACATCAACTCAATTCTTGATATTTGCATGAAATACATGTTAGATGTAGGATATGAGGACTCATAAAATAAGTTTGTTATAAGTGTAAATTGCAATGCCCCAAAATATGATTAAGGGCTAATGACTCCAAATGTGAATGTAATTAATATTAAATAAACACCTTTGAAGAATACAATATGAATTATGACCGAAGTGGCAGTAACAAGTGCCTGACCCATTTAATCTCAATTTTGGTATTAAAAGCTAACTTGAATTAAAAGTGAGGGGAGGGCGCATGACATGAAGAAATGGAAGTATATAATGTGCTCAATGGTGATTCAGTAGGAATTGATATAGCCAGGGGCAAAATAGGAAGAAAGAAATTTATTGGCCAATTAGTTAACGACCAAAGAAAAAATCCACTAATAACTAAAGATTAAGTGGTGTGACTAATTGCCAAGGGAACAAGAGAATAATCATATGACTGCATGCATATGGAAGTAACCACTAGAATTGGACACATGGCATCACTAACACCATTGATCAAAGTCAAAATTTTCAACTCTTTTCTTCCCTCTCTCTTCTCAAGGTCGGCCAAGGCATGGGAGGGAATTAAAAATATGACTTCATGATTATCTTCTATTCTCTCTCAAGCTCTTAGTCAGCCATAGCAAGAGGAGGAAAGAGAAAGTGAAATCAAGGTAAGTGAGCTCTATTTGATCTTGTGAATGACCTTAAATTATAAAAACCTTTTCTCTAATCTTGATCATCTTGATGAAAACTTTATTTCTATGGTTTTATATTTTCAAGAAGAGGTGTTTGGGAGTTCAAGAAAAGTTAGTGGTGGAGGAATCAAAGAACAAGCTAGAGATAATGAAAGAGGTGAGCAAAAGTTGCCTTTTGGCATATATGTTGTGGTCATTAGTTGAGTGCCTTATTTCTGGATTTATGCCCTAATTTTTGTGTACATTAGGGTTGTGGAGTGTCATGGTGTTTTGTTGATGGTTATGGTATCTTGGGTTGTGTTTTGGATAATGGAATTGGTTTGAAGTCTTGAATGTGAATGTTAGTAATTGTTAGTTTTATGTTGAAATGTGGTCAAAATAGAACATGACAAAGTAATGGGAATTTGGGTGTTTTGATGTTTCCATTGGATTCCTTGTGGAAAATTGTGTGGGAGTAGTGTTGGTTGTGAATTTTCGACCACTAGGAACATTTATGCAAAAACTAGAAAATTTTGTCAAGTTAAAATTCTGTGCAAGGGACCAATATTGCATAGTGTTTTCAAATAGAAAATAGAGTCAAAAAGTTGTGAAACTTTTAAGTTTTGTAGTAGACATTGCATACTTTAAATTTGTATAAAGTTTATGTCATTTAGGGTTATGTGTTAAGAGTTATGGTCAATTGAAATCAACCAAGAATTAGGCATTGTTCGACGCACCAAAAAGTTACTGACCTATTCTTGGTCGCTGCTAGTGGATCTTAGCCTTGGCTCAAAAGTTTCTAACCTGATTTTGGCCACGGCCAGTAGTTTTTGGCCACAATCCAAAACTCTCTAACCTCTTTTTAGTCGCAGCCAGGAGGGTCTTGACCACAACCAACCCCCAAAATTCTGCATTTTGAATTTTTAAAGGATGGTTTCTAGTCAGTTCTTCTTAACCCCTTTAGGCTTTTGTTTGAGCTTTTAATAGCCACCTAAAGGTCTCAAATGATAACTAGCCCTAAGTATTCTGGAGTTAAGAATTGAATAGGGAATAACTCATCATCCTTAATTATGATTTATAGGACTTGATATCCACCCTGAGCATATGAAAATGGTGCCTGAGCACTGGTGGAAAGAACAAGGTAGTGATTCTTTCTCTTGCATCCTATATAATACTTGCATGTTTATGCTTATCATTGCATTGTGATGAAAGTGAATGCTGCTGCTATGCCGTTGTGAAATTGTGATGAATATGAATGTTGTTGTTTATACCGTTGCGAACACAGCGAAAGTTGTCGTAATGTCGTGGAAGTGATACAACGAAATCTGTTGTTGCATATGCCGTTATGAACACATTGAAAGTTGTCATAATGCTATGGAAGTGAATACGGATAAAGTTGTTGTTGTTCATGCCATTGTGAACACAGCGAAAGCTGTCATGATGCCATGGAAGTGAATATGGCAAAAGCTGTTGTTGTTTATGTCATTGTAAATACAGTGAAAATTGTCATTTTGTGACTTGCGAGTCATGCATCAATGTGGTAACTGAATACAGCGAAAGCTGTTGTGACACTCGTCACGCATCAATGTGGAAACTGCTGTGGATATTGTTGTGTTATTGCTTTATGATAATTGCTTACATACTTGTTTGGTATATATCATATGAGTGGATTGTTACTACTGAGATTCTTATGAATCTCACTCTTTCCAATGACTAACCTATGGCCAGGGCTAGCGGATCGAAGGAGAAACAAGTGACTAAGGGTGGCTAGAGTTCCCAGCAAGGAGATTTGTACTTTGTTAACTAGATATCGTATTTTTGGGATTATTGTACATATTATAAATTTGGTTAGTGTGATATAATACCCGGTATGGAAATCTGATAAGGGCGAATACGCCCTGTAAATCCTTGTGGTAAATAGATGAAACCTGAGAATCATCGGGAATTTTGCTATACACTTTGATATTCTTGAATGGAACCGAACATCACAAGTTTATAAACTTGAAAAGTGAATGTGAGACTGCATTTAACAGATTTTAGAAAAGTTTGAAAACCCACTTTATCATAGGGCCGAACCCTATCTTAAAGTCAGGACTTCTAATAAATTTTGAATTATCCGTTGGTCTATAATTTAACTTAATGACGCATTTTTGAACTATAATTACGGCTATTAAGGTAGGGGGTTACATTTGTGGTATTAGAGCTGTAGTTCTTGGCAAGGGTAGGTTTTGCTAGGATAGTTGCCTTAGTTCCTTGGCTTAGTGATAATAGATAACCCATGAATGTTTATGGTATACAAATGAATATTCCTATTATTGCTGGTATATGAGTTTTAAGGAGTATTTGTATACATTTACTATGTATTGATGTGGTGAATCATTTGTAGAGTGAAAAGAAACAATGGTTCATCCAAAGGTTTGACGTGTAGAACCAGAGGTGGAAGAAGTACATGAGAACCCACCTCATCCCATGCAATTGATGACGGGAATGATAATGGAACAACGGGATATGATCAACGAGCTAAGGGAAGAGCTTCAAGAGGAGAAGGAAAAATGTAATGTCGATAGAGTCTAATCGACCCAAGAAGAGACCCAAGAGGAGACACATCATGAAGAAATAGCAGAAGGGTCAATTCGATCTCAAGAGTCCCCGACTCATATAGCACTGAACTAGGAATCACATAGGGTACCCGCCCGAGATGAGAGAGATCTACAGTATTGGGTCTTTAAATTCTACAAACATCTACCTCCAGTGTTTAGGGGAAGGTTTGATCCCCAAGTGGCTGAAGATTAACTAATCCAACTGGAGAAGATTTTTGAAGTACTAGACTGCCTAACTGAAGTGAAGGCACGATTAGCCGTTTACAAACTAGAGGGGGATGCCGATCGATGGTGGCAGAATATTGTTATGACATTGCGCAACCGGAATGAGCCTCTAACCTGGGAGCTGTTCCAGGAATAATTTAATGACAAGTACTTCCCAAGGTTTATGAGAATAGAGAAAGAATCATAATTCCTATCCATTAAGCAGGGTGATGTTGAAACATTTGATGACTACCTTTCCAGCTTATCCGACTAGCCGATACTCCTCCTATCTATGAAGCATGGATGATGAGGAGTGGAGTTTTGATATGTTGATTCAAGGTTTACGATGTGAGTTCAGGCAAAGATTAGTCACCTCTTGTTTACTGTATTCAACAAGGATGTGGAAGAGTGCAGAATCACAAAACTTAATTTAAGAGATTTGAACCTAACTAAGGGTAGTGGTCGTGGTAAGCCTAGTAAGGGAAGTACTCCTCAGAACAGAAGGGCCAGGGATCCTCATCCAAAGGCGGCAATAAGAAACTATCAATCTGAGGATCATGACAATCAGAAATCCTTAACAGTATTGACATGCACTCGTTGTGGGAGGGAACATCCTGGTAGAATGTGTATGTTGCAAGTAGTCTGTTATAATTGCAAATAGCAAGGACACATTGCTATTAAATGTAGATGGCCGCTGACAGAGCAAAGGCCCGGGAATCAGGGTAGGGTATTTGCGATGACACACAAAAAAGCATGGAAATCTCCCGACCTGATTCAAGGTAAAATCCTTCTCAAAGAAAGTTTATTGCAAGTTTTATTTGATATGGGTGAAAGTTACTCCTTCATTGCCTATGACTATGTGAAGCGCCTAGGATTGCAAGTTCATAAATTGCCAGTTGATTTGATTGTATCAACGCCGATGGGTGTTAAGGCTATAACTGCTAATGCTTGTTTGAATTGTGTAATAACCATTGAGGGGTAAGAGTCCACGGTGGATTTGATTTGTTTTCCACTCGATCAATTAGAAGTCATATTGGGTTTCAATTGGTTAAAGGCGAATAATGTGTTGTTGGATTATGGGAATAAAAGAATAGTATATCTTACTCCGTAAAGGAATGATGATGTGAATGCAAAATTGAACTTCCTCTCAATCGCTAAGTCTAAGAAATGGCTAGGGAAGGGGTTTTGAGGGTATATAGTATTATTTTTCATGTAGGGAGAGACAGAAGAAACTCTGAACAATATATCCCTAGTAAAAGAGTTTCCTGAGGTGTTTCTAGACGATCTTAGTGGATGGCTCCAAAAAGGGAAGTAGACTTTCCAATTTAAATTGTGCCTTGAGCTGGTTCTATTTCATAGGCCCTATACTAAATGGCCCCAAATGAGATGTCATAACTAAAGATGAAGAGTTACTTGAAAAAGGGTTCATTCGACCCAGTGTTTCACCGTAGGGAGCTCCAGTATTGTTTGTCAAGAAGAAAGATGGGAGTTTAAGATTGTGTGTGGATTACAGAGAACTAAACAAGATAACAGTAAAAAACAAGTATCTACTTCCGAGAATTGATGACCTTTTAGATTAATTGTCTAGTTCTTGTGTGTTTTCTAAGATTGATAGAAGGTCTGGTTATCATCAACTACAAGTGAAAGCAAAAGATGTACCAAAGACTACCTTCAGAACTAGGTATGGGCACTATGAATTTCTGGTAATGCCTTTTGGTCTAACTATTGCACCTGCTATATTCATGGATTACATGAATCACGTCTTTTGACAGTACCTAGACCAATTTATGGTAGTGTTTATCGATGACATTATGATATATTGTAAGAGCAGTGAAGAGCACGAGTATCATTTGTGAATAGTGCTGGAGATATTGTGTGGAAAGCAACTCTATGCCAAATTGAGTAAGTTTGAGTTCAAAGTTTCGGAAGTAAGTTCCTAGGCCATGTTATTTCATGAGAAGGGGTCTCAGTGGATCCCAGTAAAGTGGAAGCAGTGCTAGAGTGGAAGAGGCCAGAAAATGTTGCTGAGATACGTAGTTTTCTGGGTTTTTATGGTTACTATCGGAGATTTATTCAGAATTTCTCCCGAATTGCCTTGCCGATGACCAAGCTCACGCAAAAAGATCAACTATTTAAGTAGGATGAACGTTGTTAAAACAGTTTTATTAAGTTGAAGGAGAGGTTGACTACGGCGCCAGTATTGATTGTACCTGATCCCAGCTTGACTTATGTTATGTACAGTTATTTGAGTAAACAGGGGTTGAAGTGTGCCCTTATGCAATAGGGACGAGTGGTGGCCTACGCCTTCTAACAGCTGAAGCCTCATAAAATGAACTCTCCCGCTCATGATCTAGAGTTTACGGCAATTGTGTTTGCATTGAAAATATGGCACCATTACCTATATGAGGTGACGATAGAACTATACTACAACCAAGAGAGTCTCAAGTACTTGTATGATCTAAAAGAGTTAAATATGAGACAACGTCGGTAGATGGGGTTACTAAAAGATTACAACTTGGAGATCAAATATCATCTGGGTAAAGCAAATGTCGTCGCAGACATGCTTAGTTGAAAGGTGTGCTAGTAGCAGCAATGATAATACAGGAGGAAAAATTGATATAAAACTATCAGGATTTGAATTTGTCAAACCAGATCTTAAGTGCTAATTATATTATCTCCCAAGGGGAAAGTGATCTAGGGTTGAAATTGAAGAGGCTCAGAGGCAAGATGATCAGGTGCAGTTCATTCGAACTATGATCGAATGAGTAGAAACTCGGGAATATAATTTGTCGCCTAGTGGCTTAGTTCGATATAGGAAGAGAATTTGTGTTCCACTAAAGGCTAACTTGAGGTAGATAATCTTGGATGAGGCACACAAGAGTCGGTATACTCTTCACCCCGGAATGATCAAAATGTATCACAGTTTAAGTTTATGTATTGGTAGCTAGGATTGAAGAGCGATGTGACCAAATATATGTCATGGTATCTTACTTATCAGAAAGTAAAGATTGAACACTAAAGGCTATCAGGATTACTACGAAGTCCTAAGATTCTAAAATGAAAGTGGGAAAGTGGGAAAGTAGACCTCGTTGTGGGATTGCCCAGGATCAAAAACTATGATGCGAGCTAGGTGATTGTTGATCGGTTCATGAAGTCGACGCATTTTATACTGATCAATGCTAGTTACTCTCTAGACAAACTAACAAAAATATACATACGGGAGATAGTGAGACTTCATGGCACACCGAAGATCATCATTTTAGATAGAGACCCTCATTTTACTTCAAGATTCTAGAGGGCTTTACATGAAGCTCTGGGTACGAAATTGAGGTTTAGTATGGCCTATCATCCACAGACAGATGGACAGTCAGACAGGACCATCCAGACACTAGAAGATATGCTAAGGGCATGTGTTCTAGACTTTAAAGGGAATTGGGGATACGTTTTTCCACTAGTTGAGTTTGCCTACAACAATAGCTATCATTCGAGTATTCAAATGGCTCTGTATGAAATGTTATATAAGAGGAAGTACCAATTACCTTTATGTTGGATAGAGTTGTCTGAGAGAAGGTTGTATGGGCTGGATCTTGTTGATCAGACCATAGAGTTTGAAGTTGGTGATCATGTGTTCTTGAGAGTGTCTCTAGTCATAGGTATTGGGAGAGCAATCAAGCGTAAGAAGCTAAGCACATGATATATTGGTCCATTTGAGATTCTTATGAGAATCATACCTGTATCATATCGAGTAGCCCTACCCCCAAATTTGAGTAGGCTCCATGACATGTTTCATGTTTCCCAACTGAAGAAGTACTAACTGGATCCTACTCTCATTATCGAGTATGAAGATGTCGACTTACAAGACAACTTCATCTTTGTGGTAGAGCCAGAACATATCATTGATAAGGAAGAAAGGTAGCTCAGGCACTGAAGTATTCCATTTATGAAGGTGGTATGGAAGGGAATCTCTTAGAGGGAAGCAACTTAGGAAGCGGAAGTAGACACGCAGAAGCGTTATCTAGAGTTTATGGCTCAAGTTGTGTAACAACTTTTGAGGGAAAAATTTATTGTACGAGGGAAGAATTGTAATGCCCTAAAATATGATTAAGGGTTAATGACTCCAAAGGTGAATGTAATTAATATTAAATAAACCCTTTGGAGAATACAATTCGAATTATGACCGAAGTGGCAGTCACCAGTGCCCTAACCCTGTATTTAATCTCAATTGTGGTATTAAAAGCTAACTTGAATTAAAAGTGAGGGGAGGGAGCATGACATAAAGAAATGGAAGTATATAATATGCTCAATGGTGATTCAATAGGAATTGATATAGCCAGGGGCAAAAGAGGACGAAAGAAATTTATTGGCCAATTAGTCAGCAACCGAAAAAGGAATCCACTAATAACTAAAGATTAAGTGGTGTGACTAATTGCCAAGGGAACAAGAGAGAATAATCACATGGCTACATGCACATGGAAGTAGCCACTAGAATTGGACACATGGCATCATCTAACACCATTGATCAAAGTCAAAAGTTTCAACTCTTTTCTTCC
Organism: Inga laurina; assembly: GCA_963855925.1. Taxonomy (NCBI): domain Eukaryota; kingdom Viridiplantae; phylum Streptophyta; class Magnoliopsida; order Fabales; family Fabaceae; genus Inga; species Inga laurina. The sequence continues at coordinate 9,265,679 of OY979713.1, forward strand.
CTCTTTCTTCTCAAGGTCAGCCAAGGCATGGGAGGTAATTAAAAATCTGACTTCACATCATCTTCTATTCTCTCTCAAGCTCTAGTCAGCCATAGCAAAAGGAGGAAAAAGAAAGTGAAATCAAGGTAAGTGAGCTCCATTTGACCTTGTAAATGACCTTAAATGCCAAAAACCTCTTCTCTAATCTTGATCATCTTGATAAGAGCTTTAGTTCTATGGTTTTAGATTTTCAAGATGAGGTGTTTAAAAGCTCAAGAAAAGTTAGTGGTGGAGGAATCAAAGAACAAGCTAGAGATAGTAAAAGAGGTAAGCAAAAGCTGCCTTTTGGTATATATGTTGTGGACATTAGAAGAGTGCCTTGATTTCTGGATTTATGTCCTAATTTTTGTGTACATTAGGGTTGTGTTTTGTTGATGGTTATGGTATCTTGGGTTGTGTTTTGGACAATGGACTTAGTTTGGAGTCTTGAATGTGAAATGTTAGTAATTGTGAGTTTTATGTTGAAATGTGGTCAAAATAGAACATGAGAAAGTAATGGGAATTTGGGTGTTTTGATGTTTCCATTGGATTCCTTGTGAAAAATTGTGTGAAAGTAGTGTTGGTTGTGAATTTTGGACTACTGGGAACATTTGTTCAAAAACTGGAAAATTCTGTTATGTTAAAATTCTGTGTAGGGGGCCAACTTTGCATAGTGTTTTCAAATAGTAAATGGAGTTAAAAAGTTTTGAAACTTTCAAGTTTTGTAGTAGACATTGCAAGCTTTAAAATGGTATAAAGTTTGTGTCATTTAGGGTTATTTGTTAAGAGTTATGGTCAGTTGAGATCAGCCAAGAATCAGGCCAGTTTTTTGCCGGTGCCAGGTATTGTTCACTACAGCCAAAAAGTTTCAGACCAGTTCTTGGCCGTGGCCAAAGAGGATTTGGCCGCGGCCTAAATGTTACTGACCTATTCTTGGTCGCGGCCCAAAAGTTTCTGACCTAATTTTGGCTGCGGTTAGTAGTTCCTAGCCGCAGCCTAAAACTTTCTGTCCTCCTCTTGGCCATGGCCAGAAAAGGTCTTGGCCACGGCCAACCCCCAAAATTTTGCATTTTGAATTTTTGAAGGATTGTTTCCGGTCTAGTTCTTCCTAATCCTTTGAGCTTTTGTTTGAGCTTTTAGTAGCCACATAAATGTCTCAAATGATAACTAGCCCTAAGTATTCTGGAGTTAAGAATTGAATGGATAATAATTTTAAGAAGTTTAATGTTGAACGTATTAATTATTAATTATAATTGAGAAATTTTAAATTGAAAATTCTTTGAAATAATATTTAAATAATCATTTATATTTCTTAAGATTATTATTCTTTTTATTTTCAATTATATTATTTTCGTGACGGTATTTTTTTTTTGTAAAGTAGATAATATATACCTCCTAAAATACCCCCAGTACAATCTTGTTAGAAGAAAATTAAGAATGTAAATCCAAAAAATCCAAAAATTGTAAATCAAATTTTTTTAAAATTAAAAATTGTTATAAAATTGAGGAAATACAAGAGATGTAGAGAAAGAAATGAAGAGAGAATTAGAAAGAAAGATGGAGCAATATCTTATTCATTTGGATACAACTAAAGTGTAGTATATAGTACTCTATTTATAGGCCCTCAACCACAACCAAGAGAGTTACACAAAATAAATTGCAAACTTTAATCCTCATGAATGTACACATTGTAACCTTTGAGTTATGGGCATGAAAACTCTTAAAGACTATTCATTGGAGAGGTAATGGGATGTAGAAAATGAAAGTCCAAGAGTTGAAAGTTTATGAACATCTACCTTAATTAGTATTTTACAACACTCCCCCTTGGATGTCCATGAACAAATATTGTACTTCATTAAAACCTTATTAGGAAAAACCCATTGAGACAAAAACCTAGTAAAGGAAAAAGAGTACACAATATTTTCTCCCCTGATGACAACATCACTTTATGTCTTTGAGCATACGCATTCCAATACCATGCACTAACTTCTTAAATGTTCTAGTTGGTAGTATCTTGGTAAACAAATCTACAAGGTTGTCACATGAGCATGTAAATTTGCATGCCCCTAAGCTGATATAGGAAGCTTTGTTCTCAAAAGCATTGGTCTAGCTATCAATTGGAGGCGTTTAATGAACGATTCTGCTAGACCATTTTGAGTATCAACATGAGCAACAGATTTTTCTAGTGTTATTCTAGTTGCCATGCAATAATCATAAAAACTTGAGATGAAAACTCGCTAACATTATCAAGACGAATTGTCTTAATTGTATGATCTGGAAATTGTGCTCTTAGCTGAATTATTTAAGCGAGTAATCTAGCAAATGCTAAATTATGTGTTGACAACAAACACACATGTGACCATCTTGTAGATGCGTCTATTAAAACCATAAAATATTTACATGGTCCATATGGTGGATGAATAGGCCCACATATGTCCCCTTGAATACACTCTAAAAAAACCAGGGGATTTAAGCCCAACCTTTGTCAAAGAAGGTCTTGTAATTAATTTGCTTTGAAAATAAGCAGCACATGGGAAATCCTTAAATTGAAGAATCTTCTGGCTCTCCAATAGATGTCCATGTGAATTTTCAATAATTCTTCTCATCATAGTTGATCTGGGATGGCCTAATCAGTCATTCCAAACAATAATATATTTTTATCAGCAAACTTTGTAACACCCCAAATTTTATGCACTAAGAGTATATTGTGATTATTTTATATATTCAATAAAATGGTGAATATTTAAGGCCAAAGGAATTAAGTATTGAAAATTGAAAGGTGAATAGTGTTTTTAGTGAAATCGCCTACGAGGCAGTGGGTTTGTCATGTGGTTTTGGAAGACCAAATGATAATAAAAAATTATGAAATTGTATAGGGTGAAATTAGACATCCCAAGCATTAATTTGATAGGTCATCTGAATCATTTGAAGCTATATGCAAAAATATATGAATTTTTGAAATTAGTCCCAAAAATCTGGAAAGTCTCTAGAGCAACGGTCAAAGAACTGAAATCTGGGAATAATATGCTTCCAACTGGCTAAAGTCCATATTTTTCCTTGAAACTAGATTCAATAAAGGTTCCATTGCCTTTAGATTCACTTTGAAATGATGTCTACAAAATTAGTTATGATTTTTCAAAATTAGGGCAGAAAATCTGCCAGAATTGACATTATTCCAAAAATTGAAAATAAAATGTATTAGAAATTGATTAATGGAATTAAAGATGCCAAGTGTCAGGATCATATGAGGAAGGGATTAAATTATAATGGATTTGTATGAGCACATGTTAAATTTCATTAAAATAATGCTACATGGACATAGTGATTATGGTTAATGATGAAATGGTACACTACTTTCAATGTGAAGTTGGATTAGTTGGACTACATGAGTGCAAGGTTGAGTGTAAGGTTGGGTGCAAGCTTGAGTGCATGGTTGGAGAAAACTTATTTCACTACTTGAGTGCATGGTTGGTTTAGTTGGAAGAGGCAATTTGGTTAGTAGAGCATGTAAGAGGGGATGATTTTGAGCCAACCAAATGGAGAGAAAAATTAGTTCCATGCTAAGGGAAGCTAAATGGAGCCATCATGACATAAACTTGAAGGAGAAGAAGATTGTGACAAGTGTCACAATAATAACCCTTGATAAAATCAAATGGTGTAGGATGAAGGGAGAAATTTTATGAAGACTGTTCCTTCTTTCCTTCATACATTTTGGCTAGCATAAGAGGAAAGAAGAGAGAGAGAGAGAGTCTTGAAGTTCTAGAGAGAAGGAGAGAAAGCTTATGGTATGTAGTATGTAGTGATCTCTTATACCTTTTTCTTGTAATCTTGCTTAGAAAACCTCCTCTAAACCTTTCTCTTCATGGAATCCATGATCTTGAAGACACATCTTGAGCTCAAGGAGAGAGAGAAGAGGACACCTAGAGAGAGAAAATCCAAGATCTCAAGAGGTAACTTCATAAATCTTAAATCTATACAATTAAGAAGTTGTGGTTGGTGAATGTTGTTGGATTTGGTGATTTTTGTCAAGTTTGTAAATTTGGAAAAGTCCTAACCCTAAGGGGTTATGCTGCCCAAATTTATTTAAATCATGGTTAAGATATGTTTAAATGAGTTAATAAAGGATTAGAAGTGGAAAAGTACAAGTTTTCAAAGCTAAAACACAAAAGAGCATTTTTCTATTTTTACCTAAGTTTTGGCCAGAACAAGACCAGGGGGAAGGATATGGATTTTCATGAAATAGATGGTTCCATTGGATTCAGTGGGCAAAAATAGGTGGGTTTACAGTTGATCACTTTTTTGGAAAAGGTCAGAAAAGCATAATTACGAAAACGCCCATAAAACCCTAAATTGGGGTTGTCAAGGGTATTTTCGTAATTTGAAATTGAATTTCATAATTTCAAGTCTGAAAATGGATTCCTTGGGTGAAAATACATCAAAATAAACCTAGTCAAAATTTTGAGAAAACATGCCATCGAGCCAGGTACGGCGGGGCCAGGCCAGTCTCGGGGGCATTTTGGTAAATTTTCACCATACACTAATATAACACAAGAAACAATATGGAAGAGTCTAAAATGATACTTGGATAGGTTATGACATCTTTCTTATACATTTAATATTTTAGGACCGAGTCGGAAGCTGAAAACGACATGTTTTACGAGGCACACTAAAAAGGGATTAAAAGAACTTCAAGGTAGGAACATTATCCTTTAACATCATGCCATAGTTATATGATTATGTGGATGATATTATTTATAAATGTGTTTTATTAATCAACATGATTTGCCTAGAGAAAGGCAGTTAGTGCCAGAGGTGCACTTACACTGGGAGTTGGTGACAATCCAACCAGGTGTAGATAGTGGGCTGGGCCCTACTCATGTATACATGATGATGATGTGTTATGATGATGTATTTATATTGTTCATTAATTGGTGCATACTTTGGCGCATATCATATTTACTTTCTACATTTTCTATGAACGATAGCATGTTTCTACTGGGATTCCTTGGAATCTCACCATTTTTTAAAAAAATAAACATCTCAATGGGTGCCGATGGGACGAAAAGCAAAGGTACATATCAGAGAAGTGATTTGCATGTGTCTCGAGGCAAGGCCAAGGACGATGGTTATAATTAGTCTATTCTTAAGATATTTTGGGAATCCTGTATATATTAGAATTTCCATTGTATTTTTGTATTTTGTCGACGAACGACTTTGGATTGTAAACGAATACTATTATCAGTATAATTGTACTTTTCTATATGCTCATGGAATTTCGTCTTTATTACTCTTTGATTATCAAAATAGAAACGGGTGTTGACAAACTTCTGGTTTACTATAGCATTTGTTTCAATTGTACTAATATTTCTATAGTACAAACCAGAAGATGATGTTGGTAATTTTTCTAGGACACATTTTTCACCAAATCTAACAATTATAATTTATAAATGTTCCATATTCTTCTCATTTACAGTCTCAATATGATACCCATTTTGGCGGATATCCTTAAAACTCAATAAGTTTTTTAGAGACTTGGGGGAATATAAAGCATCATTAATAACAAATGTCGTTCATTTGGGTAATATTATAATTGCTCTTCTAGAGCCTTCAATTAGTTTTGTATTACCCGCTATGGCATTGATGCTTGCATGAATTATTGTTAGATGTGATAAATATTTTTTATCTCTAAGTATGGTGTGTGTTGTAGCACTATTTATGAGACATATATCTTCATTATTGTGTCCAATGATCAAAACATCTATAATCTTCACTAAAAGAAATGAAATGCATTAAAACAAAATCAAAAATACATTATGAGCAATAATAGCCTTATTACATATGAAAAGGGGAAATGAAAGTAAAGCATAAACTAGATTAAAAAAAACACCATAAATTAAAATATTTTTATTGTTCTTCCAACCAAACTCATCTAACCATAATTCTCAAAAAAATCAGCCTCCTCCAAGTGTGCCATAGCATCAAGGCCATAAATACCATCTAATTTATTGACACCATCATTCTTGTGTGCCTTAACATTATCATCTTGAAAAATCAAATTTGCTTCCACATTGTTCGCACTCTTTTTCATTGAGGCTTGATAAAGTTTTGCCAGATGCTCAAGCATATGACAGGTACGTGACCAATGCCCCTTCATACCACACTGATAACATTGATTTTCAACAACTTTTGAAGGACCACTCTTGTCATTTTTCTGTCCTTCATTATATTTCTTCTTCTGATAGGTATTAGGATTATAATTATTACTTTCACCACCATGATACGATAATTACCACGTCCCCTACCACAACCATGTCCACAGCCACGACCATGCCCGTGACCATGAGCATGGTAATTATTATAAACACTCACATTCACTTTAGGGAATGGAACAGATCTAGTGGGACGATTTTCATGATTTTTTATCAAGAGCTCGTTGTTTTTTTCGGCTACCAAAAGGCATGAGATTAATTCAAAATACTTTTTAAAACCTTTATCTTGTTATTGCTGCTGTCGGAGCATATTTGAAGCATAAAAGATAGAAAAAGTTTTCTCTAATAAGTCATCATTAGTTATTTTCTCACCACATAATTTCAACTAAGAACTTATTTTGAAAACCGTTGAATTATATTCACTAACAGTCTTAAAATCTTGTAGTCTAAGGTGTATCCATTCATAACGAGCTCGAGGCAAAATCACTATTTTTTTGGTGATCATACCTTTCGTTCAAATTAGTCCACAATTCTAGTGGATCTTTTTTTGTTAGGTATTCAGCTTTCAGTCCTTCATGGAGATGGTGGTGAAACAAAATCATGGCATTGGCCTTATCTTGACTAGTTGTCTCATTTCCTGGAAAAATAGCCTTTCTTAGACCCTTAGCATCTAGATGGATTTCAGTGCCTAAGACCTAGGATAGATAATTATTTCCCATGATATCAAGAGCTATAAACTCGAGTTTGGTAAGGTTGGCCATGATTCAAACTAAAAATAATGATAACAATTAGAATCATGGTAAAATTGATGAAACATAAAGCATCATTATGAATTAAAACATTATAATTCATAGATCTTAATCAACATATTGGTAAACAACATAATTAAAGGGAGCAAAATTTCATGAGTAGCCAACATATAATTCAAGAAACAAATTTTCTTGAAAATATTGTTCATATAAACATTTTACCATTAAAATCATGAATAAATAACATAAAACAACATATATAAAGGAGAAAAGTAGAAAGATGGAGGGAGAATATAAATGGTGTATAGAGTTAGGAAGAAGTTATAGCAATAAAAATAGTGTAAAGAATAAAAGATAAATCCACTATCATATAGATCACACTATATAGTCATATATAATACTATAAATAAAATGACAATAATAAGGTAATAAATGTAAATAAGAGTAAATGTAAACAAATATAAAATATAAAAATTTAACATAAAGATAGCAACAATAAAGGTAAAATGGCAAATAAATAAAATAAATAAACAAACAAATTATAAATAAGAAACAAACAAAATAATAAATGTGGTGATGAAATAAAATGAAAAATGTAAAAGGAATAATTAAAAACACAATATAAGTAAATAATAAAATATTATAAACAATAAATAAACAAAATGAAATGGCTTAATAAAATGAAATAATATAACAACATAAGTAAATGAAAAATAAAATAACTACAAAATGAAATGATTAATGTAAAAGAAAGAAATATAAATAATAGAATATAGCATGAAATGTAAATAAAATGACACATAAATAAAATAACTATAAGAAATGAACCGGAAAATGAACTAAAAGAAGCCCATGCAAAACAACAAAATGTATGGGGAGAAGATAAACAAACGGAAATAATAAAATGTGAATGTGAATAACAAAGCCAAATGAAATAGAATGAAATACTAGAAAGTTGTGCCAACAAAAAAAAAAATCAAAATGATAAACAAATAAAATATAAATAAAATGAATTGGTATAAAATGTAAATAACAATAGGATCTAAAATAAAGAAATATAAATGAAAAACAAAATCTCCAATTTCAGTTATGGAAACCGATGTATAAAACAATCAATAAAATGGTCTCTTTAATTCCATACAATGGCTCAGATTATCCCAAATAGATTAAATAGAGATATGGTAAAAGAAGATAGGGGAAATGGTTGAGGCAACGATGACGAAAAAAATACCTTGGTTTGACCGTCGTGCTGATAACATGTTATAAAAATGGGAAAATAGAAGATATGTAGAGAAAGAAATGAAGACAGAACTTGAGAGAAAGATGAAGCAATATCTTATTCATTTGGATACAACCAAAGTGTAATATATAATACTCTATTTATAGGCCTTCAACCACAACCAAGAGTTACACAAAGTAAATGGCAAACTTTAATCTTCATGAGCGCACACATTGTAACTTTTGAGTTATGAGCATGAAAACTCCTAAAGACTATTCATTGGAGAGATTATGGAATGTAGAAAATGAAAGGTCAAGAGTTTATGGACATCCACCTCAATTAGTATTTTACAACAAAATGATATATAATTATCATTTTGTATAATTATTCTAATTAAAAAATTTGATTTATTATTTTTGGATTTACATTCTTAATTTTCTTTTAACAAGATTGTGCAAAGCATGCAAAAACGGTTATAATAGCTAATTGACTTTTTTTTTAATAGATTAAAAAAGTTAAATAAGTTATATAAAAGTATTTATGCTTAGAGTTTTTTTCCAACCTAATTTCCTTGCTTCATAAAATTGATATATAATATAATGATGTATAATATCTTATATAATTAAGTAATTTATTTAACTTCTTTAATATCTTCAACAAAAAAGTCAATTTTCTCTTATATTAAGAATACGATAAGTATTTGTGAATATTTAGTCATATTCAACCATTGATTTTAGTGAGAATAGCTCTTTCAACAGGAAGTTTTTTATTCATAAACCTGTCAGAATTGGCAACCATCTTTTTCTTCAAAAGAAAAGGATGGTCCTTTTCTTCATCGGGGCCGTCGGATTAAGATCTCAACGATTCAGATTTAATATATTATTAAAATAATATTTTAAAGAATATTTTAAAGAAAGGGACATAAAAAAATCATTGTAAGAATTTAATAAGAATAATAAAGGGAAAAAGACACAAAAAGAACTTGAAAAATAGTAAAACACAAAATCATGCTTCGAATATTCATAATACAAAAGAGATATTAATACTTGATTTATCCTTTTTAAAATTAAAGAAAATGACACAAATACTCTTATATATATTCATCTTTGGTCATCACTGTGGAAGCTTGAGCCTCCCTTTGTTGTCTCTCTTCCTTTCACCTATTCAAGCTTCAAGTTGTTTCCGATGACCAATCTGTCGGAGCAGAGAAAATTTCCAATGCTGTGATAGAACTCATAGAAGTGGTTTGGGTTTCAGAGAAAATTTGTTACAAAAGCTTGTGTGAAGGAAAGTGGGTTGATAGGGTTCCTTGTATAATTTGGTAATTAGCGTTTTTTTTTGTTTGATAGGGTTCCTTACATCTTGCTTATTGAATTAGAATTTGTAAAAATCTTAGCAAAACTTGGGAAACCCTTATTAGAAGTGAGAACTAATACCTTGATATTATAGTAAGTGGTAAATTTTGAATTGAAATTTGAAAAAATCTTATTAGAATTTGTTAAAATCTTATATGAACTTGTGAAACCTTTATTAGATGTGGGAATTAATACCTTTTCATTGTAGTAAGTGGTGATTTTTGAAGTGGAATCTATGAAAATCTTATGAAAAGTGGAATCAATACCTTAGCAACAAGTGGTGATTTTTTAATTAGAATTTATGAAAATTTTATTAGACTTTGTTAAAACCTTATATAAACTTGTGAAATCCTTATTAGAAGTGGGAATCAATGCCTTATTATTATAACAAATGATGATTTTTGAAATGAAATTTATGAAAATTTTATTAGAATTTATTAAATCTAATCAGAATGCTCTGTTATGTTTTTAAACTTAGAGAGATATTTTTATTATTTTTATTTAATTTTGAAAAGATAAATCATACCCTCACACCTTTATAATACTGTGAATATTCGAAATACATTTTTATTATCTATGAACGATTTTAAAGTACTTCTCCAAGGATTTCCCAATAATAAATGTCAGGAGTATGTCAGGTTAGCGCCATACTTATTTCTTTCTGACTGGCGCTTTGGCGGGAAAGCTGAGAGATATGAAGTAACACAGAAAATCTTCGAAATACAATCACAGGGCAATTAGATTTTGACACAGGAAAATGTTGGAAGGTAGCTCCAATAGAGATTTGCTGAGGATCTTAGGAGCCATTAAATCCTCCGAGGCAAGCTTACTTTAGCCATTTACTTCATTCCGATAACTATTTCTTGTAAAACCTTGGGTTTTCTAGAACTATGCGTTGGGAATGTATCTGTGGTTTTTCCCCTCTCTTTTTGATCCAACTCTGAATAGCATGTTCTCTCAGTATAATGCACCAATTGTGCCCCCAATTGTTTGCATTACCGAAATCTTTATTGGGTCCTGTTGATTGCGGTTATGAAGTTTAGGGTTACAGTGGATTTTTTTTTTTTTTTTTGGTTGGAAGTGTCAGGTTTCAGAGAAAACCATTGATATTGAGAGTTTTATTGACAAAGGAACACGAAACCTATTCTTTTCTATGCATCCAGAAATTGATTATGGAAATGAATGAAGCTTTGCGCAAATGTTTGGCATTCTCGTTCTATTTTGGCCATTTATTTGATATTTCGGTGAACGTCTGAGTCTGAAGCTGCTTTGTTTCCAGATTGCTACCCTTATGGTAATATATATCTTGGTTAGCGCTGGTAGCATATCCTGTTTTTGGCCATTGTTGTGATATTTTACATCGGATTTCTTGCAAATGCTTCTAGCATTATTAGTTTGTGATTAAATAGATTTTTTTTTTTTTTTTTTGGTGACACATGAATGCAGATTGTTGAGAATCGAGTTCAGCTGTTTACCGAGCTTGGAAATCTAGATTTCAAGGCTGTATCCAACTTCACTTCACTTGTGGACAGCCTAACAGTATCCTTGACATTAGCTACCTTCAGCTCCCAGAAGATGGATGCTTTTATCTGTCCATTGGAATTGATTTCTGGGATTTCCAACTTAACTATATTTGTTATATAAGGTCTTTTGGCATTCGCTTTTGAGAACCGTCATTGATGTTCTTACATAAAAATAAAAGAACAAATGTTGTTTTGGCAAGGAAAAACAAATTTTTTTTTGAAGTAAGGCTTGCATAAACGTTTTGCAGGCTTTGCGCTTGGTCACTTGTAATTTCTTCTTAGTTATTTGGTATCTCATGTGCTTGTTAAATTCTTATGCCCTGTCTTTTGTTCCTAATTCAGAATTTAAATGATGTTGATTAAGAAATCATCTGAATGAATGCATGCAACATGTAAGAACTAATGCTTGTTTTGACTAATAAAGCATGCAAGCTAGGCTAAAAGTTAGAATCTTACATTTGACATGATTGTGAACTAGCACCTTCCAGGGCCAATTTTCTCTTCCTATTGTATTTTTTAATAAATGTGAACGGCCTTTTCTGGCAAATCAAAATGCATAGATAATTTACAGTATTTTTAGTTTTAAAATGCTATTGAATAATGAGGTTTTTAATCTGAGCAGAGTCTTCCAAGATGTGTGAGTGTTTTAGGTGTATGGCCAGATGGAATTTTGTTCTCCTAAGGTGTCGTTGAGATTAGGGGGGAAATATCCAAGTTCCAACCCATTGGAAGAATAAATGTTTATGCTGGAATGCTGGAACAACTCAAAGTTTAATGTCTTCATTATTTTTGTAACCCTTTTTGTGTTTTGAATTTGAAATGATCGCAGATTGCTTTAAGTTTATGCTACATTAACATGATTTAGAATATGGTTGATTGAAAACAAGGTCGGTGAATTGAAGGCAATGCTGTAAGTGGAAACTGCCACTTTAAGCAAATTTTGTTGGACGTTTCCTTTATTCTGCATTACAATGAAACGATGAAAGTTTGTATGTGTGTCTGTACACAATTAAAATTAGAAGTTTTGATATAAACATATTATCAACAAATTGGACTATAATTATAATGCCTTGTTTAACATTTAAGGAATTGAAGATTTAAGTGATATTTGACCATTTTAAGTTAACAACATTATCAGTTTAGTGTTCTCCATTTCAAATGCCAAGTAATTTGTTGGTAGTTATGTTTATGCTTGGAAAGAATAAAGGTTAAATTAAATGACGATCATGTGAAATCAACTTTGACAGCTTTTTTCCCCCTAGTTTTTTGGAAAAGGAACCGTACAATTGCTTTCCAGTCAACACTCGGTGACCTATATTTATTAGCATACTATTTCAATGCTATTTTAAATGTGTGCTTTTTTTGCTTCCACCTTAACTACATGCTCGACATTTTGGGAGGATTTCACATGCTTGGATGTCTCACAGTGCATGCTAAACAGAAGTATTATACAAGTGGCGTTAAAGTATGTTGAGTTTGACCTTCATAGCAGCAACTTATTGAAGATTCTCAACATTGGAATTAAGGTCATTGGCTTTTATCTGTTATTTGGATTTGATCTTTATCCAGATCCATATGATCGCACAATGGTTAATTCCTAGCATTCTGGTAAAATGTTTCTTTGTCATGCATTCTTCTATTAGGCAAACTCTTGGTGCAGTAAGCATCTGATAATGACTCTTTTGTCAGACCAAGATTCTGAGGAAGAGGAACATGCCTCTCTGTTTTATCAGGTAGGAGTTATATGTCACCAACTGAGGTTTAAAATATTTTCATGGTCTTAATTTGTTAAAATGCTCCTTATTTGTTGTTGTTGTTGTATTTCTTTTGAGAATTCAGCATGTTCGTTCTAGATAGTGTATTTTTAGGCTCAGATATGGAAATTAATGAGAGAATGTGAAATACCAATGTATCATCAGCTCTTGAGTTTAGGGAAAGTGTACCTGAACACAAATTAAATATACTACCATTTTCAATATATGCTCTAATATGCTACAAGAATTTATTTCAGTCATTATCAAGGGTGATAAATGTGGTGTGAAATTACTCAACTGACCATAAAAAAGGATATTTGAAATATCAAGAGGGTAGGAAAAGACAAAGGACTTATCATGTCAACGTTTCAAGTTATCCTCTACAAAGAATGAGGAAGAGTAATCAGAATAGAATCATTGACTTCCTTGTTCTGCGATTTTTCTGTTTGGGATTACAAATCAGGCGAAGTATAGAGAAGTACAACTAGACAAGGCTATCTTACTAGCAAGCATTGCAAAATTATAATCTTAGACATGAGACTCACACTATACCTTGTTATAAAACCCAATTAAAAACAAATATAAACCTAAAACTTCACATAACTGCCTACTGAATCATGATTCAGCAGTTTGTTGACCAAAAGTAAATATAATTGTTGAGCAAAAAAATCATGATTCAGTAGCTTGTTTATCAATATCATCAAGCCATGAACTTTAGCAATTAATGATCTCTTCAACATCTTTGATTGAATCTGCCAGAAGTTGTCATCCATCTTCCCATGAGTAACTCTTTTAGCATTTTTCCAGCCCCTTTGGTCACTTGTATAACATGTTTACATAGCTACTGAAAGTTTTCAACCTACCTTTAAGTAGTCCTCTACTCCTTTCCTTTCTATTTGTCGGGTAGGGTATTCACTACACATTTGATCTCCAACTAAACAAAACGATTAGCACTACAGTCATTAATTTACTTTTGTTTTTCTTTTATATCTGATAGAGTCTGATTTTATTAATATTTATTTTATTAATTGAGTCTGTTTTTATTATCAGTTTAGGAAATCTGAAAATAAGTGGATTATCCACAAATAGGATTTAAGATATTTTAGCAATATTATTTATTATTTTAGATATTTCAGAATAAGTGGAATAACCTGTTCGTAGATTTTAGATATTTTTTGGATTTATTTTAGATATTATTTGGATTTTTTAGTTTGAATTTTGAATTAGAATTTCATCTCTCTGTATTTCTATAAATTGGCCATTTTGCCTACTCAATAAAGCATGGAATATTCAGAGAGTAAATTGGTTTATGAGATTCTCCAGGGCTGTTCTTAGAGAGTTAGTAAGATGCTTGCTTTCTCTTTATAATAGAGTATTGGGCTGTTTTAGAGAGAAGGTGAGATTCTTGCCTGCTCTTTATCTCAAAATACCTTTATCCTTCTCAACATAAATTCTGAAATTATCATCTAACGTTTCCATTTATCAATTACTTTACTCAGTACCTTAACAAATGGTACTAGAGCCGTTCGATCCAAAAATGTTACTTACCCGTTCCATTCACCCTTTTCACAAATTTATAATATCACCACCCCTTCCAACATATTCTCATCCGTCATCTAAAAGATACTTTCCCATATATAATGGTGGAGATCCAAAGTCATGGATTTCAGAGGCTGAGAATTATTTTCAGCTTTATCAAACTTCTGAGGATTTCAAAGTCGATATCGCATCTAGGCATTTAGAGGGCGACGCTTATGATTTGTTCATCACCATTAACATGGAGCGTACAATCCTCTATTGGGATGAACTAGTAGAGGTATTATTGGAACATTATGGGCCAATAGAATTGAAAAGTGCTGATGAGTATCTTTGTAGCATACAACAAGTGGGGAGTGTTAGAGAATATAGCTTAGAATTTACTAAACGTTCAGCACGAGTCAAAAATTGGCCACAACACTGCCTTCTTGGAGTTTTCCTAGGCGGCCTGAAGGAAGAATTAAGAGCTGAATTGAGGATTTGTAGGCCCCATACTCTGTATGAAGCAACTCGCCTAGCCCTAAAATACGAGAAGCTTATGTTATCACGTGGGCCCAAGCAGAATCACTTAAACAGCCAGATTTGCATAACACAACCCAGTTCTGCGACAACAAGGGATGCACAATATGCATCTGATTCATCAAACCAAAATAAATCAGTTGTGTCGTCCTCGCAACTAACTCAATACACAACATCGGCTTCAACGGGAACAACTCAACTAGATACAGAAGCTCAAATTAGGAGGGAGAAGGGAGTGTGCTATCAATGTGGAGACATCTTTTGCCCAGGCCACTGCTGCAAATCAAGCTTTTCACCAATGAAGATCACCGGAGAGGTCGAAGAGGTTATGCCTCCCTTAGTAGTAGAAGTCAAGACCGAATTAAGAGGGGATGTTGCAGGAATCTCCTTCAACACCAAAATATGCAAGTCTTTTGCTTCGAGGATGAAGAGTACTGTCCAGAGTCATAAAATTCTAATTCTTGCGGACAGTGGGTTCAAACATGATTTTGTATTTGAAGAATTGCTATTTGGCGTGCGTTTTCTTGTTTGGTCTACTATTCCTTTTGGAGTCTTACTTAGAGTTGCTGATACAACTTATATTGCCTTCCTACCACCTCTGCCTAAACCTCCAGACATACAAGGAAGATAATTTTTTCGTTTTGCCTTGAGGACAAGGCAAATTTACAAGGAGGGGATAATGATAGAGTTTGATTTTATTAATATTTATTTTATTAATTGAGTGTTTTTATTATCATTTTAGGAAATCTGAAAATAAGTGGATTATCCACAAATAGGATTTAAGATATTTTAGCAATATTATTTATTATTTTAGATATTTCAGAATAAGTGGAATAACTTGTTCCTAGATTTTAGATATTATTTGGATTTTTTAGTTTGAATTTTGAATTAGAATTTCATCTCTCTGTACTTCTATAAATTGGCCCTTTGGCCTACTCAATAAAGCATGGAATATTCAGAGAGTAAATTGGTTTAGGAGATTCTCCAGGGCTGTTCTTAGAGAGTTAGTAAGATGCTTGCTTTCTCTTTATAACAGAGTATTGGGCTGTTTTAGAGAGAAGGTGAGATTCTTGCCTGCTCTTTATCTCAGAATACCTTTATCCTTCTCAACATAAATTCTCAAATTATCATCTAACTTTCCCATTTATCAATTACTACCTTAACAATATCAAGGTTTCAAATTACACATAATTGCACACTATTCATGTTCAAGGTCGCTTGCTAGGGGATCTGTTTGGCTGGTTATTATATGTCGATGTTGCTTTTAATTTTTTAATTTTTATTCCTTACATGATTATTTTTAATTAAGGTCTTTTGTCTTGCATTTCTATTGCTATTGTCTGCTGCTGTTAGTATAAGTTGTATTTATTTTTTGTAAGCTTATCTCTTGGGATCTAATTAAATCAAATTGTTAGCATTAGTTCCATATAAGATGCATCTTATAGTACAATAATAATATCAGACAGGAAAGTGCCAACTGTAATTTTTCGTATGGTATTGGTGCCATGGTTCAAAGCTCTTGGCTCTACATTCAGGACGCCAAGTTTTAACTCATACATCATGTCATTTCACTGGGGGCAACATTGCTGTACTTTATCCTAATTATTGGCCATTAACTGGGTGGTAACAATTACCTCTTTTTAATGTTCATCTGAGGGAAAAGGAAGAAAAATTATATCATTGGCTGTGTCGTGTGGTTCCTGCAAATGCTAGTGATGGGATGACTTGGTTTCTTGAAGAAATGTAAATTAATGAGTGTTAGCTGGACGTGGACCAGTAGCAAGAATAAAACATGTGTCCACAGTTTGCCCCATGCACAGTGATCTGCTTAGAGATAGTGATTTGACCTCCAGCAACAAAACTAAAAATATGTATTATTCAATATTCAGTTTGAACAAATTTTCAATTTTCATGTACTATTGAAAATTTCACTTGCTTATCCTATTTACATCAAGTTTTACTTGAGATGGTTTATTTATATTGTGTAGCTGCTTATGGAGGCTATGAAGTTTTCTGCATCAACTTTCTTGGCCTTGATGAAATTTCCAGTCTTTAGTGACAAGGTCTTGATGGATGCTGTTGCCAGCTTCGTTTTGGAAGCTTTAAATTTAGCAAAAGCTTCCATATCAGATATTAAGGTAAGATACTTTTCTCTGTATATGAATCTAGTGACATAGGAACATGACAAATGTGTGAATAGTTTCTTATAAATAAAAAAGAATGAGTACAAGGCATATATATTTATAAAATTCTGAATACTCTGAACTCAATTCCTTATACCTGATACAAAAAAATATTACATGCCATGAATTTCCAACAAATAAGTAAATATCATTCACAAGTCTATCATTTTTTTTGGACAGAGGTAAGTGCATCAATGACATTTCTAGTAAACGGCAAACTTATGGAGAAATGTAATTTGGTACTAACATTAAATAACAGACTCCATCCCCCTCCCCATAAAGAAGAAACCAAAAAAAAAATAAGGAGAAAAAAAGTATTCACCACTTGATGCTACATTTATAGATCTCACAATCCCTTGGCAAGTGAATTAAGCTACTAGAACTAACTCAGCCTCAACTATTATTCACAAATCAATATTTCCTTGACTCGTTAAGAAATTCAAAGATGGGAGAATTTACTGAGAAGATAACTGATATAGATGCGGAAAAGTTTTAGAGAAAGTGTCTCCAATCCTAGTGGTATAGAAACCAAACTCAAATGTGTTTATTCAAAACTCAGTGCATTACAATGAAAAACACACACCTATTTATACTAAAACCACAACCTTATAAATTCTTTAAAATAATGCAAAAGTCAGAACCGGCAGCCACACACCAACCCCTCTGTCGTCGTTCTCTGCCACACACCAACCTCTCTGTCGTCGTTCTCTGTTCACAACGTCATTGCATTCGTCATATGCATTATTTTCATGTCAACGTTGGCTGCTCTATTTCATTCTCCCTGTTCTGTTTCACCTAGTCCTTCCAAAACCGAAATTCAGTACTGTCTCCAACTTGAAGAGACAATATAGAAAGAAGGTTACACCTGAATGATGAAATTCCTAGGGCTTGCATGTGTGGCACCAATCAATGAATTAGCATCACTTTGCTGTTCTATCAAAAGCAAAATCCATGATTCAAGTATGAAATTACTTTTTATTGATAGGTTTATACTGATTAAATTATGTAATCATAGACTAGAGATTTAGTTTTAGGTTCAATGCAGTCATAACAAAGCAATGAATTTTCTTCATATTGCTCTGCTTTAAATTACCTGAGTGTCTAGAAGTGAAACATGAATATAAACTGAATGTCGAGAGCTTTATTTATTTTTTCGGTTGATGGTATCAAGAGCTTTATTAAATAAAGAAAAAAATATATATAATAGGACATCAGAGGTTTCAACTTTTGAGGTGCAAGAAATTGATCCCTTCTTATTTAACAAATGGAATGAGCTATTCACTTCGTCATAATGGTTGCCATTTCTTATTGATGTGTCTTTTTTTTAAAGGCTAATAAATTTGTCTTGCAGATTTGTGTTCAAGAAGATATAGTTGATTGTTTAGTTATGATTTGTTTATGACCTTGTAAATTTTTTTTTTGGTCCCAAGTTTTCACTGATAGAAAAGAAAAAGAAATCCCTTGTGAATGATCATTCAAAAATTGTCTGTCTAATGTTTATTCAGGGAATAGTGAAGATTGAGGAAAATCTTTTCTTCTGTTTCATCTAATTTATATTGACCCACGATCTAGCATCTATTGTTAAGGGTACTTACTGTCTGTTCCTAAGCAGAAACTTCAATCATTTGGATCAGAAATATTGAAGGTTGCACACATGATGATTGATGCTGTCATAAAACTATGCAAGGCATTTTCTGAATCAGTAAACTCGGAGTCATGGGATGTAAGACTAGTGAGCCTTGACAAGGATGATAAAAAGATGGTCCATGTTATCAACATAACAAAATGTGCAATAGAAAATTTATCTCAGATTGGTGTCCTTGCTGCTAATGATGGAGGCAATTCAGTAAACATTCTTAATGTGACATGGAAAGGTGTAGTCTCTTTGCTTCAAATTGGTCGGAAGTCTTTGGCAGAAGTAGTGAGCATAGCAAATTTACTGGTAGATTTAATTGCCTTGGTAACTGAGCCTCTGAAATGTGCGGCTGTGACTTGGTCTTCGCCCAAGGATACTGTTTCTGTAACTGAAGCTAAAAGGATTCTGGTGCCAGTGAAATTTTATCTAATTAATGTAGTGAAAATAGCCTCACTGTATCCTCATCAAGCCTATGGAGTATACAGAGAGATTATGCTCTGTGTCATCAAGATCACAACTTTAAAAATTGCAACGAGCAATGAAAACTTTCTGAAAAGTGTATGTGCTGTAAGTACTGAGCTTTTGGAGCAAACAACCATGGATCTGGCAATGTCTTTACTAAATTCTGATGAACTGAAATTTGAACAGAAGTGTGAAGTACTGGAATGGTTGTTCACTAATGAAGGGGATTCTTATGCTTCTCTTGATGCTCCTATCTTTGCAAATTGTAGCTTAGCATCTATGAATGAAATCTTTCACATCAGATGTGAAGACATAAACAGAGGAAAAATACTAATAACAGCTCGAGTTGCTTTGTTTATTAATTTCCTGAGATGTTCTCTTGAACTTGCTGAAGATCTAAAATTGGGACTTGTCAACAAACTTCAATGGTTTCTTGATATTTTAGTTGAAGATGTATACTCTAACATACTTGTTTTACAACTTCCTTTATTGTGTGGCTCTGGGAAGACAGTCCAGCTGGTTTGGCAGCCTTTGTTTACTTCTCTCTTGCATGCAGTCAAAACCTTCATGATTGTGGTCTCTTCAAGCACTGCTTGGGGGGTTATGGAGTCATTTTTACTTGAGAATTTCTTTCATCCTCACTCTCTTTGCTGGGAGATAGTCATGGAATGCTGGTGTTTTATGCTGCGACATGCTGAAACAGACATGGCAAATTGCTTGATTAGCAAACTATGTTCGTTACT
Source organism: Inga laurina (assembly GCA_963855925.1). NCBI lineage: Eukaryota > Viridiplantae > Streptophyta > Magnoliopsida > Fabales > Fabaceae > Inga > Inga laurina. Next base: position 9,285,585 of record OY979713.1, read on the forward strand.
TAAGCTTCTGGCGTCCTCAGAATCTGTTGCGCTTCCTAATTCTTCATTACGAATATTGGCAAGATCCATGAGCTTTTTGCTAACGTATGGTGCAAAATCAATGGTTAATGAGGTCTATATGTCTCTTGTTGAAGATGCCAGAACTCAGTTGTCGTCAATTTTATGTTTGGCCCTATTCATTGAAGGTTTTCCAATGGATTTATTATCAGATAAGTTGAGAAATACTGCCGTTCAAAGAGTCATATCAGATTATTTCGACTTCATTGACAGCTTTGATGAAGCATCATTGAAGACCAGCACTTCTGGTCTATTTGGCATTCCAGTATCTATTCTGTCTGCTTCTTTGCAGTCACTGTAAGTATTTTGTTTAGTTTATATTTGTTCGTCTGTAATTACTTATTTTAGATAAAATTACTGGCTTACCATATCTGTTATCAACTTGTGTTGATCTCGGTTTCATTAATGGTATTTTTATTTATTTATTTATTTTTTGCATTCATTTAGCATATGGGGTGTTCAAAATTGAACTGAATCAATGCAACCGGTCTGACTAAGGGATAATTGATTTTGGGCCTTTGTAGACAGGTTCAGTCAATTTGGCGATCGGTTTGGTTCACCCAGAACTATACCTTTTTTTTATAATTAGTTTTTTATAGGCCTAATCCATTGCTAAGCTTGAGTCCAATCTTGTTTAAAAAAATTTTTAATTTGGTTAAATGTTTTGGGGAATAAGATTTAAAAATTTTGCTTCAATTAAATTATATTTTGTAAAGTACTCAATAATTTCATGAATAACAATTTTTATCTTAAGAAGTTCATACATTCAAATTTAGTCTACCAAGAAAAATCAAACTAATGGTATTAATTTCTCTCATTTTTTATTTATTGTTAATAACTTAGCCAAACTGATCGAAAATAAAACCAGATTGATTAGTAGACTGAACAAATAGGTCAGCCATGTCCTAAAACCGGTTGATTTGGCTTAGTCCAAAACCAAACCTAAAGGAACCTATGAACACCCACAAGACGTGCACGCATATAGACACAAGACTTCTGATTTGTTCAATATGATTTGAAAATTAACCAATGGAATTAATTTCTCTCATTTTTTATTTATTGCTAATTAGTGAACAAAACTTAATCCATGTCTGTGCCAACTATTCTTATCTTTTTCCTGCAGCCAGACCAGTATCCCTGATATTGATGCGAGGACCTTAAAGTTTTTGGTTTCACTTACTCATAATTTAAGAGGTTCTGAGGACAAAGTAATTAAGGACCATTACATTACCCTTTTGGGTGAAGTCCTACAGATAATCTCAAATATGAGACATCTGTACTCATCAAATGGTATTGAAGAAGCCATGTTGGAGATTGAAAATACCCTTGTCTCAGGGCCAATAGCATCTGATGGATGCTTGTTTAAATGCAAACCACATTTGGCTCAATTCATGGCAGGACTTGTCCACACAGAATTATCAGAAAATGATGATGATGATTCAAAGAACTATGCTGTTTTAAACTTGTTTCACATGCTCTTGAAAGAGAAGCACTGGGCCTTCATCCATTTGGCATTAACAGCGTTTGGATATTTTGCCATGCATTCCAAGTACAACAAGCTATGGAGGTTCGTTCCGCCTGATGCGGCCCTTTCATATGATATAGCTTCAGGAACAGAGTCAGACCAAGATAGATTCACAAAAGAGATCAAGGCATTTCTTAACAAGGAAATGGCTCTTCTTGCAATTACACCAAACACTGAACAGTTTGAGTTGCTTGCAAGAGAAGGTCTTGTGCTGAAGCAAATGGTCCATAAAATACCCAAAATTGCTGAAGTAGAAGAGGTAAAATGTGAGAGCATGGAAGTTGATGATGATGATCATAATAATAACTGTTCGGATAATAAGAAAAGGAAACTTGGTGATGGGATTATCAAAGGTGTGGAATTGCTTAAGAGTGGCTTGGAGATTATTGGGGATGGTCTTTCTCAATGGAATCAGAATCTGTTGGGGAACAATGAACTTCATGTCAAGTTCTTGAGTCAGTTTTCTCAACTGGAGAATGTAGTTACTCACTTTGAGGAATTGGCTGGGAGCAAAGAGTTTTGTTCATCTCTTGCTCCAGAGCACTTCTGAAGCTGATTAGCCAATGTTTCAGTTGTATACAAATCTTAATAGGCATCCTTATCAGTAAAATTCCTCCTCCTTTTGCTTATGCCCTTACATATTTTATCTTCATTTGTCAAAATCTCGTGCGTGCGTGTGTTTTAGTGTGAACGTAAATTCAAGATCTGATAGTTGGCTATGTTTGTATACAATACTTCCGGCTAGTGTGAAGACTCTTGAGATGTACACATACTTTTCAAAATCTGCTGTGTTTGACTGTTTTTCCAAAGTTACTGAAAACCAGGTGTGTCGTTGAGCACTGTTTAGAGAACCGGACCGTCGGACCGTCGGCTGGTCATTGTGGCGGGTTAGATATATCTGTTGGATAGTTTTTCTGAGGAAGCCATTTTGGATCGTCATTTATCCGTTTTTGGGCCGGAAACCGAACCGGTTCTTCAAAAACCGTTCAGCCCAATAGAAATGCAAAAACAAATTTTTTTTTTTTAAAAAAAATTTGATGCTGCAAAATAAAATAAAAAATAAAAAAATGGTATATAAATTTTAGACATGTTACTTTATTTTATTTATATTATATGTTACTAATTTTAATAATTTGGTTTGTTGCCAACTATTTTATAAAGATGCTTTTGAAAAAAAAAAAAAAGGCAATAAGGTTCATCTTCAAGCTAAGAATGAATTTGAAAGCACTGAGATTGGAGTTGAAGGTCTTAATTTTGGGTCATTTTCCCAAGAAGATGATGACATTTGCTACTCTGATCTTATTTATAAGTCCCTTTTAATTAAATCTTACATACAAATGAGAGGTAGTTAACTCAATGATTATGTGATAAATTTACAACTATGCCCTCATTTTTGAATGAGTATTGTTCAACTTTTTCTTCTCTATCTATGTTTAAATTATTTCTTCATTTATACAATAAATAGGGGTAAAATTGTCACAATCTCATTTATTACACTAAAACTGGACTTATAAATAAGACCAAATTTTTTAGTGAAAAAAGACTTATAAATAGAACCAAAGTGGTATAATCCAAATGCCTTTCAAAAAACTCATGTTTGGATCAATCAAGAGTCACCAATATTTAACAAGTCATGAAATCATTGTTGTTAGTGCATTTTATTAGGTTGATGATTGACCTAATGTTCTTCCTTAAATGGTATTTTGTAACTTTATTAACTTTTTATGAAATTAGACTACAGACTAATTGTAATATGTGTGTGTGGATTAAGTTGTAAAAATACTCATAAACTTTTTTTAAAAGTGCACTCAACACCATAATTTTTTTTTTTTATGTGCAAAGTAATCATAAATTTTAAAAATGATGCAAAAGTGACAACTATTAAATCTAGCTAACTGCCATCTATTACCGTATCAAAATACCTAGATGCCCTTAGCATAACAAGAAAAAAGATAAAAAAAGCCTTCATCTGACCCACGATTGATTTTCTCTCTCTTGTTTTTTATTATTAATAGGGGAAAAACCAATATTACGAATCTCGCATAGTACCTCAAAGTCAGGATATTCCAGATGAATTACTTCGCCAATACTCTTCAACCAATCAAGGCTATCACATTCTACTTGATCTTCTTTTTACTAAATAAAAGAAGGAAAACACAGTCTTCTTTTTCTGGACAAACTAATACCTGCAAACCCTTCAAACCTAGAACCACATTGCTGAGATCGAACGGCATTGCGAACGCAGAACCTTCAACCCCCAGATACGGTGACGAGGCGACCGCCGAAGCAGAAGGAGGCGCCAGTAACAGCATCGTGTATTGCTGGGAATATGGAAATCTCAAATGATGTTTGTGACTCCTATTGTCCTTTTGAAGCCCACCAACGGTTTTTGCTGTTCATTGCTTTTGATTATGTCCTCGATGAGCAGATTTGCAACGTGCTTATCACAAGGTTACTTGAATGAAGGAAGAGAGGGTTTGAGAGAGAGAGTGAGGATAGATGGAAGGGATAAAAGGGTAGGATCGACGACCTCCGTCATTAGTTGTGGCTGACGTCGTCGTCACTGCTGCCGGCTGGAATATGACAAGGAATGGGGGAGTTGAAGAAGGGAGGGTTTATGAGTGAGAGAGGGTAGGGAGGGAAATTAAAAGATGCAGGCTTTTTTTTTTTTTTTTTTAAATTATGTGGGGCCCACGAGAAATGATAACCATCATTTCCTAATTTAACGTTTGTGTCACTTTTGCACTATTTTTTAAATTTTATAACTACTTTTGCATTTAAAAAAGAGTTTATGGTGTTGGGTGCATTTTTGAAAAAAGTTGATAGATATTTTTGCACCTTAACTTTATATATATAAATAATATTTTTAAATTTAATTATTACGTCACCAGTCCGACTGAACGGCTCGACCATTCCAACCGTTTGAACCATGACTCACTGACACGTTCGGTCCGGCTTTTAAAACATTGTCGTTGAGCCAATCATAATTAAAATATACTAAACTATTCATATATAATCATAAAAAAAGTAATATTTAAAGGGATATTTTCTTGGAAGAATGTACGTTTATTTTAATGCCCTAGGTCCTTTAGGGCATATATGAATGAGAATGAAATCACTAAATTTACCACACCACCTGACCACACTACTTAGATGCTCTCACACTCTCCCCCCTTGCATCACTGCTCTCTCTCCATCTTCCACAAATCCCCGATCACCAGTTGCCGTTCACCCCCTCTCTCACTTTAATGGTTGCCTTTCACTCACCATCTTACACCACCTTCTCCTTGCTCGTCTTGCTCATAATTAACGTCGGTGAAGACAACCTCCAACAATTGTGACTACAACCTCCTTTTGAAATGACAACTCTTGCACAGAGGGAAATCACTCACTTTGTGATGATATTCATATGAAAGAAGATTACAATATATAGCCTAATGAAGAGGAGGAGAATTAGGGATTACAATTAAGACTAGGAAATCAAATAATAAAGTTCCTATAATCAAGGAACAACAATCAAGGGGTCCTAATTTGTTTCCCAATATTCTAACACTCCCCCTTAAGATGGAGAGCATATATCAATAATTCCCAACTTGCATCGAAACCCTTCAAACTTGGCTCTCCTAGTGGTTTCGTCATTATATATGCATTCTGAACTGCAAATTGTGTGTAGGATAGATTCATAATGCCTGCTTCAACCTTCCCTTTAATAAAATGCCTGTTTATCTCAACATGTTTCATTCGATCATGATAAACAGGGTTCTTCATCATTTTAATGCTACGCTTGTTGTCACACCAGAGTTGCATGGGTCTTTCATGTGGAATTCCCAATTCTATCAATAGCCTGATAACCTAGAGTTCTTTACACACTCTTTCTTTAACAGCTCTTAGCTCTGCTTCTTGAAACCATAGTCTGTTTCTTGCTTCTCCACATAACCAGATTTCCTTATACATTTATGTAGTATCATGAGGTTGACCTCTTGGTTTCCCTATCTCTTGCATGGTCTGTAAAGTGAAACTAATCATTTCTTTCATCAAAGAGAAGTAAGATTAAATGGCTAAAGGAGGGATTAAGTGGGTAATTGGGTGTTTACCTTTATGAGAGCCAATGATAGTGTGACACTTGACAAGCTCACATGTGGAGAGAGTATGGGGAAAGTCAAATGGAGTTTTTTAATTTTTCTCTCTCTCCTCCCCTCTCCTTATTTTCGGCTGTTGCAGCGTGGGTGAGAGAGAATAATCATTTTTTCTTCTTCCTCAAGCACTCATCCCTCTCTTCTCTCTCCAAAACCGTTAGCCATTGTTGGGCAAGAAAGAGAAAGAAAAAGCTTGAGAAAAAGGTAAGCAAATGGCCTCCATTGCTTAAGTTCTCTTCTTTAATGTTATTCATTGGAGTGAGAGCTTCATTTTGATGTTTATAGTGTGACTATTGGTGTTGATTTGTGCCCATACGAAATTTTAGAGGTTGGTGAATCAAGAAGTGTCTTTGAGAAAGTTGATAAGGTAAGTGAAACCAATCCTTCTATCTATGTTTTATGCCAAATGAGTAAGATTGGAATTTCTAGAATTTTTGGCCCATTTTCATTGGAATAGGGTCATTGGTAGTTTGGCATGTTATTGGTATAGAAATGAGTGTTTTGGTATGAGTTTTGGATAGATAGATTGATTTGGGATGGAAATGGTAGGTTTGGATGATTTTAGAATTTGGATAATTATGTTGCCCAAAATCAAAGTATAATAATGGAGTAGGATTTGGATAATTCTGATGATTCCATTGAATTCCTTTGGGTTATGGAATCATGGATTCCTGTTTGGGTACCCAGCCTGTAGGGCTGCGTGTTATGTAATGTTTTATATAGATCCCAGTTGTGGTGATATATGTGATTTGTCCATGTGGATGTGCAATACAGCAAGCAGTTCATCGTGAGTCATCATAGGGGCGATGCCCGTGATACCTACCCCAGCCATTGCAACTATTGTTGTGATTGTTGTGTGTTGTATAAATGATTTACTTTTATACTTTGATATTGTGTATATTATGAGTGATTTGTTACTACGGGGATTCTTTAGAATCTCACTCTCCCAAAACAACTTTTAGACAAGGCTGAAGGATCCAAAGGAAAGCGGGCGACGAAGAGTAATAAGAGCTCTAGTTTAGGGGTTTATTTTGATTAATGGTTATCAATGTAAAATTCATTGGATATGTTGGGGTAAATAGTTGTATATTTTGGAAGTATAAAGTAGTTTTGTGTAATCCCCGAGATAAGGAAAAAGAATTATGGGCTTTGTGCCTTTGTAGACCCTTTATTATTTAATGGAACCGAGTGTGTCAGGAATTTATGCTGTACTCTAATATGTATGAATGAAATCAACATGTACAGGCCATTTATGTATTGAAATGTGAATATAGAGCCGGTAATTTGGGCCGGGCTGGCAGGTTGGCCCGCCAGCCCGCCCAAAAAAAACTTAAACGGGCTCAGCCCGTTTAGCTCGCGGGCTGGCCCGCTTTTTTTTTTTTTTTTTTTTTCGTTTTTTCGTTTTTTTAAAGAAAATAAATTCAAATACCCTTATTACCTTTCATTTAATGCCGTGTTTAATTAATTCCTCATATTTTTTATTCGATATATTTATTTTCATATTATATTTACTTATTTTACTATTATTAAATTTAAAAGAGATGTGTTTATATGTTTTTGTTATGTGAGTAGATAAAAAAAAAGAAAAGTAAGAATGAAATTGACTTCATAACACAAATGTATATAAAAAAAGAAGCGTGATATGAGCGGGTGAAAGAGAAAGAGAGTAATTTTTTTTTTAAAAACGCGAAATTTAAAAAAAAAAAAAAAAGAATGGCGGGCTGGCGGGCCAGCCTGCCAGCCCGCCTAAACGGTTTTGCCAGCCCGCGAAGGGGGCGGGCTACACCATCCAGCCCCGTTTAACATCCCAACCCGCGCGGGCTGGCCCGCAACCCGCGGGCCAGCCCGCATTACCAACACTATGTGAATATGAGACCGTTGTGAATAGGTTTTGTAAAAGTTTTGTAAACCCTTATTTTAGGAATTTTAATTTGAATAAGTCCCAAATCATCTTATGATCTTTAATTCCATATAATCATGTGTTTATAAATGTAAATCTCGATCTTAATCGTGAAGGGGGTTACAGTATACTTTCACTAGGACATATTGATGCCATTTTTAGTTCTTGCCACTTCCATACCCAAGAAGTATCTCATTTGCTGAGATCTTTCACTTTGAACTCACTTGACAGGTCCTTCTTTAGTTGGGTAATGGAATCTTCATCATTCCTTATAATAGCAATGTCATCTACATAGACAATCAAGATAGTGATTTTTCCATTATCATGTTTAATAAATAGTGTGTCATCTACTTGTCCCTGTTTATACCTGAGTTTCTTTACTGCTTTGGACAATCATCCGAACCATGCCCTAGGAGATTATTTTAGCCCATATAAACATTTGTTGAGTTTGCAGACAGAGTCATTTGGAGCTAGAACTCCATCGGGAAGCTCCTTATAGACCTCTTCCTCCAAGTCAACATTCAAAAATGCATTTTTGATGTCTAACTGATGTAGTGACTAATCTAAGTTAGTTGTAATCGACAACAATACTTGGATTGTATTGAATTTAGTTACCAGAGAAAAGGTCTCTTGGTAATCAATCCCATAAGTTTGAGTATACCCTTTTGGAACCAATCTTGCTTTATATTTGTTGATACTTCCATTAGGATTGAAATTTTGGGTGAAGATCTACTTGCGTCCTACTAGTTTCTTTCCTGTGGGATGAGCTATGGTTTCCTAAGTTTTACTTTCCTCAAGTGCCTTTAACTCTTCTTTTGCAGCTTGCTTCCAATTTGTATAAGCCATAGCTTGTTGGAAGGAAGTTGGCATTTTAAGTTGTGCTCTATTTACAACAAAGTTTTGCATTTTTGTAGACATATTACCATATGAGACAAACCATTGAATTGGATGCTGAGTATAATATCTTAACCATTTTCTCAGTGCAATAGGCTATCTCATCTCTTCAGGATCTAATCTTGGGTCTGAGTTATGGTCATTCCTTCGAGTAAAAGGGACATTTCTACCATTATCTTCTTGTCTGGGCTCTCCTTCTGGTCTGCCTCCTCTATCCACCCCAAAAATAATTTCAACCTATGTTTCCAATTCGTTAGGTGTAGGTTCAGGTTGGTTAGTTGGAGAAGTGGGATGATCAGAAGGGGATGATGGTAATGTATCAAGGATTATAAGAAATTAGAAGGAGAGTGTAAGGTATTAGGGGTATTAGAAGCGGGATGATCATGTGATGGTTCATGTGAAATTATCCATTCAATATCTAAGTGCTCCCCTTGAATGGTAATTTGGGATAATAGGCATCCTCCTCATAGAATACGGTATCTTTGGAGACAAACAATTTCTTTAAGGTAGGATAGTAGCACTTGTATCCTTTCTGGGGGAGTAGTTGCCAAGGAATATACACTTCTGGGCATGGGTATCAAATTTTATTCCATCATGTGTGTGGACAAAGACAACACATCCGAACAATCTTTGGGATAATGGATTGATAAGGGGACAATTAGGTAAGGTTTCAAGGAGTGTTTTGATAGGAGTAGCATAGTTGAGGACTTTGGAAGGTATTTGGTTGCTGAGATAGGCGATGGTTAGGATTGTATCACCCTAGAATACGGTAGGCACATTTCATTCCATTAGTAAAGTTCTGATTACCTCTAATAAGTGACAGTTCTTCTGTTTAGCAACCCCATTCTGCTGAGGTGTGTAATGATAGGAAGTTTGATAATGAATTCCTTGTTGATCAAGAAATTCTTTAAAGGTGCCACTTAGATATTCTTTACCATTGTCACTTCGGAGGACTTTGATAGAAGTTTGAAATTGGTTTTTCACAAAGTTATAGAAACTTTGGAAAACTTGGGCTATCTCAGATTTTTCCTTCATTAAGTGAATCCATGTGATTCTAGTATGATCATTGATGAAGGTGACAAACCATTTTTCATTGGTTAGGGTTTTGTTCTTAGTGGACCACAAATGTCACTATGTATTTGTTGGAAAGGAGTGGAAGGTTTGTATAATTGTTTTGAGTAGGAGGATCGGGTTTATTTAGCATATTGACAAGTCTTACATTGAAAAGGAACAAAATTTTTATAGAATAAACTTGGAAACACATGTTTCATATAATCAAAATTAGGGTGACCCGAGTGACAATACCATAACAATACATCTTTTGCTTGAGAACTTGAGCTAACCAATACTTTTTGTGCATTTCAAGTATCTTTATTCTTCAACTCTAATCTCTCCAGGTAGAAAAGTCTATTCCACTCTCTAGAAGTCCCAATCGTCTTTCCTGAGCTTAAAACCTAAACAAGGCAACAATCATCATCAAGATCACTCAGCATATATGCCATTTGGTAAATTTACTCACCGATATTAGATTGCAAGTAAGTATGAACACAAATAGTGCATTGTGAACTCCTAGAGAATTAGATAGCATGACTATGCCAATTCCTTCAACTTTGGTGAACATGCTATTAGCAACTTTGACTCAAAGGTTCTCAAGGCACAATTTGAGAGTTGTAAATAAAGTTTGATTACCAGTCATGTGATATGTAGCTCCTGAATCAACAATCCATGTATGTTTACTAGCCCGTATAATATTGGGAGCTATAATAGAATTACCTAATTGCACTAGATTGACACTGGGCATAGAGTTTGACTTGTTCTATTTGTCTAGTATCTTGTGAAGCATATGTAGTCCCTCCTAGCTTAGGTAATTAGCATCTTTAGTCTTTTGCTCAGTTGTAGTGAGATGGCTTTGTTGGATATGTTGTTTGCTAGTTGATAGTTTCCCATGTAGTTTCCAGCATTCCTCTTTGATGATCATTTATTATTTCCCCGTTCCTCTTGTGGTCCTTTTGCTGCAAGAGCCAAACTCTCAATTTGGCTTGAGCAACTTTGATTCAAGAGTTTTCTACTTTCTTCGAACTGCACATAATTGGCTACATCAAACATATTTGGTAAGGGTTTTAACCCCATGATTCTGCCTTTTATCTCTTCAAAAGAATCATTGAGTCCAAGAAGAAAGTCATATACTCTTCCTTCTTCTACTATCTTTTATATAATTGAGCATCTTCAACATTCTTCCACGGGTGCACTTCAAATAGGTCCTGTTGTTGTCAAAGTTTTAATAAGGCATTAGGATAATAAGTCACTGTCATGTTACCTTATCACAAATCTCGAAGTTGTCATTTCCAATGGATTAAGGGAGCAATGTTATCAAGAGAAGCGTAGGTTCTTCTCACCACATCCCATATTTCTTTTGCAGTATTTGTTAGGAGATAACCTTCACTAATATCCATAGTCATAGAGTTACATAACCAAGTCATAACTTTGTTATTTGCAACAAACCATGTATTAAAATTTGAGTCATTTGGGGCTAGTTTAGGTGCCACCCCATTAATATATTTCTCCTTTTGCCATGAATATATCTCAGCACTTGTTGGGACCACTAAAGATAGTTTCTTCCATTGAACTATGATTAATAGCCATAATCTGACTATCAGAGAATTCTAGTGTCGTCACTATACTACTAGTAGTGGAGGAATTGGAGGAAGAAGATGAGTTTTGAATTTGAGAATCTGTACCGGACATGAGTGTTATTGGAGTGGCCTTAGTTTTGGTTGAATTTCTAGGGATAGAATCGAAAAGAGAAGGAAATTTGGAGGGATTTAAGGTTCTGGGAAAAACGTGGCTAGAAAACATTGTAGACGATGGCACGTGGGGTTCACGCGTCGGTGCTGTGGTGGCTTGTGGGGACCATGCGCTACTCCAATTGATGTTGTGCCTTTAGGATCTGTTGATCGGCAATTTTTAGTCACCACTATTCTGGTAGTGTGCTCTCACTCGCCAGCCTTCGCCGGATCTTGGATTCACTGATTTGCTCTCTCTCACTCGCTTTCTCTCTCTCTCTCTTGTCTCTATCTCTCCCTCACTATTTCAACCTTTGTTTCTGGCCTTGGGTTGATGGCTAGCACTCTAATACCATATTGGATAGAGGCAAAACACTCATTTTGTGATAGTATTCATATGAAAGAAGATTACAATTTATAGGATAACGAAGAGAAATAGGAGGAGAATTAGGGATTACAATTAAGACTAGGAAATAATAAAGTTTATATAATCAAGACCCTAAAATCAAGGAGCAGCAATCAAGGGATCTTGATTTATTTCCTAATATTCTAACAACAATAACAATTTCTAACGAGAAGACGATGATTTCTTCTACCTTTGATCTAATTTGGAATATTTTAACCATCTCTTTCATTTCTTCTTCTCCTTTACAACCCTACCTCACTACCCTCTGTCACACCCTCATCTTATTTTCACATATTTCAGAGTATTTTCGGAAAATGATATGCAATTTAGTGGACAACACATGAATAGCATAAACATACCGATATTATGTGCATGATTATGAAAATTCCCCATAGGGATTCGTACTTAATAATTACAATTAATGTAGCCTCGCAGCGCTATGTGGGTGTCTAAATCCATCCCAGTAAAACAGAGACATCTTCCCGTCTTCGTTCCACCATTACAATCCCCTCGTATGATTCTCTTCTTTGTTCTTAGCATACGTTATGTCTTCTCCTATCTAAATTGTTGGTAGGGGAGGGTGAGATTCTGGGGAATCTCAGTAGGAAAGCAATACCAATATGCATGCAGTATAAGTACTTAATGCATGACAGGCTTGCATTACATAACTCATGCTCACACAATGACATATCTGCGTGCTCAATATTTCATACATCATATGTATGGCCATAGCAAAAATAGTGAATAGAGCTACAATTATTCATATATGTTTCACATAATCAAGCAAAGCAATAACATGCATCAATACACCAGCACAAATATCATATACATGCAGGAGAGGTAAGTTCCCTACCTTAATCGCCCTTCCCTGATCTTCAAATAACATGCCTCGATTTGCCTGCCAATCCCTCGAGCTCTCTACTCGGTCCTAGAACGTCAAATGTACAGTTTAGACATTTCCATAGTATTTCTTATGGTTATATTAGTCTATGGTGAAAATTTACCAAAATGCCCCTGGGACCCTTGTAACCCCCTTCACGATTAAGGCCGAGATTTAGTTCATAAACACGTAATTAATGTAGAATTAGAGACCTTAGATGATTTTGGGACTTAAACAAAATCAAACTTCCCAAAATCATAGCTTACAAAAACTTTTACAAAACATGTTCATGACTGTCTCATATTCACATTTCAATACTAAATGGCCTGTACAGGTTGATTTCATTCACAATTATCAGAGTCTAAAGCAAATTCCTGACACACTTGGGTTCCATTCATTAATAAGGGTTTTACAAAGGCACAAAGCCCACAATTCATTACCCTTAACTTAAGGATTACACAAAACTATACTACCAATCCTACTATATACAATTGTTTCCCAAAAACATCCAAAAGATATATATGATAACCAATAACCCAAAATATACTTCTAAATCAGAGCTCTATCCGCTCTTCGTTGCCCGCTTTCCCTTTAATCCTTCTGCCCTGTCTAAAAAATGGTTTTTGGGAGAGTGAGATTCTAAGGAATCCCCGTAGTGTCAAATCAATCATAGTATGTACAACAATAAGGCATGAAATCAAATCCTTATCCACACAAAGCAACTACAACGGCAGTTACAACGGCAATGGTTAGTATGACACATGTCATCCCTTACGATTGCTGACGCTGAATTGCTCACGCTGCATTGCATCACAACAATCCACACAATATATTTCACAACAGCTGGGATTCATATAAAGCATTTCATCACACAAGCCATACATGCAAGATTCAAAACTCACAGCCCACGGCTAGATTAACAAATGCCGCCCCACGGGTCAGATTCACAAAGTTCCATGTCGATTACAATGGCAGTTCAACGGCCGACCTAGAGATGACCGGCGTCAATCCCTACACGGCTCACGCTGATCTACTCGTGCTGTAATAAACCATGGTACATGCAGTTCACAATTCAATGATAAGTTATACATACCAAAACATCATACGCAACATGAAAGAAAAGTCACTACCTTGATCCTTACGGGCGTACTCTGGCACCGGTCTCTCCCGCCTAGGGCAAATGTCGTATCCTAGAATCATGATTAGGGACGAAGATTTATATTCTATTCCAAGACTTAATTGACTTGAAACACTTAAATTTGGTTATTATAATTGACCCTTAAGAGGCCACAAATGCCTCTAATAAAAGCCCTAAAAGGTTGAGAAACAATAGGTTAAAGGTCTCCTTTCGAAAACTCAAAGTGCTGGAATACAGGGGTTGGCCGCGACCAGCCCTTCCTTGGGCCGCGGCCAAAATATGGTTAGAAGGCCACTGGCAGCAGCCAGAATCAGGCTAGAAAGGTTTGGGCCACGGCCAACCACCTTGGGCCGCGGCCAAGAAATTCCCTGATTATTGGCTGAACTTCCAAAATTCATAACTAATCCTAGAAAAATCGAAACGAGGTGATTCCAAAGCCAAAAGAAAGGTATTTAAGTCTTATTTCTAGGAAAGATAATGGCTCATTACTTCAAATCATCACACAAATACAGAATCACCAAAAACGAAACACTACTCCATAACAGAGTTCTGTTTCCATCCCAAACTTTGGACAATCATATCTCCCAGAATACGAAACGGAATGACACAAAATACATATCCGTTTTGAAGCTTGGGATGTGAACTTTAAGACTGGAAAGTTTCAGAATTTTCCAACACCATTTGGTCATTCGAAACGCTCGTGGAAACGGATTGCCTAGATAGAGTTTACACAAGACAGATTTTCCAATTTTCTATCAAAGTGTTCAATGACTCCAAAATCAATAACCAAGCTTATTCCCACACAAAATCACTCAAGGAATCCAATGGGAATGTCAAAATCACCAAAATCCTATTCCATTATCATGCTTTGGTTTTGGGTAACATTAAACACTAGACTCTTAAAATCTCCAAACTTAATAATTTCAAACCCAACCAATTCTATCTATCCAAAATGCATTCCAAACATACCAATTCCATACCAAACACATACCAAACTCCCAATGGCCCTCATTTTCGAAAATGGGCCCAAAATTCCAGAAAATTCAAACTTAACCAATGGCTACAAAACCTATATAGAAAGGTTTGTCTTACTCACCTCTATAACTTTTCTAAAGGAGTTCCTTGATTCACCCAAGTCTAAAATTTCGTGAGAGCTCAAACAACACCAAATGGACAAACTAAAACCATGAAAATGAAGCTCTCAACACAAGGAACAACTTTATAGAAGAGCATTTTTCCATTAGAGGTCATTTAGAGGGTCAAAAGCTTACCTATTTCACCAAGCTTCTTCTTCCTTTTTCTACAGAAATAGAGGATGAATTTGAGAGAGAGAATGAGAGAGAGAAGGAGGTTGAAGATGAAATGATCACTCCTCTTCCCCATACCTCCTATGTCAGCGAAAATGAGAGGGAAGGAGAGAGAAGAAATGATTTAATAATGCCATATTTGACTTTTCTTACATCCTTTCTCACCCAACCAATTTGCTATGTGTCAGAATTTCATTGGCTCTCATAAGGAAATCAACCAATTAATCACCTTAATCCCTTCATTAGCCATTTCAATTACACATCTCATTATTCTCTCATAGTTAGTAATTAATTTTCCCCTTAATCACCAACTAATTGCCCAATAACTCCATTCTTCCAATTTTTCAATAATTATGACATGTTAATTAATATTGCCATAAAACACATAATAATTCAAATTAAATTCGTAATTATCCACAATAATCATGATTTGCCCTTAATCAAAAATTGGGATATTACAACCCCAGCCTGGCCTCGCCGTACCCGGCCTGATGGCACGTTTTCCCAAAATTTTGACTAGGGATATTCTGACGTATTTTAGCCCAAGAAATTCATTTCTGAGCTCAAAATTACCAAATTCACTGTCAAATTACGAAAATACCCTTGACAGCCCCTATTTAGGGATTTCAGTGGTGTTTTCGTAATTATGCTTTTTCGGCCTCTACCGAAAAAATGCCCAATTGTAACCCCACCTATTTTTACCCACTGAATCCAATGAAACCATTTATTTCATGAAAAATCCAGCTCCAACCCCCTGAAACAGTGCTGGCCAAAATATTCAAGAAAAATGGAAAAATATAGTTTTGTGTTCTAGCTTCCAAAACTTGTACTTTTCCACCTCTAATCCTTTATTAACTCATTTAAACACTTCTTAATCATGATTTAAAGAAATTTGGGCAGCATAAACCCTTAGGGTTAGGACTTTCCAAATTTACAAAATCAACCAACCAATACCAAACCAAGACAAGAACAACAATAGCAACAATAAACCACAAGAGTTGATGTTCTTGAAGTTACCTTGGTTTTCTTCACTTTCTCTCTTTAAAGCCTACCAACCTCTTTCTCTCTCCCTTGAGATTGCTTGCTAAACATAGTTTTTCATGAAGAAGAAGAGATTAGAGAGGAGATTATGCAAATTGGAAGCCTTAAAACTTGGATCCACAAGGTCTTACCTTAAGATTTCTACTCCTTCTCTCTAGATTTCCCAAGCTCTCCCTCTCTCTCTATCTTTCTTACCTTAAGATTTCTACTCCTTCTCTCTAGATTTCCCAAGCTCTCCCTCTCTCTCTATCTTTGTTATTTGAATGTGAGAATGAGGGAAAAGATGAAGGAAGAGCTTTTAACAAAATATCCTTCATAACCTCTATTTAATAAATGGTGGCATAATGAATTATGACATTACATGTGCACTTGATCTTATCCACTTCCAACTTGTGCTTATCTACTTCAAACTTGTGTCATAAGTCCCATTGTAATTGAATCAATCCCTTCAATTAACAATTTGGTTTTCTACAATTATCTCATTCCTTTGGTCAACATAATATATTTTATTGCAATTTAAACATGTGCTCCAACTTTAGCAATTATAACTTAATCTCTTGGCTTTAGATGATGCCACTTGGCATATTTATCTTCCAAGTAAATATTTCCCTTCTCCTAAATATCCACCAATAAAAGAAAAATATGGGCTTTTACTTTATTCCACAAATCTTAATTTATTCCACCAAGAATATTCAATTCAATTGGAAAATAATTAATCTTGGGCTAAATTGGCAAAATTATGATTTTGCTATCACCCTTGTAATTTAATTCAATTCTTGAATTTATTTGCCTCTTTCCTTATGAATATGAATATTTCAAAATTCACAAGATCTAATTTCCATAAATATTCACCATTCTATTGAATTACTCACATGATTACAATATATTTTTGGTGAATATAAAATTTGGGGTGTTACACCCTCAGCTTGTTGCTGCCTATCATTAACCCCTATTCGACCAACTAATTTGTACATCTATATTTAAGGGTTCGATTTCTAGAGGTATGGGTGAAAGTGGCTGAGATTTTTAATGATGAGAAAACTTGGAAAGCTTATGTTTGTAATAGGGGAAGATGGTTTGCACACAAGGGAATATTGCTTGCACTAACATAATTTTCACATTCAGGCTTAATTTTGGGACACATGGGAAGGCATTTGCACATGGAGAATATGGATTGCTTACAACAAAAGTTAAGTTGCACATAGGGAAGGTAAATTGCATGTAGGGAAGATTATTTGCACACAAGGGAAGATCATTTGTACATAGAAGATTGTTTGCACAAAGCATAATTGCATAGTATGGCTTAATTTTGAGATATGAGGGAAGACATTTGCACATGAGGGAAGTTAGATTGCATATAAAGGAAGTTAAGTTGCACATAAGGAAAATAAATTGTATGTAGGAAAGATATATCGCACACACAGAAGATTATTTGCACACAAAGGAATATCGTTTGCACAAAGATGAATTATTGGTAAGGAATATTATCGTTTGCGTATATAATAATTAGCATATTCTAACTTAATTTTGTAACACATGGGAAGATATTTGCACGTAGGGTAGATATATTACATCTAGGTAAGATGAATTGCACATAGGGAATGCAATTGAGTCATTTAATCCTTATATCTATTCACCCTCAAAGACCAAGATCTTTTAAAAAAGTTGAGGTACCACTGTTCAATAAACTTCTCAAACAGGTTCTTTTAAACAATTTTCCCATATTTAAATAAAAAATGTATTAATTCATTAAATTTGATTAAACTTCTCAAACAGGTTCATATATTGTAATCCATTAAATTTAAGTTATTAAAGCAAAAATCTAATGTACTGATTTTTTTTTTTTTAACTTTAAATGATGTTGTTCTAAACTCAGAGTAAGGGAAGGAAAAAAATATCAAAGTTAAACAGTTTTATCCATCTAAAACTATTGACCAAACCAGTTGGACGACTGGTTTGCCAATTCATTAGTCTGAAGGATTTACAAAATATATAAATAAATTTAAACTACTAAAATTTGAGCTGAATGGTTCATACCTATAGTGACAATATTTACGGCTCTTCAAATCAAATTTTATTAGTTTCAATTTAGTTTTGCATTTTTAAGTAAAATTATAATAATAGTTTTATAAAATGTTAAATCTAGGACATTGAAATTATTTTTTGATGCATAGACCATTGAAATTTTTAATCCAAAGGAAACGAAGAAAAAGAGGGAAAAAAAAAAAGGAGGTACAGAGGGGAAGAGTAATAAATCCAGTTCGTGGTGATTTCAATGATATTTTACATAGCTCGGGCAAAGAAGGTGGAGGGAACACCAATTTTGGAACCTGTTGTAGATCTGACCACTGTCCATTTTTGATTGAATTTTATCATAAGGAAAGCAAAACAGCAAAGCTTATTCAGATTTGGGATGAAAGTTCAGGATTGTTTAGATATGGAAATAATAAAATAAAAACTAGCAGTTTAGTCCTTAATATAAGAGCTAGTTGAAAGTTAAATATTTAGTCATAAATATAAGATTTCAATACACATTGTCTCCGAAATTTATAATCCCCTCTCTAAATATCCCTATTAAATGCGCACATTAAGGGGCTTCTCTTTAAAGGTACTCATGATAAAAGATAATATTTTAGGAAAATCAAGTTATATTTGTTATAAATAACTAACATAACTAATTTTCTTAATCTGCCCAAATTAATCAACTGACTCTTATATTAAGGATAAGACATAGTATCTCTTATCTTTAATATACGAGATAGTTTATAGTATAATTTATATTACAAGTTAGATTTTATATTAATGACAGTAGGTAGTATCTCTTTTTGTTTGCTTTGCTGAGTATCAGTCTATTTCCTTCATTGTTTGTTCTGTCGATATGCTTTGTTCTGTCTCAAGTTTCAGAATTTTGTCTGTTGTTATCATTTTTTTTTTTGTCTGAGAATTTTGTCCCTGTTATTGTACTATTTAGACTTTGTACCTTCATGCTGAAGTTCAATATATACCCTGATTTCCCTGTAGGCAAAATAATAATAATAATAATAATAATAATAATAATAATAATAATAATAATAATAATAATAATAATAATAATAATAAAACAATTAGCCACATTCATGGAACTATTATAATGTTTTTGAATAAAAATAGCAAACGCCGATCTTTGATAATTTTGTCATCCGATCGTTATTTTCAAATGGTCCCAATATCAAATATATAATGTGATCAAAGAATAAACTTAAAGAGATCCTCTAATTCCAATTAAAAATTTGTTAGGAAAAAACACAAATGGAAAATAATGCGGAAATTTTGTGGAGTCAGTGTTTCCATGATTTTGCCTAATATCAATCTCCCACCATTTTCTTCTCCTTAGATTCCAACTTTTCACAGGGAAAAAACAATGAGAAACGTTACTTTAATTTCTCTTTATCGTCTGATCAATCCAAGTCTGGTAATGCATGAGCACAACAAGAACTTCGTTACAGAATTCACATTGGTAATTAATTTTTCTTCCCCGTTTTGTTTTTTAAAATTTAATCCTTTCACATTCCCTTCGATCTGATGTTCTTCTTTGATTTTAGACTTCAAAATTCAATTTTATGAGATATTAAATGTTGGGAAAAGATTATGTATATTGTCTTCAAGGTTTCATATCGATTCCCCCTTTTTTGCCCCATCAGGAACTGAACAATGCCATTTGGTTGGGATTCAAAAGAATGATTTCATATTCTTTTAGGAATAATGGAGAAATATTTCAATTCATGTTGAGAATTAAGAAAAGATTATTGCACTTTGTGATGAACCTAGGATATCAATTGAAGAACTGTGACAAAATGAAATTGATCCTTTTGAGAATTTTAAATTCCCTTTTGCACTTCTTATATTAAAAAAAAAAAAAATTCCTTTACCAACAGTTTTTTTATGGGTATTATTTATGTAAATTTTGGTACCATTAATAAAGAAGAGAAGTCTCCCTAGGATTGAAGACTCATCAAATAATGAAGTTAGCAACACAATGTTCTTGAGGTAAAATGTGATGCTCAACCATATTGAATTTCATTTCTCATCTAGTATTCATTCATATTTGTTTGAATAAACTTTCAAATAATTTGGTCCCCAAATACTTCATTCAATCCTAAATATATGAGCTACATAACTAATTTACAAAGATAAAAAATTATCTAAGTTAATTATATGGAAAAATGTGTGTTCGTTTCCCTAAAGTACCCATTTAAATCATTTGCATTGGAAACTACTCTTTTGATGAAAACTCCTTTTAATATGGGCAATCAATAGGTATAGTTTAGGAAAAATATTATAATTTTGGAAGACAAAGTGGATTGAAGTCTTTCATTTAGAATTAAAAAAGACCCTTTTATTAGCTTTTGCATTTAAAGATTGAATGGAGCTATTAGGCTCATACTGGTTATTAGTTTAACTCTCGAACATGAATGAATAAGAAAATTAATACTAAAAAATAACAAATTTGTTATAAGTTAAATCATTTGGGCATCTCTAAACCACTTGAGAAAAGACTAACAAAAATTTTGTCACATTAATGACTAACTCTTGCACTGAAGCAGTTTTCGTAGCTGAATCTGAGGAATAATGGGAAAAAAAGTTCGTTATAAGAAACATGATGTGACAGCAGAGGAGAATAATAGTTCTGGTGCTAGCGCAAGCGCTAGTGCCAGTGCTAGCGCTAGTGCCAGTGCTAGTGCTAGAGCTAGAGCTAATCCAAGTCATCATCATAGAAGATCTTGGAGCATTCTTAATATTATGAAGTATCATCATTGGTCCCATAATGTCAAGAAAAGACTCACACACAAGAAGAGTGATGGTGTAAAAAATCATGAAGGTAAGTGTACTGTAGACTGTTCAAATAATCTGCTTCACAACTGGCTATTGGATTCTTATTGCTTCTTCTAGCCGTTTCAGATTGGTTTTCTTATTTCTGTATGGGACTCATAAAAGCTAGAGTGTTGATTATAGTGTTTTCAATTACTGGTGTGATTGTGTCTGTGATTGTTTATAACAGACTGAATAGAGTTTTACGTTGGTTATTGAGGGCATAATACAATTCTCTTTGTTTATTTGGGTTTGGAACTGTCTATAAGAGACATGGAAATTTGTAAATGATGCAATGAAGATTGAAGCCATAATTTTTTCACAAACTCACAAATTTTTCTATGATTTATTTTTTAAACTCTCACTTGTACATATCTAGTTAGAATAAACTACCAAACAATGAAAGTTAAGTTTGAAAGTAGTGTTGTATTCTCATTAGCTACACAATTATACATTGTTGTCTTGTTTGTATATGCCTTCTCATATCCAATTTCACAGACATCAAAACTCACATGCTCTTTTTCACATTGTAGCAGTTGATGTTCCAGGTGGAGCTGATAATAACATGCAGGACTACGAGCCGAACTCGAAATTATATGAAGAAATGGCGATACAGTCCACTTCTCCAGCCAGACATTCTGTTAAATCCAGACTAAAAGCACTTATTACCCACGAGATAGCCAGAAATAAGGGTCATCATAAAAGAAGTTCAACCTACCCTGTAAAGCCAAAACCAGCAAGCCAACCTGTTCCTATCCCCAATTCAGATCATCCATATCTCAAGTTTGCCTCCGAATCTAACCATCTAATTGAACATAGTCCCGAAATGGTTCCACACTCTTGTGAGACATTTGAGGATTTGCCACCAGAATGCTCAACAGCCAATAAAGAGATCAGTGTAGAGTGTGGAACCATGTTTTCTAGTGATTCAATGGAACATAATAGTATGGTTCATAAGCATCATAAACCAGCATCAGAATATCACAGATCATTAATGAAGGAAACATTGAACTATGAGGAGAAGTCAATGAAAGCCAAGTTACTCACAACTGATGTGTCACCTTATCTCTTCAAGGATTTCTTGGATGCTCTGGATATGATAAATTCAAATAAGAATTTGATGTTAAAAGTTCTGCAGCATCAACATTCTCCTTTGGCATGCCACTTCCCTAACCAACAGGAACCAACAAGAAATATGAGACTAAACAAGTCTAGTTCAATTCCTGCTCTTGCCTCCTCCTCATCGTCACCTAAAGCTAAAGGAGAAGGCACAAACAAAATGGAAGATGAAATGGACAAATCAGGAGAGGTACAAAATGATAGTCAAACACAAACAGTGATATCTCTGCCCGAATCTTTGGAAAAAAGTGACCAGCAGCAGCCTGTGTCACTGGACTCTTCTTATTATGATACACCAGTACCATCCAGGGTTCATAATCCAAGGGCAATTAAGCGTTTCAAGGATCTTAGACAGAAGATGAAAAATGAGAAACGACGAATAGCCATGGATGCTGTGTATGACAAAGTTCCTCATGGAAATAAAACTCCCATGGATTTGAAGTGGAAGATTCCCAAAGTTTCCATAGACACTGAATTTGGAAGCTTTAAAAAGCGTCAAAGATCTCCAATGAGGAGTTCATCTTTAAATGAATCAGTTTGGAAATATTCTCAACTTTATGAGACTTGCTTTAACAAAGGACCTAGGTACCCTAAATCTAAAAGTTTAAAGTTGAAAACAGTGGAGAAAAGTTCTATATTAAAGGCCCCAAAATCCTTTCAAAGGTTTCTTTCACTACCTAATCTTAAAGATTACTTTGGTCAAAATGAGGAGGCTTCTTCTATTATACCTCCACAGATTCCAGTTGGGAAATTTGGAGGGAGAATCGCTAGTCCAAGCACTTGTGTGGGTAACATTACAACCCCAGAAAGTATTTTAAAATGTGCCCAAAGAGGAATAGCCATAAGAAGTGATACAGAGTTGGTATCAGATGAGGACAAGGGATCAAATCAAAATGAAAGTATAGGAATTGATAATTATTTTGGAAAATCAACTGACAGTGATATGAATGAATCAACTTCTATTGTTTCTGAAACAAAATCAATCTCCTTTTCTGGCTCCAGCTTCCTGGATGATGATTCGATTAGCTCTGATGAGAAGCTATCTTTACCCGAAGGTATATGTTGTCATTTAATAATCATGGATTGCATTTTTATCTTCCCTGACTTAGTAAATTATTAGTTTCTGTTTACTTGTTTAATCTAATTTAATAGTACAAATAGGTTGAATCGATTCAAGAAAATGGCAAGAGTACTAAGGAAAATTAAGAAAAAAAAGAGACTGCATTATATTAGAGTAACAGAACATAGGAACAAAGGGAAATAATGTTGATTTGGGAATTTGTGTCGGATCATGTCAAATTTTGCTTTAACAAAAATTTTTAATTTGAATTGTTCAAATTTTTAGGTAAAGTACATACATAATTTTCCCTTTGAAACTTATAACATGAACGCAGCCATATTGTAACAAATGTGTGTTAGTTTCCCTAAAACACCCTCTTTAATTATTAACGCCATGTGAAATCCCCCTTTAATATATGCAATTAATATGGATAACTTTGGAATTGAAAAATAAAATGAATTGAGGTCTAACGACCAAAGCAAACCCCTCAATTAGCTCCTACATTTAGGACCGGGGAGTATTAATCATGAAGTAAACAATAAGTACTAAAAAGAATTTTGTTTTCAATTACTTTGTTCTATATTTAGTTGTTATCCATCGTATACTCAAGTTCTAGCAATAATTCTAAACTTCCCACTTAATCATCTGGTTATGGTTGAATGGAACAGAGTCAATAATAAAGCCATGGCCAATAGATGGATTGGATCATTTCACAGAGCAAGTACAAGATCTTGACATTGCAAACTATCATGAACTGATAAATAGTACTGAAGCTGATTTCCAGAAATTTGGATCTCTGAACAAGCATTTGATCTTGGATATTCCTTGCGTTGAAGTGGACAAGAACAATATAGCAAAATTTAACTATGTGAAAGATGTATTAGAGCTATCTGGGTTATCCACAAGCCAAGAATCCCTCAGCACATGGTTTTCCAATGAGCAACCAGTTGATCCAACAGTGTATGATGAACTAGAAGGGTGCTTGCTTTTTGATCCAAAAAGTTCTGAAGAATCTGGTAATGGCGGTGCTCATTGTAACCATTTGGTTTTGTTTGATTTGATCAATGAGGTATTGATTGAGATATTTGGGAGATCATATAGTTATTACCCAAAGTCTTTGTCTTCTCTGTGTCATGTTTACCCAATGCCGGTGGGAGACCAAGTTCTAAGGGAAGTGTGGAAAATTATAAAGTGGCATCTGAATTTGAATTCTTCTGAGTTGTTATATCCATCTTTGTATTACTATGTTAGTAGAGACTTGGAAAGAAATGATGGGTGGATGAATCTTCAGTTTGATTCAGAATGTGTGGGGCTTGAGGTTGATGACTTGATTTTTGATGATCTTTTGGAGGAGATCATCAGCATTTGATGAGGCTATATATATATATATATATATATATATGCATATGTATGACCTTTCATACAATAAGGAGATTTAGTTTGTTCTGTATATCTTTGTTTTGACGTAATAATTTGCTGTATATAATTTATAGCAATATTAAACTGATGATTGGGTCAAGTGAACTTTTCTTTCTTTTCCTTTATTTCTATGCTTTTTTTTATTAGGTACATATCTTCTCTTATTGGAAACATTCTTATTCAAAGCACTACAAAACAAAAAATATTGACATCTCTCTCGTAAGAGATTCAAACTAACCCCTATTGATTAGTCAAGTGAACTTTTCCAACAAAGTATCAAGCTTGAGCTTTTGATTTTTTTTTTTTTTTTTTTGGGTGAACTCAAATTTGCCGCCACACTTGGGAGAACTACTCTTAATTGAGTTTTGACAATACTTAAATTTGGGTTAATCGCTTGCATCCAATAAAAGCAGAAGAAAAAAAAAAAAACTTGCGGTAATATTTGGCCAGTTACTTTATTTGAAGTTAGATTGCTAGTGAACTCAATTGTGATGGCTGTCCTTGAGCACGGATACAGATATAAGCATATTGACAAATGTCATATAAAGTGTTTATAAGTATTCTCTTTTGTACTAAATGTGAGCCTTCACCCCTCCTTTTCTCCCTAATTTATACTACCTCCTACCCTCTTAATACAAGAGTTATTTAACAAATTTGAGTAAAATAAGAAAGTCAGATAAATTACTTAATTATGACAAGGTGGCACGATCTCTCCAAAATACCCTAGTGTGATGTGTAAATTATGGATCAAATAAGTTAAATAAATTAGTTTGAAAATAATAATAAATACAAGAAAAAATGAATTGAAATATACATCTAGGAGCATTAATATCCTTGGGTAGATTGATCTCGTCAAATAGTCAACCTAGCAAATATTGAGAAGGAGAAATGGAAAAGGACAAGCCATTAATGCAAAACAGAATAACCAAGTCGCTTCAATCAGCTAACATTTACTCAATTCACTAAAATATAATAAAAGGTCCATATAGAGCACAAATATCTAACCTAAAATATGTCAATATTACGAATTAAGAAAGCTTTCAGTTTCATCTATTCATGTTTCATTTTTCTCATCAAGCAGGGCATATAAGTCAAGAGAGGATCAGATAATTAGGAAACAAATATTTGCTGGTCTTTCAAGACAAGTCACACAACAGATCTACCTTAAAAATACAACATGATCAATGTTACAAATTACAGTGTCTCAAGACAACCTAAATGATGTTACAATTCCTCAACATTAGACGGTATATTACATTATCCATCATTCCAATGACTCATTCTAAGCCTAAATCCTGAATCTGATTAAAATAAAGACCATGAAATTAGCCAAAACTAATGGAATGTTTGACTTCTTGTTTCCGACAAAACCAAGACACTACAAATTCAAGACTCGCCTAAACAGATCATCTATAAAAGCAAAGAATTTTAGCTGCAACCTAAGCCCATCTCACATAGAGAGATAACTATTAAATTAAATTAGAAAAAAATAAAAGAAATGACTAAGTCCTAATGACACTAATTTCTATGTTGTAAAGCAACACCTACCATTACCATTGACCATCATCCCTGGCTTCCCATTTGTTTTTGCTTTCTCATCTCGATTACCTTCCTGTGAGAATTTGAATGCAACTCACTACAAAATGTAGGGCTGCTAGCAGGTCGATATTCCGGTAAAAGTCGCCCGGACTTATACCTAACCCCACATGCATTGCAAAGAGTTTTTGGCCCTAGGGGTCCTGCCCGCCACTGTGGAGTTTTCTCTGCTCCACAGTGCTGGCATTTCCTCCCTATTACTGAGATTTTTAACACTGCTTCAGGTTTGGTAACCGAGTTACTTGGCTGGTTCCACCAAAACTGCCAGCAGGATATGTCAGCAACACCACGACGTTGCCTATTACGACGCTTGCTTCGTGCTCGGACAGGAACATTAATGTGATTAAAGGCATCTAAGAGGGTAACATTGTTAGCACTGCTATTACTGTTGATACTACTTGCACTGTAGTCAAGTGTTGAGACTGGCGTTTGGGGCTTCGGTAAGTTTGGTTGAATAGAGAGCATGTCAACAAATGTTTCAACCGCCGGGAAAGCATCTTTGTTGGATAGCCATTCAAGCTCTTCTTCTGCAAATTCCTGAATCATGGGAAAGGAAAGTTAATATTTACGTCACTCTTGAGATGACAAAAACATGGCTCAGACGTCAATTGTTACCAGCAGATTAGAGAAGCCCCAGTTGAATTAGGAGTATGTTGGTAAGATGGAATATGTAATGCAGAATGCTTATTCTAGTCTGTCTAAGAGTATTCATACAATGATAGATGGAAAATAAAGAAACTGAAACTCTGGGGAACTAATATTCAAATCTTGACAAGATAAATATCATTAATAAGGCAATGTTAGATACGCCGAAAACGAAAATCTATATGAGAAATTCACCTAGACAGGAAATGAGATCGGTGCATTTCCCATTTCCTGTCAGGAAAACAATTTTCTGTGTACCAAATATTGCATGATAGTAGATTGATGGGCCTACGACACAACTAGCCCATACTTATAAGAGGAGAATAGCCCAAGGACCAAGCAAGCCCAATCCTGGCCACACTGAGAAGGGGAGGGCAGAAACGGTTATCTAGGGCTGTGTGCCTAGAGGGAAGGACAGGAGAACAATGGTGGCTGGGAGAGTTCCTAACCTCTCGAACGTTCGGAAGCTGGTTCTATTATCTTTTGATTCCTGCATTTCTTATTTCCTTATTGCATTAGGTTGATAGCCTTTAGAGGTATTTCGTTCTTCAATGTATCAGATTTAGCTAGCTGCTTTTTCATCAGTTTTCCCTTTCCTTCACCATTGAAGGGTTTGTAGTTGGCTATTTAGTGAAGAATCGATATTAATACATTCAGTTCCATGATAGACCAAATCAGGAAAACAATTTTCTGAGTACCAAATATTGCATGATGGTAGACCACATTTCTGAGAAACAGGTTAGACAAAGATTTAGGTTCTAGTGGCTATTTTATGACTTCCAGCATTTCATTATGGCGTACTAGTAGTACATAAGTGCCGCAGCAAGCATCCGACAGGACAAACCTGTTGTGCAAGAAATGATGACATGCAATTTGAGGGCCAACTGAAACAACAACAATAATAACAAGTCTTATCCTACTACATGGGGTCGGCTATATGGATAGCAAACACCATTGTGTTCTACAAAAGACCAAATCTTTGAATATAATGTTAACAAAAAATATAAAATAATTGTTCAATAACTTCATTGAGTATTATTTTCGGTCTTCGTCGATACCTTTTTAGAGGACTCCATACTATCTAATCCACCCTTCTCACAAGCACCCCTAACGACTTTGTTTATACATGTCTGAACCACCTTGAATGATGATGCTTCACCCTCAGAGATTTGAAGAGAAAAGACAGAATATAGTGGAGAAATTATACCCTCCTTCTCAAATGAAATGCACAGTACATCAAGTCCTCTATATGCGCTGACTTTGCTCACTGGTCTTTCTACTGACACAGTACAAGTATAATGGGCTATGAGTGGCCCAAACTATATTCTCATATATTCCTAACATTTACCCTACTGAGGTCTTTCTTTCTCCTTTTCAAATAAGAAGAAACAAGATGCATACCAACATTAAATAAGACAGCAGCAACAATGCAATAGTAGAATTGGACACAAGTTAGATACAGGATTGAAATCACAAGCATTGATCTGGTCACGAGAAACAATCCACAGTCTTCTTCATCTTCATTCTACTGATATCCAACACTTTTTTCTTTCCCTTTTCTTATGATGATCCCGTCAAAATGATCAAATTCAATTATATCCACTATTTTTGTTTTCAACTTATTCTTATCATTATCATCAAACTATTTCTTCTTCATCTTCTTTTCTGTCCTCATTTTTCATGAGCTATTTCCCCCTTTTTTCTTCAACATCATCACTCAATTTTTTCCCCAATCTTTGTAATGCGGAAAACGAGAACTAGGTTTTCACATCATCCTCTCTCTTTCTCTCTGCTTTAGTTTTCTTGCAATATTACGATCTATGGTGCTAACACACACTATCTCACTGGGTTCAGAAATAAGATTCCTCTTTCTAATAAAGAATTCGTCTTCTATTTTACGAAATATCTCAAACAAAAACAGCGTGCACAGCAGTGGCAGTTTGGTTCTAGTAGCCATAGCTGCCTCTTTCCAGATCACACATCACCATGTCAAACCACTCTCTGAGACAACTTTATCTCATGCCACTGATCTGCTCAGACAACTACCATTGTTGCTCTCTGTTATCTTCTCCAATGCACAATTTCTCAGGGCATTGAACAAGAAAGCTCCAAAAAACATATCTATGCAGCTCAAGCACAATCAAAATTGGCTTCTCCAAATTGACATAGTTCAATCTCATAGAAGATGACTTTCTTGCATGAGTAGGAAGTAGGAGATCTGGATGCATAGGGCTACTGAAGACCTACTTCGCTGTTCTGCTGATCAAAGGCTTTGGTTTACACGGATGGGAACATGCTCGCAAGAGAAATGGCTCTAATACGACACTGTGTTAGAGTTTTGTAGAGAAAACACAGATAGTGGAGATAAGTTATGCTTGCTTCTCAAAAAAAATGCATAGTACACAGTCTTATATATATTATACAGCCATGCAGTGAGCATAGAGCGAATTATTCTTACCCCTTTTACTAAAGTCTTGTATACATTGACTTTTCTAAGTTATCAATCAACTAATGTGACCAAGTATAATGGGCTTTGAATGGCCTAAACTATATTCTCATATATTCCTAACATGCCCATCAAGCACTGACAACCACAAGTAAAAAGTTCAGATGCCTGAAAAGCAATCAAATCATGTCTTGGTTGATCAGGTGGACGGCCAGGACTTTTTCAAGGATTAAATTAGTCAAACTCAAATCTAAGCAAGGAATACCTAGGTGAATGAGGAATGACGGATATTATGTTATTATGTATCTATTTTACTTAACATTTCGTTTTAATTAATACATATTTGATTTTAGTAGGTTTTTTTGGATACGTGTCTGTATGATTAAAAGATTAGCCTAGATGTTCAGTTTCTAACAGAATAAGGTAAGGTACGAGGGGAGGGAAAGTGAGCAAAGGGAAAATTTTTTGGAGTTGGATTTAAAAAAATTTGGGAAGTAGAGTTAAGAGATTTTAATAAATTTTTCTTACTCTTTTATCCTACATTTTCTCTTAATTAAAATTTTATAACCCCACTTCTCCAATTTTTTTAAATCCAACTCATAAAAATTTTCCTTCCTCCCCCCCCCCCCCCAATCCAAATCCCTTGTACCAAACGGGCCCTAATCTATTTTAATTAGGATAGTTTTATCATGTATTAATTAGCATCAGGTTGTATTATTTTTCTTAGTTACGTGTTTTGGTACGATTAGCAGTCTATTCTCCCTTTTATAGTCTATATATGAATTATTGCTTTCACCTGATAAAAAATTTCAAAAAAAAAAAAAAAAAACTTGACTTTCTACACTCATAAACATTAAATGGTGAAATGCACCATCAAACTTACAGAAAAGGAATGGGTTGGGTCATCTGCGTCCAAAGCATTTAATGATGCTGGACCATTACATTCAAGGCTAAGAGAAGACAGGGCTTTCCTGGGTTTATCTTCCTCATCATCTTCTTCACCTATGTCAGATGAGAAATTCAGGAGGTCATCCGCAAAACCATTAGGCTCCATCTCTGAAAACCTAGAAGTGGTTTTTTTTTTCCAACTGACAGAGAGAAAGTAAAAATATGTCGATTAGTATGTAAGCATTTAAGAGAATTAGAACAGATCAAGCAATAAAAGTTTGCATAGCAAGAAAGTGCTCAATTCTTAACATGTGGAAAATTGAAAATACTACAGATACAATGCCAGTTAAGTTGACATCCAGAAGAACCTCGTAATGTTAACCCACAAAACATAAATGAAAATCAGATACGGGCCAAAAAATCTATAAGCCTAAACATATAAATCTAATATAATCTCAAGCTAGCATACAAAATATGATAAATATGGTCACCCGAAATATATGGGATGCAAGTTTAGAATTGAAGACAAATGGTAAAGACACCCAGGAGAAAGAATCTCTAATTGAGAATGGGGACAATGATGAAGTCCCACACTGGGTAGGCACTCGTTTTGAGTTACTCATGTGACATGATTCTTCACCCTCACAGCCCAACTTTTAAGAGGGAGTCTTCATGCTTGCTTAAGTCTCCATCAATTGACATGAAAGTTGGACTTGCACAAGCTTTTATGAAAAAGGCTACCTGTAGAGATGTCCATATAATACAGTACTTCTACTATTGGTCTCGAGGATACTGGCTCTTTTAGGGCAATGCAACAATGGAATTCCACATTTGGTAGCCACAACAACTGATGTGGAATTTAAGGCATTGTAGCATTTCCTTTAAAATACATAAAAAATGAAAAAACTGGTGTTCTTAGTAAAGAAGTGATCCAAAAAGAATGTGAAGGGAAGTTCAATAAACGCATAACCAGCAAGGGTCTCCAGAATATCTCACAGTAGGCCCCAACCTTTGGAAAGGAACTTGGCATTTATATATATTAAGTAGTTAAATCTGAATACAATAGTTATGCTGAAGACAAAATATATGTTCGGAGTAAATTTTATAAAACCCAATAGGAAAAACCATTCAATATACATTTATCTTGGCAAGACTTTGATTCAAATGACAAAAGAGAAACAAAAGAGATGGCATGTTAGAAAAGATTAGAAGCTCATACTCACGTTTCTTTAAAATTCAAATGATACTGTGTAGTTATTAGATGACAGAGAAAAGTTTTCTCCGTCATCTAATAACTACACATAATTTACTTTTCACCAACTCAGAGACAATAAACTTCATTTTTTATTGTAATTATCAGTTATCAATGGCCTTCAAGTTTTCAAGTATGAATTCAACTTTTGGTGATTAGATAATCTCCAGCAATCAAAATATTGGATGTAAGGAATGTGATTGGTTCTTATCAGTGTATTTAGTTCAAGAAGAAAGTAAATATCCACAACCCTTTGGATAACTTACATTGAACATTTAAAATAAAACCATACTTAAATTTATTACTCTTCATATGCTCATAATAATCCTACAGAAATACTAGAAGTATGGTATAAAGGTATGTCCACAAATAAAATCGTTCAACTTGGAAGTGATATAAAAATATTAATGAAATTAAGAAACAAGAGTTATAAAGTTTGAAGGATGAAAAGCAAGATGAAGAAGCAATTAGAAAGCACGATGGCCGGAAGAAATAAATGCTGAGAGGTTCAGGGAAAAAAAACAGTGAAATAAATTACATAGACAGCATAAAATTCAAAACAAGAAGGCACAACACGTGGATAATGAAGAAATAACAGAGTAAAAATTTTGAATCTTCATTCATATTTTTCTAAGGAATATAAAACATTTTACAATCGGGTGTGAAAATTTAAGAACATATATGAATATGTAAAAAAGATTAAAAAACACAAATAAACGCTTAAATAACTTTCCAGCACGTATTCAGCCACCCACCCAAAAATAAAAAAAAAAAAACCACAACGAATAAATAAACATAGCACCAAAATAACATCCAAAAATTAAATTCTAATGAAATTTCAATTCGACGTCCTTCCAAAGACTGTATCCACTTCTCAAACCATGAATTGGTTAAAATAAAAACCTATTGCACTAACCTTGACCATGTCGAACATTCCATTACATACAAAAAAAATTTAAAGAAACCAGCGAAAAATGTGAAAACTGAAACATTAATGGCCAGACAGTTAATTTGAAGCAAAACAAAGCATAGTCAAGTAGAAAGTTACAGATGAAAGCAAGCCTACAAGGAAATGAGGAGCATGGATAAGCGAAGTAACAATGAAGTACTTACAATCTCTTATGTGGCGAAGCTTTCCGACTGCACAAGGGTTACGAGGATTAGAGAAAGAACAAAAAGCTGAAGGAGGGTGGTCGATTTTCAGACAGATATTGAGAGGATGAGGGCGAGAGGCTTGCTGGGAATTTAGGGTTGGCAAATTTGGGGATTTTGTTTTTTTGTAAAAAAAAACGGAAAAATAAATAAATTCAAATAACTAACGACCAAAATCTAAAAGTCAGTATCCGTATGATATTTCTATTATTATTATTATTATTATTATTATTATTATTATTATTATTATTTTGCCAATGTCCATGCGCCTATTATTAGAAATTTTTGTATAAACCTGATTTATTAAATTATTTGTGATCTAATTAGTTAAAATATAATAATTCATGAGCTGATTTGACACTTTCTGAATGTTAGTTGGCATAGTAATAAAATTAAAAAATTTCACATGAATTATGTAATATTCCTAAAGTTTGGGACTATAAGTTTAAGAAAAAGTCTGAATGAAGTACAAAATTAAGCTCAATTTAGTAAGAATTCCAAAATGTATTCAAGGGCTAAACGACTTAAAAGCAGTTGAAAATAGGATAGAAATCGCACTCGAAATAAAGAATGAATTTTAGTGTGAATTAATTAAAGGAAAATACCTGATTCCTTTAGGTTACGCTAGTATAATGTAAAACCTAATTGGAATCAAAAGAAAAGGGAAATGATGTCTATAAAAAAGAAATAAAGAGAAATAAAAGAAATAATAGCAATACAATTAATATTGTAAAAAACAAGGGCAAAAGAAACAATTGTTACTTGATCTTGAGGTTAAAATTGGAAGATAAAAAAAGG
Source organism: Inga laurina (assembly GCA_963855925.1). Taxonomy (NCBI): domain Eukaryota; kingdom Viridiplantae; phylum Streptophyta; class Magnoliopsida; order Fabales; family Fabaceae; genus Inga; species Inga laurina. The sequence goes on from OY979713.1 coordinate 9,318,875, forward strand.
TCAAGATTTGATCTAAAAAAGTAAGAGTAATCATGAGTTCCAAAAAGCAAATTAACCATCCTCACACATGGTTAAAAACTTAGACATATGAACATATAAGCTTTGGTCAACAAGTCCACCCCTTTTTTGAGTATTAATTTTAGTCAAGACTCTCAAAAGGGAAGGAAGGGAATTCAAATTTAATCATAGGCATTGATTAGTTAAAAGCAAAGAAAGAAGAAGAGAAGAAAAGTCAACAAGACTTGTGTAACCCCTGCCGTAATTATATCCGAAATACGCGATTAAAGTGAAATAGAGACCAATAATAAACAAATAACATTTACTAACCCATCACATGACGGGGTTTTCACAATTATCTTTCGAAATCATTATAAACGTGGTCTCATAATCACTTTTCGAATACAATTACTACGCGGAATATCACATTCATAACAAATCAGAGTACACAAAATAATCCCGGCAATCCCGAGTTCCATACATTAACTCAAAGCCTTATAGGGCATATTCGCCCCTACAAGCCCTCATATGGGGATTACGCAAATCTTTCTCATACATATACAAATATCCAATAACTCATTTCAAATATAGAACCAAATATACTCATCCATATGTACACATCCAAATCCAAATATCCCATCTAGGATGATAACCAACTATCACAACCAAACTCCAATGGGAGCCCTAGCCGCCCTTGACTGCTTGCTCCATCCTCGATCCACCTACCCTGTCTGAAATGGTTGATAGGGGAGGGTGAGATTCTAGAGAATCTCAGTAGGAAACAGATACCTATATGCATGTATGATATGGGTTTAATGCATGACATGCTTGCAATACATATCTCATGTTCACATAATGACATATCTGCGTGCTCAATGTTTCAACAACATTCTCATGGCCATAGCATAACTAGAAACAGAGCTACAATCATTCATACATGTTTCACATAATCAATCAAAGCAATACATGCATCAAAACACAAACACAAATATCAAAGCATGCAAAAGAGGTAAGTTCCCTACACTCTTTCCACGTAAGCTCCAGCTCCGGCTGCTCACGATCAGGGCGAACACCGAACCATAACCAGGGCGAATATCAACCCTATAATCAAAGCAATGACATAGGGTTATTCTTTATTCCAAAACCTTACTTTCATATCACTTAAAGTTGGTTACCATTCATGACCTTTAGGTGGCTAATCAAAGCCCAAACATATGCCTAAAGGCTTGGGAAACACTTGACCAAAGATCACCTCTCAAAAGTCCAAATGCTGATTTTTGGAGGTGGGCCGTGGCCCAAGAATCCATGGGCTGCAGCCCAAAACTGCCCAGAAACATTTGGGCTGCGGCCCAGAATCCACGGGCTGCGGCCCAGAAAATCCAGTTTCTTGGCTGAACTTCCAAAAATCATAACTAATTCCACAAAAATCAAAATGGGGTGATTCCAAAACCAAGTGAAAGCTATTTAAGTCCTCTTTTAAGGAAAAATATTGGCCATTACTGAAAATCACCACAAAAGTCCAAGTTTACCAAAAACCTAACATTGTGCCAAAACAGAATCCAGTTTTGATGCCAAACTCCGGACAGTTCAAACTCCCAGCTCACAAAGCGAAATGACACAAAATTTAGGTCCATTTTGAAGCTCGAGATGTGAACTTTAAGACTGAAAATTTTTATAATTTTTCAACATCATTTGCCCAATCAAAACGTCCACACCATCTGACTATCCAGAACAAACTTTCAATGGACAACATTTCCATTTTTGCACCAATGCTTCCAATGGTTCCCAAATTCCAAATCACATACTATTTTCACACAATTTGGCTCAAGGAACACATTGGAGCTATCAAAATGACCATATTCATTATCCATGGGCATGTTCTACCACAATCACCACATGTCACCTTAACATCTCCAATCAACACACACATTGCAATCCATTCCAACCCAAAATTCCAAGCCAATTCCAAATGCACAAAGACACTCTATGACACTAATTTCCACATTAAACACTAACCAAGTCAAGCTTTTCAAAATTTACCAAAAATCAGGGAAAATTCCAAAGTCCTCAAAACTCAAGCAATGATCAAAACAACTATACCAAAGTGCATCAACTACTCACCTCTTATGTCTTCCAAAGCCAACTTCTTGATTCTTCAACTTTCCAAAATTCACAATTTCTCAAACTTCACCAACCAAAATTCTGAAACCATAGAAATATAGCCCTCAACCTCATGAACAACATTAATAGAGAACATTTGAGCATATAGAGATGTTCACTTATGTAACGCCCCAATTTTCGATTAAGGCCTAATGATAATTATTGAGGATAATTATCGGATTAAAGTGAAATTAATGTATATTTGTGACAATATTATTTAATATGTCATAATTGTTGGAAATTGAAAGAATGGAATTATTGGCATAAGTTGGTAATTAATGGGGAAATTAATTACTAACTAAGAGAAAACGAGAAGTGTAATTAAAATGGCTAATGGAAGGATTAGAGAGATTAATTGGTGATTTAGTGAGTGAGAGCCAATGAGGGGTGGACACATGGCAAGCTCACATGTGGGGGAGATATGAGAAAAGTCAAAAGGGAATTTTTAAATGCATTTCTCTCTCCTCTCTTCCCTCACTTGTGCAGAAAAAAAAAACTGAAATGGAGGGAGTATAATCATTTGTGCTTCTTCTTCACTCCACCTCCATCTCTCTCTCTCTCTTCCCTCTCCATTTCTGTCGACATTTTTGCAGCAAAGAGGAAGAGGAAAAGCTTGCAAAAAGGTAGGGAAAATGGCTTCTATTGCTCAAACTCCCTTCTTTAATATTGATCATTGAATGAAGAGCTTCATTTTGATTGTTGTAATGTGTTCATTGGTGTTAGTTTGTGACCTCAAGAGATTGTGAAAGTTGAAGAATCAAGAAATCTCTTTGGCAAAGTGAAAGAGGTGAGCGTTATCTCCCTTTTGATATATATTGTAACCCCCTTCACGATTAAGGCCGAGATTAGTTCGTAAAAACGTAATTAATGTGGAATTAGAGACCGTAATAGATTTTGGGACTTAAACAAAGTTAATCTTCCCAAATCAAGGTTCACAAAAATCTTTACAAAACATGTTAGATAATGGTCTCACGTTCACATTTCAATACAAAATGGCCTGTACAAGTTGATTTCATTCAAAAATATCAGAGTATAAAGCAAATTCCCGACACACTCGGGTTCCATTCATTAAATAAGGGATTACAAAGGCACAAAGCCCACAATTCAATACCCTTAACTTGGGGATTACACAAAACTATACTACCGATCCCATTTTACACAATTGTTTCCCAAAAACATCCTATAAATATACATGATAACCAATAATCCTAAAATATACTCCTAACTGGAGTTCTAACTACTCTTCGTCGCCCGCTTGCCTTTTGATCCTTCTGCCCTGTCTAAAACATGGTTTTTGGGAGAGTGAGATTCTAAGGAATCCCCGTAGTAACAAATCAATCATATAATGTACAATAATAGTGCATGTAAGCAAATCATTAACCACAACAAGCAACTACAACGGCAATTTCAACGGCAATGGTTAGTATGACACATGTCATCCCTTACGATTGCTCACGCTGAATTGCTCACGTTGCATTGCATCACAACAATCAACACAGTATAATTCACCACAGCTGGGATCCATATAAAGCATATCATAATCGCAAGCCACATAGGCAAGATACACACACACAGCCCACGGCTGGTTTCACAAACGCCGCCCCACGGGTCAGATTCACAAAGATCCATGTCGATTACGACGGCAGTCCAACGGCCAACCTAGAGATGACCACCGTCAATCCCTTCACGGCTCACGCTGACCTGCTCACGCCGCAATGGACCATGGCACACATTTCACAAAATTTAACGATAAGATATGCATGCCAAAACATCATACAAGATATGAGAGAAAAGTCACTACCTTGCTCCTTCCGTGCGTGTCCTAGCGCCGGTCTCTCCCGAGGAGGGCAAATATCGTATCCTATAATTATAATTAGGGACGAAGAGTTATTCTCTATTCCAATACCCAATTGACTTCGTAATACTTAGATTTGGTTATCATTTATGTCCTTTAAGTAGTTAAAATTGGCTCTAATAAAAGCCCTAAAGGATTGGGAAACATCGGGTTAGAACCACTTTTCAAAATCACAAGGTGCTGAAAACAGGGGCTGGCTGCAGCCAAAAACACCTCTGGCTGCGGCCAGAAACAGCACAGAAAGTTTCTGGCTGCAGCCCAGAATTTTCTGGCTGCGGCCAGAAGCAGCACAGAAAGTTTCTGGCTGCAGCCAAGAATTTTCTGGCTGCGGCCAGAACGTGCGCAGAAGCTTTTGCGCTGCAGCCAAAATTTTCTGCTGCAGCCAAGGAAACTTCAAAAATTCATAACTAATTCTAGAAAAATCAAAATGAGGTGATCCCAAATCCAAATGAAAGATATTTAAGTCCTCTTTCAAGGAAAAATATGGCTCATCACTGGAAATCACCACAAAAATACAGATTTCAAGAAAAGTCCACACTATTCCAGAATTGCACCCAGATTTAACATCAAACTTTGGACAATCATAACTCCTAGTCCAAAAATTGAAATGACACAAAACATATGTCCATTTTGAAGCTTGAGATGTGAACTTTAATTCTGGAAATTTTCATAATTTTCCAACACTATTTGCTATTTTAAAACGTCCATGCAAAATCACTGCCAAAACAGAGCTTCCTACTAACCAAACTTGCCACTTTTAACACTAAGTTCCCAATGGTTCAAAATTCATATTCAACACTTCTCCCACACAAAATCACTCAAGGAACACAATGGTGACTTCAAAATGACCAAAATCACAACCCAAATATATGCCCTGTTTTTGGCCCAATGCACAAAACTAACATAAAGTTCCCAAACTTCATCACCTTTAAGCTTTAATTCAATTCCATTCATTCAAAACACTTAACAAGGCACTAATTCCATTACAACAACAATTCAAACACCACAAGACCCTAATTTTCGAAATTTCAAGCCAAATTTCCAGAATTTCCAAGCTAAATCATTTGGCACAAAACTTATATAGAAAGGTTTCTTAAACTCACCTTAACAACTTTCTCAAAGTAACTTCTTGATTCTCCAACCTCCACAATTCCTTGAAGTCTCAAACCAACACCAAATGGAAAACTATAACCATAGAAATGTAGCTCTTAACTCAAGGATTAACTTTAATGAAGGAAGTTTGAGCAATAGAGGTCATTTACTTACCCAAAGATCAAGCTTTTCCTTCTTCCTTTCTTGCTTGTTCCAGCGAAATGGAGAGAGAGAGAGAGAGAAAGAATGAGAGAAATGAGAGGGAAGAGTGATGAAGAAGGGAAAATAATCACACTCCTTCCCAATTCAGATTTTTCAGCGCAAGAGAGGGGAAGAGAGGAGAGAGAAATGCTAAAAAAGAACTTTGACTTTTCTCTCTTACACACACAAGCCAACTTGCCACATGTCTTCTTCTCATTGGCTCTCACACAATAAGCACCCAATTAGCTACTTAAATCTCTCCATTAGCCATTTTAATCACATATCCCATTTTCTCTTAGTTAGTAATTAATTTCTCCATTAATTACTACTTATGGCCAATATTTCCATTATTCCAATTTTTTCATAATTATGACATATTAGTTTAATATTGCCATAAAACATATAATAATCCCAATTAAATTCATAATTATCCATAATAATCATGATTAACCCATAATAAAAAATTGGGATATTACATATATATTGTGGATGTTGGTGAGCATTGATTTTTCTGGAAATTTATGCCCTATTTTCGAAAATTAGGGTCTTAGTGAGTTTGGCATGTTGTGATAATGGAAATGGTGTATTATGATGTCTTTTGGACAAATGGATTGGTTTGAATCATTAAAAGTAAAGTTTGGGATCTTTGTGTTGGTTTTGGTGTATTGGTCAAAACAGGGCATGTGTAACCCCCTAACTTTAAACACGTAATTATAATTCGATAACACATATTTAAATCGGATTAGAGACCATTGGATGCTTTAACCTCATTTTAAACTTTCTGTCTCACAGTAAACTTTTACAAAACTTTCAAAACTCTTTTTCCCATCCAGGTCTCAATTTCAATATTCGAATATAATTACCTGTGCAGTTAATATACATTCAATCATATCAGAGTGTATAACCGCATCCCCGACAACTCCCGGGTTCTATGCATAAAAACCTGAAGGTTTATAAGTATACACTAGGGGATTACACAACCAAAATCGAATGTAGTGTTCCTGATTCAGAATATACAGTAATCCCGAGTTCAAAATACATAACCAACGTTTCCAACTCAACTATATACCCCCAAGGGTCTTAATTGCTCCGGGTTGGCCGCTTCTCCTTTGAGCCACACGCCCTGTCTGAAATGTTAGTCATAGGAAAGAATGAGATTCGAGAGAATCTCAGTAGTAACAAACCACTCACACAATGCATAAACACAAAGCATGTACATAAATCACAAACAGTAACAGCAGCAACAATTCACAGATACATGGTTTTCACCAAAAACGACAGCACTCACGGCTGTATACACAATACGACAGCTCTTGCTGTAATCAACATCACGACAGCTTACGCTGTAATCAGTAATCAACATCACGACAGCTTACGCTGTAATCACAATAACGACAGCTTGCGCTGTAAACGACAGCTATCACCAGCTGTAACCGCAGCAGCATCAGAAATCATCATAAAACAGTGATACAACACACATACAGTGCATTACACAAAGTATAAGAGAGAGAGTCACTACCTTGTCCTTTCCTGACGTTCTTCGGCGCAGTTGGCTCCCGAGGGCGGCAAATATCGAATCCTACAATTCCAAATGCACCATTTAGACACTTCCATAGTGTTACTTGGGGTTATATGAGTTTATAATGAAAATTTACAAAACTACCCCCGGGGACCGGCCCGGGCCCGCCGTACCCGGTCCGGTTGCACTTTTCCCGAAATTCTAATCTGGGCTATCCTAACATATTTCCGCCCAAGGAATCCATTTCCGTACTTGGATTTATCAAATTCAATGTAAAATTACAAATGTACCCTTGGCAGCCCCACTTTAAGGGTTTTAGGGGCGTTTTCGTAATTATGCTTTTTCGGCCTTTTCCGAAAAAGCGACCAACTGTAACCCCACCTAATTTTTGCCCCTGAACTCAATGGAACCATCAAATCATTGAAAATCCAACTCTAAGACCCATTTCTAGAGCTGGCCAAAATTTATGAGTTCTCCGGGGAAAATCGGGGTTTTACGATTTCGGCTCCGTAAACGCGTTCTTTTCTACTCCTAACCACTTTATTAACCATTACATTAGGTTAAAACTAACATTAAGACCCAATTTGGGCAGCATAACCCCTAGGCCATATCATTTCCAAACTTTAAAACCAATGGCAATCCGGTGAAATTTCACCGATTAAATTGCCCACAGCAGCCAGAATAAGCAATATACGAAAGTTTGGAAGTTACCTCAAGCTCCTAATAGCTTCTCCTTGACTTGGCTGAAAACCCTAGCCTCTTGAGCACTAAATTTGCTTCTCAACACCTTAAATAACATAGAAGAGAAGCTTAGGAACAAGGTTATACGCGTTAGGAGCTAGATCGTCGGAGAAATCGGCTTACCTTGCGAGATTTCTTCCTCTTTTTCTCTCTTTTCTCCAAGCTCTCTTCACGTCTTTTTTTTTCTCTGAAATGGGTCGGGAATGGCTGATGAAGATGATGGAATTGCTTTTAATTCCATGTTGATGTCACCTTACCACATGATGATGTCATAATTTCTAATTTCACATTTTCGGATTTTCTGGCAGATTTTCTGCCCAACTTTGAAAAATCATAACTAATTCTAGAAAAATCGAAATGAGATGATTCCAAAGCCAAATGAAAGATATTTAAGTCCTCTTCATAGGAAAAATATTGGCCATTACTGAAAATCACCACAAAATTCCCAGAATTTCAATCTTTGCATACTGTTCCAGAAAATAATTAATTTCGCTGGGCAAACTTCAAAAATCCAAAACTCTTAGGTCACAAATCAAAATGATACAAATTATATGTTCATTTTGAAGCTTGACATGTGAAATTTAATACTGGAAAATTTCAGAATTTGTAGACACCATTTGCCTATTTAAAACGTCCATACAAATTGGTTGCCCTGTACAGAGTTTCAATGGACAGAGTTTTCAACTTTTGCACAATTGTTCCCAATGGTTCCAATTTCACAATAAACACTCTCCCCACACGAATTTTCACAAGGAAGCCATTGGAATCATTAAAATATCCAAATTCCCATCACACATTCTCCAAAAGTGTTTATTCAACAATAATTACATCACTTTTGGAGTCATTAGCCCTTAATCCCATTTTTGGGTTATTACAGCATGTGGTTAGAGTATGAATTTGGTCATTTTGAGGTTACCATTGTGTTTCTTGTCGAAAATTGTATGGGAATAAGCTTGATTAATGATTTTGGAGTCATTGAACACTTTGGTAGAAAAGTTCGAAAATGCTGTCAATGTGAACTCTGTCTGGACAGTTTGTTTGTGTGGACGTTTTGAGTGACCAATTGATTTCAGAAAATTGTGAAAATTTCCAGTCTTAAAGTTCACATCCCAAGATTCAAAATGGACATATATTTTATGTCATTTAGTTTGGTATTATGAGAGTTATGCTTTGCCAAAGTTTGGTACAAAAACAGAACTCTGTTTTGGAGTAATGTTGGGTTTTGGGTGATTCTGTATTTTTGTGATGATTTTAAGTTATAAGCCATATTTTTCCTTGAAAGAGGACTCAAATACCTTTCTTTTGGCTTTGGAATCACTCCATTTCGAATTTTCTAGAATTAGTTATCGTTTTTCGAAGTTCAGCCCAGAGTCAGGAAATCTCTGGGCCGCGGCCCAAGAGTGGCGGACCGCGGCCCAAGCCTTTCTGATCTGTTTTGGGCCGCGGCCCAAGATTGGTGGGCCGCCGTCCAAGACCTTCTGACCATATTTGGGCTGCAGCCCAAGGATGGGTGGGCCGCGGCCCAAGCTTGTGTTCCAGCACTTCTTGTTTTCGAAAAGAGATCTTCACCCTATTGTTTCCCAACCTTTTAGGGGTTTTATTAGAGGCATTTGTGGCTTCTTAAGGGTCATTATTGATAACCAAATCTAAGAGTTGAAGAGTTAATTGAGTATTGGAATAGAGAATAATGTTTCGTCCTTAATTATGACTTTAGGAGTTGATATCTGCCCGGAGCATAGAAGGCGTGTGCCTGCTCAAGGAAGGAAAAACAAAGGTAGTGACACTTTATCCTATATCATGTGTATTGCATTGCATGTTTGCATTAGTCATTGAATACAGTGAAAGTGAAGAGGACGTGGCGAAAGCCCGGACTCGAATAAAGTGAAAGTGAAGGGGACGTGGCGAAAGCCCGGACTCGATTAAAGTGAAAGTGAAGAGGACGTGGCGAAATCCCGGACTTGATTAAAGTGAAAGTGAAGGGGACGTGGCGAAAGCTCGGACTCGATTACAGTGATAGTGAAGGGAACGTGGCGAAAGCCCGGTCTCAAATAATGATTGCTGCATTGTGATATATGTGATTTGCTTTGTATATATGTATCATATAAATAAACTGTTGCTACTGAGATTCTCTAGAATCTCATTCTTTCCAAATAACATTTTTAGACAGGGCAAGTGGATCGAAAAGCAAGCAAGTGGCAAAGGACGATTAGGACTGCCAGCGGTAGTCTTAGTTAAATATTTTGGTTTTATATTAAACTGGTTATCATTTTGGATCATTGTAAATATATTGTATAGATTATAGTACTATAGTTTTATGTAATCCCCGGTATGGATACTGAGATGGGCAATGATGCCCTGTATAAACCTTTGGATTAATGTTATTATCCCGGGTGATCGTCGAGAATTGTGCTTACTCTGATATTGTATATGTAACAGACCAAACAGGCCATTTGTTTTAATGAATGAAATGAATGGAAATCCATTTGTACAGGTGTTTTAAATTGTCCTGGATTTCTTATTCGATAATTAAATGTGATTAAACGTTAATCCTGGCCTGATTATCGAAGGGGGTTACAACTTACCTCAACTCAAGCTTTTCTTTTTCTCTTTCTTGCTCAACCTCAACGAAAATGGAAGTTAAATGAGAGAGAAAAGGAAAGATGATGATGCAGCTTTTCCTTCACACTTACACACATATAACCGACCTTGACAAGGAAAGAGAGAGGGAAGAATATTTGACTTTGATCCAAGGGTCCTTATTTTGCCACTTGGCACCATCCTAGTCTTCCTACCATGATTTCATGTAAACTTGCATGCATAGGATTCCACCCTTTGGTCTTTTAATCTTAGCCATTGATCTTGATTACCAAGGAGTGTTCTCATCGGTAACTAACCAGTCAGTCGGTAAATTTACCATTTTGCCCCTGATTATCACAATGCACGATATATACTTCAAAAGTGCCCAATTAATATTAATTACATTACTTTGAAGCTGCTAATCCTTGGTCACAATCCGGGATATTACAACTTGCAATTGGTTAAAACTTGATAGGTTGACTAAAAAGCAAGCTTACGAGAGCAATTGGGTCAACAAAATTGTCCCCTTTTTATGTGCCCAAATTCGGTCAAGCAGGAGGAAGAGGGGAGGAGAAGAACTGACTCAACCAAACCAAATCATAGTTGGCTAATTAACTACATAACTTTTTCAAGATACCATGAAATTGTGACACATCACCTTTCTAGCTTTTTAGAGTGAATTTCAGCCAAATAAATTCATGGGCTGAAGCTAAATGAATTAAACACAATTACACACTCTCAATCACTCTTAAAAGTCATCCAAAGTGAGAAAAGAAGAGAGAAAAAATTGGAAAAAGAGAAAGTGAACTTGCAGGATCAAGAAGCAAAGGTAAGCCTTCTTGCTTAATTTTCACCTTGTAAATCACCTCTTAAACTTAAAACCTCTTCATAAACATTGTTCCCCTTGCTAAGAGCTACAATTCTATGGTTTTTGTTTCTCAAAAGGAAGTGTCTTGTGTTGTCTAAAAAGTGTCAAAGTTGGAGAAACAAAGAACAAGCTCTAGAAAGGGCAAGAGATGAGTATAAGCTTTGATTTGAACTAAATATCTTGTTGATTGGTTGAGTTTTGTGGAATTCTCTTTGCTGTCCTAATTTTGGTTATCTTAGGGTTTTAGGGTTTCATGTTGATTTGGTCTTGGAAATGGTAATATATGATGTTAAATGATGATTCTAGCATAATTTGGAAGTGAAATTTGCAAACTTGTGAATTTTGGTTTGGGACCAGATTTTTTGTCAGTTGCAAGGCAGGTAGGAGGAATGTGAATTTGGTGAATTTGAGGTCAGCAATGAATTCTACATGAAAAATTGAGTGGGGGGTAGCTTGTGGTTGTGATTTTGGATAAGTAGGATAGAAAATATAAAAATTGGAACTCAATGTGGCCTAGGTTTAGCATTGCTAGATTCATGGCAGGTTGATTGTGGCATGTTTTTTATTAACCAAATGTGATCCAATGGCCATGAAACTTTCCAGAACAAAAGTAGATATGTCAAGCTTTAATTTGATGTCATTTGTGTCATTTGGATATGTACAGTAGGGGCCTGTTTGGTTGGAGGGGAGGGGATGAAAAATGAGCTTATCCCTTTGTTTGGTATGAAAAATTGAAGGGGAGGGGCCCCAAATCCCTCACATTCCCTTATTTTTATTCCCTCCAAATTGGGGGTGTTTTGGAGGGGATCAAAAATGAGCCCCTCCCCTTCCATCCCCTCCCTTTGAACCAAACAAGCCCTAGGAGTTATAAAATTTTGAAATTAGGCATTAAAAACTGGAATGATTCTGTGGCAGGGTAAATTGAATTGTGGTTTTGGAATTTTGTGCATGTAATTGGCTGAGGGAGATATTTTTCCTTAAGAATAGACTTAATAAATGTCATATAGAACTTTGAACCACCTGAATTCAATATTCCTAGAAAAAGATATGAATTTTCAAAGTTTGTTGAAAAGTTTGCCAGCTTTTTGGAGAACATGTGAATTTAAGAAATTAAGGTCTAAGTGTAATAAAGTTGCATTCCAATGCTAGAAATAAGCACTTGAGGCTAGTGTAGACACCTTGGATATTCAATTATTATGACTCTAATGATGTGATTATATATCTAAGGTCATAAGATGACAAGGAAGAGGAAATGGAAGGCTTCCTGATCAACTCCAAAGGTTGGAAGAAAAGGTACAAGCATTAGTGCAAAATTCACTTTTTAGACCGGTTTTGGAATAGGTCTAAATACAACTAGTATACAAAATCTAATATTTTTTAGACTGGTTATACAACCGGTCTAAAAAGTCATACTTTTTATATCGGTTCTAATTGTGACCGGTCTAAAAAGTGTGAGTTTTTAGACCGGTTCTAATTGTGACCGGTCTTAAAAGTTGCTTTTTAGACCGGTTCTAATCACGACCGGTCTTAAAAGTCACTTTTTAGATAGGTTCTAATTACAATCAGTCTAAAAAGTGACTTTTAAGACCGGTCGTGATTAGAACTGGTTTAAAAAGTGACTTTTTAGACTGATTGTAATTAGAACCGGTCTAAAAAGTAGCATGTTTTTTTTTTAAAATAAACAGGCCCTTTTTTTATTAGAGATTATTTTAAAAATAATCTCCTTCAATAGAAAAAAAAATGCTTTATAATTTTTATCATTATATAAATTCTGTGAGAGCTATGAGAACCACCTTATTCCAAAAAAAAAAGAAACAAATAAAACAACAAAAAACTCGAAAGTAAGAATTTCTCTTGCTTTGTGAGAAATATACAACCATGTGTACATAAAGACATAATTCATGCCATCCACAGTCTTGCTTCGGGAAAAGAAAACCTAAATTCAGGAAAAGCTTCATAATATCATTGTGACTAATGTTCCAATAACCACCAGGACTTGAAATTTCAACTAAATACATACTCCAAATAGTTGTTCTTTTCTTCCTCCTTAAAAACCAGCCGACCAAAAATTCCAATAGCTCTAGATGATGTCACCAACAGACTCATAGATGATGTCAATGCCTTTTGGGTACTCTTTAGTCAGAACCTGAAAAAAATAAAGCCACAAACGTGCAATAATCAGTTAGAGCCTTGGGGAAAGGTATTGCATACTTTTTTTGGGGGTTTAAAAAGACATATCTTGGATAATGTGTGAAAAACATTATTTCAGTGTTAGCAATACCATTTCACATAAATAAATTAATTTGAGTCTTTTAGAGATATTAAAGCAAGCAACCCAATGCATGTTAACAATTAATTGAGAAGATAAGCTAAATAGTTTATGAATTTTCCTAAAGGACTAAAGGGCTTTTTTGCCCTTCAACTATTTGCTCATAAGCATCTAGTATCCTAAACTCTAAAATGGTGCAATGTCGCCTTTAACTAGTCCACAACAAGGCAATATTGCCCCTATCGTCAAAAACATTAATCGTGACCGCTAAACCATTTTATTTGACCAAAATGGTATGCATGGCATATTGAACATGACGTCCAAGAGAGAAACAAAGTCTAGGGACAAGATCAATTTGAACAAAAATTGAAAAGAACAAGTTATTTTAACATAGTCAAGGAGATCAGAAAAAGGTAAGAAACTTACGAATGCTTTAAATGCTAGCTTATGAGCTGCAATTTCATATATACAGCATCCTAGGCAGCGAATATAAGAAATAACAAAGGCATGTTTATCCAGATGACAAAGCCCTTATAATGGACTGAAAATCATAACACAAGAATACTTACCCAAGGACCAAATATCTGATTTAGAACCATAAGGCATATCAGCCAAGAGCTCAGGGCACATGTAACTAGGAGTTCCGACAACCTAAGTTACAAGACCAATAGACAACTACTCTCATTTGTTTCCTTTTTTATGATGACAAGAGGCCAAAATTTAGTTATAGATTGGAACATCAATCCAAATTATAGATTGCATGTTTCTTATAGAGGAAGCAAGATCATCTGAAGTCAATATTTTGGCAAGTCCAAAATCACCTGCTTCACCATCAACCACTTGTAAGTAAATTTCAACCCTCAAATGACTTATTTAAATGAAAACAGTAGAATAACTTACCAAGGCGTATGTCTTGATCTTTTGTCAAAAATATATTTGAACACTGAAAGAATCATGCAATATTCTTACTAGCATAGGGCTAAAAATATTTATGTGCAAACATAAATACCATTGTCAAGTGCAAAGTGAAACCTGCTGCAAACCTTGACATCACGATGAAGAATATGGTTAAGGTGTAAGTACTCGAGGGCCATAAGAAGTTGAACGAGCCACTTATAAAGTTTCTGCAGATAAAGGACCCTTAGATTTGAAGTGCAAATAACAATATGTAATCTAATATACTCAGACACATTCTCATTCAGAGAATTTGATTACATATCACAACATTCTAATGTCTGCTAGGACAAAAGAAATAGATATACCTCCTCAGGAGAAAAAACACCATTAGCCTTCTTTACAGCTTCTGCCCTATTTAAAATCAATAATGTATGTACTAAAAGATAATGTCACAATTTATGATAGACAAGTTTTGTAACTATTTTAGAAAGAAACTTACATATCTCCGCCCTCACAATAACCTATAATGATGCACACATAGCACCCCTAAGAGGAAGGTGCAATTTTGGCAAACATAAAGCAATTACAATTAGTTTTATGCAATTGGCAATCAGAAACAGAAGTGTCTTGATATAAGAAAATGACAAAGCCATTTATTATGGCATAGACAAGAACTTTTATTGTGTGAGCAACATTACAGCAAGTAATAACAACAAATGAACAAAACTATAGTCAGGGGTAGTGTTAGATAAGGCCAAGAGCTAAACTTCATAACAATATTATTATGATGTAATCACCATGTTTTTCCAATACAAGCTTATTAGGGTAAGCCTTTCTACTAATTATGTAATCAAAAACCCATTTCACTTAAACTAGTGGTCAGATATCTTCAGATTAAATGAATCAAGGGAAAAATGCTTAAGGGTTCAAAAAAAAAGTCTGAAGAATAGGTAGTGCATGGATAGAAGAAAAAGCACAAAACTCAAAGCAATAAATATCTCTTGTCTATACACTTAAGAGAAAAAAATATCTTACCAAGAAACATGAAATCATGTATGTAACCCCCTGCCGTAATTATATCCAAAATACGCAATTAAAGTGAAATAGAGACCAATAAGAAACAAAACTACATTTTACAAACCCATCTACCAGACGGGGTTTTCATAAATACCTTTTGAAATCATTCATAACCTGGTCTCACATTCACATTCCGAATACAATTACTATACAAAGATAAATCACATTTAAATATATCAGAGTACGCAATATAATAATTCTAGCAATCCCGGTTCCATATATTAACTCAAGCTTTATAAGGCACATTCGCCCATACAAGCCCTCATATGGGGATTACACAAATCCTCTTAAATACATCTACAAATTTCGTATCCACATACATATATACACATCCAATTCCATGTACAAATACAAATCATCCCAATTATGATAACCCACTACCAACTCAATTATCCCGAAGGAAGCCTCGTCGCCCTTGATTGCTTGCCTCCCCCTCGAGCCTATTGCCCTGTCTACATGGTTAGTAGGGGAGGGTGAGATTCGAGAGAATCTCAGTAGGTAAACAATATCAATATGCATGTACGATAGATGTTTAATGCATGACATGCTTGCATTACACAACTCATGATAACACAATGACAATTTACAAGCTCAATGCTTCGAACAATATACCTATGGCCATAGCATAAATTGAAACATAGCTTCAAATTACACACAATTATGCAAAGCTAAGACATACACCAACATACTAACACATATATCAAATACAAGCAGAAGAGATATGTTCCCTACACTCTTTCCACGTAAGCTCCAGCTCCGGCTGCTCATGATCAGGGCGAACACCAAACCCTATAACCAAACAAGGACATAGGGTTAATCCCTTTTCCAATTCCTTAACTCTCAAACACTTAAGTTGGTTACCATTTAACACCTTTAGGTGACTAATCAAAGCCTAAACACATGCCTAAAGGCTTGGGAAACACTTGACCAAAGATCACCTTTTAAAAGTCCAAAATACTGATTTTTGGGGGTTGGCCGCGGCCCACAAATCCACTGGCCGCGGCCAAAAACTCCCAGAAACATTTGGGCCGCGGCCAAGAAAATCCAGTTTCTTGGCTGAACTTCCAAAAATCATAACTAATTCCACAAAAATCGAAATGAGGTGATCCCAAAGCCAAATGAAAGCTATTCAAGTCCTCTACACAGGAAAAATATTGTCCAATACTGGAAATCACCATATAAATACAGAATTCCCCAAAACTCAAGACTGTTCCAAAACAGTGTTTATTTTCGACCTCAAACTTTGGACAGCCATAACTCACAGAAGACAAAACGAAATGGCACAAATTATGTGTCCATTTTGAATCTTGGGATGTGAACTTTAAGACTGGAAAGTTTCATAATTTTCTGACATCCTTTGCCCAGTCAAAACGTCCATAACACCAGACTGCCCAGAACAGAACTTCAAGGAACAGATTTCTCAGTTTTGCACCAATGATTCCAATGGTTCCCAAATTCACACCAAATACCATTTCCACATAAATTTGCACAAGGAATCCATTGAAAACACCAAATCAATCAAATTCATATTACTTTGACATGTTTTCCCAATAATCATAACATGTCATCACACAATCACAACATAAACACACATTACCATTCCTTTCATTCCAAGTTCTCAAACCAATTCTAATGGCTCTATAACACATCAAGACACCAATTTCCACTCAAACACAAGGCAATTTATACATTTTGAAAATCACACAAAATCAGGGCAAAATTCCCAATTCACAATACTCAACCATAATTCTCAATACTTAGATCAAAAGGAAGCAAATGCTCACCTCTTTTGTAACACCCCAATTTTCGATTAAGGCCTAATGATAATTATTGAGAATAATTATCGGATTAAAGTGAAATTAATGTATATTGGTGACAATATTAATTTATATGTCATAATTGATGGAAAATTTAAAGGATGGAATTATTGGCTCTAAGTTGGTGATTAATGGGGAAATTAATTACTAACTAAAAGAAAAATGAGAAGTGTGATCAAATGGCTAATGGAAGGATTAGAGAGTTTAGTTGGTGACTAAGTGTGTGAGATGTAATACCTCGAATTTTGAGATTCAAGGCTAGAGAATAAGCCTGAAATAAGTGGATTGCTAAGCCCCGGTTTAGCAAGATCCCAAATTGTGATTAAGAGATAATGACTCCAAAAGTGGATGTGGTTAGTGATAAATAAACTCTTTTGGAGATTATGGTGTGAGTTGGCACCCGATGTGATTCGTATGTGCTGTGAGCAGCGCCAAAACCCTGTATTTAAATTCAATTATGGATTAACCTCTAAATTGACTTAAAATATAGGGGAGGGCACATTGTGAAAGAAAATGAATGAGAAAATGTGTTTGGTGGTGATTCAAGAGGAATTGTCATAATCAGGGGCAAAACGGTAAAGTTACTGACCAATTGGTCAGTTACCGAAGAGGAAACTCATTGGTAACTTCAAGATCAATGGTTAGGATTGATTTGTGCAAGAGATCAAGGGGTGGAATCCCATGTATGTGTGCCTTGGTGAGCTCATGGAGGTGTAACAAGATCTTGACACTTGGCACAATGTAAGCCCTTGGATTGGTCAAAAGTGTCAACACCTCTTCCCTCTTTCCTCTCCCTTTTAGGTCGGTTTTGGGGGCCTTTGAACTCCAAAATCTGATCCCTTTCTCTCTCATTTAGCAGCCATAAACGTCCAAGAGGAGGGAAGAAAGAGAAATCAAAAGGTGAGATTTTGGTTGGCTTCTTGCCCTCTAATGCTCAATTCATCTTCTATAAAGTTGTTCATAGTGATGAGAGCTTCATTGCTATGGTTTTAGATTTGTGAGAGAAGGTGTTTGAGAGCTTGAAGAATTTGGGAAGTGGAGGAATCAAAGAATTGGCATTGGGAAGAGGAAGAGGTGAGTATTTGATGACTATTGACCTAACTATTGTGGTTATTGGTTGAGTATTGTGAATTGAGGATTTTGCCCTGATTTTGTGGTATTTTCGTGTGGAATGTGAATGGTGGAATTGGATGTTGTTTTGTGTTGAAAATGGTGTCATGTTGTGGTATTTAATCATTGGAATTGGTTTGAATTGGATTGGACACAATGGTTGCAAAACTGGAAATTCTGTCCAGTGTGAATTCTGTTTGGGCAGTCTGATCGTGTGGACATTTTGACTGGGCAAATGATTTCAGAAAATTATGAAAATTTTTAGTCTTAAAGTTCACATCCCAAGCTTCAAAATGGACATATAATTTGTGCCATTTCGTTTTGGGAATTGGGAGTTATAGCTGTCCAAAGTTTGAGGTAAAAAATGAACACTGTTTTGGGACAGTCTTGAGTTTTGGGGAATTCTGTGTTTTTGTGGTGATTTCTAGTAAAGGCCAATATTTTTCCTGTGTAGAGGACTTGAATAGCTTTCATTTGGCTTTGGGATCACCTCATTTAGAATTTTTTGGAATTAGTTATGATTTTTGGAAGTTCAGCCAAGAAACTGGATTTTCTTGGCCGCGGCCCAAATGTTTCTGGGCAGTTTTTGGCCGCGGCCAGTGGATTTGTGGGCCGCAGCCAACCCCCAAAAAATCAGCATTTTGGACTTTTAAAAGGTGATCTTTGGTCAAGTCTTTCCCAAGCCTTTAGGCATGTGTTTAGGCTTTGATTAGCCACCTAAAGGTCATGAATGGTAATCAACTTTAAGTGATATGAAAGTAAGAGTTTGGAATAGAAAATAACCCTATGTCCTTGCTTTGGTTATAGGGTTGATATTCGCCCTGATCGTGGTTCGATATTCGCCTGGTCGTGAGTAAGCGATGCTGGAGCTTACGTGGAAAGACTAAGTGTAGGGAACATATCTCTTCTGCTTGTATTAGATATATGTGTTAATGTGTTGATGCATGTCTTAGCTTTGCATGGTTATTGTTATTGAAGCTATGTTTCAATTTATGCTATGGCCATTAGTATATTCTTTGAAGCATTGAGCTTACAGATTTGTCATCATGATAGTTATGTGATGCAAGCATGTCATGCATTAAATATTTATCGTACATGCATATTGATATTGTTTTCCTACTGAGATTCTCTAGAATCTCACCCTCCCCTACTAACCTTTCAGACAGGGTACTAGATCGATGATGGAGTAAGCAGACCAGGGCGATGAGGACTCCCTTCGAGTTGAAGATTCGGTAGTTGGTTATCATTATAGTAGGGGTGTGTATTTGTATAAATGGACGTGTTTACATGAATGTGGATGAGGATTTGTTATGTCTATGAGAAAGGTATGTGTAATCCCCACATGAGGGCTTGTATGGGCGAATGTGCCCTATAAAGCTTGAGTTAATATATGGAAACCGGGATTTCCGGGATTATTATATTGCGTACTCTGAAATATTTAAATGTGATTTATCTTTATGTAGTAATTGTATTCGAAATGTGAATGCGAGACCAGGTTATAAATGATTTTGAAAGGTGTTTTTGAAAACCCCATCATGTGATGGGTTAGTAAATGTTATTTGATTATTATTGGTCTCCATTTCATTTTAATCGCGTATTTCGAATATAATTACGAAAGGGGGTTACATGAGAGCTAATAGGAAAATGACATGTGGCAAAGTGGGTGTGAGAGGAAGATAAAGAAAAGTCAAATGGGATTAAAGAATGATTTCTCTCTCCTCTCTTCCCTCTTGTGCGCTGCAGAAGTATGGAGGGAGTATTGTCATCATTTGTTCTTCTTCTTCACTACTCCTCACTCCATCTCTCATCTCTCTCTTCTCTCTCCATTTTCTGGCGCCATTTTTGCAGCAAAGAGGAAGAAGAAAAGCTTGAAAAAGGTAAGGGAAATGTCTCCAAATGCTCAAACTTCCTTCTCTAATATTGATCCTTGAATGAAGAGCTTCATTTTGATGGTTGTAATGTGTTCATTGGTGTTAGTTTGTGACCTCAAGAGATTGTAAAAGTTGAAGAATCAAGAAATCTCTTTGGCAAAGTGAAAGAGGTGAGTGTTAACTCCCTTTTGATATATAGATTGTGGTTGTTGGTTGAGATTGATTTTCTGGAATTTTCTGCCCTATTTTTGAAAATTAGGGTCTTAATGAGTTTGGCATGTTGTGATCATGGAAATGGTATATTGTGATGTCTTTTGGACAAATGGATTGGTTTGAATCATTAAAAGTAAAGTTTGGGAACTTTGTGTTGGTTTTGGTGTATTGGTCAAAACAGGGCATGTGGTTAGATTGTGAATTTGATCATTTTGAGATTACCATTGGGTTCCTTGTGGAAAATTAAATGGGAATATGTTTGGTTAATGACTTTGGAGTCATTGGACACTTTGATAGAAAAGTTGGAAAATGCTGTCAATGTGAACTTTGTTTGGGCAGTTTATTTGTGTGGACGTTTTGAATAACCAAATGATTTCAGAAAATTGTGAAACTTTCCAGTCTTAAATTTCACATCCCAAGCTTCGAAATGGACATATATTTTGTGTCATTTCGTTTAGTATTCTGGAAGATATGGTTGTCCAAAGTTTGGGGATGGAAACAGAACTCTGTTCTGGAGTAGTGTTGAGGTTTGAGTGATTCTGTATTTTTGTGATGATTTGAAGTAATGAGCAATATTTTTCCTAGAGAAAGGACTTAAATACCTTTCATTTGGCTTTGGAATCACTCCGTTTCAATTTTTCGACAATTAGATATGATTTTTTGAAGTTCAGCCAAGAATCAGGAAATTTCTTGGCCGCAGCCCATGAGTGGCTGGCCGAGGCCAGTGACCTTCTGACCATATTTTGGCCACGGCCCAAGGAAGGGCTGGCCGTGGCCAACCCCTGTGTTCCAGCACTTTTAATTTTTGAAAAGAGATCTTCACCTTATTGTTTCCCAACCTTTTAGGGGTTTTATTAGAGGCATTTGTGGCTTCTTAAGGGTCATTATTGATAACCAAATCTAAGTGTTGAAGAGTCAATTAAGTATTGGAATAGAGAATAATGCTTCGTCCTTAATTATGACTTTAGGATTTGATATCTGCCCGGAGCATAGAAGGCCTGTGCCTGCTCAAAGAAGGAAAGACAAAGGTAGTGACATTTTATCCTATATCATGTGTATTGCATTGCTTGTTTGCATTAGTCATTGAATACAGTAAAAGTGAAGAGGACGTGGCGAAAGCCCGGACTCGATTACAGTGAAAGTGAAGGGGACGTGGCGAAAGCCCGGACTCGATTACAGTGAAAGTGAAGGGGACGTGGCGAAAGCCCGGACTCGATTATAGTGAAAGTGAAGGGGACGTGGTGAAAGCCCGGACTCGACTACTGATAAAGTGATGGGGTGTGGCGTAAGCCCGACCTCGTATATAGTGAAGGGAACGTGGCAAAAGCCCGGTCTCGAATATTGCTTGCTGCATTGTGATATATGTGACTTGCTTTGTATATATGCATCATATAAATAAACTGTTGCTACTGAGATTCTCTAGAATCTCATTCTTTCCAAATAACATTTTAGATAGGGCAAGTGGATCGAAAAGCAAGCAAGTGGCAAAGGACGATTAGGACTGCCAGCGGTAGTCTTAGCTATATATTTTGGTTTTATATTGAACTGGTTATCATTTTGGATAAATGTATACATATTGAATAGAATTGTAGTGGTATAGTTTTGTGTAATCCCCGGTATGGATACTGAGATGGGCAATGATGCCCTGTATAAACCTTTGGATTAATGTTATTATCCCGGGTGAACGTCGGGAATTGTGGTTACTCTGATATTGTATATGTAACAGACCAAACAAGCCATTTATTTTAATGAATGAAATGAATGGGGGTCCATTTGTACAGGTGTTTTAAAAAGTTTTTAGTTGTTCCGGATTTCTCATTCGATTATTAAATGTGATTAAACACTAATCCCGCCCTGATTATCGAAGGGAGTTTCATCTTCCACTTTCCCAAACCAATTTCTTGATTCTTCATCTTTCCACTTTTCCTCAAGCTATCAAACACCTCCAATCAAGAATCTAAAACCATAGAGATGAAGCTCTCATCACTATGAACAACATTAAAGAAAGGTGTTTAAGCATTAGAGGCCATTTAGAGCACCATACCTTGAATTTCTTCTTTCTCTTTCCACTTTGAGCTAAGCGAAAATGGAGAACAAGAGAGAGAGAGATGAAGATGCAGAGATGAAGTGAATGCAGATTTTGGAGAGCCCAAAAACGTCCAAATAGAGAGGAGAGGAGAGAGGGAAAAGGGTTGAACATTTGACCAAGATCCAAGGGCTCAAATTGTGACACTTGTCACACCCTTATTCCATCTCTATGAGTTCACATGAACCCACACACATGGGATTCTACCCACTTAATCTCTACACAAATCAATCTCAACCATTGATCTTGAAGTTATAATGAGTTTCCTCTTCGGTAACTGACCAATTGGTCGGTAACTTTACCATTTTGCCCCCGATTATGGAAATTCCTCTTGAATCACCATCAAATACATTTTCTCATTCATTTTCTTTCACAATGCACCCTCCCCTAAGTCAATTTAGATGTTAATCCATAATTGAACTTAAATACAG
This sequence comes from Inga laurina, assembly GCA_963855925.1. NCBI lineage: Eukaryota > Viridiplantae > Streptophyta > Magnoliopsida > Fabales > Fabaceae > Inga > Inga laurina. The sequence goes on from OY979713.1 coordinate 9,341,656, forward strand.
GGTTTCGGCGCTGCTCACAACACATACGAATCACATTCGACCGCCAAATCACATCATAGTCTCCAAAAGAGTTATTTATCACTAACCACATCCACTTTTGGAGTCATTATCTCTTAATCACAATTTGGGATCCTGCTAAACCAGGGCTTAGCAGTCCACTAATCTCAGGCTTATTCTCTAAGCTCAAGTCTCAGAATTCGGGGTATTACAATGTCACTTTATATAATGATTATTTTAGTTTCTATCCATTAGTATAAAGTATAAACCTCTGTGCTGCATACCTTCTGTCTGAGCATTTGTCTTCATAGTCTTATTGAATACTAACTTCTCTAATCCCTGCGTCCCTCACTAGAAGCTGCTAAGGGGTCATACTTAGAAAATCATAACTAAGCAGAAATAGATCTAGATACTGGAGACACCTTGGCTCAATTTATTAGCCAACAATTAACATTCAAACCTTAACCAAAATTCTACTTGTGGAAGTGAATTCATAGCTGTCAGAATTCAGAAGTGCGAAAACTAGTGTTCTAAACGGATATGAAAGAACAACAAACAGATACCTCAGATTGAGACCCCATTTCCCAGAAGAATTAAATAATTAAAATAAGCCAACTAGGTATCCAACTAGCCATTTTAGACTACAGGATAAAACTATCAATAGAATATAGATGACTTGAAATTGAATTCCTAGGCTCAACAAATTTCTACAATTCTAAGGATCCATTCTAATATCAAATACTTCAGTGTCAGATCCCTAGATTTTGCTTTCATTCCTAGACCTTTGTCAGGCCTATAGAAAGTATCCGTAATGTTTAGATACTGCATTGTGATTTGTGTTCAGAGTAAGATTAGTGCTATAAAAATACTCAAAAAGACAAGGTGCAGAAGTTAGAGGACTCAAGAGAGACTTACATGAGACACCATTTCTGGGAGCATAACCCTAATCTTCATAAATAGTGAAGCAAGCGATGTAATCCTCATTTCTCCGCCCAGAGGATGAAGACGAAGACGATGACGATGAACAAACAGAGCTACTCCTCTGAGAGAGAGCGAGGGACGAGTCTACGAGAACAAATCGTGAGAAGAAGAGAGGATTGAGATTCAGAAAGCAAGAACTAGGCGCGAGCAGAGGAAGGCAGATTCTTTTAGACCGGTTTCAGACAACAACTGGTCTAAAAACATCATATTTTAGACCGGGTGTTTCAAATAACCGGTCTTAAAAATAAGAAAAATTTTATTTTTTTTACTGTTTAACTTTTTAGATCGGTTCCTAATAACAACCGGTCTAAAAAGTTTGGTATTTTAGACCGGTTGGTCTAAATAATATATTTTAGACCTTATATTAAGGGAACCGGTCTTACAAGTTTTTCATAATTACAAAACTGCCACTGCCTATACTTTTTAGACCTTATCCGCTATAATCAGTCTAAATGTGATGGTCTAAAAGACATTTTTTGTACTAGTGAAGAGGAGGACATAAAGACAGGAGATAGTTAAGCTTTCCTGACTTACATGTATTTGATATGTGTATGCTGGTGTATTGGTGTGTGCTACTACTTTGATGAATTGTATGGAATATACATGAATGATTGAAGCTTTGTTTTTACTTATATTGTGGCCATAGGTATAATATGTAAAACATTGAGCATGCATATGTCATTATGTTGGCATAAATTTATGTAAGCAAGTATGTCATACACTAAGCATTCTCTTGCATGTATGTTAGCATTATTTGCTACTGAGATTCCCTCGAATCTCACTCTCCCTCCCCCAATCATATGGGTGCAGTGAGCACTGAAGAGGAATACATGAAGATATGCAAGAGGGAAATGCGATGGTGAATTAAAGATTAATATGTGATAATTGGTTATATGTAAATTATCACTGTATGTGAATACTTGTATAAACATGTTAAGTTGAATAGTGTCGTGGAATATGTATACAAGAATGAAAAAGCAATACGAGAGTTGACAGATTGCGCCTAAAATTCGATAGGCTAAATAAATGAGCAAAGAAACACTTTGATTGAATTAAAAGATAAGATAAGAATTGATGAGTAATAACAAAGTTGCAAACCACTAGAACACACTTCCGCAAGATTTTAAAATTTTCAGAAAAACCCACTCAATTATAGGTTCGAATCCTGTCTTGAAGTTCGGAATAGAAAGAGTTTTAAAAAAGAATATTGCTTAGTGGTTCAAATTCATTACGTAAAACTCATCAAGTTGATTATAGAAACAAGATTACATTTGATGTTATTAGAGTAGAGATTCTGGCAATAGAATTGTTTGCTCAGAGCTAATGGTTCAGTCAGAACAAAAGGTTCTAACTATAGGCTATATTCTCTACTCATGTGACCAATATAGTAATCCTTTGTTAGTGCTACTGTAATTGGAAGTTACAGGTAGTAGAGGAAACTAAGGAATTAGATCACCTTTGTCAATTAAGCAACCTGCCAAAGGAAGGGCCAGAGCTGTGTTAGGGGAAGAATCGGAGTAGCAGTGATATATACCCCGACGAAGTGGGTTTAGGCTTCAGTGATAGTAAGTTAATGACGGAAGAATCTTCTGCCTCAGGGATTGAGGCTCTAAAGATAGATGACGTAATACAGGATTTAGATTCTGTTGCTAACTCTAGAGTTTCTACTATTAAATTGAAATATGATTTAGAACCCCCCTATGTTATAAAAATACATAGAGGGGAAGTACTAAGAAGTTGGTACTATTTGTACTTCCCTGTGAGGTCAGTATTTAGCATTTTTAGGAAGGTTGACGTGTTATATTGGTATTGAGGTATGTATGAGATACCGATGCCTAGTGATATATGGATTTGAGCCAATACTAGTTCCCCAAGTTTTATGAAAACTCCATGGTTAAGTGTGCTTAGACAAGAGTAATCTTGGGATAGGTAACCCCCTGGGAAGTTAAGTTGGTATGGTTATGGAGATTTAAGGAATAGTGATTGCCTTAGGGCTTGTTTGGTTGGAGGGGAGGGGATGAAAAATAAGCCCATCCCCTTGTTTGGTGTGAAAAATTAGAGGGGAGCAACTCTAAAGAAGGGGTTGCAAATCCCTCTCATCCCCTCATTTTTATTCCCTCTAAATTGGGGAGGTTTTCGATGGGATGAAAAATGAGCACCTCCCCTTCCATTCCCTCCTTTTGAACCAAACAAGCCCTTAAGGTTTCTCCATGATTAATGATCATCTTAGTTAGATGAATTGTATTTGAAGGCATACAGGTATGATAGAAAGTATAGAATTGGAAGAGGCTGGGAACTGGTACAAAAATATGCAGTGTTCTAGGTCTTACCATATATTATAAAGGAGATATCCTGACTCCTAAATCACCTTGCCATTGATAGAGCTCATGTGAATAAATGAATGAGTTATGTTAGTGAGATGATGTCCATGAGAGGAGCTTCAAGAGCTGTAGAAGAGATTAAAATTCACACTGGTATTAATGATCCTAGATCCTAGTGCAGCTGGTATGGTTTGCAGTGATGCGACCAAAGTGGTTGTAGTGATGCGACCAAGTGGTTGTAGTGATGCAACCTATGAGGTTTGCAAGTGAAGCGACCTATAAAGGTTGCAATGTAATGGGTATATAGGATTAGGATGTGCCCTAGTATAGTAGGGCAGAATGGTGGTAGATGCCTCTTGACAGCTAAAGTCTCACAAGATAGAATACTCCACTAATGAATTCAAGCTAGCAGCGATTTTGTTTGATTTGAAAGAATGTTGATCTAAATATGCCTTTATGATATCAAGGGATGAGATAGAATTAGAACCTCGTGAACAATATTTGAATTGATTTGAACGATTTGAGGTATTAGGATATGGTACAGATATATCTGAGGTTTCTTGAGGTTGCTAGTTGCTAGTCTAGCATAGGGAAAGATCTTGATCATAGAATATTCCCCTAGAAAAAATGAAAGAAAGTTTATTCCCTAATAGAATACAGTGATAGAAAGAACAAGAAAAGCCGCCGCCACTACAGAAGGGACTTTTAACGACCATTTTTATGCCCTTTAGAAGACTTTTTTCAGGGGGATGTTTATGTGGGTGTCGTTGAAAATTCAAGAAAAGACAACTATTGTTAAATAGTAGTAGTATTAGAGATACAATGACTGTTTTGTGTAAAACAGTCGTTTTAACTATAGGTTTTTATTTTATTTTAAGTTTTACTCCTTACAACCACCAATGCCATTGGAAAAGCACTAACCTAGACAATTACATTTTGAATCTTCAAAATTCTATCATGACATATAGCATATATATCATCATAACATCATTTCAATGTTCAAACTTCAACTTTCAATGTAAATCATGACAATCAATTGGCCAAAGAGATGACATGCTTCCATGAAATCTCTATGCTTCATTATCATTTTCCAAAGTGTTCTCTAATAATGCCTTAACAAATTCAAAGACTCATAAATAAGAAATTTGGAAAAGTATTTGAATATGCAAACTTATATAGCACTGTACAAAACTACTACACTATGTAAAAAAACCTTTACACATCATCACCCCTCTATGCGTTCTAAAAGATGTCTTGACAAAAGGTCTCAGATCAAATTAATGTCTTTGATTATGTAGGGGTCCTAATCACCAAAAATCTATGTGCAAAATGGAGAATATGTTAACATAAATCAATAAATTGAATGAAATAACTAACAATTCAATTACAAGAAAAGAAATGAAATTCAATTGAGAATCAATAAATGATCACCTGTTCAAAATTAGTAGTAAGGCCACTTAAAGTGATGTTATACATATTTAGTATAACATAGAAGCCGCACTCAATTTTCTCTGCTTGCCGAGGGCACTATACATCAAAAGTAAGCGGTAAAAAAGAATAAAGGCCTATGTAAAGCAATAGTCAATCGAAGAACTTGAATGTAAAGAACTTACCTTTGGCTGGAACCACTTTGTTGGACCAATTTTACCTTCACGCTTCCCACCCATTATATAATATGTCTTCAGTGTACTGTAATAATTAAAATGTGATAAACAGAAGACATTAAAACAATTGAGTAAACTCAAAAATCAATGACTGACAAACAAATTAACTTACGTGTTAAAAATATTTTTGATATCTCCGTCTGGCTTGTGACTCAATGAGTCAAACCAAAAGATAACGTTAATCGAGGGGCAAGGAACACAAAGACTCCAATGATAACTATAATCACATATATAGATTAAAATGAGGTTAATAACATGATACTTCTTAGCAAAGTGAATGTGTATAAATCTATCAAATTAAGTTACTTGCCCTTCAACAATTGGTGCTAGATAACAAGGCAGCTGAGTCTCACCTATTGTATAACCTACATAGCTCATCCGATCTTCCAACCTATGGTTATTACACCGTGACATATTGCCAGGACATAAGAAGCCATACGTAGTGCTGAGCTCTTGTTCAATACACATTTTGTGGAAGCAGCTACCACAAAAATGAAATGAGAAATGACTTAGTAAATATAGAAACCTAAAACTGCTAAATATCAGTGCATTAATTAAAGTTAAAAATTATAAATAAACTCACATGATTGTAAATGTGACCCATCCTATGTCTATCTCCTATGTTTAACTCTGACATCAGTATATATTAGGTCTACCCAAATAGATTTAAGAGCCTTGGAACTATAAGCCTCAAAGATAGCAACATTTCCTATAAGGTATAAAACCATGGTGTGGGGGTTTCCCAAACATGCACTAAGGCTTAACCACCTAGAATAATTGTTTAGCATATGGAGGTATTAAACAAAAAACTTTTAATCAGGTTTTATCTCCCAAAATTCAACAATAACAATGATAATAAACTATTTATTTATATATATAAGAGCTGGCATTTTTCACCCTCTCTGTTTCAACATTACAGCAGCATCTATTCCTAGCAAGTTCTATACTTTCTAACTTCCGTTTGCTAACTAAGCCTTATAGACAATAGCAAAAATGGATGCCTATTCATGATTATTTTGTAACATTATATCAACATGGCAAACCAGAGGAAATTATTTTCAATAACTGACCCAGAATTAAACAATCACCATGTAATGATTGATTTTGCCTAAATGAACTTTAAAGGCAGGAAGAGGCTTATGGGGCTTACTTATATTAGATTATAGTGTTACATGTGGAATCTTGCCTCCCACAATGGAGAGTGATAGAGCTATAGAATACATAATAATATTTTGATATGTTTAAAGTAATGGCACAAAAGGTGGCCCAAAAGAAAAGGTTCAAAAGATATTATATTTATAAAATCATTTAAAATTAGTTTCATTTTCATTCTATTTTGTGGACCAACCAAGCATAGACATCAAATTCAACTATTTACGACCTCAATTCAATTATTTATGACTTTAGACATATACATAAAATTGTGTAAACGATTGGAAAAAAGGGTTAGCAAAATATATATAATAAGTGAGAAAGACAGAAAAATATAGTTAAAATGAACTAATTAATCACTGTAATGTGCCTAGAACCCAGTCTGGGATTAAATTTTATAATAAAATGATTTACATAGCCTCTAATTTAAAATATGAAAAATGAAAAAAAAAATGAAATGATAATAATAGTTTGACTAATAATAGTTTAACAACCTTAACTTATCAAAAGAAAACAACGCGATGAGATCTGTCTATATAGAGGCATATAACTCTATATTTTGATACCCAAGCAAACCCTTATCACTGGATATTCTGAATAATTAGTGAAAGTGACTAATTATGGTTTTGGGGTAATGAATCTAGGGGTCAGGTCACAAAAAATGAAAGCAAAACTAAATCTCTTCTCCTTTAAAATAGCAATTCCATCAGCTATTGTCTTTTAGATTTTTCTTTTTAAAATTACAAAGATAGAACATAATATATGCAAGCATTAAAATTTAATTTCCACAAAGATAGAATAGAACATGCCAAGAATGTACAAGCTAAGAGGGGATTCGGGGAATTACTAGGAAAAAGAAGGGAGTGGAGTACCAACGAGACCAAACTCAGAAGTCGTTGGTGCAGGTGTGAACTGACAGAGAAGCAGGAAGTCGTAGGGGCAGAGAGGCAGGATGTGATAAAGGTGGCTGATGGGGTGGAGAGGGGGCCAAAGAATGATATCTGAGAGACCCAAGGAGAATTGAGTGAAGGCGCGACAAACCAAATATAAATGATAGAGTGCTGTAAGGTGGGACGGGGCGGGAAAGGGAAAGTAGAAAGCTTAGAAGTGCGCACAGGGGAATTAATTTAGCATGTTTCAATGACTATTAATGAAAACAATCGTTGAAAGCAAGCTTTCAACGATTGTTTTCTCAAGAACAAGTATTGAAACGTTAGCCTCAATTTCATAGATGCCTTCTGATGCTTGTCTACTACTGTTATTTGAAAATAGTCGTTAATTATACTCTTTGTAGTAGTGCATGGTTTATGGTCTCATAGTCGAGACAAAGAATAGAATGCACAAGTGGCTTATGAATTCCCCGTATGGCATAGGTAGATTACCGGGTATGGAAAGTTGAATTTGTAAATATGCTTGGAGCTAGACTGATATCTAAAGTCCATATAGAATGACCTTAGATGAGATGACAAAATTAAAGAAAGCGGGTTATAGAATTGCTAGAGAAGAGGGACTTTATGGGCTTTGGGTTTTCATTACAGTGGTACTTACATTGAGAAGTAGCTAACCGAAGAAGGCTATCTACGGAGGGGTTGACCAATAAAAGGTTGAGTGAAGCATTGTAGAGTGGAGCTATTGGGACGTCAACTTTCGAGAATGGTGCATTGTAATGAAGCCCAACACGGGAGAGTTCCCCTAAAAAGGAAGGGTTTGTATGACCCAGTGTATCGCCATGGGGTGCTTTAGTGCTTTTTGTTGATAGAAAAATAGAAGAGTGACTAAGGCAAAACAAACTCAACGAGATAGAGAAAGTCAAGCAACTCTTGCTCTCATGTCTTATGTAATGATTCTGCATGTATGTGTTTACCATAGAGTATATTCATGTTATGAATATATGGTGGGTAGTAAGACCTATTGGACCAGTGTGTCCTTAGGCCGTAAGACCTTCTGTGCAATCAAAATTTAAGATTTTGGCCAGTGACTCGATGCATGAGATTCTAAGAATGACCCAATGCATTAGATTTCTAGCAGTATCCTGAAGAGGTTATAAAGGCTGAGAAATGATGGGACAGTTCGTCCCAAGGTAGTAAGACCCATAAGTGCAAGTTGCAGAGGGAGTTACCCTGGGCACGTATACAATTCTGGCTCTGGAATTGGTAAAAGAATCCAGATCCAACTCTATCTCATTAGTCTGCTGTTGATTGTTGTCCCCTACTAATGAGCTAACTGATGATGCCAGTCTAGGATGAAGGTCGAAATTGGCCTTAGTCGCACCCGCTTCCTTAGGGTTCACAAACATCCTTGCACTATCCTCAGTCTGGTATGTAGTACTTATTGCTCGTCAGGTATTTGTTGACTCTCTGGGGACTAGTTCACATATAGTGGTGATCCACTCCTCTGATGCCTCCTATCGTGCATATTTCCTGCTACCTTATAACCAAGATCATATCAGTACACTATTGTGCTACTACAAGAACCGCTTGCTCTGATGCCAAAATTGTCAAACCTCTTTAATATTTTGACATTTATCAGAGTATTAACGCCCAATTAATAGCCAAATAGAAATAGCATAAACATACTAAAATAAAGTACTTCATTATGTTATAGGAATCCTTATAGGGTTTGTACATAATATTTATAAAACCCATACTTACATAAAAACTATAGATAGCTAACACTATTGCTTGCTTGGACAGATCCGGGATCTTTAGTTGCTGGCATTTACTTCCTTGCCCTTAGAGCCGTTATCTCTCGCTAAATAAATTTTTAAATGTTTGGAAAGGGGTGAGATTCATATAAATATGAGTAGTAACACACAATCAATCATATAAAATGTGATAAATAAACAAGCAATGTGTAACCCCCTGACTTTAAACACGTAATTATAATTCGATAACACATATTTAAATCGGATTAGAGACCATTGGATGCTTTAACCTCGTTTTAAACTTTCTGTCTCATAGTAAAATTTTTACAAAACTTTCAAAACCCTTTTTCCCATCCAGGTCTCAATTTCAATATTCGAATATAATTACCTGTGCACTTAATATACATTCAATCATATCAGAGTGTATAACCGCATCCCCGGCAACTCCCAGATTCTATGCATAAAAACCTGAAGGTTTATAAGTATACACTAGGGGATTACACAACCAAAATCGAATGTAGTATTCCTGATTCAGAATATACAGTAATCCCGAGTTCAAAATACATAACCAACATTTCCAATTCAACTATATACCCCCAAGGGTCCTAGTTGCTCCGGGTTGGCCGCTTCTCCTTTGAGCCACACGCCCTGTCTGAAATGTTAGTCATAGGAAAGAATGAGATTCGAGAGAATCTCAGTAGTAACAAACCACTCACACAATGCATAAACACAAAGCATGTACATAAATCACAAACAGCAACAGCAGCAGCAATTCATAGATACATGGTTTTCACCACAAATGATAGCACTCACGGCTGTATACACAATACGACAGCTCTTGCTGTAATCAACATCACGACAGCTTACACTGTAATCACAATAACGACAGGTTACGCTGTAAACGACAGCTTGTGCTGTAAACGACAGCTTGCGCTGTAAACGACAGCTATCACCAGCTGTAACAGTAGCAGCATCAGAAATCATCATAAAACAGTGATACAACACACATACAGTGCATTACACAAAGTATAAGAGAGAGAGAGTCACTACCTTGTCCTTTCCTGACGTCCTTCGGCGCAGTTGGCTCCCGAGGGCGGCAAATATCGAATCCTACAATTCCAAATGCACCATTTAGACACTTCCATAGTGTTACTTGGGGTTATATGAGTCTATAATGAAAATTTACAAAAATACCCCCGGGGACCCCGCCTGGGCCCGCCGTACCCGGTCCGGTTGTACTTTTCCTGAAATTCTAATCTGGGCTATCCTAACATATTTCCGCCCAAGGAATCCATTTTCGGACTCGGAATTATCAAATTCAATGTTAAATTACAAATTTACCCTTGGCAGCCCCACTTTAAGGGTTTTAGGGGCGTTTTCGTAATTATGCTTTTTCGGCCTTTTCCGAAAAAGTGACCAACTGTAACCCCACCTAATTTTCGCCCTTGAACTCAATGGAACCATCAAATCATTGAAAATCCAACTCTAAGACCCATTTCTAGAGCTGACCAAAATTTATGAGTTCTCCAGGGAAAATCGGGGTTTTACGATTTCGGCTCCGTAAACGTGTTCATTTCTACTCCTAACCACTTTATTAACCATTACATTAGGTTACAACTAACATTAAGACACAATTTGGGCAGCATAACCCCTAGGCCATAACATTTCCAAACTTTAAAACCAATGGCAATCCGGCGAAATTTCACCGATTAAATTGCCCACAACAGCCAGAATAAGCAATATACGAAAGTTTGGAAGTTACCTCAAGCTCCTAATAGCTTCTCCTTGACTTGGCTGAAAACCCTAGCCTCTTGAACACCAAATTTGCTTCTCAACACCTTAAATAACATAGAAGAGAAGCTTAGGAACAAGGTTATACGCGTTAGGAGCTAGATCGTCGGAGAAATCGGCTTACCTTGGGAGATTTCTCCTCTTTCTCTCTCTAAGAGCTCTCAAACGTCTCTCTCTCTTTTCAGCTGAAACTCACGACAGAAAATGAGAGCTGAAGAAGATGAGAACATATTTAATTCCATGCTGATGTCATCTTTTATTGAGATGATGTCATAATTCCCATTTTCGGATTTTCTGGCAGATTTTCTGCCCAAACTTTGAAAAATCATAACTAATTCTAGAAAACTCAAAATGAGGTGATTCCAAATCCAAATGAAAGATATTTAAGTCCTCTTCATAGGAAAAATATTGTCCATTACTAAAAATCACCACACAATTCCAGAATTACATAAAACTCATCACTGCCCCAAAACAGAGTTCAGTTTCCATCCTAAACTTTGAACAGTTATATCTCCTAATTCACAAAACGAAATGGAACAGATTATATGTCCATTTTGAAGCTTGAGATGTGAACTATAAGACTGGAAAGTTTCAGAATTTTTAGACACCATTTGGTCATTCAAAACGTTCACACAAACGGACTGCCTAGAATAGAATTTCATTGGACAGAATTTTAGATTTTGCATCTTTGCTTCCATTGGTTCCATTTTCATACCAAACATCATTGCCACATAAATTTTCACAAGGAAGCCATTGGAATCATTAAAATATCCAAATTCCCATCACACATTCTTCAAAAGTGTTTATTCAACAATAATTACATCCATTTTTGAAGTCATTAGCCCTTAATCACTTTTTGGGATATTACACAATGCACCATATAATGTAACAAAACAAATATATCGAAAACATGTCTGTTTATTCGGCATTAGGATCAAATGACTGTTTGTCCCTACTGGGCATACTGTGTACACTATTTAGGATCAAATGATAGTTTGATCCTTACTTGTTGTAATGTTCGGAAGCAAATAACTGTCTTTTTGTACTTATCTCACTACCTCAGCTGGGTCCCACTTGGCTTGATGGTACTTATGCTTTTCCCACCAGGTGGTACTTGTGTTTTTCTCACACCACAGATAGGTTTTGTAACAAATAATTCATATCATAGAATATGGCAACACAAAGCATATAAACAATCACAAGTGTATGAAATATAGAGTTAATACTTGAAATCCTTTCCAATAGCCTAACTACTTTGGGCTAATGATTCATGGTTCGACTTGGGCAAATGTCAAATCCTAAAGTTTCAAATTTATAATAAATGAGTTATTACTTATTCATGTCTCATTTCTAAATTCATATAGTTGGTTATCTCTACCAAAACGCATAATTACCAAAATAGCCTTAGGAATCCGGTCTAATTTCCCTTTTTACCTGGTATAAATATACTTTATCAAAAATTATGATCTAGGCTATTACTACACAAATTTGTATGTAGAATCCATTTTTTTTCTTCAGTTTTGCCAAAATTAAACTCCTTTTCCCAATTTACTCTTTGCAGCCACAGATGTTAGGGTTTTAGGGATAAAATTGTCATTTCACACCCTAAAGCCTTTATACTTCATTTTTCATATGTTCCCTTCATAATTTTTCATTCTAAACACGATTGGAACATCAAATCCATTAAATTCCAGCCCAAACACAGAAAAATACTCAAGCCAAAATTCAAGAAAAAATTGGAAAAATTGGAGTTTCATGATTTCATTCAACAAAACACCTTCTTTTCACCCTAATTCACTTCTTAAATGCTTTAATTACACTTTCCACATGATTCATCAAAATTTGGACAACACCTCCCCTTCTTAGGGTTTATGCCTCCCAAATCGCAAAATCATGATAACCAAGCCAAACAATCAACAAATCACCAACAACAACCATGAATCAACAAGTAAAACAAGGTTTCTTGAATTACCTCTTGATTCTCTGTTCTTTCCTTTGAAAACCGTCCCCTCTCCTTCTTGTTCTCCTTGATTTTCTTCTTGCTTCATGTGATTTCAAGAAGTATAGGAGGATTTGAAAAAGGTTTACAAGGATTTAGAGACAAGAACAAGTGAGTTTTGCTTGCAAACTTACCTAGGTTTGTTTCTTGAATCCTTGCATCTTCTTTTGCTCTTTCTCTTCTTCAAGATGTTGCTCTCTCTCTTCTCTCTCTATTTGGCCAAAATTTTGGCCCCTTGGAAGTGTCTAAGAGCTTCTTGAAATATCTCCTTCCACCTCCTTAAAATAATAATATTTAATGGAACTTTTGCACATGTCTTGAATATTTTATTCCTTCTTTTCCACTTGTTTCGATAAGCTTCCGCTTGGTTCCATAATTATAAAGAAGTAAGAGGCTTCTTAATTTATTAGCCAAATGACCATTTTGCCCTTACATTTCTTCAATTTTTGAATTAAGAGTTGACGTCCTTCTTCGCTTTTTTATTCTTGGCCAAAAATTTCATATTACATTGGGTCAAGAATTGTGCTCTTCCTTTCTCCATTTTGGGCTACAAAATTAGGCCTTTAAGAAGACAAAAGTTGAACTTTTATGTCTCAACTTATCCAAATTTCATGTAATATCTACTTCTAATATCTTTCTATTTCAAGTGCACAAAAACCCCACCATTATATTCCATTTAATGTAACAAATGTACAAGGAATGTTGGTGAACAAAATTTAGGATATTACAGCCTTCCGTCCTAATAAAATTTCATCTAAGAAATTTGCTATATGAACATATTCATAAATTTTAGGTAACATCTTCGCATGTCTTCATCCATTTACCAGGTAGCCTAGGAGATAATTGTTAGATATGATTAGTTTTGATGATGTCAAATATAGATGCCAAATATTAAGAGCAAAAATTTTGCATAATATACTTATCTTCTATATTTACTGACTACTATGTTTAATGTGAAATATATTGTAGAATAGTCAAGAAAAGGAAGAAGATATCTAGTTGGGTTATGGAGAATTACCATCAAGAGGAAAATTAAGAAGCAAGAGATTGAAGAAAGAAGAACTTGCAAGATCTAACGGGAATATGAAAATTCAAGCTCTTAGATTTGATATTGGAAGTCTTGATAATCAAATGGAAGTTGGAATGACTCAATTCAAAGTTAAAAAACCCAATATGGAAGCTTTTCCATGTTCAACTGAGTAAAATTTCAATATCACTCGAGCGATACTTCATTTTCACTTGAGTGGTAGCTCCAGAAGTGAATTTTTTATGATTCACTCGAGTGAATTGAAGGATCACTCGAGTGAATATCAAATTTTAGTATACTCTGTGGTACTCTATTTTCTTTCAGCATAAGTGAGGTTAAGTAAGTTTGTCATATCTCCCAAACCACAACTCCAATTGAGGTGAAACCTGATTCATAAGAAACTAGACCTTCAATGTGTCACTTTGAAACCAAGATCATAGTAAAAGGAGCTCGATGAAAGAGATATGAATTTTGAAAATGACACTCAAAATCAACACCGTATTTCAGAATAGGTTTGATATTTTGGACATATCTCTCAAACTAAAAGTCCAATTGAGATGAAACATTTTTCATAGGAAACTAGACTTAAAAGATATTTTTATGGATTGGTCCTATGTCAAATTTGAAGTTATATATGAAGCTTTATGCCTTCTGGAAGTTGATGCTTGAGAATTCAAACACTATCCAGAACAACAGTCATTATTTGGATCATAACTTTTGGAATCCAATGTATTTGGGATTGATTCTTGTTACGCATGTAAATGATTTATTAAAAAATGCAAGTGTACAATGTCATAAACAAATAATACAGAGGTGAGTAGAGTATCATTCCCATAACGATTGATCACTAAGTACCAAAATTAGTAATCTTAATTCTATTTAATTGATTGATTAGTTGGTGATTGAGAGTACAAAATAAAAATGATTAAATATGAATGCAATTAATATGAAAACAACTATGAGAAAAAGCTCTAGGGATTAGATTTCACTTAGCAAATTTTGGATTGAATCACCTATATATTCTAATCCAATTTATTCCACATGATTGATAGTCAAGTTTCCCTTAGTTGATTACTAGCCTCTTCCAAGGTCAAACAATTTTATAATTAATTGCTAATCCAATATATCCCTATATGAATTAAAGCAATTAATCATGCATTAAGATTTGTAGAACTCATCAAGACTACACAATCCATATGAATATATTCCTATTTCATTTGCATGTTATGGTTTTAATTATAGGATCTACTCACATGCATCTCTTTTCGGTCTCAACATGCATATTGAAATCATTTAAAAGATGGCCAATCAATTGAAAGCATTAAGAACAATAATCAAATAAATTAAAACTAGATTTAACAAGTTAAGATTCATTCTGTCATTAGTAAGCTACATCATCACACTAGGAAAATGGAAATTTAGCTAATGAAGAAATTAAAAAAACCAAATAAATTGAAAAATTTATAAGTACTGCATAAAAATTAATTATTAAATTGTAAATCATAAAGATACAACTACAAAATGAATGAAAATGGAAAAATCTAGCCTTCCATATAGTAGCTAAAACCTTCCATGTAGGTGGGAACCTATACCATCTATAAAGGAGGCATGCAAGAAGCAATACCGTGCATGAAATTTAACTCTAAGATGGTGTGTCCTCCTTGTGTTTTAAAGCTTTGCAAGAAATTCCTCTATGTTAACTTGAAGTGAAAATGATGAAAACTAAAATTTTTGATGCAGTGTAGTATGCATCAGTGAGTAGGAAAGAAAAATTAATGAGTAAGGAAAAGAAGTTTTGGGTTGCCTCCTAAATAGCTGCCTTTCTTTAATGTCTTTAGCTAGACAAAAACCAAACCAATTGACTTTTTTTTTGTGTGTTAGGAGGAAGGCTTACCTGTTGGTTCTTCAAATGTGATGATAGTTTTCAAAGTATTGAGTTTACCATTATTATACTCCTTTAGCCTTTGCCTATTCACTTTGAATTTTTTATCACCATCTTGAATCTCCATGGTTCTATATAGCTATACTTGAATCATAGCACAAGGTTCGGACTACCTTGATTTCAGCTTTCCCGGAAAGAGCTTTAACCTTGAGTTATATAAAAGCATTTTTTGTCTCAGTGTGAACTCTTTCCTCAAAAGTTTTCTATCATGCCGCATTTTTGTCTTTTCTTTGTATAACTTAGCATTTTCATAAGCTTGTTGTTTGAATTCTTCGAGCTCATTGAGTTGTAGAAGTCTCTTCTCAGTAGCTGCCTTTAAGTCAAATTTAAGGCTTTTATTGCCAATATGCTTTGTGCTCCATTTCTACTGGAAGATGGCATACTTTTCTGTAGACCAATTGATATGGGAATGTACCAATTAGTGTCTTGAAAGCAATTCTATAAGCTCAAAGTGCATAATCTAATTTCCTTGCCCAATCCTTTTTATTGGAATTCACCATCTTGTCTATAATCCATTTCAGTTCTCTGTTTGAGATTTCCATTTACCTGCTAGTTTGTGGATGATATGGAGTTGCATCCTTATGAGTTACTCCATATTTAACTAACATTGATTGAAGCTATTGATTGCAAAAAGGCCTTCCTCCATCACTTATAATAGTTCTAGGCACTCTAAATCTTGTAAAAATATTCTTCTTTAAAAACTTCACAACCACTTGAGAGTCATTTATAGGAAAAGCAGCTACTTCAACCTACTTGGAGACATAGTCAACAGCCATTAAAATAAACTAATTGCTAAATGATGATGGAAAGGGCCCCATAAAATCGATCCCCTATACATTAAAAGCTCAACTTATAATATGTTAGTTAAAGGGGCTTCCAGTCTCTTTGAGACATTTCCCTTTCTTTGACATCTGCCATAGGTTGTCACAATTCTATGGGAGTGTTTGAAGAGTATTGGCTAGTAAAACCCAGATTGAAAGACTTTAGTTGCTATTCTATTTGCTCCAAAATGACCACCATATGGGGATGAATGACAGTGATTTAAGATGCTGGCCATTTCTTCTTCAGGAACATATTACCTGATAATTAGATCTAGACATTGTTTATATAAAAAAGATCCTCCCAAAGGTAATACCTTATATTAGCTAGAAACTGCTTCTTTTGCACTTTAGAAAGTTTATAAGGCACTACTTCACTTGTCAAATAATTTACAAAATCAACATACCAAGGGGCAGGTTGTGATTGCATGACAAAAAAGTTGCTCATCTGGGAAATTCTCCTTGATTGGTGATTCTCTCTTTTATTCAGATGACTCTAACCAAGAAAGATGATTTGCAATGAGATTCTTAGTCCCTTTTTTATCTTTGATTCCTAAGTCAAATTCTTGTAGCAGAAATATCCATCTGATCAATCTAGGCTTAGCATTTTTCTTCTCAATCAAGTATTTGATTGTTGAGTGGTCCGTCTAGACGATGACTTTTGACCCAATTAAGTAGGCACAGAATTTGTCGAATGCAAAAACTATTGTTAAAAGCTCCTTTTCTATTGTTGCATAATTCAACTGTGCATCTTAGAGTGTCCTTCTAGCAAAATAGATGGCTTAAAATAGCTCTAACTGCATAATCACTTACATCACGCATCATTTCAAATGGAAGGTTCCAATCTAGAGCTATGATAACTGGTGTAGAAGTCAAGTTACTCTTTAGAGTTCAAAAAGCTGATAAACATTCCTCATTAAACATAGAGGGAGTGTCTTTCTCTAATATCGTGCAAAGTGGCTTGTGATTTTTCAGAAGTCCTTGATGAATCTTCTATAGAAGCCCGTATGTCCTAAAATACTCTAAATACCCTTAATTGAGGAGGGACGTGGTAGCCTTTCAATTGTTTCAATCTTGGCTCAGTCCACTTCAATGCCTTGATAAGATACCTTGTGACCCAGTACGATTCCTTCTTTCACTATGAAATGACATTTCTCCTAATTTACAACCAAATTTGTCTCTACACAATGTTGCAAGACTTTTGCTAGATTTAAAAGAAAATGATCATATGATTCTCTTAAAATTGAGAAATCATCCATGAACACCTTAATGAACTTTTCCACGATATCTAACAAGATTGCCATTATGCTCCTTTGAAATGTTGTTGGTGCATTACATAAACCAAATGGCATCTTTCTAAAGGCAAATGTACCATATGGACATGTAAAAGTTATTTTCTATTGATCTTCCAGTGCAATTGTAATTTGATTATATCCTGTGTACCTGTCCATAAAACAATAATAGGCTTTCCTAGATAGTTTGTCAAGCATCTGGTCCATAAATGGTAGAGGGAAGTGATCTTTTCTAGTAGCTTTATTGTACTTTCTATAGTCGATGCACACTCTCCAGCCAGTCACCGTTCGTTGTGGAAACAGTTCATTTTTCTCATTAGGCACCATTGTCATTCCACCTTTCTTTAGCACAAGTTAAACTGGACTTACCTATTGACTATCAAAGATTCAATAGATTATACCATCATCCAGCCACTTTATTACCTCCTTTCTCACCACCTCTTTCATATTTGGATTGAGTCTTCTCTTGTGCTCAACTAATGGCTTGTAGTCTTCTCTGGTGCTCAACTAATGGCTTGTAGAGGGAAGTGATATTTTCTAGTAGCTTTATTGTACTTTCTATAGTCGATACACACTCTCCAGCCAGTCACCGTTTGTTGTGGAAACAGTTCATTTTTCTCATTAGGCACCATTGTCATTCCACCTTTCTTTAGCACAAGTTAAATTGGACTTACCTATTGACTATCAAAGATTCAATAGATTATACCATCATCCAGCCACTTTATTACCTCCTTTCTCACCACCTCTATCATATTTGGATTGAGTCTTCTCTGGTGCTCAACTAATGGCTTGTAGTTATCTTTTATTAGGATCTTATGCATACAAAGTGAAGGACTAATTTCTCTTATATCAGCTATTGACCATCCAAATGCTGTTTTATACTCCCTTTGAACTCTTAATAACTTTTCTTCATTATCAGGAGTTAGAGCTATAGAGACAATTACTAATAATGTTGAATTTCCTCCTAGATAAGCATATTTTAAGTAGGATGGTAGTGTTTTCAACTCCAGTACTGTGGGTTCCTTTATTGATGGTACCGGCTTACTTGGCCTTTTCCCAAATCTTCAAATGATTTCTTGATAAAAATTGGGGGATTTGCTTCAAGGTTTTGATACATCTTTAAATTGGGGAATAGTAGATTTTGATACATCTACCATTCCTATTGCTAATGGTTGATCTATGCAGATTTTGTTCACTATGTCTTTTGTGTAGTTGGTCAATGTATCTACTCTGTAACAGGTGTCACCTTCATTTAGAAAGGGCAAAATCTTAAAAATGTTAAAAGATACTTGATTATCTTGAACTCGCAAGGTTAACTTTCCCTGTTGCACATCTATTAAAGTTCTCCCAGTTGCTAGGAATGGCCTTCCAAGAATGATAGGAATGTCTTGGTCTTCTTCTATGTCAAGTATTATGAAATCAGTTGGAAATATGAGTTTATCCACCTTCACCAGAACATCTTCAAAGACACCCCTCCAATGTTTTATTGATCGATCAGTTATAAGTAATAAAACTGTGGTAGGTTTCACCTCTCCAAGACTAAGTTTTTTGTAGAAAAATAGAGGCATGAGATTTACACTTGCTCCTAGGTCATAAAGTGCTCTTTTAAAGTGATATTGACCTATGGTGCAATGTATGCAAAAGCTTCCTGGATCTTTCAACTTTGGTGGTAAATTCTTTTGTAGAATAGCATTGCACTCCTCAATAAGTGCAATTGTCTCAAATTCCTCAAGCTTACACTTATTTGAGAGAATATCCTTCATGAATTTTGCATAACTGAGCATTTCGGCAATAACGTTTGCAGAAGGAATGTTGATATATAACTTTTTGAAAACCTCCAGAAACTTTCCACACTGCTTGTTTAGCTTTGCCTTCACAAGTCTCTGAGGCTATGAAACTGGTAGTACATATGGAGGAGGGTTATCTAGAAAGTCGATTCTTGTTGATAGCTCATCATCCTCTTTAGGTTTCTGTGCTTCCTCATTCTATTCTTCTCCTCTTTCCTTCTTTTCTCCATAATTTTTCTTTTTAATTACAGGATCTTTCAATTCTTTCCCACTTCTTAGTGCAACGACCTTTACATGCTCTATTGGGTTTCTTTCGGTGTCACTTGGTAGAGTTCTTATTGTCTGGAATTCAGCATATATGGAAATTGGCCTATTTGGATCACTAAGTTCTTTATTAAGGCTTCTTGGCTTTTAAGTGTTGCGTCAGTCCTAGCCATAAATTGAGATGTATTCATGGTTAGTTGAGCCTGTGCATCTTCTGCATTCACTTTCTACTATGATGGATTTAGTGGTTGAAGAGCTTATTGCTGGTAGTTTCCTTACAGCTTGAAAAATTTTAATTATTCCTCCAACCAAAGTTTGGATGATTTTGCCAACTTGGATTGTAAGTGTTTGATAATGGGTCATTTCCTTAATTTCTTATGTAATTAACTTGCTCTATCATAAATGGGTGTCCTTCTTGACATTGCATGCTCACATGAGATCGTCTGCACTGATCATAGGTTTCAGTAGGAATGTTGATTACATTTCCTTGGGTTGTCAATGAGCTCACTTGCTTAGATATATATATATATATATATATATATATATGCAACTTGATAAGACAAAGTTGTAAGGAAATCCAGCTTGTGCACTCCAAATGCTTTCTTTGATATGTTACATTCAGAAGGCCATTGGTATGCATTGGCTGCCATCTTCTCAAGTAAGTTGTAGGCATCATCTAGACTTTTTCCTATTAAAGATCCTCTAACTACAGTATCGACAAGAACTTTGGAGGTGTGCGTCATCCCATTATAGAAAGTTTGTAGTTGCCACCAATCTAGTAACTCACGATGAGGACATCTCCTTAGCAACTCCTTGTATCTCTCCCAGGCCTCATAAAGGCTTTCTAGTTCATGTTGGGTAAATGAGGCAATTTTATTCCTCAATTTAGCAGTTTTACCTAAAGGAAAGTATTTTGCCAAAATTTCTGCTCCAAGGCATTCCATATAGTTATGCTTTCCACTGGTAGCGAGTGTAACTAGCTTTTAGTGTAACCCCTTGCCTTGATTAGCGTAATTATGATTTACTCATAATTAAAATAGATTAGAGACCGTTGAATAGTTTAAACTCATTTCAACTTCCTACTTATGGTAGGGTTTTCACAAAATTTTTCAAAAACTTTTCCCTATCCTAGTCTCAATTTCAAAACTCGAATATAATTACTTGTGCAGTTAATTTACATTTATTCTATCAGAGTGTATAATCAAATCCCTGGCAACTCCCGGGGTCTATACATATATAAACTAAGGGGTTATAAGTCTCAACTAGGGGATTACATAACCAAAATCAAATATAATATTTACATATCAAAATATACAGTAATCCCAAGTTCAACAGTAGATAACCAACATCCCCAAAATCAAATATACCCTAGAGGGGTCCTAATTGCTCCAGGTTGCCCGCTTCTCCTTAGAGCCACTTGCCTTGTCTAAAATGTTAGTCATTGGAAAGAATAATATTCAAAAGAATCCCAGTAGTAACAAATCACTCACACAGTGTATAAACACATAGCATATATGATCATGTTAAGCAGCATCACAATGTATCATGGCTCATGCCACAAACGACAGCACTCATGGTTGTAAACTCTATGCGTCAGCTTTCACTGCGATCTCTATGTATCACAAAGTATCACTATGCGTCAGCTTTCGCTGCGATCTCAAAGCATCACAATGTATCACAAAGTATTCTCAATACATGACAAACATACATATAATGTTTCACACACAGTATAAGAGAAAGAGTCATTACCTCATTCTTTCCTAATGTTCTTCAGTGCCGTGGGTTCTCGAGGGCGGCAGATGTCAAATCCTATAAACCAAGTTAGGGACCACCCGTCAATATCTTTTCCAAGTTCTTAATTTCGTAGTACATTAAGTTGGTTATCATTTAAACTCTTTAGGTGGCTATTATAGGCCTAAACATATGCCAAAAGGGTTGGGAGAATGATAGAGCTCAATATTTATATCTTTTTATTAATTAATCTTAGGCTTTTGTGGGACTTAATTGAATACTTTGGGCATAATCAAGTGTTAGTGTGAGAGTTTAGTGAAAGAACAATTTGGAAGTTAAAGTGGTTAAATTGTTATATTTTTAATTAATATTTGTTATTCCCATTATTCTTTAATTGTGAGCAAAAGATATTACCTTTGTGAATATAATTTTGTAGGTGATGATGTGGCATAACTTGAGTGGTCAAGTTCAAAGATGTTATTTTGGAGCTTAATGAAGGACAAAAGTGGAACATCACAAGTGCAGAATTTATTTTCATATTTTTTCTAAGAGGAGGTTAAATGAGTAAGGGCCTTGTTTGGTGGTTGCAATTTTGTGTCCAATGCCAAAACAGATTTTTATCTTTTATCCAAACAAGGCACAACTCACATTTTAACCTAAAGACAATGGAAGAAGCAAAGGGTGGGGACCATTGTTTTTTTGTGAGAGTGGCGGCTAAATTGGGAGAATTGAAGAGAACCGACTTGAAGAATCAGAAGTTGTTGAACCGTGAGGGAATTATTGAAGACAAGAAGGGAGTGAGCCGAATTGATTAATTAAAGGCAGCTGGACCGAGTTGCAAGGGCAGGGAATAAAAGAAAAGAAGAACCGAAAGCAAAGACAATGAAAGTAGCCGAAATAATTGACCAAGGAGAAGAGTGGACCGAAGTGAGTAATGGAAGAATCAAATGAGAGCTAAACCGAATGATTATTAGGAAGAGAGGTTGCAGCCGAAATTGTTGACCAGTTGGAATTAAAAAAGCTTGTTGAACCAATGGGAAAGCTGGACTGAGAGGGTTGAAGAAAGGAGGGCACGATGGAATGAAGGATGTGTGGCGGCTGGAGTGTGGATGGGAGAAAAAGGAACACACGAAATAAAAAGAGAGACAACCGAATGAATGAATGGAAGGGAGAGTGCGGCTGTGGCGGCTTGGTGTGAAAAGGGGAGAATAAAGAAAAGGAGCAGCACCGAATAGATGAGAAAAGGAAGCACATAATTGAAATATAGCGTGAAGAGCAATCGGTGGCTGCTGTAACTTCAATGGCTATTCTCCTTTTCTTTCATCAAGTTTCCTTTTCCTCTTCCATGAGTAGCTAAGCCTTGGTGATTTCCTTGAGTTGGGTAATGGTTTGAGCTTCTAAACTTCAATGGAATTTCTTTAAGCTCTCTTTTTAGTTCATGATTATGTAGCTTGGTTAAGTATGTAATTGTGATCTAGATTGTTATGCCAAGTGAATAAACTTGGTGGTTGAGCTAGGAGTTGATTAATTAAGCTTTGTATGAGACATATTAGGAGTTGGTTGAATTGTTTATTCCAACTTGGTTAAGTAGAATTAAATGATTAAACGGAATGCTTTGAACTTTTGTAATGGTAATTACAAGCTAGAATTGGAAGTTGATTATTCATCTCCTTGAGTCTGATTTATTAGGTGGTATTCATTTAATTGCTTCAGTTGAATGAATTAAATGCTTATTGCAAGTATGGAGCTAGTGGTAGCTTAGTTCCATCCTTTTGGCTCATTATGGAATTCAAATCATTAGCAAACAAGGAAGACTAAAACCTCAACTCAAGAGAATCCTATTTTATCATTATATTAGTTAATTAAATTTATCTCGTTGTTAGTGTTAATTTCAATTCCTTTTGCTTCTTTGTTTTAGAGACCGCAAAAAAAATACAAAAATATTGCTTTAGCTTAGATTACTTCATTAGCTTAAGAATGCATTTCCTCCAAATGATTTTTCACAACTTTAAGGTTTTTATCACTTTACTATTTAGAAACTTAGAAATTAATCTCCTCACAAGAACGACCTAGGTTGAGCTACTACGCTACATTTTCAAACCTAGATTTATTTTGTGAACTCACACGACATAGGTTCATCAGAGAAACTATCCCGAAGATACCTTTTTTGAAAAAAGAACACTAATTTTGGGCTGACTCACTCAAGTGAAGAAGGCCTCAATCAAGTGTTAGCCCCAATTGCACTCGAGTCCGAGCGAGTGAGACACAGAAAGTGTGTACTCGAGAGCACCAACACTCCTTAGAGTGGTCAGTTCACTCGAGCACAGACACAAGCACTCGAGTGATGGTACTTTAGTCACCCGAGTCCCATTGAGTGAGGTGCAAGAAGTGACAACCCAAGAGCAAATACAACTCTCAGGTGACAAGTGCACTTGAGACTTGAGTACTAGCCCTAGCACTCGAGTGACTTCCCAATGCTTGCGAGTGCCCATACACACTCTTGACCATTTGCCTGCGAGTGATAACTTGAGACATACACCCATAGTGCTACATGGACATGCACTCGAGTGATAACATATGCCACTCGTAGATACACAAGTTCGTTTGTGATTTCTACCTAAAGACTTAACCAAAACACCGAAAATTTCATACTGCACTCGAGTAAGATCCTTCCTCACTCGAGTGAGGCTTATCAGAAGCCAGATCGCAGCAACTAAAATGGTTTTCCAGATTTACCAAAACTAGCTCCTATGATTCCAGAACTTATACCAAAACTTATTCCCCTCTAAAATTCCATAAGAAACCTATTGGTAAACTCAAAACAACCAAAATCTTACCACAATGACACATTCAACACTTTTAACCACATTACAACCAAAATCACCTAATGATCAAACTTCCTCTTTTCAATCCAACCCAAAACTATGGACCCCAAAACACAATTTGGCATTTATTCCACCACATTATACTACTCAATCCATGCATTTCAAATTTAAGCCAAAATCAGGGCAATACTACAAAATTCTCAAAGCTTAACTAATGACAAAGATAATCATACCAAAGTGCACTGTAATTGCCACGTCCCCTTCACTTTCACTGTAATCGAGTCTGGGCTTTCGCCACGTCCTCTTCACTTTCACTATATTCAATGACTAATGCAAACAAGAAATGCAATACACATGATATAGGATAAAGTATCACTACCTTTGTCTTTCCTTCCTTGAGCAGGCACAGGCCTTCTATGCTCCGGGCAAATATCAAATCCTAAAGTCATAATTAAGGACGAAACATTATTCTCTATTCCAACACTCAATTGACTCTTCAACACTTAGATTTGGTTATCAATAATGACCCTTAAGAAGCCACAAATGCCTCTAATAAAACCCCTAAAAGGTTGGGAAACAATAGGTTGAAGATCTCTTTTCAAAAACTTAAAGTGCTGGAACACAGGGGTTGGCCACGGCCAGCCCTTCCTTGGGCCTCGACCAGCCACCCATGGGCAGCGGCCAGAATCAAGGCAGAAAGGTTTGGGCCACGGCCAGCCACTCATGGGCCGCGGCCAATAAATTTCCTAATTCTTGGCTGAACTTCAAAAAATCATATCTAATTGTAGAAAAATCAAAACGGAGTGATTCCAAAGCCAAATGAAAGGTATTTAAGTCCTTTTTCTAGGACAAATATGGCTCATTACTTCAAATCATCACAAAACTACAGAATCACCCAAAACTCAACACTACTCTAGAACAGAGTTCTATTTCCATCCCCAAACTTTGGACAAACATATCTCCCAAAATAATAAATAAAATGACACAAAATATATGTCCATTTCGAAGCTTGCGATGTGAACTTTAAGACTGGAAATTTTCACAATTTTCTGAAATCATTTGGTTATTCAAAACGTCCACACAAATAAACTGCCCAGACAGAGTTCACATTGACAGCATTTTCCAACTTTTCTACCAAAGTGTCCAATGACTCCAAAATCATTAACCAAACATATTCTCATACAATTTTCCACAAGGAACACAATGGTAAGCTCAAAATGACCAAATTCACAATCTAACCACATGCCCTGTTTTGACCAATACACCAAAACCAACACAAAGTTCCCAAACTTTACTTTTAATGATTCAAACCAATCCATTTGTCCAAAAGACATCACAATATACCATTTTCATGATCACAATATGCCAAACTCATTAAGACCCTAATTTTTGAAAATAGGGCAGAAAATTCTAGAAAATCAATCTCAACCAACAACCACAATCTATATATCAAAAGGGAGTTAACACTCACCTCTTTCACTTTGCCAAAGGGATTTCTTGATTCTTCAACTTTCACAATCTCTTGAGGTCACAAACTAACACCAATGAACACATTACAACCATCAAAATGAAGCTCTTCATTCAAGGATCAATATTAGAGAAGGAAGTTTGAGCAATGGAAGCCATTTTCCTTACCTTTTCAAAGCTTTTCTTCATTCCCTTTGCTGCAAAAATGGCGCCAGAAAATAGAGAGAGAAGAGAGAGATGAGAGATGGAGTGAGAAGTAGTGAAGAAGAAGAACAAATGATGACAATACTCCCTCCATACTTCTGCAGCGCACAAGAGGGAAGAGAGGAGAGAGAAATTCATTCTTTAATCCCATTTGACTTTTCTTTATCTTCCTCTCACACCCACTTTGCCACATGTCATTTTCCTATTAGCTCTCACACACTTAGTCACCAATTAAACTCTCTAATCCTTCCATTAGCCATTTAATCACACTTCTCATTTTTCTTTTAGTTAGTAATTAATTTCCCCATTAATCACCAACTTAGAGCCAATAATTCCATCCTTTAAATTTTCCATCAATTATGACATACAAATTAATATTGTCACCAATATACATTAATTTCACTTTAATCCGATAATTATCCTCAATAATTATCATTAGGTCTTAATCGAAAATTGGGGTGTTACAATAAAGCCCTTACTATTATGAACAACTTTAGAACACAAGATTTGGGCTAAAGAGATCATTTCCAAAGTCAAAAACTCACCTTTGCTTTTCTCTTTCTTGGCTAGTTCAGCGAAAATGGAGGAGATGAGAGAGAGAATGAGATGAGAATGATGATGACAGATTTTTCCCCATTTCCCATGCTTCAACCGACTTGAAGAGGAGAGGGAAGAGAAAATGAGTTTGAAAATTTGACCTTATCCCATGGTCAACAACTTGCCACATGTCAACATTTTATTCTCCCTACCATGGATTCACATAGACTTGCATGCGTAGGATTCCGCCTCTCCCTTTTCAATCCTAGCCATTGATCTCAATTACCAAGGAGTTTCCTCTTCAGTAATTGACCAATCGGTCGGTAATTTATCATTTTGCCCCTAATTATCACATTGTTTACTCAACCATTAACCCGCACATTTTGTATCACATTGCACATCATATACTTCACAAGTGCTTAATTAACATTAATTACATCACTTTGAAGTTATAAATCCTTAATTATAATTTAGGATATTACACTTAGCCTTATCCTTGAGTGAAAAAGGGAAAAGTCGAAGTCTAATAGCATCATCAGTAACACAATTATGCTTGAATGTATCACATATTTCTAGAAAGTTGGCTATATGTGTGTTAAGATCTTCTGTTGGTAAACCACCAAACTGATTTGCCTGCACCATCTGGATAATTGGAGGCTTAATTTCAAAATTGTTAGCTACTACTAGTGGTTTTCTGATTCCAGACTTTGTCCCTATGACTGTTGGTGTTGCATAGTCACGGAGTGTTTTGGTATTTGTTGTTTCTCCCCCCGTACTTGCCATCAGATTTCTTAGGATTCAAGTAGACTGCTTTCAAACACTTCAATTTCTTCAACAAGTTCTCTTGATCTCAGAATCAAAAGGTTTTATTTCAGTCTCCTTTGATCTGGTCATGCATTAATCAAAAGCCTGAAAAGACACATAGGACACCAAAAAGAAAAACAAATGTAATATAAAGACCAAATTAGTATTAAAATTACTTGGTATTGATATTAATGACAACAATCCTCGACAACGACGCCAAAAACATGTTACGTGTGTAAATGATTTATTAAAAAGTGCAAGTGTGCACTGTCGTAAACAAGTAATACAGAGGTGAGTAGATTATTGTTCCCCCGAGGATTGATCACTAAGTACCAAAATTGGTAATCTTAATTTTATTTAGTTGATTGATTAGTTGGTATTGAGAGTAGAAAATAAAAATGAATAAATATGAATGCAATTAATATGAAACAATTATGAGAAATAACCCTAGGGATTAGATTTCCCTTAGCAAATTTCATATTGCATCGCCTATCTATTCCAATTTATTTCACATGGTTGATAGTTCAGTTTCCCTTATTTGATTACTAGCCTCTTCCAAGGTCAATCAATTCTATAATTAATTGCTAATCCAATATATCCCTATATGAATTAATGCAATTAATCATGTATTAAGGTTTATAGAACTCATTAAGACTACACAACCCATATGATATTTCTATTTCATATGTAGGTTATTGTTTTAATTATAGGATCTACACAAATGCATCACCTTCCGGTCTCAACATCTATATTGAAATCATTCAAAAGATGTTCAATCAATCGAAAACATTAAGAACAATAATCAAAACTCAATCATGAATTCACAATTAAAATCAGATTTAATAAGTTAAGATTCAATCCATCATTAGTGTAACACCCCAAATTTTATATTCACCAAATATATTGTAATTATTTGGGAAACTCAATAAAATGGTGAATATTCATGAATTTGGAATTTATGAATTTTATAAATGTTTAATTTCACGAGAAATTGGGCAAAAATGAATATGGAATTAATTTGGGTGATTTAAAAAGCCCAATATTAAGGTCCAAAAATGAAGACATATTAGAGAAAATATTTGGTCCACAAATAGATAGAAATTGGCCAAAGAAAAATAAGAGAAGAAATTGGATTAGAAAGGTATTAGCGAAATCGTAATTTTGCCAAATTATAACAAAATTAATTATTTTCCGATTAATTGAAGATAATTTCAATTAATTAAGGAAAATAAAAGGAAAAATATATTTAGAATGTTTTGGTCAATTTAATATGAATTTATGGAAAATTTGAGAAAAAATGCAATTTTGACCAAAATTGAGAGTTTACGTGTATACGTAACTGAAATAAGTTGTGCAGCCAATTGAGACCATGGGGAGGGACCCCTAGGTGTCTCCTACATGTGGCATAAATAAGAAAATATTGGTTGCACATGATGGCATGGTTACATGAAAGTAGGAATTTATGTAATAAAAATTAGGTTTGGAATTGTTGGAAAATTCCATAAATCATTAAAATGATATATGATATTATACTATATCATTCTCATATTCTTCATTCAGCATTTCATGCAAAAAATAGCAGCTGAAAGAGAGAGAGAGATAGAGAGAGAACATTCAGATTTTTAGAGAGAGAAAGGAGAAGAAATCTCACAAGGTAAGCCGATTTCTCTGACGATTTAGCTCCTAACGCGTATAACTCCGACCCTAAGCTACTCCTATTTGTTCTTTAAGGTTTGGAAGCTCAAGATCTGTTGTGGAACACCTAGGGTTTTTAGCCATATTTGGGAAAAGCTTGTGGGATTTTGAGGTAACTTCCAAACCTTCGTATATTAACTATTTTGGTTGTTATAGGCAATTTAATCGGTGAAATTTCACCGGATTGCCGTTGGTTTTAAATTTTGGAAATTGAGTTGCCTAAGGGTTACGCTGCCCAATTTTGGTCCAAATGGTAGTTATAACATAATGTAATAGTTAATTAAGTGGCTAGGAGTAGAAAGAAATGCGTTTACGAAGCTGAAATCGTAAAACCCCGATTTTCCCCGGAGAACTCAAAAATTTCAGCTAGCTTTAGAAATGGGTCTTAGAGTTGGATTTTCAATGATTTGATGGTTCCATTGAGTTTAAGAGTGAAAATTAGGTAGGGTTATAGCTAGTCACTTTTTCGGAAAAGGCTGAAAAAGCATAATTACGAAAACGTCCCTAAAACCCTTAAAGTGGGGCTGCCAAGGGTAGATTTATAATTTGATATTGAATTCGATAATTCTGAGTTTGGAAATGGATTCTTTGAGCGGAAATATGATAGGATAGGGCAGGTTAGAATTTTAGGGAAAAGTGCAACCTGACCGGGTACGGTAGGCCCGGGTCGGGTGTAACCCCCTCCGCAATTATATCCGAAATACAACATTAGAGTGAAATAAAAACCAATAATTATCAAAATTCATTTACCTTCCCCATCCTTAAGATAGGTTTTTCACAAATACATTTCGAAATCAAAAACTTTAACCTGGTCTCACATTCACGTTTCGAATACAATTACTTCGTGAAGATAATTAACATTCATAATATATCAGAGTGCACAATAACAATCCCGGCAATTCCGGGTTCATATCTTCACTAAAGGTTCATGGGCACATACGCCTTTTACAATACCTCAATGGGGGATTACACAAATTTCATTCCCAATACATAGCCAAATACACCATCATAACATATACAACCATATATTCATTCTAACATATACAACTCTAAGTACATTCAAATCAACTACCATTATCCCAAATGGCAACGATAACCACTACCAAGTCCAAATGCCCATAAGGGATTATTGCCGCCCCTAGTCGCTTGCTCCTTCCTCGAGCCACTTATCCTGTCTAAAATGTTGGTAGGGGAAGGTGAGATTCTAGAGAATCCCAGTAGAAAACAGATACCACTATGCATGTAAGATAAGTGTTTAATGCATGACATGCTTGCATCACAATAACTCATGTTCACATAATGATATATCCGCATGCTCAATGTTTCAACAACATACTCATGGCCATAGCATAAATAGAAACAGAGCTTCAATCATTCATATATATTTCACATAATCAAGCAAAGCAATAACATGCATCAATACACAAACACAAATATCAATACATGCAGGGGAGGTAAGTTCCCTACCCTTATTCTTTCCACGTATGCTCCAGCGTCAGCTACTCACATCCAAGCGGATATCAAATCATGATCAGGGTAAATACCCAACCCTATAACCAAATCAAGAACATATGGTCATTCTCTTTTCCAAATTCTCACTTTCATAACACTTAGATTTGGTTATCATAATTGACCCTTAAGAGGCCACAAATGCCTCTAATCAAAGCCCTAAAAGATTGGGAAACAATAGGTTAAAGGTCACTTTTCGAAAACACAAAGTGCTGGAACACAGGGTTGGGCCGTGGCCAGTCCTTCCTTGGGCTGCGGCCCAAATATGGTCAGAAGGCCATGGGCTGCGGCCCGCCACTCATGGGCTGCGGCCTGAATCAGGCCAGAAAGGTTTGGGCCGCGGCTAGCCACTCCTGGGCCGCGGCCAAGAAATTTCCTGACTCTTGGCTGAACTTCGAAAATTCATAACTAATCCTAGAAAAATCAAAACGGAGTGATTCCAAAGCCAAATGAAAGGTATATGAGTCCTCTTTCAAGGAAAAATATAGCCCTTCACTGGAAATTACTACACAATTCCAGAATTACATAACACTTATCACTGCCCCCAAAACAGAGTTCTGTTTCAATCCCAAACTTTGGACAACCATATCTCACAGAATTCTAAACGAAATGACACAAAATATATGTCCATTTTGAAGCTTAGGATGTGAAATTTAAGACTGGAAAGTTTCACAATTTTCTGAAATCATTTGGTCATTCAAAACGCTCATCCAAACTTACTGCACAAAACAGAGCTCAAACCAGACAACTTTCCAACTTTTCCCAAGTGATCCATATGAACCCAAAATCAATAACCAAGCTCATTCCCACACAAAATCACTCAAGGAATCCAATGGGAATGTCAAAATCACCAAAATCCTATTCCATTATCATGCTTTGGTTTTGGGTAACATTAAACACTAAACTTTCAAAATCTCCAAACTTAACAATTTCAAACCCAATCAAATCTATCTATCCCAAATGCATTCCAACATACAAATTCCATATCAAACACATACCAAACTCTCAATGGCCCTCATTTTCAAAAATGGCCCAAGAATTCCAGAAATTCAAGGCCTAACCAATGGCCACAAAACTTATATGAGAAGGAAGCTTTCACTCACCTTAACAACTTTCCTAAAGGCACTTCATGATTCTCCAACTTGTACATTTTCGTGATTCCTCAAATCACCACCAATAGAGAAACTACAACCATAGGATGAAAGCTCTTAGCTCAAGGAACAATATTAATGAAGAGCATTTTGGCATTTGAGGCCATTTGCTTACCTCAAAATCTAGCTTTTCCTTTCTCTTTCTTGGCCAACAATGGCTGCACAAGAGAAAGAAGAGAGAGAACGTGAGAGAGAGAAGGAAGAGAGGTGAAGAAGATGAAGAATGAATAAAAAATCTGCCCCACCCCCTTCACATGCGCATGAGAGAGAGAGAAAAGAGGGAAAATGAATAAAATAAATGGTGCTTTGACTTTTCCAACACCCTCTCTCATCCTAACCACTTGCCACATGTCTCCACCTCATTGGCTCTCATAAAGCAAGTAACCAATTTAGTTACTCTAACCACTTCATTAGTCATTTAATTTCACATCTCATGCCCTCTTAATTAGTAATTAATCTCTTCCATTAATCACTAATTTAGAGCCATTCTTTCAATTTTCCCAACAGGTATGGCATATTAATTAATATAGCCACCAAACCCATAATTATTCCACTTTAATTCGATAATTATCCTCAATAATTACCATTAGCCTTTAATAAAAAATTGGGGTGTTACATCGGGTCCCTGGGGGCTTTTTTGTAAATTTTTATTATAGACCATATAACCCCAAGAAACACTATGGAAGTGTCTAAATGGTGCATTTGGAATTGTAGGATTTGACAATTGCCTTGATCATGAACGACCTGTGCTAGAGCACATTCGGAAAGAACCAGGTAGTGACTCTCTCTCTTATACTATGTGTAATGCACTGTATGTGTGTTGTATCACTATTTTGTGATGATTTCTGATGTCATTGCAGTTACAGCTAGTGATAGCTATCATTTAGAGTGCAAGCTGTCTTTATTGTCATTACAGCGTAAGCTGTGGCATATGTATACAGCCATGAGTGCTGTCATTTATGGTGAAAGCCATGTATCTTTGTGTTGTTGTTGTTGTTGCTATTGTGATTTACTTACATGCTATGTGCTTATATATTGTATGAGTGGAATGTTACTACTGAGATTCTTTTAAATCTCATTCTTTCCATTAACTGACCTACAGATAGGGCAAGTGACTCTAAAGGGAAGCAAATAACCAAGAGCGGCTAGGACTCCTTAATGATCTTTAATGTTGGTTTTTGGTTATCCAATTTGATTTGGGATTATTATATATATATGGAATGATTTTGTGTAATCTCATATACAGGAAACTATAAGCCTTAGTGTATACAGATGTATTTGAAACCCGAGGGTTGCCAGGATTTTGTTGTACACTCTGATATATATGGATGCGATTGAACTGCGTAGAGTAATTTGATTCGGAAGATGAATCTGAGACCATGTTGAACAAATTTTAGAAAAATAAATTTAAGAAAAACATATCCATTGTCTCTAATTCATTTAAATTATGCATTTTTGAATCTTAATTACTATTATCAAGGCAGGGGGTTACATTTGTGGTATCACAGCTATAATTCCTGGCAAGGGTAAAGTTTGCTAGGATAATTCCCTTAGTCTGGTCTTAGTGATAGAACATAATTGTGAATGGTTGTTGTATATACCTATATACTCTTTGCAATTGTGAGTATATATGACATTTGTGAACATATGTGTATACCTTATTTGTGTTATTGATAGGGTGAGTTATTTGTAGAATGAAGAAAACAACAAAAGGTCACCCCAAAGTATAGTAAGTAAACCTCGAAGTGGAGGTGGTCAATGACAATCCACCGGACCTTATGCAAGAACTGATGGGTCTGAGTAAAGATCATAGGGATATTATTGCTGAGTTGAGAGAAGAACTCAGAGAAGAAAAAGCTAAATGGCATGAGGGTCGGGGTCAGTCCACATAGGAAGAGACCCAAGAAGAGACACCACCAGAAGAAACTGCAGAAGGATCGGCACGACCACTAGAATCACGTCCTCATACTAGACTAAACCAAGAATCACACGAGGTTCCAGTTAGAGAAGAAAGGGATCTTCCATATTGGGTTTCAAGATTTTGCAAGCACTTACCTCCGGTGTTCAAAGGGAGGTTTGATCCCTAAGCAGTCGAATACTAGTTGAACAGGCTGGAAAAGATCTTTGAGGTCCTTAAGTGGCCGGATGAGGTGAAGGCACGATTGGCAATATACAAGCTTGAGGGAGATACAGATCGTTGGTGGTGGAATATTGCCTTAACGTTGAGAAATAGAAATGTGCTACTGACCTGGGAACTATTTCAGCAACAATTCAATGAGAAGTACTTTCCCAAGTCGGTGCTGCTCAAGAAGGAGATTGAATTCCTTTCCATTAAGCAGGGTGACACGGAGACCTTCGATGACTACCTATCTCGTTTCATCCGGCTATCCAGGTATTCCTCATTTCTATGAAAAATGGATGATGAGGAGTAGAGTTCAGAAATGTTGATTCGTGGGTTGAGGCAAGAGTTGAGAAAGAGGTTAGCCACCCATCGATTTACTGAATTTAGCAAGGCAGTTGAGGAATGCTGGATCACTGAGAATAATTTGAGAGACTTGTATCCGGCCAAGGCTACCAGCAACCACAATAAACCCAGTAAGGGTAATAGTTCCCAGAAGCGGAAGGGTTAGGGATTCTCTTCATCCAAGGGCAGTGGTAAAAAGTCCTATCAATTTGAGAGTCATAAACAGTAGAGAGCTCCTACATTGTGGATATGCCCTCGTTGTAACCAGTCACATCATAGCAAAACTTGTGTGGGTTTGGTGATATATTTTAACTGCAAGCAGCCCGGGCATATTTCAAGTGAATGCAAACGGCCCCAACTAGAGCAGAGAGTAAGGACTCAGGGGAGAGTATTCACCATAACACACGAGGAAGCTCGGAAGTCCCCTGATCTGATTCAAGGTAATATAGTTCTCAATGGTAACTTGTTACAAGCGTTATTTGATTCGGGTACAAGTTACTCTTTCATTGCTTATGATTGTGTTAAATGCCTGGGCATGCATGTGCATAAGTTGCCATTTGATCTGATTGTCTCAAACCCGATGGGTGTCAAAGCCTTGACCACTGAAGCTTGTTTAAATTGCGTTATAATTGTGGGGGGGCACCAATCCGTTGTGGATTTGATTTGTCTGCCACTTTATCAATTAGAAGTCATTTTGGGTTTTGATTGGTTAATGGTAAATAATGTGTTGCTTGATTGTAGAAACAAGAGGA
Organism: Inga laurina; assembly: GCA_963855925.1. NCBI lineage: Eukaryota > Viridiplantae > Streptophyta > Magnoliopsida > Fabales > Fabaceae > Inga > Inga laurina. The sequence continues at coordinate 9,376,474 of OY979713.1, forward strand.
TAATGTATCTTGCTTCTCAAAGTGTTAAGGATGTGAATGCCAGTATGAATTTCCTCTCGACGGCTAAAGCTGAGAAGTACTTGAAGAAGGGTTGTCAGGGGTATATGGTGTTCTTTTCTGTACAAGGAGAAATTGAAGAAACTTTGAGTAGTATACCCGTGGTACGAGAATTTCCTGAGGTATTTCCGGATGGTCTTAGTGGATTGCCTCATGAACGGGAAGTTCAATTCCCAATCGAGATTAAGCCAGGAGCTGGTTCTATATCAAAGGCCCCATACCACATGGCCTCAAATGAAATGGCAGAATTGAAGAAGCAAATTGAAGACTTGCTTGAGAAAGGGTTCATTAGACCTAGTGTGTCACCGTGGGGAGCTCCAGTGTTATTCGTTAAAAAGAAAGACGGAAGTCTACATTTGTGTGTTGATTATAGAGAGTTAAACAAGATTACCATCAAGAACAAGCACCCTTTCCCAAGAATCGATGACCTTTTAGATCAACTATCTGGGACGTGTGTGTTTTTGAAGATTGATCTAAGGTTAGGAAATCATCGCTACGTATGAAAGCAAAAGATGTTCCAAAAATTGCTTTCAAAATGAGGTGTGGGCATTATGAGTTTCTGTGATGCCATTTGGGCTAACCAATGCACCTGCGATATTCATGGATTACATGAACCATATCTTTTAACAGTATATGGATCAGTTTGTTGTTCTATTTATTGATGATATTTTGATATACTCCAAGAATAGGGAGGAGCATGAGCATCATTTGAGGATTGTGTTGAACATCTTGCATGAGAAGCAGCTTTATAACAAATTGAGTAAATGCGAATTTTGGCTGCCAGAAGTAAAATTCTTAGGCCATGTTATCTTGCAAGAATAGGCCTCTGTGGATCCTAGTAAGGTGCAAGCAGTACAGGACTAGAAGAGGCCAGAAACTATTGCTGAGGCACTTAGTTTTCTGGGTCTTACTGGTTACTACCAGAGATTCATTCAGAATTTCTCCCATATTGCTTTGCCAATGACCAAGCTCACGAGAAAAGATTAGCCATTTATGTGGGATGAGAAATGTGAAAATTGCTTTATGGAGCTGAAGGAGAGGTTGATTACGGCACTTGTGTTAATTATACCTGATCTCAGCTTGACTTATGTTGTGTATAGTGATGCGAGTAAGCAGGGATTAGGGTGTGTCCTTATGCAGTAAGGATGTGTGGTAGCCTATACCTCTCGACAGCTCAAACCTCATGAAATGAATTATCCCACCCATGATTTGGAGCTTAGTCAATTGTGTTTGCTTTGAAAATTTGGTGGCATTATTTGTATGGTGGGATGGTAGAACTGTACTGTGACCACAAAAGTTTCAACTATTTGTACAACCAGAAAGAATTGAATATGAGACAATGTCATTGGATGGAGTTGCTGAAAGACTACAACCTGGAAACAAATACCATCCAGGTAAGGCAAATGTAGTCACTGATGCTCTTAGTCGAAAGACGGTGTTTATGGCAGCAATGAAGATACAAGAGGGGAAATTGATAGAATATTTTTGAGATCTAAATCTGTCCAACTAGATCACCTGTGCCAATTATACTATTTCCCAAGGGGAAAGTGACTTGAGAGCTGAGATTGAAGAAGCTCAATGGCAAGATGGTTGGATACAATGTAATCTGGCTAGAATTGAATAGGGATAAGTTTAGGGCTATGATTTATCGCTTAGTGGACTAGTTCGTTATCAGAAGAGAATTTCTGTTCCACTTAAGGCGGAGCTGAGACAGAAGATTTTGGATGAGGCACACAAGAGCCGGTATACTCTTCACCCCAGAATGACCAAAATGTACCATAACTTGAAATCTGTGTATTGGTGGCGGGATTAAAGAGTGATGTGACGAAATATGTGGCTTAGTGTCTTACATGCCAGAGGGTAAAGATCGAGCACCAGAAACCACCAAGTTTGTTGCAGAGTCCTGAGATTCCAGAGTGGAAATGGGAAAGTGTGCCCATGGATCTTTTTTATGGGATTGCCCAAGATCAAGTCGGCATACTTTATACCGATCCATGCTAGTTACTCTCCGGATAAATTGGCAGAGATTTACATACGGGAGATTGTGAAGCTCTATGGCATACTGAAGAATATCATTTCCGATTAAGATCCCTGATTTACTTCGAAATTCCAGAGGGCATTGCATGAGGCCCTAGGAACTCAATTGAGATTTAGTACATCTTATCATCCTCAGACGGATGGATAGCCAGAGAAGACTATTCAAACACTAGAGGATATGTTACGAGCTTGTGTCCTCGATTTTAAAGGGAATTAGGACTACTTTCTTCCACTTGTTGAGTTTGCCTACAACAATAGCTATCATGCGAGCATCCAGATGGCTCCATATGAAGCATTGTATAGGAGGAAGTGCCAATCACCTTTATGTTGGAATGAGTTATCTGAGAGGAAGCTTTATGGGCCGGAGCTTGTTGATCAAACCTCAGCATAGATTCGAATCATTCGTAAGAGACTCCTTGCAGCGTAGAGTCGACAGAAAAGCTACGCTGACAAGAGAAGAAGACCTATGAGTTTGAGGTTGGTGATTACGTGTTTCTAAGAGTGTTACTAGCCACTAGCATCGGGAGAGCTATCAAACAAAAGAAGTTGAGCTTGAGTTATATAGGTCCTTTTGAGATTCTTGCAAGAATTGGGCCTATTGAGTATCGAATAGCCCTACCCCCAAATTTGAGTAGGCTCCATGATGTGTTTCACGTTTCCCAATTGAAGAAGTACCAATTGAATCCATCTCACATTGTTGAGTATGAAGAAGTTGAGTTACAGGACAACTTCACCTATGCGGTAGAGCCAGAACAGATTATCGATCGAGAAGAACGACGGCTCAGACATCGAAGCATTCCGTATGTAAAGGTGATCTGGAAGGCAATGACTTAGAGAGAAGCAACTTGGGAAGTGGAAGCGGATATGCGTAGGCGATATCCGGAGTTTATGGATCAAGTTGTGTGACAAATTTCGATGACGAAATTTATTTAAGTGGGGGAGAACTATAACACCCCAAATTTTATATTCACCAAATATATTGTAATTATTTGGGAAACTCAATAAAATGGTGAATATTCATGAATTTGGAATTTTTGAATTTTATAAATGTTCAATTTCACGAGAAATTGGGCAAAAATGAATATGGAATTAATTTGGGTGATTTAAAAAGCCCAATATTAATGTCCAAAAATGAAGACATATTAGAGAAAATATTTGGTCCAAAAATAAATAGAAATTAGCCAAAGAAAAATAAGAGAAGAAATTGGATTAGAAAGGTATTAGCGAAATCGTAATTTTGCCAAATTATAACAAAATTAATTATTTTCCGATTAATTGAAGATAATTTCAATTAATTAAGGAAAATAAAAGGAAAAAATATATTTAGAATGTTTTGGTCAATTTAATATGAATTTATGGAAAATTTGAGCAAAAATGCAATTTTGACCAAAATTGAGAGTTTACGTGTATATGTAACCAAAACAAGTTGTGAAGCCAATTGAGACCATGGGGAGGGACCCCTAGGTGTCTCCTACATGTGGCATAAATAAGAAAATATTGGTTACACATGATGGCATGGTTACATGAAAGTAGGAATTTATGTAATAAAAATTAGGTTTGGAATTGTTGGAAAATTCCATAAATCATTAAAATGATATATGATATTATACTATATCATTCTCATATTCTTCATTCAGCATTTCATGAGAGAACATTCAGATTTCTAGAGAGAGAAAGGAGAAGAAACCTCATAAGGTAAGCCGATTTCTCCGATGATTTAGCTCCTAACGCGTATAACTCCGACCCTAAGCTACTCCTATTTGTTCTTTAAGGTTTAGAAGCTCAAGATCTGTTGTGGAACACCTAGGGTTTTCAGCCATAGTTCGGAAAAGCTTGTGGGAGTTTGAGGTAACTTCCAAACCTTCGTATATTAACTATTCTGGTTGTTGTAGGCAATTTAATCGGTGAAATTTCACCGGATTGCCGTTGGTTTTAAATTTTGGAAATTGAGTTGCCTAAGGGTTATGCTGCCCAATTTTGGTCTAAATGGTAGTTATAACCTAATGTAATAGTTAATTAAGTGGCTAGGAGTAGAAAGAAAAGCGTTTACGGAGCCTAAATCGTAAAACCCCGATTTTCCCCGGAGAACTCATAAATTTCAGCTAGCTTTAGAAATGGGTCTTAGAGTTGGATTTTCAATGATTTGATGGTTCCATTGAGTTTAGGAGTGAAAATTAGGTGGGGTTACAGTTGGTCACTTTTTTGGAAAAGGCTGAAAAAGCATAATTACGTAAACGTCCTTAAAACCCTTAAAGTGAGGCTGCCAAGGGTAAATTTGTAATTTGACATTGAATTTGATAATTCTGAGTTTGGAAATGGATTCCTTAAGCGGAAATATGATAGGATAGCCCAGGTTAGAATTTTCGGGAAAAGTGCAACCGGATCGGGTATGGCGGGCCCGGGTCGGGTCCTTAGGGGATTTTTTTTGTAAATTTTCATTATAGACTCATATAACCGCAAGAAACACTATGGAAGTGTCTAAATGGTGCATTTGGAATTGTAGGATTTGACAATTGCCTTGATCGTGAATAACCTGTGCCAGAGCACATTCGGAAAGAACCAGGTAGTGACTCTATCTCTTATACTGTGTGTAATGCACTGTATGTGTGTTATATTACTTTTTTGTGATGATTTCTGATGCTGCTATGGTTATAGTTGGTGATAGCTGTCATTTACAACGCAAGCTGTCGTGATTGTGATTACAGCGAAAGCTGTGGCATCGTGTATACAGCCATGAGTGCTGTAGTTTATGGTGAAAGCCATGTATCTTTGTGCTGCTGCTGTTGTTGCTATTATGATTTACTTTCATGCTATGTGCTTATATATTGTATGAGTGGAATGTTACTACTGAGATTCTTTTGAATCTCATTCTTTCCATTAACTGACCTACAAACAGGGCAAGTGACTCTAAAGGGAAGCGAACAACCAAGAGCGGCTAGGACTCCTTAGAGATCTTTGATGTTGGTTTTTGGTTATCCATTTTGATTTGGAATTATTGTATATATACGGAATGATTTTATGTAATCCCTTATAAAGGAAACTGTAAACCTTAGTGTATATAGATGTATCTAAAACCCGAAGGTTGCCGGGATTTTGTTGTACACTCTGATATGTGTGGATGCGATTGAACTGCGCAGAGTAATTAGATTCAGAATATGAATCTGAGACCATGTTGAACGAATTTTAGAAAAAGAAATTTAAGAAAAATGTATCCATCGGTCTCTAATTCATTTAAATTATGCATCTTCAAATCTTAATTACAGTTATCAAGGCAGGGGATTACAATTAGTAAGCTACATCATCACTCGAGGAAAATGGAAATTTAACTCACGATGAAATTAAAAATAAAACCAAAATAAATTGAAAACTTCATAAACATTACATAAAAATAATTATTAAATTGTACATCATAAAGATACAACTACAAGATGTATGAAAATGGAAAAATCTAGCCTTCCATATATGAGATAAAACTTTCTATATAGGTGGCAACCTATACCAACCATAAAGGAGGACTACCCAAGCCATCGTGAAGGAGGCATACAAGAAGCAACACCATGTATGAAATTTAACTCTAAGATGGTGTGTCCTCCTTGTGTCTTCCACTCCTCTATTTATAGATAAGTGGGGTGGAAAGATTTCCACTTGTTAGGCATGAATCTTGGCCTTAAACCACCAATGTTAACCTTGTGGAAACCATGCTTCTTGATTGCAGCTAATTTTGGCAGTCAAAATGGTAGAGTTTAACATTTTGATCTTTATGAAAGTTGTAGCTCTGGATCTTAGCTTGAAAATACATGTAAAAGCTCCTTATTTCAACATTTGTAGCTCAAGTTATAGTCAAATTAGTGGGCCAAGGTCAGATTGGGACAAATTCATGTTTTCAACTTCCAAGAAAATTTTGAAACCTTTGAAACATTTTGATCTTCATGAAAGTTGTAGCTCTAGATCTTAACTTGAAAATGCATGTTAAAGCTCCTTATTTCAACATTTGCAGCTCAAGTTATAGTAAAATTAGTAGGCCAAGGTCATATTGGGACAAATTCATGTTTTCAACTTCCAAGAAAAATTTGAAACCTTTGAAGACAAAACTAGGTTGTGGCCTCAACAGAAAAGTTGTAGAGATTTTTCTTATCTTTTTATCCATTTAAAGAACATTCCAATCTGACATCTAGTGTAATGCCCCAAACTATGATTAAGGGCTAATGACTTCAAAAGGGAATGTAATTAATGTTAGTAAACACTTTTGGAGAATACGCTATGTATTATGGTCTGAATGTGTAATAATTAAAGCCCAAACCCTGTATTTAAGCTCAATTGTGGATTAACATCTAAATTAAATTAAAATAGAGGGAAGGCACATGGTATGGTATGATGGAATGATAAAATGTGTTAAGAGGTGATTTAAAAGAAATTGCCATAGTCAGGGGCAAAATAGGGAAAAAAAGAAAAGTTATTGATCAATTAGTCAATAATCAAAAAAGGAATTCACTAATCACTCAAAGATTAAGTATAGAGATTAATTGCCAAAGAGAACAAGAGAGAATAATTGTGTGATTGCAAGTACATGGAAGAAGTGGTGAGATGATGACTGTAATATCCCAATTTTTGATTAAGGGCTAATCATGTATTGTGGATAATTATGAGTTTAGTTGGAATAATTATGTGTTTTATGGCAATATTAATTAATATGTCATAATTAGTGGAAAATTGGAAGAATGGAATTTTTGGCCATGAGTTGGTAATTAAGGGAGAAATTAATTACTAACTAAGAGGAAATGTAATGTGTGATTAAGTGGCTAATGGATGGATTAGATAAGTTAATTGGTGGCTTATTTTGGGTGAGCCAATAGCATTGTGACATGTGAGATAGAGAGTATGGGAGAGAGTGCATGTATGGGTAAGTCAAATGGGATAATATAATAGTTTCTCTCTCCTCTCTTCTCTCTCAATTCGGCTGGACATGGAGGGAGGGGTACCATCATTATTTCATTCATCTCTCACACTCCATCTCTTCATCTCTCTCTCTCTCTCTCATTTTCTCTCTCTTGGTTTAGCCATTGTTGCTCAAGAAGGAGGAAGAAGAGCTTGTGATTAAGGTAATCAAATGGCCTCTATTGCTCAAACTCACTTCATTAATGTTGATCCTTGGAGTGAGAGCTTCATTTTGATGTGTATAGTGTGCCTATTTGGTGTTGATTTGTGCCACACGAAATTTTAGAGGTTGGTGAATCAAGAAATCTCTTTGGCAAAGTGAAAGAGGTAAGTGAGATTAATCTATCTATCTATCTAAGTTTCATGCCAAATGAATAAGTTTAATAAGTGTGTCAAAAATGCCATATTTTTCCATATATGCCCCTATTTATGAAAAGAGTATAGGAGAGAGAATAGATAAAAAGTATAAGAGATAATGAGTATAAGATATGAGAGATAATGAGTATTTAATAAGGGTAAAATAGGAAAAAGAAGCTTACATTTTTAGACAAAAAGTGAAAGTTGCTTATAAAAGGGACCAGCCCCATGAGAGAGAAAGTTGCTTAAAAATAGGACCAGAGAGAGTTTTTTTTCCTTTATAGAGGACTTAAAAAGCTTCGCATAGGAACTTCAACCACCTTATTTAGAGTTTTCCAGATTAGGATATGAATTTTCAAAGTTATCTAATGAAATTTAGCATATTAGGATTGATTCTGGAATTTTTAGCTTTTGAAGGAAATCGTGATTAGTAGGAATATGAGGATTAGAAATATGATTTAGAGACTAATGTGACCATATTGAATACCCAAATCTCAAGGGAGGAAAACATATATCATGTCTTAGATCATATATTCATAGACATAGCGCAAATAGGACTAAGAATAACCAATAAAAGTTAAGTAAAGGACAAGAATGGGGATGGGTCAAGAATAACCTAATTTTCATTATGTCAATAGAATTTGAGTAGGTAATGACCCATCTATTTGTGAATTCTAAATCATAGGGTTCGATATTTGCCCGAGCCCGGAAAAGAAGTTTGCTGATAAAGGTAAAGTGCGGGAAAGGCGATTAAGTAGTAACTCTTTCTCTCATATATTATATAATTGTTCTGTATGTATGTTTGTACCATCGAATAAATTCATTTCATGAATATATGTCTATGATGTTAGACCAGTGAGTCCTGAGATAGTCAAACCAATATGCATTCAAAATTGTGGCTGGCAATGACTCAAGGTAGCAAGACCTGATGTGCATGTTTGCATGGCACAATGACCCTGGGATGTAAGACCTGATGTTACCAAGTGTTGTGGTATTAGACCAGTGTGTCTTGTGATTGATATTTGAGTTGTATCTTGTTTGTCGAATGCTAACTATATGATGGTTTGTTTAGCATGCTTCATGAATTTGCATATAGTATGATTGATTGTTGTTACTCTGGGCCCAAAAGCCAATGATCTAGATACAGTTTATAAGCAGGGAAGCACTTTGATATTAGTAAATGAAGCTAAGAACTGATGAGTTGTAATGAAGTTGCAAACCACTAGATAACTGTTCTGAAAGTTTAAAATTTTGCAGAAAAGCCCAATCAATTGCAACTTCAAACCTTGTGTTAAAGTGAGGATTTATACTTATTTTCAAAGGTGTAGTTGTCCCAACATTGAAACATGACTTAGTGGTTCAAATACATTGTGTAAAAGCTCATCAGATCACGATGGAAATAAGGGAGTCAAAACCTCGGCAAACATGTCAATCACCTAGGCAAGTGAGCATTTTGAGTGAGTAAAGAGTTGGCTCTCAATGGCATTTGTCAAGGTGAAAATTCCATAATTAGAAGCTTCTCTCTGTGTCATTAACCTTGGCGAGTAACACACTTGCCAAAGCGAATGTATGATTTTCTAAATATGTCTATCATGGACAAACTTGAAAAATTAGAAGGGAGAGAGATTGTGGGTGCTCTTCTAAGGTTTTGTGTTTTCAGTATTGGGGTGTATTTTTGGGCTTTCAAACTTTTCAATAAATGTTCCTAACGAATTTTCTATTCTTTTCTCTTGAGTTTTTAGAATTAGAGATAGTGGAATATTAGGGATTCTTAGGGGTTTCAAACATGATGATGTTTTCACTGATTTTTTTAGTTTAAATGAGTTATTTGGGTTAGATAAAGGGTTTAATCGGTTTAGTTTTGATGGATTTGAAGTTAAACAGATTTTTTAGCTAGGGTTTGACTCTAGAGTGAGATTTTGGCAAAGTTATGATAATGTTATGTTTGAAAATGAGGTTTGATGTTTATGTTATGTTAATATGAGTTAGAGTTCAGGTTTAATTGGTTTGGAATGTTGTCCGAGCTTTATGTTTATCAAATGGGTATTTTGAGGTAAAACCCTTAGTTATGAAATTGAGGTTTTTTATTGATTGGAGTACTTGGAGGTTGTTCATTTGTTTGGTTAACTTGTTTGAAGTAACATCATGAATTCTAGAGACCCAAGACTTAGCTTCTATAGACTGTAGGATTATTAAATAGGGGCAAAAGGGTCATTGGAAGAGAGGGGGTCGAAGTTAAGGAAAAAAACTAAATCTCACTTTTGTATTATTCACCTTGATAAAGCATCTACTCGTCGTGGCAAGTTTACCTTGGCGAGTAAGTTACTCGTTGAAGCGGACAAGGGGTAGCACACCATTTCATTTAACACAATTCGCCTCTGTGTGTAATACCCTGAATTTCGAGACTCGAAGCTAGAGAATAAGCCTGAGATTAGTGGATTGCTAAGCCCCGGTTTAGCAAGATCCCAAATTGTGATTAGGGGTTAATGACTACAAAAGTGGACGTGGCTAGTGATTAATGAACCCTTTTAGAGAATATAAAGTGGATTGTAGTCACTTGTGTTATGAGCAATGCCAAAACCCTGTATTTGAGTTCAATTGTGGATCAACATCCAAATTGACTTAGAATAGAGGGAAGAATTGAATGGGGTATTGTGATGGAAATGGTGTCATGTTGTGGTATTTAATCATTGGAATTGATTTAAATTGAATTGGACACATTGGTTGCAAAACTGGAAATGCTGTCCAGTGTGAATTCTGTATGGCCAGTCTTCTCGTGTGGATGTTTTGACTAGGAAAATGATGTCAGAAAATTATGAAACTTTCCAGTCTTAAAGTTCACATCCCAAGCTTCAAAATGGACATATAATTTGTGCCATTTCGTTTTGGGAAATGGGAGATATGACTATCCAAAGTTTGAGGTCGAAAATGGACTCTGTTTTGGGGCAGTGATGAAATTTGTGTAATTCTGGAATTTTGTGGTGATTTCTGGTAATGGATCATATTTTTCCAATGAATAGGACTTAAATACCTTTCATTTGGCTTTGGAACCACCTCATTTCGAATTTTCTAGAATTAGTTATGAGTTTGCAAAGTTTGGTCAGAAATCTGCCAAAAATCCGAAAATTGAGAATTATGACATCATCATGTTACATTGATGACATAAGCATGGGATATGTTATTAAATGGTTTTTTCCTTCTTCCTCCTCATTTCTGACGTTGAGAACAGCTGAAATAGAGAGAGAGCATATGGGATCTTTAGAGAGAGAAAGAGGAAGAAATCTCGCAAGATAAGCCGATTTCCCCGACGATCTAGCTCCTAACGCGTATAACCCTGATCCTAAGCTACTCCTTTATGTTCTTTAAGGTTTGGAAGCTCCTCTTTTGGTGTTTTGAAGTTAGGGTTTTCAGCCACAAGAAGGAAAAGCTAGTGGGAGCTTGAGGTAACTTCCAAACTCTTGCATATTGACTATTCTGGCTGTTATAGACAATTTAATCGGTGAAATTTCGCCGGATTGTCTTTGGTTCTAAAAGTGGAAAATGGGTTTGTGGGGCTGTTATGCTGCCCAAATTGATACTAAATGGTAGTTCTAACCTAATGGAATAGTCAATAAAGTGGTTAGGAGTAGAAAGGAACGCGTTTACGCAGCCGAAACCGAAAAACCTCGTTTTTCCCTGGCAAAACCCATATATTTTGGTCTGGGCTATAAATGGGTCTTAGAGTTGGATTTTCAATGATTTTATGATTCCATTGAGTTCAGGAGCAAAAATTAGGTGGGGTTACCGTTGGGCACTTTTTCGGAAAAGGCCGAAAAAGCATAATTACGAAAACGCCCTTGAAACCCTTAAAGTGAGGCTGCCAAGGGTAAATTTGTAAATTGACATTGAATTTGATAATTTCGAGTCCGGAAATGGATTCCTTGGGCGAAAATATGTCAGAAATAGCCCATGTCAAAATTTCAAGAAAAGTATAGCCGGACCAGATACTGCGGGGCCGGGCCGGGTCCCCGGGGGTATTTTAGTAAATTTTTAATATAGCCTCATATAACCCCCAGAAACACTATGGAAGTGTCTAAATGGTATATTTGACATTGTAGGATCGAATGTAAAGACCCGAGTTGCTGGCACGCAAATCGAGGAGAAAAGACTGGAGGTAAGGGACTTACCTTACTTGCATGTATTCAATATCTTTGCTTGTGTAGTGATGTATGTGATTGCTTTACTTGATTGTGTAGAGCATATTTGAATAAATGAAGCTCTGTTTCTGTTTTCGCTGTGGCCATAGTCTTGTTGTATGAAACATTGAGCATGCAGAAATATCATTATGGGGTATGCATCTAGATAGAGCTAACATGTCATACACCTAGCATCTATCATGCATGCATTATGGTATCTGTTTCCTACTGAGATTCTCTCGAATCTCACTCTCCCCTACCAACAATTTAGACAGGGCAAGTGGCTCGTAGAGGGAGCGGCTAGGACTCCTTCGAGATGAGATTGTGTAATCCCCATTTGAAGAACTGTAATGGGCAATTGTACCCTGTGTATCTTTAGTGAAGGTATGTACCCGGGATTGCCGGGATGATTAAGTTGTGCACTCTGATATTTATATGAATGTGATTTATCTTCGCGTAGTAATTGTATTCGAAATGTGAATATGAGACCAAGCTTATAAATGATTTCAAAAAGTATTCGTGAAAACCCCGTCATGTGATGGGTTAGTAAATGTTATTTGATTATTATTGGTCTCTATTTCATTTTAATCGCGTATTTCGGATATAATTACGGAGGGGGTTACATTTTTGGTATCAGAGCTGCAGTTCCTGGCAAAGATGGATTTTGCTAGGATATTTCCCTTAGGCCAAGCTAGGGAATGAGTGATGAGTTATGATTGCCTAAGGAATAGGCAATGATTTGTGATTTTGGTTGTTTGTGGTATACACATTTATATCCCTAGTGTTGTGGATATTGGGGATTTGTGGATTATGTGTATACATTATTTGGTTATCCTGAATTTGTGTGTTTAAAGGTCTTAAGACCTAGGGGACTGAAAAAGTAACATTGCACTTTTATAACCTCGATAGCTTTGCAGTGAGTTGTTTCCATTTTATCAAAGTTATTTACTAAATATTTGTCTGAAATTTATGCCGAGTTTAAGGATTAAGAGTGAGAGTGTTACGGTAGAGGTATTGTAATATCCTTATTTTGTTAGAACTTGGAGTTAGCTGTAGGTTAGATTTTTTTAGGAAAATAGTATCAAATAAACTAATAATTTAAAAGAAGTATCAAGTTTTTAAAAATTTATTGTAAAAGAATACAAAATGAAATACCTTCTTAAAATAAATATTCTAAAAATATGAGTATTTGAATATCATATTATTGGAATAAGTAAAATAAAAAAAATACTGTCAGAATGTTCTATTATTATTATTCTATTATTTTTACAAAATTATTCTAATAAGTGAGGCAAAACCCTAACCCTATGTCTATAAAAACTCTTTTTTTCTCTCACCCTAATGGGCACTCACGACTCCACACCTTCAGGCACAAAGGTTCATTTTTCTCTCCATCTCAGTCCTCTCTTTCCCCTTTTCATTATAGTATACAATATTGCGTCTTGTCATAGGTATTGAGTATACTTAATTTCACTCTTCCCCAACCTCCCTTTTCATCAATGTTGCAGCAGATGTGGGTGTTTTCCTAGATTTTTTTTTCTCAAAAGCCACTTTCTTGATCTTATCTTGTGTGTGAACCATTCACCCTCTCTTTCATGGCCTTTTCAAACCACTTATATATGTCCTTATTCCATGAGTATTTACTGTACAAGAGGATGCCTATATACTCTAGATTTCTTTGATCCCAAGCCACAACTCCCCACAAAAGGCTGCATGTAAGTGTAAGTATGTGTATGTGTGTGTGTGTGTATTCTATTCTACAAGACCCCAAATTATATGTTTGTGTGTGCAGATTTTCCTTAATGCTTCAAGACTACTGTTGGTATGTTTATCCATTTGTTTATTATATTTTATTTCAACATCTTATGACCCACGCCACTTATCTCTTGTGTGTGTGCGCGCGTGCGTGTTTAGTCCTTTAGGACTTTTACCCATTCTTCCGAACTCCCATCTAAATCTAGCTCTTCTATTCTTATACTTGTCTTTCTTTTTTGGTGAGAAGTCTTTATATTATTTATTCATCATCAGTGCTTACTATCTCCAATGCCACCTTCTTCTTTTTCTTTTCTCTATATCTCCCTACATTCTTTCACTTGCTGTAAAAGGTCTTACGGGGAGTTGTGTTGAAAAAAACAGATGAAATGATAATTTATTTAATCTAGTTACACCTTTTATCACTTAATTTCTTGTATATCAATCAGGTTTTTCTTAGATGGTAATTTTAAGGCTATAAAGTAGTTTTAAAGTCATCTATGAATAACTTTAGAGTAGTTTTAATTAATATATTAATAGATGTTTAAGTATGTGATTTTATAGACTCCCATTAAGAGCTTTGTAGTCATTCTTGAGTGATTACCTGTAAGTTAGGAAGCAACAAGTAACTATAAATATTCTTCCATATACTTGTGAATTGTATATGATTGTAAATGACTATCTTTTATTAAAAAAAAGTGAACTGAATTATATGTATATGCGTATGTATTGTAAATTTTCAAGAAAGTAATGTTACAAGTAAATTTCTTTATAACTCACTTTATTCATAAAGTTAATAATTTAATTATGATTAATGTATTGTTGGTTTATTGCTTCCTTTTTAGCATTTTTAAATATATAATGATATTCGATATGCATGGAAGCTTGATTTATTGTAACTTGTCTTTTAATAACAATTATATATTTTGGTGATTGAATATACTTGTCATAGCTGATGCATTTATGATGTGTTAGTGTAAGGAAAAATTTGTATGATGGGACCTTTAACCAAGTGGTATGCGATCACTTGGTGCATAGTGGATGGCACTTGTCAAGGCCCTTCTTCTATGTTTTCCTTTGGCTGGGATTGCATTGTAGCTATGGGACATGTGACACCCCCTTAGTTGTGTTCTTTTAAGGAAGGGAGCTAAGTCTAAACTTAAGCTCTACACCTTTGGCAGGGTGTATCTTAAGAACTAGTGAGTTTGGGACAATCCAGTCGAATGGATGGGTTTCTATTGGACTACGTGTTAGCTTATAGCTCCAGTTAGCGGTATAAGGATGGATGGTGATATAAGGGAGGTTACATAAAGCTGTTGGGAATTGTGCCCTAAGGGCCAATCATTGTACTTTGAACATTATTATTTTAATGAAATTTCTCCATTCTGTTATCATATTATTTGCATGTTAATTGTGATAATTGTATCCTTGGATAATTCATAAAGATTGTCCTAAAATGTCCTTGGTCGGTCATCTATGCGGGAGCAGAGATGAAACAAGATCACTATGACTTTGATAAGATATGGAGATACGAATCAAAGTCTTAGGCACTTGTAAGAGTACAAGGTGTTGGACCGACCCACTATGAGAAAGCTACATGGATCAAGTCATAAGCTTTTCTCATGTATAACCACGTCACAATGCCCTTAGACCTGAGGTCATCATGGATTCCTACATGAGAGTTGCTAAGCTTTAAATTAGTCAAAAGTCACTTTTGACCGGGTGATGATAAAGGCTATGATCGGGCTTGGTGGTTTTTCATGCAGAGGAATATGAATGATCAAGATGGAATTTGTCCCTCACATTAGTAGAGAGATATTACTGGGCCCCTCGATGAGTGAGTCTGAGAAATGTATGGTCATACTATGATGAAAGGAGTTTTTGTCTCTGTTATCAGGCTACTCAGGAATCGAAAAAGTAATGGTCAAGAACAAGAGGATGACATTATCCATGCCTTATCCTTGATCGATATATCGTATGACAAAAGGGACGTGATATAGTTTTATGATAGGTTGCATCGTGATAACGATCCTCATATGAATTGGGTAGTCGTAATGTCTTGCTAGAGGCATCTTGCGACTTTTGGGTTAGTATAGTTATTGGCCCACTGCCAACTTCATATGGGCCTACAGGGTCACACACAAGAATGGCCCAGAGATAATGTTTGATTTAGGGTGGACGAATTTTATATTTATATATATATAATATAAAATTCATTAATAATATTATATAGATATATATATTTTCGAAGTATATCTTATATATATGTGTGTATATATATTATATGATATTATTATATTGTGTTAGTTTTAAATTAAATTTATTAAGATATATTAAATTTAATAACTAACATGATAGAGATATAGTATCTCAGATTTAATTTATGAAGATAAATTAAATCTAATGGCTCTTTATTTGGATTAAATAAATAGGTTAAATTAAAACTGTTTGACAGATTTAATTTAAACTGAAGTTATTTAATTAGTTCATCAAGATAATTAATTGTTAATTAATTTCAAAATTAATGATGATTAATTTTGAAATTTGAAAATAGCCCTCATAGGTTATAAACTTGATAGAGCAGATATATTCATATGCACATGAGAATTGAGAGCCGCAAGTGAAACCCTAGGAGACATTAGAGGCGCTAGCACGCAGTCTCGGTTGGAGAGCATTCGTGTGGATACCGGTAGAGGGAGCGGACCTGACGTGTTGGCTCCTAGAGATCGTAAAAACTCTGAATCATCAAAAGGTATGAATCCTTCCAACTTGGTTTAAACGCCGTTGATAGATCCTCGATTAGGATCGGTGAAAATTTTTAAAATTCTTCCGCTATGCCTGCTGATCCTAACAGTGGCATCAAAGCCAGATCAATTGTGCGTTTAAACTGAGTTTATGTTCTTATACATGTGATATATATATATGTGGGATGTGTACGTATGTTTATAAGAAACACTCGAATATGCATGTGATTTGGTTAATACGAAACGAAATAATTTAGAAAGATGTGATCTTGTAATTCCGTTGATTTTCGTTTTCGTTTAAATTGAATCTTGAAATTGTTTCGTTTTCGGTTTTGAAACATGTATGTGATTATCGTTTTGGAACAAGCATGAAATCGATTCCGAACATGTATATCTTGAAACATGTATGTGATTTTCGTTTTGAACAAGCATGAAATTGGGTAGGGTACCTGAGATCATAGTTGGCGGCAATCAAATTGGGTCTAGGTTTGGATATCTATTCGGGTAATAAGGATCCGAACTATGGGGAAGACAATTTGGATCAGAAGCGTTCTCGGCCATTGTTGTTTTTGTTTTGAAAAATTGGGTCCGAAATTTAAAAATTTAAAATTTTCAAATATTTCTTTTAAAAGGAATGTGCCTTTTTCAAAAGCTCCAGGGGTGTTGCCCCTTGCAACCCCGCAAGGGCGGCCCCCCTTGACCTCGCCTGCTAACCGGCTAGCGGGACCGCCGTGACTACCTCTGCGTAGCACAATATAATCTGATCACGACATTTATTGCTTTTCATATTGTATGAATTCTTGTTATGGTTTATTATTTATCCTTATTTGGGTATGGTGAACAACATGGCTTTAAAATTTTACAAAGGTTGTAATATTTAAATACGGCCTGCGTGCCGTGCCTTTCTCTAAATACTCTCGATGTACATTCTCTTCTCATCTCACTCCCCTCGAATGTTTAAACGATGTTTCTCTCAATGTATTTCTTTTTTATTTAGAAAAGTCCTGTCATTGGCTTGGGAGGATTTTAGGTTAGGTAAGCCATGTTGTGTCACGTTTAAATTATGCTTTTGATAAGATCATTGCATGATTACTTTTACGTTTATATGTATTTATCTGTATGAGATATGACCACGATTACATCCATATAAACAAAACTAATTAATTAAGCCCTCTAAATCAAATCTTAAGTCATAATGCCGTCAATTAATGAATACTTGTCAAAACCTAGATCGCTTAATTGTGGAAACCACCAAAGTAGATGCACTTGAGTTATCTTGATGAGACAAGCTTGAGTAATGGTGCTGCTCATAATATTCATTATTGTTTTGACTTACTTGAGATTAACAAAATGGTTTTGAATCTCAAGGCATTAGATGGGGTTAAACATGCTGGATCATATGATGATTAAATCCCATAAAGATCTAAGAGTTACATGTGATGTAATTGGTAAATAGGTTACCTACCTAAATAACTTGAATTTAAGTGTCTTGCCAAAGCGGACTTAAATTTAAGCCAAATATGGATCTTAGCCCACTAATTATTATATTGAGGGTTGTTAATTTAGTGGGAGATTACTAACTAACTTTGCATATTTTAATTGTAGAATCATGTCGACTAGTAATACTGCTACACTTTCGTTGCGATTGGTCCTTGAGAAGGACAAGCTCAATGGGACAAACTTTCTTGACTAGTTTAGGAACTTGAGAATTGTTCTCAAGTAGGAAAGAAAGGCTTATGTCCTAGATTAACCCATTATTGAGGAGCCTGCAGCCAATGCTCCAAGAGCTTAGAGAGATGCTTACATAAAGCATAAGAATGACTCTGTGGATGTAGGTTGCCTGATGCTTGCCACTATGGTTCCAGAGATCCAAAGAGATCTGGAACTTATAGAGGCTCATGAGATGATTGTACATCTCAAGGAAATGTTCCAGCAACAGGCAAGGCAAGAAAGGTATGAGACCACAAAGGCCTTACATTCCTGCAAAATGGCTGAAGGAACATCAGTTAGTACTCATATGTTAAAGATGAAAGGCAGTATTGATCACCTTGAGAGGCTTAGATTTCCCATGAGCCAGGAGTTAGCTACGGATTTTATCCTCAACTCACTCCCGGAGAGTTATGACCAGTTTGTTATGAACTACATCATTAACAACATGGAGAAATTAATTTCTGAGCTGCATGGGATGCTCAAAACTGCTAAGCAAAGTATTAAGAAAAAGCCTAGCACAGTTTTGATGGTTCAGAAAGGAAAGGGTATGAAAAATAAAGGGAAGGGCAAATGGAAGGGTAATGGCTCAGATGGTAAGACCAAAAAGTCAAACAAGCCTGAAACCAAGCCTACACCCAAGAAGGCAAAGCCTCCAAAGGAAGGAGTCTGCTACTTCTGCAATGAACCCGATCATTGGAAGAGGAATTGCAAACTCTACCTGGAAGATCTGAAAAAGAACGAGAAGGATAGCGAGGCTATCGCTTCAGGTATTTATGTTATAGACATTCATTTTTCTACTTCCTCTACATGGGTATTAGATATTGCATGTGGCTCTCACATTTGTACAAATGTGTAGGGTCTAAAGGATAATAGAAAGCTGAAGAAGGGTGAGTTGGACCTACGAGTTGGAAACAAGGCAAGAGTTACTGTTTTAGCCGTAGGCACTTATGAATTAGTTCTGCCCAGTGGGCTTTTGTTAGATTTGAACAATTGCTATTATGTTCCTGCTTTGAGTAGTAACATTGTTTCTCTTATTTGGATAAGGAAGGTTATACTTCCATTACTAGGAATGGTAAATGTTCTATTTATCGTAATGACATTTTCTATGCTGATGGTGATTTGCATGTTGGTCATTATATATTAAATTTGGAACATCCTAATAATGGGAATATCTATAATGTAACTACTAAGAGGATAAAATCAAATGATTTGAATCTGACCTACCTATGGCATTGTCGTCTAGGCCACATAAATGAGAAACATATTTCTAAACTCCATCAAGATGGATTTCTAAACTCATTTGATTTTGAATCATATGATACATGCAAATCTTGCTTATTAGGAAAGATGACTAAGGCACCTTTTATTGGGCACAGTGAGAGGGCTACTGAATTATTGGGCCTTATACATACAGATGTATGTGGACTATTAAATATAGCTGCCAGATGAGGTTATGTCTACTTCATTACATTTATAGATGACTTTAGTAAATATGGCTATATCTATCTAATGAAACATAAATCTGAATCTTTTGAAATGTTCAAAATATTCCAAAATGAAGTACAAAACCAACTTGGTAAAACAATTAAAACACTTCGATCTGATCAAGGTGGTGAATATTTGAGCCAAGAATTCATTGACCATCTTAGGAGTTGTGGGATAATCTCACAATTGACTCCTCCAGGAACACCACAATGGAATGGCGTTTCTGAACGGAGGAATCGAACACTATTAGATATGGTTTGATCTATGATGAGTCAAACAGATCTTCCACCATCCTTTTGGGGACATGCCCTAGAGACAGTTGCTTCACACTAAATCGTGTTCCATATAAGGCAATTGAAAAGACATCATATAAGATATGGACTGGAAAGAAACCAAGTTTATCTTTTCTCAAGATCATGGGATGTGAGGTATATGTTAAGCAACAAGCCTCTGATAAATTAGCGCTCAGATCCACAAAGTGCCTTTTCATGGGGTATTTTAAAGAAACGAAAGGATACTATGTCTACAATCCCACTGATAACAAAGTGTTTGTTATTCGAAATGGCAAGTTTCTAGAAAGAGAGTTTGTCTCTAAAACAACCAGTGGGAGCGACGTACATCTCGAAGAAATTTGAGAGCCACAAGATGGTACAGAACAATAGATGGAAATTAGAGAAGACTCACAACAAGTTGCCGAGCCTCCTCAAGTGACACAAGGTCCACGAACATCTAATAGGACACGGCATCAGCCTCAAAGATATGGATTTCTGATTACTGAAGGCCGTGATGTGTTGCTCATTGAGCAAAATGAGCCCACCACCTATCGAGAAGCCACAATGGGACCAAACTCTGAGAAATGGCTAAATGCCATGAAGTTTGAAATGCTATCCATGTACGGCAATCAGGTATGGACCTTAGTCGATCCACCTAAAGGAGTAAAAACCATTGGGTGTAAATGGGTTTTCAAGGAGAAAACTGACATGGATGGCAATGTAAATGTCTTCAAGGCACGAATGGTTGCAAAAGGATTCACTCAAACTCATGGTGTGGACTATGATGAAACCTTTTCCCCAGTTGCAATGGCCAAATCAATCAGAATCCTTCTTGCCATTGCAGTATATTATGACTATGAAATATGGCAGATGGATGTCAAAACAACCTTCCTTAATGGAAAGCTTGTTGAGGATGTGTACATGACACAACCTGAAGGTTTTGTGCGTCCAGAGGACTCTGGTAAAATTTGCAAGCTTCAAAGATCCATTTATGGATTGAAGCAAGCATCTCGGAGCTGGAATCATCGTTTTGATAAAGTAGTCAAAGAGTTTGGATTCATTCAAAACATCGATGAACCTTGTGTTTATAAGAAGGTTAGTGGGAGCATAGTTGTATTTCTAGTGCTTTATGTAGATGACATCCTACTCATTGGGAATGATATTCCTACCTTGCAGAGTGTCAAGTCTTAGTTAGGAAAGTCCTTTTCAATGAAAGACTTAGGTGAAGCCACCTATATCCTAGGGATTAGGATCTATAGGGATAGATCCAAAAGACTAATAGGCCTAAGTCAGAGCACATACATAGACAAGATACTGCATAGGATCAGTATGCATGATTCAAAAGGGGTTACATGCCCATGTCTCATAGCATCCATCTTAGCAAGGATCTGTGTCCTAGTACACATGATCAGCGAGATCGCATGAGTAAGGTTCCATATGCCTCGGCCATTGGATCCATCATGTATACCATGTTATGTACTCGACCGGATGTCTCATTTGCCTTAAGTATGACCAGCAGATACCAACAAGATCCTGGTAAGGGTCATTGGACTACCGTCAAGAATATCCTAAAGTACTTGTGAAGGACTAAGGACTTATTATTTGTCTATGGTGGATTGGATGACGAGCTCTGCGTAACCGGTTACACATATGCAAGTTTCCAAACTTACCAAGACGACCTTAAATCACAATCTGGACATGTATTCCTCCTGAATGGTGGAGCAGTAAGCTGGAAAAGCTCCAAGCAGAGCACTATAGCAGATTCTGCAACAGAAGCTGAGTATATAGCAGCACAGATGCAGCTAAAGAAGCCATTTGGATCAAAAAGTTCATTAATGAACTAGGGGTGGTGCCTACCATCTCAAATCCAATAGATTTATTCTGTGACAATAGCGGTGCTATTGCACAGGCTAAGGAGCCTAGGTCACATCAAAGGACCACGCATATACTCAGGCGATTTCATCTTATTAGATAAATCAATGATAGAGGTGATATAAAGATATGCAAAGTAGCATGAGAAGATAATGTTGCTGATCCTCTTACTAAGCCACTTGCACAGGCAAAGCATGAGCGTCATGTTAAGGCAATGGGAATTAGGCAAATTAATGATTGCACCTAGGGCAAGTGGGAGGATTGGAAATTGTGCCATAAGGGCCAATCATTGTACTTTGAACATTATTATTTTAATGAAATTTCTCCATTCTGTTATCATATTATTTGCATGTTAATTGTGATAATTGTATGGGCCTACAGGGTCACACACAAGAATGGCCCAACATGAGATAATGTTTAATTTAGGGTGGACGAATTTTATATTTATATATATAATATAAAATTCATTAATAATATTATATAGATATATATATTTTCGAAATATATATCTTATATATATGTGTGTGTGTGTGTATATTATATGATATTATTATATTGTGTTAGTTTTAAATTAAATTTATTAAGATATATTAAATTTAATAACTAACATGATAGAGATATAGTATCTCAGATTTAATTTATGAAGATAAATTAAATCTAATGGCTCTTTATTTAGATTAAATAAATAGGTTAAATTAAAACTGTTTGACAAATTTAATTTAAATTGAATTTATTTAATTAGCTCATCAAGATAATTAATTGTTAATTAATTTCAAAATTAATGATGATTAATTTTGAAATTTGAAAATAGCCCTCATAGGTTATAAACTTGATAGAGCAGATATATTCATATGCACATGAGAATTGAGAGCCGCAAGTGAAACCCTAGGAGACATTAAAGGCGCTAGCACGCAGTCTCGGTTGGAGAGCATTCGTGTGGATACCGGTAGAGGGAGCAGACCTGACGTGTTGGCTCCTAGAGATCGTGAAAACTCTGAATCATCAAAAGGTATGAATCCTTCCAACTTGGTTTAAACGCCGTTGATAGATCCTCGATTAGGATCGGTGAAAATTTTTAAAATTCTTCCGCTGTGCCTGCCGATCCTAACAAAAGCTTCCTTTTCGATAACTCGTTCCAGCACAAAGGGGATTGGCACCTCTTTCAATACAACACTTCATACGGAGCCATTTGAATGCTCGCATGATAGCTATTATTGTAAGCGAACTCAGCAAGTGGAAGAAAACAATCCCAACTCCCTTTAAAGTCGAGGACACACGCTCGCAACATATCTTCCAGTGTTTTAATAGTTCTCTCAGATTGTCCATTCGTCTGAGGATGATAAGACGTGCTGAATCTCAGCTGAGTACCCAATGCCTCATGTAATGCTCTATAGAATCTCGAAGTAAATCGTGGATCTCGGTCGGAAATGATATTCTTTGGTGTACCATGAAGTTTCACAATTTCTCAGATATAAATCTCCACTAGTTTATCAGGAGAATAACCAGCATTGATTGGTATGAAATGTGCTGACTTCGTTAACCGATCCACAATTACCCAGATCGCATCATAGTTCCTGATCCTGGGCAATCGCACAACCAAATCCATGGTCACGCTTTCCCATTTCTACTTCGAAATCTCAAGACTCTGAAGTAAACCAGGCGGTCTCTAGTGCTCGATCTTTACCTTCTGGCAAGTGAGACACCTTGCTACATATTTGGTCATATCACTCTTCAAACCAGGCCACCAATACACCGATTTTAGATTATGGTACATTTTGGTCATACCAGGATGAAGAGTACATCAGCTCTTGTGCGCCTCATCCAGAAATTTCTGCCTCAACTCCGCCTTAAGTGGAACGCAAACTCTCTTTTGATAGCGAACCAATCCCCAAGGCGATAGGTCATAGCCCGGAACCTCTCCCTGCTCGATTCGAGCCAGATTGTGCTATATCCAGCCATCTTGCCTCTGATCTTCTTCAATCTCAGCCCTTAGATCATTTTTCTCTTGAGAAATAATGTAATTGGCACAGATGATCTGGTTTGTCAAATTCAAATCACAGAAATCTTCAATCAATTTCCTCTCTTGTATCATCATAGCTGCCACGAGCACGGTCTTTCAACTAAGAGCATCAGCAACTACATTTGCCTTACCCGGATGATATTTTATTTCCAGGTCGTAGTCCTTAAGCAATTCCATCCAGCTACGCTGTCTCATATTTAGTTCTTTTTTATCATACAGATATTTGAGACTTTTGTGGTCGCAGTACAGTTCCACAATCACACTATACAGGTAATGACACCAAATCTTCAAAGCAAACACAATGGCCACAAGCTCCAGATCATAAGTGGGATAGTTCAATTTATGAGGTCTGAGTTGTCGAGAGGCATAGGCCACCATACGTCCCTGCTGCATAAGGACACGTCCTAATCCTTGCCCACTGGTATCAGAATACACAACATATGTCAAACTAGGATCGGACAAAATCAACATAGGTGTCGTAGTCAACCTCTCCTTCAGCTCCACAAAACAGCTTTCACATTTCTTATCCCACACAAATGGCTGATCCTTTCTCGTGAGCTTGGTCATCGGCAACGCAATACGGGAGAAATTTTGGATAAATCTCCGATAATAACCAGCAAGACCCAAAAAATTGCGTACCTCCGCCACAGTTTTTGGCCGTTTCCAGTCCAGTACTGCTTCCACTTTACTAGGATCTACTGAGACCCCTTCTTGCGAGATAACATGGCCTAAGAATTTTACTTCAGATAGCCAAAACTCACACTTACTCAATTTGGCATAGAGTTGCTTCTCACGCAATGTATTCAATACAATTCTCAAATGATGCTCATGCTCCTCCATACTCTTGGAGTATATCAAAATATCATCGATAAACACCACAACGAATTGATCCAGATATTGTCGAAAGATACGGTTCATATAATCCATGAAAACCGCAGGCGCATTGGTTAGCCCAAATGGTATTACCAAGAACTCATAGTGACCATACCTGGTCCGGAAAGCAGTCTTTGGAACATCCTCTGCTTTCACTCGCAGCTGATGATACCCTGACCTTAGATCGATTTTCGAAAACACACATGAACCAGAGAGTTGATCTAAAAGGTCATTGATTCGGGGAAGAGGGTACTTGTTTTTAATAGTAATCTTATTCAATTCTCTATAGTCAATACACAAACGAAGGCTTCCATCTTTCTTCTTCACAAACAATACTGGAGCTCCCCAAGGCGACACACTGGGTCTAATAAATCCTTTCTCAAGCAAGTCTTCAATTTGCTTCTTTAACTCTGCCATTTCATTTGGGGCCATGCGGTATGGGCCCTTCGAAATAGAACCAGCTCCAGGCACAAGGTCAATAGGAAACTGAACTTCCCTCTTAGGAGGCAATCCGCTAAGATCATCTGGAAATACCTCAGGGAATTCATTTACCACGGGTATATTACTCAAGATCTCACTGGTTTCCCCTTGCACAGAGAAAAACACCATATACCCCCTAGCAACCCTTTTTAAGATACTTTTCAGCTTTGGCTGTAGAAAGAAAATTCATACCAACGTCCACAACTTCAGCCCTCTGAGAAGCAGGATATACTATTCTCTTGTTCCCACAATCAAGCAATACATTATTTGATGTTAAACAATCAAAAACCAAAATGACTTCCAATTGGTAAAGCGGCAAACATATCAAATCTACAATAGATTGGTGCCTTTCCACAATTATGACACAACTCAAGCAAACTTCTGTGGTCAAGGCCTTAACACCCATCGGAGTTGACACTACCAAATCAAATGGCAATTTGTGTACATGCAATCCTAGGCGCTTCACGCAATCATAGGCAATGAAGGATTGACTTGCACCCGAGTCAAACAAAACTTGCAACAGATGGCCATTAAGAAGATTTTACCTTGTATCAGCTCAGGAGATTTGCGGGCCTCCCGTAGGTCATAGCGAATACGTGACCTTGTGTCTTTGGTTTCTGATCTGGTCATAGCTCTTTGCATTCAGCAGGAGTATGGCCCACACCTTACAATTGAAGCATATTATTTTGCCATCTCAAGTCCTACCCTGTTGTGGTTGATTACAACGACGACAGATCCATGGTGTAAAAGAAGTTCTTTAATGGTCACGGCTCCAAGACTGGTAGGGCTTTTTACCACTCCCAGATGAAGATCCTTGCCCCTTTCGCTTATGTGAAGTAGCACCCTTACTGGGTTCATTGTGATGACTAGTAGTTCTGGCAGGATAGAGTTCTCTCAAATTATTCTCTATAATCCTGCACTGTTCAACCGCCTTGTTGAACTTGGTAAATTGGTGGGTAGCTAGCCGTTTCCTCAACTCTCGCTTTAGGCCACGAATGAGCATATCAGAACTCCATTCCTTATCATCCTTGTACCGAAGGTAAGAGGAATACCGAGACAACCGAATAAAACGAGACAAGTAATCATCAAAGCTCTTCGTGTCCCCTTGTCTGATATTCAGGAATTCATTTTCTTTCTCGAGTCTCACCGATTTGGGAAAATACTTCTCGTTGAATTTTTGTTGAAACAACACCCAAGTCAATGGCATCTCTTTGCTCTTCAATGTTAGGGCGATATTCTGCCACCAACGATTTGCATCCCCCTCGAGCTTGTAAACTGCCAACCGTGGCTTCACCTCATCCGGGCACCCAAGAACCTCAAATATTTTCTCCAACCTGTTCAACCAATCTTCGGCTGCTTGAGGATCAAACCTCCCTCTAAACGCCGGAGGCAGATGCTTGCAAAATCTGGTAACCCAAAATTGAAGGTCTCTTTCCTCTCTAATCGGCATCCCGTGTGATTCTTGATTCGGAATAGCATGTGATGGGGATTCCAGTGGTCGTGCTGATCCTTCGGCAGTCTCTTCTTTATGAGTCCCCTCTTGGGTTTCCTCCTCAACTGACGGACCTTAATCTGCTTTATTCTTTCCTTTCTCCACTCTGAGCTCTTCTCTTAGCTCAGTGATCATATCTCGCTGATCTTTGATTAGACCCAGTAATTCCTGCAAAAGATCTGGTGGATTATCATTAACGACCTCCACCTCTGGGTCTACACGCGGAACATTGGGGCGTCCTCTGGTTTTCTTCATTCTACAAACAACTTACCCCATTAATTTAGCAGAGATAATATGCACATATATTCACAAAACTCATATATATATATATATATATATATATATCCATATTGATATAACATACATGTGCATGCACAACAATCATTCATAGATAATTTCCTATCCCTAAAACCAACTAAGGGATCTATCCTAGCAAACTCTACCCTTGCCTGGAACTACAGCTCTGATACCAAAATGTAACCCCGTGATTTTAAACACGTAATTATAATTCGATAACGTATAATTAAATCAGATTAGAGACCATCGGATGATTTAAACTCATTTTAAATTCCTGCCTTACAATGAGATTTTCACAAAAATCTTTAAAAATCTTTTTCCCATCCTTGTCTCTATTTCAATGTTCAAATATAATTACCTGTGCAGTTAATATACAATCATTCATATCAGAGTGTATAACCAAATCCCCGGCAACTCCTGGGTTCTATACGTATATAATATGAGGGTCTATAAGTTTCCACCAGGGGATTATCTAGATGCATGCCCTATAATGACATTTTTGCATGCTCAATGTTTCATGTAACAAAACTATGGCCACAACAAAACAGAAATAGAGCTTCATTTATTCAAATATGCTCTACACAATCAAGTAAAGCAATCACATACATCACTACACAAGCAAAGATATCAAATACATGCAAGTAAGGTAAATGCCCTACCTCCAGTCTTTTCTCCTCGATTTGCGTGCCAGCAACTCGAGGCTTCACATTCGATCCTACAATGTCAAATGTACTATTTAAACACTTTCATAGTGTTTCTGGGGGTTATATGAGGCTATATTGAAAATTTACTAAAATACCTCCGGGGACCCGGCCCTGCCGTACCCGGTCCGGCTGTACTTTTCTTGAAACTTTGACATGGGCTATTCTTACATATTTTCGCCCAAGGGATCCATTTCCCAACTCAGAATTATCAAATTCAATGTCAATTTACAAATTTACCCTTGGTAGCCCCACTTTAAGGGTTTCAGGGGCGTTTTTGTAATTATGCTTTTTCGGTCTTTTCCGAAAAAGTGACCAACTGTAACCCCACCTAATTTTCGCTCCTGAACTCAAAGGAATCATCAAATCATTGAAAATCCATCTCTAACCCCTCCAAACTAGGCTTGGCCGAAATTCTCAATTCCCCAGGAAAAATTGGGGTTTTTAGGTTTCGGCTCCGTAAACGCATTCCTTTCCTACTCCTAACCACTTTATTGACCATTACATTGGGTTAGAACTACCATTTAGTATCAATTTGGCCAGCATAACACCTAGGCCAATCCATTCTCCAAATTTACAAACAAAGACAATCCGGTGAAATTTCACCGATTAAATTAACCACAGCAGCCAGAACAATCAAAGATTGAAGTTTCGGAAGTTACCTCAAGCTCCCTCTGGCTTTTACTCAATATGGCTGAACCCTAGCCCCTTTTAAACCATGAAAATTGAGCTTCCAACAACTTAAAGAATATGAAAGAGAAGCTTAGAAGCAAGGTTATACGCGTTAGGAGCTAGATTGTCGGAGAAATTGGCTTACCTTGCGAGATTTCTCCTCTTTCTCTCTCTAAGAGCTCTCAACTTTCTCTTACTAGTTTCAGCTGGTTCAGTACGACAGAAAATGAGAGCTGAAGAAGATGAGAAAATATTTAATTCCATGCTGATGTCATCTTTTATTAAGATGATGTCATAATTCCCATTTTCGGATTTTCTGGCAGATTTTATGCCTAAACTTTGAAAAATCATAACTAATTCTAAAAAAATCAAAATGAGGTGATTCCAAAGCCAAATGAAAGGTATTTAAGTCCTTTTCATTGAAAAAAATATGAGCCATTACCAAAAATCACCACAAAATTCCAGAATTATACAAATTTCATCACTGCCCTAAAACAGAGTTCATTTTCGATCTCAAATTTTGGACAGTCATATCTCCCAGTTCCCAAAACGAAATGGCACAACTTATTTGTCCATTTTGAAGCTTGGGATGTGAACTTTAAGACTGGAAAGTTTCATAATTTTCTAACATCATTTGCCTAGTCAAAACATCCACACGAGAAGACTGCCTGGAATAGAGTTTCATTGGACAGAATTTCAGATTTTGCATCTTTGCTTCCAATGGTTCCATTTTCATACCAAACATCATTCCCACATAAATTTTCACAAGGAATCCATTGGAAACACCAAATCAATCAAATTCACATCTCATTAACATGTTTTCACAACAATCTCAACATGTCAACACAATTCACATTTCAAAACCTAACATTGCAACATTTCCATTCCAAAGTTCCAAACCAATTTCAATGACATCAAAACACACTATGACACCATTTCCAACACAATACCCCATTCAATTCTTCCCTTTATTCTAAGTCAATTTGGATGTTAATCCACAATTGAACTCAAATACAGGGTTTCGGCGCTGCTTACAACACATACGAATCACATTCGAGTGCCAAGTCACATCATATTCTCCAAAAGGGTCCATTTATCACTAATCACATCCGCTTTTGGAGTCATCATCCCTTAATCACAATTTGGGATCTTGCTAAACCGGAGCTTAGCAATCCACTTATTTCAGACTTATTCTCTAGCCTCAAGTCTCAAAAATTCGTGGTATTATTATCAATAGGGTTAATTTAAAAGAATGTATAAAAATATAAAATAACATTGATGGCCAACTTTAACTCTATAATTAGGTGTGTGTTTGGATTAGCTTTTGGAGAATAGCTTCTGGAGAAAAAGTGGAGAATAGACTTTGGAGAATATATTATGAGGAGAATAGATTATAGGAAACCATTGTTTTAATAAAATGAGAGTGTTTGGATGTTGTGAACAGAATATCTTTTTTCATGATCTGATTACTAAAAAGGACATTAACTTTTATTATAATTACATATAAATAATAAGATTATATTTTATATATTATTTAAGGGTTAATGCCCAAATTTAACAACCAACTTTTTCTTGAGGCCGTTTGGTACAAATAAATTTTGGAAGATGGAAAATAACAATGAATAATTAAAAATGATGTAAATTTAACAAAACCGTTAAATTTAACTTAATGATGTTAAATTATAAGAGAAGAAAACCCCTAACAGTATTAAAAATGATACATCTTAACCCATTATTTAATATTAAATTTCATAATTAATACAAAAAATAAAATAATTTTGTCTATATGTAATGTTAATTAATTTAATTAATTTTTTTATATAATCAAATTAGATAAATAAGTCTTATATTAAAAATAAAAGAGAGTATTATCATGAGGGGTATTATGCATTTGTGAATCCAAACACCCCCTAGTCAATCGTTGAAGGACATGAGGGGTATTATCCATTTGTGAAACCAAACAGGCGGGCCATCGGTTATTTCGTCCCTTTGGTGCCCCATGTACTGTGTCGAAAATGGTTAAAACCCGTAAACCCTAATACTTTAAATTGCCTCCCGTTCTCTTTCACAGGTTCTCTCCGCAGACTGGAAGCTCTGTTTCATTCTCCATTGCTCGCGCTGCTCTAAACCCTGCGCAACACTTCATTTTTCATTCCCAACTGGGAGTTAGGGTTTAGATTGTCGATCAATCTTTCAATTTTTGTTTTGTTCTATATCATCACAAGGTTGGTTTTGATCAGAGTTGGGATTTTGATTGATTATGGATCTCCCTAGTCTAGTTGTTATACTCCAAGCTGCTCTTAGTCCAAATCACGATGAACGCAAGGCAGCTGAGCAAAGCTTGGATCAGGTTCGTCTTTTTGTTATTGGAATTCCTCTACTTTGATAAGTAACAATTCAAATTTCACTTTTTGATCAGAAGTGTTGTTTGTTTTGACTTGATTCTTGATATTGATGCTTTGTTTTGCTACATATCGCGGCTCTGACTAATATTTGCTTTTGTTGATTCAATTTCTGGGTAGTGCTGCTTTCTATGTAAATTCAGGATTCTAGTGTTACAGGAATGATTTGAATGCGACTGTGGATTGGTTTAACGTGGTCTCTGAATTATGTATGGTTTTTTTCTTTTACAGTTTCAGTATGCACCTCAACATCTCGTGAGGCTGTTGCAAATCATTGTAGACAACAAAGGTGACATGGGCGTGCGCCAAGTTGCAAGCATTCATTTCAAAAACTTCATTGCCAAAAATTGGTCTCCCCGTGATTCTGGTATGTCCTAATCGTTGGTGGGGCTTGAAAACTGAATCCTTTGTTTGCTGATCTTTGTTTTCTGGGATGATGTAGAGTCCCAGCGGAAGATCTTACAGAATGATAAAGACATAGTGAGGGATCACATTCTTGTGTTTGTAACCCAAGTTCCTCCTCTATTAAGGTACATGATATGATGTTGTAATAAATGATTTGAAAAGTTAGTTAGATTAGTTAGTTAATTAGAAGAGTAGGATTAACCATTAGTGGCATTAGCTGTTTAAGAGCAGCACTAGCCAAACATGCCAAACATGGCCTTATCCATGTCTAATTACTAACATGTCCTTGATTAATGAAACCCCTAATCCCTGCTGTGGTATTATTCTGTTTCTGTTTCCCGATTCTGTTCTAGTGCCTATATATATGGCAGACTATCCATTGTAAGCACTGATTTGTTGGCTAATAAGAATTCCAATACTATTCAGAACTATCTCCTACCCTTCTTCTATCTTCCTAATCTCTCAAATTCTATCCTTAAAACCTCTAATCCTCTTCTCTTCTTCCCTAATCCCCAATTCTGCTACATTCATATTATTCTGGTATATCAGTGGTATCAGAGACAGTCGAACCTTGGACTTGGTTATTGGCCTATCGCTTCTGATTGAATGGTTGAGACAAGATTACAAGAAAACGCAAGAAATATGGAAGAAAGGCTACAAGCTATGGAACAACGATTTGAGCCTGTAAATGACCTTCATGATGTTGTTTAAGGTTTTAGGGAAGAACTACAATTGGTTCGATGTGGGATGCAGCAGAATTTAGAAACTCTTGCTCAGGATGTCCAATGCAGAATGCAGTAAGATTTGGAGAATCTCACGCAAGAAATGAGAACTTTGGCAATAACACCAAGAAACCCACCGAACGAACACCATAGATTTCAAGAAGACCTAGACCGAGGAAATGGTAGGGGCGGGTATCACAGGCCGACCCAGTTTACTAAGATGGATTTTCCAAGATATGCTGGCAAAGATATGGATACCTAGCTATTGAAGGTTGAACACTATTTCACCCTTGATGGAACTCTAAGCATCAAAAATCAATATGGTGTAGATGCACCTCGATGATGAAGGCTTCCACTGGCATGTCGCGATTGAACGGCGTTGGCAGGGGCAACCACCAACCTGGGCCGAATACTCAAGATTATTACGGGACACCTTCCGTCCAGTACATGAGAAGCCGATGACCGACCTAACTCATCTGCGTTAGATTGGGTCGCTCCAAGAATTCAACATCAAGTTCGACTCCATCACGGCACGGCTGGACCTTCTCGAGGCTTACATGGTCGACGCATATGTCGGCGCCTTGAAGGAAGAAGTAGCTGATTCAGTTCTGCACCAATTCCTACCCCACATGCATCAGATCCTACTACAAATTGCTTAGTGAAATCAGGAAGAACAAGAATCGGAGCTGAAACTAATGCATCCTTGAGACGTTGGAAGGCTTCACTAGTAGGTTCAGACCACACAAAGGCATTCCTTCTCAACAAAAGAGTCAAGGGTCTTGCAATAATACCATAGCTCTTCATAAAATGTTGGTAGTAGCCAGCTAACCCCAAAAATGCTCTCAATTGCTTGATTGTAGTTGGTTGAGGCCAATTTGCAACGGCTTAAATCTTAGGATGAGTTGCTACCAAACCATTTCCTAGGACATGCCCTAGATTCTCTACACTTGTAGCAGCAAAGGTATACTTGCTTTCCTTCACAAAGTAGTGATGTTGCTGCAACGTTTGCAAAGCAATCCTCAAGTGCTCCTGATGATTTGCAAGTGAGGGACTATAAATCAGTATATCATTGAAGAAGACTAGTATAAATTGTCTACAAAAAGGACGAAAGATATCATTTATAGCTCCTTGAAAAGTCGCCGGTGCATTCATAAGACCGAATGACATTACGAGCCACTCATAGCGTCCAGAGTGAGTCTTGAAGGCGGTTTTGCATGCATCTTCTAGCACCATCCTGATTTGGTGATAACCGGTCCTTAAAGCAAGCTTTTTGAACCATCTAGCCTTGCTGAGCTCATCAAACTAGTCCTCAATAAGAGGAATAGGATATTGATTCTTAATCGTTTTCTTGTTTAACTCCTAGTAATCCACACATACGCCAAGACCCATCTTTCTTCTTTATTAGGACTATAGGAGCTGAAAATGGGGAACAACTTTCTTGTACAACACCTGTTTCAAGTAATTCAGCTACTAATTTCTCAATGATATCCTTTTGTGCAGCCGGATATCGGTATGGCTTCAAGGAGCTAGGATTTGTGCCCTCTTCCAAGACAATGGAGTGATTTTGGCTTTCTCTACAAGGTGAGAGGCTCTTTGGCTCCTCAAACACATCTTGAAAAGCTCCCAAGACACCCTGAATTTCTGCTGGCAAGTTAGGATCAGCATTCTTAATGGCAAAACAACTCATCATATCATGTTGAACTTCCACCAGCTGCATCAAATATAATTGTTCCTCTTTGAGGCAGCTAGCTGCCACCTTCTTTGGTGCGACCACCTTTAGAGAATGAGGAATATGAGCCTGTAGTTTCACTAGTTGACCATCTTTCCAAAAATACATGGATAATGACTCATAATCCCAAAAAGCATTCCTGATGCTCTTAAGCCATTGTAATCCCAGCACCATGTCATACGTATGCAAGTCAATAATTCGCAGATCAAATTTGAATTCCAACCCTTGCATTTTCCATCGGAACCCATGCCAAACCCCATGAACCTATAGCTTCCCACCACCTGCAATCTCAACATATGATGGAGGTGTTTCTTGAACCTGCCATCCAAGTTCAATGGCTGCGTTGAAGTTTAAAAGATCATGAGTGCTACCACTATCAATTAGAATCTGCAAAGGAAGGGTAAATTGATTGTAGGCAAGGTAGAAGCTCTTCGGTTGCATATTCTTGAGTGGTTGCATTCAAGACCTCAAGGAGGACATTTGAGAATACAAGCTACTTATCATCATATTAAAGGTCTCTTTTAGTGGAAAAAGTTAATGAATGATGTGATGGAGTATGTTAAAAGGTGTGGCACATGCTCTAGGTGCAAGTATGAGACTATAGCTGCTCTGGGGTTGTTGTAGCCTTTGCCTATACCTAGTAGGGTGTGGGAGTCGATTACCATGGATTTTATAGGCAAATCTCTACAGCAACAAAAGTTTCTCAGAAGTTGGCTCCTAGGTTCTATGGACCTTATCAGGTGATAGAGAAGATTGGAGTTGTTGCATATAAGTTAGCATTGCCACTGGAATCTAGAATTCATTCTACTTTCCATGTTTCCTTATTGAGGCTATGTCTGGATCCTACAGTGAGGCCTAGGCACCCTCTTGTTGAATTTTCGGAGTTGCCACCAGCCATGGAACCAAAGAGCATTCTGAACCAAAGGGTCAAAAAGCGTCGTAAGCGGATGATTACAGAAGTGTTGGTTCAGTGGAAGGGCTTATCTGATGAAGAAGCCTCTTGGATGGCCCTTCACTCTTTTCAACAACAATATCCTACATTTGTGGTTCCTAATCCTTGAGGTCAAGGTATTGATATGATGTTGTAATAAATGATTTGAAAAGTGAGTTAGATTAGTTAGTTAATTAGAAGAGTGGGATTAACCATTAGTGGCATTAGCTGTTTAAGAGCAGCACTAGCCAAACATGGCCTTACCCATGTCTAATTACTAATAGGTTCTTGATTAATGAAACCCCTAATCCCTGCTGTGGTATTATTCTGTTTCTGTTTCCCGGTTCTGTTCTAGTGCCTATATATATGACAGACTATCCATTGTAAGCACTGATTTGTTGGCTAATAAGAATTCCAGTACTATTCAGATCTATCTCCTACTCTTCTTCTATCTTCCTAATCTCTCAAATTCTCTCCTTCAAACCTCTAATCCTCTTCTCTTCTACCCTAATCACCAATTCTGCTACATTCATATTATTCTGGTATATCAGTACAGTTGTTGAACTGTGGCTACTATGCATTTTGAAACTTTCGCAATCTTATGTAATTACGTTTGACAAGTCATGCCAAGGCTGTGACCTGACTCATCGATTGTATTAATTTGGTTTCATAGGGATCTAAACCACCCCCCCCCCCACAAAAAAAAAACACACACACACAAACAAACAAACTTTTGCGGTACATTTAGTTTCATTTTATTAACCCATCTCGACCGCATTTGTACAGGGTACAGCTTGGTGAGTGCCTGAAAACAATTATACATTCTGATTATCCTGAGCAGTGGCCACATCTTCTTGACTGGGTGAAGCATAACTTACAGGATCAACAAGTCTATGGTGCCTTGTTTGTTTTGCGCATTCTTTCTAGAAAATATGAGTAAGTTTGCATTGGTCTTTATGAATTATAAAACAGTTTATTCTAGTTGAAAGAAATTTGCTGTTATCCTTAATTGTATTTCATTTTACATAACTTTTGTTTATAATTAAATGACAAGTAATAACTGTGTTCACTTTTGGTGATTGCATCTTGTCACTTGGTGCTAGTTTTATCCAATGGGGTTGACATATCTCTCCCTTCAAAAGTAATACTCTGGAGTTGTAAATAGCGCATACGAAATCTTGTATAGCCCTAGGACTGCTTCAATAGTGTTTACAAAGTTGTAAAGAGGCATATTGCTCAAAGCTATTTCCCCCCAAATCCTCAGGTTCAAGTCAGATGAGGAGAGGACACCAGTCTATCGTATTGTGGAGGAGACATTTCCTCACCTTCTCAACATATTTAACAGGCTTGTTCAGATTGCCAATGCATCACTCGAAGTAGCAGAATTAATCAAGCTTATCTGTAAAATCTTCTGGTCCTCCATATATGTATGTCCCTTTCCCTCCCTATGAATATCTCTCGTTGGAAGAGTTTATTGTATGCACTATGCAGTAAATCAAATCTTGATTGGTGCTGCATTTGTTGAGTTTTATGTATAGCCTATGATCTTTCACAAGTTTTACGATATGATTCTGTTACAAATTTTTTTGTTTACGATTCTCATGCTGCAAATTGTATTAACTCTAAATGATACAATTCAACAACAATTTGTAAGGGCAGAATTTATGTTTCCCCATATTAACTCAAACATCAAAAGGCTGAAATCTTTGTAGGATCATTCATACCCATGAAAATTTGTCTTTCAGGACTCACGTAGTACTGTTTGATTGTATCGTAGCAAGTGTTTTATGATCTCATGTACCAATCCCCGAAAATATATAAAGTCATCTTAATGAGCTGTGTAATTCCTAGACTTGGTTGTTGTGGTGTGTATTTGAGTAATTTACACACGCCCCTCCTGCGTATGGTCTTTCTTCTTGAAGTTATTTGCAAGAGTGTGACGAGAAATTTTCATTAACAATTGACATAGCGTAACTGTCTACTTGTGCCCGATCCAGTTAAGCTATTCTTACTTGAGCATTTGTGGGTTTATTTTTGGTTGGAGAATAAGTCTCATTATGCTTTGGCCCTGCATTCTACAATCTCAGATACAGTATTTGTTATTATTACGTTTTAATTAGATGGGATCATTTTAAGTAGATTAGTTTACAATCATTTCTGGTTTCAACCTTCAACGGTTAGAGTAGCTAACAATTATGGGAGCTACCAACCTAATAAAATGCCATGTTTACAACATTATTCAAAATTAATGAAGAGATTCCCCTGAAATTTTCTTTATATGAATTTATTCAGTTGGAGATTCCAAAGCAGTTGTTTGATCACAACGTCTTCAATGCTTGGATGGTGCTATTTTTAAATGAACTAGAGAGGTCTGTCCCCTTGGAAGGGCAGCCTGTAGATCCTGAATTAAAAAAATCATGGGGTTGGTGGAAGGTGAAGAAATGGACAGTTCATATTTTGAACAGGCTGTATACTCGGTATGTTTGATGTCTGAATCATTTAATTGAGAAATATGTGCTTTGCTGCCTATGTAATTGAATTTAAATTTTTATGGATCTTCATTTATTTTACAGTTTTGGGGACTTGAAGCTGCAAAATCCTGAAAACAGAGTCTTTGCCCAAATGTTTCAAAAACATTATGCAGGAAAGATATTGGAGTGCCACTTAAATCTGTTGAATGTCATTCGAGTTGGTGGTTATTTACCTGACAGGGTTATCAACTTGATTCTTCAATATTTAAGCAACAGGTGTGGTCTTGTTTTGGAAAATGATTATCAATCATTTTATTTGTTTATCCATATCTTCATTAGCACTCACATCATGTTTCATGCCCAAATTTTCTCTCATAGAGTAAATGCCTATTTTATCCACAATTTTATAGTTATTTAAAACTATAGATTGGTAGGGAAGCACACTTCCTATACATTAAGCTTGTTGGGTTGTTTATGTATGGCTTTTAGGAATAACGTGATTTTCCAGTTTTTTGAAAGAGCTGAATCAAGCTCAGAATTAGTATTATTTATACTACCATATTCTATTTCACCAGGTCCCTGTTATTAGGTGTCTGTCAGATGCTTAGAACTTGGTTTGATGGTTCGTAATTTGCCAGCTATTGAATGCACTGATAAGAGGCAGAGGAAAGGGATTCTCTGTTTTCCCTTCATTTAATGGAGGCTATACCTTTGGAATTGCAATTTACATTTTTTCCCCTTACCTCTTGATACTTTTTAAAGTAGGGGCATGGGGTCATTTTACCTCCTGAAAATTACTTTTCCAATTAATTCCTTTCCATTATCTGTGTGCGCCAAATGAATCCTTAGGTTCATCTATGATTGCTGACTTTGAGGTGCTTGTCCTAAAACCTTTGGGCCAGGGAAATGTTACTTAGTGTTCTCTATCTTTGTCTGTGTTAGGTACCATGGAGAGTGTCTGTATAGGAAGATTCTATGTGTGGATTTTCTTTCTTGGTTTTGCCCCAAGCTGTCTTGCTAGCATGGCAGCAGACTATATAGAAAGAGCCGTACCCTTGAAATAGGGTGCATAATATCAATTGTTTCATAGTCGAGTGGAGTTGGGGAATATATTATGTAATAGTCGGTGAGACAGAAGTAGAAGGAAAGGCTTTAAAGAAATGGAGCATGAAAACTACATGGATAGATGGCTTCCATTGATGTAAATGATCTTTCTATTGTTAATGCTTATGTGTAATTAGTAAAATCACATAGCTGTTGGCACAATATGATTTTAATCTTGTAACATACTCCCCATGGACAGGAAGGTATAATTCTCAAAGGTTAATCATATTATGGGATTCCAATATGTAAAGATAATCTCTTTAGAAATGGAGTTTTTGATGTTAAGATTGACATAGTTCTGTATTATGGGTATGCGTGTCTGTAGAAAGCTCAGTGTTGGGAGTTCTATATTGGGGACAAGTGCCAGCACACAAGTTGGCCATTTTGGTAAATGACCCAAGTAATGGAGGAGACCATTTGGTGAAAGCTTGATAGGGCCACTCTTAGGAAGCGGGTCAAGGAATATTGAGGGTTGTGTGATTGGTGTTGGAAATGTGACCATGGAGAGGGGTTGGGAGATTTTGATGTTTCCCACATGGCAAGCATGTTCAAAAATTCTAGCAGCTATTGGTGTGTTGGGGACATTTATTGTTGGAGTACTAGTTGCTAAAGTTCTTGAATTGATGGTTAGAGTTTGTAGCGTGGTTAATTTTTTCTAGTTGGATTTTCCTAATCAGCTATAGGCTTTTGAAGTTTGACCTTAAGGAGGAGTATTGGGTGAAGATCATTGAATAGGTTTGCCTTAGTGTCCGGCACACCCAATTGCACAAAAGATCTTTGAGTTTGAAATGATAATAAAGCATAGGCCTGCACACATTGTGTTGGAATTCTGAAACTCTTGATCCATTAGTCATAGTGGGTTTGACCCCATGTCTATAGATTATAGAAGCTTGAGCTTCTAAGCTGAAATGGTTCTTCACAAAGATGTATAAAAAGTATTAAAGTTTTATAGGTTAAAGAGTAAGGGAAGGGAGCTCACTCGTAATAATTTATAGGAAGTCTTGCAGGCTTTGGAAATAGTTAAGTTGTAGTGCACCCAAAATAAAGAATAGAATGCCATTGTGCAGCTATAGTATCATTGTAAAAGAGGTTGATTGACATTTTTATACAGACAATAATTGAATTTTTCTATCATATTTTGTTTGGTCTCTTTTCTCTCTAGACTTTGCTCCTCCAATATTCATGATAGCTATGTAGAAAGTTCCGAGATAATTGTGACGAACTACTTTATTACATTTTTATTTTCTGTTGCTCACGTCAACATATATTGTGATTTCATAGTTCATTTTGTCTGAACTTCTGTTTTAATTTATATGTGCAGTATTTCAAAGAATAGCATGTATTCTTTGCTTCAACCTCGGCTAGATGTTCTTCTTTTTGAGATAGTGTTTCCGCTCATGTGCTTCAATAATAATGATCATAAGCTTTGGGATGAAGACCCCCATGAGTATGTAAGGAAAGGCTATGGTAAGTCTTATTGGCATTAGGTCAATAGTTAAGGAAGTTTGTAGTTGTATATCTTATATATTCCTTTTCTTTAACTTCAGATATTATTGAAGACTTGTATAGTCCAAGGACTGCTTCAATGGATTTTGTCAGTGAGTTAGTTCGAAAACGTGGTAAAGAAAATCTTCACAAGTTTATTCAATTCATAGTTGAGATCTTCAAAAGGTAAAATATATTTTTACATTTTAGAATGGATAATTCATGAATTGAGGATCATATTTAGACTTTTGTTGTGCTAGGTATGATGAAGCTCCTGGAGAATACAAGCCCTACAGACAGAAAGATGGTGCTCTTCTTGCTATTGGTGCACTTTGTGATAAATTGAAGCAAACTGAGCCATACAAATCTGATCTTGAGCGTATGTTAGTGCAACATGTCTTTCCTGAGTTCAGCAGTCCGATTGGTCACCTTAGGGCGAAGGTATGTATTAGCTCATAGAGCTCAGTGTTTATTGATATATCAAATGTTGATTACATGCAGACTTATATAGGAAAAACAGAGTAGGTAAAACAAAACAATTAACGGAGAGACAGAAGGGAAATGAGGGAGGAAGTCAATAATGTGATGCTGAACAAAGACTTGCCACCAAAAAGCATATCTGACTTTTAACACTCCCCCTCAAGCTAGAGAATATATGTCAATCATTCCCAGCTTGCACCAAAATCCTTCAAATTTAGTTCTGTTTAGTGGTTTTGTCATAACATCTGCAATTTGGTCTTTAGATTTGATGTAGGATAAATTCATGATACCTGCTTCAATCTTTTCTTTAATGAAGTGTCTGTCTATCTTAACATGTTTTGTTGTATCATGATAAACTGGGTTCTTGACTGTTTCAATGCTAGCCTTGTTGTCACACCAAACTTGTATTGGTCCCTCATGTGGAATCCCCAATTCCTTCAGTAATCTGATGACCCAAATTCTTTCACGTACTCCATTGTTAACAGCTCTCAGTTCGGCTTCCGCACTACTTGTTGACACCACAGGCTGTTTCTTGCTTCTCCATGTAACCAGATTTCCCCACACATATGTGTAGTACCCTGAGACTGAACTTCTAGTTTACCTGTCTTTTGCATTGTCTGAATCAGTGTAGATCTCAACATTTCTAATAGTGTCTTTCTTAAAGAAGATCCCTCTTCCAGGATTAAAATTCAAATAGTTTAGGATTCTGTACACAGCCGCCATGTGTTCTTGTACCTTCTTCCATTGGTGTTCCTTTAGGTTGTGCCCCTAACATTCCTGTTTCATGCAAAAAATCTAGGGTATACTTGCGCTGGGATACGTTGATGCCCTTTTTAGTTCTTGCCACTTCCATGCCGAGGAAATACCTCGTTTGTCCAAGATCTTTCATTTGGAATTCAGTTGACAAGTCCTGTTTTAGTTGAGTAATGGATTGTTCATCATTTCCTGTAATGACTGTCATCAATATAGATGATCAAGATGGTAACTTTGCTATTAATATGTTTGATGAACAATGTGTCATATGCTTGTCCTTGAGTATACCCAAATCCTTTCACTACTTTGGTGAATCTATTGAACCGTGCTCTAGGAGATTGCTTAAATCCGTACAATGACTTGTTGAGTTTACATACAGAGTTGTTAGGAGCTAGAATTCCATCTGGAATTTCTATGCAAACTTCTTCCAATTTTCCATTCAAAAAGGCATTTTTCACGTTGAGTGCCCTGAACTCATCTTTTGCAGCTTGCTTCCAATTTGGATCAACTATAACTTGTTGAAATGTGTCTAGGATTTTCATCTGTGCACTATTTATAACAAAGCTTTGCATTTTTGCAGACAGGTTACCATATGAGACAAAACGTTGAATTAGATGTTGAGTACAAGATCTTGCTCCTTTTTTCAATGCAATAGGCCAACCTAGTTCTTCAGGATTTAATCTTGGATTGGAGTCATGGTCGTTCCTTTGAATGGGAGAGATAGTTCTACCAGGGTTTGGTTCATCTTGTAGTTTGGAGTTTTCCTCTAGTGGTGGTTTCGTATCCATCCCTGAATTGATCTCAACATTTGTTTCCAGTTCATTAGGTGTGGATTTAGGTTGAGGTGGAATATGATCAAGTTGGGTAGGACTAGGTTGGCTTGTGGGAGCAAATGAGTCAATGGTGGCTATAAGGTTAGGTTGTGGTTGTGATATTGATGATGTGTGTGGGAAGCCTGTGGAGTTAAATTCTTCCAAGATTAGCCATTCAATGTTGTTTTACTCTCCCTGAATGGGTAATTTTGGATAATATGGTTCGTCATCTGAGAAGATGGTATCCCGGGAGATGAGAAGCTTTTTGGAAGTATGATAGTAATATTTGTACCTTTTTTGAGTAGCGGAATAGCCAAGAAAGATACATTTGTCAGCTCGAGGAGCAAATTTGTTGCCATCATTTTTGTAAACAAAGACAACACAACCAAATACCTTTGGAAGTAATGAATTGATTAGTGGCAATGTCGAAAGTGTTTAAGGAGTTTTTGGATAGTAGTGTCGTAATTGAGAACTTTCGATGGCATGCGGTTAATGAGATATGCTACGGTTAGTACAGCATCACCCCAGAAGATGGTAGGAACATTTCATTCCATTAGTTTGGTTCGGGTTACTTCTAACAGGTGACAGTTCTTTTGTTTGGCCACTCCATTTTTGTGAGGGGTGTAAAGGCAGGAAGTTTGGTGATGAATTCCTTGCTAATCAAGAAATTCTTTGAAGGTGTTGCTCATGTATTCCTTGGCATTATCACTTCGTAGTACCTTAATGGGAGCGTTGAATTGGGTTCACACAAAGATATAGAAGTTTTGAAATACTTTGGCTACTTCGGATTTGCCTTTCATTAAATAAACCCATGTGGTTCTAGTGTGATCGTTTATGAAAGTAATGAACCATCTAGTAATGGTGAGGGTGTTTATTTTTGCAGAACCCCAAATGTCACTATAGATTAGTGTGAATGGTGAGGAAGGTGTATAAGGCTGTTTGGTATATGAAAATCTAGTTTGTTTTGCAAGTTGGCAAGTCTCACAATGAAAAGGAATTGAATTTTTATTGAATAAATTTAGAAAAACATGTTTCATATAATCAAAATTAGGGTGGCTTGAGTGACAGTGGCACAAGTATGCTTAATGATTTTC
Source organism: Inga laurina (assembly GCA_963855925.1). NCBI lineage: Eukaryota > Viridiplantae > Streptophyta > Magnoliopsida > Fabales > Fabaceae > Inga > Inga laurina. Next base: position 9,418,793 of record OY979713.1, read on the forward strand.
AGAGTTGGAGCTAACCAGTGCTCTTCTTGCCTTCCATGCGTTTTTCAAGTTCGATCCTTCAAGGTAGAACAATCCATCCCATTCTCTAGAAGTTCCAATCGTTGTCCTCGTTTTAAATCCTGAAAAACGCAAAGATTATCATCAAAGATAACTCGGCATATTTGACCTTTAGTTAATTTACTTACATATATGAGATTACAAACGAGTGTAGGCACAAATAAAACATTTTGTATTTCCAAGTGATCAAATAATGTGACCGTGCCAATGCCCTCAACCTTAGTGAATACACCATTAGCTACTTTTACTTTGAGGTGTTCATTATAGAATTTAAGGTTGTGAACTCAAGTTTTGTTATCGGTCATGTGATCTGTAGCTTTTGAATCAATAATCCAAGTATCTTCACTAGTCACTACAGCATTAAGAGGTACAATAGAATTACTTGATAGTACTAGATTCATGCCAGGAACAGAGTTTGACTTATTTTGATTGTTAAGCATCTGTAAGTCTTCCTGGCTTAGATAGTCAACATCTTTCACTTTCTGTTTAGTAGTAGTGAGGTGACTTTGTTGGGCATGTTGTTTTCCAGTTGAAGGCTTGCCATTGAGTTTCTAGCATTCTTCCTTTGTGTGGCCCTTCTTATAGTAATTACACCATTTAGTGTTTTTCTTTCATCTTGTGGCCCTTTCATCGCCAGGGCTGAGCCCTCAATGTACTTCTGGGTGCTTTGACTGAGGAGTTTTCTGCTTTTTTCAAACTGCACATGATTAACTATATCAAATAGATGTGGTAGGGGTTTTAAACCCATAATTCTTCCCCTTATTTCTTCAAAGGAATCGTTGAGTCCAAGAAGAAAATCATGAATTCTTCCTTCTTCCGGTATTTTCCGATACAATTGAGCATCCTTGACGACTTCCCATGGATGTACTTCAAATATATCTTGTTGTTGCCAGAGTTTTAGCAAGGCATTATAGTACTTAGTCACCGACATATTTCCTTGTCTCAAGTCTCAGAGTTGATGTTTCAAATGAATCAAGGCTGCGGTGTTGTCAAGTGATGAGTATGTCCTTTTTGCTGCATCCCATATCTCCTTTGCTGTGTTAGCTAGGAGATAGCCTTTGCTAATATCCACAGTCATAGAGTTGGATAACCAAGTCCTAACTTGATTATTTTCTGCAAACCATGTGTCGAAACTTGGATCATCAGGAGCTAGTTGAGGGGCTTCTCCATTAATATATTTTTCTTTTCTCCTTCTACAAATGTATCTCAACACACTTTGAGACCATTGAAGTTAGTTTTTCCTATTGAGTTTATGGTTAATGACCATAATCTGATTTTCTAGGAATTCTGGTACAATGGTGTTTATGGAAAGTACAGGAGAAGACATAGAAGTAGTAGTACTGGAAGTAGAGGTTGTGGTTTGATTTTGAACATTGGTTCCTGACATAAAGGCTGTTGGAATGAACCCAAACAAGGAAGGAAATTGCAAGGGATCCATCAATTTTGGTGAGAAAATATTGGAAAAATTGATTTGGAGTCGTCGGAGGGTTCTGGAGATGCCGACACGTGGGGTTCACGCACAGCCGGAATCTTCAATGTCGTCGGCGCGTGGGTTCATATGCCAAGACCGTGGAGGTGCATGTGCTTCACTTGCTGGTCGGATGGTGGCCAGACTTCTATGAAACACTGATCGGTGTCTTCCGGTCACCCTGGAGTGGGTGGTGTAATCCCACACTCCCACTGTCAGTAGCCCAAGAGCACGTTGCTGTGCTTTCTCTCAGCCTCACCGTTGCTCCCTTCTCACTGGTTCTGCCTCATTTTCTGGCAGAGGACCGAAGCTCAAGTAGGAGCTCTGATACCATATTAGCTCATAGAGCTTAGTGTTTATTGATGTATCTGATGTAGATTACATGCAGACTTATATTGGAAAAGAAGAGTAGGTAGGTAAAATTAACGTAGAGACAGGAGGGAAATGAGGGAGGAAATCAATACTGAACAAAGACTTCCCACGGAAAAGCATATACTTTTAACAGTATGTATCACATCCATTTCCATTTTGAACATTGTTAACCCCCCCCCCCCCCCCCCCCCCCCCCCCCCAAAAAAAAAATGGGCGTGCTGAGGGAAGGGTAACAAGAATGTGATAAAGTTCAAGACTAGTTTATCATGATGTCCATACCGAACTTGTATCCTTATGCCTTCAATTTGACAGTGACTTTTTTTTTTTCCCATAATTGGATCAGTATATCTCTCTCATTCATCTTAGAGAGCAGGGGACTATAATTACTCTTTTTTGGGTTTGTTTTGAGTGATTCAGATTTGATGTTGATACATTGTATGAAAGACCAAACGTCTCCAACTGATTCATTGTTGGATTTTATCATAAAGAAATAAGAAATTCCTCCGTACTCATTTAATTTTTAAATCTACAATTATAATTTAAAATGGTAGTATTTAAGTATGGCACAATGTAGATGATTTTTTTTAAAAAAAAAATCTATAATTCTGTTGTATGACGCGTTGATATGATTGGGTGAAAAGTAATCTTGATTTTAAATAAAGCATGTATGTATCATTTATCTATTCCAGATATTCTGATACTAAATACTTTCTTGCGGAATCAGGCTGCATGGGTTGCGGGACAGTATGCCCATGTCAACTTCTCTGATCAAAACAATTTCCGGAAGGCATTGCAGTGTGTTGTGTCTGGGATGAGAGATCCTGAACTTCCTGTACGGGTTGATTCTGTCTTTGCTCTGCGTTCATTTGTTGAAGCTTGTAAAGGTGATTTATATACATCTCAATTTGTTCTTGTTTGCATCATTACTTTCTTTTTTGTGATTAATTTTGGTCGTACTTCTTTTTCCGTTATGTTTGTGCAGATTTGAATGAAATCCGTCCTATTCTCCCTCAACTCCTTGTTGGTATGTTGATGTAAAAAGTCTTGGCTTATATTTTAAATTTTTTAATTGGCTTATTGAAAAAGTTTAATTAAGCCAAAATCTTTACAGAGTTTTTCAAACTCATGAATGAGGTTGAGAATGAGGACCTTGTATTTACTTTGGAGACTATTGTGGACAAGTTTGGGGAAGAGATGGCACCTTATGCCCTTGGGCTATGTCAGAATTTGGTAATTGAATCTCCAATTTGTTTCCGGCAGTTTGTTTTGTCTCATTAGAGAATTTGTCTTCTCTGTGTGATAAATCGAACTTATCTTTTTAACAACAGGCAGCTGCATTTTGGAGGTGTATGCGCACTGCTGAAGCTGATGATGAAGCTGATGATCCAGGTGCTCTTGCTGCAGTTGGTTGTTTGCGTGCTATTAGCACAATACTTGAATCAGTGAGCAGGCTTCCTCACCTTTTTGTTCAAGTTGAGCCAACTTTGCTTCCCATAATGAGTAGAATGTTAACAACTGACGGTCAAGGTAATTTGCCCTCAATCATGATTTCTTGGATCATGTCTAAGGGTTTTGTTTCTCCATTCTTAGTTCCACCTCTTTTCATTGTTCATGCCTTTTGTCTCAGCTTTACATAGAATTTCTACAACATTAGTTAGCCTAGTTTTTTTTAATAGAAATGTGATACTCGAAGCCATACTTGTTTAATTTGCATCCTGACTTCGTTGGATTTTAAGTGGACTATGTTTGCTGGTTGGGTGAAGGCTTGAGTTTTCAAATGATTAGATTACTTCACTTGCCCTTCATTTTTTGTTTTTTGTGCATACCTACAGAGGTTTTTGAAGAAGTTTTGGAAATAGTATCATATATGACTTTTTTCTCCCCAACAATATCATTGGACATGTGGAGCCTTTGGCCATTGATGATGAAGGCACTGGGAGATTGGGCCATCGATTTCTTTCCAAGTATGATGCTCAACTTCATTTCAATTTTCTTTTGTCTACATACATAAGAATCTAGTTCAGAACGTTTCTTGATTGGTCTCTTTGATTTTTATAAGCAGAGCTTTGAGTTGGTATCTTCTAGCTAATTTGATGATAAACTCAACATTCCTACAATAGGAACATTACATATAAAATGAGCTAGTTAATATTGGAAAAAGAAACATGACAAATTCCCAGTCAAACGTGGAAAGTTCTAAAATATCTAACAACTACCCCCAAAGTATGAATTACACAACCCCCCCCCCCCCCCCCCCCCCCCCCCCCCCCCCCCCCGGGAAAAAAAACCCGCCCACGCCACACTCCCCCACAACACAACCCCCCAAAATTTAAGCCCTTATACAGCTAGATTTGTTCCACATACATTTTTTGGGATAAATTTTTGAATGATTAGAGAGAACGGGAAGACACAAAATGGGAGTGAGAAGTTGAGCACTCAATGTGAGCTACTCTGTATTTTCTTGGCATCCTTCTCCGCTTCCTCTAGCTTTAATAAAGCTTCTTTCTGTATTGAGCTGGTATCTAAGTTTTTTATAGCCATGATAAAAGAATAACTGTGCATGGCCTTGTTGTCTAGGCATAAAATCCCTAAAATATTAATAATCAGGTTTTTTAACTTGATTAATTTGCTTCAATCTTTCAGTGTGTGTGTATATATACCTATTGTATCTGTTAACATGGTAAATTGTAAATTTCTGCAGATATTCTAGTTCCTTTGGACAACTACATTTCAAGGGGAACTGCATATTTCCTTTCTTGCAAAGATCCTGATTATCAACAAAGTCTATGGAACATGATTTCATCTGTGAGTTATTTTCACATTGAAATTCAAGTTACTGCCCGTTAGATTTCAGCTTGTTATTTAAAGCTATTGTTAGTGTTGCCATCTTATTGATGTCTCTACTTTGCATCTATTTACATTGCAGATTATGGAAGATAAAAATATGGAGGACAGTGATATTGAGCCAGCTCCTAAGCTTATTGAAGTTGTGTTTCAGAATTGCAGAGGGCAGGTGGATCACTGGGTCGAACCATATCTCAGAATAACAGTTGAACGATTGCGCCGAACTGACAAATCATATTTAAAATGTCTTCTCATCCAAGTGGTAAGGGATTATTAGAAATTATATTTAAAATGCCAGAAACATTGGCTTTCATAGTGAGCCTGATTTTTCTGGGTCATTTATGTACTATACTATTCACGCTAGAGCTCCAATGGTATGGTCCTTGCTAGTTAAGGGCTATGCATATGTACGCTGTTTTGGACTTGCAATTGGCAAGGCACTTATTTTATTCTTGTGTTGTGTGTAAATTTGCCGTTATTCACTTGTGCTGTCCGTAAAGAGTGGTCAGGCATAATATTTATAGTTCAGACTAATCCTAGTTCTTTTCTGAGTTGATATGGGTGTACTTCCTTCAGGGCTGTAATTAGTAAATATTACGTTTTGGATAGGAAAGAAAAGAACAGTATTATTTGTCTGATTTGTTAATTTTTGATTTATAACAACTAGTTTTGTGGTCTAGTTTTTCTCGAAGTATGCCGAGATTTTTGTGATCATTTGTTAGAGGAAAGAAGATTAAGGTGACTCCTAAGAAGAAATCTTTTTTTAGATTGCAGATGCACTTTACTACAATGCAGCACTAACTCTCAGCATATTACAAAAGTTGGGTGTTGCGTCAGAAATATTCAATCTTTGGTTCCACATGCTACAGCAAGTCAAAAAGAGCGGTGTTCGTGTTAATTTTAAAAGGCATGCACATGTTCTTTCCTCTTTTTCACTGACCCTCTTTTCTTCTTTCCGTTGTAGTACTATGCTATATAACAGTAACATCATACCCAACGGAAATACTTTTGCAGGGAACATGACAAGAAAGTTTGCTGCCTTGGTTTAACATCAGTATTGGCAGTGCCAGCTGATCAATTGCCAGGGGATGCCTTCGGTCGGGTGTTCCGCGTCACACTTGATCTTCTAGTTGCATACAAGGATCAAGTTGCAGGTTTCTGATTTGGCCTTTCTCTTAATTGAGAAGTTTCAATCATACCACTCATTTATTTATAACTGTTTTATTTAACCTTCAGATTGTCTTGGTCTGTCATGCTTAACATGATTTGTGGTTGCCCAATTCTTAGTCTCTTGTACTTGCTGTGCAGAAGCTGCAAAGGAAGAAGCTGAAGATGATGATATGGATGGTTTTCAAACTGATGATGAGGAGGATGGCAATGGTGGCTCTGACAAGGACATGGGAGATGATGCTGAAGATGGGGATGAAGCTGACACAGAAAAGCTTAGAAAATTGGCTGAACAGGTGTGTAGACATGATTGCTTGATAATCCTAACTGTATACGTGTTTATGTTTGCATAGAATCAAATTGAGGAGAAAGCAATAGAATGCTGTATAGGACCTTTATATACACTGCTAGCCATAACTAAATTATTTAGTTAATTGTCCTCCGGAAGTTTTTATTTCATGTACAAGACGTCAGCTGAACCAATGATGTCTGATTATTTTAATTTAGGTATTTGAAGATTGAGATTTTTGGTTTATATTGCGTCTTTATGTCCTTTCATCTCTAATGCTATGCAACAAGCATCAACAGTTTATACTTTTCCTGTTCCATTAATGTGCTTGTAGGCAAGGGCATTTCGTCCCACTGATGAGTACGATGACAACTCAGATGATGACTATAGCGATGATGAAGAGTTGCAGTCTCCAATTGATGAGGTGGATCCTTTTATTTTCTTTGTTGATACAATGAAAGGTATGCTGACGACAACCCTAAAAAAATCTGAAATTTATGCAATACAATTGTTCATATGTAACCTGAAATGCACCTTGTATGTAAATCTGTCTGCAGCAATGCAAGCATCTGATCCAGTGAGGTTCCAAAACCTAACTCAAACGCTTGAGTTGAAATATCAAGCTCTCGCCAATGGCGTTGCCCAGCATGCTGAGCAGAGGAGAGCAGATATTGAAAAGGAAAAACTAGAGAAGGCCCAAGCTGCCACAGCCTCTTAAGTCACCGGATGTACATTCTTGGTCATGGTTTTCTTTTCTCCAGTTCTTGGCTTTACCCATTCATTTGGTAAAAATGCTTCACCGAAGGGGAGGGTAGCCTCTACATTTCTGAGGCGCTGGTCATAAGAAGTCTAAAAAACCAAAAAAGAAAAAGGTCTTCAGTTTTTAAGTTCTCATAAAAGCTTTGGGCACAGAAGTTCCCTTTGAAATCAAAGAATGTTTGATTCGGGGAACTGTGGGGTCGGTTTTTTGGTAAATGTGCCCATTTTTGTATGCATATGTTGTCTTGTTTTTCTCACATTGGTCGGTTTCCCGTCACCAAGTCTCCACTCTCCAGTTTGTTTGGATGAGGGCAGCAAGTGTGTAATGCATATAGATTCTGCCTGTCACATAGATGGGTAGTGTTGGGTAGCCAATGGGATGTACTGGTAATTTTTGGTGAGGTTGTATTATTATTATCGTTATGATTACTATTTCAAGATATGTCGTTATTGCCACAAAAAAGAAAAAAGATGTTATTTATATTTTTTTTTTACAGTTGAGCATAGTCTTTCGAATATTGGTGAAGGGATTATGCAGAGGTTACGAATGGTGTCCTACCAAGGTTGTGAAACGGTTCTTTATTCTTTTATGATATATATCAATTTTGTGGGATTATTTTATCTGTGTATCAATTATTATTAATTATTGAGATTGATTTGTATTATAATGCATTGTTGGCCCAGTCATTGTTGTATCATTTTACTTGTATTTAGAGTCCAATTGATTGAGAGCCGGGCATGTTTTTTGTAATTGGGCTTAGCCCATTTAATCCTACAAATAAACGGGCAACCCATCTGGAATGGGGCTCTAAGTCGGCAATAATCCTTTCTAATAAAATATGATTTATTCATCAGTGAAGGAGGATGAGAAGACATTTTAATTTTTTTAATTGTTGATGTCGAAAATTAAGGCTAATATTTGAATGTTGCAAAGACGGTTGAAAAGCAAGCCTCTAAACGGTGTCTAAAACAGTGAGACCATGAAAAAACAGGTTCACACTTCAATAAAAGGGTTAGATAAGTAAAGTTTGATTAAACAGCTCACAATTAGAGTACAAGCAAAACACCAAAAGATATAATCCTAAAAGCATGATGTCTTCACTTAAACTGCTCTTGATCTTTTCAAACTTATAATTGAGTATGATTCCTGGAAAACATTCTTCAAGGTTTGGAATCATCAAAACTAGAGATGCTAACATGCTTCCTTATATTGCAACCTATAGCTGTAATAATTTGAATTCATTTTAAGGATATTTTAGGAAAAACTCATTAATTGAACCTAAACCTCTAAATTGAGATTTTGTTGGGCTTTGGGCTCCCTATTTGAAAATGCCTAATGTTTGAGGCCTATTTGTGTCTCACTTATTTAAGTGGAGTGGGGGTAGATTAGGGTTTGGTCAGACGGGTCTAATTGTGTAGTCATGTGAGAGAAGTGGAAAGCACAAATTCACAAGCAGTTTCATAAAGCGGTGTTTGCACACTCGATAACTGTTGGGTCAGGCTAAAATTGGTCAGCAAGTTCATAACTTCCAATATGTATTCATGTCCAAGGACAAATCAAATTTGAAATATGAGACCTATAAATAGAGGTGAAACAAGTATTCTTTCATTGCACTATAAATTAGGTCTTACATTTAGAATTGAATGTAGTATTTATTTTAGTCGTAACTTATGTGCACCCTTTATACTTATAAAGGGTTCAAATTCACAATCTCACATTTAAGAAAGACTTAAAGAGAGGAGTTTGATCCCATTGGGGCATAAGGTCCTGATAAAGAAGTATCACTCTAGCCTAGGGGGCATGGCTCGGATGGTTTGAAAGGGGGAGCTAAGGTGCCTCCTTTGCCATTTGCCTAAAGGGCCCGAGTTCGATCCCTGGGAAGTCCCTCTACACCGGGGGGCGACTCCGTATTAGTCTGCCTCCAGAGGGGGTGGGACACCAGGGGTGTAAACCAAAAAAAAGAAAAAGAAGTATCACTAGTCCTTATTAAAAAAACAAAGTCCTATAGAAGAAATTCTCATTGGAAAGAGAGAAAGAAAAGAGAAAGACGATAATGATTTGTAAATAGAGAGAGATAGAGAGAGAGAGAGAGAGTTTTTAAAATGGAAAACTTAAAATTTTTTATCAATTTAAGACATATTTAATAATCTAACTCTCATTTCTTGATATATGAAAATAAGTTAAAAAGTGACTTATAACCGGACTCCAATTGTATGCTCGCGTGCGCGCAGGCGTGCATGTGTGTGGGTGCGGGGTGTGTGCGTGTTTTGCACCAATAGCGGTATAAGTGAATCAAAGAAGAGAAACTTCTCCACTCAAAAAGAAAAAAAAAAAAAAAAAAAGAAGAAGAAGGAGGAGAACAAGAAGAACTTCTAGAAAAAATTTGGTTTTCTTGATCAAGTACTCGTTAGCGAGAATTCATGCCAACTTTCTCCAAACCTAATCCACACTATTTCCCATATGCATTGATCCCCACAAGATATCTGTCGTTGTTATAATGACGTACCTAATATCACTTCTCATTTATTGCAAACCAACTCATATATCATGTTATCTAGAAAATGATAAGCAGAAGCAAGGTGGATAGCAAAAATTATTCTCTAGCTTTGTTCTTTATTTTTCCCCAGTTTGGAATTTTGGATCTGGCGTGAAAATTTACAAATAAGATTTGGCCAACATGCATTTTCAATCTCAGCTTCTTTCTTCCTTCTCAGTTTCTTTCTTCCTTTTATTTTTTAAATGAAGGTTTCTTCCCTTTTATACTCCCTCCTCTTTTATATATAAGATACAAATAACTAAACTACATATATAAAAAATCACTTAAAATTAAGTAAAGACAATAAGTATGTAAAAATTTATTTATTTATTTTAAAAATATCCTTATTTATAGAGAAAGTGAGAGGCAAAATGAGTAGAAACATGAAGTCAATAGGGCTAAAAATAGATTAAAAAAAAAACGATGAAATCATTTTTTCCAAAAAAAGCTGGTTAAATTTTCAGACATTAACTGAGTGTATCTTTAAATAGTATCCACTCAAAAACCCTGCCTTATACATAACACCAATGGGAGTATTAATGAGAGCAGGAGCTTTCATACTGAGTTTCATATATAATAATGTTATATCTTCTAAAAATAAATAGGCATAGATCTCAATGTGCTATGTCAGGAGTTCTTGTATTTTCTTGGAGTTTTGGATCTGTCTTGTCAATGAAGTTTTCATTTCTTTTTTTCCCAGAGTTATTGACTCAAATGCAACTAGTCGCAAGAAAGGATACTTTGCACCACTTGCAAGATCTTCGTGCTCTATTAACCCAAAGCTATGCATCTTGACCACTTTGTAGGGGCCTTGCCATTTGGTTTTAACCTTCCCATTTTTGAGCTTGAATCTAGCCTTGAACATAAGCACTTGCTCTCCTTCATGAAACTGCTTCCGTAAGATGCCTTGATCATGAATCAATTTGGATTTTTCCTTGTAGATATGAGAACTTTCGCATGCATCCAACCTCAACTCTTCTAGCTCTTATATCTCAAGCATCCTTTCCTCAGCAGAACCATGAAGATCCATATTACAAGTCTTCACAGCCCAGTAAGCTCTATGTTCTAGCTCAACAGGTAGATGGCAGCCCTTACCAAAGACTAACCGAAAAGGAGACATGCCAATGGGAGTTTTAAAAGCTGTACAATATTCCTAAAGAGCATCATCTAACCGGAGACTCCGATCCTTCCTACTTGGCCTGACAATTCTCTCCAAGATATACTTGATTTCCCTATTAGACACCTCAGCTTGCCCATTTGTCTGTGGATGGTATGGGGTAGAAGTCTTGTGGAGAACACCATACTTGGATAGCAAGTTGTCCATCAATTTGTTGCAAAAATGTGAGCCACGATCACTCACAATTGCTCTTGGCACACCAAACCTACAAAAGATATGAGTACGTAGGAATTTAATAACAGTAGAGGCATCATCCTTCCTTGTTGGAATGGCCTCGATCCACCTTGTAAGGTAATCAATAGCCAACAAAAGGTACAAATATCCATGAGATGTAGGAAATGGACCCATAAAATCAATGGCCCAAACATCAAAAACTTGACAAAACAACATGGGTTGTTGCGGCATTTCATGCTTTCTAGATAAACCCCCAAAGCGCTGGCATGCATCACAAGTTTTACAAAAAGCATAACAATCCTTAAAGAGGCTAGGCCAATATAAACCACAATCTAAGATTTTCCTAGCAGTTCTCTTTGCCCCAAAGTGACCACCACACAACAAAGAATGACAAGAAATTATAAAAGAAGAGAATTCATCATTCGGCACACATCTCCTAATAACTTGGTCACTACAATGCCGCCACAAGTAAGGAGGATCCCACAAATAGTATTGAGCTTCATGTTTCAGCTTCTGTTTCTGAAAATGAGACAAAGAATCAGGTAACACTCTAGCAGCAAGATAATTCACAATATGAGCAAACCATGGGTCATGAAGTGTAATAGTAAGGAGATGGGAATCAGGAAAACCATCACAAGTAACTTCAGCATCAACTACTCCCTATGTAGCAAGGGGCATGCGGCTTAGATGGTCAGCAACAAGATTTTCTGCACCTGCCTTGTCCCTAAACTCTGTGTTAAATTCTTGAAGTAGTAGCATCTACCTTAGTAACTGAGGCTTAGTATGAGTCTTTCTAGATAAGAACTTGATAGCAGAATGATCAGAATAGATAATCACTTTAGAATTCACTAGATAAGACCTAAACTTCTCAAGTGCAAAAGCAATGGAAAAGAGCTCTTTCCCAGTGGTAGTGTAATTGATTTGAGCATTATCCAATGTTTCAGAAGCATAAGCAATAACATAAGAGATCTTACCAATTTTTTGACCTAGAACTGCACCAACAACACTATTGGAAGCAACATAACAAAGCTCAAAATCAAGATCCCAATTAGGAGCAATGAGTATAGGTGGAGAAATGAGTCTAGACTTAATTTCATCAAAAGCCAATTTGCATGCATCATCAAAGATGAAATCCACATCCTTTTGGAGAAGCTTAGATAGGGGATAAGCTATTTTACTAAAATCCTTAATGAATCTTCTATAAAATCTAGCATGCCCCAAGAAAGATCTAAGTTCTCTTAAGTTAGAGGGATAAGGAAGAGATGAAATTACTTCAATTTTAGATTTGTCAACTTCTATACCTCTCTTACTTATTAAGTGGCCTAAGACTATTCCTTGATCTACCATGAAGTGGCATTTCTCAAAATTTAGCACAAGGTTCTTTTGCACACACTTTTCTAATGCTTTCTCCAAATTCAGCAAACATTCTTCAAAAGAATTCCCATATATAGAAAAATCATCCATAAATACCTTAATACCTTGTTCAAGTAAGTCACTAAAAATGGAGAGCATGCATCTTTGAAATGTTCCAGGAGCTTTGCATAACCCAAAAGGCATCCTTCGGTATGAAAACATCCCAAATGGATAAGTAAATGTTGTCTTTTCCTGATCCTCCGGTGCAATAGGAACCTGAAAATAACCAAAAAAACCATAAAGGAAACAATAATGAGATTTACATGCCAATCTTTCTAGCATCTGATCTATAAAGGGGAGGGGAAAGTGGTCCTTTCTAGTTGCTTCATTCAACTTTCTAAAGTCTATACAAACTCTCCAAGAGTTTTGGACTCTTGTTGGAATGAGTTCATTCTTCTCATTTTGCACAACTGTTATTCTACTCTTTTTTGGAACAACTTGGACCGGACTAACCCACTCGCTATCTGAAATAGGATATATGATCCCTGTACTCAAGAGTTTGGTGACCTCATTCTTAACTACATCTAAGATGAGAGGGTTGAGTCTACATTGGGGTTGTCTCACAGGTTTAGAACCCTCATTCAAAAGTATTTTGTGGGTGCATACAGTTGGGTTAATACCTGGAATATCACCTAAAGTCTACCCTATTGCCCTCTTGTGTTTCTTCAATACATGGAGTAAACTCAACTCCTCAGATGTACTTAAGGAACTAGAGATAATGACAGGTAATTGATTATGTTCAGCAAGAAAAGCATACTTCAAGTTAGGGAGAAGGGGTTTTAAGTTCAGGGGGCTACACAATTGAAGGTAAAAGTTCGTTTAACTCAAGTGCACCAAGAAACTTCCCTTTCTTATGAGAATCCCCAATAATTATTTGATAGAAGGTTTGTCCCCTTTGTTCAGATGTGGATTGAGATTGAGGCTTATTCACAAAGCAACCTTGACTACCACCTACATCATTCAAAGATTGAAATATATGAGAGGTAGCATCATGAAATGGTATGCAACAGTGTAGTAATTGATTAGAACTAAGTTTCTTCCTTGTTACAGTCTTGACATGTGGTTGTCCATTGTTTCCAAAATTTTCAACAAAGAAATTTATGACTTTCGACCTGCTAAGTTCATCACCAAAAGGAGAATGTAAGTATTTCAATAATTGGAAAGAAGTGAGGCTACCCATACAATCACCCTTAAGGTTTGGAGAAGTCTGAAACTTGTAAGATGGAGGAATTTGAAGCTTAAACCCATAAACTATAGTTGTGCCATCAGTAGCACATTGATTTCATTCCTCATGTTCAACAATAACTCCACTTGTGTCCATAGGAGCAGATTCAGTGCTAATAGATGTTGCTTCACTTCCAAAAGTGGAATCCACTTGCTTAACATTCTCAAATTCTGCAAAGCTACACAATAATTCTTTCCTAACACCATGATAACTATCAAATGAGGATATAGTACTACCAAGGTTGGAAAAATAAAAAATAAAAGGATTGGAAGTGGAAAGTGAGCTATCAATTGACATGCAATCAATACTACATACATCATCATCACAATCAATAGAGGGAGAAGAATTTGAACCAATGGTAGCATATACATCATCATGACAATCATTTTTCACACATAATAAGAAAGCAAACTCATCAATTGCCTCTTGCAATGCCAAATCAATCAAATTCAAGCCAAGAAGGGAGTAGTCCTCAAATGGGTGATTCATAGCTTCATAAACATTAAACTGAATAACATGATCACTTACTTCTATAGTTATGTACCCATCCTTCATGCTAATGATAGTATTAGCGGTTCGCAAGAAAGGCCTACCCAAAATCAATGGTTCATCAACTGAGACCTCAATAGACATGTCTAGGACATAAAAATCAGCAGGAAACACCAAGTTTTTGACCTTGACTAAGATGTCTTCCAATAAGCCATAAGGTTTCCTAGTGGTGCGATCAGCTAGTTGTAGGATGACACTAGTGGGTTTGATGTTTGTGAGGCCAAGAGAGGTGTAAACAGAGTAGGGCATGACATTTATGGCGGCTCCTAGATCAAGAAGAGCATTACTAAAAGGCATAGTACCTATAGTGCATGGAACAGTGAATGAGCCAGGGTCTTTACACTTAATTGGAAGATGGGGTTTAAACATAACAGACACATTAGGACTCAACTGAACACACTCATTGGGTTTACACCTACGCTTTTGGGTACACCAATCTTTCAAGAATTAAGCACAAGAAGGCATTCCTTTCAACACATCAAGCAAAGGCAAATTAACTTCAATCTTACTGAAAATATCCATCATATCAAGAAATTTCTTTTTATTTGAAACCTTGTTGCTTAGCACAAAAGAATTAGGAAATGGAATTTCAGAGAGATTTACCTTTTTACCTTCCCCTTTGCTTGAAGAAGTTGAAGGGTCAGGTACCTTAGTATTTGTTGAAGTTGACACTCCTTGCTTGCTATCCATATTTGAATTTGGAGAAGAATGCCTTTGTAGAAGCTTCTGTTCAACCATACTCTCAGATTTTCCAATAGCAAGGTGAGTGCTTTGATTAGAATCATCACTACCATCAATATCTCCCACTTGTGGTTGCAATGGAACCTCAACCTCTTCATTGTGCTTATTACTAGAATGCATTCTAGATTTGAAACTCTCAACATTTTCTTCAAATCATACTTGTTTACCCACTTGTTTACCACCTCTCAAGGAGATAGCATGTACATCCTTAGGATTGATCACATTGTTGGAAGACAACCCTTATCCACTTTTAGCTTGTTGCTCATTGAGGCTATTAGACATTTTGTTAGATATGAATAGTTTTGATGATGTCAAATATAGATGTTAAATATGAGCAAAAAGTTTGTATGATATAATTATCTTCTACATTGACTAACTACTATATTTAATGTTGCATATTTTGTAGATTAGTCATAAACCCGATTGTGGGTTGATGTTATAATGCCTCATATGTGGAGAATGATCATCAAGAAGAAAATCAAGAGACAAGGGATTGAAGAAAGAAGGCATTGCAAGAACTAATAGGAATATCAAGCAAAGATTGAAGAAGATTGAAGATATTCAAGAAGATATCTAGTTGGGTTATGAAGAATGATCATCAAGTGGCAAAACAAGAAGAAAGAGATTAAAGAAAGAAAAACTTGCAAGATCACATGAGAATATCAAGATCCAAGCTATTAGAAGTGATATCGGAGGTTTCTACGGTCAAACGGAAGTTGTAATGGGTCAATACGAAGCTAAAATGATGTATACGGAAGTTATGGTGCCTCTGGGGATGATTACTCGAGTAATAGGGTACTGCCTCATTTTGGAGGTGATTACTCGAGTAGCTACTCGAGTAATCTGCCGGGTTACTTGATAAATCACTCGAGGCGGAACTTGAAGTAACGGGCACTCTGTTTTCGCGTGGCAGAACAGAGGTTCGGTATTTTGATGATATCTCTCCAACCACATGTTGGATTAAATAGAAACTAGTGGCATATGAAACTAGACTTCCAACACGAACTTTTGACACAATATCACATTCAAAGGAGTTCAGATGAGAGAGATATAAGCTTCTAAAGTCGACACATGAATCAGCGTCATATTCCTGGACAGCTTTGGTATTTTGGACATAACTCCAACAATACACATCGGATTGCAACGAAACCGGTGCCATATGAAAGAAGACTCGTGATAGCTCGTGATTCAGAAATGGTCTAAGAACAGTAGATACTCTTTGGATCATAACTTTCAGTATACAATGTGTTTGGAGCTGATTCTTGTTGCATTGGAATGTAGATAATGAGGGCTTTCTGATGATATATAATTTGCCATGTTTTGAGTCAAAATCAAAAATTCACTTGAAGGCACCACTCGAGTAACTAGTTGATAACAAAAGACTTTACTCGAGTGAGTACTCGAGTAATCAGATAGAAAACTTCAAGTTGCTCTCGGCCTGCCAACGTTACTCGAGTCCATACTCGAGTAAAGAGACAGAAACTTGAAGTAACCAGAGTCGAACTTCAAGTTACTACCCGAGTACGCAGAGTTATTTAGAAGAGAACTTTAAGTCGAACTTCAAGTTACTACCCGAACTTCAAGTCGAACTTCAAGTTACTACCCGAGTACGTAGAGTTATTTAGAAGAGAACTTCAAGTCAAACTTCAAGTTACTACCCGAACTTCAAGTCGAACTTCAAGTTACTACCCGAGTACGTAGAGTTATTTAGAAGAGAACTTCAAGTCGAACTTCAAGTTACTACTCAAACTTCAAGTCGAACTTCAAGTTACTACCTGAACTTCAAGTCGAACTTCAAGTTACTACCCGAACTTCAAGTCAAACTTCAAGTTATTACCCGAGTAAGCTATGCAGAAAATGGAAGGCCACTCGAGTAGCCACTCGAGTAACCTGTGAAGAAACTTGATGTTTACTCGAGTGAGCACTCGAGTAATGTTTCCCAAGAAAATAGAACAACGTCCCGAAGATTCTGGAAATCAATGAAATGATCATATAACTCATTCTTCTTGCTTCTAATCACTCTAACACTTCATTGTATTAGTGTTTAACGTATTTCTCCAGGAATACAATGAAGATATGATGTGAAGAGTCAAAAGGTTAATTTACGGAAGCGGAGCGTCAACGTTATAACGACTAGTTTTCAAATTGAAGAAGCCACACTCCAATGGATATATTGAAATGCTCAAACGGTCATCAACCTTCATCAACTATAAATAGAAGATCATCCATAATAGAAGGGACTAAGTGTGCATACATCATCAAAATGTCAACATCCTGACACCAACGCTCATCACATATACTCTCTGTTTCTCTAGCTTCTATACTATTTACCTTTGAGAGAGAAGTTATTTGTATTGTAATTCAGTGAGTATTTTATCCACTCTGTGAGAGAGTTTGTAAACACTTATATTTCTGAATTGATCTCAAGGTAGAGGAACCTTGAGTGGGTTAATTTCCTTACGAGAAGCTGTAGAGAGAATCGCCGGTAAGACTTTCTACTCGTAAGACTTACAAGGTGCAAGCAGTAGAGAACGTTGCTGCTCGTAAGACTTACAGTGGTGTAAGCAGAAGAGAATGTTGCTGCTCGTTAGACTTGCATAGGTAAGCAGGAGGGAAAGGTCTTCAGGATTGCACTGCTCGTAAGACTTGTTGTAAGGGGGAGGTACTTGGTGAGAACTTTGTAAAGGCTTTTCTTGTGCCTGGATTAAACAAGAAAATAGTGGATTTGAAAATCTCAGGAGGAGCCTGGGGACTGGACGTAGGCCATGACAGATTGGACCTAACCAGGATAAATCACAGTTTGCATACTCTCTTCCTTAAACTCTTATATTTCCAACATATATTAACTGTTGATTTATGATTCATTATTTTCATATTTATTGCTTCTTTTAAGATGCAAAAAGATTTTCAAAGTTCTTAAGATTTTTATCTTACACCCAATTCACCCCCCTCTTGGGTGTCAGCCGGTTCTAACACATTTGAGTGACAAATGAAGTAAGGTTAACATTCTTAGAATCCAACAAGTCCAACTTGTTGAAGATTGTGTCAAACTTAGTCCCAATGTCAAAAATTTTAGAATTGGTTTGAGCTCTCTCTTCATCAAATCTCGATGCTAAATTACCCATTGAAGATGACACATTGTTCATACACTTGAGAAGTTGAGAAATGTCATCTTTAGTAGCATGGGATTCAGGTGTAGCAACCACTGTTTGTTGGGGATTAGATTGGTTTGAAGGTCCTTGATTTGGAGCTTGATTTGAAGAACTCCCTTGAAATTGATTTTGGTTCCTCCAACCAAAGTTGGGATGGGACCTCAAACCCTCATTGTATGTGTTGGAGTAGGGATTCCAAGGTCTTTGATTCTGTCCTTGTCTCCCTTGAAAAATAGTCGAGACCTCTCCAAGTTGGTGTGGGCAATTAAGAGCAATATGCATGTAAGAGCTACATATGTCACAGCTAGGAGCCACTAGAGCTTGATAATGTGACCCATAAATGTTTACATTGTTTAGATGGGCCATGAGCTTATTGAGGTCAGTTCTCATATCTGTCATTTGGGATGACAAATTATCATACTCCCTTGAAGATCTTGAAGCATGTGAGACCTCATGGACTTGTCTAGCATCCAACCATTCAAATTGTTGATCATTACTAGCTATCTTCTCAATTAAAGCCTAAGCTTCTTCAGGTGTAAGCAATTGAATAGTGCCTCCAGAAGATGAATCCAAACTCTTCCTATCTTGAGGAAGCAACCCACTATGAAAATATTGCACCAATTGAGCTTCTGGGATTTGATGATATGGACACTTGGCTAGGAGTTCTTGAAATCGACACCAAGACTCATAAAAAGATTCATGGAGGCCTTGTTTAGTATTGAAGATTTCCTTAGTGAGAGATGTTATCTTTGAAGAAGGGAAGTATCTTTCCAAAAAGGCACTCCTCAAGGTGTCCCAAGAGGCTAAAGCATTAGGATTGTGGTGAGGTAGCATCAAGAACCACTCTTTAGCTTTGTTTTGCATGTAAAATGAAAGACTTTCCGGCACATCTCATCTAGATCAACTCCCATTGGTTTCATGGAGTTGCACACAATGTACATATTCCTCAAGTGCCTGTTAGGTTCTTCTGCATGTAAACCATGAAATTTTGGTAAGTGACTCAACAAAGGACCTTTCAACTCAAAATTAATATTAAATTCAGGACAAGAGAGGAAAGGATCAATAATATCAATAGAAGAGGTAAGATCTTCGATAGTTCTACGCTCCCCAATGGGTAGAGGTATGCCTTTTGGAGGAGGAATTGGATCCATGGCAAGATGGTGATCTACAATGAATAAAGAGCCAATATGAGAAGAATTATCACAACTATGTGCAACAACTTCAGTGTCAATGACTTGTCCAAGCCCTATACTAGATGATTCAGCTTTCTTACCTTTCTTAAGCAACCTAAGTGTCTTGTTAATATCTTTATCTAAAGGCACAAGTTCAGTTTTCTGAGATCTAGTCATGCACAGTAAGGAGACTCATATAGACACACAAATTACAGCAAAGTAATTGGTCAAATGGTCAATTGAAGAAGGGTTGTATATAGCAAAAATTAGCAACTTACAGGAAACTAAGTTAACTAATCTTTGACAACCAAAAGAGCTAACCACAACAAACAAAATTCAAGTGTCTAAAGAGTAAGACTAGTTTCAGCAATAACAAGACAAGTGCAACACAATGTGACAAGAGGCAAATAGGAGTTGCAAGGTAAGAATTCACCTTTGAGGAGAACAAGTTGGTATATCATTGAAGTAGTACCTCAAACCACAAGTATGTAAGTAGAGTCACTGGAAGCAAAACTTACAGAATGTGATAGCTACCTGAAATCTCAAGTTGCAACCAACAAATTTCCAAGGATGAAGAATGCAAAGTTGCTAACCACAAAACAATAATAAATCACATAATGGCCACTAAGAACATGATAGCAAAGCAACAAAATGCAAATTTCTTTTTGTTTTTTTTGTTTCTAAATGCAAATGGAATGCAAAACAACTATGATTCATAAAAAATTACTTAAACCACTATCAAACACTCCAACAATGAACAACTACCTAAAACAAACTCAAATATACACTAAAAACCAAGAAAAATCAAAGAAAACCCAAAAAACAAACCTAATAAAAAACCTAGAAAAATACCAAAACAGAAAGAAAATTCAGAAAAGTATAGCAAACCTTCAAATTTGGCAAAAATCCAGTAGGCCTAATAGCAATAGCTATTAGTCTTGCTTAGATTGCTGGAAAACTTTAACATGCCAAATTTCAGAATTTTCTGGGCAAAAATATTTCAGTTCCAGCAAGACAGTGCTAATAAAAATTCAGATTTTCTCCAAAATTCATATGAGTGCTACACACTTCCTACCAAACTAAGACACACTAAGACAACTAAAAAGAACACTTAAGTACTTAAAATCTTGGCATTCATCCTCCCCAGCAATGACGCCAATTTGATAAACCCATGTCGTGTGAGTTCACAAAATAAAACTAGGTTTGAAAATGTAGCGTAGTAGCTCAACCTAGGTCGTTCTTGTGAGGAGATTAATTTCCAAGTTTCTAAATAGTAAAGTGATAAAAACCTTAAAGTTGTGAAAAATCATTTGGAGGAAATGCATTCTTAAACTAATGAAGTAATCTAAGCTAAAGCAATATTTTTGTATTTTTCGGTCTTTAAAACAAAGAAGCAAAAGGAATTGAAATTAACAATAGCAACAAGATAAATTCAATTAACTAAAATAATGATAAAATGGGATTCCCTTGAGTTGAGGTTTTAGTCTTCCTTGCTTGCTAATGACATGAATTCCATAATATGAGTCAAAAGGATGGAACTAAGCTACCACTAGCTCCATACTTGCAATAATCATTTAATTCATTCAACTGAAGCAATTAAATGAATACCACCAATTAATAGTGACTCAAGGAGATGAATAATTAACTTCCAATTCTAAATTGTAATTACCATTACAACAATTCAAAATATTCAGTCTAATAATTTAAATCCACTTAACCAAGTTGAAATAAACAATTCAACCTACTCCTAATATGAATCATACAAAGCTTAATTAATCAACTCCTAGCTCAACCACCAAGTTTATTCACTTGGTATAGAACAATCTAAATCACAATTACATACTTAACCAAGCTATATAATTATGAACTAGAAAGAGAGCTTAAGGAATTCCATTGAAGTTTAGAAGCTCAAACCATTACCCAACTCAAGGAAATCACCAACACTTTAGCTACTCATGGAAGAAGAGGAAGATTAAGCTTGATGAAAAGAGAAGGAATTAGCCATGGAGAACATATGAAAACCACTAAACAACCCTTCCACGTCTTTTGTCACAGCCACAATCCTCCTTCTATTTCATTTCCTTTCGTTTCGGTGCCTCCCCCTCCTCACGGTCAGCCGCCAATCCCTACTTTATTTCCTTCTCTTGTCTCCTGTCGCTGCTCCTTACGTCAGCCCCTCCACATTACTTTGATCCAGCAGCTTTTGTGGACCAACCCTCTTTTATTTTTATTCTTCCATTCTCTCCTTTCGGTCCAAAACAATGGCTCTTTCTTCATTAGATCAATTCAATCCTTTTGGCCCACCTCATCACGTCATCTCCTTTTTGTTGGTTCAGCTCTCCTTTTTCTTGTATTCAATTCTTCAATTCTCCTTCCACACGGTCAGCCTTCTTGTGTTCGGTCCGGCTCTATTTCCCTTCGGTTCAGCATCAGCCCTCCTCCAATCGACTGCTTCCTTTTATTCATTTCAGCCCAACTTATTTTTATCTCAATTCACCCATTCCGACCCAGCTGCTTCTTTATCTTTTATTCATGCCTCTCCACTCTTTTTCTCTTCAAATCAGTCAAGACCATCACGTCTCCTCCTTTCTTCAATTGATAAATCGGTCAACTCCCTTTTTCCTTCATTCATGTGGTCCCCATTCAGTCAACATCTCTCATTAATTCAGCTGCTTCCTACCTATTTCATTTCGGTCCAACAGCTTCCCTAAAACAATTCCATTCAGTTCTCTTCTTTCCTTCACACAGCTGCTAATTAGAACAGCCATGGTCCCACTTGCCTCTTCTTTTCAATTGTTTTTAGGTTAAAAAGTGAGTTGTGATTTGTCATCACCTACAAAATTAGATTCATAAAGGTAGTATTTTTTTGCTCACAATTAAGAAATAATGGAAATAACAAGTATTAATTAAAAATAACAATTTAACCACTTTAATTCCCAAATTATTCTTTCACTAAAATCTTACATTAACACTTGATTATGCCTAAAATATTCAATTAAGTCCCACAAAAGCCTGAGATTAATTAATAAAAAGATATAAATATTGAGCTCTATCAGAGGTACCGACCAATGGGAATGGTATATGCTCGTATCCATCGATATCTACCCCATATGTAATCTTAGAACTCTAGGTTTAACTACAAGTCGTATGGCATATACACCATCTCAGCTCGAGAGCTGTCTAGCTCTCTCGAGTCCTCAACCGACTCATCTATCATAGATGTCCTATCTCTCCTAGCAGCGACCTAGCTAGCGACACTGGCCTTAACTCAGACCCATAACTTGGTCTCTCTGGGACCCCCTTTTGAGCTGTCCTCCTTATCCTAAGACCTCCTGATGTGTAGTACTCAAGTACTGATGTCCTTCCAGAATCCACTACTTCGGTGGACTCTGGTTCACTGATGTAAGCGATCCTTCACACTGCTCACTTTCACTGCTCATGATTTCTCGTTACCATGCAAACAAGACCATATCAGTATACTATTCTGAGAATGTTAGAACCGATTTTAGCTCTGATACCAAAAATGGCAAACCCTTTAACATTTTGATAGGCACAAAGTGTTAAAGGCATAGTTCCACAAGCATACAGAAATAGTACAAATATACTAATAAAAAATACTTGTTACATACAGGAGTTTCCCCGCAAGGTTTGAAAGTATATATACATTTGGCCAAAAATGACAAAATAAACTAATAATTTAACTGACAGCTTCACTTTCTTGACCAGTACATCTCACTTGGCAGCATTTGCCAATTTGCCCTTGGAGCCGCTAGCTTCTGCTGGAATAATTTTAATTTCGAAAAAGGGTGAGATTAAAGCGAACCTTAGTAGTAACATACAATTAATCATATAAAATGCAAAAATTAAATATATAATGCACCATATAATGTAAAATAAAAATCCATACTGTATCGTGTGAGTGCATAATGCTCAGGGCCAAATGACTGTTTGGATCCCCTACTGTCCGTGCACCTCAACAGAGTCCCAGACCATAGCTAGGTAATGTGCCCCATATACCATGTTCATATCACAAAACATAGCAATATATAGCATATAAACAATCACATAGTGTATGAGGGATAGAGTTACTCCCTTAAATTCCTTTTGTTCAAAACTGTCCCTTGAATTTCATTCCAATGGCTCAAGCTACCAATCGGGTCCTAAAATTTCAAATGTACAAGAATTAGGCTAATACCCGTTCAAATACCACTCTAGACTTTTCCAAAGTGTTTTTGTTGGTTATATTAGTCCAATTCTACAAAATTACTAAAATGCCCCTACGGCCCCGTCTTAGTCCCTCCTTCATACCCTGTTCGGCTATACTTTTCCAGAAATTTTGACTGGACCTATTCCTACACAGTTTTGCATGTAAAATCCATTTTTGACCTTGGTTTTTGTAAAATCACTACCAAATGATAGTTTTTCCCTTGACAGCCCCTATTTAGGATTTTAGGGCTATTTTTGCAATTTCACATTCTAGGGCTTTACTCGTAAAGTGATCGACATCAACCCTACACAATTTTCCAACTTGAACACCATGGAACCATTAGATTTATGAAATTCTTAACCTAACCCCTATAACTCCATCTGGTCAAAACTTGTGTCTTGAAAAAGGGAAAATGTGATTTTTGAATTTCAACCCCTATAGCTTGCTTCTTTTCACTCCTAACCACTTGTTAAACCATTTAAACACATACTAGACATGATTTAAAGAAATTTAGGCAGCATAACCCCTTAAAGTTTCTACTTTCCAAATTTGTAAAATCAACAAACAATTCACAAGCCAAGCCAAGAACAACAACAACAACATATCAAGAGATTTGAAGTTCTTGAGGTTACCTTGGATTTCTTCACTTTCTCTCTCTAAAATCATCCTCCCTTCCTCTCTCAACCTTGAGATTTTGCTTGCTACACAATGTTTTCCATGAAGATCAAGAGGTTAGAGAAGAGATTACACAAGTTGGGAGACAAAATCACATGAACCTACAAGCCTTACCTCTGGATTTTTGCCCTCTTGCTCTCCTCTTCTCCAAGTTTCTTAAGGTTTCTCTCTCTATATATATATTTGATGTTGGTGGCATGAAATGAGGAAGACAAAAGATGAACCAAAGCTTAAAATATCCTACATCTTTTTCCTAATTAATAAATAATCATTAAGGGGTTTATGACATCACACTTGTACTTTGGCTTTATCTTCTTCTAATTGGTGTCATAAACTCCATTACAATTGAACCAATTCTCCTTTCTTCTAGTTGGACCAAAATGATGACCTCAAAGGCCCTTCATTAACCAAGTTTTGGTTCCTCCAATTGGCCCAACTACATGCACACTTAATTATTATTTTATGGTAATAACACATGTGCTCCTTTTCTTAATTAATTCTTGTTTAATCCATTGCCTTGGATGATGACACTTAGCACATTACGATTCAAATAATTATTTCCCCTCTTATTTTTCTTTAATAGGCGAAATTAATAGATAGAATGGAATAAATATTTGCTCCAACATTTTCCACAATCTCTTTAATTAATTTATGCACAAGTCCAACCTTGACTTTTCAAACCTTGATTTATTTGACCAAGAATGTTCCAAATATATATTTCCCTTTTATTTTCCTTGATTAATTGAAATTAACTCCAATTAATTAGAAAATAATTAATCTTGTGCTTTATTGGCAAATTTACAATTTTGTCATTACATTCTTGGATTTAATTTGGAGCTTATTTCTTTTTCTTCATCCATGGCCAAAATTAACATTAATTTGGGCCAAATATTATGCTTTACTATTCTTTCATTTTGGGCTTCAATATTGAACTTTTTGGAAAACCCAAGAATTAATTTCATAACCTGTTCTAGCCCAATTCTCATGAAAACAGACATGTTGGTTTAATTCTAGCCCAATTCTCATTAACATTAACATTATACTAACTGCTTTAATTCCAAGTTCATGAATATTCACCATTCCATCATTGAATATTTCAAATAATTACAAGACATATTGGTGAATAAAATTTGGGGTGTTACAATGGACATCATAGCAACGACGCTTGGGAAGCTAGATCACCTTGGTCAAGTTAGAGGGGAGCCAAGGGGAGTTGGTCTCTTAAGATACTTTGGACGAGGTTCACAACATTATGGACAAAGTGAATCGAGTGCAGAGTTTGTGGCTAGGATTTGAGAGGAAGTTTGAGCAGAGCTAGAGGTGCAAATTGTTAGATCTCTCATATTTTGATGATAACAAAGGATGGTATGAAAAAGATTTGATAAACAAATAAGTTTGAACAAAGTAATAACAGGGTAAAATCATCACTTGAAGTAAGCATTGGAGTAATGAAGAAAGGCCAAGAGAAAAAGCTGAGAAACTTCATCATTGGCAAGTTTTCTAAAGGGTTACTCGAGTAAGTACTCGAGTAATGATATAGAAACTTGAAGTAACCAGGTCAACCTTCAAGTAACCTGCCAATGTTACTCAAGTAAGCACTCGAGTAATAAGGTAAATGATTTCTAGTTGCTCTTGGCCTGCCAACGTTACTCGAGTAGCACTCGAGTAACCAGGTAAATCACTTGGAGTTGCTCTCGGCCTGCCAACGTTACTCGAGTAGCTACTCGAGTAACCATGTAAAAACTTCCAATTACTCTCGGCCTGCCAACGTTACTCGAGTCTGTACTCGAGTTACTCTGCTTCAAGAAATATGTTGCTCTTGGCATTTTCTATCCTGCCAATGTTACTCGAGGAGCTACTCGGGTAACTCACTGTGGTAAGCAAAACTTGAAGGTAATACTCGAATAACATGAAATGCTTTTCTCACACTTCACTCGAGGCGCTAATCCAGTATGCAGAGTTATTTAGAAGAGAACTTCAAGTCACTACCCGAGTAAGCTATGCAGAAAATTTATGTTTACTCGAGTAAGTACTCGAGTAACAAGGTAATCAAACTTGAAGTGCTCTCGGCCCCGAAATCCTGCCAACATTACTGGAGTGAAGCATCAAGTAACCTAAAGTTTATTTGAGAGTTTACTCGAGTCAATACTCGAGTAACCTATGAAGTAAAGTGTGCCATACTCGAGTACGTATCCGAGTAAACAGGTATTTCCAAAGGTTTGAAATTTTGTTTACTCCATGCACTACCCGAGTAATGTAATGTTCATTTATTAACTTGTAGTTTTTCATTACTTTCACGATGATACTCGAGTAAGTACTCGAGTAAACTTGATGAATACTCGAGTAACTACTCGAGTAAAGCAAGTCCAGAAATTCAGAAATCATTCTAACATTCATTGATTTGTTTCCTATGTGATTAACATTTCATTGTATTTGTATTCTTAGCATATCCGCAGATAAACAATGAAGAGATCTTACCAAATAAGGAAAGTCAAATGCAACGTTCAAATGTCACCTACCGCCACCTACCGCAAACATATATTTTTCAAATACTGGAAAAGTCAGCTGTGGCTGAGCACACTCTAACGGACATGAAGAAAAATGTTCCAAAAATCATTACCAACACATCTATATATATGGGAACATCTAAACAGAGAACAACAACAAGAACACACACACACGAACGCATTATCAAGTTCATTACTCTGTTTTACATTATACTTGTAATTCTATACTTCAGTGATTCTTATTCACTCTGTGAGAGAGATATTTCATTCAAACTCAATATTTGTTATTGAGGTAACTTAAGGTTGTGGAACCTTGAGTTGGGATTTGATTACAACTTGTAAGGGGGAGCGAGTGTCCAAGCGAAGGAACTTGCTTGTACTGAGGTGCCAAGAACCCACTGAATCTTGGAAGTTATAGTGGAACTCTCAGAGAAGCTCTGAGGACTGGATGTAGGTCAAAGTGGTTGTGGCCAAACCAGTATAACTCTCGGTGTACACTTCGGTGATATTTCTCCTTACTCTTTATTGCTTTATATTCACCGTTAAGGTTTATATTTGCAACGAAATTTTTAGTATCACCCAATTCACCCCCCTCTTGGGTGAAACTCTTGGTCTAACACAAATGCGTCAATCACTTTGAGATGAGCTTAAAGAAAAGTTGTTGCGCGAGCTACGTGGTGAGATAAATTCGATGGTGTTGTCTCACATTTAAGTCAGGATGTGTAACGAGGAGCCTAGATCTCAGGTTTGTAAATGATTTCATTTAATATAACATTGAGTTTTTCCTTAAGTTAGTTTAATTAATTC
Organism: Inga laurina; assembly: GCA_963855925.1. Taxonomy (NCBI): domain Eukaryota; kingdom Viridiplantae; phylum Streptophyta; class Magnoliopsida; order Fabales; family Fabaceae; genus Inga; species Inga laurina. The sequence continues at coordinate 9,446,085 of OY979713.1, forward strand.
TTTTATTTCTCTTACCCAGGAATCCTTGGTCTTTCCTAGCACCAAAGGCAGTTACAATCCGCCAGAGATTGGACATGGCGACCCTAATCCTTTACTAGAGGCTGGAGAACCTTGCTCTCCTTATTTAGATATCTCGTACCTACATGTTGTTGTCGATGCTATTGTATACACCACTACTACAAAGCATGTTTTTAACGTCCCTTTTTTAGGTCTTTTAATGTCTTGAAAATAAGGGGACGTCTATGTGAGGGACGTAGTAAAAAATGACTTTAGACGTTCCTATTTTAAAAAGGGATGTCTAAAGTGGGCACTTTAGATGAAATTGGGACTTCTAAAGTTTTTTAAAAATGTTTGTATTATAGATATGGATTTGTGTCTAAAACAAGAAATTACAAATCTTCATTAATAAAATTACAGATCTAGTATCTAAACTTCAAATCCAAAATCTACACAATAATAACTCCAAAGCTAAAATCTCATCGCAGAAGATGACAACAATAAGAGGAATAAGTTGCAAAAAACCTCATTTGCTTCTATTATTGAAGTTCATTTTCTTGTAATAGTAAATAGAGAAGAGCAACAGCAGGGAAATATGAACCTTGTCTTTTCAGTAGAAACATGGGTCATAAAGCATCTTTCAGAGTCTCGATCTGCAAGCCATAACAACACAAGTTAGAAGATAAAATATAAGGAAAACCAGAGCAGATCTGGAGGAGGAAAAAATAGAGAAAAATGAAGAAGCAAGAGTAAAAAGACCATATAAAGAAGAAGAAACAAGAGTTAAAAGGCGTGGTGGTAGTAGTTCTTTTTATGGTGGTATTGGTTCTATTTAAATCAAGAAGAAGAGAAATATGAGCGTAAGAGTGTAAAAATGATAACAAAAGATGGAGAAATTAAATTTAAATTATTTTTGACATCCCAAATTTAATTTAGGAACACCTAAAGTTCCTTTCTAAAAGGTTTAGACATCCTAAAAATATTTGGGATGCCTAAAGTCTCTACTTTAGGCGTCCCAAATATTTTTGTAATGCCTAAAATGGAATGTATGGCGTCCCTAATATATATTAGGGATGCCAGATACCAGGGACGCCCTTTGGCATCCCTAATTTGATTAGGGACGTTCAAATGGTGTCCCTCATATAATATAAGGGACGCCATCTGAATTTGGCATCCTTAATTATAAATTAGTGACGGCCTTTGATATAATATAAGGGACACCCTTTGGCATCCCTAATATATATTAGAAACGTCAAAGGGTGTCCCTCATTTTACTTTAGACATCCTAAAAATATTTGGGATGCCTAAAGTTTGGCAAACCAATTTAAATTTGGGACGCCTAAAGTTTCTCATATTTACAAAAATGTCATCACCTTTATTTTTTACCTCCCTTTTTTAAAAAGAGACGTCTTTTGGGGTAGTAGTATCATCATTCTGTAGTAGTACATGTAACGCCCCAATTTTCGATTAAGGCCTAATGATAATTATTGAGGATAATTATCGGATTAAAGTGGAATTAATGTATATTGGTGACAATATTAATTTATATGTCATAATTGATGGAAAATTTAAACAATGGAATTATTGGCCATAAGTTAGTGATTAATGGGAGAAATTAATTACTAGCTAAGAGGAAAATGAGAAGTGTGAGTAAATGGCTAATAGAATGGTTAGAGTAACTAATTAGTTACTTAACTTTGTGAGAACCAATGGCAGAGGGACACTTGGCAATAAGAGATGATGAGTGTAGGCATTGGAAAAGTCAAAAAGGGGGTATATTTTATTGATTTTTCTCTCTCTCCTTCCTCTCATTCGGCTGACATGGTATGGGGGAGGGAGTGTTATCATTTCTTCTTCACTCCTCCTCACTGTCATCTCTCTCGTTCTCTCTCTTCTCCTCTCTCTTGGCGCCATTGTTGCAGAAATAAGGGGGGGGGGAAAAGCTTGCAAAAAGGTAAGGAAAATGTCTCCAAATGCTCAAACTTCCTTCTCTAATATTGATCCTTGAATGAAGAGCTTCATTTTGATGGTTGTAATGTGTTCATTGGTGTTAGTTTGTGACCTCAAGAGATTGTGAAAGTTGAAGAATCAAGAAATCTCTTTAGCAAAGTGAAAGAGGTGAGTGTTAACTCCCTTTTGATATATAGATTGTGGTTGTTCGTTGAGCATTGATTTTTCTGAAATTTTCTGCCCTATTTTCGAAAATTAGGGTCTTAGTGAGTTTGGCATGTTGTGATCATGGAAATGGTATATTGTGATGTCTTTTGGACAAATGGATTGGTTTGAATCATTAAAAGTAAAGTTTGGGAACTTTGTGTTGGTTTTGGTGTATTGTCAAAACACGGCATGTGGTTAGATTGTGAATTTGGTCATTTTGAGGTTACCATTGTGTTCCTTGTGGAAAATTGTATGGGAATATGTTTGGTTAATGATTTTGGAGTCATTGAACACTTTGGTAGAAAAGTTGGAAAATGCTGTCAATGTGAACTCTGTCTGGGCAGTTTATTCGTGTGGACATTTTGAATGACCAAATAATTTCAGAAAATTGTGAAAATTTTCAGTCTTAAAGTTCACATCCCAAGCTTCAAAATGGACATATATTTTGTGTCATTTCATTTAGTAGTCTGGGAGATATGGTTGTCCAAAGTTTGGGGATGGTAACAGAACTCTGTTCTGGAATAGTGTCCAGTTTTGGGTGATTCTGTATTTTTGTGATGATTTGAAGTTATGAGCCATATTTTTCCTTGAATGAGGACTTAAATACCTTTCATTTGGCTTTGAAATCACTCTGTTTCAATTTTTCTACAATTAGATAAGATTTTTCGAAGTTCAGCCAAGAATCAAGAAATTTCTTGGCCGCGGCCCATGGGTGGCTGGCCGTGGCTAGTGGCCTTCTGACCATATTTTGGCCGCGGCCCAAGGAAGGGTTGGCCGCAGCCAACCCCTGTGTTCCAGCACTTTGAGTTTTTGAAAAGAGATCTTCAACCTATTGTTTCCCAACCTTTTAGGGGTTTTATTATAGGCATTTGTGATTTCTTAAGGGTCATTATTGATAACCAAATTTAAGTGTTGAAGAGTCAATTGAGTATTGGAATAGAGAATAATGTTTTGTCCTTAATTATGACTTTAGGATTTGATATTTGCCCAGAGCGTAGAAGGCCTGTACCTGCTCAAGGAAGGAAAGACAAAGGTAGTGACACTTTATCCTATATCATGTGTATTGCATTGCTTGTTTGCATTAGTCATTGAATACAGTGAAAGTGAAGGGGACGTGTGTAACCCCCTCCGTAATTATATCCGAAACACGTGATTAAAAATGAAATAGAGACCAATAATAATCAAAATTCATTTACATTCCCATCCTTAAGATAGGATTTTCACAAATACATTTATCAAACACTTTAACCTGGTCTCACATTCATATTTCGAATACAATTACTTCGTGAAGATAAATCACATTTATATAAATATCAGAGTGTACAATAATAATACCGGCAAACCCGGATTCAAACCTTCACTAAAGATTCATAGGGCAATACGCCCTTTACAATTCCTCAACGGGGATTGCACAAATCCATCTCCAATACATAACCAAATAACCCAATAGATATCCAAGCATATATACATCCAAAATCCAATTATACATTCTAATCTATCATCCGAACATATACAATTGTCCCAACATATAACAATAACCAACTACCAAATCCAAATGCCCATAAGGGATTCTCGCCGCCCCTAGTCGCTTGCTCTTTCCTCGAGCCACTTGTCCTGTCTAAAATGTTGGTAGGGGAGGGTGAGATTCTAGAGAATCCCAGTAGGAAACAGATACCAATATGCATGCAAGATAAGTGTTTAATGCATGACACAATAACTTGTGCTCACATAATGATATATCCACATGCTCAATGTTTCAACAACATACTCATGGCCATAGCATAAATAGAAACAGAGCTTCAATCATTCATATATGTTACACATAATCAAGCAAAGCAATAACATGCATCAATACATAAACACAAATATCAATACATGCAGGAGAGGTAAGTTCCCTACCCTTTTTCTTTCCACGTATGCTCCAGCATCGGCTACTCATGATCCGAGTGGATATCAAACCATGATCAGGGCGAATACCCAACCCTATAACCAAATCAAGGATAACGGATCATTCTCTTTTCCAAATTCTCATTTTCATAACACTTAAAGTTGGTTACCATTCATGACCTTTAGGTGTCTATAATAAGGTCAATGAAAGCCTAAAGGATTGGGAAGTAGTAGGTTGGAAATCACCTTTAAAAATCCCAAAATGCTGAAATTGGGGGGTTGGCTGCAGCCAAAAATCCTCTGGCTGCGGCCAAAACACGCACAGAAACTTTTGTGCTGCAGCCAAGACAACTTCTAAAATTCATAACTAATTCTAGAAAAATTGAAATGAGGTGATCCCAAAGCCCATTGAAAGATATTTTAGTCCTCTTCATAGGAAAAATATGAACCATTACTGGAAATCAACATAAAAATCCCAGAATTTCACAAAACGCATCACTACCTCAAAACAGAGTTCTGTTTCAATCCCAAACTTTGGACAACCATAACTCACATAATTCTAAACGAAATGACACAAAATATATGTCCATTTTGAAGCTTGGGATGTGAAATTTAAGACTGAAAAGTTTCACAATTTTATGAAATCACTTGGTCATTCAAAACGTCCACACAAATAAACTGCCCAAAACAGAGTTCCAAGGGACAGATTTTCCAATTTTCTACCAAAGTGTCCAATGACTCCAAAATCATTAACCAAACCTATTCCCATACAATTTTCCACAAGGAACACAATGGTAACATCAAAATGACCAAAATCACAACCCATTTACATGCCCTGTTTTGACCAAAGCACAAAACCAACACAAAAGGTGCCAAACTTCACATTTAAGGTTCAATGCAATTCTATCAATTCAAAACACTAAACAAGGCACCATTTCCATAAAAACAACATACCATACTATTAGATCTCATGTTTTGATGATAACAAAGAATGTTATGAAAAATATTTAATGAATAAATAAGTCTGAATAAAGTAATAACAGGGAAAAGCATTACTTGAAGTAAGCATTGGAGTAATGAAGAAAGGCCAAGAGAAAAAGCTAAGAAACTTGATGAGAAGTAAGTTTTCGAAGGCATTACTGGAGTATGTACTCGAGTAATGAGACAAAACTTGAAGTTACCAGAGATACCTTCCAGTAACCTGCCAATGTTACTCGAGTAATAGTGTAAAAGTTTTCAAGTTGCTCTCGGCCTGCCAACGTTACTCGAGTAGCTACTCGAGTAACCAGGTAAAAGTTTTCAAGTTACTCTCGACCTGCCAATGATACTCGACTATGTACTCGAGTATGTACTCGAGTTACTCTGTTTCAGAAAATGTGTTGCTCTTGGCATTTTGTACCCTGCCAACGTTACTCGAGTATGTACTCAAGTAACTCACTGTGTTAAGCCAAAACCTCAAGGTAGTACTCGAATAACTTTATCTATTTTTATCATACTTCACTCAAGGTGCTACTCAAGTTTGCAGGTATTTATTAACTCATTTTAAGTGGATTACTCGAGTATGTACTCGAGTATGTAGAGTTATTTTTTGAAGGAAAACTTCAAGTCATTACCCGAGTAAGTTATGAACATAAATTGAGTTTACTCGAGTATGTACTCGAGTAACAAGGTAATCAAACTTGAAGTGCTCTCGGCCTTGAAATCCTGCCAACAATACTGGAGTAAAGCATCGAGTAACATAAGTTTATTTGAAGGTTTACTCAAGTTGGTACCCGAGTAACCTATGAAGAAAAGAGTGCATTACTCGAGTAGGTACCCGAGTAAACAAGCATTTCCAAAGGTTTGATATTTTGTTTATTCCATGTGTAACCCCCTCCGTAATTATATCCGAAATACAACATTAGAGTGAAATAGAGACCTATAATTATCAAAATTCATTTACATTCCCCATCCTTAAGATAGGGTTTTCACAAATACATTTCGAAATCAAAAACTTTAACCTGGTCTCACATTCACGTTTCGAATACAATTACTTCGTGAAGATAATTAACATTCATAATATATCAGAGTGCACAATAACAATCCCGGCAATTTCGAGTTCATATCTTCACTAAAGGTTCATGGGCACATACGCCCTTTACAATACCTCAATGGGGGATTACACAAATTTCATTCCCAATACATAGCCAAATACACCTCTATAACATATACAACCATATATTCATTCCAACATATACAACTCTAAGTACATTCAAATCAACTACCATTATCCCAAATGGCAACGATAACCACTACCAAGTTCAAATGCCCATAAGGGATTCTCGCCGCCCCTAGTCGCTTGCTCCTTCCTCGAGCCACTTGTCCTGTCTAAAATGTTGGTAGGGGAGGGTGAGATTCTAGAGAATCCCAGTAGGAAACAGATACCACTATACATGTAAGATAAGTGTTTAATGCATGACATGCTTGCATCACAATAACTCATGTTCACATAATGATATATCCGCATGCTCAATGTTTTAACAACATACTCATGGCCATAGCATAAATAGAAACAGAGCTTCAATCATTCATATATGTTTCACATAATCAAGCAAAGCAATAACATGCATCAATACACAAACACAAATATCAATACATGCAGGAGAGGTAAGTTCCCTACACTTATTCTTTCCACGTATGCTCCAGCGTCGGCTACTCACGATCCAAGCGGATATCAAATCATGATCAGGATAAATACCCAACCCTATAACCAAATCAAGAACATATGGTCATTCTCTTTTCCAAATTCTCACTTTCATAACACTTAGATTTGGTTATCATAATTGACCCTTAAGAGGCCACAAATGCCTCTAATCAAAGCCCTAAAAGATTGGGAAACAATAGATTGAATGTCACTTTTCGAAAACACAAAGTGCTGGAACACAGGGTTGGGCCGCGGCCAGCCCTTCCTTGGGCTGCGGCCCAAATATGGTCAGAAGGCCGTGGGCTGCGGCCCGCCACTCATGGGCCGCGGCCCGAATCAGGCCAGAAAGGTTTGGGCCGCGGCCAAGAAATTTCCTGACTCTTGGCTGAACTTCGAAAATTCATAACTAATCCTGGAAAAATCAAAACGGAGTGATTCCAAAGCCAAATGAAAGGTATATGAGTCCTCTTTCAAGGAAAAATATAGCCCTTCACTGGAAATCACTACACAATTCCAGAATTACACAACACTCATCACTGCCCCCAAAACAGAGTTCTGTTTCAATCCCAAACTTTGGACAACCATATCTCACATAATTCTAAACAAAATGACACAAAATATGTGTCCATTTTGAAGCTTGGGATGTGAAATTTAAGACTGGAAAGTTTCACAATTTTATGAAATCATTTGGTCATTCAAAACGCTCATCCAAACTTACTGCGTAAAACAGAGCTCAAACCAGACAACTTTCCAACTTTTCCCAAGTGATCCAAATGAACCCAAAATCAATAACCAAGCTCATTCCCACACAAAATCACTCAAGGAATCCAATGGGAATGTCAAAATCACCAAAATCCTATTCCATTATCATGCTTTGGTTTTGGGTAACATTAAACACTAAACTTTCAAAATCTCTAAACTTAACAATTTCAAACCCAATCAAACCTATCTATCCAAAATGCATTCCAACATACAAATTCCATACCAAACACATACCAAACTCTCAATGGCCCTCATTTTCAAAAATGGCCCAAGAATTCTAGAAATTCAAGGCCTAACCAATGGCCACAAAACTTATATGAGAAGGAAGCTTTCACTCACCTTAATAACTTTCCCAAAGGCACTTCATGGTTCTCCAACTTGTACATTTTCGTGATTCCTCTAATCACCACCAATAGAGAAACTACAACCATAGGATGAAAGCTCTTAGCTCAAGGAACAATATTAATGAAGAGCATTTTGGCATTTGAGGCCATTTGCTTACCTCAAAATCCAGCTTTTCCTTTCTCTTTCTTGGCCAACAATGGCTGCACAAGAGAGAGAAGAGAGAGAACGTGAGAGAGAGAAGGAAGAGAGGTGAAGAAGATGAAGAATGCAGAAAAAATCTGCCCCACCCCCTTCACATGCGCATGAGAGAGAGAGAGAAAAGAGGGAAAATGAATAAAATAAATGGTGCTTTGACTTTTCCAACACCCTCTCTCATCCTAACCACTTGCCACATGTCTCCACCTCATTGGCTCTCATAAAGCAAGTAACCAATTTAGTTACTCTAACCACTTCATTAGTCATTTAATTTCACATCTCATGCCCTCTTAATTAGTAATTAATCTCTTCCATTAATCACTAATTTAGAGCCATTCTTTCAATTTTCCCAACAGTTATGGCAAATTAATTAATATAGCCACCTAACCCATAATTATTCCACTTTAATTCGATAATTATCCTCAATAATTACCATTAGCCTTTAATCAAAAATTGGGGTGTTACACCATGCACTACCCGAGTAATCTTATAGTTGTTTGTTGACTTGCAGTCCATCAAAGATTTCACGATGATACTCGAGTAAGTACTAGAGTAAACTTTAATGAATACTCGAGTAGCTACTCGAGTATGCAAACCCAGAAATTCAGAAATCATTCCAACGTTCATTGTTTTATTTCCTATTTGATTAGCCTTTCATTATATTAGTATTCTTAGCATATCCACAGATAAACAATGAAGAGATCTTACCAAATAAGGAAAGTCAAAAGCAACGCTCAAATGTCACCGACCGCCACCTACCGCAAACGTATGTTTTTCAAATACTGGAAAAGTCAATAGTGGCTGCACACGCTCCAACGGGCATGAAGAAATATGTTCCAGCAATCATTACCAACGTATCTATATATATGGGAACATCCAAACAGAGAAAAGAACAAGAACACACTCACGAACGTATCATCAAGTTCATTACTCTGTTTTACATTATACTTGTAATTCTATGCTTCAGTGATTCTTATTCACTCTGTGAGAGAGATATTTCATTCAAACTCAATATTTGTTATTGAGGTAACTTAAGGTTGTGGAACCTTGAGTTGGGATTGGATTACAACTTGTAAGGGGGAGCGAGTGTCCAGGCGAAGGAACTTGCTTGTACTGAGGTGCCAAGAACCCACTGAATCTTGGAAGTTATAGTGAAACTCTCAGAGAAGCTCTGAGGACTGGACGTAGGTCAAAGTGGTTGTGGTCGAACCAGTATAACTCCCGGTGTACACTTCGGTGATATTTCTCCTTACTCTTTCCTGTTTTAATTTCAACGTCAAATTTTATATTTGCAACGAAATTTTTAAGTTCACCCAATTCACCCCCCCTCTTAGGTGAAATGCTTGCTCTAACATTTAGTATCAGAGCGTAGGTCTTCTTGTTAAGGTATAACAACCTAAGAAGGATCCAATGGCAAGCATGGGTGAAGGAATTCTTCCCGACGGTGCATCCATCACTAGACCTCCCGGTTTCAGTGGAGAACACTTTTCTTTCTGGAAAGCAAAATTTAGAGTGTTTGTAATGGCTACTGAATATGGGCTATGGGATGTAATTGAGAATGGAATTTATCAACCTACAAAGATTGTAGATTCTCAAAAAATTCCAAAGACGCCTGCGGAATATGATGAGAATGACAAGAAACTTATCACTCTCAACAGTAAGGCAATTCTGATGTTACAAAGTGCCTTGAGTCAAAGTGAATATTTCAGAATTTGTACACTTCCAACAGCAAAGGAAATGTGGGAAGCTCTGGAAATAGCTCACGAAGGAACTTCAGGAATAAAGGAGAATCGGATCAACACCTTGGTCACTGAATTTGATTTACTTCGAATGAAATCAGGTGAATCAATATCTGAATTTGAACTTAGATATACTTATCTTGTTAATCAACTTGCAGCTCTTGGGAAAGTCTATGATCAGCATACCCAAGTACGAAAGATTCTAAATATTCTTTCTAAAGAATGGGAGGCCAAAGTCACTGCGATAGAAGAAGCAAAAGGAGAATCAATGAGATCAGTTGCTTCTCTATTTGGAAGTCTTTCTGAATATGAAAGCAAACTAAAGTTCAAACGGGAACTAGATGACATTGGTGACAAGAAAAAGAAAGGTCTAGCACTAAAAGTAAAAGAAGAGAATCAAGATGAGGATGAGGAGTTTGACGATGATAAAATGGGCCTAATCATAAAACGATTCAGAAAGTTCTACAAGAAAGGACAAGGATTCAAACACTTTCAAAAAGGAGGAACTAGCAGCAAAGATCATATCATTTGCTAAGAATGTGGAAAACCAGGACATATCAAATCAAAATGTCCAAAACTAAATCAAAAGAGCAAAGAAAAGAGAAAAGGCAAATTCTTCAACAAAAAGAAGGCCTTCGTATCTATTATATGGGGTGATAGCTCCTCTGACGAAGAAAGTGATGCGGAAGAAGTAGCTAATATATGTCTCATCGCTCAAGAAGAAACAGAAGAGGAGGTAAATAATTCTGATCCTACCTATGATGAATTACTCACTGAATATAATGCTTTACATTCTGAATTCATCAAAGTAGTTAAAGAATTAATTGTTTTCAAAAAGAAAAACAAAGCTCTTGAAATTGAACTTAAAGAAAATTTAGAAAAGGATTGTGAAAATTGTTCTTCTTTGAAAAAGAAAAACACTGATCTTATAAAAAATCTTGAAAAATTTACTCAAGGAAGTGAGATGCTAAATGTTATTTTAAAAGCTCAACAATTTGTAAATGACCGATCTGGGATTGGATATGATCTAAAATCAGACAAAAGGAAAGGTAGAAAGAAAGCAAGAGGTAAGTCATATTAGAATTATTTCCAGCATTCTGTGCATACATCAAATCCGTTTGCATTTTGTAATTACTGTAATAGAAAAGGTCATTATACATCTTCATGCATTCATAAGAAGAAAGGAACAATAGGAACCTGCAAATGGGTACCTAAAGGCTCATATCTTCAGAAAATTATTTGTACTAACCCAACAGGACCCAAAAAGATGTGGGTACCTAAGACCTAGTCATTTGATTGTAGGTATGTCTCAAAGCATCCAAAAATAGCAAGTGGTACATAGATAGTGGATTCTCTAGACATATGACCGGAGATTTCGAAAGTTTTACCACATTGCAACCTAAGGAAGGTAGAAAGGTAAAATTTGGAGGAAATCAATCCGAAAAGATAGCAGGAATTGGTGAAATCAAAAATGACAAAGGAATACAAGTCAAAGATGTATATTATGTTGAAGGTGTAACCCCCTTCCCACCTTAGGCCGATATTTAGTTCATAAATACGTAATTGATGTAGAATTAGAGACCTTAGATGATTTTGGGACTTAAACAAAATCAATCTCCCCAAAGTCATGGCTTACAAAAACTTTTATAGCATTTGTTCATGACGGTCTCATATTCACATTTCAATACTAAATGGCCTGTACAAGTTGATTTCATTCATTAATATCAAGAGTATAAACAAATTCCCGCCACACTCGGGTTCCATTCATTAAATAAGGGATTTACAAAGGCTCCAAGCCCATAATTCAATACCCTTAACTTGGGGATTACACAAAACTATACTATCAATCCCAATATACACAATTGTTTCCCAAAATTATCCCAAAAGATATACATATATGATAACCAATAAAACCAAATATACTTCTAAACCGGAGCACTATCCGCTCTTCGTCGCCCGCTTTCCCTTTGATCCTTCTGCCCTGTCTAAAACATGGTTTTTGGGAGAGTGAGATTCTAAGGAATCCCCGTAGTAACAAATCAATCATATAATGTACAATAATAGTGCATGTAAGCAAATCATTAACCACAACAAGCAACTACAACGGCAATGGTTAGTATGACACATGTCATCCCTTACGATTGCTCACGCTGAATTGCTCACGTTGCATTGCATCACAGCAATCCACACAATACATTTCACCACAGCTGGGATTCATATAATGCATTTCATACACAAGCCATACCGGCAAAATACACACAGCCCACGGCTGGATTCACAAACGCCGCCCCACAGGTCGGATTCACAATATCCATGTCAATTACGACGGCAGTTCAACGGCCGACCTAGAGATTACCACCGTCAATCCCTACACGGCTCACGCTGACCTGCTCACGCCGTAATGGACCATGGCACACATTTCACAAATTCAACGATAAGTTATGCATGCCAAAACATCATACAAGATATGAGAGAAAAGTCACTACCTTGATCCTTCCGTGCGTATCCTAGCGCCGGTCTCTCCCGAGGAAGGCAATTATCAAATCCTATATTCATAATTAGGGACGAAGGGTTATATTCTATTTCAAGACTTAATTAACTTGAAACACTTAGTTTTGGTTATCATAATTGACTCTTAAGAGGCCCCAAATGCCTCTAATAAAAGCCCTAAAAGGTTGCAAAACAATAGGTTAAAGATCCCCTTTCGATAACACAAAGTGCCAAAACACAGGGTTGGGCCGCGGCCCACCATTCCTTGGGCTGCGGCCCAAAAATGGTCAGAAGGCCTTGGGCTGCGGCCCACCACCCTTGGGCCGCGGCCCAGAACAGGCCAGAAAGGGTTGGGCCGCGGCCAGCCACTCTTGGGCCGCGGCCCAGAAGTTTCCTGACTCTGGGCTGAACTTCGAAAAACCATAACTAATTCTAGAAAAATCGAAACGAGGTGATTCCAAAGCCAAATGAAAGGTATATGAGTCCTCTTTCAAGGAAAAATATAGCCCCTCACTGGAAATCACTACACAAATACAGAATCACCAAAAACTATACACTACTCCAAAACAGAGTTCTGTTTCAATCCCAAACTTTGGACAACCATATCTCACAGAATTCTTAACGAAATGACACAAAATATATGTCCATTTTGAAGCTTGGGATGTGAAATTTAAGACTGGAAAGTTTCATAATTTTCCAATACCATTTGGTCACTCAACACGCTCGCTTAAACTGACAGCGAAAAACAGAGCCTAAACCAGTCAACTTTCCAAATTTTCCCAAGTGATTTTAGTGAACCCAAAATCAACAACCAAGCTCATTCCCACACAAAATCACTCAAGGAATTCAATGGGAATGCCAAAATCACCAAAATCCTATTCCATTATCATGCTTTGGTTTTGGGTAACATTAAACACTAAACTCCCAAAATCTCCAAACTTAGCAATTTCAAACCCAATCAATTCTATCTATCCAAAATGCATTCCAAACATACAAATTCCATACCAAACACATACCAAACTCCTAATGGCCTTCATTTTCGAAAATGAGCCCAAAATTCCAGAAAATTCAAAGTATTTCAAATGGTATGAAACTTAGATAGAAAGATAGGTCTCACTCACCTTATCAACTTTCTCAAAGGGAGTTCTTGATTCTCCAACAATCAATTTTCGTGTAGCACAAATCACAACCAAATGACCAAACTACACACACCAAAATGAAGCCCATTACTCAAGGATCAACTTTAATGAAGGGAGTTTGAGCAAAGGAAGGCATTTACTTACCCAAAAATCAAGCTTTCTTCTTTCCCTTGCCTTCAACAATGGTGGACTAGAGAGAGAAGAGAGAAATGAGAGAGGGAGCACGAGAGAGAGAAATGAGATGGAGAGGAGGAAGGCAAAAAGTGATCATTTGTCCTCATGTGCTCATATCCAACCACCCCCATATTGCCACTTGTCAACATATCATGCATTCCCACAATGAGCTCACCACATCACAACACATAGGATTCCGACCCCCGGTCAAGGAATCACAACCCTTGATCTTAAATACCACTCACATGCACCAATATTTCCAATTTCCACTAATTATGACATTAATTAATATAGTCATAAAACACTTAATAATCCCATTTAAATTCATAATTATCCATAATAATCATGATTAACCCATAATAAAAAAATTGGGATATTACAGAAGGCTTGTGTCATAATTTGCTGAGTGTAAGTCAAAATGCAGATAAAGACAACTGGGTAATATTTGACTAAGAAGAATGCTTAATTATCCACAAGAATGACTTACAACTTGATAAGAAGAATATCAAGGCTAAGCTCAGAGCAAAAAGGGAAGGTAACTTCTATACTCTAGATATTAGTAGAAATGAGTTTGAAAACTGTTTTCTGAGCAATACTGATGAAAGTTGGCTATGGCATAAGAGATTGGCTCATGTCAATATGCATCAATTAGGCAAATTACTCAAAAAGGATTTAGTTCTTGGATTACCCAAAGTAACTTTCAAAAATGACTTGATTTGTGACGCATGTCAAAAGGGTAAACAAACTAAATCATATTTCAAATTGAAAAATGAGATTTCAACAAATAGACCACTACAATTATTGCATATGTATTTAGTTGGCCCAGCAAGAGTAAAGAGTCTTGGTGACAACTTATATTCATTGGTCATTGTTGATGATTTCTCTAGATTTACATGGGTTATGTTTCTATCATAAAAAAAAATCAAGCCTTTGAAGAATATTGTGATACTAATGGCATTGATCACAATTTCTCTGCTCCAAGGATGCCTCAACAAAATGGAGTTGTGGAACGCAAGAATAGAGTACTCAATGAAATGGCTAGAGTAATGTTGAATGAAAAGAACGTGTCTCAAGTGTCCTGAGCTGATGCTATGAGTACAACATGCTATATTTCAAATAGAGCCTATATCAGAACAAAACTTGGAAAGACACCATACGAGCTGTACAAAGGAAGAAAGCCAAACATTGCTCATTTACACATTTTTGGTTGTAAGTGTTTTATTCATAATAATGGTAAGGATAACTTAGGAAAATTTGATTCTAGAACTGATGAAGGAATTTTCCTAGGATACTCTAACCGAAGTAAAGCATATAGAGTATTTAATAAATGAACATGTGTTGTTGAAGAATCAATTCACGTTGTATTTGATGAATTTGAATCCTCTGACAAAACCATTGATAAAGAACAGGAAGTTGTTTTAAATCAAGAAAATGGTCAATCTATTTCTAAAACTCTTATTCCAGAGGTTGATAAAACCAAGGAAGAAGAGCAATCTCTAGGTCAACCTAAAGCTTGGAAATACAGTAAAAGTCATCCCTTAGATCAAGTCATAAGAGATGTGAATGAAGGGATCAAAACTAGAAATAGAATTTTCAATGAAGTAAGTTTTTCTGCATTCATTTCTGAAATTGAACCTTCTAACATTGATGAAACCCTATCAGACAATGATTGGGTTATAGCAATGCAAGAAGAACTAAATCAATTTGAGAGAAATCAAGTGTGGGATTTGGTACCTCGACCCAAGGATCATCCAATCATTGGAACTAAATGGGTATTCAAGAACAAACTCGATGAATCCACAATTATTGTCAGAAACAAGGCAAGGTTGGTGGCCAAAGGCTATAATCAGGAAGAAGGGATTGATTATGAGGAAACGTATGCTCCAGTGGCTAGATTGGAAGCTATACGTGTACTCTTAGCCTTTGCATGCATCAAAGGATTCAAATTCTATCAAATGCATGTAAAGAGTTCTTTTCTAAATGGTTACATCATGGAAGAAGTATATGTAGAACAACCTCCAGGTTTTGAGGATGTTACCAAACCTGACCATGTTTTCAAACTTAAAAAAGCTTTATATAGTTTAAAACAAGCTCCTAGAGCATGGTATGAAAGGCTCAGTAAATTTCTCATTGATCAAGGTTTTGTACAAGGAAAAGTTGATACAACACTTTTTATAAAACGAAAACGTGATGATATTTTAATTGTTCAAATATATGTTGATGACATTGTTTTCGGTGCTACTAATGAATCTTTGTGTAAGGAATTTTCTGAGATAATGCAGGGAGATTTTGAGATGTCAATGATGGGAGAATTGAATTTCTTTCTTGGTTTGCAAATCAAACAAAGAAAGAATGGAATCTTCATATCTCAAACAAAGTATTTGAAAGAATTGTTGAAGAAGTATGGAATGGATGAAGCAAATGGCACGGACACTCGTATGAGCTCAACTACGTTGCTTGATGCTGATGTCAAAGGGAAAGACTACAACATCACAAAGTATAGAGGAATGATTGGATCATTAGTCTATCTCACGGCAAGTAGACCGGACATCCAATTTAGTGTTGGCATATGTGCAAGATATCAATCGGCACCAAAAGAATCACATGCTGAAACGGTCAAATGAATCTTTAGATACCTTGCTGACACACCCGAATTGGGTCTGTGGTATCCCAAAGGAAGAAGTGAATATCTTGTTGCATATTCAGATTCAGATCATGGAGGATACAAAACAGACAGAAAGAGCACCAGTGGACAAGGACAATTTCTTGGAGGATCTCTTGTATCATGGTTCAGCAAGAAACAAAATACAGTGTCTCTTTCGTCAATGGAAGCCGAATATGTTGCAGTCTCAAGTTGTTGTGCACAAGTAATATGGTTAAAACAACAACTACAAGATCTTGGTATTTATCTCAAAGAAATACCAATCTATTGTGACAATACCAGTATGATAAGCTTGGCAAAGAATCCAGTTCAACACTCTAGAACCAAGCATATCGATGTTAGACATCACTTTATCAGAGATCATGTTCAAAAGAAAGATGTGAAAGTGATATTCATTCCTACTCATCTTCAACTAGCTGACATCTTCACCAAACCTCTTGCAAAAGAACAATTTCTATACATTAGAAGAGAATTAGGAATGGTAAACCCCAATGAGTTGTAAATTAATTCAGTTTCTCATAATATTAGATGAAGTCATTTGTTAAAGTTTTGATGATTACTAACTTAAGCATCGGAGTATATAGAAACTTGTTTTGCAGGAAGATTGAAACTCTGTTTTGAGAAACAAAAACAGAGGTGATCAGAGGACACCTTTACTGGAGTACCAACTTGAAGTTATGACTAACAGAGAAGCATTACCCGAGGAACAACTTGAAGTAAAGAAGCACTTTACTTGAGTAACTACTTGAGTAATGGTCTTCAAAACTGGAAGTAATAGATCAAGTTACTTGGAATTTAAATCTAACAGTTCAGTTTCAAAAATGAATAGTCAGAAGTTGAAAAGACTGGTTACCTGAGGCGAGCCTCGGGTAAACTTGAACGCTACTCGAGTAAGGACTCAAGTAACTGCAAGTCCAGATTTCCAAATTGATGGAAAACGATCCAAATCTGCTTCAAAATGGTTATAAATGATCGAGGAAACAATCATGGATAATTACAATATTATTCATGCCAGGTATGCAATTTAAATAAATTATTTTAGAGATTTTCTGTATGATCACTCGAGTAAGGACTCGAGTAACCTTGAACATTACTCGAGTAAGGCCTCGAGTAACATCGGATTTTAGGTCTTTATCTGGCCCAAACTCGGTCATTTTCATAAAATCTCCTCGAGTAAATCACTATACACTCTCTCAAAAACTTTTCACAATCGATTCCTTGCATCATTTCCATCAAAACCCAACAAATTTCAACCCTAAAAACTTCCTATTTTGCTCAGATTCTCAGTGCCCTAAACTCGCGACTGTGACCCTGTTTTTCTGAGATTTTCAAATTTCTGTGTTTCAAGATGGTTAGAACCAAGAATCTTACTCTCACGGATTCCTCTGAATCCCAACAACATCCTGATCCTCTTTCTTCTCCTCCCAGAAAGAGAAGAAAACTTACCCCAAGATCAAAAGCCAAAATCCAACCCCAACCTCAACCTCAACCAAAACCAAAAGGGGTTGTGATCAAAGAGCCTATAGTTACAAGGGCTCAATCCAAAAAGAGTACCTCTACCGGGAAAGGCAAGAGTGCCAAATCTCCCTCTCCTCCACCCTTTGATTCCTCTACTCCCTCCTTTACACCAAAGCCTCCTAAAAAGCCCAAGTATGACAAAAATGTGGCTAAGGCTATGGCAAGCATCATAGATCAAATGGAGAAGGGGCAATCTTCAAAGAAATCTAAATTGCCAGAAGAGGAAATCACCAACCCTTCGAAGGGGTTCAATGTCAACCAGCTGGTGGAGTCCCCAAAGTTTCTATCTCAGTTTTCAAAGAGGAAAGTGTGCAAGACACACTATGTGGACCTCAAGTTACTTCAGGAGGTAGTGAAGTATGATCTTAGTTCCTATTTAGATCCTTTTATGCCTTGGCTTTCCATTAGATTACCTTTTCGCACAAAAGTGATCATACACTTTTACTGTAATCTTGAGATCCTAGATGAGCCAAACAGAACCTCAGCTGAGGAAGAGATGACCACCATAGTGAGAGGCCAAAAGATCCTTATTTCACCCTCTAGGATAAACTTGTGGTTAGGGATAGAGAACCCCCCAGATGACATTTACTCCCAACTTGAACCCAACCAAATATTTTTTGTCCTTAAACCTGGTGAGTTAGTTGGCCCTTTGAATTTCAAACCGAGTGATATGTGTGATCATCACAGGGTTCTTTGGTACATCTACTCTAGATCCCTTGTGAACAAAGCCAACAACTATACCCACTTCTCTGATAGGGACTTTAGGTGGTTTGCTTCACTTTTCTTGAAGGAACAGAAGGACTTGGGGGAGTATATCTTTTTTGAGATGAAAAGATACAGAGTGGATGGGAAGGCTACCACACCAATGCCATATCCTCAGATTGTGTCACTCATTCTGAAGGAGAATAAGATATGGTATCTGGATAGTAAGAGCCTATTGAGAAGATGACTCCGGTTGGGAGAAATCAGATAGGCAAGCTCAACATTGATATACCTCTCAAGGGCCCTTTGGAGTCTGGGTCGAAGAAGAAGAAGACTGAGACCGAGACGAGCAAGATGGATGACACTCAGTCATCGGCTCCAGTTGCCACCACATCATCACCCTCTTTCCTCAACGCCACACTTCAGCATTTCATGGAGAATATGCTCTGAGGATTCCATATTGATATCGCCAACACAAATGCTGATTTGTTAACCAACATGAATTACAAGATGGCGGAGTTGGTTGAGAAAATGGATAAGAGGCACGAGGAGTTGCTAGCTGAGCAACGTGCCCAGGGTGAGACACTGAGATTGATTCTGGCACGACTGGATTCCTTGGGTCCCGGACCTTCTGCCGGTCCATCCTCTTCTTCTCCAGAGCATATACCATCTTCTGCACTACCACCACCTCCAGAGCACACTCCCTCTGATATTCCTCACACTGAGGCTGAGCCTTCTATCCCTCCAGTCTCTAGTCCACCTGAGGCACAACCTAAAGATATCTTGCACTTAGTGGATAACCCCGAAACAAATGAGACCATTCATATCATCATTGATGATTCTCCTCCCAAACCTCAGACTGAACCCGCTCCTAAACCTATTCCATCTCCTACCCATACTGAGGAAATATCTCCCTCCTCATCCCCTGATCATCACACTCCAGAGGTTTAGACCACTCCAGAGGTTTAAACCACTCCAGAGGTTGAGACCACTATGGTTGTTTATTAGTCTCCTCTTATTCCTCCCAAAGATGATATCCATATCCCTCCACTTCATCTTCCTGAACCAATTTCTTCTAGCTCTTTTGACTCTTCTAGTTCAGATGATGGCTTAGTTCTTCCAGTGAAGCCTATTTCCATGGTCAAGCCTTCCGATCCTCCTCTTGAATGATGAAGACAAAAAGGGGGAGAAGAACTTGAGAGTGATTTTGTGGAAGTGTCTGAATGACTGTGCTTATTTTTGGGTATTTGGGTGTACATGGGATTTTAGGGAGTCTTTTGAACTTTTGAACTTGTTAAGTTTTTATCTTGTAATACAATCTTTAAGTTTAATGCAAGTTTATTTAAGTTATGATTTCCTTTCAAGTCCATTCAAGTTTTTAAATTATGTTACATTGTTGGACTAATGAGTTTGTTGTGTATGCAAGGTGTATATTATGATTTCATTCTCTTTTAAAACACTTTGAATCTAAACTTAATAAGTTTTTCAAAATAATCTTTGAATACAAAAAGTATTTAATTGAGAATTCAATTTGAAAAATCCTGTTCAAAATCACCAAAGTTTTGTCATCATCAAAAAGGGGGAGAATGTTAGATCTCATGTTTTGATGATAACAAAGAATGTTATGAACAAGATTTAATGAATAAATAAGTTTGAACAAAGTAATAACAGGGAAAAGCATCACTTGAAGTAAGCATTGGAGTAATGAAGAAAGGCCAAGAGAAAAAGCTAAGAAACTTGATGAGAAGTAAGTTTTCTAAGGCATTACTCGAGTATGTACTCGAGTAATGAGACAAAACTTGAAGTTATCAGAGATACCTTCCAGTAACCTGCCAATGTTACTTGAGTAAGTACTCGAGTAATAGTGTAAAAGTTTTCAAGTTGCTCTCGGCCTGCCAACGTTACTCGAGTATGTACTCAAGTAACTCACTGTGTTAAGCCAAAACCTCAAGGTAGTACTCGAATAACTTTATCTATTTTTATCATACTTCACTCGAGGTACTACTCAAGTTTGCAGGTATTTATTAACTCATTTTAAGTAGATTACTCGAGTATGTACTCGAGTATGCAGAGTTATTTTTTGAAGGAAAAATTCAAGTCATTACCCGAGTAAGTTATGAACATAAATTGAGTTTACTCGAGTATGTACTCGAGTAACAAGGTAATCAAACTTGAAGTGCTCTCGGCCTTGAAATCCTGCCAACATTGCTGGAGTAAAGCATCGAGTAACATAAGTTTATTTGAAGGTTTACTCGAGTTGGTACCCGAGTAACCTATGAAGAAAAGAGTGCATTACTCGAGTAGGTACCCGAGTAAACAAGCATTTCCAAAGGTTTGATATTTTGTTTATTCCATGCACTACCCGAGTAATCTTATAGTTGTTTGTTGACTTGCAGTCCATCAAAGATTTCACGATGATACTCGAGTAAGTACTCGAGTAAACTTTAATAAATACTCGAGTAGCTACTCGAGTATGCAAACCCAAAAATTCAGAAATCATTCCAACGTTCATTGTTTTGTTTCCTATTTGATTAACCTTTCATTATATTAGTATTCTTAGCATATTCACAGATAAACAATGAAGAGATCTTACCAAATAAGGAAAGTCAAAAGCAACGCTCAAATGTCACCGACCGCCACCTACCGCAAATGTATGTTTTTCAAATACTGGAAAAGTCAATAGTGGTTGCGCACGCTCCAACGGGCATGAAGAAATATGTTCCAGCAATCATTACCAACGTATCTATATATATGGGAACATCCAAACAGAGAAAAGAACAAGAACACACTCACGAACGTATCATCAAGTTCATTACTCTGTTTTACATTATACTTGTAATTCTATGCTTCAGTGATTCTTATTCACTCTGTGAGAGAGATATTTCATTCAAACTCAATATTTGTTATTGAGGTAACTTAAGGTTGTGGAACCTTGAGTTGGGATTGGATTACAACTTGTAAGGGGGAGCGAGTGTCCAGGCGAAGGAACTTGCTTGTACTGAGGTGCCAAGAACCCACTGAATCTTGGAAGTTATAGTGAAACTCTCAGAGAAGCTCTGAGGACTGGACGTAGGTCAAAGTGGTTGTGGTCGAACCAGTATAACTCCCGGTGTACACTTCGGTGATATTTCTCCTTACTCTTTCCTGTTTTAATTTCAACGTCAAATTTTATATTTGCAACGAAATTTTTAAGTTCACCCAATTCACCCCCCTCTTGGGTGAAACGCTTGCTCTAACACATACTCCCCAAGACCCTAAATCATGAAAATTAGGGCTTAAATTCCAAAAATTCAAGGCCTAACCAATGGCCACAAAATTTATATAAAATTGAAGCTTTCACTTACCTCAACAACTTTCCCAAAGGCACTTTATTATTCTCCAACTTGTACATTTTTGTGATTCCTCAAATCACCACCAATGGAGAAACTACAACCATCAAATTGAAGCTCTCACTCCAAGGAACAACTTTATAGAAGGAAGCTTTGGCATTAGAGGTCATTTACTCACCTTAAATGTAAGCTTTCACTTTCTCTTTCTTGGCCAACAATGGCTGCACAAGAGATGGAAGAGAGAGAACATGAGAGAGATGGAGAGAGGAGGAAGAAAGTGATGATACTCCCTCCATTTCAGCTGAACAAAGAGAGAGAGAGAGAGAGAGAAACTATTAAAATATTACATTAGACTTTTCTCACTCTCATGCTTCATCTCTTCTTGCCACATGTCACAAGCCTATTGGTTCTCACCAAATAAGTCACCAATTAGCTTCTCTAATCCCTCCATTAGTCATTTAATCACACTTCCCATTTTTCTCTTAGTTAGTAATTAATTTCCCCATTAATCACCAACTTAAAGCCAATAATTCCATTCTTTAAATTTTCCATCAATTATGACATATAAATTAATATTGTCACCAATATACATTAATTCCACTTTAATTTGATAATTATCCTCAATAATTATCATTAGCCCTTAATTGAAATTTGGGGTGTTACAACGTGGCGAAAGCCCAGACTCGATTATAGTGAAAGTGAAGGGGAAGTCCGGACTCGATTACAGTGAAAGTGAAGGGGACGTGGCGAAAGCCCGACCTCGTATATAGTGAAGGGGACGTGGCGAAAGCCCGACCTCGTATATAGTGAAGGGCACGTGGCGAAAGCCCGGTCTCGAATATTGATTGCTGTATTGTGATATATGTGACTTGCTTTGTATATATGCATCATATAAATAAACTGTTGCTACTGGGATTCTCTAGAATCTCATTCTTTCCAAATAACATGTTTAGACAGGGCAAGTGGATCGAAAAGCAAGCAAGTGGCAAAGGACAATTAGGATTGCCAGCGGTAGTCTTAGCTATATATTTTGGTTTTATATTGAACTGGTTATCATTTTGGATAAATGTATACATATTGAATAGAATTATAGTGGTATAGTTTTGTGTAATCCCCGGTATGGATACTGAGATGGGCAATGATGCCCTGTATAAACCTTTGGATTAATGTTATTATCCCTGGTGAACGTCGGGAATTGTGCTTACTCTGATATTGTATATGTAACAGACCAAACGGGCCATTTGTTTTAATGAATGGAGATCCATTTGTACAGGTGTTTTAAAAAGTTTTTAATTGTTCCGGATTTCTCATTCGATTATTAAACGCCTTTAAACACTAATCCTGGCCTGATTATCGAAGGGGGTTACAGTACACACTACTACCATATACCATAATAGGCAAATTCAGGACAATCAACATAAAGTCAATGTCACAAGTGTTCGACAAAGGAGGAAGGTGTAGATGTCTTATTCCCTTATGAAGAGGTTGCCAAACTAGGTTAGGCAACAGGATCTTTCATCCTGTGGCCTCAACATCTTGTTTAGATGGTGACAACCCCTCAAATGGTAGGAAACACCTTACTATTTCTTGATCCTTGACATCATACTTATAATCTTTATTTTGTGTGTTACTAGGATCAAGAAGCAGCAACAAAATTTTCCTTATTGGCACAATTGCAAAATATTCATAAAAAAATTAATAAGGTAAACTTACAGATGCCTTGTGGGATTGTAGGTCATGAAATCACGTATAATTTTGGAATTGATAGCAAAGATATTAAAGAGTTCCTATCTTTTCAAGAGATAGATATAAGAAGCGTCACATTTACAATCATGTGAGTTTATTTTCAATTTTTAACTTTAAATAATGCACTGATATTTAGGAGTTTTTGGTTTCTACATTTATTAGGTCATTTTTCATTTTATTTTTGTGGTAGTTGCTTCCACAAAATGTGTGTCGAAAGAGAGCTCAACACTTCGTATGCCTTCTTATGTCCTGGCAACCCGTCAAGGCGTAATAATGTAGGGTTGGAAGATAGGATGAGCTATGTGGGCTATATTTTGGGACAAACTCAGCTGCCTTTCTATCTAGCACCAATTGTTGAAAGGCAAGTAACTTAATTTTATATATTTATACATATTTAGTTTGTTAATAAGTATCATGTTATCTAACCTTATTTTAATCTACATATGTGATTATAGTTATCATTGGAGTCTTTGTGTTGCTTGTCCCTTCATCAATGTCATCCTTTGGTTTGATTCATTGGGTCGTAAGCTAGATGGAGAGATAAAAACCATTTTTAACATGTAAGTTAATTTGTTTGTAAATCATTGGTTTTTTATTTTACACAATTGTTTTAATGTCTTTTGTTTTTCATTTTAATTATAGTGCACTGAAGACATATTATATAATGGGTGGGAAGCACGAAGTAAAAGTGGCCCGAAAAAGTGGTTCCAGCCGAAAGTAAGTTGTTTAAATTCAAGTTCTTTGATTCACAGTTGCTTTACATATGCCTTTATTCTTTTTTACTATTTCCTTTTGACGTATAATGCCCTCGGCAATCAAGGAAAACTAAGTGCTGCTTCTATGTTATACTATATATCTAAAACATCATTTTTAGTGGCCTTACTACCAATTTTGGATAGGTGATCCTTTGTTGATTCTCAACTAAATTTCATTTTTGTTCTTTAAATTGAATATTATTAGTTATGATATATGTGACTTGCTTTGTATATATGCATCATATAAATAAACTGTTGCTACTGGGATTCTCTAGAATCTCATTCTTTCCAAATAACATTTTTAGACAGGGCAAGTGGATCGAAAAGCAAGCAAGTGGCAAAGGACGATTAGGACTGCCAACGGTAGTCTTAGTTAAATATTTTGGTTTCATATCGAATTGGTTATCATTTTGGATTATTGTAAATATATTGAATAGAATTGTAGTGGTATAGTTTTGTGTAATCCCCGGTATGGATACTGAGATGGGCAATGATGCCTTGTATAAACCATTGGATTAATGTTATTATCTCGGGTGAACGTCGGGAATTGTGCTTACTCTGATATTGTACATGTAACATACCAAACAGGCCATTTGTGTAATGAATGAAATGAATGGAAATCCATTTGTACAAGTGTTTTAAAAAGTTTTTAATTGTTCCGGATTTCTCATTCGATTATTAAATGTGATTAAACGCTAATTCCGGCCTGATTAACGAAGGGGGTTACATCTGGTTTGTCTGGTACTACCTCTGCAGATAAGAAGGACATCTTCTAAAAGGTGTTCTTGGCTCATTTTAAAGAGCATTCGACAGTTTTAAACAATATTAAAAAAATTTCTTCCCCACAAACACATATACATCCATATTGAATAAAGGTAGTTAAAGAAAATAAAAATTAATATGATTTTGTAGTTTAATGTAGTTAGTAAAGGTAATATTTAGAATCACTCAAATTTTATGATCATTTTAATATTTTTAAATTTTTTTATTAGTACGTGTAAATTAATTAGAAATTATTTATATTTATAACTAGTGGGAGTATATAGCACAATGACTCGGCTGGGATTATCGGGCTTTAGGCAAAATTGTTGCAGGAACCTACTGTGATTAATATAACTTATGAATTATCATGTTATGTTGTAAATTCAATTTTTCAAAAAAAAAAAAAACTATAATCAAGTAACTGAAATATTTCGGCGTACTATTAGTATATTTGTTATTTCATGCATTCACTCACCTACCATATAATGTCAAGACTAATACAAAACATTTCTTTAACATATGTAAGAATCATGGATTTTCTTGTTTTTGGAATATATACAAACTTTGTTTTAAAAAAATAAAAATCTGTCATTTCAGCAAAACTTGGTGTGTGTGTGTGTGTGTGTGGTCTTTTTTTGGGACGTCTATTTCATTTAAAACAATTAAGAGAAGATTATGCCATTTACTCTTTCTCTTTTTTTAGGAAGAGGTTACAATAATTTAACAAAATCTTCAGAAAAGCACATGGTTCAGTAAAATTAAATTTAGGTTTTAATTAATTTTATTTCGCAAAATGGTACTTGTAACTTTCTAGAATTTTGCTCAATTATGTCTGCATTTTTTGTTTTGTAAATATTAGTTAAATTGCAACTAAAAATGTAAATCAATAATGAATTCCCCTTTTGTTAAATCGTTTCCACTTGCAGGCAACAACAACAACCAAAACAACCTGCAGAGTCAACTAGCAGCTGATGGGTTTGGGTTAGGGTTTGGAACAATAACAGTGATTGATGCTATTCTCACATTGCAATCAGAGTTAGGGTCACAAGCAATTGGAATAGCTCAGGGGATTTATGTGGCAAGTTCAGCAGATGGCAGCAGGCTGATGATGGTGTTCACTGCCATGTTTGAAGGCAGCGAAGACGATGATAGTTTGAACTTCTATGGCGTCTGCAAAACGGAAGTACCATGTCGCGTCTTTCGATCACAGGCGGGACCGGTAAGTTCAAGAATGCAAGAGGGTTTGCAGAAGTCAAGTATCTTATTCCTCCAGGACAGATTGCAACTGATGGTTTAGAGACATTGATGCGAATTACTGTTCATTTAAATCACTACTGAAACTGTGTCGTTTTAAACGATCATGTTCTCTTCTTTTTTCCCCTTTGATTTTGTGGAAATTTGATTTTATTTTAAATAATCTTGTATTATTCTCCACACACGAAGTCCTTGTCGTTGTTTTCCCCCCTACAAATTGTACGGAATTTAGGGTTTTGTTTGTACTGTTTAATGATGATTATTACAAGGGCTTGTGAAATATTGTAATTCCAAGTCAAAAACTTAATAAACCCTTTTTACTTTATTCTGTAGGTTGTTTATGTATGAGTGAGGGCGAATAAAATTATCAAAATTGATTATAGTGAGAAGCTGATTGATAAATCCCTAATTTTATTATATATTTTCATATTTTATTTAGGAATTTTTTCATAATAACTGAGCTTAAAATGTTTTATTTGTATTTAATTGAAATTAAGAGTAAATATATCAAATTAGACTAAAAAAAATAAAATTATCAAAATAATTGTAATTACTCTTAATCATTAATTTCTTAAGAGCATTTGATGTTGGTTAAATTATTTTCACTTGAAAATACTTGAAAATTTGGATTAAACACTAAAATTGACAGTTTGGGGCTCAATTGTGCAAAATGTTGTTTGCTCCCATGAAGTTTAAAAATGCCAGTTTGGTCAATCAGTCAAACACAGCGTTTTGCTTTTCTCTTTAGGTCAGATTCTGCAGTGTGGAATAAAGAGGAGAGACAGAGCATAAGTGACAGCCGCAACTCACACCTCTGGGCCTTGCATCTTCATCTTCAACCTTCACCTTCTTCTTCCTCTCCCTCCGGTGGCACCGTCCACCACCACCATAGCCGCCGGCGAGTATACCATCCCACTCCCCTCCAAGCCTGAGCTTCAGCGAAGGAGGTCCGAGAAGCTGAGAGAGCTGCTGCGATGGAGAAGCAGAGCATCAGCGCTGAACAGAGAACCACTCCCTTCCATCTTTTACTCCCTCCTTTGTCGGACTTGACTTTCTTTCACTATCGTTCTGCAGCTGAAAGAGAGACAGAACCACCCCCACCCACTTTCGTCAGCTCCTATGTTCACATTCACCATCGCCGCGAGTTTGACGGCGAGAGTCTTGAACTCCATTTCCGGCAATCTCCTTCTCTGTTTTATTCCACACCAGTACCATCATCCTTCCAAGCCTTCATTGTCCCAGACCGTAGCTCCTCTATCTTGGATATCAACATAGCTATGATCCTCTGCTCTTGATTCATATTCAACACCAACATCTCTTATTTCAGTAGTAATTGGTTACTTAAATTGGTGTTCATATCTGGAATTTTGGACGTGTTTGGTGAAGATGAATTGATGAGTAGCAGTGGCTAGAAGTTTCAATTCTTCAAGAAGGAAGCTAAGGGCTTGATCTCTATGTACTACAAAGTGGAGTTTTATGTTTTAATCTATTTGTTTAACTTTGTAACTATGATTTTCTATCTTAGAAATTGTATTTTTATTGTTAGACCTTTGTTACTTGTCGAAGTACTTAGTTTAGATTAATTTGTTATTTGAATTGGTTGATATTGAATTTTGTGCTTATCAACATATGTGGTTCTATATATGTTTTAAGTGTAATTCCATTGATTCTTTATTATCTTACATGGTATTATATAGATAGAGTTGATTTTTTAGTTGTATTGAACCAAGTGTATTAATTAACTTAAATCACACACTAAAAGTGCTTAATAGCATCTCTAGAGTAGGGGTTCGTCTCTTTTAGTGTAAGACTCATCGGTTGATGGGGTTTGGTATTTTAGAAAACATAATGATTTCATAAATTGCATTAAAAGTGGTTTTTTATAGTGTTTTAAGAAGTGATTATTTTTTAGGTTTAGGAATAATCATTGATTGATGCACTTGATTCAACAGTATCTGAGGTTTGGCATTTGGAAGCACTTAGTTGCAATTACTAGTATTTTTTATTGAGTTTTCGGTTAGAGGGGGTTAAACCTTGCCTGGTGTGGAATTATTTAATCAATCTAACTCAGGCTAGCTTAAAGGGTCTTTTGGGCATTTTTGACTAAGCTAGTAAATTGAACTCCCCTTATCATTACATGAACTATGATTCCCCTTACAAGCCATTTTCAAGAGATTCATATCATGCATTCCAATTTCCATTCCATCATATCTAAAAATACCAAAAATATTATAATTTAGGAGTTTTATTTTTCATTTAGTTCGTAATTTCAAAAGATAAAAAATTCCCTTTTTATTATTTTATGCCAATCATCACACTTAGTGTCTAGGTAATTAATAAAAGGCTCTTCAAGAGACGATCTAAGATTGCACCTTATATTGCAATTCTTGGTTTAATTTTTGAAGAGGTTACGAAGGTACAAAAGCACACGTCTATTCAACACTTGGTGCCGTTGCTGGGGAGCCAAGTAATTGGTTCTCTAATAATTAAATGTCAATATTTGATTGATTGGTACCTTGAGCTTTTAGATTGCATTTTAGTTAGTTTAGCTAGCTTTGCATATTTTTCATAGCATATTGCACCTTTTCATAGAAAATTTTGCAAAAACACCAACAAATATCTTGATTTTTTTTATTTTTGCATTTACATTCTTGTATTTTCTTTTCTTGCATGCATTTGATTTGTGGTTAGAACTAAGTGTTACACACTTGAAAATTGATTGGAGTTCGGTTAAAATTTGGTTATGCATATATTTGAGCTTGTTGGAATTTTTCAAAAACTTTGCCTAGAAAATTCCAAGCATTGGGTTCCTAAGGTTTTGGGACATTTTAAGCAAATTCTTTCATCTTGATCACTTTTCAAATTTTTCTTTATTTTTTGGAATTTTTCTAGATTTTTCATTAAGTTAGTTTTAAGTTTTCTTCTTTCATTTCTTCCAATTTTTAGGATTTATTTGTTTCTCTAGGATTTTTTAGGATTTAAAATTCATTGAGATTTAATTGATAGCAATTTGAATGGTTTGGTCCAATGAAAATCATAAGTTTCGGTATTACACTAATCCCCCTATGTATTTCTTTTTAGGGAATGATAAAACTTCAAGCTCTCAATTCCTGGATGAATATCATGGCCCTTGGAGACATGAAGCATTTTTTGATCTCACATATTCTCAAAAGCTTGATTTACTTCAACAAGAAGTGGATTCCCTCTGAGCATGAATAAATTATCAAGGAGGAGCTTCTGAATGTCAACCGCCTTATCTTCTCCTAATCCACGCCTTGTTTGCAAGCTGCAAAGGTCAATGTCTCCATCAATATTGTGAACCATTTTGTCTACAAACCCCCTATTTTGACCATGAACCCACCTTCCAACCACCTCAATCCCACTTCAACAATACTTCTTCACCCTACCTATTTCATCAAGAATCACCCACTCCACTATACCAAGAACTATTATCTCCATTTCATCTTCCCCCATTTTCCTCTACTTCCATGCCATATAGAACTCCCAATGAACCACCTTCTCTGTCATTCTATGAACCTCCACTATAATCTCCTACACCTCAACCTAATGGACTTGATGCTTTCCTCACCTTGCCAAACATGGATGACATAACTCGTACATTGAGAAGAATGTATGATGAGCTCATAGTTGAACACTTTAAGTTGTTTATGTTTAATGAGGCAAATGTGATTTCCAAGGAGCAGAAAGAGTGAATGGAGGATCTCGAAGGCTTAATCAAGGCGTTTGTTGACCATGTGCTATGGATAAAGACTGGAGGAGAACACGGAGCTCCATAGACTTATGACTCTAATAATGAGGGAACCGAAGAGCAAAAGCTACATGTCACTTCACAAGTAGAAGATTTCATACCTCTAGTGACTATTCCCACAAAAGATGTAAAGAAGAAGCAAGTACATTTTCAACTACCAGAGGAGCCACTTCCAAACAATAGTACTAGTCCTCCTCTTCTTGAAGAGGTTGACCCTTCTCTTACCACTATTCTTGATTTTATGAGTGATGATGAGGTGGATAAAGAAATTATCATCGAATCCCCTCATATGGTTGATGTTGAAAATGCTTACTATAATATTTCTAATAATAGTTGTGTAGTTGATGATATAGCTTACACTGTTAATGCTTCTATGTGTGATGAACATGTTATTTTCCCTAGTTCTAGGAGTGATGAATACATTAAGCATGACATTATGGAAATTGATGAATTATGCTTGGATGCTCAAATTATGATGAAGTGTGAACCTGATGATAGCTCAAACAATTGTCTAAATGATGATTGCTTACATGACTCTTCCTCTTGTTTAAGTGTTAGCGAGCATGATATGGAATCTTATGATGCTATTGAACTTGATGAAGAACTCATTTTTCCCTCTTGCATGCATTCTTCTTGTTTGTTCATGTGAAAAAAAATGACGTGTGTTAATTGCTTGGAAATTAATAATTGCTCTCTTCTTCACATGACTTTGATTCTTCATCTTGTTCAATTGATAACATCAAAGTGCATGTTACACTTGCTACAAGCCTTGAAAATTGTGCACCTTTAGATCCTTTGAATTGCATGATTTAGGTAGTTCAATAAGGAAAAATTCAATGATTTTGACTCATGATTTAGTTCTTTCTTGCTATTTGTCACCTGATATAGCAAATGAAAATATATGTTTTGAATTTTTAGGTGATGATAGCTTGATCAATTATCTTTCTTCTTCCACTCTTTACCTCCCAACTCGTTGATTGCAAAAGTGATGTAATGGACTCCAATACTAAAATGGATTATGCATTTTCCACATTACAAACTCAAGAGAATTTTAAAATTGTGACTACTTGTTTGGTTCCTACTAAAGGGAACCAAATTGATTTTCTTGGGTGTGATTCCTACTTGGAGAGTTTTGTTCTTACTATATTTGCACAATACTCTAAGTCTCTCTATGTTTATATCTTTGGATTTGGTACTGCTTCTAGTTGTCTTCTTTGCAGGCATACACTTGAAAGGGTCCTTTATGGTACCAACTTCCACTCTACATTCCCGAACCTCTTCTAATTGATCCTGAACCGCCTCCACCTAAGAAAATCAAGCAAAGACAAGTATGCACTATGAAGACTATCATGTTTATCAAATTGGATGAGAACTTTTCTTTCACATTCCCTAAAAAATTCTAACAAAGGTTTCTCTTTCCTCACTTGTTTTCTTCCTAATTTTTATGATTCTTTGAGCTTAGTTGTTATATGAGGAAGATAAGTATGGGGGAGAGACATAATTGATTAGTAAAATGTAGATTTCTTTTGTTGTTCACTTCCTTAGGCTTTGAGCTCTTGTCATTCCTTTGCCCTTAGGTTTTGCATTGAGGACAATGCAAGATTTAAGTCTGGGACAGGGATTGGCATTTGAGTCTTGTGTGCTTCACTATGCTTAATTTAAAAAATGTGTTAGTTTAAAAAAAAATTAGAAAGGTCTTGATCATAACCACACTCTTAAATTTTTGCAACTTATTGATTTAGAAATTTGTCTAAATACTTATGGGAATTACATATGTTCTTGGTTGATTTTTAATGAATTGATTGATTATTGCTTAGAGTTAGCATTTGGATTGTTGGGTTAATGTATTGCGATTAAGCTAATGTTCAATTAATCTTTGTAAATGTGTATTTAAGAATAAAACCTTTGTTGGAAGGATTTTGAGTCTAATTTTCTTTTATTAAATTGTGTTTGCCACCTATTCTAGTGTACCTCTAGATATTGTTTAAATTCTTTTTCAAAACCACATTTGCCTTTAGATTAATGAATATGATAGGGACATTCATTTCATCATCCTTTATCCAAAACAAAAACCCTATACACTAATCCATTCTTAACCCCCTTTAAGCCCTTCACATCCCAAAATCTATTACTTATTAACAAGCACTTTGTATGCATCCCGTTTGCATTCGATTGACATACAAACATCATTGAGTTGCCATTAATATTGTAGGTGTGAAAAAAAATGCCATTTACGTACATTATATAAAAAAAAGAATAAAAAGAGAAGAGAAATAGAAGAGCATGAAAAAAAAAGAAAAAATATAGAAAAAAATAAGGCATTTATTTTTTTTGGCAATGAAATGTGGTTATTTGAGTCTAAAGTTAAAAAAGAAAAAAAAGGCAACATTGTACACAATTGTGCATGCATAGTACTTGTTGTTTCATTATCCCTTCTATGAGACCATTTCCATTATTACAACCCTTTTAAAGGTCCTCTTAATTCATGAATCTAGGTGCTACATAGTGGTGGAGAGAGTAGAATTTTTACAAGCATATGGTAGGGCCTAGTCTAGGTGGTATTAAGTGAAATTCCCCATACTTGTTAGATGAGTTAAACACTGGAATCATTGAGTGTTCTCTTATGCACATTTATTTGATTAATTGTATGAGCTTAAGAGCTCATGTTTTTCATTGATATTAAAACGCATATAGGTTACACTATATAGGAAATTATACAGAAAATAGAGAGACAAAAACACAATGGTAGGTGAGTGATAGACGGAGGTGTGTGTGAGTGTCAAATATTGCATGCCATTCGGTGCTGTTATTGCTGACATTCAACAAATTGTGCATTAATCTAGTCCATTTGTATTACCTCATACTAAGACTTATGTTAGCTTGATTAGTAATTATTGATTAATTCATTGACTTAAACTATGACCATTTGAAGTTTTCATTTGTGTTTAGTTTTGAATTGATTTTGTTTTGCCCAAGAGTGCAAAAGTTTAAGTGTGGGGGAATTGACAAATCCCTAATTTTATTATATATTTTTATATTTTATTTAGGATTTTTTCATAATAACTGAGCTTAAAATGCCTTATTCGTGCTTAATTGAAATTATGAGTAAATATATCAAATTAGGAATAAAAAGGGCAAAATTGTCAAAATAATTGTAATTACTCTTAATCATTAATTTCATGAGAGCATTTGATGTTGGTTAACTTGTTTTCAATTGAAAATACTTGAAAATTTGGATTAAAAACTGAAAATGACAATTTGGGGCTCAATTATGCAAAATGTCAGTTTGATCCCACGAATTTAGAAAATGCTAGTTTCGTCCATCAGTAAAACACAGCATTTTGCTTTCCTCTTTAGGTTAGATTCTATAGTGTGGAATATAGAGAAGAGAGACAGAGTATAAGTGACAGCCGCAACACACACCTGTAGACCTGGCATCTTCATCTTGAACCTTCACTTTCTTCTTCCTCTCTTGTCGATGGCACCGTCCTCCACTACCACAACTGTTGGTGAGTTTACCATACAACTCCCCTTCATGCCTAAGCTTCAGCGAAGGAGGATCGAGAAGCTCAATGAGCTGCTGCGATGGAGAAGCAGACCATCAACGTTAAATAAAGAACCACTCCCTTCCCTCTTCTACTCCTTCCTCTGGCGGACTTGACTTTCTTTCACTATCATTCTGCAGCTGAGAGAGTTACATAACCACCCCACCCACTTTCATCCTCTCCTATGTTCACATTCACCATTACGGTGAGTTTGATGGCAAGAGTCTTGAACTCCACACTACTACCATCATCCTTCCAAGCCTTCATTATCCCAGACCGTAGCTCCTCTATTTTGGATATCAACACAGCTATGATCCTCTGCTCTTGACTCATATTCAACACCAACATCTCTTATTTCAGTAGTAATTGGTTACTTAAATTGGTTTCATATATGGAATTTTGGACGTGGTTGTTGAAACAGCATAGATGTGTGTGGCAGTGGCTAGAAATTTCAATTCTTGAGGATGGAAGCTAAGGGCTTTAGTTCTAAGTACTACAATGGGGAGTTTTATGTTTTAATCCATTTTTTAGCTTTGTAACTATGATTTTCTATCTTGGAAATTGTATTTCTATTGCTAGACCTTTGTTACTTGGTTAAGTACTTAGTTTGGATTAATTTGTGATTTGAATTAGTCGATGTTGAATTTTGTGCTCCTCAATATATGTGGCTGCATATATGTTTAAGTATAATTCCATTGATTCTCTATTGTCTTACATGGTATTGTATAGATATTGAGTTTATTTTTGAGTTACATTGAACCAATTGCATTAATTAATTTAAATCACACACTAAGAGTTCTTAATAGCATCTTTAGAGTAGCGGTTCGTCTCTTTTGGAGTTAGACTCATCGGTTGATGGGGTTTGGTGATTTAGAAAACTTAATGATTTCTTAAATTTAATTAAAAGTGGTTTTTAATAGTGTTCTAACAAGTGATAATTTTCTAAGTTTAGGAATAATCATTGATTAATGCATTAGACTCACCAGTATTTGAGGCTTGGTATTTTGAGGCACTTTAGTTGCAATTACTAGTATTTTGTATTGAGTTTCGGTTAGAGGGGTTAAACCTTGCCCGGTGTTGAATTGTTTACTCAATATAACTCAGGCTAGCTCAAAGGGTCATTTGGTTATTTTTGACTATGCTAGTAAATTGAACTCCCATTATCATTACATGAACTATGATTGTCCTTATTGTTGGAAATTGTGCCCAAAGGGCCAATCATTGTACTTTGAACATTATTAATTTAATGAAATTTCTGCATTCTATTATCATATTATTTGCTTGTTAACTGTAATAATTGTATTCTTGGATAAATTATAAAGATTATCCTAAAATGTCCTTGATCGGTCATCTATGCGGGAGCAAATATGAAACAAGACCAGTATAACTTTGATAAGATATGGAGATACGAATCAAAGTCTTAGGCACTTGTAAGATACAAGGTGTTGGAACCGACCCACTATAAGAAAGCTACATGGATCAAGTCATAAGCTTTTCTCATGTATAACCACGTCATAATGCCCTTAGACCTGAGGTTATCATGGATTCCTACATGAGAGTTGCTAAGCTTTGAATTAGTCAAAAGTCACTTTTGACTAGGTGATGATAAAGGCTACGATCGGGCTTGGTGGTTTTGCATGCAGAGGAATATGAATGATCAAGATGGAATTTGTCCCTCACATTAGTAGAGAGATATTACTGAGCCCCTCGATGAGTGAGTCTGAGAAATTTATGGCCATACTACGATGGAAAGGAGTTTCCATTTCTATTGTCAAGCTACTCAGGAATCAAGAAAGTAATGGTCAAGAACAAGAGGATGACATTATCCATGCCTTATCCTTGACTGATATATCGTGTGACAAAAGGGACGTGACATGGTTGTATGACAGGTTGCATCGTGTTAACGATCCTCATATGAATTGGGTAGTCATAATGTCTTGATAGAGGCCGCTTGCGACTTTTGGGTTAATACAGTTATTGGCCCATTGCCAACTTCATATGGGTCTCCAGGGTCGCACATAAGAATGACCCAACACGAGATAATGTTTAATTTAGGGTGGATGAATTTAATATTTATATATAATATAAAATTCGTTAATAATATTATATAGATATATATTTTCGACATACATATCTTATATATATATGTGTGTGTGTGTGTGTATTATATGATATTATTATATTGTGTTAGTTTTAAATTTAATCTATTAAGATATATTATATTTAATAACTAACATGATAGAGATATAATATCTCAAATTTAATTTATGAAGATAACTTAAATCTAATGGCTCTTTATTTGGATTAAATAAATAGGTTATTTTAAAACTGTTGGACAGATTTAATTTAAACTGAATTGATTTAATTAGCTCATCAAGATAATTAATTGTTAATTAATTTCAAGATCAATGAAGATTAATTTTGAAATTCGAATATAACCATCATATGTTATATATAAACTTGATA
This sequence comes from Inga laurina, assembly GCA_963855925.1. Taxonomy (NCBI): domain Eukaryota; kingdom Viridiplantae; phylum Streptophyta; class Magnoliopsida; order Fabales; family Fabaceae; genus Inga; species Inga laurina. The sequence continues at coordinate 9,482,161 of OY979713.1, forward strand.
GAGCAGATATACTCATACACGCATGAGAATTCTGAGCCGCAAGAAAAACCCTAGGAAACATTTGGAAGCGCTAGCACGCAATCTCTGTTGGAGAGTGTAACCCTCTTCACGACATAGGCCGAGTTTAGTTCGTAAAAACTTAATTAGGTTGAATTAGAGACCATAATACAGTTTGAGACTTAATAAAGTATTCATTTTCCCAAAAACTGGGCTTGCAAAAAATTTTCTAAAATATATTCAACAATAGTCTCACATCAACAATCAACACACAAATGACCTGTACAATTCGATTCCATTTATACATATCAGAGTGCAATGTAAACTCCTAACACACTCGGGTTCCATTTAAAAAATAAGGGTTCTACAAGGCACAATGCCTATAATTCATTTCCCTTATCCAGGGGATTACACAAACTATACTACAATTCCAATATATACAATGGTTTCTCAATAAAATAATCCAAAATACAATATGATAACCAAATATTCCAAAAATGAAACTCCTAATCCGGAGCTCTAACCACTCTTCGTCGTCCGCTTTCCCTTTGATCCTTTGGCCCTATCTAAAATTTAGTTTTTGGGAGAGTGAAATTCTAAGGAATCCCCGTAGAACAAATCACTTATAGTATGCACAACAATAAGGCATGAAAGCAAATCATCACACACACATTGCAACTACAACGACAGTTACAATGGCAAGGGCAGGTATGACTCATGTCACCCTTATGTTTGCTCATGTTGAATTGCACAACACAATCCACATAATATATTTCACCACAGCAGGGATTCATATAAAGCATTTCATACACAAGCTACACTGGCAAGATATATAACACACAGCCCACGGCTAGATTCACAACACGCCGCCCCATGGGTCGGATTCACAAAGATCCATGTCTATTACAACGGTAGTTCAATGGCCGAGCTAGAGATGACCACTATCACTCCCTAAACAGCTCATGCTGAAGTCCTCACGTTGTAATAGACCATGGCGCATACAGTTCACAAAACACAATGACAAGTCATGCATACCAAAACATCATATACAATATGAGAGAAGAGTTACTACCTTGGTCCTTCCAGGCGTATTCTGGCATCGGTCTCTCACGAGTAGGGCAAATGTCAAATCCTAGAATCATAGTTAAGGACGAAGAGTTAAACTCTATTCCAAGACTTAATTCACTTCATAACACTAAAATTTGGTTATCATAATTGACCCTTAATAGGCTACAAATGCCTCTAATAAAAGCCCTAAAAGGTTGGGAAACAATAGGTTGAAGATCACTTTTAAAAAACTCAAAGTGCTAGAATATAGGGGTTGGCCACGGCCAGCCCTCCCTTGGGCAGCGGCCAGAATCAAGGTAGAAAGGTTTGGGCCGTGAACAGCCTTGGGCTGTGGCCAAGAAATTCCCTGATTCTTGGCTGAACTTCCAAAAATCATAACTAATTCTAGAAAAATTGAAATGAGGTGATTTCAAAGCCAAATGAAAGGTATTTAAGTCCTCTTTATTTGAAAAATATGCAACATGACTAGAAATCACTACAAAATTCCAGAATTACACAAAACTCAACACTGCTCCAAAAAAGAGTTTAGTTTTTCTCCCAAACTTTGGCAAAGCTTAACTCTCAGCTAACAAAACGAAATGACATGAATTTATGTCCATTTTGAAGCTTGGGATGTTAACTTTAAGACTGGAAATTTTCCAAAATTTCCAACACCATTTGGTTATTCAAAACTTTCGTGCAAACGGACTACCCAGAATAGAGTTCACATAAGACAGATTTCCAACTTTTCTACCAAAGTGTCCAATGACTCCAAAATCATTAACCAAACCTATTCTCATACAATTTTCCACAAGGAACACAATGGTAACCTCAAAATGACCAAAATCACAACCCATTGACATGCCCTATTTTGCCCAATGCACAAAAAACTAACACAAAGTGGCCAAACTTCACATTGAAGCTGCAATACAATTTTATCAATTCAAAACACTAAACAAGACACCATTTTCATAACAATAACATGCCAACAAGACTATGACCCTCATTTTTGAAATTCAAGGCAAAATTTCTAGAAAATCCAAACTCAACCAATGACTACAAAACCTATATTAAAAGGTTTGTCTTACTCACCTCTACAACTTTCCCCAAAAGAGTTCCTTGATTCACCCAAGTCCAAAATTTCGTGAGAGCTCAAACATCACAAAATGAAAAATCTAAAACCATGAAATTGAAGCTCTCAACACAAGGAACAATTTTATAGAAGAGAGTTTTTCCATTAGAGGCCATTAAGAGGGTCAAAATGGCTTACCTTTATCAAGTTTTCTTCCTCTTTCTTGAGCAGCTATGGAGGACGAAAATATGGAGAGATGAGAGAGATATGAGAGGTGCAGATGATGAGGAATGGCAGAAAAATCAGCCCCCCATGCCTACTCATGCGCATAGGAAAGAGGGAGAGAGAGAGAGAGAAAAGAGAGGAAATGAATAAAAAATAGTGCTTTGACTTTTCTTCTCATCTCTCTTCATCATCAAGTGACACTTGTCCACATCTTATGCATTCTCATAAAGTAAGTAACCACTTGGTTACTCTACCCATTCCATTAGCCATTTATTTGCATATCTCATTTCTCCTTAGTTAATAATTAATTTCTCAATTAATCACTAACTACTTGCCCAATGATTTCATTCTTTCAATTTTCCACTAAGTATGGCATATTAATGAATATTGCCACATAATACATAATCAAATTCGTTTCCTTCTTCCATACACCATTTACCCCTATTTTAGCCCAAATAATTATTTTTCACATAATTATGCTAAAATACAAGGTATTGGGCATTTCCAATAACTGATTCATGTCTCAAATCAACTTTAATTCCCAAATCATTTTCAATAATTGCCATTAGCCCTTAATCAAAATTTGGGGCGTTACAATTCTCCTTCTATTCAATAAATTTCATCCTCAAAATTTGTTACACCACTAGGGACATAAACCTCAGACACCTCTTCATGACGGCTTTTGTTCCTCAAATTGTTTCTCATTGGAATAGTCCCTTCAAGACAACTTGTACAAATAATATGCTACAGGTATACTTCTCTCAAGAATCTCCACGGACCAATACATCATGGGTCAATTTCTTTCCCTTACTCACTTTACCAATTCCCGTACCTGGAGACACTCTCACGAGCATGTGATCTCTGTTTTCAAACACTAGAGGTCTTCACCTCATTCCATCATAATCCGGATGGACTGCACCCATGATTTTGGCTTTAAGCCTCTTCAATCTCAGTCATTAAGTTACTTTCCCCCTTAGGGTATACTATACTTAACACATATAATCTGTTTTGAGAGATTTAGATCTCGACAATCCTCAATCATTACTGCAACAGTTCACATCACCTTACGACTACACATATCTGTGATGAGATTGACTTGACCCAGATGATACTTGATCTCCAGGTTGTGAGTTTTCAATAACTCTATTGACTTGTGCTATCTCACATTCGATCTTTTTTGATCTAACAATACTTAGGACTTTATCGGTTGCAATATTGTTCCACTGTCACCCCATACAGGCAATGGCACCATAACTTTGATACAAACACTAACACAATACGATTGCCCCAAGACCATAATCGCCACTATACTTAATCGATGCACGAACACAATCATTGTAGGAACACAATTGTCATACGAACACAATCATTGCAATCCTCAAATCATGAGTGGCTAGCTCACTTCATAAGACCTCAGCAGTTGAGAGGTATATGCCACCACTCTCTCAATCTAGTTACCCCTTCTGGGAATAACTCAAAGCACCACAAATTCACTATACACAATCGACAACTTCTGCTGTATTCATATATACCTCAGCTTTCGTTGTTTTTAACATTACTTCGGCTTACGCTATTTTCACTTTCATAGCATTATTTCACTGTATCAACTTTCATGGCGCCACCCTCACCCGTACACCCACCAGTGACTCTACTAGTGGCAATTGGGAATTTTGGGCATCAACACAATATCTACAGCAACTTCCACATTAATGTTTGACTCATAAGTTATAAAATGATAGTTCTCACAGCTATAACCACACTGATGTGTGGCTTTTGCCACAGACAACAACACTCACGGTTGTATACACTATATGACAGCTATCCCAGTTGTATCCACATATATACATTGCCTTCCCAGTATTCACATTTACAACAGTATAACAACGGCTGGGGTAGAGAGGACCAATGTCACTCCCTACGACGGCTCACACTGACATGCGCATGCTGTCCTTCACATAGCTTCCATAGCAACACACATCACAGACTCTAATTTTACGCACCACCTTTTGGCCTAGGGTCAACACCGATACAACCAACTTAATGGCTAGCCATGCTAGCCATGCCGAGGTAGTGCCCTCACAAGTGAGAACCCCAATCATGTAGTCAAATTAGCCATCCGCTAAACTAGCTCTGCTCTGCTACACAACCACACCCTAATCCCAACTTATTAACATAGCCTTTCCGGCTTTCACATACTCAATCCCCCGTAAACTATCGCCCCAGAGGAACGGTCCTCCGCCATGGGAACCCCATGCAGCCGTAGGTGAAAGACACTAAAATAGCCAATCCCCCATAATCCCACCACCCCGCAAACATAATTCTCCCACTGGAACCACCAATGGGCCGCAGGTGAAAGACTCACAATACACAATCACATCAAGCTGGGACCGGGTATATACTTAACACTGATGCCTTTACCAACTTTACCTTCATCACCATAAACTCTTTTTATTATACTGGGATCCTCCTAGACCCATTTCACAATATCACTTGGCCCTGAAGTTTCACTTCTAGAAGCCATGATTAACACATTACACTTACTTCCTTGAGCTCTTGCTCTTCTCTATTCTACAATTCAACATCACAACGGCTGTACTCCACGATTCGTCGTCAAGGCTGCTGCACTTTAGGGTTCATCATCACGGTGGCTCCACTCTAGGGTTTATCATCATGATGGCTCCACACTATGGTATTGCACCCAATGCTTCACTCAGTCACCTGACTGGTCAGTGTTAGATCTCATGTTTTGATGATAACAAAAGAATGGTATGAAAAAGAAGTGATTAATAAATAAGTTTGAGCAAAGGAATAACAGGGATAAACATCACTTGAAGTAAGCATTGGAGTAATGAAGAAAGGCCAAGAGAAAAAGCTGAGAAAGTTGATCAGAAGCAAGTTTTCTAAGGCATTACTCGAGGCGGTACTCGAGTAATGAGTCAAAACTTGAAGTAACCAGAGGCACCTTTCAGTAACCTGCCAATTTTACTCGAGTAAGTACTCGAGTAATAGTGTAACTATTTTCAAGTTGCTCTCGGCCTGCCAATGTTACTCGAGTAGCTACTCGAGTAACCAGGTAAAAACTTGGAGTTGCTCTCGGCCTGCCAATGTTACTCGAGGCACTACTCAAGTAACCATGTGAAAAACTTCCAGTTGCTTTCAGGTTGCCAATGATACTCGAGTAACTCTGTTTCTGAAAATGTATTGCTCTCGGCACTTTGTACCACTGCCAATGTTACTCGAGTAGGTACTCGAGTAACACACTGAAGTAAGTGAAAACTTGAAGGTGGTACCCGATTAACTTGATTTCTTTTTAACTCATTTTCCTCGAGTCATTCCTCTAGTATGCAAGTATTTAATGTTCTATTTTAAGTGAATTCCTCGAGTAGGTACCCGAGTATGCAGAAATATTTTCAAAGAAAACCTCAAGTCATTGCCCGAGTAAGTTGTGCCCAAAAAGTAGTTTACTCGAGTAACAAGGTAAGTGCTCTCGGCCTTGAAATCCTGCCAACATTACTGGAGTAAAGCATCGAGTAACCAAAAGTTTATTTGAAGGTTTACTCGAGTTGGTACCCAGTAACTCATAAAGTTGTGAGTATATTACTCAAGTAGGTACCCGAGTAAACACACATTTCCAAAGGTTTAAAAATTGATTATTCCATGCACTACCCGAGTAATCTTAAATTTGTCTGTTGACTTGCAGTTAATCAAAGTTTTCCCGATGATACTCGAGTAGGTACTCGAATAAACTTCAAGGGATACTCGAGTAGCTACTCGAGTAAGCAAACCCAGACATTTTAGAAATCATTCAAACGTTCATTGATTTGTTTCCTATATGATTAATATTTCATTGTATTAGCATTCTTAGTCTATTTACAGATAAACAATGAAGAAATCATATCAAGTAATGAAAGTCAAATGAAACGTTCAAATGCCAACCACCGCCAACGGATATTTTTCAAAAACTGGAAAAGTCAATAGTGGCTGCGCACTCTCCAATGGACGAGAAGAAAATATTCCAACGGTCATCACCAACATATCTATATATATGAGAACATCCAAACAGAGAAAGATAAGAAAAACACATACAACAACAAGATTACACTCAAACTTATCATTACTCTGTTCTTACGTTGTATTAGAAACTCTATGCTTCAGTGATTCTTATTTACTCTGTGAGAGAGTTATTTCATTCAAACTCAATATTTGTTATTGAGGTAACTTAAGGTTGTGGAACCTTGAGTTGGGATTGGATTACAACTTGTAAGGGGGAGTGAGTGTCCAGGTGTAGGAACTTGCTTGTACTGAGGTGCCAAGAACCCACTGAATCTTGGAAGTTATAGTGAAACTCTCAGAGAAGCTCTAAGGACTGGACGTAGGTCAAAGTGGTTGTAGCCGAACCAGTATAACTCACGGTGTACACTTCGGTGATATTTCTCCTTACTCTTTCATGTTTTAATTTTAACGTCAAATTTTATATTTGCAACGAAATTTTTAAGATCACCCAATTCACCCCCCTCTTGGGTGAAACGCTTGCACTAACAGTCAGCCCCTTCGATCAGCATCCTCCATAGGAAGCCTTTTCCAATCAGATCTCACCATAGGTAGCCCTCTCCGATCAGATCTCACCGTAGGTAGCCCTCTCCTATTAGAACTCTCCGTAGGTAGCTCTTTTTGATCTATATCCTCGATTATACTTATACAATATATTACAATATCACCAACAAAACTACCACAAATCAATCTAAACATAATCGAAGGATGTGATTCATCATGTTCACATACACAATAATTAAATTTCCTGTTGTTAATATAACACATCATCTTTACCGCCTTGAAAGGATGTGATTCATCATGTTCACATACACAATAATTAAATTTCCAGCTGTCAATATAACACATCATCTTTACCGCCTTGAGCCTCTACTCAATGCAATTCTAAAACGCATCACTTTTGTTAAACTTCCACTATGCACTTCGAGGTTCATTTCCTCATGTGTGCATTAGCCATGTCAGGTTGGGTTAATAGGAGTCCCTTAGGTACCTCCCACTACACCTGACGGTACCCACAATCTATGTTACTCTATTCCCGCTCTTTGCCTATTTCAACTCAAATGATTCTAGGCTATTATATATGGGCTTCCATTACCAGCTCATGCCTGGTATATTCACAAATTTCACTGCCCTTATTAGGGTACTTCAACCCTGTACATAGGAAATCCAAAAGCCGCTCGAATATTCAATTTTCTGTCTCAACTATGAGACTATATTTCATAGCCACTCGTCGTTCTATCGAGAACTATTCTCATTCAATAAGGGAATATTCTATTAGCAAGATCTTTCCCTATGCTAGATTAGCAAAGAGCAACCTCGAGATACCTCATACATATTTCAATACATTATAGTACCATGTTCTAGTACCTCAGACCCTTTAGGTCAAATCAAATTCCTAAGAATTAGCTCAACTATAGAGTTTGATCCTTGATCACAATTCATCTCTTAAAGCCTCAGCATTAGTTAAACCCGGGAATCACTTCCCTCATATCCACGAAGCATCATTAACTCCAATACAAGTTCAAATATCTCTGCCAGCCTAAGGCACACCGGTCCCCTAAGTCTTAAGGCTTTTAAACACATAAGTCCAATATGACATAACTGGCATGTAATATCATACCACCTAGGGTTTTCCACCCAACATCTAGGTTTATCATGACACCTAGAACCTTACTATCACATACCTTGGAACTCATTTTCCCCTGTTCTCTAATCAGATGATAGGTCTGATTACCTCTACTTTTGGGTCTACTCATTTGACTTTCGGGCGAACCATTATATCTTTTGATTGAACAATAATCCGCCACTCTAGAATAACCAACAATGTATACACATATTCCACAAATCTCTTATGTCCACAATAACAAACCACACGTGTATACACAATCACCATCATAAAACATCATCTACCACCAAGGCAGAGATCTAAGGGAGCTATCCTAGCAAATTCCTATACTTGCCAGGAACTACAGCTCTAATACCATAAATGTAACCCCCTTCACGACATAGGCCGAGTTTAGTTCGTAAAAACTTAATTAGGTTGAATTAGAGACCATAATACGGTTTGGGACTTAATAAAGTATTCATTTTCCCAAAAACCGCGATTGCAAAAACTTTTCTAAAATATATTCAACAATGGTCTCACATCAATAATCAACACACAAATGGCCTGTATAATTTGATTCCATTTATACATATCATAGTGCAATGTAAACTCCTGACATACTCGGGTTCCATTTAAAAAATAAAGGTTCTACAAGGTACAATGCCCATAATTCATTTCCCTTATCCAGGGGATTACACAAACTATACTACAATTCCAATATATACAATGGTTTCCCAATAAAATAATCCAAAATACAAAAATGATAACCAAATATTCCAAAATGAAACTCCTAATCCAGAGCTCTAACCACTCTTCGTGTCTGCTTTCCCTTTGATCCTTTGGCCCTGTCTAAAATTTAGTTTTTGGGAGAGTGAGATTCTAAGGAATCCCCGTAGTAACAAATCACTCATAGTATGCACAACAATAAGGCATGAAAGCAAATCATCACACACACATTGCAACTACAATGGCAGTTATAGCGGCAAAGGCAGGTATAACTCATATCACCCTTACGTTTGCACATGTTGAATTGCTCACGCTGCATTGTACAACACAATCCACATATTATATTTCACCACAACTGGGATTTATATAAAACATTTCATACACAAGCCACACTGGCAAGATATATAACACAGCCCACGGCTAGATTTACAACACGCCGCCCCACGGGTCAGATTCACAAAGATCCATGTCTATTACAATGGCAATTCAAAGGCCAAGCTAGAGATGACCACTGTCACTCCCTAAATGGCTCACGCTGAAGTACTCACGCTGTAATAGACCATGGCACATACAGTTCACAAAACACAATAACAAGTCATGCATACCAAAACATCATACACAACATGAGAGAAGAGTCACTACCTTGGTCCTTTCGGGCGTATTCTGGCACCGGTCTCTCCTGAGTAGGGCAAATGTCAAATCCTAGAATCATAGTTAAGGATGAAGAGTTAAACTCTATTCCAAGACTTAATTCACTTCCTAACACTTAAATTTGGTTATCATAATTGACCCTTAAGAGGCTAAAAATGCTTATAATAAAAGTCCTAAAAGGTTGGGAAACAATAGGTTGAAGATCACTTTTAAAAAACTTAAAGTGCTGGAACACAGGGGTTGGCTACAGCCAGCCCTCCCTTGGGCCATGGCCAAAATATAGTCAGAAGATCACTGGCCATGGCCAGCCACCCATGGGTCGCGACCAGACACCTTGGGCCGTGTAACGCCCCAATTTTTGATTAAGGCTTAATGATAATTATTAAGGATAATTATCGGATTAAAGTGGAATTAATGTATATTGGTGACAATATTAATTTATATGTCATAATTGATGGAAAATTTAAAGAATGGAATTATTGGTTTAAGTTGGTCATAATGGGAAATTAATTACTAACTAAGAGAAAATGAGAAGTGGGATTAAATTGCTAATGGAAGGATTGGATAAGTTAAATGGTGACTAAGTGTGGGAGAGCCAATAGGAGAATGACATGTGTCAAGGTTGTGGGTGTGTGTGAAGGGAGTAAAGTCAAAGTGAATATTTTAGTGTTTCTCTCTCCTCTCTTCCCTCTTTATGCGCTGGACATGGTATGGGGGGAGGGATTGGATCATCATTTATCTTTTTCTTCACTCTATCACTCTCATCTCTCTCTCTTCTCTCCTCATTTTGGTCAGCCATTGAAGGCCAAAGGGAAGGAAGAAAAGCTTCAAAAAGGTAAGGGAAGTGTCTCCAAATGCTCAAACTTCCTTCTCTAATATTGATCCTTGAATGAAGAGCTTCATTTTGATGGTTGTAAAGTGTTCATTGGTGTTAGTTTGTGACCTCAAGAGATTGTGAAAGTTGGAGAATTGAAAAGTCACTTTGAGAAAGTTAAAGAGGTAAGTGAAACCTATCTACCCATCTAAGTTTTGTGCCATTTGAGGTAGCTTTGAATTTCTGGGATTTATTGGCCATTTTTGAAAATGAGTGTCATTGGTCATTTGGCATGTTAAAGGTATAGAAATGGTATATTTGGAATATGTATGGATAGATAGGATTGATTGAGAAAGAAATGAGTGAGATTGGAAAGTTTGGAAAGTTAGTGTTTAGTGTGGCCATGGACCAAAGCATGCTAATGTAGTGGAAATTAGGTTGTTTAAATGGTTTTATTGGATTCCTTGGGTGTTTTAGTGTAAGGGATAGGCTTGATTGTTGATTTTGGAGCTATTGAGCACTTTGGTAGAAAATTGGAAATGCTGCCATTGAAAGTCTATTCTGGGCAGTCTGTTTGTATTGGCGTTTTGAATGACCAAATGATTTCAGAAAATTGTGAAACTTTCCAGTCTTGAGGTTCACATCCCAAGCTTCAAAATGGACGCATATTTTGTGTCATTTAGTTTAGTATTCTGGGAGTTATGATTGCCCAAAATTTGATGTTAAATCTGGGAACAATTCTGGAACAGTGTGGACATTTCTTAAATTCTGTATTTGTGTAGTGATTTTCAGTGTTGGTCCATATTTTTCTAGTGAAGAGGACTAAAATATCTTTCAATGGGCTTTAGGATCACCTCATTTCTATTTTTCTACAATTAATTATGAATTTTCGAAGTTGCCTTGGCTGCAGCAGAAATTCTTGGCTGCAGCGCAAAAGTTTCTGTGAGCGTTTTGGCCGTAGCCAGAAATTCTTGGCTGTAGCACAAAAGTTTTTGTATGTGTTTTGGCCGCTGCCAGAAATTCTTGGCTGTAGCTAGAAACCTTCTGTGCATGTTTTGGCCTCAGCCAGAGGTTTCTTGGCTGCAACCAACCCCCTGTTTTCAGCACCTTGGGATTTTGAAAAGTGGTTTCCAACCCGGTGTTTCCCAATCCTTTTAGGTGAATGTTAGAGACTTTCATAGCTACTTAAGGGACTTTAATGATAACCAAAACTAAGTGTTTTGAAGTCATTTGAGTATTGTAATAAGTAATAACCTATCGTCCTTAATGATTATAGGATTTGATATTTGCCCGGAACATAGAAGGCATACGCCTAAGCAAGAATGGAAAGAACAAGGTAGTGACACTTTATCCTATATCATGTGTATTGCATTGCTTGTTTGCATTAGTCATCGATTACAGTGAAAGTAAGCCCGACCTCATATATAGTGAAGGGAACGTGGTGAAAGCTCGGTCTCGAATATTGATTGCTGCATTGTGATATATGTGGCTTGCTTTGTATATATGCATCATATAAATAAACTGTTGCTACTGGGATTCTCTAGAATCTCATTCTTTCCAAATAACATTTTTAGATAGGGCAAGTGGATCGAAAAGCAAGCAAGTGGATAAGGGCGATTAGGGCTACCAGCGGTAGTCTTAGTTAAATATTTTGGTTTTATATCGAATTGGTTATCATTTTGGATCAATGTAAATATATTGTATAGATCATAGTACTATAGTTTTGTGTAATCCCTGGTATGGATATTGAGATGGGTGATGATGCCCTGAACAATATTTTGGATTAAATGTTATTATCCCGGTGTGAACGTCAGGAATTGTGCTAATACTCTGATATTGTATATGTAACAGACCAAATAGGCCATTTGTTTTAATGAATGAAATGAATGGAGATCCAGTTGTACAGTTTTCGTAAAAAGTTTTTAATTGTTCTGGATTTCTTATTCGATTATTAAATGTGATTAAACACTAATCCCGACCTCATTACCGAAGGGGGTTACATTTGTGGTATCAGAGCGATTTTCCTGGCATTTGTAGGAATTGCTAGGATAGTTGCCCTAGTTTATTGCCTGAGTGTTAGAGGATTGATATAGTTGATTGTATACACATGAATATTCCAGATATTGATTGGTATATAAGAGTTTAAGGAATATGTGTATACTTCTATTGTGATTTCTGACTGGGATAATCATTTGTAGACTGAAGAGAACAATGGCTCGCCCTAGAAATAGACAACTGGATCCGGAGGTGGAAGAGCTCAATGATAACCCACCTAATCCGATGCAAGAGATGATGACTCTGATAAGAGAGCAGAGAGATATGATCCGTGAGCTAAGGGAAGAGCTCAGGGAAGAAAGAGCTAAGAGAAATGAGGAAAGGCTCCAGTCTACTCATGAAGAGACTAGAGAGGAGACCCAACTGGAAGAGACAGCTGAGGGGTCACATCGACGTCAAGAGTCCCCACCTCATATTGAGCATATTCAAGGGTCACATGGGGTGCCGGCTCGAAATGATGGAGACCTTAATTCTTGGGTGTCCAAATTCTGCAAACACATGCCTCCTGTGTTTAAAGGAAGATTTGACCCTCAAGCAGCGGAGGATTGGATAATGAGGCTAGAGAAGATCTTCGAGGTGCTTGAGTGCTCATCGGAAGTGAAGGCAAAGCTAGCTATCTACAAGCTAGAAGGAAATGCGGATCGATGGTGGTGAAACATTGCCATGACCATGCGGGCCCGGAATGTGCAAGTGACTTGGGAAGTGTTTCAAAGAGAATTCAATGACAAGTTCTTCCCTAAGTCCGTGAGAATAGAAAAACCAGTACTTTCACTTCCAAAGGGGATCTTCGGGACGGTTCTTCTAATCCTTTAGGGGCTTTTGTTAGAGGCATTTTAGGCTTTTTAAGAGACATCAATGATAACCAAATTTAAATGTTATGAAGTTATTTGAGTATTGGAAAAAGTGATAACTTATCCTCCTTAATTATGACTTTAGGAATTGATATTTGCCCAGGGTATAGAAGGCCTATACCTGCTCAAGTACGGAAAGACCAAGTTAGTGACACTTTATCCCATGTGTAATGCATTGCTTGTTTGTATTTATTATTTAATGAGTGAGGGGACGTGGCGGTAAGCCTGGCCTTGCATATTGTTGAGGGGACATGGCGTGAGCCCGGCTTTGAAAATTGATATGCTACATTGTGATATATGTTTACTTGTTTTGTTTAATTATGCATCATATACGTAAACTGTTACTACTGGGATTTTCTTGAATCTCACTCTTTTCAAATAACATTTTTAGATAGGGTAAGTGGATCGAGGGGAAAGCAAGTGAGCAAGGATGATTAGGACTACCGGTGGTAGTCTTAGCTAGATTCTTTTTGGTTTTTGGTTATCATTGTGGACAAATGTACATATTGAATTGACCATAGATTTGTAGTGATTATGTAATCACCGGTATGGGAAACTGAGATGGGCAATGATGCCCTCATTAACTCTTGGATTAATGATATTATCCCCGGTGAATGTCAGAAATTTTGTTAATACTTTGATATTGTATATGTGACAAACCGAACAGGCCTATTGTTTTTATAAATGAATGAATGGATATATACTTGTACAGGTTTTTGTAAAAAAATTTATTATTCTTGATCTTTTATTCAGTTATAAAACGAGTTTAAACACTAATCACGGCCTTAATAAGGTCAGGGGTTACAATTTACTCACACATAACATATTGTTTCACAAAATGTCATTATGCATTATTACTTTTTATCTTTCATTTACCCCTAACCATCTTTATATCCTTCTTATTTCCTCTGACTGAACCCATAGGCTAAGTACTTTCCATGTTACTGGGTTACCTTCACAAGCTTTTTGCAAGTGTAAATAGATCGGCCAAAGTACTACAAAGCACAAAGGGACTATGGGTTCCTCTAGTAGGGTTACTGCCTCGGCCCTGGGAATACTGCCCAGAAGCCCCTGGATTGTTGTATCAGGGAATACTGCCTTATAAAATAGATGTCAACTAGTGGTATAAATAATCAAACTAGCTAGTGGCTTACCACATGGTATTAAGTTTTTATCAATCACAACCCATTCACAAATTCGGTCATTTATATCACATTATTCTCAAGGGGTTTTCATATTCTCATGCTCATACATTCTAGTTTATAACATAGAATCAACATGTTCCAACATAGGCATGCATTCTTTATCTAGTTAATCAACAATATATGAACAGTATAGAATCTCAGTGCATCACTTACATAACACATATATTTGTCAAGTCCATTCTCAAAAACACATCACAACAATAGTTCAATTGCCTATATAGGGCCACTTATGAGGCATGAATTACAAAGATACCAAAAACCAAACCGATGAATGAGCTGGGAAAGGCAGTGGTTCAAGGATCAGTAGGATAGACTGGGTCAACCTGGGGTCATATCAGTGATAATTAAAATAAAATAATTTAATTTAAACACATAAAATATTTATGTTTTAATCATATATTTTTTAATAAAAGTCATGTTAAAAAATATTCTTATAATATATATTATATTATATTATATAATACTACTCTAATTAATAATAGACCGCTTCCATCTTTCTTATTATAACATTTATAATAATGATAGTTTGGGGATATTCTACAATTTCCACCTATACTATTACAAAAAACGCTTTTGATATATGTTTTTTAGCCCTTTTAACATCTAAAAATATAGGGACACCTATGTGAATGACGTAGTAAAAAAAGACAATAACGTCAATAAATAAAGAGGACCCTAAAGTCTACACTTAAGACGTCCATTTTTTAAAAAGAGACGTCTAAAGTGCTAACTTTAGATTTCCCCTTTTAAAAAATGGTTAATGTAGACACTTTAGACATCCCTTTTTAAAGGTTATTTTTTTAAAAAAATGTTTATATTACATATCTGGATTAAACACTATTTGAAACCAGAAATTACATATCATAGTCAATAAAATTACAGATCTAGTATCTGAAATCCAAATCCAATATCTACACAATAATAACTCTAAAGCTGAAATTTCACAGGTAGAAGATGATAACAATAAGAGGAAATCAGTTGTGAAAAACTCTTCTTCTTCTATTATTGAAATTCATTTTCTTATAATAGCGAATAGAGAGGAGTGATATGGAGAGATGAACCTCATCTGCTCAATAGGAACATGGGCCAAGACGCATGTTTCAGAATCTTGATTTGCAAGCTATAACAACACGAGTTAAAAGATAAAATAAAAGGGAAGCTCAACTAAAGAGAGAGAAGATAAAATAATAAAAAATGGTGAGAAAGCAGAATAGATCTGGAGGCAAAGAAAAAGAGAGAGAAGAGGAAAAAGCAAGAGTTAAAAGAGTAAGAAGAAACAAGAAGTCTCAGCTAAACATGAGAGTGTGAAGCTACACATAAAATTTAAATTCAAACTACTTTTAGAGTCCCAAATATAATTTATAACCTTTGGCATCCCTAAATTAGTTAGGGATGTCAAAAAATGTCCCTTATCAAGGACACCAAAGATGTACGCCAAAAGCATCCTAATATCAGGGACCAAGACCTTTAGGCGTCCCAAAAATATTTGGGACATATTTTTGGGACACATAGACCCATGCCCAAATATATAGAATTTTTGTTTTTGGCACCAAGAACGAACTTTAGGCATCCCAAATTTGACTTTGGATGTCTAAATTGAACTTTGGGATCCTAAAGTTTCCCACTGCGTCCCTATATTTATAAAAATGCCATCGCCATTATTTTTTACTTCCTGTTTAAAAAAGGGATGTCCTTTGGGGTAGTAGTATCTTTATTTTGTAGTAGTGCTAAAAGGATCACAAGGAGATTACAGATCTAAAACTAGCTTCAAAAAATGTAAAAGGTAGAAATCTAACCCTCTCTACAAGCGCCACGTGCCTATCATAGATGAAGTTAGGCATTTATTTTCCTTTGCAATTTGACTCTCAATATACTAGTTGCTTGAAGCCTAGCTTTTGGTTTTCAGTCCATCAATCTCTCTTAGCAGGAAGTTTTGAACAACAACAATCGAGTCTCCCTTTTCTTGAATTGGTTTTCCTCTTTCTTCCTACTTTACCATAAGTTTTTATGGCATCTCCTTCTTTGCTATTTGCCTTCTCCTCCTATTCCCCTTTCTTCCTCTTTTTCCTTAAGACTTTTTCCTTCTTCTTCCTAAAGTTTCTGGTATTTCAAGCTCTTAACACTACAAAAAGAGGTGACCAAGGCAACCCACCCAAATCTACAGGTTACTTGAGTTATTCTTAGGTTACATCAGTTTATGCCATGTCAGCTAAGTTACAGATCTATCGAGTTTAGCCCTCACCCGGACAGAACAAGTGACTAGGTAGCCAGTTTTTAGTGTAACCCAGTAGGTTCAGTCTAGTTTTTAATACCGTGCCAAAAAATTCAATTTACACATACAAACCTATAGTTGTCTCTCATGATTCCACAAATCAATCTATCTAGTCCTAGAATTCACACAAAGGTCCCATAAGGCATCATTGATCACAAAATAACAAGGTTCATGCTAGTTCTACTCATTTTAGGCATGTGGAGTTTTTCAGAAAAGCCTATGAGCAACACCGATAAATAAGCTAGATAGGACCATGTTACTTGGTATTCTTTAAGTTCCAACCAAGGAAAATCCTTAACCCAAAATTAGAGTAATGAGAAACTTAATTAATGCAAAGTCTTTTAACAACACTAGATGTTTATACTTTCACCTCCATCAAGTTACTCAGAATTTCCTACGAGTAGGAAACGTTATATTTTAACTATATTAGATTTGAGAATTGAGATCATCAGAGCATTATACTAGCCTTATCTAATATTTCTATGATCTCAATTTGGGATTTTAACCTTTAGAACCTCTGGAAAACTCCTAAATCTACAACATAATTCCTATTTTTCAAATAACATATTCAATGCATGATAAATTACTCTTACTCGAGGCATTAAGTCGAATATCTCACTGTTGGTTTTCCTGAACTGAATGTCTCAAACAAGTGCACAAAATTTTGTGACAACCCAACGGTGAACTTAGTAAAAAACGTTGATTCTTTCCTCTAGGTTTGTTCTCCATGTTCCAAAAATTCATACGTCTTCCAGGATTTGTAACTCGTAACCCACGACAGTAATTTCTAATCCAATCTTGAAATTGATGACACAGATGTCTGGGATGGGTTGACCAAATTTCAGCCCAATCCAATAGTCAAATAAAGGAGAAAGTAACATTTTATCGAGGCTGCCCAGGTTGTATACAAAAATAGAAATGTTGCACCTTGAGTCCACCTCACTACTCCTATATATAGGCTCTAAGAACTTCCTCTTCTCCTTATTTATTCGATGTGGGACTTCTTTGTCTCTTCTATTTTATTATTTATTTACTTATACACAAATAATGAAAATTAAAATTAAATACTCTCATTTAACCTCTACTAACTTTAGTATTTTATCTTTTCCAAAAAAAATTCAATAATAATAATTGCTTAATTATTTTTTTATTAGACTTCATTTAATTTTAATGTTTTAATTACAACTTACGTTCTCAAATTCATTACTCGTATTTCTTATAACGAGATTGTGCTACTCGTGCGTTGCACGGAGAGTTTCTTCTTGACAAATTGTTTAATATTTGATATCTTAACAATTACGCTCATTATTAACCACAAAATATTGTTTATAACAATTACATATGGAAACAGTAACAACTTGATCTCATGCTTCATCAAGATGTTAAATTTTGACTTATCTGAATTTGGAAAATGAAGTTCTTTCTCTTAGAATAAATAATGGTATCTTCCTGCTGTTTGAATAAATAATGATAATTATTAACTCAAAACAGTCACAACTGAAACAGGTGTTTTAATTCAAACTATAAGGGAGTTCATCATAGAAATTTAGAGGTTTACAGGTTGAGATGGTATAATGAATATTTAAATGACCAAATAACTTCATGAGAACATCAATATTTAAAGTTGTGAGGGAACTAAAACACACTTGTATAGAAAACAAAATGACCAATAACTCAAGCTGCCAACAAATACAAGAGGTAGAACAACTTTGGAGCAAAGCTAGCAAATGCTTTACATTGCATGATGCCTCAAGCACAAAAATAATAGCTTTAAAGCAAAGATATGTCAGATAATGTAGCATCACTCAATGAACTAACAGTGGAACAACCTTAAAAGCAATTAAACAAAAGGAATATCAATAATACATATTATAAGGACAGATTGGATAAAAACGATATGAGAGGAATTATAATTATAAGTTAGGCAGAAAATATAATTTAGAAACACACCTATTTCAGTGGATAATTTAATACAAATGGCATCTTCTTCTCTTGTTGCGTGCCTCAAGCACAAAAATAATAGCTTCCACTGTTAGAATTTGTTCAAGAAAATATAGTCAAGCAACACACTTATTTCAGTAGATCAATTGATAAGATGGTGGCCCCCGTGTTATATAGTTGGAATTATTTTCTCTCTATTCTAGTTAAGAAAACGGCTTCCATTGTCAGAATTTGTTCAAGAAAGTAACATTTAACTTAATCCTCTTTATAGGTGGCTAAGAAAACAACTTTCACTGGAAACTAAAATAACAAAAAGCATATAGATACACTAATATATTAAAGACAAGAACATTTAACTTAATTCTCTTAATAGGTCCTATACCATGAGTCTATGTAGATTTTTTACCCCTATATTAGCCACCTGACAGCATAAAGGAAGAGATATTATTACTTTTAAATAGAGCAATCCAAACATGAAATGTTTGCTTTTTCCTATTTATCCACATCTATATGGTGTTATCTACTTTAAGGAAATATGTTTCAAAATTGCAGCCAATATCAACCTATATGAGACATTTTGACCAAACGACCATCCTTTTCACAGATGTATATCTCATTTGCTCTTGATTTGTTTGTCTCTACATTTTGACCGTGAAAATGCTTTACATTACATACAGGTTAGCGTATCTCCCCCTTCCTACTCATTTTTCTCAATTTCAGACTTGCTTTCTAACCTTTTCAGTAGGAATCAACGGAAAAGAAACAAAAGGCATAATTACAAAACAAAATGGCAAGGCAAAGGTTTATTAGTCAGATTATTAGTTGTGAGGAGAATGAAATTTTGTACAACATTTCTCCAAGCATGAAGGCCTATGTCTTATAAAATGATTACTCAAATGCACCACAACACACATAACTCAAGCACTAAAAGTCTGGTACTTGCCTTCTTTCCCACTAAACTGACCTCAAATATTAAAAAAATGCCCACATGTTTTGAGAAAATTTAAATATAAAATATTCAAATGATATACGATGCTGTAATAAATATTAGTTAAATGGATAAAATATGCTGCCTCACTCTGAAAGCGAACCCAAGGAATATAAAAAGGAGGGAAAAATGAAAAAAAGCTTTCACTAGTATAAATAGAAACAGAAAATATGTATATACAAAAAGAGAAGAATGAAAACATAGGATAATAAAAAAAATGAAAGTAAAGTTTTACTCACCTGATGTTGTTTTCAATGACTCAAAAAACTCCACATATGGCTTGGCGATGGAGAAGACAATGGCTCCTTGAATATAAAGAAATTACATTTTCATGAAATTTGAACAAAAGTAAAAAGAAATTTTACTACTTGATTCCTACACTTAGTGACTCCATTACTATTTATTTCCTTCACAGTTGCCTCTTTCATATTAAACTCCCACTCTTCTTTTCTCTGACCCCTGAATATCTTTCATGAAAATGAAATTTCTTTTGGAATGGAGGATATATGTAGGGCATCCCATGTGCCTCAGTCCGTGAGTATTTGTTGAAGCCATTTTTTTACTTGTTTATTTAAATTAAATTTGAGGGAGAGGAAAAAAAAGAGACATCCTATTAAAGGACAAAGAAAGTTATCCCTCATACATCCCCGTGATTTTACAACATCCAACCCCTTTTGTATTGCCAACGTTTCAGCTTTAAGAGCATTCAATCTATGGTTTTTTCAAGACATCTTGTTTAAAGAAAAAGAAAGCTAATTTCAATATATATATATATGTTAGAGCTCTCTAGCCTTCACGTATTCACCCGAGCCACCAAACATGTACAAAAATATCTAGGTAAATCATTTGAAAGATTGCAAAATTCGCTTAAAAGAAGGCAATGGTAAGAGAATTTTAAAAAATGTAGGCCAGGCCATTTAGTCTAAACTTCCTCTCAGCAAAACATAAGTTTAAATAGAAGTTATAGTAGGAATGGGCATGTAAGGAGTTTGTGACATGTGGAGAAGAAAAGGATGAATACGTGAAGAAGAAGGAATTCAAAAATGCATTTACACCCATTTATTTATCGCACATTTCAAAAATATTTTCACTGTTGCTATTTGTTTTCTATATTTGAAACCGTATGTTTTCAAGGACATTAAAAAATGCATGCAAAGACTGAGAAGGAATGGGCAGAAAACATAAGTTACAATCAAAACATATAAACTAATTGTACAAACTGAACAAAGGATATTGACTGGTAATACATGAATATGCGTGTATTCTCCACCCATTAGAACACAAGAAGCACAACAGCCCTAGGACTTCAAGGAATCAAAACCCAAAATCCATAAATCTCCAAAATACTACATAGACCGTAAGTAAGAAAATAATAACTTGAAAATGATAGCTCTCAGCTCAATACAATGCCTTTCCAAATAAAAGCTCACTACTTTATAATCCTTTTAATACAAATTTGCGGCTTTACAATGAAAAGAGTCAATATAGCAATACCCAAATCCTTAAATCTTTGAAAGAGTGAATTTTCACCGCAAATACATTGAATACAAGCCTCATGAAGCTTTCCCATCACCCAAAAAGAATGAATAATAAAAGGGCATCACATCATCTCAGAGCTTGCACAGCGAAGCCATGGATCTAGGGCACAAAAAGAGGAAACCACTGGAATATTTTCTTTGAAATACCATAACAAAAAGAAAACAAAAGATAAAGGAAGAAAGGTAGAGAACAAAAATGAAGGGAAGGGAAGAATGGAGGAAAAATACAAACCTTTTTAGCATCTTGAGGAAGATGAGTTCACTATGAAGAATTAGGATTTCAACACTTCACCGACTGTAAAAGATAGCTGCAAGAATAGGGCATGAGTTCGGTAGTGAGTCCACTCAATCGAGGGCAGATGACCAAATGCTGCTTGATATCCAGGACTTCTTTATAGCCAAAGGACAGAAATAACAGACGAACCCATAAAGATCTGTACAAATGGTATAAGAAATTAATGTAAGGGAACTCTTCATTTTGATGGTAGAGAGATGTACATCTTGAAAAAAAATGTTACTAGTAAAAATGCTTAACATGCGTTCGTGTTCACTGCAGGGTATAAAACTAATCGATGTTAATGATTATGTTAATCGATGAACACGAACCATACTCCGAGTTCTGTTAATGTCATTGTTGAGGTCAAATAATAGTGACTTTGGAAGGTTGTCCATCAGTATTGACCCCTTTACGGATTACCTCGAAACCGTCCTCGACAAAAAAAATTTATGTGAGAAGATGGTGGTGGAGGGGATGAATTTATTTTGTAGGGAAGAGACTGACCATTCATACAGGAGGACATGGTGAAAGGATGAGACACTAACCTTTGAATGATGGCCCCTTGTTATTCCATGTGGTCCTTGAGAAGTGGGCACAATGAAATTAATTGAGGACATGGAGGGAAAAAATAAGGGTTGTATATAGAAGGCATTTCCATGGAAAGCATGGCGGCAAAACATAGCACCTTGAAACTTTAGAAATTTGAAAAAAGCACGAAGGAAGCTGTAGAATTAGCATTAGAGCCATTGGCACACAGCCCAATGAGAGGAATGGCTTTTGAACAATAACTTATATCTCTACTGAAGGGAAGAGTATTTGTTAATGATTTGAGAGCCGGACCAGACTAGACAATCCGGCCTGTCTGGCCGTCGCCCATCGAGCTCAACGGCTAGTTCCACAAGGTTAGGCCATTCTCAAGGTTAGGCCGTTTTGACTTGCTCAAAACCTGCGTTTAAGCCGGAAATCAGAGTTAAGCCAGGAGCCAGAATGGATCTAGCAAAGTCGGATGGTCTAAAAAATAAAAGAGGTAGAAGAAGATGATGAAGAAAGAGAGGTCATAGGAGGTCAGAAAAATCTAGAAAAAATATCAGAAAATTAATATTATTTCATAGCAAATAACTAACCCATATCTACTTCAGTTATAGACCAAAATCCATTCTTAAAGTCTTTTGCTAGCAGAAATGTGAAACAGCGACAAAGATAACACAATCGCGGAGGTTGCAGAAAGACTGAAAGAGTGAAGATGAAAGATGAAAATAGGGTGACTTTTGGTTTTTGGGCCCCACTTATATCTTGCCACATGTCCCTTTGGTTTAATTTTAAAATTAAATGAAAATTATGTTGGGAAGATATTAAAGATGTCCCGCTTTTATCTGGTCAAACAAATTGGGCCAATTTTTTATTGTGATATTCTTGCTACAGATTAAAAACCGAATTTAATATTAGTAAATATCATTTAGTGTTGATTATGTAAGTATATATGTTTCTTTTCCAAACAAATTAAGGAATAAATATTAAATGTTTTATCAATTTTTCTTAATAAAAGCTTACACAACAATTTAAAATATTTAAAATTAATTTCTTAGGTGTTTTATTTTATTTTTTATCTAAAATTTTAAAATATTAATTTATTACTTAATAATAATATGTTGATAATTTGACATATTGTGATATTTTCTTTTGACTTTAATATTGTAATTTTTTATCATATATCACTATACGTGTAAATAATATTATTTTATTTAATTATGGTATCACCGGTTCAACCAAATGGCCCAACTGATTTAACCGTTCCAGCCATGACCCGTTGGCCTTTCCTGTTCAATATCCGGTCCGGCTTTTAAAACATTATTATAACCCTTGAGTGGTGGATATTTTAAGCACTTATCCTGATGAGTGACAATTGATGAGGTTTTTAAATGGTGTTTTGTGACTTTACTAGCTTCATATGAAATTAGACTAATGACTAATTATTGTCATATATATAATATTTTTAAATTTAATTATTATGTCACTGGTCCGGCTAAACGGCTCAACCGGTCCAACCGGTTGAACCTTGACCCGTTGACCTTTCCGGCTCGACGTTCGGTCCGGCTTTTAAAACATTGGTATTTGTTCATATATTGATTTTTGTGATGTGGCTTTTAATTTTTTTCATACTTTTAATTGGATGACTTTGAAATCATTATATATCTTGTTAAATTTAAACTACACCCACAGATCATAGTATTTTTTTTTTTTTTTGAAAAAATCAAGATCATATACCCATCATTTTTTAAATAATTAAATCTTGTTGGAAAAAGTGAAAACTAAAAGAATAATTAGATTGAAAGTAATGAAAACATATTGAAAAAGAAAAAAATTAAAAAAATTTACTATTCTTTCATGATTCGTAAGTAATATACACTTTAGTAAATTTATATATTTTATATTTCTCATCATTCAATTCCTCCATTTTTTGCCATAAAATTTACTTCTAAAAATAATAATGCTTGAGACAACCTTTTTATTATAGAGCGTTATCTTTTATATATACTTGTCGGCCAGAAGAAAGAGAAAAGGAAAAGCCCAAGCTAAAAGAACTACTAAAGTATTCATATTGCATGTGAATCCAAATGAAAGCAATCAAATCCAAATTGTGATATAGAGAGATGTGTTTCATGAACCAAGAGGAATATCACCTGAAATATAAAAAACAAATATAAACAACAATGTGGCCATATTTTATTTTTTAATGGGAAGATATAGATATGGTTAGGGAATTTATTGAGAGACAATGAGTAGAAACTACTAAGGCCAGACATTTAAAGGGCAATGAGTAGTTTCTTTCAAAGAAGTATGGGCAATAAGAGCATGTTGCAAAGAAGAAAGCAATATCCGGGTTTCACTCTTTTGATGAAAGAACATCTACAACATGCATTGATATCCCGTTGGGTCCACTAAAATTATAGCAAGTAGAATTGCCATAAATCCTAAACGATTCGATCCAAGATGATTGTTGCTTCGTGTGCGGCTTGGTTCAAAGAATCGTAGAGAATGTAATATGATCAAGATAAGATATGTAATACAATGAAGTGATGTTTACCCATGTTCTTGAACCTGGACTGGTCTGGTCTGGGTTCCAATTTTTAAAAAATAAAAAAAAATATATATTTTTTTCTTTAGAATTTCATACTAATAAGCCTAAAATCTTCAATTTCTTACCGGTTTAGCTCCGGTTTGGTCCCGGTCTGACCCACTGACCTTTAACCTAGTACCCTAACCGGTTCAATACCCGGTCCGGGTTTTAATACCTTAATGTTTACAGAGCATTTGTTAGGAATCAGGGAATGAAATCTAATTTTATATCTAAAATATAAAAAAAAAAAAATTGAAATGATATTTTAACTTTAATGAAAATTCATTTACAGGTACCAATATTTTCACTTAATTTTTAATTTGGTATCTGTGTATTTTTTTTTTCTCTTAATTAAATCATTAATTTAGTTATGTTAACTCTTGTAACTTTGCTCTACTAGCATTGTTAACCCTTGTACAGGAGGTAACCTTACTAACAGAGCAAAATTAAAGCATTTAATTAGGAAAAAAACACAAGTAACTAATTAAAAATTGAAAGAAAAAAAAAGTACAGAAACTTGCAAATAGGTTTTCCTTTAACTTTAGGAAGACCAAAAATGAAAGACATAGATGTCCATACGTTGATTCATATAATTGTGAATTCAAATTACATAGACAAAGATTATCTGATTTGTTATAATTTTTTATAATTAGGTTACATTGGATTAATTTATTATGTCAGCCAAACATTCTGAATTAGTAGATAATGCTTGAGGATTACTTATAATCCTGATGCCTAGAAAACCAAATGTGCACTTGGAGTCCGTAGAAACGACATTTGTTCCCTTTGCGATAGGGGTCGTATGTGCCACTTATGGCTTCGATTGCACTTTGCAACAGACTCCATAAGTGCCACTCATGTCTTCTGTTTCACTTTGAAATAGAAGCCGTAGGTAGAATTTTTTTAAAAAAAATTATGAAATAGTTAATTTAGAACCTATTTTTATATATAACCAATGTACAACTATGATTATGGGAAGACCAAAATATAGGACCTAATTTGTAATGCATTAAAAATATAAGGTAGTAGTGTTTAACATGACATCAAGTCATATATGATACTACCCAATGTCGTTAATATATATTAAGGATCAAAGATAGTAACAAATATGGATCCAATGAAATAAAGGAAAACACTTCTCATTTTGTTTCATATTACATGTCTTCTAAAAATTTTGAACCAATGCATAATTTAATGACACTTTTTATTATATTTTTACCTTATGTTTGGGTGAAGAGAAAATTAGGGGGAAAGAATATTACAAGGGAAAACTCCAAAAAAAAAAAAAGTAAATTTTTTTACCATTTTAGGAAGTTTTCCTTCCTAGTATTCTCTCCTCCCTATTTTTCCCTCACTCTTCTCTCCATCCAAACATAGGGTAAGAGTTATTTACTACACCTTGTATCCTTAATATAAGACATTTTTACCTAATTTGATTAGATTAAGATCTAGTTAAGTTAGTTAATGTAACATGTATTTTCTAAAATACCCTAGTCATGTTTCTTAACTCCCTCCTTCCCTCTCATCCTTGATTATTGTTGAGGGAGCATAATAGGGGTAAATTAGGAAAATATAGACAAATATGAAAAGATATGTAATATATTTAGGACTAATATCAACACCTCAAATATATCTTATATTAAGGATTAGAGGGAGTATTTACTATTACGATGTTTTTAAAAGCATTAAATCACTATTACAAAAGATGGATTTAGTAGTACCCCTCTGATGGAACTTTTTAAAGAAGTGTTATAGATTATTGTTCTTCTGTTAAGAAAACATGTTTAGAATCTATGACACTTCCTATTATAAGTGTCACTACCAGTGTTAGGCTTGTGCGGCACTTTCCTAAACAAATGTCACATAAGACATTTAATTTAAATGAAAGTGACAGCTATGGCGCTTTATAGGCACGCACCATAGCTGGGCTTTTTTTTTTTTTACAAAAAACTGTGACTTGGAAGGCCCTTGCCAGGCAAGCCCTGTAACAGCCTCATATAGGCAGCCGGAGGGGCCCATACAGGTGGTCACACAGGCCCCTAGCAGGAAATGTCCCCTCCTTCGCACCATACAGGTACTTGGAGATTTATCCAATACAAGGTGCTATACAATTTTTCACCTCCACGCCATTATTGTCTTCTCACGCTCCCTCTAGCTTTCCATTTCCCAGAGCTCGATTGGTCCACCATCTTGTATATGTTCGGTCCCCACTCTATTGTTCAACTACCTTTCCTTTTCCATTGTCCCCCCACTCCCTTCTCTCTTTGACGGATAGAATTAGAAGCTTCCTTGGTCCCCCACATTTTGTTTTTTCTTGTCTCCTCCTCGTACTCATTTGTTTAAAATTTTTTGGTTGCCACTTCTATTGTAGTACAAAACTTGGTCTCCCACGTGGTTTTTTCTTTTTCTCAGCCTCCTACAGGAAATTCCCTGGCTTGTAAGTCCTTTTTTTTTACAGAAGCTTAAGTCCTTACATTTTCTGTTCTTTTTTTTTTTGGCAAAAAACTATCATGAATCTTATATGTGTGCTCATAATATTTTTTTTCCAGGTGTTTATTTGAAGTTTCAACTGTCTTCCTAAAGCTTGGTCTATGTCTTAGCCTCCCAAAGAATTTTCTAAACTTGTAAGTCCTTTTTTATAGAAGCTTTTGTCATACATTTTCTTGTTTTTTCTTAAAAAATTGGGTGCCTGAAGATTTCTCAACAATTTAGAATAGTTGAGTGCCTAAAGATTTCTTATGTGTCCTATTTACCAATCATTAAAGGAGTATTGAACTAGGCTGAGCGTTAAATATAATTGAACTATGTAATATTCCTTAGAATTTAATGGCAAAATATGTCATAACAAATTGTTTCTCATGGAGGATATGATAGTGAATGAAGTATTTTAAGAAGTTTTAAAATTTCATTTATATAGGAGTTTGTAATAAAAAGAGTGTGTAATATTTGGAAAACTTCAAATTTTAGGATCTTATGCTGCCTATTTGTTTTTAAAATAAATAACAGAAGGTAAAAGGTATTAGTATCTACAAGGGCAAGAAATTAACCACTTTTAAAAATATATTTAAGGTATAGATGGATAAAAAATAGATATTATCCTATCGGTACTTAAGGGAATATATAGATAGGGTGAAAGAGTTTATTAGATTTGTGAGCGAGCATACAAATGATCCTAGCAAAATCTTCAGTTCTTGCTTATCTTGTTATGGAAAGCGGATTAGTCTATTTGATTTGCTAGATCATTTAGAGTGTGTTTGGATGAACTTTTGGAGAATAGATTATGAGGAGAATAGATTTTGGAGAATAGCTTCTGAAGAATAGATTTTGAGCGAAATAGCTTCTGGAGAATAGATTATGAGTAGAATAATGATTTAGGAAAATTGTAAAAAAATCCCTCATTGCCAACTTATTTGCTAAATGGGACCTTCGTGTGCAGATTAACTAATTTTTCTAATATAATCAAATTAGATAAATAGGTTTTATAAGATAAAAGGGAGTATTAAAATTTTAAAATTCTTAAAAAAAGGGAATAAAGAAAAATTGGTGAAATGAAAAAAAAAGAAAAAGAAAAAGAAGAGAGAGTGTGGTGTGGGGCCCACATTAATAAAAAGGACCAATTAGAGTGAGATGGTGGGGTCCACATATGGAAAAAAGCAAAAAAAAAAATAGATTTTCTCAAAATCATGGTTTTGAGATCCAAACCATGGTTTGAGCTCAAAACCTTGGTTTGGGAAAATTTGGGGTGTTTGGATGATTTTTCTTAAAACCAAGGTTTTCTCCCAAAATAGCTTTTTTTAATTGAATCCAAACACACTCTTTGTGTGTCATGGAATTGATTAATCATATACATGATGGATAAGGCATGGTGAGATGGATGGTACACATAGTGAATGGGTGCATACCACGATCGGTTCTTCGAATGAGTATGACCTAAGCATGTGTGATAGGGATAATGGTCTTCAAGAAAAGCTAAATGTAGTCGAAGGGGTGCTTCATAACTATCCTTAAGAATTTGAGGAGTTGAAAGGTGATGCAGAGAAACCATTATATGCCAGTAGTACTTAATGCACAAGATTGCTAGCACTGTTAAAATTGTACAACTTTAAAGCACGCTATGGATTAAGTAATTCGGGTTTCAGCACACTAATTGAACTTGTGTAAGATATGCTCCCAGAAGAAAATGTACTTCTAGCCAAGACATATTAGGCAAAGCAAATACTTTGTCCTACAACTAGCATAGATTAAGAGAATATACATGTATACTTTAATGATTGAATATTATTTTGGAAACAATATGCAACATTAGAGAAGTGCCCTAAATGCAAAGTATCTCGATATAGGAAGAAGAAAGGGAAAAGTCCTTCGAAGCTCCTTTGGTATTTTCCCAATTTTTCAAGATTCAAGTGACTGTATAATAATGCGGAGATTAATAAGCTATTTATGTGGCATGCAGACAAAAGGATTCAAGACACGAACCTTAAGCACCTACAAATACACCTCAGTGGAAAAAAGTTGATCATAACCACCCTGACTTCGTGAATAAAGCAAGGAATCTATGTCTTGGCATTCCAACTAATAGAATCAATCTGCACGGGGTTCAGAGCAGAACACACATTATGTGCCCAGTGATATTGATGATTTATAACCTTCCTCTATACTTGATCATAAAATGTAAGTTTATGATGCTGTCCATGTTAATTTCTGGGCCAAGGTAGCCTGGGAATGATATAGATGTATACTTGGCTCCTTTAGTTGATGACTTGAAGCTACTTTGGGAAGATGGCTTCAATGTGTATGACGAGTACAGGGAACAAAGTTTCACTTTGAAAGCCATGTTGTTTGGCACAATTAATGATTTCCCTGCTTATGGTAATTTGTCTGGATATAGCATCAAAGGATATTGTGCGTGCCCTATATGTAAAGATGACACTCATTCTGTAAGACTAGATTATTGTAACAAAAATGTCAACATGGGATATCAAAGATTCTTACCGTCGAAACATCGTTGGAGGAAGTGGAAAAGGGCATTTAATGTTGAGTCAAAAGAAGGTAACCAACTGTAGAAGTTGACTGGTGCTTAATTTTTTGAGAAGGTCAAGTACTTGGATAACAATTTCAGTAAGGCTTTTGCAAAATATATTAGGATAAGCAGCTGGATGACGAAGTCTATTTTCTTTAAACTTCTATATCAGAAGTCCTTATATGTGAGACATTTTCTTGAAGTGATGCACATAGAAAAAAAATATCCCTGATAGTCTAATTGGCACGTTGCTCAATATGCAAGGAAAAAGTAAGGATAGTGAGAATGTGAGATTGGATTTGGTTAACTTGGGAATAAGAGAAGAGTTGGCACCAGTTGAGCAGGGGCACTGTACTTATCTACCTTCAGCGGCATACACTCTATAGAGGAAAGAGAAAAAGTTGTTTTGTGAGTTTCTAGAAGGAATCAAGGTTCCATAGGGTTATTCTTCAAATATAAAGAACCTTATATCAGTGAAAGAGTTGAAACTAAAGAGCCTTAAATCTCATGACTATCATGTGTTCATGCAAAATTTCAGATCGATTGGTATACGGTCAATCTTACCTAAAAAAGTAAGGAATACTATACTAAACTTTGCATATTCTTCAAGTTGATTTGCAGTAAAGTGGTTGATTCAATAAAGTTACTAGATTTACAAAGGCCGATTGTTTTGCACTCTATGTGAACTCTAAATGTATTCCACACCTTCGTGTTTTGACATTATGGTCCATCTAACTGGATACTTGGTAAAAGAGGTTCAATTGTACGGTCCAGTGTACCTAAGATGGATGTACCCGAATGAGTGATTTTTGAAAATTTTAAAAGGGTATATAAAAAATAGATATCAACCAAAGGGTTGTATAGCTGAGCGTTACTTGGTTGAAGAAGCAAGTGACTTCTGTTCTGATATTCTTTCAAATGTTGACCCTCTAGGGATTCCCAAGTCTCGTCATGATGGGTGAAGGTCAAGGAAAGAATAAGTGGGAAGGATGTAATAAGGATATATGTGACTGAATGGGAGCAAGCTCACTTGTATGTGCTACATAACACTAAAGAGGTTGAACAATATGTTGAAGAGCACAAGGATGCTCTTTAATTGGTACATGGTGATATGAATGAAAATTTGATAACAAAAAAGCACAACCGACAGTTTTCAAGTTAGTTAAAAAGGCATATTAATGATAAGGTGGAGAGAAATTATGATTCAGTTTCTGAATGAGATGGCTATCGAATGGATTGAGCTTAAATTTATTATCTTAAAATGGTTATGCAATCAACAGTTACACATTCTTTACACAAGAACATGATACAAGGAGCATGATGCAGAATAGTGGGATAACACTTGTTTCTAATTCTTGGCATAGATTTAATGCTAAAGACGTACACCCTATCTACATAATAATGTCATACTTAGTGTCATTGAATGAATATGGGAGTTTGATTACACTATGTTGAGGATCCTTATCTTCAAATGTACGTGTATTAACACAACAGTAGATTGCATACAGATGAGTTAGGTTTTGTTCAAGTGAACCTTTCTAAAGTTTTGTATTAAGATGATCGTTTTATTTTAGCATCATAAGCAAAAAAACAGTTTTTCATTTCGGATCCTGCTAAGAAGAATTGACCCATTGTACTTCTATCGAACAAAAATCATCAAGAATAAGTTGATACTGAAATAATGAATATCTGAATATTCCTAAGGATGATCTCTCATTTGAGATGTTGTGTTCAAAAAATATTGATATAGATGAAGATGAAACCTTACACATGAAACTTGATCATGAAGAAGGGACTTGCTTTTTAAATCAAATAAGAAAGAGGAAAAGATGATAATGATTGCCTTGATTTTTTTCTTTGTATGTTTTATTACATGTATTCATATATTTCAACATAATTTACTTTTATTGCCATGATTGTCACTGTGCATACTCTAATGTTTTGTTTGATTTATTTAACTTGTAGGAAAATAGATCCCTACACCGGATATGAAGCTATTCCTAGTAAACATGATAATCAGGCAATATTTAAGGCCAATGTAGCCCGAGGCAGGACCATAATGTCCAGACTAATCAAACTAAGGAGTATGGGCATTAGGTTAAAACTTCAGTGGAATGAAAAGGGAAATTATGTTAGACCGAATGCTAGCTACTTTACTAATCACATTAGGACTATGGTCAAAGAAAGAGTCCCCATTACAGTTTCAGATTAGCAATGGGTGAAGAGAGATTATGCTGATATCATCTTGGGTTCAATCAAGGTAAAAAAATACTTAATTTATTATTTTGGTTGTTTTGTTTCATGAAATTACAATCTAACAAATTGTGTGTGTGTTTTCTTATAGTCTTGCTTCATAATTGACTGAGCCAAAAAGAAATTCATGTTGCAAAAAATTGGCAAACTTTTGAGCAATTTTTGCAATGATCATGCCAAATTCTACTTATGGGACGACAATGATATTATCAATCATACACCGCTAGAGTTGTATGATGGAATATTAACTCAAGGGCAATAGAATGATTTTATGAGCTCACATACTACTGTGAAATTTATGGTAATATAATACTAGCCTTTACCGACTTCTTGTAATGTAGTTGTAATTAATATTTAGTAATATGAATCATTTGGATCTAAACAGGAAAGAAGTAGCCTTTACCCCATCTAATCTCTCACTACAAAACTACAGCAGACTTACAGTCTGTGGAGGAAAAGGTACAATCTGTATTTATTTTAATGTTGTTACCTTTAGGTGGTTTCCATTGATTTTGCTCATTATTGCCATTACCACTCATATTAGTAGTTCGCTGCTCCATATTGCTCTAGCCCCTTGCATCCCAGAACTCTTGTAGAAATTTACATGCCTGGGAAAACCAAAATATAGGATCAGGAGTAATGTTTTTCAAATAGATAAGCATTTCTCACTTTCCCCACATGCCATAATATCACAGCAATAAGTGCTTGTTGCCATTAAGAAAAATTAGAGTCACACATATAACACCTTACTTCTATAATCGATATGATGAGTTTTATGCAATAATTTTGAACCACAAAGTGGTATTCAATTATAAATTTATTTCAATTCCTAACCACCGGGCAGGATTTGAACCTGTAGTTAAGTGGGTTTTTCAGAAAATTTCAAAAATTTTCAAAAACTATCATAAAGTGGTTTGTAACTTCTTCATAACTTATCGTTTCTTAATTCTCTTTATTATCCTGATCAAAGTGATTCTTTGCTCATTTTTATGTGCGGAAGGTTTCTTAACGAATGGCCTCATACCGTGCGATTACCTATTTCTAATTCAATTATCATGCTTAGGAAATTTGACTTATCTGTCATGTAATGATATACAATTAATCACTCAACGTTTATTATACAACGGTTCAGCACATAAATAATTATTCTCCTTGATTGCAACTTTTTCTCCTAGCACAGCATCCGGCACTTCTCTTCAGTGCTTCGCTGCCTATATTGTTGGTGAGGGAGATTGAGATTCAAGAGAATTCCAATAGAGAATAGTGCTAACAAATGTATACAAGAAATGCTTTATGCATGACATCTTAGCTTACATAAATTCATGCCACACATAATGACATATATGCATTCACAATGTTTAACACATCACACTAATGGCCATGGTATAAGTAAAACAGAGCTTCACTCATTCATACATGCTTCACACAATTCATCAAAGCTACTAACACAAAAACACACAAGCACACATATCTAGTTATGCAAGTTAGGAAAGTTCCCAACCTTTTGTCTTCAAGTTCCCTCCTTGTAACTTTTCTTCCAACCATTGAAGCTTCTTGGAAATTCTTTCACTTTTCTTCTTTATTGACTTCTCATGACCCCTAGATATATAATCAAATCATTAGGGTTAATATACTAAGTCAAAAGCAAAGTAAAAGTGGTGCAACTATCCCAAGTTGGTTAACTTCACTCTTAAAGTTCCACTTAATGACCTAGTCCTATTACATTTTTGCATTTTCGCACTTGTACTTAAATCTGCTAGAATTTTCCTTACTCTTTGAAAATTCATAACTAATTGTACAGATGCCTAATTGTGATGATTCCAAAGGCTATGTGACTACTAATCAGTTTAGTTTCAGGAAAAAATATAGTCATTACACTTATGAATGCACATCAATGCAGTATCTCACTTAATTAATCACTGCCCCTAGAATTTGATAGTTTTATAGACCAAAATTTGGAAATTCATAATTAATTCTACAAAAATCCAAAGTGGTTGGATCTAGGTTCTATAAAAGGTATTTAAGTCCTCTTTCAATGAAAAATATTATAGGGTATCAATTATAGCTATATTTTCCAGAAATTCGTCAAACTCATATTGCCACAAATTTCATTCCAAAATCAAGGTCAAATTTTGAAAAATAATAACTTTCAATCTACTGGTTCAAATGGATCATATTACCTATCAAATTAAAGCCCAAGATGTCTACTTTAATCTTATAAAATTTCATAGCATTTAGTCTAAGTTTGGCCAATCAAAAACACATTACAAGTTCACTGCCTCCAAAAAAGGAATTCAGACAGCTTTAAACATAAACTTCCAAAATCATCATACATCATCATTTAACCATAACACATAATTAAACCATGATTAAACCACAAAAATACCCCCTAGATGAAAAATTAACAGTAACCCACACTCATGAAAACTCATCCAACCAACAAACCAATCATTTCAAAATGAAGCCATACTTATCTCTATGCATTTCAACATCAGTTCGGAAATCCAGTGTTATGCCTTTATCTTATTTTCACCTTTTTCAGAGTATTTGTGAAAAATGATATGCAGCTCGGCGGGCACACAGGAATAGCATAAATATACTAATAATATATGCATGATTACATAAATTCCCTATAGATGTTCGTATATGATAATTACAAACAATGCAGCTGTATAAGGCTATAGGATGTCTAACCTCATCCCAGCGAAATAGACACATGTTCCTGTCTTCGTTCCACCACTGCAACTCTCTTATGTAGTTTTCTTCTCTGCTCTATGTATACCTTCCATATTCACCTGTCTAAATTGTTGGTACGGCAGGGTGAGATTCATAAGAATCTTAGTAGAAAATAGTTACCAAGATACATACTATGTGCATGCCCCATAACGACATTTATGTATGCTTAATGTTTCATGTAACAAAACTATTGCCACAGTATAAATAGAAGCAGAAAATCATTTATTTAAATATGCTCTACAAAATCAACTAAAGCAGTCACATACATCACTATACAAGCAAAGATAACAAATACATGCAAGTAAGGTAAGTCCCTTACCTCTAGCCTCTAAGTCCTTCTCTTATAGCTTAAATAAGCTCCTCAAACTTCATGTCGTAGCTTGGGTTATCAATCAAGTCCTTAATCTACTTCTAGCTCTCCTTAATGTTACCGAAACCCTAGCCTCTTAAACAACAAAATTTGTTCTTCAAACACCTTATGAGTTCTTCTTCTCCTTCTCTCTCTAGAATTCAACAAGCTTTCTCTCTCTTTCCCCTAAAATGGCTGACAGTTTTTCATGAAGAAGGAAGGGAAAATTGCTTTTATAATATTTACCTTTACTCATTTATTTTTCCTTAATAATTTAAGTAAATTCCCAAAATTTTAGACTTTATGTACATAAGCTTTTATCTTCATATAATGGCTCATAAAGCACAATTGTAATCCAACTAATATTTCTCTCTTCTTGGCCTATCAAAATGATGTCTAAGGGTCCTTTAGATAAGCTAAATTGGCTAATAGGTTTATCCAAAAATTACAAATTTGCCATCACAAGATTTTCCCTTTTTTCGGATTTGTCTCAATTCTAGCAGAATTTCTGCCCAAACTTTGAAAAATCATAACTAAATTTGTAGACATCCTATTGGAGTGATTCCAAAGGCTATAGAACCCTTATTGAGTCCAATTTCAAGACAAAATATAGCCTTTTAACAAGTGGAAGTACAAAATTCCCAAAACTAAATTCTTTGGATGTTGTTGCTCCAAAAAATCATTGATTTTTCTGGGCTAACTTCAAAAATTTATAACTTTTTGTATACAGCTTCAAAAATTACCCATTACTTATCAAATTAAAGCTTAAGATGCCTACTTTCACCCTGTAACATTTCACAATTTGTGATCATCATTTGTCATACAAAATGGCATGACAAACTCACAGCCTCACCAAAAGTTTTTACTGGGAGCATAATCACATTCTCCAAACTTCACTCTTCCATTTCATTAAATGCCATAAATCTTTACAAGGCATATTGGGGAATAAATCTTGGTGTGTTATAGTTCTCCCCCACTTAAATAAATTTCGTCCCTGAAATTTGATACACTTATATAGCTATAACATCTAGGTAAAGCTTTCTCATATTCAGTTCTCTTTTATTATATCAATACTTCAAATCCTGGTGGTCATAATACAACACTATAGTTGCACTATAATGGTACGTCTCCAGATTTTCAGTGCAACACAAAACTGCTAACTAAAGATCATGTGTGGGATAATAATTAATTTTTTTTTCTTTCATGAGGTTTCCATTCTCCATATGCATAAGCAAATACATGGCCATACTGCATTAAAACACTTCCCAATCCTGCCTATTGTCATTAACAAGGACAATAAAGGTCCACAGTGGATATGGGGTTATCAATATCAGTGCTAACATTGATTTTCATCTCAGCTTAGTGAAGCCCTTCTCCTAATTACGGTCCTATAGATAATGTTGAGCTTTTAACCTATTTTGGAGAAATTCAGTATGCATCTTTTGTAATATTCGACAAACCCCATAAAACTGCATATTTCAGAGATAGTCTCTAGCCTCTTTTAGTTTAATACTGCTTCCTCCTTGCAAGGATCCCTGCCGAGGCTCCTTGTTGTGAGACTATATGGCCTAAAAAACTAACTTCTGAAAGCCAAATCCTATATTTGCTTACCACCTTAGTTGGATCACACTTGACCTTTGTAGTAACACACAATCGTTCATAGAGAATGCGATAATATATATGCCTTACACCATATAATGCAATATTATACTAACACATAACTCAATACAATTGGAAGTGTGTTCAAAGCCAACCACTGTTGCAACCCTTACAGCTTCCGTACCTTAGTCCTCGAATAGGTATATCAGTGTATTCGTAGGCACTATTCATCAGTGTACCTGTAGGCACTGCTCATAGGCATTATTCATCAGTGTACTTGAAGGCACTGCCCATAGGCATTATTCATCAGTGTACCCAAAGGCATTATGTATCATACATATTATAAAAGGTTGCATATACAAAGAATATAAACATTCACATAGTGTATGAAGGATAAAGTCACTACATTGGCCTTTCCTGGATAGCATTAGATTTCAAATCTTTCCCTGGTCTGTGTTCTACTACACTTCTCTCAGTTCCTTACTATAATCCCTTATGATTGATCCTTGTTTCATGTTCTCTTAACATGCCCAATATTTGCTGAATTGGGTCAAGTTTAACTTTTGACCCTGCCCAGCACCTGTACCTTTTGGTCTCATCTTGGATAACATTGGATTTCAAATCTTCCCCTAGTTTATGTTCTACTATACTTCTACCATTTCCTTACTATGATCCTTGATCATTGATCCTTGTTTCATGTTCTATTAACATGCCTAGTATTGGCTGAATTGGGTCAAGTTTAACTTTTTACCCTACCCAACACCTATACTGTAACCCCCTTCCGTAATTATATCCGGATTACGCAATTAAAGTGAAATAGAGACCAATAACAATCAAATAACATTTATAAACCCATCTACCAGATGGGTTTTTCACAAATACCTTTCAAAATCATTTATAACCTGGTCTCACATTCACATTCCGTATACAATTACTATGCGAAGATAAATCACATTTATACCAATATCAAAGTGCACAATATAATCATCCCGGTAATCCCGGGTTACATATCTTCGCCAGACAATCATAAGGCACATTGGCCCATACAACTCCTCAAATAGGGATTACACAAACCCATTCGAATACATACTCAATACTCATCCAAATATACAAATACACATCTAGACTATAATGATAACCAACTACCTAATCTTCAACCCGAAGGAAGTCCTCTTCACCCTTGGCTGGTTACTCCATCATCGATCTACTACCCTGTCTGAAAGGTTAGTAGGGGAGGGTGAGAAATGGCACAAATTATGTGTCCATTTTGAAGCTTGGGATGTGAACTTTAAGATTGGAAAGTTTCATAATTTTTAGACATCATTTGCCCAGTCAAAACGTCCACAACACCAGACTACCCAGACAGAACTCACACTGGACAGAATTTCCAGTTTTGCAACCAATGTGTCCAATCGAATTCAAATCAATTCCAATGATTAAATACCATAACATGACACCATTTTCAACATAAAACAACATCCAATTCCACCATTCACATTCCACACGAAAATAACATAAAATCAGGGCAAAAATTCACATTTCACCATACTTAACCAAAAGTCACAAAACTTAGATCAAAAGGAAGCAAATGCTCACCTCTTCCTCTTTCCCAAACCAATTTCTTGATTCTCCATCTTTCCAATTTTGCTCAAGCTATCAAACACCTCTAATCAAGAATCTAAAACCATAGAGATGAAGCTGTCATCACTATGAACAACTTTATAGAAGATGATTAGAGCATTTAAGGTCATATAGGACACTTACCATGAACTCCTTTATTTCTCTTTCCTCCTTAAGCTTAACGAAAATGGAGAATGAAGGAGAGAGATGAAATGAACATAGAACATCAGTTTTTTGGCTCTCCAAATTCATATAGCCGACCATGAGGGAGGAGAGAAGAGAGGAAAGAGTTTGAACCTTTGACCAAGATCCTATGGTTCACATTGTAACACTTGTCACAATCTTGTTCCCTTTACCATGAGCTCACATGAGCATCACCACATGGGATTCCACCCTTTGATCTCAACACAAATCAATCCTAACCATTGATCTTAAAGTTACCAATGAGCTTCCTCTTCAGTAACAGATCAATTGGTCGGTAACTTTACCGTTTTGCCCCTGATTATGGTAATCTCTCTTGAATCACCACCAAACACATTTTCTCTCACAATGCGCCCTCCCCTCTATTTTAAGTCAATTTAGAGGTTAATCCATAATTGAACTCAAATACAGGGTTTGGGTACAAATCTTAACATATTTGAATCATATTCGAATCTCAAATCATGTCGAATCCTCCAAAAGGGTTCATTTATCACTAACCACTTCCACTTTTGGAGTCATTATCTCTTAATCACAATTTAGGATCTTGCTAAACCAGGGCTTAGCAGTCCACTAATCTCAGGCTTATTCTCTAGCCTCAAGTCTTAAAATTCGGGGTATTACATTTCTCCCCCCATTCAATAAATTTTGTCCTCGAAATTTAACGAACCACTTAATCCACAAACTACGGATGCTTTTTCACGACAGCCTCCATTTCACAATTCATTTCACATTGGGACGGTCTCCTCTAGACCACCCACACAATTGGCGCATCAAAATTCAGATTCTCGAAAGAATCTGACACAATAAATGCAACTTAGTTGCCATACACTGCAATCGGCCTATTTCACGATTGCCGCACAAACACAATCACCATACATTTGCCAACAAATGCAATCGCCTCCACATACGATTGCCATAAAACCATCATCACATAACCACAATCATCGTAAGCTCCCCAATTCATGAGTGGCTAGTGCATCTCAATATCCGAAGGCTCTAACTCATGAGTCATATCATAAGATCTTAGTAGTTGGGCAGCATAGGCCACCACTCTGCTCAACTCAATCTAGTTACCCATTCCGGGAGTAACCCCAAAACACCACAACCTCAATACATCAAACGACAGCCTCAGTTGTATACATAAACATTTCAGCTTTCGCTATATCCACTTTCACAACTTTACCCTCACCCGTACACCCCCCAGTAACTCCACTTGTGGTAATCGGGACTTTCGGGTATTCATAACAAGATCACCTTGCCATATCAAATTTCACGACATTACCCTCACCCATCCGGGACTTTTGGGTATTAAACAATGTCTATGACAGATTCACCTTGATGCGTGACGATTGTCACAAGGCGACAGCACCCACGGCTGTATACATAATGATACGTAGCTTTCGCCACTTGCACATATATCACCTTACAAGAATACCTCAGCTTCCGTCGCTTGCATAATTACGACAGCTTCTTACTGTCTCACAAATACAAATTGCCCTTCCGACATTCACATCACAGTTCACATTTACAACAACACACATCGCAGATTCTAATTTTATGCACCGCCTTTCGGCCTGGGGTCAACACCGGTGCAACCAACGTGGTAGCTAGCCAGGTTGGCCATGTCGGGGTAGTGCCCTCAGAATAGAGAACCCCCGATCATGTAGTCGAATTAGCCATCAGCTGAATTAGCTCTGCTCTACTAGACAACTATACCTCAGTCCCAGCTTATCCACAATTGTCACAGATTCACAATCACACTCCACTGTCATCCCCTTTCTCCACCGCGAAGACACATAGTCTTTACCTGAACCGTTGTTAGCTACTCAAGGAGTATTGACGTGGCAGTACACACACATAGCCATTCAGGCTCACAATAATAGATCCATAATCACACCCTACCCTCATCCCCTTTCTCCACCAGGAAGACACACAGTCTTTACCCGAACTGTTGTTAGCTACTCGGGGACTGTTGGCGTAGCGGTGCTCACACATAGCCTTTCGGCTTCCATAATATGACTAAGATGTGCAACAACTTTCCAGGGGGTTACCCATCCTATGATTTCCCTAAGTGCCCGTGCCAAAACATAGATATCGGCTTCAACTGCTTCCAACCACCGGTACACTAAGACTTTCCTTGTCTCAAACATCGTGCCAGCCACCTTAGGCTAACTTAATACCATGTCTATACCCACTTCCACAGGTTCCATAATGTCCTTAGACCATTTTCAGTCTAGGATTGCACTATTTGCTGCCCTTCAGATATTTGCTGATCCTCAAAGGCTAGTTCACCAACTTAGGTGTTTCACTCCTTTGATACCCCCGTTCGTGCATGTGTCCAATCATTATATAATCAAGGCCATATCAATATACTATCCTATTGATATAACTGCTACTTTGACAGAACCACTTTGGGCTTTGATACCAGAATGTCATACCCTTATCTTATTTTAACCTTTTTCTGAGTATTTATAAAACACGATACCAGTTTGGTGGGTGCATAGGAACATCTTAAATATATTGATAATATGTGCATGATTACCAAAATTCCATATAGGTGCATGATAATTACAATCAATGTAGCCGTACAGGGCTACCAGGGTGTCTAAACCCATCCTAATGAAATAGACACATGTTCTTGTCTTCATTCCACCATTGCAATCAGCTTGTGTAGTTTTCCTCTCAAATCTCTACATACCTTCCATATTCACCTGTCTAAATTGTTGGTAGGGCAGGGTGAGATTCGATAGAATCTCAGTGGGAAACAGTTACCATAATACGTGTAAGATATATGCTATGTGCATGACATGTTAGCTTTAAATAGATGCATGCCCCATAATGACATTTCTACATGCTCAATGTTTCATGCCATAAAAATATGGCCATAGTATAAATAGAAATAGAGCTTTATTTATTCAAATATGCTTTGGACAATCAAGTAAAGCAGTCGCATACACCACTACACAAGTAAAGATATCAAATACATGCAAGTAAGGTAAGTCTCCTGCCTCTGGTCTCTGAGTTCTTCTCTTGTACCTTAAATATGCTTCTCGAACTTCATGTGGCAGCTTGGGCTATCAATTAGGTACTTAAGCTACTTCTGGCTCTCCTTGATGAGACCAAAACCCTAGCCTCTTAAACAACAAAATTTGTGCTTCAAACACCTTGTGAGTTCTTCTCCTTCTCTCTCTAGAATTCAACAAGCTTTCTCTCTCTTTCCCCTACAATGGCTAACGATTTTTCATGAAGAAGGAAGGGAAAATTGCTTTTATAATATTTACCTTTACTCATTTATTTTCCCTTAATAATTTAATTAAGGAAATTCCCAAGATTTTGGACTTTATGTACATAAGCTTTTATCTTCATGTAATGGGCCATAAAGCCCAATTGTAATCCAACTAATATTTCTCTCTTCTTCCCATTAAAATGACGTCTAATGGTCCTTTAGATCAGCTAAATTGGCTGATGGGTTTATCCGAAAGTTACAATATTGCCATCACAAGATTTTCCCTATTTTCGGATTGTCTCAATTCTGGCATATTTTCTGTCCAAATTTTGAAAAATCATAACTAAATTTGTAGACATCGTATTGGAGTCATTCTAAAGGCTATAGAACCCTTATTGAGAATAGTTTCAAGAAAAAATATAGCATTTTGCCAAGTGGCGGCAAAAAAAATTTCTAGAACTAAATTATTTGGATCCTATTTCAGAAAATCAACAATTTTATTGGGCTAATTTCAAAAATTCATAATGTTTGGTATACAGCTCCAAAAATTACCCATTACCAATCAAATTAAAGCTTAAGATGTCTACTTTCACCCTGTAAAATTTCACAATTTTTTATCATCATTTGCCATCCAAAATGGCATGGTAAACTCACTGCCTTTTCAAAAGTTTTCACTGGCAGCATAATCACATTGTCCAAACTTCACCTTTACATTTCATTAAATGCCATAAATGGTTACGAGTATATTAGGGAATAAAATTTGGGGTGTTACATCAAATAGTATTTTGGCAAGCGAGACGGCACTAAACACCTCCAAATGAAAATCCGAAACCATAGAAATGAAGCTTAAGATGAGTAGAAAAAGGTCATAGAAGGGTATTTTGAGAGAAAATGTCGATTCAGTAGAGTTTCGGTGGATTGATGTCAAAAGATGTTAATATTCATCTTCATATCTCCTCTACCAATTTTCTCAATGTTTCTTAGGACTTTTTTCCCTAATTTTGAGGCTTTTTAGTCAAAATTTTATGGCCCTTAATATGTCTTGAAAGTTTTCCGCCATGTGTCAAAATTCTGCAGTACCATTTGTCCGGTGATCTAGTGATTCGATGACATGTGTCACTTACTGTAATAAAGTGGCTCCCACATCTTTTCTTGGGTCTTTTAGCCATCTAATTTGTCAAGGAAAGTGAAGATAATTATCCCTAGATCTTGGGTTCGATGTTCGGAAAAGTTAATCGAGAAACCAAACCAGGGACCGATGAATTCCCTTGACTTCAGCACCATGTGTCACCATCTTGGAATGTCAACCAAAAAGGCAAGAAAGACATCTCATGATGAAGGAACAAGTGTCACCTTCCAATTGTTCAAACCAAAAAGTGTGAGTAGTGTTTGTCATGATGATGTGTACTTCGATTGCAAGTATCATCTTCTTATTCATCGAACATAAAAGTGGAGTCATCATTACTCATCATGACTTACTTAATAAAGCTACTTTAATAAATTTACTTTATCGGTGTCTACTTAGGTTTCACTCAGGACTTACTCAAAATTGTGTCATCCGTCTCGGAGCCCGCAAGATCATGCCAGGTCAAAGTATGTATGTAGGCCCCATATGGTGGCACCTACTAATGACTTTCCTAAACATGCAAGGTACACTTATTAGCTCTAAAAATGCTATGTGCACACATACACCGGCATATTTTGCTCAACCAATCAATCCCATACCTTATGACATAGCTGGGTGGCATCTTTCTACTGACTTAATTGCACTATGTATGTGTCCTGTGCATATCTGTACCAACGCTTTTGTAATATCCTAAATTGTAATTAAGGGCTAATAACTTCAAAGTGATATAATTAATCTTAATTAAGCACTTTGGAAGTATATGAGGTGAATTGTGACGTAAAATGTGTTTGGTAATGGTTTAGTAAGCATTGTGATAATCAGGGGCAAAATGGTAAATTACCGACCAGTTGGTCAGTTACCGAAGAGGAAACTCATAGGTAACTTGAGATTAGGGGTGTTCAAATCCAAGACCAGGACTAGGACCGGGATCCACCACTCCCGGTCCCAATCGCGGTTTTTTGCCAGAATGCAAATTGCATCCCCGTCCCGATAATCCCGGGCGGGATCGGGATCAAACCAGGAAATCCCAATTTTTTTAAAAAAAATTAAAATTAAAAAATATTATTATCTGAGTTAAATTTTCTATTATCTAGTGTTTAAAGTAATTATTTAACATCTAATAAGACCATAATAATCACACAAATTGATCTAGAATTGAAGAAAAACATTTATTATTATTATTATCACCTTCATCATTTTTGTTATTATTTTTATACATTATATAGTATGATTAGTATCATGATATATACAGTTTAACTCCAAATAAATATGTGATACACATTTTATCAAATGATAACTTAAGTTATGGGATAAAACATACAAAAAAAACAATATCTTAGTTTTTAAGAACAAAATTTTTTAAAAAAATAAAAAAACTGGGACCGGGACCGGGACCGGGATCACAAGGTGTGTGACCAGTCTCGGGTCTCATCCCAGGTCCCAAAGATCCCAGTCCCGGCCGGGACATGAAATTCCTGGGATCAAAATGTCCAGGACCAGGACCGGGACACTTTGAACATTCCTACTTGAGATCAATGGCTAGGATTGAAAGAGCAAGAGGCGGAATCAAGTGTGTATGTGAGTAAATGAAATCATAGATGGAAGCACAAGAACTTGACAAGTGGCAAAAGGTGGACCATAGGATAAGGTCAAATTTTCAAACTCAATTTTCTCTTCCCTCTCCTCTTCCAAGTCGGTTGAAGCATGGGGAAAAGGGAAAAATCTGCTTTTTATTATCATCATCATCATTCTCATCTCATCTTTCTCCTCACCTCCATTTCCGATGGAATCAAGGATTTGATTTCAGCAAATTAAGAAGGTAATCATTGGATACATTTTGGTATATTTGTGATGATTTTTTGTTAAGTTTTGTAAATTCTAGAATTTTGCACTGAATATAGTGTTAATTTGGAATGTAAGAAGTTGATAGAGTGTTATGGTTGAATTGGTAGCTATTGGTATCTTTGAGTTATTAGGATTGGGTTAAAATTGAGAAGTGGGAGTTATGATGATTGAGAGTTTTGGGTGTAATGTAGAGACCCAAAAGCAAAATTGTTGTTAGTGTGTGATTTTGGTGGTTATGAGGTTACCAATAGGTTCCTTATGAGAATTTGTGTGGGAATGTGCTTTGGAGTAGGTTTTAGAGTCATTGGAGTTAGTTT
This sequence comes from Inga laurina, assembly GCA_963855925.1. NCBI lineage: Eukaryota > Viridiplantae > Streptophyta > Magnoliopsida > Fabales > Fabaceae > Inga > Inga laurina. The sequence goes on from OY979713.1 coordinate 9,526,886, forward strand.
TGGTAAATCTGGAAAACCGTATCAGTGATGCAATCTAGCTTCTGAAAAGTCTCACTCGAGTAAACTTCTTCTTCTTTGGGTGACATACATTATCACTCAAGTGCATTTGGTATCCCTCGAGTGCATATCCATGTAGCACTATAAGCATGCGTCTTGGGTTAGCACTTGCAGGTGTGGTGTCAAGAGTGTGCATGGGCACTCGCGAGCATTAAGAAATCACTCGAGTGCTAGGGCTAGTACTCGAGTGCACTTGTTGCCTTGGAGCCTTAGTTGCTCTCGGGTTGTCACTTCCTGCACCCCACTCGATTGGACTCGGGTGACTAGGTGTCATCACTCGAGTGCCCGTGTAACACCCTGCCTTTAATCACGTAATTATAATTCGATAATGCACATTTAATTCGGATTAGAGACCATCGGATAACTTAAACGCATTTCAATCTCCTACTTTGTAGTAGGGTTTTCACAAAACATTCAAAATCTCTTCCTGTTCCTGGTCTCCATTTCAAAATTCGAATATAATTACCTGTACAGTTTATCTACATTCATGTATAACAGAGTGTATAACCAAATCCCCGGCAACTCCCGGGTCCTATACTTATATAATCTAGAGGTTACAAGTATCTACTAGGGGATTACACAACCAAAATCGAATGTAGTGTTCCTGATTCAGGATATACAGTAATCCCAAGTTTAAAGTAGATAACCAACATCTCAAAAATCCTTAGTATCACTAAAGATCCTAAGTGCTTCGGGTTGGCCGCTTCTCCTTTGAGCCACATGCCCTGTCTGAAATGTTAGTCATAGGAAAGAATGAGATTCGAGCGAATCCCAGTAGTAACAAACCACTCACACAATGCATAACACAAAGCATGTATATAAATCACAACCAGCAACAGCAGTAGCAATCTCAAAGATACATGGTTTTCACCACAAACGACAGCACTCACGGCTGTATGCATAATACGACAGCTCTCGCTGTAATAATAATCACGACAGCTTACGCTGTAATCACAATAACGACAGCTTACGCTGTAAACGACAGCTTGCGCTGTAAACGACAGCTATCACCAGCTGTAATCGCAGCAGCATCAAAGAATCATCACATAACAATGATAACACACACATACAGAGCATTATACATAGTATAAGAGAGAGAGTCACTACCTGATCCTTTCCCGACGTTTCTTGGCACTGCGGGCTCCCGAGGGCGGCAAGTATCGAATCCTACAATTCCAAATGCACCATTTAGACACTTCCATAGTGTTACTTGGGGTTATATTAGTCTATAATGAAAATTTACAAAACTACCCCCGGGGACCCGGCCCGGGCCCGCCGTACCCGGTCTGGTTGCACTTTTCCCGAAATTCTAATCTGGGCTATCCTAACATATTTCCGCCCAAGGAATCCATTTCCGGACTTGGAATTATCAAATTCAATGTCAAATTACGAAATTGCCCTTGGCAGCCCTACTTTTAGGGTTTTAGGGGCGTTTCCGTAATTATGCTTTCTCAGCCTTTTCTGAAAAAGTGCCCAACTGTAACCCCACCTATTTTTGCCCACTGAATCCAATGGAATCATCAAATCATTGAAAATCCAACTCTAAGGCCCTCAAACATCCCTGGCCGAAATAATTGTGTTTTCCAGGAAAAATCGGGGTTTTACGATTTCGGCTCCGTAAACACGTTCCTTTCTACTCCTAACCACTTTATTAACAATCTAATTGAGTTATAACAACCATTTGAACTAAAATTGGGCAGCATAACCCTTAGATATACACTTTTCCAAAATTTAAAACCAATGGCAATCCGGCGAAATTTCACCGATTAAATTGCCCACAACAGCCAGAATAGTTAATATACGAAGGTTTGGAAGTTACCTCAAGCTCCAACAAGCTTTTCCCAAAAATGGCAGCAAACCCTAACTTTTAAAACACCCAATTTGAGCTTTCCAAACCTTAAAGAACAAAGAGGAGTAGTTTAGAATCGGAGTTATACGCGTTAGGAGCTAAATCGTCGGAGAAATCGGCTTACCTTGCGAGATTTCTCCTCTTTCTCTCTCTAAGAGCTCTCAACTTTCTCTCACTAGTGCAGCTGGTTCATCACGACAGAAATGAGCTGAAGAAGATGAGAATATATCTAATTCCATGCTGATGGCATCTTTTAGTGAGATGATGTCATAATTCCCATTTTCGGATTTTCTGGCAGATTTTCTGCCCAAACTTTGAAAAATCATAACTAATTCTAGAAAAATCGAAATGAGGTGATCCCAAAGCCAAATGAAAGGTATTTAAGTCCTCTTTATAGGAAAAATATGAGCCATTACCAGAAATCACCACAAAATTCCAGAATTACACAAATTTCATCATTGCCCCAAAACAGAGTCCATTTTCGACCTCAAACTTTGGACAGTCATATCTCCCATTTCCCAAAACGAAATGGCACAAATTATATGTCCATTTTGAAGCTTGGGATGTGAAATTTAAGACTGGAAAGTTTCATAATTTTCTGACTTCATTTGCCTAGTCAAAACATCCACACGAGAAGACTGCCCAGAATAGAGTTTCACTGGACAGAATTTCAGATTTTACATCTCAACTTCCAATGGTTCCATTTTCATACCAAACATCATTCCCACATAAATTTTCACAAGGAAGCCATTGGAATCATTAAAATATCCAAATTCCCATCACACATTCTCCAAAAGTGTTTATTCAACAATAATTACATCCACTTTTGAAGTCATTAGCCCTTAATCACTTTTTGGGATATTACATTTCTCCCCCCGTAAAATAAATTTCGTCCTCGAAATTTGTCACACAACTTGAGCCATAAACTCAGGATAACGTCTTCGCATATCCGCTTCCGCTTCCCAAGTTGCTTCCCTCTGAGTCATTCCCTTCCAGATCACCTTCACAAATGGAATGCTTCGGTGTCTGAGCCGTCGTTCTTCTCTATCAATGATCTGTTCTGGCTCTATCGCATATGTGAAGTTGTCTTGTAACTCAACTTCTTCATATTCAACAATATGAGATGGATCCGGTTGATACTTCTTCAGTTGGGAAACATGAAACACATCGTGGAGTCTACTCAAGTTTGGGGGTAGGGCTACTCGATAAGCAACAGGCCCAATCCTCTCAAGGATTTCAAAAGGACCTATATATCTCGGGCTCAGCTTCTTCCTCTTGATGGCTCGCCCAATGCCCGTAATTGGTGATACTCTCAGGAATATGTGATCACCAACCTCAAATTCTAGAGGCCTTCTCCTCTTGTCAGCGTAACTTTTCTGTCGACTCTGCGCTGCAAGGAGCCTCTTACGAATGATCCGAATCTGTGCTGAGGTTTGATCAACCAAATCTGGCCCATAAAGCTTCATTTTGGATAATTCATTCCAGCATAAAGGTGATTGACACCGTCTTCCATACAACGCTTCATACGGAGCCATTTGGATGCTCGCATGATAGCTAATGTTGTAAGCGAACTCAGCCAGTGGAAGGAAACGATCCCAACTTCCTTTAAAGTCGAGAACACAAGCTCGCAACATATCTTCCAGCGTCTGAATTGTTCTCTCAGATTGTCCATCCGTTTGAGGATGATAAGCCGTACTGAATCTCAGTTGAGTACCTAAGGCTTCATGCAATGCTTTCCAAAACTTTGAAGTAAATCGTGGGTCTCGATCGGAAATGATGTTTTTCGGAACACCATGAAGTTTGACAATCTCTCGAATATAAATCTCCGCTAGTTTATCAGGAGAATAACCAGCATTGATTGGTATGAAGTGGGCTGACTTCGTTAACCGATCCACAATTACCCAGATCGCATCATAGTTTCTGATCCTAGGTAATCCCACAACCAAATCCATGGTCACGCTTTCCCATTTCCATTCTGGAATCTCAGGACTCTGAAGTAAACCAGGCGGTCTCTGGTGCTCGATCTTCACTTTCTGACAAGTGAGACACCTTGCAACATATTTGGTCACGTCACTCTTCAAACCCGGCCACCAATACACCGATTTCAGATTCTGATACATCTTGGTCATACCAGGATGAAGAGTATATCGGCTCTTGTGTGCCTCATCCAGAATCTTCTGCCTCAACTCTGCCTTAAGTGGAATGAAAACTCTTTTCTGGTAACGAACCAATCCACGAGGCGATATGTCATAGCCTGAAACTTCTCCCTGTTCGATTCGAGTCAGATTGCACTGTATCCAGTCATCTTGACTCTGAGCTTCTTCAATTTCCGCCCTTAGATCACTTTCCTCTTGAGAAACAGTGTAATTGGCACAGATGATCTGGTTTGTCAAATTTAAATCACGGAAATCTTCAATCAATTTCCTTTCTTGTATCATCATAGCTGCAACGTGCACAGTCTTTCGGCTAAGAGCATCAGCGACTACATTTGCCTTACCCGTATGATATTTTATTTCCAGGTCGTAGTCCTTAAGCAATTCCATCCAGCGGCGCTGTCTCATATTCAGTTCTTTTTTATCATACAGATATTTGAGACTCTTATGGTCGCAGTACAGTTCCACAGTCACACCATACAGGTAGTGACGCCAAATCTTCAAAGCAAACACAATGGCCGCAAGCTCCAGATCATGAGTGGGATAGTTTAATTCATGAGGTCTGAGCTGTCGAGAGGCGTAGGCCACCACACGTCCCTGCTGCATAAGGACACACCCTAATCCCTGCCCACTGGCATCAGAATACACAACATATGTCAAACTGGGATCGGGTAAAATCAACACAGGTGCCGACGTCAACCTCTCCTTCAGCTCCACAAAACAGTTTTCACATTTATCGTCCCACACAAACGGCTGATCTTTTCTCGTGAGCTTGGTCATTGGTAATGCAATACGGGAGAAATTTTGGATAAATCTCCGATAATAACCAGCAAGACCCAGAAAACTGCGTATTTCCGCCACAGATTCTGGCCTCTTCTAGTTCAGTACTGCTTCCACTTTGCTGGGATCCACAGAGACCCCTTCTTGCGAGATAACATGGCCTAAGAACTTCACTTCTGATAGCCAAAACTCGCACTTGCTCAATTTAGCTTATAATTGCTTCTCGCACAAGATATTCAATACGATTCTCAAATGATGCTCATGCTCATCCTTATTCTTGGAATATATCAAAATGTCATCGATAAACACAACAACAAACTGATCCAGATATTGCCGAAAGATACGGTTCATGTAATCCATGAAAACCGCAGGCGCATTGGTTAGCCCAAATGGCATCACCAAGAACTCATAATGACCATATCGGGTCCTGAAAGCAGTCTTTGGAATATCTTCTGCTTTCACTCGCAGCTGATGATACCCTGACCTTAGATCAATCTTTGAAAACACACACGAACCAGAGAGTTGATCTAATAGGTCATCAATTCGGGGAAGAGGGTACTTGTTTTTTATAGTAACTTTATTCAGCTCTCTGTAGTCGATACACAAGCGAAAACTCCCATCTTTCTTCTTTACAAACAACACTGGAGCTCCCTAAGGCGACACACTGGGTCTAATAAACCCTTTCTCAAGCAAATCTTCTATTTGTTTCTTTAACTCCGCCATTTCGTTTGGGGCCATGCGGTATGGGGCCTTGGATATAGAACCAGCTCCAGGTACAATGTCAATTGGGAACTGAACTTCCCTTTCTGGAGGTAGTCCGCTCAGATCGTCCGGAAACACCTCAGGAAATTCATTTACCACGGGTATATTATTCAAGGTTTCGCCATTTTCCCCTTGCACAGAGAAAAACACTACATACCCCTGGCAACCCTTTTCAAGATACTTTTCAGCTTTGGCTGCCGAAAGAAAATTCATACTAGCATCCACTTCTTCAACCCTCTGAGATACAGGATATACTATCCTCTTGTTTCCACAATCAAGCAATATATTATTTGCCATTAACCAATCAAAACCCAAAATGACTTCTAATTGACTAAGAGGCAAACATATCAAATCTACAATAGATTGATGCCCTTCCACAGTTATGACACAACTCAAACAAGCTTCTGTGGTCAAGGCCTTAATACCCATTGGAGTTGACACTACTAATTCAAATGGCAGTTTGTGCACATGCAATCCCAGGCGCTTCACGCAATCATAGGCAATGAATGAGTGACTTGCACCCGAGTCAAATAAAACTTGCAACAGATGGCCATGAAGTAGAAGTTTACCTTGTATTAGCTCAGGAGATTTGCGGGCCTCCTCATGGGTCATAGTGAATACTCGGCCTTGTGTCCTCGGTCTCTGGTCTGGTCGTGGCTCTTTGCATTCAGCAGAAGTATGCCCCACACGCTTACAATTGAAGCATATTATTTTGCCATCACAAGTTTTGCCTTGATGTGGTTGGTTACACCGACGACAAATCCATGGTCCAGAATATGTTCTTTGCTGGTCACGGCTCCCAGACTGGTAGGGCTTCTTACCACTTCCAGACGAAGATCCTTGCCCCTTTCGCTTTTGTGAGGTAGCACCCTTATTAGGTTCATTGCGGTGGCTAGTAGCTCTGGCAGGATACAAATTTCTCAAGTTGTTCTCTGTAATCCTGCATTGTTCAACTGCCTTGTTGAACTTGGTAAATTGATGAGTAGCTAAGCGCTTCCTCAACTCTCGCCTCAGACCGCGAATGAGCATATCAGAACTCCATTCTTCATCATCTTTGAACCGGAGATAGGAGGAGTATCGAGCCAATCGGACAAAACGGGACAAGTAATCATCGAAGCTTTCCGCGTCCCCTTGCCTGATATTCAGGAATTCTGTCTCCTTCTCGAGCCTCACTGATTTGGGAAAATACTTCTCGTTGAATTCTTGTTGAAACAATTCCCAAGTCAATGGCATCTTGTTGCTCTTCAAGGTTAGGGCGATATTCCGCCACCAACGGTCTGCATCCCCTTCGAGTTTGTAAACGGCCAGTCGTGGCTTCACCTCATCCGGACAATTAAGCACCTCAAATATTTTCTCCAGTCTGTTCATCCAATCTTCGGCTGCTTGAGGGTCAAATCTCCCTCTGAACGCAGGAGGCAGATGCTTGCAGAACCTGGTGACCCAAAACTGAAGGTCTCTTTCCTCTCTAAGCGGTATCCCATGTGATTCTTGATTTGGGACAATGTGAGGTGGGGACTCCAGGGGTCGTGCTGACCCTTCAGCAGTGTCCTCATGACGGGTTTCTCCTTGAGTTTCCTCCGGAGTGGATTGAACTGGACCTTCCCTGTTCTTCGCCTTCTCTGCTCTGAGCTCTTCTCTCAACTCAGTTATCATATCTCTTTGATCCCGGATTAGACCCATCAGCTCTTCCATAGGATCTGGTGGATTATCATTGACGACCTCCACCTCTGGGTCTACACGCGGAATATTGGGGCGTCCTCTAGTTTTCTTCATTCTACAAACAACTTGCCCCATTAATTTAGCAGAGATAGTATGCACATATAGTCACAAAACTCATATATATATCCATGTCAATTAAACATACATGTGCATACACAACAATCATTCACAGATAATCTTCTATCCCTACTATTATCTAAGGGATCTATCCTAGCAACCTCTACCCTTGCCAGGAACTACAGCTCTGATACCAAAATGTAACACCCTGCCTTTAATCACGTAATTATAATTCGATAATGCACATTTAATTCGGATTAGAGACCATCGGATAACTTAAACGCATTTCAATCTCCTACTTTGTAGTAGGGTTTTCACAAAACATTCAAAATCTCTTCCTGTTCCTGGTCTCCATTTCAAAATTCGAATATAATTACCTGTACAGTTTATCTACATTCATGTATAACAGAGTGTATAACCAAATCCCCGGCAACTCCCGGGTCCTATACTTATATAATCTAGAGGTTACAAGTATCTACTAGGGGATTACACAACCAAAATCGAATGTAGTATTCCTGATTCAGGATATACAGTAATCCCGAGTTTAAAGTAGATAACCAACATCTCAAAAATCCTTAGTATCACTAAAGATCCTAAGTGCTTCGGGTTGGCCGCTTCTCCTTTGAGCCACATGCCCTGTCTGAAATGTTAGTCATAGGAAAGAATGAGATTCGAGCGAATCCCAGTAGTAACAAACCACTCACACAATGCATAACACAAAGCATGTATATAAATCACAACCAGCAACAGCAGTAGCAATCTCAAAGATACATGGTTTTCACCACAAACGACAGCACTCACGGCTGTATGCATAATACGACAGCTCTCGCTGTAATAATAATCACGACAGCTTACGCTGTAATCACAATAACGACAGCTTACGCTGTAAACGACAGCTTGCGCTGTAAACGACAGCTTGCGCTGTAAACGACAGCTATCACCAGTTGTAATCGCAGCAGCATCAAAGAATCATCACATAACAATGATAACACACACATACAGAGCATTATACATAGTATAAGAGAGAGAGTCACTACCTGATCCTTTCCCGACGTTTCTTGGCACTGCGGGCTCCCGAGGGCGGCAAGTATCGAATCCTACAATTCCAAATGCACCATTTAGACACTTCCATAGTGTTACTTGGGGTTATATTAGTCTATAATGAAAATTTACAAAACTACCCCCGGGGACCCGGCCCGGGCCCGCCGTACCCGGTCTGGTTGCACTTTTCCCGAAATTCTAATCTGGGCTATCCTAACATATTTCCGCCCAAGGAATCCATTTCCGGACTCGGAATTATCAAATTCAATGTCAAATTACGAAATTGCCCTTGGCAGCCCTACTTTTAGGGTTTTAGGGGCGTTTCCGTAATTATGCTTTCTCAGCCTTTTCTGAAAAAGTGCCCAACTGTAACCCCACCTATTTTTGCCCACTGAATCCAATGGAATCATCAAATCATTGAAAATCCAACTCTAAGGCCCTCAAACATCCCTGGCCGAAATAATTGTGTTTTCCAGGAAAAATCGGGGTTTTACGATTTCGGCTCCGTAAACACGTTCCTTTCTACTCCTAACCACTTTATTAACAATCTAATTGAGTTATAACAACCATTTGAACTAAAATTGGGCAGCATAACCCTTAGATATACACTTTTCCAAAATTTAAAACCAATGGCAATCCGGCGAAATTTCACCGATTAAATTGCCCACAACAGCCAGAATAGTTAATATACGAAGGTTTGGAAGTTACCTCAAGCTCCAACAAGCTTTTCCCAAAAATGGCAGCAAACCCTAACTTTTAAAACACCCAATTTGAGCTTTCCAAACCTTAAAGAACAAAGAGGAGTAGTTTAGAATCGGAGTTATACGCGTTAGGAGCTAAATCGTCGGAGAAATCGGCTTACCTTGCGAGATTTCTCCTCTTTCTCTCTCTAAGAGCTCTCAACTTTCTCTCACTAGTGCAGCTGGTTCATCACGACAGAAATGAGCTGAAGAAGATGAGAATATATCTAATTCCATGCTGATGGCATCTTTTAGTGAGATGATGTCATAATTCCCATTTTCGGATTTTCTGGCAGATTTTCTGCCCAAACTTTGAAAAATCATAACTAATTCTAGAAAAATCGAAATGAGGTGATCCCAAAGCCAAATGAAAGGTATTTAAGTCCTCTTTATAGGAAAAATATGAGCCATTACCAGAAATCACCACAAAATTCCAGAATTACACAAATTTCATCATTGCCCCAAAACAGAGTCCATTTTCGACCTCAAACTTTGGACAGTCATATCTCCCATTTCCCAAAACGAAATGGCACAAATTATATGTCCATTTTGAAGCTTGGGATGTGAAATTTAAGACTGGAAAGTTTCATAATTTTCTGACTTCATTTGCCTAGTCAAAACATCCACACGAGAAGACTGCCCAGAATAGAGTTTCACTGGACAGAATTTCAGATTTTGCATCTCAACTTCCAATGGTTCCATTTTCATACCAAACATCATTCCCACATAAATTTTCACAAGGAAGCCATTGGAATCATTAAAATATCCAAATTCCCATCACACATTCTCCAAAAGTGTTTATTCAACAATAATTACATCCACTTTTGAAGTCATTAGCCCTTAATCACTTTTTGGGATATTACAGCCCGGGTGAGTACTCAAGTGCATTGGCCATCTGGGAGGTGTTGGTGCTCTCGAGTTCACACTTTCTATGTCTCACTCGCTAGGACTCGAGTGCGATTGGGGGGTAACACTCGAGTGAGCCTTTCTTCACTCGAGTGAGTCAGCCCTAAATTAGTTTTGCTTCTTAAAAAGGTATCTTTGGGGTAGTTCCTTCCAACCCTTTAGGCATGTGTTTAGGCCTATAATGGTCACCTAAAGAGTTTAAATGATAACCAACTTAACGTACTATGAAATTAAGAACTGGGAAAAGAGATTGACGGGTTGTCCTTAACTTAGTTTATAGGATTTGACATTTGCCGCCCTCAAGAGCCCACGACGTCGAAGAATGCCAGGAAAGAACAAGGTAGTGACTCTTTCTCTTATATTGTTTGTGAGGTATTGTATGTATGTTTGTCATGCATTGAGAATACTTTGTGATGCATTATGATGCTTTAACATCATAGTGAAAGTTGACGCTTAGTGATATATTGTGATACTTTGTGAATACATAGAGATCGCAGCAAAAGCATACGCATAGAGTTTACAGCCATGAGTGTTGTCGTTTGTGGCGTGAGCCATGATACATTGTGGTGTTGCTTAACATGATCATATATGATATGATTGTATGCACTGTGTAAGTGATTTGTTACTACTTGGATTCTCTTGAATCTCATTCTTTCCAATGACTAACATTTCAGACAGGACAAGTGGCTCTAAGGAGAAGCGGGCAACCTGGAGCGATTAGGACCCCTCTGGGGTATATTTGATTTTGGGATGTTGGTTATCTACTGTTGAACTTGAGATTACTGTATATATTGAGATGTAAATATTACATTTGATTTTAGTCATGTAATCCCCTAGTGGTGATTTGTAATCCCTTAGTTTATATATGTTTGAAACCCGGGAGTTGCCGGGGATTTGGTTATACACTTTGATATGTAGAAATGTGAATTAATTGCACATGTAATTATATTCGAAATTTGAAAATGAGACCAAGATGGGGAAAAGTTTTTTGAAAGATTTTGTGAAAACGCTATCGTAAGGTAGGAAGTTGAGATGAGTTTAAATTATCCGACGGTCTCTAATCGTTTTAATTATGCATTACCAAACTATGATTATGCTAATCAAGGTAAGGGGTTACAACTTTAATCCTATTGCCTATGCATACTGGGCCCTCTGTCTAATAAGGTTGGATTACATAGTCCCCCAGAGTCTTTCTATCCCTCAACTTTCTTGGGACTCTTCACAAACTTGGCTTAGTCGTCTTCCTGATATAAGCTTATCCTCAAGTTTTTAGGCCCAAAATTTGAGATATTACAACCCAGACAACCTGCTATCCAATGAATTATGTTTAAACTCTCAACATCCTCAACATGAAAAGAAAAGGTACTGCCAAGCCATGTTATTTTTGCCCATTCACATAAAAAGAATAAATGTTCCATTGTTTCAGGCTTTTTTCTACAAATAAGACAAATCTGTGGCACAACATTTTCTTTTCAACAAGTTTTGAAATTTGGGCAAGGTATTTGACAATAATCTCTACATCAAGTTCCTACTTTTATGAGGAACTCTCATGTTCAATACTTCCTTCCAAAGTTGCCTATGAGCATTATTAGAGGAAGCTAGGATATTCTCAAATGTTCGCAAAACATTTTTCTTTGCAACCAACTTATCTTCTTTATTACCTGATACCACAATGATTTTGCAAATAGCTTTACATTCAACTCAGTAATCCAGCCCTCTATTGCCAACAAGTTCCATCCCCCCATTCTAATTAACTCAGCTACTCTAAGTTCATTAAAGAACTTATAGGGATATCGTGACAATAGCCATTTCCCTAGTAGATTCCCAACCTACGGATCATGCCAAGCCCGATATTCAGTTCATTACGAACATTAATCATTGCATGATGTTCTAATACTTTCCACCCCTCTAGGGTACTAGACCATAACTATGAGGTAGTCCTACCTTTTTTCACCTCATGGAAAGAATTTTTTGGGAAATATCTCTCCTTTAGCAATTTCACCTAGCTTTGTTTGGGATACTAAAGAATTCGTTAACCTAGTTTTGCAACCAAAGCAAGATTGAAAGCCTCAAAATCCTTAAAACCCAGCCCCCCTTTAAACTGTGCCTTTTCATTCTTTCCATTGACACCCAATGCACTTTCTTTTTCTCTTCTTCACATTTCCACCAGAAGTTAGACACCATCCTATCTAATCTTTTCAATACATTTTTAGGAAATAAGAAACAAAACATACAGTACACACGGATTGAGTTAGCTACTGACTTAATCAAGACCTCCCTACCGGCTTTAGACAAAAAGTTCTTCCTTTAATCATAAACCCTTTTTTCCATTCTATCCAGCACAAAATTAGGAGCTTGAGATTTTGACCTACCCCAAATTATAGGTAGCCCCAAGTAGTTTCCTAGGATGTCTACAGCATGAATATGAAAAAGATGGCCTATACCCTCTTTCAGAATATCAAGAATATTTTTTTGAGAAGAATAAACAGGATTCACCAAAATTAATCACTTGTCCTGATGCTTCACAATAATTAATGATAATACTTTTCAAATTCCTGGAGTAATTTGTTTTAGCTTGTAGGCTAAACATAGAATCATCAACAAAGAAACTGTGTGTGATCTCAAGGCATCCCTTAGCCACAAAGATACCCCTCAGTAAACATTTCCTTTTATCTCTGTCAATTAATTTAGATAGTGCGTTATTCACCAATATAAAGAGACAAGGATACAAAAGATCCCCTTATCTCAACCTCCTTTAAGGCTTTACTTTAAACACCTTTTTCCTAATAACATTATAGAAAAATTGATAGAATTCAAGCACCATAAAAATTCTATCTACCCACTCTCTATCAAAACCCATCTTCAACAAAGTAGCACACAAGAAATCCCACTCAACCCTATCATAAGCCTTGTTCCTATCCAAATTAAGAGCTACCTCATACTTGCCTTTTCTTTTTAATTTCAAATAGTGAAAAACTTCATGAACAACCACTCTATTATCCTAGATCAATGTTCCCGCACAAAAGCACATTGGCTTTCATCTATGGTCTTATCCAGTAAGGGTTTAAGCCTATTTGCCAAAACTTTTGAAAACATTTTGTATGAAAAATTACATAAGCTAATAAGTATATAATCATTGACTGACTCAAGGCAATCAATTGTTAGGATTAAAACAAGATCTATCTCATTAATTTACTATAGAAGGAATCAGTTTTGAAAATAATCCATAACCAAATACATACCTATTCACCGATAATCTCCCAGCATTTCTGATAGAATAAGCTTGTGAATCCATTTGGTCCTGGAGCCTTCTACTCTCCTAATTGGAAGACAGCTTGCTTCGCTTCTTCCTTAGTGATTTCTGTCATTAAAAGCTGCTTGTCTTACTCCATAATTACGCTATCCACACATTCCTGTACTTGGAAAAACTCTCTTGTTCCTATTGAAGGGAACAAATTGGTGTAATGATGAGCGAAGTTGTCTCCAATGTACTTTTTATCCTCAATTCATTCATCTTCACTACCCCTTAACCTGGTAATCTGGTTTCTACATCTTCTATGAATGGTAGACATGTGAAAAAATTTGGAATTTCTATCCCCACACTTCAGCCATTCAACTCTTGCTTTCTAGGCCCAATATACCTCTTCCAACTCCTATAATTCCTCAATTTCCTTTTTCAGCTTAGCCATTTTCCTTTTTGTTGTATTAGTCCACTCTAAGTCCAGACACCCTTGTATCTTCTTTATTATTATACTAATTTGTTTTTGCCTATTCCTAAATTCCATTTGCCCCCTACTTAGAACCACCCTCAATCTATTTAAGCTCTAAACAAATTCCTCCAACTCCTTCCTTCTACCCTCCATCTTCCAACTTGCTTTTATTAAATTCAACAGATTTGGATGACTAACCCTCTTAGCATTAAAGCAAAATATGGGAGGGGAGTTTTCCTCCATATGTTCATATTCCACAAGAATAGGACAATGATGATATCCTATCACTTCTAAGACTTGACCTAGGCCCTTTTGAAACTGAGCTCTCCATTTTGTATTCATCACTGCTCTATCTAGCCTTTCTCTAATAAATTCCTCAGCTATTTGTCCAACTGCATTTACACCCTTTAAATTCTAATTCCATTAGCTCACAATTTATCATAAATTTATGAAATCTATCCAAGTCCCTTTGTGAGCAATATCTGCCTCCTTCTTTATCAGAAGAGTACAATAACCCATTGAAATCACCTAAAACAACCTATGGTATATTTGATTTGATATTTAATTTCTCCAACTCCTCCAACCTTTGCAACTTCAAACCAACATCCTTTGCCCATATACTAAGCTCATGTTTCAAACCTCCTTTCGTTCTAACTGAGTGTCTTCGAAATGGATAATGTAATAACTAATAAACCCAATTTTCAACTGAATCCCCCCTCCAGCAAATTGCTAGACCACATGACTTCCCCATTAGGTTAAATTACTCACAAAAATCATATTTAAGCTTCCTCCTGATTTTCTCAATTTTTGCCGCCTTCGTTTTTGTTTTTAAAGAAAACATGATACTTAGCTTTAATTTCCTACATTAGAAACGTAAGTTATGAACTATCAAGGTGGTTCCAATACCCTAGTAGTTCTATCCTAGACAACTCACAGCTCTTTAGTGGTTGTTTCAGGCCAGCCACCGCACCCCTCATTATCAGTATCATCTTCACTTCTTCCATCTTTGCCTCATCACTACTACCCTCATTTTTCTTTATAATCTAATCAAATGAGCAACTTTCAAGAAATAATGCCTTCCTTACCCTTCTTTTCCCTCTCCATAACTTTCTAGAAATAACCCCAAGACTGAAAATTAGAATACCATTATACCTTAAGTCAAAAATTAGCGGCCCTTCTGTTATAGCCAATCTTTCTGCTCTGCCTCAACCCGCTTACATTCACCTGCACTTTCTAGAGAGTCTTGGTTGTGATCTTTCTTTCATGTAAGCAACAGTGACTCCCATAATTATATTGCATTTCATTTCAAAGATACCTCTCGAAGTCCTTAAGCCAACTCCCCAAATGTAGAATACTATACCAGAATAATAGAGCCAGTATTCTTAGTTCCCTCTTCCTCATCATCAGCTGACTCAACCCAATACTTGGCTTACATTTATTGTAATACCCTGAATTTTGAGATTTGAGGCTAGAGAATAAACCTAAAATAAGTGGACTACTAAGCCCCGATTTAGCAGGATCCCAAGTTTCAATTAAGGGTAAATGAATCCAAAAGTGGACAAGATTAGTGATGAATAAACCCTTTTAGAGGTTATGATGTGATTTGAGATTTGAATGCGATGTGAGCAGCGCCTAAACTCTATATTTAAGCTCAATTATGGATTAACCTCTAAATTGACTTCAAATATAGGGAGGGAGCTGATAAATCCAAAATTTAATATATTTTATCCCACCTTATTCATTTATTTTAGGGATTATTTTAGGCTAAATTGGATTTATTAGATAATATTTGGATAATTAGCCAATTTTGGGAAATAATATAAATTTGAATTGATTATGATATTATTGAGCTTAAATTATTAATATTTTTATTGATATCTTGTGATTGGAAAATATTTCCAATTGTATGATAAATCACGATTTTATTTGATTCTTACAGAGTAAGGAAAAGCATATTAGAAGATCCTACAATACAGGAATTTTCTTGAAAGCTAAAAGAATATCCAATGGTTGAATTTTATTGGGCTACGTGAATTTTAATGGGCTCAAGATTGGACCCCAAAACTCTCTCTTCCCTTCATTAATTACCTTAGCCGTCACAGCATAGAGGAGATCACGCAGAGGCCAGGATGTACAGACGCGGGAGGATGCTAAGACATACATGGACAAACACACCATCATAGCAATTGCATCCATCCTAGTTATTTCTATGAGCCGCAGGAACTCATAACAAAAGAGATTGTGCCATTCATCATATTCAATCACCACGTGCCCACCTATCATTCATCTTCCCCCTTTCTTCCCCTTCACCATCATAACTGAACTAACCTTTGTTGACTTTCTTAGATATTAGTTTATTTCTTTTCCATAGGATTTTAATTTCCCTCTCATAAGAAAAACCCCAAAAATTGCATGTTCGTTATTTAGGTTAGTTTCATTCTCATATAGGTTTTAAAGTCTTTTACATTTTGCATTTAGGTAGTGGAGTCTTTCATTTTAGTTTAGGTTCATTCCATTGCATTTTTTATCACCTAAATTCAATTCTAAAGAAAACCCACATATTGCTCCTTGGGAGAATGACCTAGGTTGCCACTATAATGCATTAGTAGGTTGTCCTAGTTATTAATTGATTGCTTTGGCGACAGAAGCATGCATTAGGAGCCTATTGTGGTTAAATGGAATGATAAAATATGTTTGGTGGTGATTCAAGAGGAATTACCATAATCAGGGGCAAAACGGTAAAGTTACCGACCAATTGGTCAGTTACCGAAGAAGAACCTCATTGGTAAATTAAAGATCAATGGTTAGGGTTGATTTGTGCAAAAAAACAAGGGTGGAATCATGTGTGTGTGAGCTTATGTGAGGTCATAGGAGATGTGATAAGAGAGTAACACTTGGCAACATGTGGACCCTTGATCTTGGGTCAAGATTTCAAACTCTCCCTTTTTCCTCTCTTTTTCTAGAGGGCCAAGAGCTTTTAGGCACTCAAAAATCTGATTCTCTTCTTCATCTTCACCTCTCTCTCTTCTCATCTCCATTTTCGTCCATGAGGAAGAGGAAAGAGAAATTGAAAGGTGAGTTCTTGACTTGGTAAATGGCCTCTAATGCTTAAATCCTTTTCATTAATCTTGATCATGTTGATGAGAGCTTTATCCCTATGGTTTTAGATTCTTGAAAGGAGGTGTTTGATTGCTTGAGAAAAAGTTGAAAGATGAAGAATCAAGGGATTTGTTTGGAAAAGAGGAAGAGGTGAGTATTTGCTATACTTTGACCTAAGTTTTGTGGTTATTGGTTGAGTATTGTGAATTTTGAATTTTGCCCTAATTTTGGTATATCTTTGAATTGGATGATTTGGTTGGTATTTTGTGTGGCAATTGGTGTCATGTTGTGTTATGTGGCCATAGGAATTGGGTTTGAATTTGAAATGGAAGAATTGCAATGTAGAGGTTTGAATTGTGAATTGCGTTGACATGTTGTGATTATCGTGAAAACATGTTAATGTAATGTGAATTTGGTTGATTTGTTGTTTCCAATAGATTCCTTGTGAAAATTTATGTGGGAATGATATTTGATGTGAAATTGGAACCATTGGAAGCATTGGTGCAAAATCTGAAAATCTGTCCAGTGTGAATTCTGTTCTGGGCAGTCTATTTGTATTGATGTTTTGAATGAGAAAATGGTCTCTAAAAACTCTTACACTTTCCAGTCTTAAATTTCACATTCCAAGCTTGAACATGGACAAATAATTTGTGTCATTTCGTTTTGTGAGTTGGGAGTTATGATTGCCCAAATGTTGATGTCGGAATTGGACTTAATTCTAGAGCAGTGTGGGATTTTGTGTAACTCTGGAATTTTTTGGTGATTGCTGGTAATGATCCATATTTTTATAGTAAATAGGACTTAAATAGCTTTTAATGGGCTTTAGGATCACCACATTTCGATTTTTCTAGAATTAGTTATGACTTTTCAAAGATTGGGCATAAATTCTGCCAGAAAATCCGAAAATGGGAAAATAGGGAATTATGACATCAGCTCATTAAAAGCTGACATTAGCATGGACTATTAAACATATTGCCTCATCTTCTTCAGCCATTTCACACCATTTTCAGCTGAAAATAGAGAGAGAAAGGGGAGAAAACTCGCAAGGTAGGTTGATTTCTTCGGTGAATTCATACCTAACACGTATAACTCTACACCTAAGCTTCTCTTTTATGTATTTTAAGGTTTTTGAAGCCCAAATTTGGTGTGGAAGAGCTTAGGGTTTTCATCCAAATTAGAAAAAAGCCAAAAGAAGCTTGAGAGTACTTCCAAACTTTTGTATATTCCTTATTCCGGCTACTGTGGGCAATTTAATTGGTGAAATTTCACCAGATTGCCATTGGTTTTAAATTTTGGAAACGTGTGTACCTAACGTTTATGCTGCCAAAATTGGGTCCAAATGGTAGTTATAACCTAATGTAATAGTTAATAAAGTTGTTAGGAGTAGAAAGGAACGTGTTTACGGAGCAGAAATCAGAAAACCTCGATTTTCCCTAGAGAATCCATAAGTTTAAGCTAGCTCTAGTTAGGGGTCTTAGAGTTGGATTTTCATTGATTTGATGGTTTCATTAAGTTCAGGAGGGAAAATTAGATGGGGTTACAGTTGGTCACTTTTTCAAAAAAGGCCGAAAAAGCATAATTACGAAAAACACCCCTAAAGCCCTTAAAGTAGGGCTATCAAGGGTAATTTTGTAATTTCACATTGAATTTGATAATTTTGAGTCCGGAAATGGATTGCTTGGGTGAAAATATGTCAAAATAGCCCATGTCAAAATTTCAGGAAAAGTACAGTCGGACAGGTACGACGAGGCCAGGCTGGGTCCCCGAGGGCATTTTAGTAAATTTCATAATAGGCTCATATAACCCCCATAAACACTATGGAAGTTTCTAAATTGTATATTTGGAATTATAGGATAGAGTTGTGAGCCTAGTCGTTGGCACGATTTACGAGGCATATATTTTGAGGCATAAAGGGTTAAGGTAGGGAACTTACCTCTTCTGCATGTATTTGATATTTGTGTTGGTGTATTGATGCATGCTATTGCTTTGCTTGATTATGTGAAACATATATGAATAATTGAAACTCTGTTTCAATTTATGCTATGGCCATCAGTATGTTGTTTGAAATATTGAGCTTGAAGATTTGTCACTGTGTGAACATGAGCTATGTGAGGCAAGCATGTCATGTATAAAATATTTATCTTGCATGCATATTGGTACTTAACTCTTACTGAGATTCTCTTGAATCTCACCCTCCCCTACCAACAATTTAGATAGGGCAAGTGGCTCGTGGAGGGAGCAACCATCAAGGGTAGCTATAACTCCTTCGGGATGTAGATTTGGTAGTTGTTATCAATTATGGGTTGGGATAACTATATATATTATGCATGTATATTTGGTTGTAAATTTGGAAGAATATTGTGTAATCCCTTAAATGGTTATTTATATACCCTTTAATGAAGATATGAAGCCCGAAGTTGCCGGGAATTATGTTGTGCACTCTGATATTTATATGAATGTGATTGATCTTCGCGAAGTCATTGTATTCAAAATGTGAATATGAGACCAGGTGTATTAGATTTTGAAAGGTATTTGTGAAAATCTTATCGTAAAGATGGGATACTAAATGAGTTTTGTTTATCTATTAGTCTCTAATTCATTTTAATCATGTATTTCGGATATAAATACGGAGGGGGTTACATTTTTAAAAAATGGATCCATCCATTTTTTCAATTAGCTCATCTAGCCTACTCCCTTTTACACCACTTCGTGCAATTGGCTTTCCATTTGTTGGCCCATATCAAGTCCCTCCCTTCCACACCAAGTAAAATAGTTTAAAAAATTACCTTTTTGTTTCTATTGCCTCATGTGACTCACTTCCCTCCTGCTATTTGCCGCTTGATGTCAAAGATGTTTCTACTTCCTACCAACCTACCTTAAGAATTTTTGTCTCTTTCCTTTAAGCCATGTGCCTAACCCACTTCTCCATCCAAGCATTTAATGTTCTTCCCTTTCCCAGCATCCCTTCTTATTTCGATGATTAGAAAGCCAATGTCATCCAAGAAAGGCCATTGTAGTAACACTTTCTTTCCTATACTATATGATTATTAATATGCATTGTTTGCCATGCTTTTTGATGTGAAATGCATGTTGTGATAATTCCTCACTATGGTGTGACCCAGTAGAGGTAGTGATATATATTGGGATCAAAGCATGTTGTTAGAATCGGTTGACACCCAAAAGGGGGGTGAATTGGGTGTAAGATAAAAACTTAAGAACTTTGAAAATTTGTTCGCATCTTAGTAAAAGCAATAAGTATGAAGGTAATGAATCATAAATCAACAGTTAGATTAAATAATATATACTGGAAATATAAGAGCTTAGGGAAGAGAATATCCAAACTGTGATTTATCTTGGTTCGGTCCAATCTTTGATGGCCTACGTCCAGTCCTTAGGCTCCTCCTGAGATTTTCAAATCCACTATCTTCTTGTTTAATCCAGGCACAAGAAAATCCTTTATAATCCCACAAGTTTAGATAGGTACTTGTGAAACCTTTTACAAATCTCTTACTAAAATACTCCCCCTTACGGCAAGTCTTACGAGCAGAGCAATCCCGAAGATCTTCCTCTCCAGCTTACTCATGCAAGTCTTATGAGCAGCAACGTTCTCTCCTACTTACACCCTTGTAAGTCTTATGAGCAGCAATGTTCTCTACTGCTTGCACCTTGTAAGTCTTATGAGCAGAATGTCTTACTAGCCATTCTCTCTACAGCTTCCCCCGTAAGGAAATCAACCCTCTTAAGGTCCCTCTACCTTGAGATCAATTCATAAATACAGATAAAGATGTTTACAGACTCACTCACAGAGTGGATAAAATGATCACTGAAGTACAATATAACTAACTCTCTCTCAAATATATATGATATATAAAATAGATAAGAACAGAGAGTGGTTGGGTTGGAGTGGATGACTCATGATAAAAACATGTTGGCATTGTTAAGCTCTCATCATTATCTTCTCTTCTCTGATTGCTACCATATTTATAAATGACTTGTAGAAGATAACCGTTATAAGCATTTGTCCATTGGAGTCTCATTGTAAGATTTGACCATTGAGTGCATTTGACAAACTAGCCACTGCCGTTGCAAAGTAGAGCATCCCGTAAAGGAGCAGGATACAAGCGTTTGGATATCCGACAGTTTTTCATTATGATATGTACATCACATTGTGGAGCGGTATGAAGATGTTTGAACATTCAACAATTTTTCGTGGTGTATCAGTTGCTTGTCGTTGTAGGTAGCCACCATTCGGTGTGTAATGATGAAGTTCACCGTAATTGACTTTCTTATTTGAAACTTCAATCCGAACATTTAATATCCTGTTTCACACTTGGAATATATGTTAGTTAACATTTAGAAACAATAACAAGTGAGAACACAATGATTCAATAACATGTAACTATATTCGGATTGTTTGTTGAGTGATGATATTTGCCATACGTGACCTCCATTCTTCAAGATGCAATCCAAATGTTTAATCTCCTGTTTCTCGCTTGAAATATAAGTTAGTTAACATTTAGGGATAATTACAAGTGAAAACATAATGAATGTATAACATTTAACCAAGTTTGGATTGATGGCTATGAGAGTCTGAACTTTCTGCGTTTTGGTTCTGTCACGACTTTACTCGAGTTCAGTATAGCTCACTCGAGTGCATTTCATGTTTTCGCGTTCTTGCTTCCTCTCAGGCAAACACTTGCTGCTCTTCACTCGCAGGACTCGAGTGCAATTCTGGACATCACTCGAGTGCAACATCTCTCACTCGAGTGCACTTCTTGTTTTCACGTACATGCTTCTGCTCAGGTTAACACTTTCATGTCAGCACTTGCATGACTCGAGTGCAATTCTGATCCTCACTCAAGTTATTCAACGCTCAAGTGTTGCTAAATTTCTCCACACTTCAGCCGCTTCTGAACAACACTAGCAAGACATTTTTCAAAAGTGCGTTTTTGCACTCGTGAGTGATGTAGGGCCATGTAAGACTCAATTTATTTATTTGATTCTAAATACAGAAAATGATGCATTAGAAGAAATCTCTTGCCATACGCATTCGAATGCAAAAAGAATCAGCTCCAAACTCCTTGTATTCTGTAAGTTATGATCGAAAAAGTATCTATCTCACTAGACTGCACAAACTTCAAATTCTAGAAGGCATAGCTCCTAGAATATAAGTTCAAATTAGGAAAATTACCTATCCATGGAAATCTCTTTGAGTCTAGTTTCATATGGCACTGGTTTCGTCTCAATCTGATGTGTTATTTGTGAGTTATGTCTAAAATACCGAACCTATCTTGAAAAGTGATGGTGATTTAGTGTCATCTTCCACAGATCATATCTCCTTCATCTAAGCTTCTTTCAATGCGATCTTGGTGTATATGTTTCATGTTGGGAGCCTTCTTTCATATGCCACCGGTTTCAGGTCAATCCGACATGTGGTTTAAGTGATATGGCCAAAATACCAGACCTCTATATGGTGGAATGAAAAATAGAGCTGAACAGAGTAGCCCTGACACTCGAGTGTGTTCATCCTACACTCGAGTGCAACACCTCTCGCACTCGAGTGTTGAGCTCACACTCGAGTAAAACTCTTCTAGAAGTGCCATAACTCATATATAAGTCATCTTAGCTTTGTATTTCCAACCTTCATTTGATCATAGAAGCCTCCGGTATCATCATCGCAACCTCCAGTATCACTTCTAACAACTTGAACCTTGATATTCTCACTAGATCTTGTAATTTCTTCTTTCTTCAAAATCTTTCTTCTTGATTTCCTTCTTGATGATCATTCTCTATAACCCAACAAGACAACTTCTTTATTTTCTTGATTATCTTCAATCTTTGCTTGACTAATCTATAAGGTATGCAATATTAAACACAGTAATTAGTTAAAGTATTATATAAACTTTTTGCTCTTATCATTTGACATCATCAAAACTAATCATATCTAACACATGTTAAGCAACCTCAAGATCATGGTTCCTACTAATAAGAGTAAGGACAGTGTTGTGGTTTTACCCTGGCATGACCACATGTTAAGTAGAAGTCCTAGATGCTATAGTCAAGAGGCTGGGCATAAAAATACTTCTTAATTACCTTCTATGACGTATTAGAAAGGGCTACCTGCGGCGATTCAAAAAAAACACCTGTAGAGTGGAGCCACCGATACTATGGTGATTAATTCTAATGCAGTATATTGTGCATGGCATATGTATTATCACATTTTCTATAAATGATCGTGTGTTACTATGGAGGTCAAATGAGATCTAAAACCAGGCCAGGAATTAGTACAGAGGAACATAGATTTTGGGTGCAGTCAGGTGTTATGGGAGGTTCCTGCAAAACTCCTATCAAATCATCCTGACATTATTAAAGCTCATATAAAAATAAAAATAATACACATTAGAATGGGCACCGGAAGCATAGAAAATCTATGTGCAATTATCACTACTACAGAATATATATTTTACGTCCCTAAAGGACATCCCTTTTTAAAAAAGGGAGGTAAAAAATAAAGAAGGTGGCATTTTTGTAATTATGAGTGAGAACTAAATAGCTTTAGACGTCCCCAATTTAAATAGGGACGTCTAAAGTGTGACTTTACAGACTTTAGACGTCCCTATTTGAATTAGGGACATCTAAAGTAAAAAAAAAATTACTTTAGACGTCCCCAATTTCAATTGGGGACGTCTAAAGCTTTAAAACAAATTTTTGTTTTAAATGAGGGACGCCAAAGGGTGTCCCTCATTTAAAAACAAAATTTAAAGCTTTAGACGTCCCCAATATATATGGGGACATCTAAAGTGTGACTTTAGACGTCCCCAATTTGAATTGGGGACGTCTAAAGTAAAAAAAAATTAAAAAAAATAATTGAAAAACTTTATACGTCCCTAAATTAAATCGAGGATGTAAAAAACAATTCAAATTTTTTCTGACAGTCTTTATTTGTCAGTTTTATATTACTTTTACACTCATCTTTCCCTTCCTATCGCCGTAAACATAATAAGAGACACTACCACCATGCCTTGAGCTCTTGCTTCTTCTTCTTTACATGCTCCTTTTACTCTTGCTTCTTCCTTTCTCTCTCTTTTTTTCACCTCCAGATCTGTAATGCTTTCTTACCTTTTTTTTATTATTTTATCCTCTTTCTCTTTTTTCTTTGGGTTTTCCTTTTATTTTATCTTCTAACTTGTGTTGTTATGGTTTATAGATCAGGATTCTGAAACATGCTTCATGGCTACATTCCCGCTGAGAAAATGAGGCTCATCTCTCCCTGTCACTCTTCTCTATTCATTATTATGAGAAAATGAATTTCAATAATAGAAGGAAATAAATTTTTTGCAACTAATTCCTCTTATTGTTTTCATTTTTCTCCCTATGAGATTTCAGCTTTGGAGTTATTATTGTGTAGATTTGGATTGTAGATACTAGATCTGTAGTTTTATTGACGATGATCTATAATTTCTGGGTACTGTTTAGTCCAGATCTGTAATATAAACGATTTTTTTTTTAATAAAAAGCACTTTAGATGTCCCCATGTTAAATTGGTGATGTCTAAAGTCCCATTTTAGATGTCTCCATTTTAAATTAGGGACGTCTAAAGTGGGACTTTAAACATCCCTAATTTAAAATGGGGACGTTTAAAGTGGTACAGTGACACTTTAGACGTCCCCATTTTAAAATGGGGACGTCTAAAGTGTCAGTGTAGCACTTTAGACGTCCCTTTTTAAAATGGAGACGTCTAAAGTCCAGACTTTAGACGTCCTTTTATCTATGGACATTATTGTCATTTTTTACTACGTCTCTCACATAGACGTCCCCTTATTTTCAGACGTTAAAAGGCCAAAAAAAGGGACGTTAAAAATGTTTTTTGTAGTAGTGTATTGAGACTTATAGGAGAGGTTGACAGTCACACCAGGGTTGATCATCCCAAATCATAATATGACCTTGATGGTCAACATTGTTACAATATGTGTGATGTATAGTGAACAATAGTATTGCGCCTATCAGAGCACGTTAAGAATCCCCATGATCATTATGCAACCCTAACATGGCCAGGAGACAATCTTGGTTGCACCTACAGAAATCACAAGTAGCCCTGAGGCTGAGAGGTAGTGCATAAAATATGCTACTCAGCAGTGTGCTATACAATATTATGACCAGTGTGGTCAACAGTTTTACACCCTGTGTGGTGTACAATGATATGACCGGTGATGTCAACAAATACACAACCTATACTGTTTGTAATGACATGTAAACAGATATTAGGATAAGTCCTAATATAGTAGGCCATAATGGTGGTGAATACTCTCCACATTGTAGCCTCTCATAATCAAATACCCACTCATGTTGGCAATAAGCCCAACGTACATGTTTGTACAAAGCAGAAATAACTAATGGACTATATGTCCTAAGGTTGTTAGTCTTGATATGTATTCAGCAAAGATGATGAATTGTATGTGCTTAAGCCCTAAGACCTGATGAACATATAAGTCCTTAGGCCAGCATAATGTTATGTTTTAAGAATGGTAATAAGCAAAGGATCAAGGTAGTAAGTACCAAGAAGCCAATGGCATAGTAGTGATTCCCTAGGAAGTAAGACTAGTGTGACCAAGTGCTTTGGTGTGGCCTAGACGAGTAAGGTCCAATGCTTGCTATGGTTATTGCCTAGGCAGGTGAGGTCCAGTGCCTATTATGATTACTGGATAAGTTAGGTCCAATATTTGATGTGATTGTGTAATCCAGACAGAGTCCAAAAGAAGCTGATAGGCCTAAGGAACCAAGTTCTGTGTGAATGAACAGTGGGTCCTGTGTTTGAATGCATGCAACATATTGTGTACTAAATAAATGATGAATGTTGAATACTATCTGAGATCTTTGATGAGAGTATGATCTTGCACGCTTATTGAGCTTGCACATGTGAGGGATAGACTGAGTGTCTAGAATGATTTTCTGAGGTATAGATGTTCAAATTTTGAAAACAAAATTTATTGAATGAGGGGAGAATTGTAATATCCTAAATTTTGGGACTAAAGGCTAGAGAATAGGACTAAATAAGGTGAACTACTAAGCCCAGTTCGGGAAGAGTCCCAAGAATGATGGGTGATAGAAAGACTCTCAAGGAATTTGTGATTTCGCCCTACCGAGAAAAGCGCTTGATGTTTGTTGTAGTATGATTAAAGTGTAGTGCAAATGTTCATAAGACAGGTATACAGTACCATTGGGTTGCTTGAAATATGCCACCCAACTATGTCACGAGGTATGAGACAAGTTAATCAAGTAAATATGTCGTTATGTGAGTTCACATGGCATTTTCAAGGTGGACGTGAATACCCTACGTTTTTAGATTGTACACCGGTGTGTGGTGCCATATGGGTCCCACACACACATACTCTAACCTGGCATCATTTGGCGGGCCTCGGTATACATGAAGTAATTCCGAGCAAGTCCAGAGTAAAACCTGAGTAGACACCGATAAAGTAACTTTATTAAAATAGCTTTAATAAAGTAAGCAATCATGACACCACTTTATGGTTGGCACTAGAGGAAAGTGACATGCATCCATAATAATTACACTCACTATTTCTAGTTTTGGGTTGCCACCATGAGAAGGTGAAACTTGCCCCTCATCATGAGAGTTATAAAGTGACTTTTGTGTTGGCACTCTTTGGAGGTAACACCTAGCACAATAGTCAGGCAAATCCACCAGTCTCCAGTCTAGTCACCAGACTAACTTTCCCAAACAAAGGATCCAGGAGCCAGGGGAAAATCATCAGACCCTTGATGGAGCTTAATATTTATATATTTTTATTAATTAATCTTAGGCTTTTGTAGGACTTAATTGAACATTTTAGGCATAATCAAGTGTTAAAGTGAGATTTTAGTGAAATAATAATTTGGGAACTAAAGTGGTTAAATTGTTATATTTTTAATTAATATTTGTTATTCACATTATTCTTTAATTGTGAGCAAAAGATATTACCTTTGTGAACCTAATTTTATAGGTGATGACATGGCTCAACTTACTTATTTAACCTAAAGATAATTGATTAAGAAAAGGTGGGGACCATTTGTCTATTAAGTTGCCGCTGAATTGAAAAGAGAAGAGATGTGCTGGACCATGAGGGAAGAAATGAAGAAAGGAGGGTATGAAATACAAAAGGGAGAGTTATTGACCGAAGGGAATTGTTTTGGAGGGGCTGCTGGACCAAAATACCAAAATGGGAAGAGAGGAAGTGAAGAAAATGAAAGCAGCCGAAATAGTTGAATGAATGCTTGACTAAATTGAGAGAGGTGGACCGAGAGGGATAACAGCGTAGACCATGCAAATTGAATACAAGAAAGTAGCAGCACATAATAGATGAGAAAAGAGAGGAATTGACCAAGAGAGCTAACCGAAATTGGAATAAAAAAGACAAGAAAATGCTGTTGGATGAATTGGTGAAGGGGACCACATGGAGGAATAAAAGAAGATGCAAGTATTGGGCTAGACCAAGGAAAGACAATAGGAATAATGGAATAAGGAAGGAGAGCCCATGTGAAAGGAAAAAGGGTTTTTGCAGAAGAGAAAAGAAACACAAGGGAATAAAGGAGTGGGTGGCAGCTGGAATAAAGGGGGAGCACCAAATGAAATAAAGAAGGAGAAAGGCGGCTGTGAGGGAGTAGGAATCAAATGGAATAAACAAAGTCAGTTATGGCGACTGCAAAATGGTGAGAGGAAGAGAGCACGACTTGAGAAAAGGAGGAGAATTTCGGCTGTGAAGATGAAGAGCTGACCGAATAGATAAAGGAAGAAAAGCAGCTATTGACCGAAGGGGAAATGGAAGAAAAGGAGAGGACATGAAGTAGCTGAACTATTTATCTCCATGGCTAAATCCTTATTCCTTCTTCAAGCTTCATCTTCCTCCTTTTTCATGAGTAGCTAAAGTGTTGGTGATTTCCTTGAGTTGGGAATGCTTTGAGCTTCTAAACTTCAATGGAATTCCTTAAGCTCTCTTTCTATTTCATAATTATATAGCTTGGTTAAGTATGTAATTGTGATCTAGATTGTTCTATGCCAAGTGAATAAACTTGGTGGATGAGCTAGGAGTTGATTAATTAAGCTTTGTATGATTCACATTAGGAGTAGGTTGAATTGTTTATTCCAACTTGGTTAAGTGGATTTAAATAATTAAACTGAATATTTTGAATTGTTTTAATGGTAATTACAATTTAGAATTGGAAGTTAGTTATTCAACTCCTTGAGTCAATATTAATTGGTCATACTCATTTAATTGCTTCGATTGAATGAATTAAATGATTATTGCAAGTATAGAGCTAGTGGTAGCTTAGTTCCATCCTCTTGACTCATTATGGAATTCATATTATTAGCAAGCAAGGAAGACTAAAACCTCAACTCAAGGGAATCTCATTTCATCATTATATTAGTTAATTGAATTTATCTTGTTATTAGTGTTGATTTCAATTATGTTTGTTTCTGTCTTATAAACCCAGAAGTACAAAAATATTGCTTTAGCTTAGATTACTTCATTAGTTTAAAAGTCAAATTCTCAAAATGATTTCTCACAACTTTAAGGTTTCTTATCACTTTACTACTTAGCAACTTGGAAATTAATCTCCTCACAAGAACGATCTAGGTTGAGCTACTATGCTACATTTTCAAACCTAGTTTTATTTTGTGAACTCACACGACATGGGTTCATCAAATTGGCGCCGTTGCCAGGGAAGATGATTGCCAAGGTTTTAAGTAGTTAAGTGTTCTTTTTTGTTGTCATAGTGTGTCTTAGTTTGGCAGGAAGTGTGAAGCACTCATTTGAATTTTGGCGAAAGTCTGATTTTTGATTAGCGCTGTCTTGCTGGAACTGCAATATTCTTGCCCAGAAAATTCTGAAATTTGACATGTCAAAGTTTTTCATCATTCTAAGCAAGACTAATAGCTAAAGCTACTAGGTCTGCTGGATTTTAGCCAAATTCGAAGGTTTGCTATACTTTTCTGAATTTTCTTTCTCTTTTGGTATTTTTCTATTTTTTTTGGGTTTTCTTTGATTTTTCTTGGTTGCTACTGTGTTTTTTACTTTGTCTTAGTTAGTTGTTAGTTGTTGAAGTGCTTGGTAGTGGTTTAGGTTAATTTTCATTTTCATAGTTGTTTTGCATTTCATTTGCAATTAAAAAAACAAAAAGAGATTTGCATTTTATTGCTTTGCTATAATGTTCTTAATGGTCATTATGTGGTTCATTATTGTTTTGTGGTGAGCAACTTTGCATTCTTCATCCTTGGAAATTTGTTGGTTGAAACTTGAGATTCCAGGTAGCTATCACATTTTGTAAGTTCTGCTTCCAGTGACTCTACTTATATATATTTGCGGTTTGAGGTACTACTTCATTGATATACCAACTTGTTCTCCTAAAAGGTGAATTCTTACCCTGCAACTCCTATTTGCCTCTTGTCACATTGGTGTTGCACTTGTCTTGTTATTGCTGAAATTGGTTTTACTCTTTAGACACGTGAATTTTGTTGGTTTTGGTTAACTCTTTTGGTTGTCAAAGATTAGCTAACTTGGTTTTCTGTAAGTTGCTAATTTTTATTGTATACAACCCTTATTCAATTGACCATTTTACCAATAACTTTGTTGTAATTTGTGTGTCTATGTGAGTCTTTTTATTGTGCATGACTAGAATGGAAGATCCTCTTTCACAAAGCTTTAAAGTCATATAACATCAATTAGAGCTTGTTCAAGCCCAGTTGGAGAGTCTAGAGAGAGGTTCCAGTGGTCAAGAATATGATTCATCCTTCCACAACCTATATCATGACCCTTGTCTCCAACAATCGTTTTCACCACACCAAACTTTCCATAGTCCTTCATTCCCACCACAACCCCTATATAGACCACAACATGACTTTTGTTCCCCACCCTACAACCTAAATTCTGACCCCATCCCTTCACCACAAGGACCACCCTATGAACCACCTCCTTTATAGCATCTACCCTCTTACTCCCCATACCAACCCTCATTTCAATCTTCATTTGAATCATTTCACCTACCACTTTATGAACTTTCCCCACTATCCTACCTTGAACCTCCACCTCCATTTCATGACCCACAACCTAGTGGATTAGATACCATTTTCTCACCTCACAACATAGGGTGGCCAAAAAAATCTAGATTGTAAGACTTTGGTAGCAGTCTTGTTACCACCAAAGTGGCCTCCATACTCAGAGGAATGGCAACACTTCAAGACATCTTGTTGCTTACTTTCTGGAACACATCTTCTAATCAATTGATTAGCACAATAGTGAAATAAAAATGGTTCTTCCTAATGTTAGAAATTGACATCATGTAAGAACTTCTTCCATGGGTGATGGCTTAAGTCCTCAGAAATGATTCCACTTACAAGGTAATTTACTATGTCGGCTGTAACACCCCAATTTTCAATTAAGGGCTAATGATAATTATTGAGGATAATTATCGAATTAAAATGGAATAATTATATGTTTTGGTGGCTATATTAATTAATATGCCATAATTAGTGGAAATTGAAAGAATGAAATTATTGGGCAAATGGTTAGTGATTAATAGAGAAATTAATTACTAGCTAAGAGAAAATGAGATGTGTGATTAAAATGATTAATAGAGTGATTAAGTGGCTAATTGGTGACTTATTTTGGGGGAGCCAATAGCATTGTGACATGTGGCAAAAGTGTGGATGTTGAGAGAAAAGATGAGAAAGTCAAATAGGATAAAATATTTTATTTTCTCTCTCTCCTCTCTTCCCTCATTTTCGTGTAGCAGCATGGAAGGAGTATCATTATTATTTTCCTTCTCTTTCACTCCATCTCATCTCTCTCTTCTCTCTCATTTTCGGCAGCCTTGGGGCTTGGGAAGGAAGAAGAAAAGTTGTGATTAAGGTAAGTAAATGGCTTCCTTTGCTCAAATATTCTGCATTAATGTTGATCCTTGGAGTGAGAGCTTCAATTTGATGGTTGTAGCTTCTCTATTGGTGGTGATGTGAAGAATCACAAAAATCTGAAGTGTAGAGAATCAAGAAGTGTTCTTGAGAAAGTTGTTAAGGTAAGTGAACCCAATCTTTCTATCTATGTTTCATGCCATTATATTAAGTTTGGAAATTCTGGGATTTTTGCCCTAATTTCGAAAATATGGGTAATTGGGTAGTTTGGCATGATATAGTTGTGGAAATGGTATCTTAGAGTGAGTTTGGGATAGATAGATTGATTGGGGATTTAAATGATTGAAGTTAGTGATTTTGGAAAAAAGATGATTGTGATGCCCTAGACCAAAGCATGCAAATGTAGTGGAATTTAGGTTGTATTGATGGTTTTATTGGATTCATTAAGTGAATTGGCATGGGGATAGCTTTGGTAGAGGTTTTGGGTCCATTTAGATTATTAGGGCAAGTGGTAGGAAATGTGGTATGTTTTGCTGCATTTTCTGGTATCTGGTAGATTCACTCAAGCAGTCTGGGGTCTACTCGAGTGCAGGATGAATATCACCCGAGTAGCGATGAACTCTGCTCGAGTGCGGTAGTGCGAACTTCGTATTTTGCTCTTGTGTTCTTGTTGCACTTCCGTGGTCATGGCGAGTGTTGCCTCACTCGCAAGTGAGAGATGAACATCACTCGAGTGAGCCTCCTTGTGCTCGAGTGATGGGTGTATTTTACACCAAAGAACTTGCCTCTCGGGTTGTCAGTCGCGGGTGAAATGCAAGAGTGTGCCTTCTCACTCGCGGGTATGTGGTATCCACACGAGTGCATATGGCTGTTCTCGAGTGATCCTGATCCTTGAGAACTTGTGTGTTCTCAGGTCCTCACTTCCTGGATTCACTCTCTGATGCTCGAGTGAGACATTTGGTCCTTGCTCGAGTGAGATCCAGCGTGCTCGAGTGAGCCTCTTTCTAAAAACTTCGTTGTGCTTTCAGGTGTTCACTCGTGGCCTCTCACTCTCTTGTACCCGAGTGCCGACCGTACCATTGCTCGAGTGAGGCCATCTTCACTCGAGCATCTATGCCTCATCACTCGAGTGAGGCCATCCTTGCTCGAGTGAAGCAGTGAAAAATATCATGTTTGAGCGTTCAAAAGGGGATCTTTGGGGATAGTCTTCCAACCCTTTAGAGCTATCGATAGAGGTGTTTGAGGGTACTTAAAGAGCAATAATGATAACCAATTAAGTGTTAAGAAGTCATTGAGAATTGGAATAGAGGATTGATACTTCGTCACTCGTTATGAATCATAGGATGCGACGTTTGCCCTCTTGGGAGCGAGCAGTGCTAGAGTGTGCACGGAAGGAACGAACAGGTAGTGATTTCTCACTCATATTATGTATGATATATGGTATGTATGATCTATCAATGTTTGTGAAATGTGACTTTGTGCTTAGTGATTTGTGAACTATATGTGCCATGGTCCATTACAGTGTGAGCCGTTTAGGGAGTAGTAGTAGTCATCTCTAGCTCAGCCGTTGAACTGCCGTTGTAATCGATATAGATCGATTGTGAACTGAAAACCGGCCAGTACGGCTGTGCATTGTGAATTGTTATATGAATCCCAGTTGTGGTGAGGTATATATGTGTTTGTGAACTGTGATATGTGCGATACAGCGTGAGCACTTAGCGTGAGCAAACGTAAGGGTGACATGAGTCATGTCTGCCTTTGCCGCTGTAACTGCCGTTGTAGTTGCAATGTCTATGTTTTGTGATTGCTTTGATGCCTTACTGTTATGCACATTTTGAGTGATTTGACACTACGGGGATTCTTTAGAATCTCACTCTCCCAAAAACAATGTTTTAGACAGGGCTGAAGGATCGAAGGGAAAGCGGGTGACGAAGAGCGGTTAGAGCTCTATTGTAGAGTTCCTTTTGGTTATTTGGATATTGGTTATCATTGGTATTTTGGATAATTGTATATGGATATTGAATAGATCGTGTGTAATCCCCAAGTGAAGGATGTGAATTATGGGCTTTGTGCCTTTGTATGAACCCTTAATTGATTAATGGAACCCGAGTGAGTCGGGAATTTACTTTGCACTCTGATATTTGTGAATGGAATCCACCTGTACAGGCCATATTTGTTTTGTATTATGAATATGAGACCATTGTGAATAAGCTTTGAAAAAGTTTTTGCAAATCCGATTTTGGGCAAAAAGATTTCTTTAATAAGTCCCAATTTGAAATATGGTCTCTAATTCCGACTTAATTGTGTGTTTAAGAACTTAATCTCAGCTTAAGGTGGGAAGGGGGTTACATTGGCAAACCAAGGAGTTTCAAAATAACACAATAAAAATAGTTGCTCATCTGAAAATGTTTCCTGAATAGGTAGATCTCCATCATGTTGAGGTTCAGTACTCAACCTAGATAAGTGATTGGCAACTTGATTTTTCGAGCCCTTTCTATCAACAAACTCAAGATCAAATTCTTGTAAGAGCAATCCTATCGAATCAACCTTGCTTTAGAGTCCTTCTTACTAAAAAGGTGTAATACCCCGAATTTTGAGACTTGAGATTAGAGAATAAGCCTGAGATTAGTGGACTACTAAGCCCTGGTTTAGCAAGATCCCAAATTGTGATTAAGGGTTAATGACTCCAAAAGAGAATGTCATTAGTGATATATGGACCCTTTTGGAGATTATGGTGTGATTTGGCACCCGATGTGATTCGTATGCGTTCTGAGCAGCGCTGAAACCCTGTATTTGGGTTCAATTATGGATTAACCTCTAAATTGACTTAAAATAGAGGTAGGGCGCATAATATGGTGTAAATGAATGAGAAAATGTATTTGGTGGTGATTCAGTGTGAATTGCCATAATCAGGGGCAAAACGGTAAAGTTACCGACCAATTGGTCAATTACCGAAGAGGATTGGCAACTTCAAGATCGATGGTTGAGATTGATTTGTGTAGAGATTAAGTGGGTGGAATCCCATGTGTGTGGGTTCATGTGAACTCATAAGATGGATTAAGGGTGTGACAAGTGTCACAATTTGAGCCCTTGGATTGGGTCAAAGATTCAAACTCTTCCCTTTCTCTTTAATAGTCGGTTAACACATGAGAAAAAGGGGAAAAGCTGATCCTCACTTCATCATCTTCATCTCATCATCTCATCTCTCTCTCTTGGTTCTCCATGGCGTCCCAAAAAGAGGAAGAAAGAGAAATCAAAAGGTGAGATTTTGGTTGGTTTCTTGTCCTCTAATGCTCTAATCACCTTCTATAAAGTTGTTCATAGTGATGAGAGCTTCATCTCTATGGTTTTAGATTCTTGATTGAAGGTGTTTGATGGTTTGAGGAAATTTGGAAAGATGGAGAATCAAGAAATTGGTTTGGGAAAGAGGAAGAGGTGAGTATTTGAAGCATTTTGACCTAAGTTTTGTGATTATTGGTTAAGCCTTGTAAATTTCAAATTTTGCTCTGATTTTCATGTGATTTTTGATTGGAGAATTGGAATGTGTTTTATGTTGGAAATGGTGCCATGTTGTGGTATTTGATCATTGAAATTGGTTTTGAATTTGAAATGGAAAGAGATTGTAATGTAGAGTTGGTATTGTGAATTGTGTGACATGTTGCAATTCATTGTGAAACATGTCAATATAATGTGAATTTGGTTGATTTGGTATTTCCAATGGATTCCTTGTATAAATTTATGTGGAAATGGTATTTGGTGTGAATTTGGGAACCATTGGAATCATTGTTGCAAAACTGGAAATTCTGTCCAGTGTAAGTTCTGTCTGGGCAGTCTTGTTGTATGGACGTTTTGACTGGGCAAATGATGTTAGAAAATTATGAAACTTTCCAGTCTTAAATTTCACCTCCCAAGGTTCAAAATGGACATATAATGTGTGCCATTTAGTTTTGAGAACTGGGAGTTATAGCTGTCCAAAGTTTGGCATCAAAACTGGATCCTGTTTTGGCACAATGTTAGGTTTTTGGTAAATCTAGACTTTTGTGGTGATTTCCAGTATTGGTCAATATTTTTCCTGTGTAGAGGACTTGAATCGCTTTCATTTGGCTTTGGGATCACCTCATTTCGATTTTTTTGGAATTAGTTATGATTTTTGGAAGTTCAGCCAGAAACTGGATTTTCTTGGGCCGCAGCCCAAATGTTTCTGTGCATCTCTGGACAGCCTTGGGCCGCAGCCCAAATGTTTCTGTGCATCTCTGGACAGCCTTGGGCCGCAGCCCAAGGATTCTGGGCCACAGCCCAAATGTTTCTGGGCAGTTTTGGGCCGCAGCCCAAGGATTGTGGGCCGCGGCCCACCCCCAAAAATCAGCATTTGGACTTTTAAAAGATGATCTTTGGTCAAGTGTTTCCCAAGCCTTTAGGCATATGTTTAGGCTTTGATTAGCCACCTAAAGGTGTTAAATGATAACCAACATCAAGTGTTTGTATGTTGAGGAATTGGAAAAGGGATTGACCCTATGTTCATGATTTTGATTATAGGGTTGATGTTCGCCCTAAACGTGGTTCGGTATTCGTTCGGGTCGTGAGTAAGCTGGAGCTGGAGCATACGTGGAAAGAGTGTAGGGAACTTACCTCTTTTGCATGCTTTGATATTTGTGTTTGTGTTTTGATGCATGTATTGCTTTGCTTGATTATGTGAAACATGTATGAATGATTGTAGCTCTGTTTCTAGTTATGCTATGGCCATGAGTATGTTGTTGAAACATTGAGCACGCAGATATGTCATTATGTGAGCATGAGATATGTATTGCAAGCATGTCATGCATTAAACACATATCATACATGCATATAGGTATCTATTTCCTACTGAGATTCTTTAGAATCTCACCTTCCCCTATCAACCATTTCAGACAGGGTAGGTGGATCGAGGATGGAGCAAGCAGTCAAAGGCCGCTAGGGCTCCCATTGGAGTTTGGTTGTGATAGTTGGTTATCATAAATGGGATTATTTGTATTCATATTTGGATAAAGGTTGTATATATATATTGTGGAACATATATTTGAGTATATGTTTGGATGAGAATATTTGATTATGTATTCGGAATGAGTTATTGGATATTTGTATATGTATTTAAGAGGATTTGATTATTATATGTATGAGAAAGATTTGTGTAATCCCCATATGAGGGCTTGTATGGGCGAATATGCCCTATAAAACTTGAGTTAATATATGGAAACCGGGATTTGCCGGGATTATTATATTGCGTGCTCTGATATAGTTAAATGTGATTTATCTTTCTGTAGTAATTGTATTCGAAATGTGAATGTGAGACCAGGTTATGAATGATTTCGAAAGGTATTCGTGAAAACCCCGTCATGTGATGGGTTAATAAATGTTATTTGTTTCTTATTGGTCTCTATTTCACTTTAATCTCGTATTTCGAATATTAATTACGGCAGGGGGTTACAAAAGGTGTCGTAGTATGAAATGATCAATATGGACAACCACCTTGGCACCAATCAAGTAAGGCTAGAACTTGGCAAATGCATACACTATAGCCAAAAGCTCTTTCTCAGTGGTAGTGTAGTTTTCTTGAGCATCATTAAGTATCTTGCCAACAAAGCAAATAGGATGGAAGACTTTATCCCTTCTCTACCCAAGTATAGCTCCCATGGCATAATCATTGGCATTACACATCACTATAAGGGCAAACTCGAATCCGAATATGTGATTATAGGAGTAGTTACAAGTCTTCTTTTCAACTCTTCAAATACTTTCAAGTACACATTATCAAACATGAACTCGGTGACCTTCTCAAGTAAAACACATAGTGGCTTAGTGATTTTCAAAAAAATCCTTTATGACTCATCTATAGAATCCAGCATGACCCAAAAAGCTTCGAACACCTTTGACATTAGTAGGTGGAGGAAGTTGTTCAATCACTTCTATCTTTGCCCGATCAACTTTTAAACTATTCTTGGAGACATGATGGCCTAACATAATACCTTTTTTCACCATAAAATGACATTTCACCAAATTGAGCACAAGATGTCTTCACACCGTTTCAAGACTTGAGCTAAGTGGGCTAAGCACTCTTCATATGAATCACCAAACACAGTGAAGTCATCCATGAATACTTCTATGGTATGCTCTATCATATCCGCAACAATAGCCATCATACATTGTTGAAATATAGCCCGTGCATTGCAAAGGCCAAAGGGCATACGCTTGAATGCAAAGGTACCATATGGGCATGTAAATGTAGTCTTCTCTTGGTCTTCCAGAGCAATTGCTATTTGGTTATGCCTCGAATTGTAACCCCCTCACCGTAATTACATCCGATTTATGAAATTAAAGTGAAATAGAGACCAATAAGACAAAATCAAAATTTATTATCCCTCATCTTCAAGATGAGGTGTTAAAAAAAAGTAGTTCAAAAATATATCCAGCTGGTCTCACATTCACATTCGAATATAATTACTTAAGAACTCAAATCACAATGATAAATATCAAAGTACACAACTAAAATCCCGGCAACCCCGGGTTACATATATATAATGGGTTTAAAGTTTCCCAAAAATGGGGATTACATATCCAACAATCATATTTACATCCCATATACATGCAGTAACCCCAAACCATAATAGATAACCAACAAACCAAAATTAGAATGTCCCTAAAAGATCTTAACCACTCCGGGTTGTTCGCTTCCATTTTGAGCCACACTCCCTGTCTGAAAGGTTAGTTATTGAAAAGAATGAGATTCTAAAGAATCCCGTAGTAACAAATCACTCATACAGGTATAAACACATAGCATGTAAGTTTATCATGTTCAGCAGCAACTCAATGATTCATGGCTTGCGCCACAAATGATAGCAGTCACGATTGTAATCATAATGCACTATGCCTGCTTTCACGATAAACACTATGCCAGCTTTCGTTGTAATCTCATTGCCCGCTTTCATGGTAAACACTATACAACAACATCACAAGGCATAAAGTATCACAAAGCATCATAAAGTAGCAGCAGTACATACAATACATTTACACAAGTACAAGAGAAGAGTTACTACCTTGTTCCTTCCTGACGTTCTTTGGCTCAGTGGGCTCATGAGTCTAGCAGATGTCAAATCCTATAACCAAATTAGGGACAACCGATCAATCTCTTTTCCAAATGCTTATTTCTATAATACTTTAAGTTGGTTATCATTTAAACTCTTTAGGATGACCATTAGAGGCCTAAACACATACAAAAAGAGTTGGAAGAAACTACCCTGAAGACCCCTTTTCGGCAACACAACATTGATTTTCAGCTGGCTCACTCGAGTGAAGATGACCTCACTCGAGTGATGAGAGACTTGTACTCAAGTAAGAACAGCTCTCACTCGTGGGTGATTGACAGTGAGCAATAATACCAGTAAGAAAGTGCTCACAACACTCGAGCATGGGGTTTTGCACTCGGGTGATGACCCCAAATTCACTCGAGTCCCCAAAAGTGCAACACAGAAAGTAACAACCCGAGAGCACAGCTAACTTCAGAAGAAAAACCTTACTCGAGCACAACCCTTAGCACTCGGGTAAGATGACTGCACTTGCTAGTGTTGGAACACACTCTTGACAATTGGCCAGTGAGTGAGGACCCAAGAGCAACCCTAACCATAAACTCACTCCATCACTCGAGTGAACCCATGCTTACTCGAGTGATCACTAATATCACTCGCAGGCTGAGAAGTACACTCAAGCTTTCTTCATGAAAACTTAGGCAAAATACGAAGGAAAAGAGAATTTATGTTGCTGCATTAGAGTAAGACCCTCACTCACTCGAGTGATATTTATCAGAACCTAGAAATGCAGCAACTGACAGAGTTTTCCAGATTTACCAAAACTAATCCCAATGGTTCCCAAACTCAACACAAAGTTCATTCCCACTCAAAATTGCCTAAGGAACACATTGGTAACCTCAAATCACACAAAACCCCATTCTAACCACAATTTAACTCTTGGGTCCCTAATTCACACATAATACCCAATTCCAATCAACACACTTCCAAAACTCAAAACTATATCTAATACTCAAATAGCTTCACAATGAACCAATTCTAACATCATTCATCATGTAATTCATACATTCAAAAATAGACATAAACTAGGGTAAATTCCAGAATTTATCAACCTTAACCAAAAATCACAATAAATATACCAAAAAGCATCAAATCCTTACCTCTTCACTTTGCCAAAATCAGAACCTTGATTCTCAAACTTTCAATTTGCTCCAACACCCAAACTACCACCTTTCAAAATTCTGAAATAACTGAATTGGAGCTCTTAACACTATGAACAAGTTTAATGAAGAGGATTTAAGCATATAAGGATCATTACTCACCAAAAATTCAAGCTTTCTCTTTCTCTTTCCACCTTGATCACCGAAAAATGGAGAAGAAGGAGAGAGATTATGAGAGATGAGGAAGATGATGATGATGATGAAACATTTTTCCCTTTTTCCCATACTCCCCATCGAATAAGAGAGAGAAGAGAGAGAGAAAGTGAGTTTTGACTTATGTGCATGATCCTATGGTCCACCATATTGCCACTTGTCATCATCTTGCTCACTTCCTCCATAAGCTCACATAGGTGCATAACATAGGATTCTAACCCATAGCCAATAGATCTTAACCCTTGATCTCTAATCACCAATGAGTTTTCTCTTTAGTAACTGACCAATTGGTCGGTAAATTTCCAATTTTACCATTTTGCCTCTTGTTTCACTATGATCATTAAATTATCACCATGAACATTTATATTAAATTTGCATCACATTTCTTCAAAAGTGTTCAATTACTCTAATTACAATCAATCTCAAAGCTATTAGCCCTTAATCTCAAATTGGGTCATTACACGAATAACCATAGAGAAAAAAAAGAACTCCCTTCTAACTAGTTTGTCCAACATCTAATCAATAAAAGGCAATAGAAAGTGGTCCTTGTAAGTAGCTGTATCGAGCTTATGGTAGTCCATACAAACCCTCCACCCAATAAACAATGTGAGTGGAAATGAGTTAACTGTGGGTGTTAGCCACTATAATCATACTGCCCTTTTTGGGGGTATATTAGACTGGCCTCACCCAAGAACTATCAGAAATAGGGTATACAATGCCAATATCAAGCCATTTGAGAAGCTTCTTCGTTATTATTTCGTTCATAATAGGATTGAGTCTTCTTTAATGTTCAATAAAAGGCTTATGATTCTCTTCCAAAAAAATTTTGTGCATGCACATAGAGGGACTAATGCCCATGATATAAGCTATTGTCTACTGAATAGTTCTCTTATGAGCTTTCAAGACTTCAATTAACTGCTGCTCTTTTTGAATAGTGAGATCTGAAGCAAAAATCATAGGAAGAGTGTTGTTGGAACCCAAATAAGCATATTGTAAATGAGATGGCAAATGCCTTAATCTCAAGTGATGGTGGCTCCTCTAAAGAAGTTTTCAACTTTAGTCTACCAAGTGACTTAAATGGGATTCTCTGTCTAGGATAAGGAGTTGAAGCATTCATAATAGATTTGATCTCTACTACATCTAAACCCTCAGAATCAACATCCAAAAGAGCGGCTTCAAGTGGATCTTCAATCATAGAGGTTTTAAATTCTTCTTGTGTGACAAGACCAATCATATCAAGAAAGAAACAATCTTCATGCACATGAGGAGTCTTCATCAATTGATTCATATTAAAGGTAACTTGCTCAATTGCCTCCCTCAATGTGAACTCAACTTTTTCCACATCTATCAAGTTCTTGCAATAGCTAAAACTGGCCTTCCTAACAATAAGGGAATTTCTCTATTAGGATCAAAGTCAAGAACAATCAAATTTATAGGAAATATAAACTTATCAACCTTGACTAACACATTTTCAATAATCCCTTTAGGATAAGACAAGCATCTATTGGCCAATTGCAAGGTAACTATGGTAGGTCTAACATCACCTAATCCCAACTTGTTAAAGATAGACAGGCATAAGGTTGACACTAGAACCAATATCACATAAACCATTCCCAAAGAATTTACCTCCCATATGACAAAGTATGGAGAAACTCATAGGATCCTTCAACTTAGGTAGAGGTTGCTTAATAATATCAGGGAAGCATGTGGTGATGGCCACCATCTCAAACTCATTAAACCTTCATTTCTTTGTGAGGACATATTTCATGAATTTGGCATATTTAGGCATTTGCTCTAAAGCTTCCACAAAGCTAATGTTGATATGCAAATGTTTGAACATCTCATTAAACTTCTTGAATTGCCCATCATCTTTATGTTTATTAAGCCTTTATGGAAAAGGGGGTGGTCGGACATATCATGGAGAAGAAGTGTTGGTCTTCATCTTCTTCTCTTCCATATTTTTGGGAGTGAAAGGTTTTCTTTGCACCATATTATCTACATTTGCCTCAGTTTGTTTCCTCTTCTTGTTGTCCTCTTCTTCAACCACAATTTCTTCATCAACCTTTTTATCAAGATTAAGATCTTCAACAACGTGGTCCTTTGGCTTTGTAGTAGCCTTACCCAAACAGGAAACATCGGGTAAAGTTTAGCCACTTTATAAAGTAAGAGCCTTGCATTCTTCTATACCTTCTCACTTAGGATTAGGAATAGTATCACTCAGAAGACCATTTCTTGGTTGAACAATCAAGTGTGAAGCAATTTATCCCATTTGTTTCTCAAGATTCTTGATTGTCGTGTCATAAAGAGCAACTTGCCAATTAAACCTTCGTGACCTTTGAGAAGTTGCCTCAAGAGTTTATTTGTCTCTAAATCACCCTCTTAAGGCTTTTATGGGTGATCAAAGCTCAGTGGATGCATTGGCTTACTAGTAGAAGCATAATAATTAATGGGATTCTCACTAGGTCCAGTCTTCCAAGAGAAATTGGGATAGTCCCTCATACCCTTGTTGTAGGTAATAGAGTAAGGGTTGCCAAGTGGATACCTTTGATTATTGTTCAAATAATGTAACAACTCCATAGTGTGATGACATTCTTTGTAGGAGTGGCCTTCTACGTATATTTCAGAAGGACTTAAAGCTTAGATAGCATTCACATTCTTGGAAGAATTTCTCTTTATCTTCAATTCAAGTTGATCAAATATCTTGGCCATTACTTCAAGTTGAGTGGCAATCTCCTTAGATACGATTGAACCACTTGAAGGATTTGGTTCTTTATATGTTCTATAGCTAGAATGTGATTTTTCATATTGTTACAAGGAACTAAAGGTGATGTCCTCATATAACTATGATATATCACAAACCAGCATCTTGCTAATCCCACCACTTAAGGTATTGTTGAGCATTTTTAAGGTGGGTACATCCAATCCTATCGTAAAGGCCTTGAGCAAGACATAGGTCTTCTATTCATGGTTGGGACAACTACGCCACATCTCCTTGAATCTCTCCCATACTTTATGGAAAAGTTTGTCTGGCTTTTATTATAAACCCAAGAGTCAACTCGTTGAACTACCCATTTACCCCTTGGAATGAACCTTGACTTAAATTTGGACATCATTTCATCCCAAGTAGTGATTGAGTTTGAAGGTAGAGTGGTAAGCCAAGCTCTTGTCTTATTATTAAGTAATAGGGGGAAGAGTCGCAATCTGAGTACATCCAAAGTTACTCCTTGAAATTTGAAGTTGTCACACACTTGAACAAAGTGTGTAAAATGGTCAAAGGATCTTTATTTTGAGTTCCCAAAAATAAGTCAATCATCTGGAGTATTTTAAGCTTGATTGGTTTCAACTCAAACTTCTGATCCTAAATGGTAGGAAACTGGATGCTACATTGATAAGTGGATCTTTCTTGCTTCATGTACTCATCCAAAATATGTTCCAAGTCATTATCATTAGGATTGGCCAAATTGTAATATGGATGAGGATGAGGTAGTAGTCTCGATTGCTCAAGTGCCAGTAAAGGTTTAAATCCTTTGATAGGTTGCACTAGAAATGGAGTCTCTGGTTCAATTTCAAAATCTTTAGAAAAGTACTCTTCAACAACTCCGTCAAGAACGACTTCTAAATCAATTTGCATATGAAGCATGACAGAGCTCAATATTTATATATTTTTATTAATTAATCTTGGGCTTTTGCGGGACTTAATTGAATTTTTTGGGCATAATCAAATGTTAATGTGAGATTTTAGTAAAATGATAATTTGGGAATTAAAGTGGTTAAATTGTTATATTTTTAATTAATATTTGTTAATGCCATTATTCTTTAATTGTGAGCAAAAGATATTACCTTTGTGAATATAATTTTGTAGGTGATGATGTGGCACAATTTTTGTCAAGTGTTCAAGGTCAAATATGTTATTTTGGAGGTTAATGAAGGACAAGAGTGGAACATCATAAGCACAAAATTTATTTTCATATTTTTCCCTGAGAGGAGATTAAATGAACAATTGAAGAAATTGAAGAGAAGAGGAGATGCAGGACCGTGAGGGAAGAAATGAAGAAAGGAGGGAGTGGACCAATTGAATTAATTGAAGAATGAAAGGTGTGAGAGCTGGACTGATTTGAAGAATGAAAGTGGGTCGAAATGTTTGAATGAGAATTGAGAGTGCTGGATAAAAAATGGTTGAGAAGGCTTGGAGAAATGAAAAGAGGGGGACCACGTGGAATAAGAAAAGAAGAGGGAGCATAAAGAATTGAAGTGGGGACCATGATTAGGAGCATATGAGAATTGGTGTGAAGATGAGGCTACTGGACCAAATAGATAATGAAGTATTGGAGATAAACCCATGGACTAAAAGAGAAGATTGGAAGGCCAAAATTGTTGACCCAAGAGGTTTGAAAAAAAAAGCTGGACCAAAAGGGATAGAGGGAATGAAAGAAAAGGAACACCGAATGGAATAAAGAAAAAGGGAGGAGAGCATCGACTTGAAGATGGGTTTAGTGGCTGGTAGAGATGAGGGATAGATAGCCGAAATTGTTGACTAAAGGAAGGGAGAAGCATCGAATGGAGAAGGGAAGAGAAAAGAGGAGCAGCACCGAATAAGGGAGAAATCTTGTTGACCGAGATGTAATGGGAAGAAAAGGAGAGGCATTAGGACTTGAGGAGGCACTGTTCTGGACCGAAAGGGAAGCACTACCAAATGGAAAAGAAAAAAAGAGCTGCAATGACGGTGGTTGCTGCAATTCCCATGGTCAATTCCTTCTCCTTTCATCAAGCTTCATTTTCTTCCTCCTCCTCCATGAGTAGCTAAGCTTTGGTGATTTCTTGAGTTGGGTAATGGTTTGAGCTTCTAAACTTCAATGGAATTCCTTTAAGATCTCTTTTTAGTTTATGATTATGTAGCTTGGTTAAGTATGTAATTGTGATCTAGATTGTTCTATGCCAAGTGAATAAACTTGGTGGATGAGCTAGGAGTTGATTAATTAAGCTTTGTATGATTCACATTAGGAGTAGGTTGAATTGTTTATTCCAACTTGGTTAAGTGGATTTAAATGATTAAACTGAATATTTTGATTTGTTGTAATGGTAATTACAATTTAGAATTTGAAGTTAGTTATTAATCTCCTTGA
Organism: Inga laurina; assembly: GCA_963855925.1. Classification (NCBI taxonomy): domain Eukaryota; kingdom Viridiplantae; phylum Streptophyta; class Magnoliopsida; order Fabales; family Fabaceae; genus Inga; species Inga laurina. Next base: position 9,571,216 of record OY979713.1, read on the forward strand.
GTCACATTGGTGGTATTCATTTAATTGCTTCAGTAGAATGAATTAAATGATTATTGCAAGTATGGAGCTAGTGGTAGCTTAGTTCCATCCTTTTGACTCATATTATGGAATTCATATCATTAGCAAGCAAGGAAGACTTAAAACTCAACTCGAGGGAATCCCATTTCATCATTATTCTAGTTTATTAAATTTACTTTGTTATTAGTGTTAAATTCAATTCCATTTGCTTCATTGTTTTAAAAATTGAACAATACAAATATATTGTTTTAGCTTAGATTACTTCATAGTTTTAAACTCAAATTCTCAAAATGATTTCTCACAACTTTAAGGCTTTTTATCACTTTACTACTTAGAAACTTGGAAATTAATCTCCTCACAAGAACGACCTAAGTTGAGCTACTACACTACATTTTCAAACCTAGTTTTATTTTGTGAACTCACACGACATGGGTTCATCAAATCACGAGCACCTACAATTTAAACATCCCATAACGAGTATCAAACTCATCAACAAATAGGACTAAACTAATAAAAACAAGAAAAAGAACTATAGCTATGACTATACTTAAAAACAAAGCAAATTAAGAAAGTGAAAAAAGAAGAGGGGCTGGATTCAATCATAACCAAACTCATAATTACACTAATTAACTAAAAACATTTCAGTTAATAGTCCCTAACAACAGTGCCAAAAACTTGTTCGCCGTCTAGCTTACTCAAAGCGCACGGGTCGCAAGTAATAGTATAGGGAGAAGAACAGTGTCAATCCATAAGGACTATGACAAAAGTGAGTTAATTATTATCCTTAGAACTGTTTGACAGCCTAGGGTGAATTGGGTGTAAGATAAAAAACTTAAAAACTTTGAAAATCTTTTTGCATCTTAGTAGAAGTAATAAGTAAGTAATGAATCATAAATCAACAGTTAGATTAAATAATATATGCTAGAAATATAAGAGCTTAGGGAAGAGTATATGCAAACTATGATTTATCCTAGTTCGGTCCAATCCACGATGACCTACGTCTAGTCCCCAGGCTCCTGAGATTTTAATATACTATCCTCTTGTTTAATCCGAGCAAAGAAAAGCCTTTACAAACCCACAAGTTTGGCTAGGCACTTGTGAAGCCTTATAAGTAGAGCAATCCTGAAGACTTTTCTCTCCAGCTTACCTATACAAGTCTTACAAGTAGCAATGTTCTCTCCTACTTACACCCTTATAAGTCTTACGAGCAGCAACGTTCTCTACTGCTTGCACCTTGTAAGTCTTACGAGCAAAAATTTTTATCAACAATTCTTTCTACAACTTCCCTCATAAGGAAATCAACCCTCTCAAGGCCCCTCTACCTTAAAATCAATTCAAAAATATAAGTGTTTACAAACTCTCTCACAAAGTGGATAAAATGCTCATTGAAGTATAATACAAATAATCACTCTCTCAATGGTAAGTAATATAGAGGCTACAACATAACAGAGAGTGTTTGGTAGAAGTGGATGACTCATAATATTTGCATATTGGAGTCCTCACTCTATTCGCTACTCTTCTCTTTTTTGAAAACTATTATATTTATAGTTGTGTTTTAGAAGATAACCATTGTAAGCATTCATCCATTAGAGTCTCATTGCTTCATTTGACCATTAAGCATATTTGAAAAAATAGCCGCTATAAAATGTCTATTGCAGAACAAAGTGTCTTGTTGAGGAGCAGGATGTGAGCATTTGAATATTTGACAGTCTTTCATGGTGTGTCAGTTGCTTGTCGAGGTAGGTAGCCGACATTCCGTGTGTAATGATGCTTTTCGTTGTAATTGACTTTCTTATTTAAATCTACAATCTAAACATTTAATATCATGTTTCACACTTAAAATATATGTCAGTTAACATTTAGATATAATAACAAGTGAAAACATAAAGAATAAACAACATTTAATCATATTTAGATTGTTCATTGTGAGTCTAGTGCATTTTGCTTCTGATAGGTTCTCCCTCAAGTGTTTTGTACCTCACTCGAGTACATACATGATTTTCATAACATTCACTTGCATGACTTTCAAGTAAGGATAGAAAGTGTTGAGTAATTTTGGTCTCTCACTTGAGTACAAATATCCTCACTCAAGTACATCACATTGATTTTAACTTTTGGACAACACTTTCATCAAAATCTTGCAAGAGTGAGCTTTGCACTTGTGAGTATACTAAGCTCTCTCCTGAGTATGGATGGTCTCACTCGAGCGCATGAGTGTATTTCACTTTTGGCTTCAGCTTCTGGATAACACTTGTACCATTCTATACAAGAGTATGCTTTATCAATTGCAAGTGTTGAGTCCTCACTCGAGTACAGATGCCTTCACTTTAGTGTATAGTCTATTTTAATCTTTTCATATGCCTTCTGATCATTTGTTCCTTTAACAATTACAAGGGTGCATTTTGCACTTTTGAGTGCTTTAATGCAATACTTGAGTGCAGACATGGACACTCGAGTGTATGTCGTAGGTTCAAGTTTGGGTTTTCCTTTTGGAACACACTCACGCTAGCTTAATTGTTACACTCGAGTGCATTTAAGACCAAAGACTTAAGTGCTATATCAGAACTGGAGTGCTTCATATATCTCCAATGCAAAAAGAATCAACTCCAAACTCATTGTATTCTGTAAGTTGTGATCAAAGGAATGTTATTAATGTAGATAGTCTTCGCATTTTCAAGCGTCAACTTCCAGAAGGCATAACTCTTAGCATATAACTCCAAATCTGACATATTACCTATCCATGGAAAGGTCTTTATGTCTAGTTTCATATGGTACTAGCTTCATCTCAATCCAATGTGTAGTTCAAGGGTTTTGTCCAAAATACCAAACATGTCTTGAAATATGACAGTGATTTGTGTGACATCTTCCAAGATTCATATCTCTTTCATCTGAGCTCCTTTGAATGTGATCTTGGTGTGTATTTTACGCGTTGGGAGTCTAGTTTCATATGCTACTAGTTTTAGATCAATCCAACATGTGATTTGAGAGATATGCTCAAAATACTAGACCTTTATCAGGCTAAATAAAAAACATAGTAGAACATAGTGATTTCGACACTCAAGTGTAACACCAACACTCGAGTGCTATAGTGCTGTACTCAAGTGTTATAGTGCCTGCATGCTATAGTGCTGACTGCTACAGTGTCACCTCGAATTCCCTTTTGACCATAAAAATCTCCAGAATTACTACTAAGAACTTGAATCCATTAGATCTTGCAAGTTCTTCTTTTTTTAATATCTTTCTTCTTGATTTTCCTCTTGATAATCATTCTCCATAACCCAAGTAGGTAGCTCCTTGACTATCTTCAATTTCTTACTTCTTCTTCGTCTTGTTCATTCTCATCAATTCAATCACTTCTTTGTTCATTTTCCCATATTTGATCATTTTGATAATTTTGTCTTCTCATTCTTCCTCCATAATTCAACTTAATTAATCTACAAGATATTTCATGTTAAACACAGTAATTAGTCAAAGTATAAAATAAATATATTATATAAATTTTTTCTCTCTTCATTTCACATCTATATTTGACGTCATCAAAACTAATCATATCTAACATTCACCCCCTTTTTAATAATGACAAAACCTTTAAAAAATATATGTGTAAAAAGCAAATTAAGTACAACATATTTTTCTTGCCTTTCTCCCCCCTATTTGACATCTGTAAAAAATTTGAAGTATAAAGAGGTTTTCAAGAAAACTTTCATTAACAAGGCAAATTGAAATTAAAGATATGAAATGTGTTCTTGACATATAAAGAGAGAGCATTTAGAAAAGCTCATATAGACTAAGAAAAATGATGATGTGCCTCATAAAGTCCATTGCTTTATTCTTTGGCAATGCTAGTTCATGATGATGTGTGTTACGTGTGTAAATGGTCTATTAAAAAATGCAAGTGTACACTTTCATAAAAAAGTAATACAAAAGTGAGTAGAGTATCATTCCCGTGAGGACTGATCACTAAGTACCAAAATTGGTAATTTTAATTCTATTTAGTCGATCGATTAGTTGGTGATTGAGAGTCAAAAGTTAAAAATGATTAAATATGAATGTAAATGATATGAAACAACTATGATAAAAAGTTCTAGGGGTCATATCTCACTTAACAAATTTTGGATTGAATCACTTATCTATTCTGGCCCAATTTATTCCACATGATTGATAGCTGAGTTTTCCTAATTTAATTACTAACCTCTTCCAATGTCAAGCAATTCTAAAATTAATTGCTAATCCAATATATTCCTATACGAATTCAAGCAACTAATCATGCATTAAAATTTATGGAACTTATTAAGACTACATAACTCATATAATTATATTCCTATTTCATATGCAAGTTATTGTTTTAATTATAGTATCTATACACATGCATCTCCTTTCAGTCTCAACATATATATTGAAATTATTCAAAAGGTGACCAATCAATTAAAAGCATTAAGAACAATAATTAAAACTCAATTGTGAAGGAAAAATTAAAACTATAATTAATAAGTTAAGATCCGATTTGTCATTAGTAAGCTACATATTAACCCTAGGAAAATAAGAATTTAGCCCATAATGAAATTAAAAACAAAACCAAAACAAATTAAAAACTTCATAAACATTGCGTAAAACTTGATTATTAAATTCTAAAACATAAAAATACACCCACTAGATGTATGAAAATGGAGAAATCTAGCTGTCCCTTTAGGAGGTAAAACCTTCTATATAGGTGGCAACCTATACCGTCCATAAAGGAAGACTACCTAGCCTTCCATGAAGGACGCATGCAATAAGCAAATACAGTGCATTAAACTACTCTAAGATGGTGTATGTGGAGAAGAAAGGAAAGTAATAGATATAAAATTGTGTGTTTGATATAGTTCAATATATATATATATATATTTTTAGTAATTAATCTTAGGCTTTTGTGGGAATTAATTGAATATTTTGGGCATAATCAAGTACTAATGTGATATTTTAGTGAAACAATGATTTGGGAATTATAGTGATTAAATTTTTATATTTTTAATTAATATTTTTTATTCCCATTATTTCTTAATTGTGAACAGAAGATACTATCTTTGTGAATCTAATTTTGTAGGTGATGACATGGCACAACTCACTCATTTAACCTAGAGAGAATTGAGTGAGCAAGATGGACCAAGTTAGAGTGGCGGCTGTGTAGATGGAATTGAAATGAAAAGGAGAGTGGACCAAATTAAAGCTGCTAGACCATGAGGAAAGAAATGAAGAAAGGAGGCTACTGGATTGAAAATAGCAATTAATACAAAAGGGAGAGTTGTTGACTGAATGGAATTGTTTTGGGGGAGCTGCGGGACCAAAATTAATCAATTGAAGGAAAAAAAGGATGGCTTGGACCGAAATGGGAAGAGAGGAAGTAATGAACAAGAAAGCAGCTGAAATTGTTGAATTGAAGAGGAGAGCTGAACCAAATCAATATAAAAAAGGGCTGACCGAGTTGAGTAAAGGAGGAGCTATATTGAATTAAATGAAGCACCAAATAGATGGGCTGGACTGAGAAAGGGAGAGATGCAAGTAAAGGTGGGCCAAAATTGTTGAATGAAAAAGGGGATGGTTGACCAAGAGTTAAGGCATGCTGGACCAAAATGAGAAAAGGGGAGCAGCTGACCGACTAATTAAAGGAAACGAAGGGATGAGCTGGGCCAAAATCATTGAATATAAGAGCAGATGCTGGACCGAGAAGAGGAGGCTGACCGTGCACTGAATTGAGGAATGGAAAAGGAGGAGAGGGTTGCAGCTGGAGAGTATGAAAAGGGGGAGCACACGATGGAATAAGGGAGGCAGCCGAAACTTTTGACCAAGACTGATAGAATGAAGAAGGGAGGCGCTACTGTGTGTGAGAGGGGAAAAGCAACTGAAAGAAAAGAAAGAAAAGAGGAGGATGATTGCGGCAGTGAGAAAAGAGGAAAAGCTAAAAGCTAACCGAATGGAGTTGAAGGAGGAGGACCGAATGGATTATGAACGTTGAGGAGCTGTTCAGTGTGCTTTCCTTTATTCTCCATGGCTGATTATTCATCCTTCCTCATCCTCCATGAGTAGCTAAAGTGTTGGTGATTTTCTTGAGTTGGGTAATGGTTTGAGCTTCTAAATTTCAATGGAATTCCTTTAAGCTCTCTTTCTAGTTCATAATTATGTAGCTTGGTTAAGTATGTAATTGTGATCTAGATTGTTCTATGCCAAGTGAATAAACTTGGTGGTTGAGCTAGGATTTGATTAATTAAGCTTTGTATGATTCAAATTAGGAGTAGGTTGAGTTGTTTATTCCAACTTGGTTAAGTGGATTGTAAATGGCTAAACTGAATGCTTTGAACTTTTATAATAGTAATTACAAGCTAGAATTGGAAGTTGATTATTCATCTCCTTGAGTCTAAATTATTTGGTGATATTCATTTAATTGCTTCGGTGGAATGAATTAAATGATTATTACAAGTATGGAGCTAGTGGTAGCTTAGTTCCATCCTCTTGGCTCATTATGGAATTCATATCATTAGCAGGCAAGGAAAACTAAAACCTCAACTCAAGGGAATCCCATTCAATTATTATTCTAGTTTATTAAATTTACTTTATTGTTATTATTAATTTCAATTCTGTTTGTTTCTTTGTCTTATAAACCCAAAAATACAAAAATATTGCTTTAGCTTAAATTACTTCATGAGTTTAAAAGTCAAATTCTCAAAATGATTTCTCACAACTTTAATGTTTTTTATCACTTTACTGCTTAGGAACTTGGAAATTAATCTCCTCACAAGAACAACCTAGGTTGAGCTACTACGCTACATTTTCAAACCTAGTTTTATTTTGTGAACTCACACAACATGGGTTCATCAAATTGGTGCCGCTGCCAGGGAGGATGATTGCCAAGGTTTTAAGTTGTTAAGTGTTCTTTTTAGTTGTCATAGTGTGTCTTATTTTGGTAGGAAGTGTGTAGCACTCATTTAAATTTTGGCAAAATTCTAATTTTTGATTAGCACTGTCTTGTTGGAACTGAAATATTCTTGCCCAAAAAATTCTGAAATTTGATATGTCAAAGTTTTTCAGCATTCTAAGCAAGACTAATAGAAAAGCTATTAGGTCTTCTAGATTTTAACCAAATTCGAAGGTTTGCTATACGTTTCTGAATTTTCCTTCTTTTTTGGTATTTTTCTAAGTTTTTGATTTAGTTTGTTCTTAGGGTTTTCTTTGATTTTTCTTGGTTGTTAGTGTGTTTTTGAGTTTTTTTTTGGGTATTTATTCATTATTGGAGTGTTTGATAATGGTTTAGTCATTTTTCATATTCATAGTTGTTTTGTATTCCATTTTTATCTTTAAAAAAAACATAAAGAAATTTGTATTTTGTTGCTTTGCTATCATGTTCTTAGTGGCCATTGTATGGTTTACTATTATTTTATGGTAAGCAATTTTACATTCTTCATCCCTAGGAAGCTCTTGGTAACACTACTAGAATCGAAGATCCTCTTTCACAAAACTTTAAAGCCATACAACATCAATTAGAGCTTGTTCAAGCCCAGTTAGAGAGTCTAGAAAGAGGTTCCAATAGTCAAGAATATGATTAATCCTTCCACAACCTATATCATGAACCCTATGCCCAACAATCTTTTCCACCACACCAACGTTTCCATAGTCCTTCATTCCCACCACAACCCCTATATAGACCTCAACATGACTTTTGTTCCCCACTATAAAACCTAAATCTTGACCCCATCCCTTCACCACCCTATGAACCATCTCCTTTACACCATCTACCCTCTTACTCACCATACCAACCCTTATTTCAATCTTCATCCCAATCATTTCACCCACCACTTTGTGAACCTTCCCTACCATCCTACCTTGAACCCCCACCTCCATTTCATGACCCACAACCTAGTGGATTGGATACCATTTTCTCATCTCATAACATAGATTCCCTAACAAGTGCCTTAACAAGAAAGTTTGAGATACTCCAAGAGCAATACCTTCAACTACTCATGCATCAAGGAACAATTGATAGCTCTAAGAAGAGAGAAGAGCAATTGAAAGATATTGATGAATTCTTTAAGGCATACTATGATCACATGTTATGGGTAAAGACGGGAGGTGAAGTTGGAACCTATTGGTCTCAAAACCTACAAAAGGAGGAACAAGGAACCCAAAATCAAGAGCTTTATACTACTTCACATATGGAGAATTCTCAACCTTCAATGATTCCATCGAATGCATCCATCCAAGCACAAAAAGTGCAGCAAGTGCAAAGGAGCAAAGAAGAGTATTTCTTACCCTTTGGTCACAATCCTATCCTTATAAAAGTTGACTCTCCTACCACTTTGATTGATGAAGTAATTCATGATTCGAGTGATAATGAGGTAGATAAAGAAATAATTGTTGAAATCCCTCTAATACTTGAACATGTAATTGCTCAACCCATTGATTCTAGTAGTGGTAGCTTTGATGAGCCTATGCCTTGTAATGATTCTACTCCTTTGCATGATACTTTGAGTCATGATTTGGATGATAATGATTATGCTAGTGCTGAAATTACATGTTCTTGTGATGAAAATACAATGTGTATGGATTTCATTGATGAGAAATATCCTAAATTTGTTGAAATGCATAGAAGTAAAGATGATCGTTCTCTAGAACTTAGTGATATGCATGCCATGCATGATGTTGAGAATCAAACTCCTTTATCTTTCTCTTCTTCTCCCTCTCCCACTTGTGAAACTGACTAGATGCACTCCAACTCTATGTTGGATTCTGCACTTTCCACTTCACACATAAGTGAAGATAAAGATGTTAAATCACAATTGATCACTAACTCTAAGGTCAATCTTTGTTTGCAAGAGTTCAATGTGCACATTTGTTATGATGACAAGCATGTACCCATTGTTTCAATTGATAGTGCTTTTGATTTGGAAAGTGACATTCACCTTTATCCACTTGAATTGCTTGGACCTAGTTTTGTGCTTTATGATGAGTATACTTCTTTACTAGATGATGTCAAGTATATTCATAACTCCTACTTCCAAATCTTATCATGTGATTTACCTCCTGACTTATTAGGATTTGATGTTATTAGTGATTCTATGGATTTGGATTGTGCTATACATGATAGAGTGGTGCTTGACTATGTCACTACCACTACTGAAATGCAAATTGATTCTTTGATACCTAGTGTTGCTTGCTGTATGCCAATAGTTGATTTTATTGGTTGTGAGAAGTACTTGTTATCGAATGCACCCGACTCTAATCTTCTCATGTTACATACATCATTATGTCATTTCATTGGTCCTAATGCTTTCCATGGATTTAAGTATTTTGATTCATGTGGCATCCTTGGAGTATTCACTGCTGTTGTTTTGGTTAATTCTTTATAGGCTAATTCTCTTGGTGGTTGCCTTTATTCCTATTATCTTTGGATTTAGGAACCTTTACTCCTACTTGGGCTTCAACTGTTGAGGAGAAAAATACTGAGCTTCCTTTTGATTTTCTTATCTAGCTACAAGCCACCATGATTACACAGTAGTCTCTTTCATTACCTTGTTCCTTGTTTTATTTGATGATATATGTTATTGAACAAGTGTGGGTGAGGGACTTACCAGTAGTAAAAAGTAGTTTGTTTGTTTGCTTTTCCAATTGAATAAACTCCATTTTGAATCATACTCTTGTGCTTAACCTTATCCACCACTACCCTTTTCTCTATATCCTTATGCCTAATTTCTGAGAACTATTTTCACTTATGACTTGTCTTCTCTCTCTCCTTGTGACGATGATGTGTTGTGCTTCAATCTTGAATTGGACTTCACAACATTCACTTCACCCAAGAGATAAGTGCGTCTAGGTTCTTTGTTTTTGTGTATTACATTGAGGGCAATGTAAGGATTGAGTGAGGGGGAGTGTGTGTTATTCTCATGAGAATTCACTATGATATCATATGCCTCTGTCTACTGCTTGTGTCCTTTGTTGTTTTTGGTCCAATTCATAGAGATTTTTGAAGCCTTTAGTCATGATCAAGTATTTTGATTACTCTTGGTTGGATTCATGGTTGAAACTTGCTTTGAATTAGTGAATTGCCATAAAATTCAAGTGTTTTAATGATGCATGGTTTAATTTTGATGAGTTTGTTAGGGAACAAAAATCCTAGTTGGAAGGTATTTTAGGCCTAATTGTTCATTTCATTGTGTGATTTATCCACTTAGATTATTGCTCTCTAAAACTTGTTTTGTTTCTTACTTGAGGCTACATTTTACAATGGTACGGATAGAGATGACATTGGCATTCATTTCATCACCCATTTACCCAAACACAAACTATTCATCATTTACCTTTGTTTACCCCTTTGAGCCTTCACTTTCATTATACAAATGCTATGTTTGCATCCTTTATTAAGTTCTTCTTACCACTATTGAAAAAAAAGAAAGAAAGAGAGTACTATTATATATTAGAAAAGGAAAAGAAAAAAAATGACATGTGAATAGTCAAACCAATAATGAGCATATGTATTTATTGGTTTGACTGTTGCAGCCAATATATTTTCCTTGATTGAGCATTAAAACATCCTCAAAATTGATAGATTCTTCTTGTAGTATGTTGAGAAATACCATTGCATAAAACAAATTCTCCTAACATAAATTTAAATATTTCTTTCCAAAGAGAATTGTTAGTTCAATCAATTAACAAAAGGTTCCTTTCCATATTATATGTTAAAATTAAGAACATGAAAAAAAACAATATAAGAGTAACTCATCATCAAAACTAATCAAGACATCGTAAATATAGATGACACTAGTACAAAATTCCCTTTTTAAACCACCACATTTAGACTGGTTATAGCAGACAAGGTCTAAAAAAGTTGAGTAGTGGTAATTTTGTAATTTTATAGAACTTATAAGACCGGTTCTCCAAAAACCCGGTCTTAAAAAAATTATTTAGACCAGTTATAAATAAAACCGGTCTAAAAATATCAACATATTTAAAAAATTAAAAATCTAAAACTTTTAAGACCGTTTATTAATAATAACCGGTCTTAAAGATAAAAACTTTAAGACCGGATTTCATAAAAAAGGTCTTAAATATGAAAAATTTAAAACCTATTTTTTTCACCCTTCTAAGACATGTTTTTATGGAAAACCAATCTAAAAGGTGAGCATTTTACCCATATTTTTACTCACGTGCCCTAAACCCTTTCGCCTCTTGTCGTCATTTCTCTGCGAGCTCTATCCCCGCTGGTTTTGAACTCTTCCAGCGCTCCCCATTCCTCATTTGCTTAGCTCTCCTCTGTCATTTCCGCTATCGTTGTTGTGTTCCTTGTTGCTTTTCTTTAATCATCCTCACTCTCCTCCGCGGCCACCTCTATTCTCCGTAGTGACCATTCTCCTCTGTCGTGACTTCCCTTTATCAGTACAGTGAATTTGACAACTTCATTTTAACCTCAGTCTACGCCACTGTAACTTTGGGTAGAAGCTCACTCTTTGGTCTTCAATTGGGTTAGTGTTTTGTTAATTAAAGCCCTCAAATTTCATCTTGTATTTGCTTATTCTCAACAATATTAACTCTAACAATATAGTTAGACATGAAATAATTGCAGAAAAAAGTAATTAAGGTGAAAGGGAAAACTGTGTGGTGACTTTATTACTATATACGTTTTTCTTGTTTTGGACCAAAAGTAAATAAGATGCTCTGGCTTATGATATTTGGCTTGAAGTAATACCATTCTAAGTTCTATTTTAATTTAGTGTGATTATTTGATTGTCAGTGTTACTGGTTCATTGAAATAATACTAATTTCAAATGATGCATGTTAAAATTCGTTGAAATCTCAAACTCTATGGTTGTTATTTTTTTGTCTATCCTTTTGCTGTTGGATATAGGGTACTACAAGTGTTGAGATATATATGGATCATAGATAACTACTAAACGAACGAGAATTGAATATGATAATGGTGTAAGGGGGTTTCTTAAACTTCGCAAGAAGAAATGCCGATGATGGTAGAGGGAAATTTTATTGCCCTTGTGTAGTATGTTTGAATGAGAAGCGACCAAATGCTGCAGATATATATATACACATTTAATTTGTGAAGGATTTTTTAAGAGTTATACAGTATGGGTATGGCATGGTGAAGAATAAGAAATGCCAAGTTTATCTTAATAGGGGGAGTAGCCTTTAATGATGTTGACATAGATATGGATGATCGGATAAAGGATATTATTTGTGATATAGGCGAAAAGGCTTTTGAGCAATCACATGCATATAGTAATATGTACAGTGATGCTGAGACACAGTTGTACCTAGGGTGCCAAAAATACCAATTGTTGAAAGTAGTACTGAAATTGGTAAGCTTGAAAGCACGGCATGAATGGACCAATAAGAGTTGTTCAGAAATGCTTGAGGCTTTTAAGGACACGCTTCTAGATGATAATGTGTTGCCTTCTTGATACTATAATGCTAAGAAAATACTGTGTCCACTAGGGATGAAGTATAAAAAGATCAATGCATGCCCTAATGATTGTATATTGTATAGAAAATAGTATGAAAAGGAACAACAGTGTCCAATATGTGAAACCTCAAGGTACAAATCAAATAACGCCCTTACAAAAGTGTTGTGGTATCTTCCAATCATACTAAGGTTCAAACTCTTGTTTGCTAATGAAAGCTATGCAAAAAATTTGAGATGGCATATGGATGAGAGGATATCATATAGAAAGCTTCGACATCTGGCTGATTCTTCTTAATAGAAGAAAATTGATCAATTATTTCCTACCTTTGGTGAAGACCCTAGGAACCTTAGGCTTGGGCTTAGCAGGATGGCATGAATCATTTTGGTAGCATGAGCAGTATATATAGTTCATGGCCTATTCTGTTGGTAATTTACAACTTATCTCCTCTGTTATGCATGAAATGAAAGTACATCATGTTGTCTATGTTGATTTCGGGACCAAAGCAACCCGGAAATGACATAAATGTTCACCTAGAACCCTTGATCGAAGACTTGAAAGAGTTGTGGGATGAAGGTGTTGATGTTTTTTACGCGAACAAGAAGAAGGTTTTTAAAATACGAGCCATGATCTTTTATACTATAAATGACTTCCCTACATATGGAAACTTGTCAAGATATAGTGTTAAAGGCCATAAAACATGTACGATTTGTGAAGAAGGAAGATGCTACCATCAACTTCAACATAGAAGGTTTCTTAGACAAGGTTGCCCATATCGTAGATTAAAACAAACTTTTTTTGGTGGACAAGAGTTTGAAGATGCTCTGAAGGTATTGACTGGGGAGCAAGTTTATGAAAAGGTGAAAAATATGAATATTATCTTTGGTAAGACTACAAAGAATAGTAATGAAAAAAATAAATGGAAAAAAGGTCTGTCTTCTTCAATCTTCCATATTGGTCCAATCTTGATGTGAGACACTGTATTGATTTCATGCATGTGGAGAAAAACATATGTGATAGTATTGTTGGGACACTTCTTAACATACAAGGTAGTTCTAAGGATGGCATGAAGGCAAGATAAGATTTGCAAGAAATGGGGATACAAGAAGTCTTGTATCCAAAGCCATATGGTAAGAGAAGTTTTTGTCCTCCTTTTGCTCATTTGTTGTCTAAGGATGAGAAAAGAAGCTTTTGTGAGTGTTTACATGGTACCCAAGTTCCTTCAAGGTATTCTTCAAATTTTAGGAAGCTTGTGTTAATGAAAGTCTTGAAGTTAGTAGGGCTAAATTCTCATGATTGTCATGTCTTAATGAAACAACTACTTCTAGTAGTTATTTGAGGCATTACCGAATATGATCTTTAACATATTTTGACTACACTTTGTTTCTCCTTCAATGCTACTTGTCATAAAGTCATTGAGACAAAAAGATTTGATGAACTGGAAAATGAAGGATATATGATCTTGTACCAGCTTGAGAAGCTTTTTCTTCCCTCTTTTTTTGATATCATAGTACATCTAATTGCTCATCTAGTGAGGGAGATAAAGTTGTATGGCCCTATCTATTTACGATAGATGTACCCAATTGAAAGAACTTTGAAAATCCTAAAAGGGTATATGAAGAATGCAAATTGGCTTGAAGCATCTATTGTTTAGAAATATGTTCCTGAAAAAGCCATGGAGTTTTGTCAAGATTAACTATCAATGTAAGACATATTGGGCTTCCTGAATGTCATAATGAAGAAGGGGATAGAAGCGGGGCTACAATAAAGAATGTTGATCCTAATGAATTGTAACAGGTCCACTTGTATATCTTGAATAATATTGATGAAATTCAAGATTACATTAATGCTCATAAAGAAATTGTCCGGAAATAAAATAGTCGAATGACCAAACAAAGGTTAAATAGGGAGCATAACAAAAGTTTTGCAGATTGGTTCAAACAAAAGGTTGATGGAGAAGAATGTGTTTTTTATACAATTAAATGGTTAGCACATGGTCCTGAGGTTGATGTCATAACTTGGACTTTATTTGTGATCAATGGTTATATGTTTTACATGAAGTCCCTTGATGATAGAAGCACTGTCTAGAACAATGTGGTAATAATAGTGGTTGAATCTATGCAATTCTCTAGTTCGAAAGATAAGAACCCTAGATTGGCAGCAATACCTTATTATGGGGTTATGGAAGAGATTTGGGTGGTTGATTATGTTAAAATTAAATTTCCCATTTTCAAATGCAAGTGGGTTGATGTCAACAATGGTGTGATGATTGATCAATTGGGATTTATATTGGTTGATCTTATTAGTAGAAGTTTTGGAGATGAACCTTTTTTATGGCATATCAAGTGAAACAAGTGTTCTATATTACCGATCAGGCAAATAAAATGTGATCTGTAGCTCTCCAAAGAAAAAAGGTCATTGAAATTAATTAGGAAAGTCGTTCAATAAATGATCTTCTTGAGACTCCTTCTTTTTCTAAGAGTCTACCAGAATTGAACGAAGAAGATGAAGCAAACAATATAATGAACACGGCACAAGAAACGATCGTCATAAAGGACTATGGGAGGATATCCCATTATAAAACTACTTCAAAGGTTAGTTAGCTAAAATAATTATCATGAACTATATTTGAATTATGTATATTGTTATTGGTATATATAAAACTACTTTTTTTGATGTCATCACAAGAAAATGAAGGATATGAGGTGTCTTAGTATAGATGCTCCAAAGAAAGCTAATGATAATCAACCTGAGAAGAGTGTGTATAAAGTATTTTGGCCATAATGAATCAGTGTTGATGATGATGATGAACTTTGTTTCCATTTCAATTAGTTTGGGTCGCCTGAGAAGAGTGTCTATAAAGTATTTAATTTTGGCCATAATTTTATGATTCTGTCTGTGATTGTGATTTTATTCATGGTTGTTTTCCTTGCTCCTGTTTTGGCCAACACTGTTTAAGCACAAGAGAATAGAGTTTTATTCCAATGAGTTTTGAGTCTCTCACATGTGGAGCTTAGGTTGATTAGTATTCCTTTTGTCTCTTAAGAATCTTTCATCTAATTGGAAAATGAATTGATCTGTATAAGATGTTTGTTATAATGTGTAAGAGAAGAATTTATTTGGATGTCGTTGAAATGATTGCTTGCCAAGTGAATTGTTTTAACAGCGAAAATGGCTTGCTGGGTAAATGTTTTAAACAGAACAATTTTCTTAAAAAATAATCACCTTTTTAGACCGGTTATTTCCACAACCGGTCTAAAAAGTACATTTAAGACCGGTTGTCTAAAAAATCAATCTTAAAAGTATTACTTTAAGACTGGTATTTTAGACAATTGGTCTAAAAATTCAAACATTTTAGACTGGTTGTTTCTAAAACCAGTCTAAAAAGTTATTTCTTTGATAACCGGTCTTAAAATAATTATTTTTAGACCGGTTTTATAAATAACCGGTCTTAAAACTTTTTTTTAGGACCGATTCCTTAACCGGTCTAAAAAGTAGCAGACTTTTAAGACCGATTGTATCAAAACCTCATCCAGTAGTGGTCTAAAATATCATTTTTAAACGGTCTTAAAAGTGATTTTTCCACTAGTGTGAGTATGTTAAAAGGATTTTCTTCCAATAAAGAGATAAGCTTTCAAGTTATAAAACACATGTGAATGTGAAGCTCATCCTTAATTGATGCATGGTTTAAAAAAATTGCCATGAGGAAAATATTTAATAACTCTCCTGGATTTGAAAACCCATTGGAAACTTTGTAGAGAAATTGATTGTGAAACTACGAAAAATTGGAGAGAAATCAAATTTTTAAAAATGACAATGCTATTCAAGGGTTTTAAGAGATATAACCCAATATCATCTGAGTGGTCACTTGAGTAATCTTACTTGATCATCACTAGAATATTCACTCGAGTGACGCAACTTAGAGAATTAAGAAAGAATACAATACCTCACTCGAGTAATATTGTAATCACTCGGGTCATAGTTCTCTGTAGTCCATTGATGCATTACTGGCTAGTCACTGTCTGATGATGTGATCAGTACTGAGGGATTCTGAAGTGTAGTCTCTGTGAGCATTTTGAGAATACCAACATGATCTCAGAATAAGACGTTGAAGTTCTGATTGATCGAGTCACAGAGCTGTCTAATCTTGCCATTCATAGAAGTGATGAACTCAGCATTGTTTGTAGCAAACTATATGTGATTGTTGAAGCTCCTGAAGGACTAAGGGGACTAGCTCTAGCATAGTGTTGTATCTTATCTATCCTTGAATTCTCAGCTCCCATCCTCTAGATGCTTTATGTTCTACTCTTTGTCTCTAACTAGTACCGCCCACTTATGATTTGTGTATTTTTACCGTTTGGATGTGCAGCCTCTTCAAACATAGAAGTCCTCTTGTTCTCTAAAAGACATGATCTATCCTGTGTTCCTCTCTTTTATTAGTGCAAGAGTTTCACCCAAGAGGGGGGTGAATTGGGTGATCCTAGAAATTTCGTTGTGAATAAGGAAATTGACGGAATATTAAAAGCAATTAAGATCAAGGAGAAATATCACTGAAGTGTACACCGAGAGTTATACTGGTTTGGCCACAACCACTTTGACCTATATCCAGTCCTCAGAGCGTCTCTAAGAGTTTCACTATATTCTTCAAGATTCAGTGGGTTCTTGGCACCTCTGTACACAGCAAGTTCTTACACCTGGACACTCGCTCCCCCTTACACGTTGCAATCAAATCCCAACTCAAAGTTCCACTACCTTAAGTTGTCTCAATAACAAATATTGAGTTTGTAATGAAAAACTCTCTCACAGAGCAAATATATAATTTCTGAAGTACAAATGAGTATATGAAAACAAAGCACTAAGTGTATTGATCGATGTGTGTACTCAGTTCATGTCTCACTTGTTTTCTTCTCTTTGAATGCTCCATATATATAGATGATTTGTAGTATCCGTTGGAAGCAATTTCAAACTTGTCCATTAGAGTCGCGCAGCAACGGTTGATTATTCTTCATATTTGAAAACTATCCATTGGTGGTAGGTAGCGTTAGGTGAATGTTCAGACTTTTATTTTACTTCTCAAATCTGTTATACTCTTTCATTGTTTCTCTGTAAATGTACTTAGAATACTAATACAATGAAGAGTTAATCATATAGATAACAAATCAAGAGATATTCGATAAAAATATAATTTCTAAACTGCCTTACTCGAGTGACTACTCGAGTGATCAAGTTTGTTACTCGAGTGGTCCCTCGAGTAAACATGTCAAAAATATGGTAGTGAGCAAATCAATATTTTGCATCAGAAATTACTCGGGTAAGACATGGAGTGATATATTACAAACCTTGAAAATACCTGATTACTCGAGTGGTTACTCGAGTAGCCATGTCTTTACCTTCACAGATTACTCGGGTGATCACTATGGTAAACTGCTTACTCGAGTAGCCTTCATGTTTCTTCATACCTTACTCGAGTGGTCCCTCGAGTGGCTTTCAAATAACCCGGCAGATTACTCGATACTCCCTCGAGTAATAGCATCAAATTCTTGGCTGAGAGTGTACTATCTAGTTACTCGAGTGGCATTTCAAATAACTCTGCAGATTACTCGGGTGGTCCCTCGAGTAATGCTATTTTCTCACTGGTTACTCGAGTGGCTACTCGAGTGATGTGCTGCATTTCTTGGCCGAGAGCCACTAGAAGATTGTGGACCTGGTTACTCAAGTGGCTACTCGAGTGATGCCTGTGAAAATCTTGTTACTCGAGTAATTGTCTATATAACTTTGCAGATTACCCGAGTGGTCCCTCGAGTAACGTCGTTCAAAATTTGGCAGTGCCTCACTGGATGAAATTCTGTTTGCTTACTCGAGTAATGGCTTCTGTTACCCGAGTGGCTACTCGAGTAAGCCTTCTTGAAAATTGTTGATTACTTCGAGTGCTGACTCCAAGTGATGTTATGCTACTTTGTTCAAATTCATTTGTTTGTTTCCATATTATTAATCCAATCTTTGTTATCATCAAAACATATGGGATCTAACATCTTTCTTGTTAATAATATATGCCATTGTGTGATAATTCTTCTCAGTAAAGTAAGTGAAGTTATTGGCCTTGTTTTCCATAGCTCTAGTGTATGTATATCAGATAGTATGAAGATTATACATAGAGCTAAGATCAATTAAGAATCCTCAAGTCCCTTTTGATCTAAGGATTTTGAACATTTCTGCCTTATTGAACTCCTTGAATATACCAATAGGGGGCTTCCTAAGCACACATTGATCTTTTAAGGCTAGGATGGTGATCTTTTGATATTTGATTGTTGTTTTCAACATTTCCTCAATCTCAATGTCTTCTTCTAAACATCTCTATCGGCTCCATATCATAGTGGAAATGTCTGATCACCTAAGGATGATAAGGAAGGTGAGCAAGCATCAAAGATTCATAATGGCTTGACTTGTTCTTGACCTTGAATTACTTTGAAATGAATCTCAATTAGGCTCACTTAAGAGGTCCTCCTCCTCTTTCTCTTTCTCTTTTTCTGATTGTATCGCTAGCTTAGTCACTTGCTTGTGATAGGATGTCACTTGAGTGATATCACATATCCTGCTTTTGCTCACACTGCAACATTGTCAGTCATGCCTCTTCTGTTAGCCTCTGATCTTTTGTATCCAAAAGCAAAGCATTTTGTTCAACTCCTACAAAATTATAAATATATGCTCTTTAGTACCCAACTTTCTCTTGGGTCCATACAGTATTAGACATTATAACTTTATGCTCTTATATAATTAAATCATATGATATTTCAGTAAAGCGTATTATAAACCAACAAAGGCACATATATAATTTTACCCAGTAAATTCTAGCCATTGAATCATAAAGCATAATGAATAAGTGATATCAATGATCAATGACAATTTGTAAATACATTTTATATTGAAAATATATCATTGATAAGATTTTCATGCAATTCATGTAAGTTGGATCAAATGAGAATAGAGAATATATCCATACTAACTTTTATAGAAATGATAAGTTATGAAAGAAATTAAGTTTTCCAAGAATGATAATGAAATATGTAAATTGTTTTAAAATCTCAAATGTTCTTTCAAATCATGAATATGCATTATGACATTAAGATTTTGAATCCATGAAAACTTATTTATGAAGTTTGTAAAATATCAATACTTAATGTGAAAATGATGGAAGTCAATAGTTATAATATATATATATATATATCAGAAAACTTCACTCTGGAGTTCAACTAAGATAACATGTTAATCATCAAAGTTAACATGTTAGAGAATTTTCCCTGGTGCTAAAGTCATATGAATAAGCAAAAGTATTAGCTCAATGAGCATCATGACTTTGCTATTGATTCATAGACTATCTTGACACTTAGAGTTGAGTCATAAAAGATATGAACATTTAACTCAAGGATTCAAATACATGACACCGGTTATTTAAAGATAGATCATATCAATGGTTAATGTGTTTGAGCAACAAAATGAGTATAAAAATTATGAATGATGAAGCATATACTCATTATTCCAAATAACTAGAATACTAGAACATTAGTATGTTATTCCACAATAATGGTTAATGCATTAACATTCAATGCATGAACATTCATAATGCTTAGAATAATTCAACAATAAGGATTTATGCATTAGGAATATGGCTTTTCATGAACTAAATTCTTTTCATAAAAATAGGCTTGATACTCATATAGATGATCAATGTGTTAGACATGAGGTCTAACTCATTAAAGAATA
Organism: Inga laurina; assembly: GCA_963855925.1. Classification (NCBI taxonomy): domain Eukaryota; kingdom Viridiplantae; phylum Streptophyta; class Magnoliopsida; order Fabales; family Fabaceae; genus Inga; species Inga laurina. The sequence continues at coordinate 9,591,429 of OY979713.1, forward strand.
AAGACTAATGAGTTCAAGCACTGGATAGCTTATTTAAGATTAATTATTGATAGGTCAATGATGGGAAATAATCTAGTAGATGAATTTGAAATCCAAGTAAATTTGTGAAATATGCATTTCAAATATATAGAAAGATTATGCACCATTTCACTTTTGATCCATTTAGCAATCTGAAAATATTTTGAAAACCATAAATTATTGATTGCAAATGGTATGTAATAATGAGCAAGTATTTACCACTCAAAATGAGTTGGGAAGAATGAGTGTGACGGTTGAGTTTTGAAATGAAATCTCGACACTCGAGTTCTCCCTAAGAATTTGAGTTCTGCAGAAAAGTTCATATACTGATGCAGCATACCTGGCTTGAGTGTAACCTGTAGACACCTAAGTTAATTTCCATCTCCTTGTATCTTTGCACTCAAGTCCTCTAAGATCACTTAAGTAACCCATGCCTTTTGAATCAAGCTTTTCTACAATTTCCTTCCTAAACTCGAATGTCCTACTGAATCTTTAAGTTTTCACTCAAAGTTCATGTACCCTCTGTTTATCACTATTTTAATGATTGTAAACAAAGCATTCCTTTCTTCTCTCTACAAAAGCATATAGATCTTTTTCTTCTTTTGGTATCCAAGTTTATTTGGATCTACTTATGGTTAGCTTATAAGAATCATAATTCACATGCTCTAAGAATATAGTCAATTCTAAGAAATTGAGTATAATGAATTAAATATAACTTTATACATAAAAATATTTTCTCTTGAAGATGCCTAAAAAATATTTTCTCTTGAAGATGCCTATATGCATAAAGTGTTAGGCTATTGAACATTGCAATTCTTTAATAATGAATTTTCTAAAGATTGTGAAAACATATGTGCAATGCTCATTCCTAAGGTAACAAGGTATAAACCTCAATAAATATTAAAGATAATAGTTTAGGAGGTTTTACCGTTCTTTACTTTTATGTTAGGTGCTTGAAGGATTGCCTTTGCATACCCTCAACATATTTCCTTAAAGCTCTATTTTTGCATATTTGGCTTTATGCAAAGATCTCTCATATGATGTAGGCTGCGAGAGTATTTTTCTTTGTGTATGAGAGATCATCCTCTTCTTGTTTTCCTCAAGGTAGTTGAATGGTACATTATGGTAGCCCTTCCTTGAGGTGAAATATACTCCTTTTAGCCATTGCTTCTTTATGTGGTTATGCTCTGTAGCTCTAGCAATGGATGCTCTGAGAGTTCTTTATTGCAATGATATGAAACTCTTAATTGGTGCATGAGAACCTCTTGGCTTCTTCCTCATCTTCTTTATACCCTTATGTCCATTTCTTTTTGGATCGTCCTGCATACATAAAGTACTATATGGACGTTTTGGTACCCACATATGCTCGAGTCCTTGATTGTTATCATTCGACTTTACATGTCCTTTCATAATCCAAATATATTTATTTCTCACCTGGGAATTTCTTCTAATATAGCTTGTGTGAGCAATGTGACCGGATTTACCACAATAATTGCATATTGCATGAAGATTTGCATTATGAGATTTTACGCAAGTATTGTGTTGGTTATGAGAGTAAAAACTCTAATAGATTTCATTGGAACATTATTTCTTCCTAATAAATTTTTCAGCATAATTAAAAAAATTTTTGTTTTTCAAAATAGAATCAATGATTGGTTGAAATACAATTTTATGTAGACTTTGAAAATTAGTGTTATGAAAATTATAAGAAGAATTGGAACTTTTTACCTTCAATTCATCTTGAGCTTCGGAGAATAATTTTTCAAGTCCGTCTATAATGAGCTCTTTTCGAGAATCCTCTTCTTCTTGTCTATCCATGTTGCCTGTATGGAAGAGTTCAATGATTTCTCCTTCTTCATTATCAACTTCTAATTGTTCATGCATAATAGATGAACGACTTGTAAATTCACATGAATTATCAACACTTTCAACTTCAACGCACTTGTTAAAAGTATACATAGAATCAAGATTGTCCTAGATATCTTTAGCATTAGAGCAAAATCTAACTTTCTCAAAATCATTTTCGGTTAAAGCACTATACAGAATTTTCATTGCTATAATATTCAACGAAAACATTTTCTTTTCACTTTCTATCAAATCCTTTCTCAGTTTGAAATCAAAGGCATTTGTAAAACATTCCATATATCAAAATCAGATACTTTACTAAAACTAGTCATTCTCGCTTTCCAAAACTAGAAATTAATATCTTTTAAAAAGGGTGGAATTGTGTAGTCAAAACCTTCTGAAAGCAAGTAACACCTAAAGACAACCATTGATAACTCTTGGGACAGTTTAATCCTTTAAACAAGAGCAAAGCTCTCATACTAAATGTTAGAACTGGCTGACACCCAAGAGGGGGTGAATTGGGTGTAAGATAAAAAAACTTAAAAATTTTGAAAATCATTTCCCATCTTAATGGAAGCAATATGTAAGAAAGTAATGAATCATAAATCAATAGTTAGATTAAATAATATGTGCTAGAAATATAAGAGCTTAGGGAAGCGAATATGCAAACTGTAATTTATCCTAGTTCAATCCAATCCAAGACCTACGTCTAGTCCCCAGGCTCCTCCTAAGATTTTCAATCTACTATCCTCTTATTTAATCCGGGCACAAGAAAAGCCTTGACAAACCCACAAGTTTAGCTGGGCACTTGTGAAGCCTTTTACAAATATCTCACCGAGATACTCCCCTTATGGCAAGTCTTACGAGCTTAGCAATCCCGAAGACCTTTCTCTCCTGCTTACTCGTGCAAGTCTTACGAGTAGCAACGTTCTCTCCTTCTTTAATCCCTTTAAGTCTTACAAGCAGCAACGTTATCTACTGCTTGCACCTTGTAAGTCTTACAAGTGGAAAGTGTAACGCCTTATTCTTGTAATCGATTGGATGAGCTTGTACACAGTAAGTCCGAACCACTTTCATAAAATCACTTTAAATTCTTAATTTCAAGACAAGACTCAAACCTGTAGTTGAGTGGGTTTTTAAGAATAATTTTTAAAAATTTTTAAATCTTGCGGAAGCATCATTTAGTGGTTCACAACTTCATTACTATTCATCGACTGTCATCTTTCTTCAATTCAATTAGAGTGATTCATTACTCATTTCTCTACTCATTATAAACTCATTCATTTAGCCTTGATAACAAACATTCATCATTCATGGCATGTTTACACAACAATGAAAACATGCAATCATTTATACATAATAAACTATCACGTATAAATCTTCAATTCGCCATCACTTTTTCTTCTTGTACATCTCCCTGCATTCCTCTTCTGAGCTTACCTACCATATGGTTGGTGAGGGAGAGTGACATTCAAGAAAATCCCAGTAGTAAATAGTGCTAACAATTGCCTACAAGAAATGCTTTGTGCATGACATGCTTGGTTACATAAATTCATGCCAATATAATGACAAGTATGCATACTCAATGTTCAACACATTACACTAATGGACATAGTATAAGTAAAATACAGCTTGACTCATTCACATATGCTTCATACAATTCATCAAAGCAATTAACAATCAATACACAAGCACACATATCAAGTTATGCAAGTTAGGAAAGTTCCTACCTCTTGTCTTCGCGTCCCCCTCTTATACCGTTTCTTCCAACTATTGTAGCTTATTGGAAGTTCTTCCATTTCTTCTTCCTTTACCTCTCATGGTCCTAAATACCCAATCACATCATTAGAGACATGATTGAGAGTCATTGGAAGTTTGTATTAGTGTCCAAGAAGTTAATAAGGCTTAACAAATCATATTGGTTATCTTTTGAGCCACTTAGGTAGCCATTGGAAGTTCAAACAAGTGCCTATGGGGTTAGGAAAGGCTAGGCGACCAACACCATTCAAAAAGTATGAAATGCTTAAATAGAGGCTTAGCGATGGCCAAGCAAATCTTCTGGCCGTGGCTAAGAAATCCTCTATTCTTGGCTCAATTTCCAAAAATCATAACTAAATCTACAAAAATTGAAATAGACAAATATGAACCACCACTATCTATAACCACAAAGTTAAATAATTACATAAAGTCCCACATTGTTCTAGAATCAAGTACAAAAACAGGGAACAACTTCAAAAATCCATAACTTTCAATCCACTAGTTCAAAATACTTACAATAACTATCAAATTAAAGCCCATGATGTCTACTTTAATCCTGAAAAAGTTTCATAATTTTTGGACTAGGTTTAACTAACAAAATGCATTACACAACAAAACTACCTCACTGGAAGTAAATCAAACAGCACCTCCCCTTAACTTCAAAAATTTCCAGATTTAAACATAAGCATCCAAAAATCATGAACACTTGTATTCCTACACAAATTTCCATTCCAAACACAATGGAATCATCAAAAATAATAAAATCTAGTCCTAACCCTCTGTGAAAAGTGTCTGGACAAAAATTATAAAATTTAGAGAAAATGTGATTTTCACGTTCCATGCAATTAAACATCTTCCTTACACTTCTAATCATATAATTAACCATTTAAACACCTTTTAAACATAATTAATCAAGATTTGGGCAGCACTTCCCCTTAGGGTTTGTGCATCCCAATCATGAAAACAGGCCAACTAAAGCCATGAAACAACAACAACCAAAACAAACAACCTTGAATCAACAAGATAACAAGGTTTAGTGTGAATACCTTTTATTTCTCTTCTTTCTCTCTCTAAAACCATGGTTGTCTCTCCTCTAACTTCTTGAATTTTCTTGCTACAAGGCATATTCATGAAGATTTAGATATTAGAAGAGGCATTACAAGAGCTAGAAGGCATAAACACCAAGATTTCTACTCACCTTGGATTTTTGCTTGAAACTCTTCTTGCTTCTCTTTTCTTTAGCTCTCTACATCAAACTCCCTCTCTCTCTCTCTCTATTTTTCCTTAGCCTTAGTGGACTTTTGAAGATGTGAGAGATAGTGAGATGTTTTAAATCAATTAATCCCTATCCTTCTCAAGTCTTGGCCGAAAGTTTGAGAGAGTTAGGAGTGTATGTGAATGATTGGCTAAATGAGGGCCATGTGTCAAGAGTTTAAAGTGAGTGGAAATTTTGACCAACTTTCCCTTCTTTCTTTAGTTGTCTTGACCGACTTGGATCAGCAAGGGATGAGGAAAAAGGTTAACTAAGTATCTACTCTCCCCTTCTTCACTTTGATCGTCCCTTTTAGATAAGAGAAGAGGGATTGTATTAATTGATTTCTCTTTCTTCATCCTTTATGCCTTAGCCACCATAATTGACTAAAGGGTGGAAAGCACATTTGATTCAATTTCCTCTCTTCAAATGGACGTGTACGAGCTGTTGAAAGAATCAAATAAGCCTCTTAAATTATCACAATTTATCTCCTCCTCACATATTGCTTTAGTTGTAATTGTTGACTTTTTAAACTTAGGCCTTTTGCTTGACTTAATTCTTCCAACTTGGCGCTTGGAGTTTAATCATCAATATCCTTTACTTCATTCCATAAAGTGACATAAATGGAGCTTGAGAATGAACCAAATAGCTTCTTCAATTTCCTCTTGAAATTACCATGTACTTAGCCCTTACATTTATTTTCATTTTCACAACTGCTGGAAAACTGGGCAAAATTTTTATCAAACTTTAAAAATTCATATCTTTATTTATAGAGATCTAATTGGCATGATTCTAAATTTTATGTGACCCTTATTAAGTCTATTTTCAAGGAAAAATATAGCCTTTAGCCAACTAGAAGCTTACAATTCCTAGAATTATCTACCACTGAAAATCATCAGTTTTACTAAGCTAATTTCAAAAATACATAACTCTTTGTGTATAGCTCCAAATGACATATAAGACCTATCAAATTAAATCCTGATAAGTCTACTTTCATACAAGAAAATATCATAGTCATTAGACATCATTTGCGTATTTAAAAATGTCACACAACAACACTGTTACATAGACAAATTCACTGGCAGCAAATTTAAATGTTTACAATTTATGTTCTAAATATACTCATGTTGTGTGTAACCACCAATTGCCTTGTTCTATCATTTTATTCCCTTAAATGCCATAAAGATATATGGAATATTAGGGAATATCATTATGCCCTCTTGGGACACTTGCTTAACTGGGGCTTAATAGTCTACTGAATTCAAACTTATTCTGCTGCCTCCAATCCCAAAATTTGGGATATTACAAAAAGTCTTATCGGCATTTCTCTCTATAGCTTCCCCCATAAGGAAATCAACCCTCTCTAGGCCCCTCTACCTTGAGATCAATTCAGAAATATAAGTGTTTACAATCTCTCTCATAGAGTGGATAAAATGCTTACTAAAGTACAATACAAATAACCACTCTCTCAATGGTAAGTAATCTAGAGGCTACAAAATAATAGAGAATGTTTGGGTAGAGGTGGATGACTTATGATATTCGCATATTGGCATCGTCGCTCTATTCGCTACTCTTCTCTTCTCTGAATGCTATTATATTTATAGTTTGAAAACGTAGAGAATAAACAACATTTAATCACAATTGGATTGTTCGTTATGAGTCTGGTGTGTTTTGCTTTTGACAGGTTCTCACTCAAGTGTTTTATACCTCACTCGAGTGCATGCATGATTTTCACAATGTTCACTTGCATGAATCTCAAGTGTGGATAGAAAGTGTTCAGTAATTTTGGTCTCTCATTCTAGTGTAGATATCCTTACTCGAGTGCATCACATTGATTTTAGCTTTAGGACAACACTTTCATCAAAATCTTCCAAGAGTATGCTTTGAACTTATGAGTGTACTGAGCTCTCACTCGAGTGCATGAGTGTATTTCACTTTTGGCTTGAGCTTTTGGATAACACTTGCACCATTTTATGTAACAATGTGCTTTGCCACTTGCGAGTATTAAGTCCTCACTCGAGTGTAGATGCCCTTACTCGAGTATATCAGCCTATTTTAATCTTCTAATATGCCTTCTGATCATTTCTTCCTTCAATACTTGCAATAGTGAATTTTGCACTTTCGAGTGTTTTCATGCAACACTCGAGTGCATGTCATAGATTCAAGTTCTGGTTTTGCTTCTAGAACACACTTGCGCTAGCTCACTTGTTACACTCAAGTGCATTTGAGACCAAAGACTCGAGTGCTATGTTAGAACTCGAGTGTGACAACACTTATATGACATTTTCCAAGTGTGAGCTTTTGGACTTGAGTGCTTCTTCAGACATGATCTATTCATTTTGACTCTAAATATGGCAAGTAACATATCATCAGAAAACTCTTATCATATACATTCCAATGCAAAAAGACTTAACTCTAAACTCATTATATTCTACATGTTGTAATCAAAGGATTGTTACTAATCCAGACAGTCTTCGAATTTTGGAGCGTCAACTTCCAGAAGGCATAACTCTTAGCATATAACTCCAAATCTGACATATTACCTATCCATGAAAAGGTCTTTATGTCTAGTTTTATATGGAACCAGCTTCATCTCAATTTGATATGTAGTTTGAGAATTATGTCCAACACACCAAACCTGTCTTAGAATATGACGATGATTTGTATGTCATCTTCCAAGATTAATATCTCTTTCATCTAACCTATTTGAATGTGATATTGGTGTGTATTTTACGTGTTAGGAGTCTAGTTTTATATGCCACTAATTTTAGCTCAATCCTACATGTGGCTTGAGAGATATAGTCAAAATACTGGACCTCTGTTGGGCTAATTGAAAAACAGAGTAGAATAGAGTGCTTTCGACACTCGAGTGTAACACCAACACTAGAGTGCTACAATGCTGCACTAGAGTGCTACAGTGCCTGCATGCTATAGTACCAATTGCTGTAGTGTCACCTCGAATTCCCTTCTGACCATAGAAATCTCCAGAATTACTACTAAGAACTTGAATCTATTAGATCTTGCAATTTCTTCTTTTTTTTTAATATCTTTCTTCTTGATTTTCCTCTTGATAATCATTATCCATAACCCAACTAGGCAACTCCTTAACTATCTTCAATTTCTTTCTTCTTCTCCCTCTCATCAATTCAATCACTTCTTTATTCATTTTCCCATATTTGATAATTTTGATAATTTTGTCTTCTCATTCTCCCTTCATAATTCAACTTAATTAACCTACAAGATATTTCACATTAAACATAGTAATTAGTCAAAGTATAAAATAAATACATTATATAAAATTTTTGCTCTTATCATTTCACATCTATATTTGTCATCATCAAAACTAATAATATCTAACAATTGTAACCATGTTCTTAACTGGATTGAATGAAATCATTTAAAATTGAGTATGTCAATTAAGGAATTTTGCCAAAAACAATAAGATAAAACAATCGTAATTGTAATATTAATTATACTTTAAGACTTAAAGGGTTAGAATTACTTCTTCCTCATTGTTAGGATCTTTGACTAGCATATAGACTCAATTTCAACAGAATAGCATTAAGCACAAGATTATCATTCAATTGAACTAATCTAATAATGTGGTGATCAAGCACATAGTGTAACCCCCTCCGTAATTATATCCGAAATACGTGATTAAAATGAAATAGAGACCAATAATAATCAAATAACATTTATTAACCCATCACATGATGAGGTTTACACGAACACTTTTTGAAATCATTTATAAACATGGTCTCATATTCACATTTCGAATATAATTACTACGCAAAGATAAATCACATTCATATAAATATCAGAGTGCACAACTTAATCATCCCGGCAATCCCGGGTATATACCTTCGCTAAAGATACATAGGGTACAATTGCCCATTACAATTCTTCAAATGGGGATTACACAATCTCATCTCGAAAGAGTCCTAGCCGCTCCCTCCACGAGCCACTTGCCCTATCTAAATTGTTGGTAGGTGAGAGTGAGATTCGAGATAATCTCAGTAGGAAACAGATACCATAATGCATGCATGATAGATGCTATGTGTATCACATGTTAGCTTTATCTAGATGCATGCCCCATAATGATATTTCTGCATGCTCAATATTTCATGTAACAAAACTAAGACCACAGTAAAACAGAAACAGAGCTTCATTTATTTAAATATGCTCTACACAATCAAGTAAAGCAATCACATACATCACTACACAAGCAAAGATATCAAATACATGCAAGTAAGGTAAGTCCCCTACCTCCAGTCTTTTCTCCTCGATTTGCGTGCGAGCAACCCGGGTCTTCACATTCGATCCTACAATGTCAAATGTACCATTTAGACACTTCCATAATGTTTCTGGGGGTTATATGAGGCTATATTGAAAATTTACTAAAATACCCCCGGGGACCCGACCCAGCCCCGCCGTACCCAGTCCGGCTGTACTTTTCTTGAAATTTTGACATGAGCTATTCTGACATACTTTCGCCCAAGGAATCCATTTCCGGACTCAGAATTATCAAATTCAATGTAAATTTACAAATTTACCCTTGGCAGCCCCACTTTAGAGTTTCAGGGGCGTTTTCGTAATTATGCTTTTTCGGCCTTTTCCAAAAAAGTGACCAACTGTAACCCCACCTAATTTTCGCTCCTGAACTCAATGGAATCATCAAATCATTGAAAATCCATCTCTAACCCCTCCAAACTAGGCTTGGCTGAAATTCTCAATTCCCCGGGAAAAATTGGGGTTTTTCAGTTTCGGCTTTGTAAACGCGTTCCTTTCTACTCCTAACCACTTTATTGACTATTCCATTAGGTTACAACTACCATTTAGTACCAATTTGGGCAGCATAACAGCCCCACACACCCATTTTCCATTTTTGAAACCAATGACAATCCGGTGAAATTTCACCGATTAAATTGTCCACAGCAATCAGAATAGTCAATACACAAGAGTTTGGAATTTACCTCAAGCTCCCACTAGCTTTTCCTTGTCTTGGCTGAAACCCTAGCTTTTTTAACACCAAAGGAGGAGCTTCCAAACCTTAAAGAACATAAAGGAGTAGCTTAGGATCGGAGTTATACGCGTTAGGAGCTATATCGTCGGAGAAATCGGCTTACCTTGCGAGATTTCTCCTCTTTCTCTCTCTAAGAGCTCTCAACTTTCTCTCACTAGTTTCAGCTGGTTCAGCACAAAATGAGAGCTAAAGAAGATGAGAAAATATTTAATTCCATGCTGATGTCATATTTTATTGAGATGATGTCATAACTCCCATTTTCGGATTTTCTGGCAGATTTTCTGTCCAAATTTTGAAAAATCATAACTAATTCTAGAAAAATCGAAATGAGGTGATTCCAAAGCCAAATGAAAGGTATTTAAGTCCTATTAATTTGAAAAATATGATCCATTACCAGAAATCACCACAAAATTCCAGAATTACACAAATTTCATCACTGCCCCAAAACAGAGTCCATTTTCGACCTCAAACTTTGGACAGTCATATCTCCCAGTTTCTAAAACGAAATGGCACAAATTATATATCCATTTTGAAGCTTGAGATGTGAAATATAAGACTAGAAAGTTTCAGAATTTTTAGACACCATTTGGTCATTCAAAACGTTCACACAAACGGACTGCCCAGAAAAGAGTTTCACTGGACAGAATTTTAGATTTTGCATCTTTGCTTCCATTGGTTCCATTTTCATACCAAACATCATTCCCACATAAATTTTCACAAGGAATCCATTGGAAACACCAAATCAATCAAATTCACATCACATTGACATGTTTTCACAACAATCTCAACATGTCAACACAATTCACATTTCAAAACCTAACATTGCAACATTTCCATTCCAAAGTTCCAAACCAATTTCAATGACATCAAAACACACTATGACACCATTTCCAACACAATACCCCATTCAATTCTTCCCTCTATTCTAAGTCAATTTAGATGTTAATCCACAATTGAACTCAAATACAGGGTTTCGGCACTACTCACAACACACACGAATCATGTTCGAGTGCCAAATCACATCATATTCTCCAAAAGGGTTATTTATCACTAACCACATCCACTTTTGAAGTCATTAACCCTTAATCACAATTTGGAATCTTACTAAAATGGGGCTTAGCAGTCCACTTCTCTCAGGCTTATTCTCTAACATCGAGTCTCAAAATTCGAGGTATTACATATAGTACTACAGATGGAAGATATTACTACCCCAATAGACGTCCCTTTTTTAAAAACAGAGGTTAAAACATAGAGGTGGTGGCATTTCTGTAAATAAAGTAGTGAGATTGCAACATTAGGCATCCCAAATTTGAATTGGGACACCTAAAGTAGAGTTTAGACGTCCCAAATTTTATTTTGGACGTCTAAAGATTTCCACTGGCACCAAAAAAGTAAATTAAAAAAATTTAACTTACTTTAGGCATCCCAAATGGTTTTGGGACTCCTAAAGGCATGTCAGAAATTCTGACATGCATGAGACTTTTTTTCTCTTTTCTTCATTCCCATGTCAGAAACTCATTCCTCCTTTTCCATCTTTCCCATCCTCCATGACCTCTCTTCCCTTTTTTCTTCATTTTCTTTTTCTTTCATTCCCGTGAAAGCTTCTTCATAGACCATGGGTAAGCTTTTTCATTATTCCCTTTTCTTCATTACACTTCGTCTTCCTCAATCTTCTTCCTCTCTTCCTTTTCTTCATTCCCTTTTCCTCCACCTCCTTCCATTCTCATAGCACCTTCTTTGCTCTCACCCTCCGGCGTACACCTCCTCCACCTTTTTTGCCCCCTCCACCCTCCGGTGTAGACCTCCCACCTTCTTCGTTGCTTTCAGCCTCCAACGTACCTCTCCTCTCCACCGTGCATACACAACTCCTCCAACATCTTCTCTCCACCTTGGAAGCACATAGACACCATTGGTTGCCCTCTTCCCTGCTTTCATCAGGTTTTTTTTAAATATAAATTTACATGAAGAATTAAGTTAAACTTGCAATGTGAAATTATTATAATGCTTTCAATTTATTGACATGATTCTAGTTATTGGAGTGTTTTTCCCTTGATTGTTTTTTTTTTTGCTAGAATCATAAACTAGTTGTTAGTAGTTATGCAATACTAATAATGTTTTTGTTTTATACGTTTGGAGCTTGGAAATCGAGGGAAATACATATATATATATTTATTTTGATGAAATGAACAACAATTAGTTTGTAGTTGTGGGGTGGCAAACATTTTGACACTTTTTGGTTGTTGTTATACATGTATAATATTAGGTTGTATGAGTTGTTGTTATTGTACATATATATATATATATATAGTAAAAAGATTACAGTGCTAGACGTCCTTACCATTTTGTAAGGGACATTTTGTGGTTTATGAATCCATCTTCAATTCTGTTTCTACAATTTTAATTTGCTGGGTAATGAAGAATATAAATAATCATTTTTAAAAAAAAATAAAACATTTTAATGTCCCAAATTAAGAATTTGGAAGTCTAAAGTCCCCTATGGAGGACTTTAGACGTCCCAAATTAAGAATTGGGATGTCTAAAGTCCCCCTATAGAGGACTTTAGAAGTCCCAAATTGAGAATTGGGATGTCTAAAGTCAAGACTTTAGACGTTCCAATTCTCAATTTGGGACGCCTAAAGTGAGACTTTAGACGTCCCATTTTTTTGGGACGTCTTTTCTTAAAACATACTACTCCCCTTACATAGACGTCCCACAGTTTTTGGATGTTAAAAGTGCCAAAATAGGGACGTTAAAAACCCTTTTTGTAATAGTGACAAGATAGCATTAAGCATAGAGAAAAATCATACAATGGGTAAAAGTAATCCTAATTGAAACTTTTTAGCCACTCATAGTCTGTACATGCCAAAATCTCATAATAAAATCAAAATCCATATCAGCAAAATAAGAGAAAAAGAGAGAATGACAAGGAAAACCCAAAAATTGAAGCTTCAAAACCCTTCTCAATCTAATCCCAAGCTTCAAGCTCTTCAAAATTCAAAAACCTAGTAACCAAAATGTTCCAGAAGTTCAGAATGGGTGATTTTTAACCTATCCCTTACTTTCATACTAGTTTTTCTACTTCAGTTTTCAAAACATAGTATCAGTATCATGCGTTCACCGTCTCAAACAGAAACAGACAGAGGCAATACTTTTTCATGCGGTTTCGCTATGACTTTGGCTATAGCACCTCCATGGCAAATACAGGCTTCTCTTCCATAATGTCCTTTTTCATCTTCCTCTACATTCTTCCTTCCCTTTCACATCTTCCCATGATCTTTGAGAGCTTTTACAACTTGCCATCCTTAACCTACAAGGAGGGATTCATGAGTTCTTCAACTTTCACAAATAATCAAAACTATATGCATTTAACTCATGATTCAACAAAATTTTGATTTAGCTTATGTCTTATCACATTTTCTTCTATAATCTCTTTATATGCACAATTTGAACCCAAAAATAAGTGAAAAGAGAAGAAAATGTGCTAGAATACTCTTGATTTCTATGAGTTAACCTTCAATATAAATGAAAGTGAGACAATCCCAAAGCATGAGAGAATGATCAGTTCCAAGAGAAAAGAAAAAGGTGCAAATAATCAAGATGATCATATTAAGGTGATAGGTACTCCAAAAGAGGCCAAGACATAACTAATTACAAAAACCTCAAAAGAAGTTCAGGTACCTAACAGCAATAAAGAGATCTCAATGAATTATCTCATAGGAAAAATGGAACTAAAAAGATTAAATTGTCAACAACAGTCTTGATAATAATGTCATGTGATCAAATGAGGATCTTATGCATAAATCTGTCTTGCGGGATAGACAGGATGGTGATTGGCCAAAAGGAAAAGTAAAAAGGAAAAGACACAATAAAGATACGATTATGTTGTTTCAATACATAAGAATTATGGACCTGTAGTCCAAACACTTGAAATACAACTGTGATATATAAATACTTAAGTGAAAATAAAGATTTTCACAAAAGTTTATTGATGATTATGATGAGATATACTAATTCATGGTGGATGCAATAATTTTTGCTTATATTAGATGACTGGCAGTATATAAAAAAATATGTCAATTATATGTTGTTATAACATATGGCTCAATAGATGGAGAAATTTATATGAAAATCCTTGAAGGATAAAAAATGCCAGAAGCTTATCCAAGAAAATCATTATATATATAAAATGTTGTGTGAGCTTGAAAATAATTTGAGCTATATAATTGATTAAAAATGTATTGGAAAATGAATAATTTTACATTTTACTTGATTTGTAGATCGAGTTATTAAATGCCTTGATGATTTCAAAATCACATATTCTTGCTATGATGATTTTGCTTGCAAAAAAATATATTGAATTTAATGGTCTAGAAGTACCTTATATTTTATAAGAATACTTATGTATCATGCTAATTTTGTGTTTATTATGATTTTATTAGCAAAATTTAATTCTTGCGGGTACACAATGGATAACAAAAATGACATTTGGTGTGATAGTTCTATGAACATATTATATGATATCATTTTGTTTAGAAGAAGTTGAAATGTGGATACAATATATATTTTCGTGATTTTCAGAATAATCTTCCTTTATGGTTTCCACAATAAATAAGGTAAAGAAACAATATGTTGATGTTTTAACGTATTCAGAATATATGTTAGAGGAATACATTTTAGCAGAACATTTGGTGACAACGCATCATTCATAGTTTGGTGGCTAAAAGAAAGATCTATTTAAAAATACATTGGAAGTGATTTTGTCATCAAGGGGAGTAAAATTGATATCGTTATCAAGGAGAGTATATACGATACTATCATCAAGAGGAGTGGAGACTATGCTATACTATTTTCCTTAACTAAGATTTTGTCCCATTGGTTTTCCTGATAAGATTTTTAACTAGGTAGCTTCAATGTGTACTATGTACTCTTTTTCTTTCACTAGATTTTTGTCCATTTGAGTTTTTTCTAGTAAAGTTTTAATGAGACATAATGTTTGTTTATAAACATCTAAGGAGAAGTGTTATAAATATTGGCATAGTTAGGTGAATGTCCATAGCCTTCCAAAAGTGTCTTTTGAGGTTCTCCAATTAAATCAATATAACTTATAAATGCATAGCCTATTGGGAGTTTCTTATGATTAATACACATATAACCTCCCGATATAACATATTTCACATGAAATGTAGTTGAAGGACTTGTGGCTTATAAATAATGAATTTATTCCAAGTGATTGTAAGCCTTAAGATGACTAAGAACCACGCCCATTTCTCCTCCTACTTTCTCTTGTCTTCTCCATTTCTCTCACCTTCAATCTCTTTTATATTTCTCATTTTTATAACAAAACTAAGTTAATTTAAACAGGTAGTAAATATATATGCAGCAGTAGAGGGACGGGGCTTGAAGGTGCTAGCATTTAATTTAAATAGTTAATAAAAGAAAGCGATGGCACACGTAATAGCGCTCAATTGCTTTCCAATTGATGATTGTAAATTTGTAATTGTAAAGTGTCGTTTTTTTTTCCTTTTTTTTGTTAATAAAATAAGTCTTGATTTTTTTCTTGAAAAAAAAAATAAGTAAATACCATTTGAACTTTAAAATTCCAAATCAATTATTTTGTCTAGAAGAGTATAGGTATTAACTATAGAAGTATAACAATTGACTACTCTTGTTAGTAGGAAATCATTAATTTAATATTTTAAAGTTCAAATAGTAATTTTTTATATTTTTTTCATTTTTTAAATCTATTCTTAAAAAAAGTTTATAATCGCATCCAATTTCATTGGTAAAATGTCTTTCTTCTAAGGAAAATTTTAATAGCAATAATAATTGTAACATTTTTATTAATAAAATGATAGTAACACTTTTATCAATAAAATAATGGTTATATTTAAATAAAACAAGTAACAGGTTTCATTTTTCAAGATGAGAAGGATGTGTAGGAAAGGATCATTCACATGGTGTGTAACTTTAAATTAACTCATTGTTGTGAAAATTAAAGTTGGTTTATATAATAATGAAATTAAATATTTACCATGATATATATTCTCGTGAACCAAATCAATGCACTCAATCATGTGCTAAACAGGCAAACATTATGATCTTGACCTGTAATTGATTTTTTTTTCCTACAAATAATTTATTATAATTTACTTGATATAGACGAGAAAAATGCAAAATGGTGGGTCATAAATTAAGAAAATTTAATTGCAAGTTTGGTTATCTTTTTTCCTGAAACTACAGCATCCTTCACATGAGTGTACTATTTTTACGGGAATAATTAAATCTGTAAATATACAAAAATGATGCTACCCTAATCACGGGAGGAAAAAAAAAATGATTTGCCTTTAGTTTAGAGGTGAGACCCGTTGCTCATGATGATATATTTTAATAGAAAAACCATTTATATTTTTCTTAATCTTTAATTTGGTATTTATGTGATTTTCTCTCTTAATTAAATATTTTAACTTTGCTCTTGTAGCATTGTTAACCCCGTAACTTTGCTCCATTAGTACTGTTAGCTCCTGTATAGGAGTTAACTACGATAACAGAATAAAATTAAAGTATTAAATTAAGGAAAAAAAACAAATACATGCCAAATTAAAAATATATGAAAAGTACAACCACTTGCAAAATGATTTTCCCTGTTTTAATTTTATCAAATATGTCCAAAATTTAAAAAAATAATAATATCTATACTCTCTTGAATTTTGTTTAGGTTTTGCTCTTTTCTTTTCTTTTTTTGTCAAACGATTACATAAAACAAATTTTATTTTATTAAAAAAATTTACATAATTCGTTTCCTGAATTTTCATCAAATTTATTTTATAATCAATATATATATTAAAAAAGAAGGCCAAATAATTATCAAGTTCCTTCAAGCTTTCGCAACCTCTTCATCATAATTATTGTTATTGTTTTTGTTGTTGTTGTTGTAATTATTACTACTATCCCTGTTGTTTCTGCTTATATTAATTTTCAAGCATGGCCTGACATATTTTAGAAAACAATATAATTAATCATTATAAAGACTTAAGCTCACTTGATCGCTAAAAACAAAACTAATAAAGGTGAAGATGTTTAATGTACAAATATGTGTTGATCTTAGTGAAACAGGGTATATATAAGTACAAAAACTCATGTTCGAGTTTGTGAGAATGAAAAAAAATAGTTTTAGGAAAACTATATATCCCCGTAGGTATTGGATATTGTATGCAAAAAATTAAAGTTTATGCAGTGTTTTTTCTAAAAGAAACATAATTAATTTGACCAAAAACATTGGCTGGAGTTAAAGGAATTTAATATTCCTTAAGATCTTAAATTTAAACATGATAGGTTTTATAACAATACTCAAATTTAGGTTAGATAAATAAGACTCTTAGACCATCAGTCATGATAGCTTTTATAACTCAAAATATGCTTAGAAATTGTTCATCAATAAAATCCTATCATCAATATTGATATTTAAAGTTAAACCGCAATATAAAAATTTAAAGTCGACAGGCTAGACTTGTGACCTAGTGAACTAGTCACTCGATTAGTTCGGCTAACCAACTAAATTGGGAAATAAACAACCTGAGATTAATTGAGTTCAAAATTAAACCCCATGAGTTGGACAAGTCAGCTAGTTGGATTTTCTTTATTTTTTTCTTATTAAATTTAAAATGACTTTGTTTTGAGTTTAAAAAGAGAACAAAAAATAGCATACTATCATATTTGTGCTTTAATATATATATATATATATTCTATTTACTTGTATTGTTTGTGCATGAATATTTTATTTTGTTGTGGATTATTGCCTTTTTTTTAAAAATATTACTTTTTTCATTATTATATATATTGGAAAATGATCAAATCCATTAGAACAAAAGTTTGTACATTATGATTCTACAACCATTACAGGGTATGATTGCAGAGAATTAAAAACATTGCGATGAATTTTTTTCATCCTTAAGAAATGCTTTGAAGAAAAAGAATTTAGAAGGTAGGATATATCAGCATACAAAATGTTTGAAGAGGATGGTTTGAAGCCACCATTTGGCAAAATCTGTTTCATGATAGAAATCACCTAAAGAATCTTGTTAGATGAATGGAACAGGTAGCAATTAAGTATCCATTGTTGGGTTGCTCTCAAACAATTCAATGCAAGGAATACTTTGCCATTTTATTTCTTCCATAAAATTGATTGTAAGGATTGTCCTTGAAAGCAAATCCAATATTGACATATTGTGGTAGAGCTATTCTTATATTTTTCAAGGAGAATAGTCCATCCATCAAAATTAATCTCATCCATAAATTGAATCACCTCCATTGAAAATGAGGGTGTCCCCACATGTGACTCCTTTGAAGAAAAAGCCAAGTAGCATAAGGAGGAAGCATGTTCGATTTCCTTGATAACTGCAGATGGGCCAACTTTCTAGCCTTTATGAATAATCAAATTCCTCTTCATCCAAATAATAGAGGCTAATTTGAAAACTTTAATCAGCATTAAATTTAGTCCATCTTCATATAAGCTTATCAATATGGATTTTAGCCATCTCTTAAAGTCATCAAAATTAGTAACAGGTGTAATATTTTGAATTTTGGGTCTAGAAGCTTAAGAATAAACCTAAACCAAGAAAACTACAAAGCCCAATTTGGCAAGAGTCCCAAAGATAGAATGAGTTTCATGGGACTATATGATTCAGCCCTCTAAGTTGAGACCGAGCCTCCTGGTCCCATGAGGCTCAGTGCATATAAGTAGTCAAACATAAGATGCCGGTGTATGGACACTGAGGCACATTTGGGGCCATTTGGTGGCACCCGAGGCATATGTGGCACCATCTGGGTCCCCCATCCATACACTACTACAAACATAGGAATTAGTGGCACACCTTTTATGGCACTTCTTTAAAGAAGTGCCATAGCTTCTTTCAAGAATTTTTTTTTCATTTTTTTTAAAAAACACCTTAAGGGCATGTTTGTTTTAGCGATCCGATTGCTTATAAGCTACTTTTCACGTACATCTAGACACAACTCCTCTCACATACTTACCTCGTATACTATAAATTACGATTGAAAAGCTGCTTTTAAGCATTTCAATCACCAATCCAAACGAGCACTTAGTGACCTTAGGTGGCCCTTCCTTAAGGAAGTGCCACCAAAGGCGTTTTCTCAAAAAACAAAATTGAAGCAATAGCTATAGCGCTTGCTTAAAGAAGTGTCACAGCTACTATGTACTTTGTATGGCACTTGGCTCAGGAAGCGCCACACAAAATAATATTTTTTTAACAATTTTTTTGAAATCATTTTCTCTCCTACAATCTACTTCCATTACATTTATCCTCTTAGTCCTCACTCCTCATCCAACACGTGCTTTCACTCTTTATCCTTTTAGTCCTCAAATTTTCTCCTTCTCCTCTTTTTGTTACTCATCACCGTCCCCACTTCAATCAATACTTCCTTCTTATTCCTTTGTTCCATCACTCCACCTTATTGAGTTTAGCTATTTTTCAATTATTCATTTGTGTGAGCTTATTATTAAGTCATATTTGGTTCAACCCTATGCTTACTGTGACTGGGCTTGCAGGTTGAAGTTCAAGGGTTGGAGATCTTTAAGCCCCATACACGGAAGGACGTTCCCTCATCCAAGTTAATTGGCAATGGGATTAAGCAGCTCACAAACATAGTTAGGGGAGCTGGTCTTGAAGTTTGCTTGGTACTGTGTAAAGAGGATAGTGCTGATGATGAAATGACTAACTGGAAAGTGGAAGACATACAATTCCCTGTTCAACAACCAATAATAGGATTATGATATTTCAAATACATGGCCACTATCTCCTTTTGTTTCATTTGCCCCCACTCAATTTTCCTTTTTTTTAATATATTTTAAACCCACGTACATCACATTATTTTAAAGCCCCACTCTATTCAAGATTCCTATACATTTTAAGTTTTTTTTAATTTTTAAGCTTACAAATCTAATTTTATTACTAGTTAATAGTTTAATTTGCTCAAGGAAGCGCCACCTAAAGCATTAGTTTTTAAAAAAATAATTTTTTTCATATTTTCTTTTAGAACCCTATAATTATAATTGATAACACACTTCAAACACATTTTGTTATCCACAACAAAATGGAAAAAGCAAACCAAAATCAAATAACTCCAAAATATATAAATTAACAAATAACTAATTAACAAAATCACTACTAAGTAAAATACAAGTGAAAAATAAATAATTATTTTACTTATGCAAAATAAATAAAGCACCACAGCTGCCCTTTTTTGTAGTAGTGATAAAGTAGTTTTAAGGTAGTGCAATGAGAAGTTGCCTTGTGTATCGGTAGTTGGATAAAAGTTATCGGAGTTTATGAACACTTGGTGTGCTATAAGACATATAGGCTCACATGTGGCAATCGTTGAGGCATATGGCGCCATCTTATGCCATACAGGCACTATATGGCATATTCAAACCCGGTTTCTCTCCTTTGCCCAAAAGTAAAGGACCTCCTTTTCTCTTCTGTGGGCCGTTGGATCAAGATCTCAACGGTCCAAATTTAATATAATATTTTATTAATATTATTAAAATATTATTATAATAATAATATTTTTATAATATATTAAATCTGAACCGTTGAGATCTTGTTCCAACGGCCCACATAAGAGAAAAGGAGGTCCTTTACTTTTGGGGCAAAGGAGAGAAACCGTTTGCGGCATATTCTTGAAGACATAGACATATGTAATTAATTAGTTGGATAAAATATGCTGGTATAGGTACACACATGGCATTTTTCAGGGCAAGTGCATGTACCCTACATTTTTGAAGAGACACCGACTTGGTGTCAATTGTCTGGGACACCTAGGCATGTATGTGGCAAAATTATGAGACATAAGGGACATGTGGTGCAAAATCAAGTAACTCCGTATAAAAATAGCTTTATTAAAGTAGTTTTAATAAAGTAACTTTTGACTTTTCACCCTAATTAACCAATCACGCAGTGCCATTTCCAGTTGCACATTACACACATGTTGAATACCAGGACAACTTACCGGTCTCCAATTTAGCCATATACATGATCTTCCCAAACACCACACTTGAAGCTAAATGAATTCATCATACCTCCACTATCGTGACCATTGAAGTCAGCCAAGCATGAGAGAGGGGGAGGGGGATAGATTTTAGGAGGTGCACCAGGCACCCTGCAATTTCAATAAAGAGCATCTAGCACCCTGGAGTCCCAAGCACCCTGGATTTTTAAACACTTGACACATGTCATTAGGTCAAGCCAACACCCTCCCAAGACCTTATGAATTTCTGCCAACACCCTAAATTAAGGGGGAAATAGAAAAAATTAAAGAGAAAGAGAAAGAGAAAGATAAGAGAAGTTGGAGAAAAACTACAGTGTTCTTGAGAGTTCTTGCGGATTTCAAGCCTGAGATTGCATTTTTAGCCAATAGTCTTTACAAATCTTCTTCTACTCATCAAGAGCTATGTTTCTACAATTTCGGATTTCTTATCAGAGGTGTTTGGTGTCGTCTTGTTGGTGGAAGTGTTGCCGAAATCAAGAACTAATCATATAATCGAATAGACGGCCAAGAAACACCTAGATGAAGAATTGGAAGGTTTGTCAAGCCACTTCAATGGTTGGAAGAAAAGGAAATGAGAGAAGGACATAAATATGGAAAGGTAGTAAACTTACCTAACTTGCATGTATTTGATATGTATGCTTATATATGGATATATGTAATTGCTTTGCTTGATTATGTGAAATATATATGAATGATTGAAGCTCTATTTCTGTTAAATGCTATGGCCATGAGTATATGTTGTGTGAAACATTGAGCATGCAAATATGTCACTATGTTAGCATAAGTTCATGTAAAGCAAGCATGTCATGCATTAAGCATTTATCTTGTATGCATAATTGGTAATGTTTGCTATTGAGAATCTCTCGAATCTCACCCTCCCTCACCCAACCATATAGGCATTTGAGCACAAGAAGAGTGCATGATGATATGGCACAGGAATTTGTTTAGAATGAATTGAAGACTAATACGCAATATCTGTAATTGTGTAAATTATGGTGTAAAGTAAATAATTGGGTAAACATGTTGAGAGGAATGAAATTGCTAGATATGATGTTTGTGATATATATATATATATATATGGATAAGAATGGAAATGGTAAAAGTTATGACTTTCTCGAAGTTAAGTTGAGAAATTCGAAAATACAATGTTACAAATGAATAGTGCCCCAAGAAAGTAATGGCATAAATTTTAGCTGGGAGTTTTAATTATCATTTCTCCTAAGCCATAACAAGAACATTAGCGCTTCTGTATATATCAAACCCCTTAATACTTTGATATTTATCAGAGTACTAATGCGTAGTTCAATGGGAAAAATGAAATAGCATAAACATACTGATATAAAGTGCTTGATTATATTACAAAAATCCCTACAAGGTTTGTATGTAATATTTATAGAACCCAAAATAACATTAAAACTACAAATAACCAACACTACTATTTGGACAAATCCGGGATCTTCAAATACTAGTATCTACTTTCTTTCCCTTGGAGCCGCTATCTCTCCTTGAATAAATTTTTAAATATTTGGAAAGGGGTGAGATTCATACGAATCCAAGTAGTAACACACAATTAATCATATAAAATGCGATAAATAAACATGCAATGTGTCATATAATGCAACAGAATAAATATACTATAAACATCTCCATCAGTTCGACATTCAGGATCAAATGAATGCTTGTCCCTATTGGCTACACTGTGCAGCATCAAATGACAATTTAACCCTTACTTGCTGTAATGTTCCAGAGCAGATAACTGTCTATCCATACTTGTCTCAATACCTCAGCTGGGTCCCACCTGGCCTGATGGTACTTATTCTTTTCCTAATGAGTAGTACTTATGCTTTTCTCACACCATAGCTAGGTTTTGTAACATACAATTCATATCATAGAACATGGTAACACAAAGCATATAAATAATCACATAATATATTAAAGATAGAGTTACTACCTAAAATCCTTTCCAGCTATCTAGCTAATCCGGCCTAATAATTCTTTGTCCGGCTTAGGCAAATGTCAAATCCTAAAATTCCAAATTTATAATAAATGAGTTATTACTCATTCATGTCTCTTCCTAAATTCATATAGTTGGTTACCTCTACCAAAACCACGTAATTACCAAAATAACCTTAGAAATCTGTCTAATTTCCCTTTATACCTGGTATAACTGTACTTTACCAAAAATTATGACCCGGGCTATTCCTATACAATTTTGCTTGTAGGATTCATTTTTGACCTCATTTTTGCCAAAATCACAATCCATTTTCCAAATTACCCTTGTAGCCACATATTGTCATTCATACCCAAAAGCCTTCATATTTCATTTTTCAAATGTTCCCTACACAATTTTTCATTCTAAACACCATAGGAACGTCAAATTCATCGAATTCCAGCCCAAACACAGCAATTCACCCCTGGCCAAAATTCAAGAAAAATTGGAGTTTCATGATTTCATTCATCAAAACACCTTATTTTCACCCCAATTCACTTCTTGAATTCCTTAATTACACTTCCTACATGATAAATCAAAAATTGGACAGCACCTCCCTTTAGGATTTTTGCTTCCCAAATTACAAAATCATGACAACCAAGCCAAACTATCAACCAAATCACCAACAACAACTGTATATCAACAAGACAAGGTTTCATGATTTACCTCTTGATTATCTTCTTCCTCTTCAACTATCCCCTCTCCTTCTTGTTTCTCCCAGATTTTCTTCTTGCTAGATTTGCTTCTTGGATCCTTGTGTCTTCTTTTGCTCTTTGCCTTCTTCAAGATGTTGCTCTCTCTCTCTCTCTTCTCTCTCTATTTGGACAAAATTTTTGGCCCCTTGGAAGAGCCAAGTAGCTTCTTGAAGCATCATCTTCCACCTCCTTAAAATAATAATTATTTAATGGAATTTTGCACATGATTTTTACTTTTTGCTTCTTTTTCCACTTGGCTCCAAATGCTTCTAGTTGGCTTAATTTGTGTCCAAATATTATTTTCTCCTCCCTCCTTCCTTCTTGGCCGACTTTGGCCCTTAATTATGAAGAAATGAGAGGCTTCTTGATTTATTAGCCAAACAACCATTTTGCCCTTACATTTCTTCAATTTTTGAATTTAATTTTTTCTTCCTTCTACCCTCTTTATTTTTGGCCGAAAATTTCATATTAAATTAGGCCAATAATTGTGCTTTTCCTTTCTCCATTTTGGGCTATAAAATCAAGCCTTTAGAAGACAAGTTGAACTTTATGTCTTAATTTAGCCAAATTTCATGTAACGTTTACTTTTAATATTTTTCCATTTCAAGGGCTCCAAAACCCACCATTTTATTCCATTTAATATAAAAAATGTACAAGAAATTTTAGTGAACAAAATTTGGGATAGTACAGTACGCATACTAAAGTGGCATAAATGAAGGGTGTTACAACAAGCAGTGAGACCGACAGACCACCAAACTAGACAGCCTTCACAAATGGACAAGAAGTAAACAGATGATCCAAGGTTTCTAAAACTGGGCAACCAAAAGGGTAGCTACTATCAACATCAAGATGATGTTTTATCAAAATTTCCACAACTGGGAGGACCTCAATAAGCAATTTCCATACAAGCAACAAATCCTTCATTAAAAGGGATAGTGACCATAAGAATTTCCAAAATGAATTATTTACACTTGGAACTGATTGTGCAGTAATATAACGAAATCCATTGCTTACTAAGTAATCACCCGAAGGATGAAAACTCCAAACTAATTTATCTTGGATATTAGAAAAAGGAAGTTGAATCTTGGGAATAGTATATGCAATATCTTGCAAGTAGATAGAGAGGACTGAAGGAGCATTCCATCTAACTGGGCACCAGCTAGAAGGAAATGCAATAATAGATCTTGATCTGTTTGAATAGATTGAACTGCTTAAGATTTAGATTGCATAGGCTACCACGCTATGTGTTTTAAATTTATTTGAGAACCAGATCCAACTCTCCACTTCAAATTATTAGAAGTTAGGGAGGCACAGTGTGAATTTCTTTCCATATCCAAGAAGAAGTATATGGAAGTTTCTCTAGTAATGCACTATTTAAATTAATATACTTGTGTTTCAATGTCTCAACAAGCAAAGTACTAGTGGATGAAGAGTAAATCCTCCATACCTGTTTTGCCAATAAAGCAATGTTGATTTTATATATATATATATATGAATATTGTTGTATGTTTTAATTAAATTAAATTATTTCAACCAACTCTAGATTGACCTTGATTTGACCATTAACCCCTAACCATTGTTTTACTTTTTGGTACCTTTGATTTAGATCCGGCTCTCCTCCTATACCTTTTAACATCCGCTGCCCTCCTTTACTTGAAATGTGACGTTGTTTTGCATGGAAATAAAATCTCAGTTGTCCATGTATTTTTCATCCAAACTGTTGGTTCAATTTCCACTTTCCTGTTGCGATACACATTCTTGCAATATATAAACCCATCGAATTGAGAGCAATCCAAATGGTTTGAAATGTAAAGCTAAAATTCATGCAATCCACTTGTCGATTGAAGAGGAAGAAAGGAGGGGGAAAGAGAAAATCACCAAGTGGCAAGGCATGAAGGGTGAAGCCCTCCATGAATGATGCCCTCTCCATCCCCATAACCACCTGACCTTCCCCCAATGATAGAATCGACCCCTCCAATCTATCATCTCATGTTTTTCTAGCTTTCACCCTTCAGATTTTCATGCAACGATTGAATGCCCGTACTCGGGTCAATTCCAAATCTAGACAAATGCATCCAAATCTGGTTAAGCTTCATCTTCTCCTCCCTTCATTTACAAGGGAGCCAGATGGGGTTGCCCACTCACTTTTAGAGCTTCTGGATTTTGGAAAGAGTAAAATTCCAAAAGAATCTTGGAGGGATACGAAAATTCAACTAGTGGTAATAGCTGGATTGAGAATTTCTGGAAGAAAATGTGCAGCAGTGGATTTTGGAATCATCTAGGAGTTTGCTCCATTCATTTGGGTTTAAATCTAGGGACGAGTAGGCTTCTGCCATTACAGGGGTTTCTTCCAACCGACGCTACCACTTTTTGTTTAACTTACTCAATTCTTTTGCATTAGTATAGAATGTAAGAGGCTTCAGGAAGATAACATGATGAATTATATGAATGATATGTATTATTTCTTAGAATGATGTCATTGTGGTATCACATGCATATACAAGTTGTGCTTGAACTGATATGGATTATTTGTTCGCATTTTCTTGTACATATTTTAAGATGCTCTCACTATCATTAGATTTTAGAAGCTTTTATTTTCCAAAGTCATGAGAAATTACTTTATAGTTAATATACTATAAAACCCTTCAGGTTTCAACTAGCCAGTTATTTTCTATGTGAGTTCTAATTTAAGCTAGAATCATCCTCCTGTGAAGCATGATGTATTGAATTACTACTGAGAGATTTTGCTTGACCTTCAGGTGACATTTGTATCAACTGAATCATTTCCTTTTGGGTTTTTACGTGCTGCTAGAATTGGTAATACCACTTACAACCTTTATAGCAACAACTTTCTTCAATTTGGCCTAGTAGTTGCTATTCTTTTTGTTGTATTCTTTAGGTTCATGTCACTAGCCAATTAGAAAATCCTATAAGGAAGCGTGTGTAGACTGTGACCCAGGACTGGATACAGGGGTGGAGGAGAGTGATTGGTGGTGGGATGAGGGATGGCGTTCTCGGGTGCAGGTAGAGAAGACAGAGAAAGGCACGAATGTGTTCGCCTTGCCAGAGTATAAGAAGCAGCTCGCCAGGCGCTAGTCGAAATCCTTGTTTGTGCGTTTGTTGGGTAGAATGGTTAGGTAAGATCAGTTAAGCATCAAGCTACAAAGGCTATGGGGTCGTCGGGGTGAAGTAAAAACCATGGAGATTGGATCGGGATTTTTTCTGGTGCATTTGAGTAGTCAGGAGGATTACGAGTTTGCTCTTACGGAAGGGCCTTGGATTTATATGGACCACTATTTGGCTGTGCAACCTTGGTCAGAGGATTTTGATCCGGATGTCGCTGAGGTCTCGAAGATCGCTGCTTGGGTGAGAATCCCCAAGATGCCTGTGGATTACTATGACAAAGGTTTCTTGTATGTAGTGGGTAGTCAAATTGGGAAGGTGCTAAAGGTTGATGCACATACTCTGAAACATATTAAGGTTCGGTTCACACGACTCTGCGTTAAAGTGAATTTGAAGGATCCCTTGCTTTCCTCTATATGGATTAATGGCGTAGAGAAGAAGATTGTGTATGAAGGATTACACCTAATCTGTTTCTCATGCGGGAAGTACGGTCATGATGCAGAGAATTGCCCAGCGAGAGCACCAGTAGGGAAGAAGGTTTCTGTGGCAGTCAGCTCCACTAGTCATCCTGTATCGATGGAAGTAAGGCATCACCAGTCTCAGGCAACGGCTCAGACGTCGAGGTATGGGGAATGGATGGTGTCTCCGAGGCGGAAACGGCCTTAACGCCCAGCAGTGTCCGGAAGAGAGAGTCGGCAGCGAGAGTTACGGCGGGAAGGTCAGACAGAGATTGAGGGAATAATGAAGGGATCACGTTTTACCGATCTATCAGGAATCTCACATGACGAGGATGAGGTTCACGTGGATCATGGAGAATATCGTTCGCAACCCCAGGATCATCGACATGCTAAAAGTAACGACTATCATACAAGATCAGGGACGTTAAGAGATCCGAGTATGGTGGCGGAAATGAAGACAGGATATGCGAAGTTGCAACAGGATTTAAAGAGTAGTGAGAGAGATCATGTCAGGTCAACAGTGGGTCCCATGAATGCATACTTAAATGTTAAAAATCGGATGAAACATTTGGAAAGGAGTAATTCGCCCATATCGCCAGGTGTAAGTATTAAAGAGTCTAAACATGGTAAGGAAGTTGTGGCAGTCTGTTCATCACGTGATTTGCGGCCGGATGCTACACGTGAGAATGGAATTAGAGAACCAATGCAGGGCCAGTCGGGGATTTTAAGTGGACCATTAATTCCTTCTATTGGCCCATCAAGCTCAAACCTGCTAGACCCTAGACCGCCGACGTCAGATCCAATGGAAAATAAATTGGGGGGGAGTACGTTATATTTCACCCACGTCAACCCGTTAAGTATGGAGAAGTCGTGTGAGGTCGTCATGAGGGATGAGGATATGGACCAGGCAGGGTCCTTGCCGATGTAATTGGTGTTCCTACTGGAGCAAGCATTTTCTCGTTAATATTTTTCCATGATTGTCATGACATGGAACAGCCAAGGTGCTGGAAAGGCCTCTTTTCGTCGTCTTTTATGTGATCTCAAGAGGAAGTATTGTCTGGATATACTAGCTATTCTTGAACCAAGACAGCCTGGTGCGAAAGCTATGGGAATTAGCAGGAAACTTGGATGGTCCTCGGCCCACGTAGTAGAAGCTAGGGGTTTTAGTGGAGGGATATGGCTTTTTTGGAGTGATGCTGTGTCTTTTTCTGTGGTTAAAGCTGGTGAGCAGTTTGTACATGGCCGTGTTCAGGAACGTGACGGTAACGAATGGTTCTTAACAATTGTTTATGGGAACCCAAACTTCACGACTCGTCAATACTTATGGAATGCACTCTGGGAGTTATATGATTCTATGAATGGTCCGTGGGTCATTTCTGGGGATTTTAATGCAGTACCGAGATTTGGGGATAGGTTGTGCAGGTACCCCCAGGTGTCTAATGGGGTAGAGAAGGCATTTTCTGATTGGGTAGTGGAATGTGAGATGATTGATATTGGGTTTCAGGGACCTAAATTCACGTGGAGTGGTAGGGGGAGTCATAGCCGGATTGATAGAGTCTTTGTCAATGCAGCATGGCATGAAAGGTTTCTGAATGCTTCAGTTCTTCATTTGCCAAAGTTTAGTTCTGATCATTGTCCAGTTCTATTGAGAACTGTTACACAGGTGATAGGGAGATCGAGCCAACAGCCCTTCAGATTCTTTGCACCCTGGGTCCTTCATAATGAGTTTTCGGATTTTGTGCATTCTAGCTGGAACAAGGAGCACAATTGGAATCAGGCAGTAGATGAGTTCCGCAACAGGGTTACAAAGTGGAATAGAGACGTTTTTGGTAATGTGGGATGGAAGAAAGACAAGCTGTATAGAAAGCTTGAGGGTGTTAATCGGGCTATAGCTTCTGTGGGTCTCACGAATCGTTTGGAGGGGTTACGAGATGAGCTATGGCGGGAATTGGAGGAGGTGCTTATGCAAGAGGAACTTATGTGGTTACAGTACTCGAGAGCTAAGTGGTTTGTGGATGGGGATCGAAACATGAGATACTTTCATTCGGTAACGAATGGAAGGCACAAACGGAATAAGATCGAAGCTTTGAGGTTAGAATCTGGTCAATGGTCATATGATGAACATGAAATCATGGAAATGGGATGTAAGTTTTTCAAGACACTATACTCAGAGGAGGACCATATGTCTAACTCCTTGGTGTTCGGGTACTCTTACCCAGTACTGGAGGAGGCACAGTTAGAGGTTCTGGGGCAATCGGTGGTAGAGGAAGAAATTAAATGTGCTTTTTTTGCAATGGGATCTTTAAAGGCGCCTGGTCCGGATGGCTTGAATCCCTTGTTTTTTCAGAGCCAGTGGGATATTATTGGCCAGTCAGTGGTTAAATTAGTGGAAGGAATCTTTGATGTTCCCAGTAGGGTGGGTGATATTAATGATACTCAGATCGTTCTAATTCCAAAGGTGGATCATCCCCAGACTATCCGTGATTTTTGGCCTATCAGCCTATGCAATGTTGCTTACAAGATTGTCACGAAGGTCATCTCAACATGGCTGAGACCCATTTTACCTCTAGTGGTGGCCCCGAATCAGTGTAGTTTCGTGCAGGGGTGGCAGAGTGCTAATAATATAATCCTAGCTCAAGAGGTGATTCATTCAATGCGAAATTTGAAGAGGAAGCGGGGGTTTATGGCGATCAAAATTGATCTTGAGAAAGCTTATGACCGAGTTCGGTGGGAGTTTGTTTTTGAGTGCTTGAAGATTCTAAGGATTCCGGATTATATTCGTAAGGTGATCGAAGCTTGTGTTTCGTCCCCCCAGATGAAGCTATTATGGAATGGTTCGCCTTCTTCGGAGTTTAGGCCTACCAGGGGAGTGAGACAGGGGGATCCTTTATCGCCTTATCTGTTTGTCTTGGTAATAGAACGGTTGGGTCACTTGATTCAAGATGCCGTTGATACTAGGAGCTGGCTTCCTTTCAGGCTTAGTTGGCGACGGACTCCTATCTCTCACCTTTTCTTTGCTGATGATCTTATTCTATTCGCCGAGGATGATATGGATCAAGCGACTATCATTAAGGCCACGTTAGACAATTTTTGTGCTGTGTCGGGGCAGAAAATAAATATGTCTAAGTCCCAGATATTCTTTTCCAAGAATGTGAGTCATGCTCGCAGTAAGGAGATATGTGACTTCCTGAATTTCATCCCCTGCTCTGATCTTGGCAAGTATTTGGGTATGCCTCTGCTTCATAGAAAGGTGACTACATCTACATACAAGTTTATCTTAGATAAGATGGATTCTCGGCTCTCCAGTTGGAAAGCTAATACTCTTTCACTGGTCTGGCGTCACATTTTAGTGTCTTCCGTGGTTTCAAGTATGCCCTCGTATGCTATGCAAACTGTGCCTCTACGGCACATACATGTAATGAAATTGATAAACGTTGCCGACGCTTTTTGTGGGGTGGCAACCCGTCATCCTGCAAGGTTCACTTGGTGTCATGGAGTAGTGTCTGCCAAGGTAAAGATACGGGAGGTTTAGGTCTCCGTCAAGCAAGCTTTCAGAATAATGCGTTTATGACTAAGTTGGGCTGGTCGCTGATTACCCACAGAGATCACTTGTGGGTACAATTTCTTCGTGAGAAGTATAAGGCAGGGTCAGATGTGATTCCAGTGGTGGAGCGACGAAGAACTGAGTCTAGGACTTGGAAGGGCATACGATCGAATTGGGAGACAGTAAAGGAGGGTTTGGGATGGAGAGTTCGAAATGGTCGAGACACGAGATTTTGGCAGGATAGCTGGGTTCCTCATATGGGTCCCCTTCAACAATTGGCCACTAGTAGTATACCTACGGAGGTGCTGGATTGGTGGGTGGCAGATTGTTTAACGGGCACTGGAGCGTGGGAGTGGAGTAAGTTTAGTCCATATCTTCCAGGTGAGGTTCTTGCGGTTATACGACTGCAGCGAGCGAGTTGTGTGGATGGGAGGGATGAACCAGTCTGGCGCTGGTCTACAGACGGTCAGTTTTCTGTTAAGTCAGCTTATGGACAACTTTCTGGCCAGGGCTCGGTTCAGGGCACTGCATTGTGGAAGTGGATCTGGAAAATGAAAGCCCCACAACGATACAAGATGTTTTTGTGGCTTTGCTGTCATGATAGGCTCTTAACTAACATGTCGCGGTGTGCCCGGGGGATGCAAGGTTCTGCTGCTTGTGGGACCTATGGATCTGAGACGGAATCCCTTTTGCATGTATTAAGGGATTGCCCTATTGCTAGGGAAGTTTGGGAGATGATCATGCAGAGGGGGGTACATGCCTGATTCTTTGAGATTGTGGATCATATGCGTTGGATTGATTGGGGTACCCAACAACGATTTTCGATAAGAGGATATGAGTTCCGGTTGTGGTTTGCGGTACTGAGCCGTCATCTCTGGCTTGGTAGGAACGAACGGGTCTTTAGTAAGAAGGACTGGAGTAAGGAGGAGATTTTGGCTCGGTCTCAGGCTTGCCTTTCTTGGGGTGTTTCTCGCCATCTTAGCCACCGTGTGGGAGTCAGTTCTCTTCAGGTGTGGCAGCCCCCTCCTGAAGGAGTCTTGAAATTTAATGTGGATGGGTTTCTCGCTGCTAACACCAGTTCCTGTACGTGTGGAGGGGTGGTTCGTGATCATCAGGGTAATTTTGTGCATGGGTTTATGTTTCGCGTGGGTTACGGTTCTGTGGTTACGGCGGAAGCCTGGGGAATTTTGTGGGCCTTAAAGCTTGTTTGGGATAGGAATATCAGGTCCTTGATGGTGGAGAGTGATAGTACAGAGGTTCTTAACCTGATTGGATCTGATGTGTTTGAGAAGCATCCAGACTATTCAGTACTTCTAGAGATCCGTGGACTGCTTGAGAGAAACTGGGATGTCGAGCTTCTCCATTGTGATCGTGAAGCGAATAGTGTGGCAGATGCATTGGCAGCTGATGCTAGGGACATGGGAGTAGATTTTCAGGCTGTCACGGCCCCTTCGGAGCGCATATGTCATCTTATACAGCATGATGTCGACACTTTGATGTTTGTTTCATAGTTTGGATACTTGTCTTTCTCATCAAAAAAAAAAAAAAGATAGTCTATTTTTCTTTTTTATGTTTTTAATGAGATTTCAAAATTTTATCATAAATTATTCTAAATACAAAATAATATAAAATTTATAAATACTATCAACTTATAAAAAATAAATAATTTATCTTAAATACATAAAAAAAACAAAATAATATAATTTGGACTGTCTAAATCTCGTGTATGAACAATCCAAATCTTCTTGATTTGCTCTATTTTGAAAATTTTATAGAAGACATTTTAGCTAACCCTGCATTTTTACAGGATCAGACTGAATTGGTTAAATCAGTTGGAAAATCACTTAATATTATTTAAATAGATTACAATATTTTAGGTTAAAAGTAAACCTTTTAAAAATTGGATTAGTTAAAAAATTAAGAGATCAACTTCAACCACATTACTTTTTTCCCCATACATTTTTTGCTGATTGTTTTTTAATCGAAAGCAGTGTAATTTTTGAAGCTAAATGTTTCCCTATATTTTAATGTTAGTTAGTTTTCTTTTCCTGCATGATTATTCATGATTCTTAAATTAAATATGCAATTAAGTGATAAAGATATGAAATTGTAAAACCTCTTATTGTTAATTTTCTTGACTTTCTTTGGAGTTGGAAAAAAAACTTCTTCAAAACCCCCACACCAAGGGCAATTGAGTCAAATGGAAGAAAAACAATACTCGTTACACAAATAATGCATTTTCCAAAAAAAAAAGGGTAAATATTGTGGGGGGGGGGGGGGGGGGACACACATTAGAAGAGTTATCTATTATGGATCCGTCAGTATTTAATTCTATATTAACCAATAATATTTAATGCAATACGCTTTAAACAAGTCATGAGTTTGAATGTTGTGAATAGTAAAAAAAATATGTTAGCAGAATTATCTCTTATTTTAGACCAGAAAATACTTAAATATTGAATTAATTCATAATATCAATCCCACATAATTAAAAAAAAACATTTCAGGTATCAAAATCGAGCACAAGAATTTCTCAAGTTATAATGGATACATTATTGCAAAATTTTTCCAAAGAGGAAAAAATATTAATCGCAAAATATTACCCTCTGCAGGTTTAAATGTAGAAACTAAAAAATTAATTTACAGATATTAATTATTTTTTTTAAAAAAAATGCATGTTGATTTTTCAATACCTCCCATTTTAATCATTTGCAGTAGAAATTACTCTTTAAATGGAAAATCTTCTTCTTAATACATTCAATCAATGGAAAGATTTAGAAAAATAATTATAAATTTGGAGGATAAGGGATTGAAATTTTAAGATTTTTTCTCAGACGGAAATATTTCTACTAGCTCTTACATTAATTGAACACTGAATGGAATAAGATGCTGAATTGCTTATGATCAGAATATTTTGTTTTAAAATAAAGAGGACTATAATACTTTATGATGTGAGGCATCTTGTATAGCGTGGACCAGCAGATCATAACTCATCAAAATTTTGGTGGAACATAGACACGTAAGACAACTTAGCAATTACATTCCAAGGAATATTTTGCCCCACATTTTCCTACTTTTAAATAATTTCTTTTTATTATTGATTCTTCTTCCTTTCTTCTATAATATGCGGTTTTTATTGTTGTTCATGTGACTTATGGGACAAACATTATTCTATTGTTTGAAGATTAGATTTTTTTATGAACATTTTAAAATTAATTTTTTAATTAAATTACTTAAAACTCCCCTGAACTTAAAATTATTTACAAATAACCTCTTTTAAAACTTAATAATAAACTCCATAAACTTTTGAGTTTATGCCGATAATCCCTACAAGCTTTAAGTTATATGCAGATAGGCCTCTTAAATTTCAAGTCATTTTCAAATAATAAGTAACAAAGTTAATAAGAGTATGATAATTATTTGTATAAATTTAAGAGTTTAGAGAGATTTATTGTAAAATTTCAAACGTGAAGGAAAGGAGGTTATTTACATATGACATAAAATTCGAGGGGTTTGTATAATTTGACCTCTCACGCCGTCTCCATATCTTAGGACCGTTTCCCCATAATGAAATTGAATATATGTGACTGTATCATTCTTTATATATAGAGAGACAGAGAGGTTGTCTTATCTTTCTCATCATTGAGAATAACTTTCGGCTTACACTACTTAATGGTCACTTTTTGTGGACAAAAATGATAGATTTCTTAAGATAGATTATCTCAACTTTTATAAATAAAAAGGGTCTACAAACGGTCTGACATTTATTAATCAAATGAATTTTATGCGTTTAATGTTTTGACCTTAATCTTATACGCTTAACTAAAAATTAACTTCTTTCATTCATCGATTCATTTATAAAATATTATTTCACTGGATCCCATACATTTGAGGAAAAAATTAACAGATTTAAGAGTGTGTGCGCGCGCGCGCGTAATTTATTTCAATTCTTGTTATGCATACAATTGTTTTTAATATTTTGAAAGAGTTATGTGGATTCTGTACATTGAACCGATGAGAAATAAGGTGTTCATAGCCTGTGAATTGCACAATTATTTACAAAATTGTATAGTACGTGTGTGCATATTGATCCTATTGGGGGCCTCATGAATATTTATTTTTGATAATGCATTCATATTTTCTATATTTTGAAACAATGTGAATCTCGTGCACATTTATTAATGACCATATAAATTTTACTACCTCTAATCCTAAATATAAATAAAAGACCCAGTTGACATTTTTTTTAGAGGTTAAGTAAGTTAAATAAATTACTTTAGTGTATTTGTATTTTTCATTTCTTTTTCAAACTAATTTATATTACTTATAAAATACTATATAATCCAATATTGATACACAACATTATGATTAAGTAATTTATTTGACTTTCTTAATTTCTTCAATAAAGCCAATTGAATTTTATATTTAAGATTGTGGACAGTACTACCTTAATATTTTTTTATCTAAGTTACCGTAATCCAGTAGTATTTGAAAATTATATTTATTTTATATTGCGTTATAACAGCTCATGGGATCAACCAAGTTACATGATGTGAATAGCTTGTTGAGAGTATATGAACTTACCTTGTTTTTAATTCTTTTTATCATGGTCTTATAATGTAACTTGATTTTTAACCAAGTCCCATTAATGTTTTCTCTTTTAATTGGTTACCTAAATAATAAAATAATCTGATCAAACTCATGCGTAAGTTAGACTGTACAAAAGGGCAAAAGTACAATATTGCATTATTGGTTGGCAAAAGATCGAAGACGCAGGGTCCACAAGAGCCTTGAATCCCATTGTCCAATATAGCCTAATAATTGGGTTCATGAACACGTATACCCCACATTCACAAGACAATTTTGCATGTGAATTCAAGGCATTTGTTAAAATGACGATTAAGGACTTAGTAAAAACATATTCATAATTAAAGACTTTAAATTATAAAAATAAAAACACTTGCCCTTTGACATAATACGAAATATAAGAGTTTCTGTGGCCAAAAAAATATATATAAGAGTTTTATAGACAATCGCTAGTTAGCAGGTCATTAGAGATTCGTTAACAACAATCGTTACCACATTTCTCTTATGCGCACTACTACAAAAAGGGGTTTTAACGTCCCTATTTTGGCACTTTTAACGTCCAAAAACTAAGGGACGTCTATGTAGGGGGCATAGTATGTTTTAAGAAAAGACGTCCCAAAAAAGTTGGGACATCTAAAGTCAGGACTTTAGGCGTCCCAAATTGAGATTTGGGAGGCCTAAAGTCCCCCGTGGAGGACTTTAGACCTCCCAAATCTCAATTTGGGACATCTAAAGTCCTTTACAGGGGGACTTTAGACATCCCAATTCTTAATTTGGGACCTTAAAAGTTTTATTTTTTTTAAATAATTATTTATATTTTTCATTACCCAGCAAATTAAAATTGCAGAAACAGAATTGAAGATGGATTCATAAACCACAAAATATCCCTTACGAAATGGTAAGGACTTCTAACACTGCAATCTTTTTACTATATATATGTATAATAACAACAACTCATACAACCTAATATCATATATGTATAACAACAACTAGAAAGTGTCAAAATATTTGTCACCACACAACTACAAACTAATTGTTGTTTATTTCATCAAAATAAATATACATATGTATTTTTCTCAATTTCCAAGCTCCAAATGTATAAAATAAAAACATTATTAGTATTGCATAACTACTAACAACTAGTTTATAATTCTGGCAAAAAAAAAAAACAATCAAGGGAAAAACACTCCAATAACTAGAATCATGTAAATAAATTGAAAGCATTATAATAATTTCATATTGCAAGTTTAACTTAATTCTTCATGTAAAATTATATTTAAAAAAAAACAAACCTGATGAAACCAGGGGAGAGGGCAGCTGACGATGTCTATGTGCTTCCAAGGTGGAGAGAAGACATTGGAGGAGTTGTGTATACACAGTGGAAAGGAGAGGTACGCCGGAGGCTGAAAGCAACAAAGAGAGTGGGAGGTGTACACCGGAGGGTGGAGGGGGCTAAAAAGGTGGAGAAGGTGTACGCTGGAGGGTGAGAGCAAAGAAGGTGTTATGAGAATGGAAGGAGGTGGAGGAAAAGGGAATGAAGAAAAGGAAGAGAGGAAGAAGATTGAGGAAGACGAAGTCACGGGAATGAGAAAAAAGGGAAGAGAAGTCATAGGGATGGGAAAGATGGAAAAAGAGGTATGGGTTTCTGACATGGGAATGAAGAAAAGGGGAAAAAAAAGTCTCACGTATGTCAGAATTTCTGACATGATTTTAGGAGTCCCAAATCCCATTTGGGAGGCCTAAAGTCTCTACTTTAGACGTCCCAAATGGGATTTGGGACGCCTAAAGTAAGCTTTAGGCGTCCCAAATTTTTTGGGACTCCTAAAGTGTGACTTTAGGCGTCCCAAATCGCATTTGGGACGCCTAAAGTCAATACTTTAGGCGTCCCAAATCCCATTTGGGACGCCTAAAGTAATTTAAATTTTTTTAATTTATTTTTTTGGCGCCAATGGAAATCTTTAGGCGTCCCAAATAAAATTTGGGACGTCTAAGGGTTTTCTATGTACATATAATTACGAAAATGCCACCGCCTTCCTTTTTAACCACCCAATTTTAAAATTGGGACGTCTATTAGGGTGGTTATATCTTAATTCTGTAGTAGTGGCGGTAATAACTGTTTAATCATTGAAGAATTGGTAGATGCAAGGTTGTCTAGGAGAGAGGAATATCTCAATTTACCTTTTTATTTCCTCTCTATTTATTATCTCTAGTCTCCACTATTGAATCAGTTTTAATGGTTAAAATTTAATATATTATAATATTAAATAATATATATATATATATATATATATATATATATATATAAAAATTTAACCTTCATGCACAATTCATACATGCAGCCCATAGAGGATAGAAAAAATATAAAATATTTTAATTAAAACGTACCGGGTTGCTGTATTTGTATCAAATTTTAACATTTTAAATTTACTTTTATCTACTTTTTGTTATTTAATATTATAATACATTAACTTTCAACCATCTTTTAGCTGAATTAAATTTCATCCATTAAAAATTAATTCAATGATAAAGACATAGGATTGGAGAGGAGACATACCTCTCCCATGAGGAGGTCGATCCCTAATAATTAATTGATGCAAGTCATATCTATCCATTATTTATATTTTTAATTATAATATTTTATTTGAATTATTATAGATTTAAGTTTCTTAATTCAAATAAATTTATGGCATCTTACCTTAAAGAGCAAAGGTACTCTAATTAATTTCTTTATAAGAACTTGTTATTTTAAAGCTTAATTTAATTCATGGAAACAAAATAAAAATATTTGTTAATGATGAATTAATAAAAAATCATGATTAATAAAAAGATAAAGTAAAATAAAACGTTAACATGAAATTTAAACCGTTTAAGTTGAAAATAGTATAGATCCGGTACGACACATATCAAACAAAAAGAAAAAAAAAATCCAATTGATAATTTAAAAATGAAATACAAATTTCCTATACATGGTTTTATTCCGTTTTATTCTGAGTGAAAGTTTTATTCCATTTTTATGCTGTCTTTTGATTCTATATTTAATTTCTTCGAGACAAAAAGTATTAAAACATATTAAGAAATCATGAATAAATCAAAACCAAATTGCCACTTTGCCCCTGCCATTATTGAATTAATAATGTTATTGTGAGCCTATTTCTCTTATTTCCAGCCACACGATGTAGACACGTCACACGTGATGTCCATTCGTCAAATGTAAAATTGTCAAAAGGTTTTAGGAAAATGCCATTTTACGACCCACTAACATTTTGCCATTGCAATAACCATATTCACTGTGCATAGTGACATGCTACGTGACTCTTTGCATTGCGATATTTTTTTTAGGGAAAATTTCAGAAAAATACATTCAAAATAGGGAAATCCCTAATCAATGTTGCGAATTTTAAAATTCCGAATCAATACGCTGTCAGTACGGATGAACAATGCGGGGGCACCGAAAGACGATTTTGCCCTTCAGTCCTCATCCTCGTCATTTCATAATAACAACACGCTGCTCTTAATTAACAATTCTGGTTTCTTGATTAACAACTCCCATTTCTTGTTTCACAACTTCATAATTTAAGTTTCAAGGCCAATAACAACACCTCTTTCTTTATTAACAACATGCGGTTCTTAATTAACAACTCCGGATTCTTAATTAACAATTTCGTATTCTTGATTGACAACTCCAGTTTCATCTTTTTACTTTCACAATAATAACACCGGTCTTGTTATTAACAACACCATATTCTACATTAACAACTCCCATTTCTTGTTTCACAACTTCGTAATTTTAGTTTTAGGGCCAATAACAATATCTTTTTATTTATTAACAACACCGTATTTTACATTAATAACATTATATTTTTAAGATGCAAATATGTGAAAGAATAAAGCGGAGTTGTTAATCAAGAATCCAAAGTTGTTAATAATAAAACCGGTGTTGTTATTGTGAAAGTAAAAAGATGAAACGAGAGTTGTTAATCAAGAATACGGAGTTATTAATCAAGAATATGGAGTTATTAATCAAGAAATCAGAGTTGTTAATTAAGAGCAACGTATTGTTATTTTGAAGTGGCAAGAATGAGGACTGAAGGGCAAAATCGTCTTTTGGTGCCCCCCACATTGTTCATCCGTACTGACAACGGGCTGATCCAAAATTTTAGAATTCGCAGCACTGATTAGGGATTTCCCTATTTCGGATGTATTTTTCTGGAATTTTTCCTTTTTTTTTATCCGAATATTTCTCTATGAATTTAAACAATTACTATATAGTTAAATTATTATAAAGGATTATTAAAGAGCAACTTTAATAACAAAGTTTTTCATTATGATCATCTAGTGCAATTAAGTTTTAAAAGGCACAAAAATAGATATAACATTTTAAAAATGGTACAATTTTAACAATTCCGTTAAATTCGTTTAAACTTGTTACTTTTTAAAGTGAAACTCATTTCTTCCCCCTTTATCTTTATAACGAAAGTTTGAGCCAATTTAACGGAATTACTAAAATTACACTATTTTTAAAATATTGTGTATACTTTTGCACCATTCAAAATTTAATTGTACTATATGTCAAAAATTTCGTTGCTAAAATAACACATTAACCCTATTATAAATATCTTTATGTTATTACCACTAGTACAGAAAAAGGCTTTTAGACCGGAGCATTTAGACCAGTTATATCGGATGAGGTCTTAAAAATATGACCGATAGCATTTTTGTAATTAAAATCAAATTTTAAGACCGGTTATATTGAAATAATATCTTAAAATACTTTTTAGACCAATTCCAAAAAAAAAACTGGTCTTAAAATATATATAATTAAAAAAATAAATATATGTAATAATTTTCTAAACTGGTTCTAAATATAACTGGTCTAGAAAATATTATCTGAATTAAACGTAATTAAAAAAATAAAATATTTATTATTTTAAAAACCAATTGTAAATAAAAACCGATCTCAAATACTAAACATTTAAGACCCGTTATTAATAATAACCGGTCTTAAAAAGTTTCATTTTTTTAAGACCGGTTATTTATTAAAAACCGGTAAAAAATATTAATTTTAAGATCGGTTTTGTATAACAACCGGTCTTAAAACTGACCTAATTTCAACTCTGAAACAAATACTCAAGCACATCTTCCAAACCCCTCCCTCGATTCACGGCAGCTCCTCCTTTCCACTTCTCTCCTCTGTCCCTAACCTTCACTGCCGTCAACGCAGATCTACGGTTGAATACATTACCATAAGGCTAACGTCGTTTGTTCCCTCCGATTGGTTTCTTTCTCAGGCTTGTTTTTATTGTCAGGTTTGTGTTTCAATTGTCAGGCCTTTAATTAAATTAATGGTTTCATTTTTGGGTATTTTATTGAAATTGTGAAATGACTTGGCCTCCATTATCTTTGTTCAATTCTTGTAGCAAGTCGTCAACCCACTTTTCGACAGGTGTCCAAAGCAATTTGGGATCGAAGGTGCATTGCCTCCTAAGAGAGACCTTACTCGATTCATAAATTAGCCAAACAATGTTCAAATCTAGAGGAAGAAGATGTATGAAAAACTGACTGAAGCTCAGGATTCTTGATTTTTTAATCACGACTCTGGTTTTTCTTCTGTTATATCGTTCAAAGTAAAAGCCTAATTTAGACTTCAATTTGTATTTTACTGGTATCTTTCTTTTGTGGACCGGGGTGTATTTTGCTGCCATTAATTATTCTGAAGAGTTTTACTATTGCATGTGAGAGTACATTTGTCATTCCCTTTTTTGAATGTTCTCTTCTTTAGGATGTTATCTTGTTCAGGTCAAGGCTGAAGATAAAATTATGCAACAAGTTTATCACATTCTATTTATATTTT
Source organism: Inga laurina (assembly GCA_963855925.1). Lineage (NCBI taxonomy): Eukaryota > Viridiplantae > Streptophyta > Magnoliopsida > Fabales > Fabaceae > Inga > Inga laurina. The sequence goes on from OY979713.1 coordinate 9,632,637, forward strand.
CTGGTAACTGGTTTATCACATCATCAAGTTCTTGAGAGTTAGCTAGGAAGCTAAAGACGCAGGGATATATTTGGTTCTTTTGCATTTCTTTTTGGTTATTTTGGTCTTTGGCTTTTGCTTGCTCACCAAGTTAAACATATGTCTAGTGCTTGACTTTGATGACTTCAATTTATAACTTAAGCAACTTTCTTAGTTCGTGGAAGAAAGGTAGGTGCCTCTTTCCTTTGTAATATGATATTCATGTTTTCTTAGTCAGAGACTCCTATTTAGAAAGCTTAAATCACTTTCACTTTTTGAAGGTATTATTTAACTATTGTGTCAACTATTTGAGTTGGTATCAATGCACCTACACACCAGTCAAAAGATTTCCTGACATGTGTCCCCCCCTTCCAAAAAAAATGTGTTCTCTATTTTCAGTGGTCTTTAACTTAGATGATCACGAACTTTGTGAATCTCTATCTCTTTGTATTTAGCTTTAGTTAGAATATGTGTTACATATATGACATGATTATAGTTTGGTAATTAGTTGCCTTAAATTACATGTTTTTGTGTTAAAGTATCTTTATAGTGTCCTTAAAGTAAGGATAATGAGTCGTCCTAATGAGAGTACTCCAGATCCAACTAATGTTAATCAAAGCGAGCCTAGCAATACTTCGAGTATGGAACAAAGTGAGCCACATAACCAGCCCATACGTCAAAGGGGTAGGAGAGGCACCCTATTGAGAAACATTCCCCTTAATCAGAATATCAAGAAAAAGATTCCGATTAAATTTGATAGATATTGGAAACCAATCGGGCCTAATGCAAGCGGGTCTAGGAGTTTTGTCGGCCTTCTAGCATGCAACAAGTCAAGCATCTTGATAGAGCAGTGAAGAAATGTGGATAAAAATGTGAAGCAACATATTTGGGAAACTATCCAACTTACTTACAACATTCCTAAGAATGAAGCCCTGTATAACATATTTGGGAAACTATCCAGCTTACTTACAACATTCCTAAGAATGAAGCCCTGTATAACAAGACAATGACGTATTGTGATGAATGCTGGAGGAAGTTTAAGACAAGTCTAGCCAACAATTACATGCATATCAAGGTGGAAAAAGGTTAGCCTTGCCTAATCTGTGCGACCAGTATTCTTATATTGACCAGCACACTTGGCAAGAATTTAGATGGCTTCGGACTACTCCAGAAGCATTGGTGAGTTGACTTATTTTGCATTTGATTTACTTATGAATTATCTTTAATTTATTGATTGTAACATTTTTATTTTATTTCTCATTCACATGAAAAAAGGCAAAAGGTATAAGAGAGTGGAAGAAAGAATGATTGCCCCCATACAATGTCTCGTGAGGGTTATGCAAAGACTGAAAAAGACTTGTTGGCTACCAAATGGAAGAGATTGGAACAAACAACTCAATCTAATCCTTCTATTATTCTTTCTCCACCATCTCCAATTCGCCACGAAGAAATGTGGAAGTTCGCTCACCAAAAGAGAAGCAGGTCTTATACGAGTGAACAATCTCGTATAGTTAATGAAAAAATTGTAAATATTCTTGTTGTTATTAATTAGTGAGTAAACAAAAATTCATTACTTATGTTTGCCTTACGTGTCTTGCAGGAGGAGCTTCAAAAAAAACAAGATGCGGATTCGTTTAAGTTGGACGGGAGGAATGACATCCTGACCATTGCTACAAGAAAACACGAGCATCCTGACCGTGTTAGGGGAGTTGGGGGCGGAGTAGGTATAAGGGATTACTTGGAGCACCCCCACACCGTTCCTCAAGTAGTATGGTGACTAGAATGAGATGGAGCATATATTGGCCCTTGTGAAAGCGGAAGCTAGGGCCGAGGCAGAAGCATAATTTGATGCACAATTTGAAGAAAGGTTCAGCAAGATGAAGGAATAGATGATCATAACGAGCATAAGAAAAGCATATACCAATGCTCCCCAAGCTCATTCCCTAAACCCTAAATAGAGCAGTAAAGGGAGTTGTATTGGTCAGTCATCAGAGGGTCATGGAAAAGAAATTGGTGAGCATTGTGACTTATTTGTGGAGGATCCTCTGAGGCGATTAGTTGCATGGTCAAGCGTGCACAACTTGGGATCAACTGTCCCTACCAAGAAATAAAGGATGATTAAGTTAGAGTGGCAGTTGAAGAGATGATCGTTGCAGATACAGCTCTCCCTATCCCTGTTGATGACTTCAAGATTGTGGGCGATGTGCTCAACTCTTTCATCTTTTGGCTAAAGAACCTTGTTTCTGATCAGGCTGAGAAATCCCTGCCACCTCCACCTCCACCTTCCTCTACTCAAGATGTTTCATGGCCTCCATTGAATGTCATGCAGCAAGTGATTCTGATAGCATATGATATGTCCTTTCGAACAAGAGATTGGCCTACTGAGTTAGCTGTTGGCAAGTTAGGGGTGCAATGCTATCTTGAGAGGGATGATTTAATATCCCTGGTAGCTCCTCTATAATAGATTACGGTTTCGATTGTCCAACTCTTTTTAATGTAAGTATATTCTCAAATTAAAAGTTAATATTTTACAAATTACGCCATTAAACTTTGATTTTTGTGCTTGCATTATTGTAGGTACATGAATCGTAGGTTGGTTGATTCTAGCAAAACCAATAAATTTGGACTTCTATGCCCTGTTCAACTCTACGACAAAGGGATGACTGCTGCAATTAGACACACATACTTATCGCACAGGCTTAGTGAAACCCCAATTGAGTGTTTCTTGGCTCCATATTTGCATAAGTAAGAAACAAATTTATATTTCATAATATACATAATGTTTTATATTTGCTTAAAAGTCTTCCCTTTTTCAGTGATCATTGGCAATTGGCTATTTTATGCAAGAAGAGTTATTCTGTCATCCTCTTATGCTCCCTCCACCTCAGCAAGCCAACTAGTGAATTCAAGAAGACCTTGAACTCGTAAGTTTTCTTGCATTATTAATTACCTTTCGTGTGTAAAATTTATGGAATTTGTGTAAAATAAGTAACCTTTGTGATTTTGATGATATAAGCTATGCGGACATTCCTACACACTGCTTGTGTTAGGCCTATTTGTAACCTAAAAGACCGTACATGGATCTTGCCAAAGGTTAGTTACATATTGATTTGTTTTAAGAATGTATTCAATAATAAGCCATGCTTTAATTTTATACTTGTTTTAATAATATCATATTATTTTTCAGACTCGTAGGCAACCACTGGGGTCTAACTTGCGTGGGTTGTATGTTCTGAGACACATTTATAATAGGGTTAAGGTGCAAAAATAGCAAAGAACTATTTCACTAAGTGCACTCAGCACAATTAACTATTTTTGGGTGCAAAACTAGACATCAACAATATTTTTGGATGCAAAAGTTGCAACGCCGTTAACTCAGGATAACTTCCGTTACTTTAATATAATTTTAGAATGGTTAAGGTGCAAATTTAGCAACAAACTATTTTCTTATGAACACCCAACACAATTATTTTTCACACAAGCATTTACAAGACAAATATGGGCATTTACACAGGAGCATTTACATTAATGATCTTACTTTTTTCATAAGAGCATTTATAAGACAACTAAAGGGATTTAAAAGAATCTGGGGAATTAAAAAATTTTGGTCTTTTATATATTTATCTTGTAAATGCCTATATTTATCTTTCCACTGACAAAACCTAACCTTTACTTGACTGAATGGGGTGTAATAAAATTTTGTTAGCTCACTGTATTCTTTTAAATCTCTTTATTTTGTCTTGTAAATTCTCTTATTAGAAAATTGGTGGCACCCATATTTTCTAAAAGGGTTAAGTTGAAAATTTAGCAATGAATTATTTCCCTATCGGCACTAACGCAATTGTTTTTCTTAAGAGCATTTATAAAACAAATATGAGCATTTACATAAGAGCATTTACTTTTTTTCTAATAAGAGAATTTACAAGACAAATAAAGAGATTTAAAAGAATACAGTGAGTTAACAAAATTTTGCTGCACCCCATTCAGCCAAGTAAAAGTTAGGTTTTGTTAAAGGAAATATAAATACATTTACAAGATAAATATATGAAAAACCAAAATTTTTTAATTCCCCGGATTCTTTGAAATCCTTTTATCTGTCTTATAAATGCTCTTATGAAAAAATAAAGTAAGATCATTAATGTAAATGCTCCTGTGTAAATGCTCATATTTGTCTTGTAAATGCTCATGTGAAAAATTATTGTGTTGGGTGTTCATAAGAAATTAGTTTGTTACTAAATTTACACATTAACCATTCTAAAATTATATTAAAGCAACGGAAGTTATCCTGAGTTAACGGCGTTGCTATTTTTGCACCCAAAAATATTGTTTATGTCTACTTTTGCACCCAAAAATAGTTAATTGTGCTGAGTGCACTTAGCGAAATAGTTCTTTGCTATTTTTGCACCTTAACCCTTTATAATATTATTACCCTAGGCATGACAGAATTTACTCAAGAGGTAAATGTATATATATTTCAAAAATTTTGTATTACTTTTATTTTTTTAAGTGAAGTTAATGTTTTGCCTAGCTTTGGTGTTTCAGATATTTAATCTTGCTGACCCATTTCTAGAAGATATTGATCATATTTGCAATTGTTGTGCTAAATTCATTTATGAAATTTTACAACATTCTTGTAAAAATGAGGAATTTTTTGTATAGATTGATGAATTGACATGTTGGTTGGTTGTGAAACCTGTTGGTTGCATGATTTGACATCTTTGTTGTTTTTGTGATTATGTGCAACCAACACAAGAAGAAGAGAGAGAGAGAGAGAGAGAGAGAGAGAGAGAGAGAGAGCTTTCAAGTTCTAGAGAGAAGGAAGAAGTTTAAGGTAAGTGTGATTTCTTAAGAATTTTCTTGTGATCTTGCTTAGAAACGTCCTCTAAACCTTTCTTATTCATGGAATCCATGATCTTGAAGACACATTTGAGCTCAATGAGAGAGAGGAGAGGATGCCTAGAGAGGGAAAATTCAAGAACTCAAGAGGTAACTTCATAAATCTTAGATCTATACAAGTATGAAGTTGTTGTAGATGGTTGTTGTTGGATTTGATGATTTTTGTCAAGTTTGTAAATTTGGAAAAGTCCTAAACCTAAGGGGTTATGCTACCCAAATTTCTTTAAATCATGATTAGAATGTGTTTAAATAAGTTAATAAGGGATTAGAAGTGAAAAGGTACAAGCTTTGGAAGCTAAAACACAAAAGTCCAATTTTCCCTTTTTCTTGACCAAAGTTTTGGTCAACACCATATCTAGGGGAAGGAGTGAGATTTTCAATGATTTGATGATTCTATTGCATTTAGGAGCAAAAATAGGTGGGGTTGTAGTTGGTCATTTTTTCAGAAAAGGCCGAAAAGGTATAATTATGAAAACGCTCATAAAACTCTAAATCAGGCTGTCAAGGGTATTTTCGTAATTTGACATTGAATTTGTGATTTCAAGCCCAAAAATGGATTCACTGGGCGAAAATACGTCACGATAGCCCTAGTCAAAATTTTGGAAAAACATGCCATCAGGCCGGGTATAGCTGGACCGGGCCGGGGTCTCAAGGACATTTTGGTAAATTTTCACCATAGACTAATATAACCACAAAAAACACTATGGAAGAGTCTAAAGTGATACTTGGATAAGTCAAGACCTATTTCTTGTACATTTAATATTTTAGAACCAAGTCGGAAGTCAGAAGTCGAAAGCGACACGTTTTACGAGGCATATTAAAAATGGATTGGTAAGACTTTGAGGTAGGGACTACCATCCTTCATACATTATGTGAATAATTGTATGTATGTGTTACTGTATTTCGTGATATGATTGCATGCTGAGGCATAATACCTACTTATGGTTTGGTACCCAACAACAGTATATCAAAAATCCTAGCTGTGGTTCGGTGCCCAGCCAAGGTACATTATCGAAATTCCTAGCTGAAGTCGGTGACTCGACTGAGGTACTTTCATGTAAATCGAATAGAACTTTCAGTTTTGCCTAATATGGTGCATTGCATATTTAATTTTCACATTTTATATGTCGATCGTATGTCTCTACGGGGATTCCTCATAATCTCACCCTTTTTTAAAAAAATAAACATCTCAGCGACTGCCAGTGGGACGAAAGGCAAAGGCGTAGACACCAAGTAGTGATTAGCACGTGTCTCGAGGTAAGATTAAAGACGGTGGTTATAAGTAATCTATTCTTAAAATATTTTAAGGAATCCTGTAAATATTGAAATTTCCGTTGTATTCTGTATTTTGTCTAAGAATGACTTGGATTGTAAACAAATACTTTTATCAGTATAAATATGCTTTTCTGTATGCATGGAATTCTATCTTTATTACTCTTCAATTATTGAAATGGAAACGGGTGTTGACAGATCTGGCATTGATTATAAAGAGACATATTCTCCTGTGGTAGATGAAATCAATTTAAGGTATTTAATTAGTCTGGTAATGAGCAAAAAACTGGATATGCATCTAATGGATGTTGTTACAGATTACTTATATGATACTTTGATACTGAAATTTATATGAAAATCCTTGAAGGATTCAAATTGCCAGAAAGATGTAAGAATTATCAAGAAAATTGTGCAATTTGTTTACATAAATCCTTATATAGATTGAAAAAATATGGAAGAATGTGGTATAACCGTCTCAATAAATATTTGTTAAAAGAAGGTTATAAAAATGATCCTATTTGCCCATGTGTTTTCATAAAAGGAAATGGATCAGAGTTTGTGATAATTGCTGTATATGTAGATGATTTGAATATAATTAGAACTCTTGAAGAACTTTAGAGAGAATCTGAGTTGAAGGATCTTGGAAGAACAAAGTTTTGTCTTAGCCTGCAAGTTGAACACTTAACAAATGAAATTCTCCTTCATCAATCAACTTATGTTGAAAAAATATTAAAGTGATTCTATATGGATAAATCACATCCATTATCTACTCTAATGGTTGTAAGATCACTTGATAAGAAGAATGATCCTTTTCATCCTCAAGAGAAAACAGAACAACTTCTTGGTCTAGAAGTACCATATCTTAGTGCTAAAGGTACACTAATGAATGTTGCCAATACTGTTAGATCCCATGTTTTGATGATAACAAAAGAATGGTTTGAAAAGGAAATGTTTAATAATCAAGCTTGAACTAGAAATGACAGGAATGAGCTTTACTTAAGGTAAGCATGGAAGTAATGAAGAGAGGCCAAGAGATAATGCTGAGAAACTTGATTTACTTCAAGTTTCCTAAGGCATTACTCGAGTATGTACTCGAGTAATGAGACAAAACTTGAAGTAACCAGAGACAACTTCCAGTAACCAGGCAACTTTACTCGAGGAGATACTCGAGTAACCGTGTAAAAGTTTTCAGGATGCCATTGATACTCGAGGAGCTACTCGAGTAACCCTGTTTCTAAAAATGTGCAGCTCTCGGCATTTAGTACTACTGCAACATTACTCGAGGAGCTACTCGAGTAATCATGTGAAAAACTTCCAGTTGCCTTCAGGTTACCAACGATACTCGAGGCGCTACTCGAGTAACTCTGTTTCTGAAAAGATGGAGCTCTCGGCACTTTGTACCACTGCAACAATTTACTCGAGTATGTACTCGAGTAACTCACTAAGGTAAGTGAAAAACTTGAAGTTGGTACCCGAGTATGATAAGTTATTTGGAAGGTAAACCTCAAGTCACTACTCGGGTAAGCCATGTTCAGAAAGTACAGTTACTCGAGGTGATACCCGAGTAACCCATGCAAAAATGAATCAATTACTCAAGTCAGTACTCGAATAACATGGTAAGTGCTCTCGGCTTTGAAATTCTGCAACATTACTCGAGTAGGTACCCGAGTAACTCATAAAGTTGTGAGTGAATTACTCGAGTAGGTACCCGAGTAATATAAAAAGTTGACAGTACATTACTCGAGTGTGTATCCGAGTAAATGATTTTTCCAAAGGTTTAAAATTAAGTTATTCCATGCACTACCCGAGTGTTCTTATTTTTATTCATTGACTTTCAGAATTCCCGAAGATACTCGAGTAGATACTCGAGTAACATTCAAGCAATACTCGAGGAGGTACTCGAGTAAGCTTGCCCAGAAATTCTGAAATCATTCAAACGTTCATAGATTTGTTTCCTATATGATTAACCTTTCATTGTATTAGTATTCTTAGTCTATTTACAGATAAACAATGAAGAAAACACTTCAAAAGATTGAAGTCAAAAGAAACGTTCAAATGCCAACCACCGCCAACGGATATTTTTCAAAAACTTGAAAAGTCAATAGTGGCTGCGCACTCTCCAACGGACGAAAGAAAATGTTCCAACGGTCATCACCAACATATCTATATATATGGGAACATCCAAACAGAGGAAAAACAACAAGCACACACACAAACGTATTATCAAGCTTATTGCTCTGTTTTCATTGAAATCATATTTCTATGCTTCAGTGATCCTTATTCACTCTGTAAGAGAGATATTTCATTCAAACTCAATATTTGTTATTGAGATAACTTAAGGTTGTGGAACCTTGAGTTGGGATTGAATTGCAACTTGTAAGGGGGAGCGAGTGTCAAGGTATAGGAACTTGCTTGTACTGAGGTGCCAAGAACCCACTGAATCTTGGAAGATATAGTGAAACTCTCAGAGAAGATCTGAGGACTGGACGTAGGTCAAAGTGGTTGTGACTGAACCAGTATAACTCCTGGTGCACACTTCGGTGATATTTCTCCTTACTCATTACTGTTTTTAATTCCTCTGCTAAAGTTTTATATTTCCGACGAAATTTTAGTATCACCCAATTCACCCCCCCTCTTGGGTGAAACGCTTGTTCTAACATTTGGTATCAGAGCGTAGGTCTTCTTGTTAAGGTATAACAACCTAAGAAGGATCCAATGGCAAGCATGGGTGAAGGAATTCTTCCCGACGGAGCATCCATCACTAGACCTCCCGGTTTCAGTGGAGAACATTTTTCATTTTGGAAAGCAAAATTCAGAGTGTTCGTGATGGCTACCGAATATGGGCTATGGGATGTAATTGAGAGTGGAAATTATCAACCTACAAAGATTGTAGATTCTCAGAAAATTCCCAAGACACCAGCGGAATATGATGAGAATGACAAGAAACTTATCACTCTTAACAGCAAGGCAATTCTGATGTTACAAAGTGCCTTAAGCCAAAGTGAATACTTCAGAATCTGCACACTTCCAACAGCAAAGGAAATGTGGGAAGCTCTGGAAATAGCTCATGAAGGGACTTCGGGAATAAAGGAGAATCGCATCAACACCTTGGTCACTGAATTCGATCTACTTCGAATGAAATCAGGTGAATCAATTTCTGAATTTGAACTTAGATATACTCATCTTGTTAATCAACTTGCAGCACTTGGGAAATCTTATGATCAACATACCCAAGTACGAAAGATTTTGAATATTCTTTCTAAAGAATGGGAGGCCAAAGTCACTGCGATAGAAGAAGCAAAAGGAGAATCAATGAGATCAGTTGCTTCTCTATTTGGAAGTCTTTCTGAATATGAAAGCAAACTAAAGTTCAAACGGGAACTAGATGACATCGGTGACAAGAAAAAGAAGGGTCTAGCACTAAAAGCAAAAGAAGAAAATCAAGATGAGAATGAAGAGTTCGACGATGACGAAATGAGCCTAATCATAAAACGATTCAGAAAATTCTACAAGAAAGGACAAGGATTCAAACACTTTCAAAAAGGTGGAACTAGCAACAAAGATCACATCATTTGCTACGAATGTGGAAAACCAGGACATATCAAATCAGAATGTCCAGAACTGAATCAAAAGAGCAAAGAAAAGAGAAAAGGCAAATTCTTCAACAAAAAGAAGGCCTTCGTATCCGCTATATGGGGTGATAGCTCTTCTGACGAAGAAAGTGATGAGGAAGAAGTAGCTAATATATGTCTCGTTGCTCAAGAAGAAACAGAAAGAGAGGTAAATGATTCTGAACCTACCTATGATGAATTACTTTCCGAATATAATGCTTTGCATTCTGAATTCATCAAAGTAGTTAAAGAATTGATTGTTTACAAAAAGAAAAACAAAACTCTTGAAACTGAACTTAAAGAAAAGGATTGTGAAAATTGTTCATCTTTGAAAAAAAAAACATTGATCTCACAAAAACTCTTGAAAAATTTACACAAGGTAGTGAGATGCTAAATGTTATTTTAAAAGCTCAACGATTTGTAAATGATCGATCTGGAATTGGATACGATCCAAAATCAGATAAAAGGAAAGGAAGAAAGAAAGCAGGGGGTAAGTCATATTTGAATTATTTCCAGCATTCTGTGCATACATCAAATCCTTTTGCATTTTGTAACTACTGTAATAGAAAAGGTCATTATACTTCTTCATGCATTCATAAGAAGAAAGGAACGATAGGAACCTACAAATGGGTACCTAAAGGTTCATATATCCAGAAAATTATTTGTACTAATCCAAAAGGACCCAAAAAGATGTGGGTACCTAAGACTTAATCATTCGATTGCAGGAATGTCTCAAAGCATCCAAAAATAACAAGTGGTATATTGATAGCGGATGCTCTAGACATATGACCGGTGATTTCGAAAGTTTTACCAAATTGCAACCTAAAGAAGGTGGAGAGGTAAAATTTGGAGGAAATCAAACCGGAAGAATAGCAGGAATTGGTGAAATCCAAAATGATAAAGGAATACAAGTCAAAGATGTATATTATGTTGAAGGCTTGTGTCATAATTTGCTGAGCGTAAGTCAAAGTGCAGATAAAGACAACTGGGTAATATTTGACTCAGAAGAATGCTTAATTATCAACAAAAATGACTTACAACTTGATAAGAAGAATATCAAGGCTAAGCTCAGAGCAAAAAGGGAAGGTATTAGGACCGACCATGGCGGAGAATTTGAAAATCAAGCATTTGAAGAGTATTGTGACACTAATGGGATTGATCACAATTTCTCTGCTCCAAGGACGCCTCAACAAAATGGAGTTGTAGAACGCAAGAATAGAGTGCTTACAGAAATGGCTAGAGCAATGTTGAACGAAAAGAACGTGTCTCAAGTATTTTGGGCTGATGCCATGTGTACAGCATGCTACATTTCAAATAGAGCCTATATCAGAACAAAACTTGGTAAGACACCATACGAGCTGTACAAAGGAAGAAAGCCAAACATTGCTCATCTACACATCTTCGGCTGTAAGTGTTTCATTCATAATAATGGTAAAGATAACTTAGGAAAATTTGATTCTAAAACTGATGAAGGAATTTTCCTAGGATACTCTAACCGAAGTAAAGCATATAGAGTTTTCAATAAACGAACATGTGTTGTTGAAGAATCAATTCATATTGTATTTGATGAATTTGAATCCTCTGACAAAACCATTGATGAAGAACAGGAAATTGTTTTAAATCAAGAAAAATCTATTTCTAAGTCTCTTATTCCAGAGGTTGATGAAACTAAGGAAGAAGAGCAATCCCTAGGTCAACCTAGAGCTTGGAGATACAATAAAAGTCATCCTCTAGATCAAGTCATAGGAGATGTGAATGAAGGGATCAAAACTAGAAATAAAATTTTCAATGAAGTAAGTTTTTCTGCATTCATTTCTGAGATTGAACCTTCTAACATTGATGAAGCCTTATCAGACAATGATTGGGTTATAGCAATGCAAGAAGAACTAAATCAATTTGAGAGAAATCAAGTTTGGGATTTGGTGCCCCGACCCAAAGATCATCCGATCATTGGTACTAAATGGGTATTCAAGAACAAACTTGATGAATCTGCAATTATTGTCAGAAACAAGGCAAGATTGGTGGCCAAAGGCTATAATCAGGAAGAAGGAATTGATTATGAGGAAACGTATGCTCCAGTGGCTAGATTGGAAGCTATACGTGTACTCTTAGCCTTTGCATGCATCAAGGGATTCAAACTCTATCAAATGGATGTAAAGAGTGCTTTTCTAAATGGTTACATCATGGAAGAAGTGTATGTAGAACAACCTCCAGGCTTTGAGGATGTTACTAAACCTGACCATGTTTTCAAACTCAAAAAGGCTTTATACGGTTTAAAACAAGCTCCTAGAGCATGGTATGAAAGGCTCAGTAAGTTTCTCATCGATCAAGGTTTTGTATGAGGAAAAGTTGATACAACACTCTTTATAAAACGAAAACACAATGATATTTTAATTGTTCAAATATATGTTGATGACATTGTTTTCGGTGCTACTAATGAATCTCTATGTAAGGAATTTTCTGAGATAATGCAGGGAGAATTTGAGATGTCAATGATGGGAGAATTGAATTTCTTTCTTGGTTTACAAATCAAACAAAGAAAGAATGGAATCTTCATATCTCAAACAAAGTATTTAAAAGAGCTATTGAAGAAGTATGGAATGGATGAAGCAAATGGGACAGATACGCCTATGAGTTCAACTACATTGCTTGATGCTGATGTCAAAGGTAAAGACTACAACATAACAAAGTATAGAGGAATGATTGGATCATTACTCTACCTCACGGCAAGTAGACCGGACATCCAATTTAGTGTTGGCATATGTGCAAGATATCAATCAGCACCAAAAGAATCACATGCTGAAACAGTCAAACGAATCTTTAGATACCTTGCTGACACACCCGAACTGGGTCTGTGGTATCCTAAAGGAAGAAGTGAATATCTTGTTGCATATTCAGATTCAGATCATGGAGGATACAAAACAGACAGAAAGAGCACCAGTGGACAAGGACAATTTCTTGGGGGATCTCTTGTATCGTGGTTCAGCAAGAAACAAAATACAGTGTCTCTTTCGTCAACGGAAGCCGAATATGTTGCAGTCTCAAGTTGTTGTGCACAAGTGATATGGTTAAAACAACAACTACATGATCTTGGTATTTATCTCAAGGAAATACCAATCTATTGTGACAATACAAGTACGATAAGCTTGGCAAAGAATCCAGTTCAACACTCTAGAACCAAGCATATCGATGTCAGGCATCACTTCATCAGAGACCATGTACAGAAGAAAGATGTGAAAGTAATATTCATTCCTACTCATCTTCAACTAGCAGATATCTTCACAAAACCCCTTGCAAAAGATCAATTTCTATACATTAGAAGAGAATTGGGAATGGTAAATCCCAATGAGTTATAAGTAATTTCAGCATTTCATAATATTAGATAAAGTCACTTGTTAAAGTTTTGATGATTACTAACTTAAGCATCGGAGTATATAGAAATTTGTTTTGCAGGAAGGATGAAACTCTGTTTTGTGAAATAAAAACAGAGGTGATCAGAGGACATATTTACTGGAGTACCAACTTGAAGTTTTGGCTATCTGAGAAACATTACCCGAGGAGTAACTTGAAGTAAAGGAGCATGTTACTCGAGTATGTACTCGAGTAATGGACACCAAAACTGGAAGTAACGGATCAAGTTACTTGATTTTCAAACATAACGGCTCAGATTTCGAAGAAATGAAGAGTCAGAAGTTAAAAAGATGGTTACCCGAGGCGTGCCTCGAGTACACTTGAATGTTACTCGAGTAAGGCCTCGAGTAAAGTCGGAGTCCAGATTTTCAAATTGATGGAAAATGACTCAAATCTGTTCGAAATGGGTTATAAATGATCGAGGGAACATCCATGGATAATTACTATATTATTCATGCCAGGTACGCAATTTAAATGAATTATTTTTAAAGTTTTCTGTATGATCACTCGAGGAAGGCCTCGAGTATGCTTGAATATTACTCGAGTACGGCCTCGAGTAAAGTCGGGAGTTAGGTCTTTATCTTGCGCGAACTCGGTCATTTTCACAAAATCACCTCGAGTAAATCACTATACACTTTTTCAAAAACTTTTCCCAATTGTTTCCTTGCCTCATTTCCGTCAAAACCCAACTGATTTCAAGTCCAAAAACTTCCTATTTTGTTCAAAATCCTTCTGCCCTAAACTCGCGTCAGTTACTCTGTTCTTCTGTGATTTTTGATTTTCTCTGTTTCAAGATGGTTAGAACCAAAAATCTCAACTTCACTGATTCCTCTGATTCACAACAAAACCCCGATCCTCTTCCTCCTCCTCCTCCAACAAAGAGAAGGAAGTTAGTTCCAAGATCAAAAGCCAAAATCTCTCTTAAACCTCAATCACCACCGAAAGCAAAAGGGGTTGTAATCAATGAGCCTATTGTCACTAGGGCTCAATCCAAGAAGAGTACCTCTACCGGAAGAGGGAAGAGTACCAAATCTCCCTCACCTCCTCACTCTGATTCCTCTACCCCTTCTTTCACTCCTAAGCCACTCAAAAAGCCAAAATATGACAAGAAAGTGGCAAGTGCTATGGCTGGGATCATTGACCAAATGGAGAAGGGTCAATCTTCTAAGAAGTCCAAGATTCCGGAAGCAGAGATCACTTCCCCACCAAAGGAATACAATGTGAGCAAATTGGTGGAGTCTCTGAAGTACTCAACTCAATTCTCCAGAAGGAAAGTGTGCAAAACACACTATGTTGATCTGAAGTTGCTTCAAGAGGTAGTGAAGTATGACCTAAGCTCTTATCTAGAACCCTTTATGCCCTGGCTTTCTATTAGGTTACCATTTTGTACTAAAGTAATTACCCATTTCTATTGCAACCTAGAAGTTATAAGTAAGCCTAACCGAACCTCAGTAGAGGAAGAAATGACCACATTTGTAAGAGGTCAAGAGATCTTAATTTCACCTTCCAGAATTAACTTGTGGTTAGGGATAGAGAACCCCCCTGATGATATCTATTCAGAGCTTGAGCCAAACCAAATTTTCACAATTCTCAAACCCGGTGAGATAGTTGGCCCTCTAAATTTCAAGCCCAGTGATATGTGTGATCATCATAGGGTCCTTTGGTACATATACTCTAGGTCCCTAGTAAACAAAGCCAACAATTATACCCACTTCTCTGATAGGGACTTTAGGTGGTTTGCTTCACTGCTTCTTAAGGAACAAAAGGATCTGGGAGAGTATATCTTCTCAGAGATGAAGAGGTACAAGGTGGAAGGGAAGCCTACTACACCAATGCCATATCCACAGATTGTGTCACTGATCTTGAAAGAAAACAAGATATGGTACTTGGATAGTAAGGAGCCGATTGAAAGGTTGACCCCAGTGGGGAGAAATCAAATTGGGAAGTTGAAAATTGACATCCCTCTCAAAGGCCCTCTGGAGTCTGGATCTATGAAGAAGCGGAAGGCTACTGAGGCTGAAACCAGTAGGATGGATGACACTCAGTCATCGGCTCCAGCTGGTACCACATCATCACCATCCTTCCTCAATGCCACTCTCCAGCACTTTATGGAGAATATGCTCAGAGGCTTCCATGTGGACATAGCCAATACAAACGCTGAGTTAATCACCAATACGAACTTCAAAATGGGAGAGCTGGTTGAGAAAATCGACAAAAGGCATGAGGAAATGGTTGAAAGGATGGATAGAAGGCATGAGGAGTTACTAGCAGAGCAACGTGCCCAGGGAGAGACTTTGAGATTAATTCTGGCACGGTTGGATTCTTTGGGCCCTGGACCTTCTGTTGGTCCTTCCTCATCAGCACCACCACCACCTCCAGAGAACCCTCCTATTATTGATCCCATTCCTGAGGCTGAACCATCTACCCCTCTGGGTTCTGATCCACTTGAGCCCCAAGGCAAAGAATTTCTATTCTCAGTGGATGATCCTGAAACCCATGAGACCACTCACATTACCATTGATGATTCACCTCCCAAACCTCAACCAGAAACTGATCCTAAACCAACTCCATCACCTGCTCCCACAGAGGAAATTTCTTCTTCCACATCCTCCTCTGAACATCTTACTCCCATGGCTGAGACCACCCCAGAGAACCAGACCACTCCAGAAGCTGACACTACTATGGTTGTCTTCCAACCTTCTCCTCTCCAACCTAGAGATGACCTTGTTATCCCACCTCTCAATCTTCCTGAACCTGTGTCATCTAGTTCTTTTGATAGTTCAGATGGTGGTGGGTTGGTCTTTCCAGTAAAACCCATTTCCGTGGTCAAACCTCCTAGCCCTCCACCTCATTGATGATGCCAAAAAGGGGGAGAAGAGCTTGAAGTGATTTTGTGAAAGTGTCCTAACTCATTTTGGGATATTTGGGTGTACATGGGACTTTAGGGAGCATTTTGTAATTTGAAAGTTTCTAAGATTAATGCAAGTGTGTTATGATTTTAAGTTCATTTTTTTTTTTGCTTTGAATTATAATACATGTTTTGGACTAATGAAGTTATTATGTATGCAAGGTATATGATATGAATTCAAACTTAATATGACATATTTATAATTGAAAATTCAATTTGAAAAATCATGTTCAAAATCACCAAGTTTTGTCATCATCAAAAAGGGGGAGAATGTTAGATCCCATGTTTTGATGATAACAAAAGAATGGTTTGAAAAGGAAATGTTTAATAATCAAGCTTGAACTAGAAATGACAGGAATGAGCTTTACTTAAGGTAAGCATGGAAGTAATGAAGAGAGGCCAAGAGATAATGCTGAGAAACTTGATTTACTTCAAGTTTCCTAAGGCATTACTCGAGTATGTACTCGAGTAATGAGACAAAACTTGAAGTAACCAGAGACAACTTCCAGTAACCAGGCAACTTTACTCGAGGAGATACTCGAGTAACTGTGTAAAAGTTTTCAGGATGCCATTGATACTCGAGGAGCTACTCGAGTAACCCTGTTTCTAAAAATGTGCAGCTCTCGGCATTTAGTACTACTGCAACATTACTCGAGGAGCTACTCGAGTAATCATGTGAAAAACTTCCAGTTGCCTTCAGGTTACCAACGATACTCGAGGCGCTACTCGAGTAACTCTGTTTCTGAAAAGATGGAGCTCTCGGCACTTTGTACCACTGCAACAATTTACTCGAGTATGTACTCGAGTAACTCACTAAGGTAAGTGAAAAACTTGAAGTTGGTACCCGAGTATGATAAGTTATTTGGAAGGTAAACCTCAAGTCACTACTCGGGTAAGCCATGTTCAGAAAGTACAGTTACTCGAGGTGATACCCGAGTAACCCATGCAAAAATGAATCAATTACTCAAGTCAGTACTCGAATAACATGGTAAGTGCTCTCGGCTTTGAAATTCTGCAACATTACTCGAGTAGGTACCCGAGTAACTCATAAAGTTGTGAGTGAATTACTCGAGTAGGTACCCGAGTAATATAAAAAGTTGACAGTACATTACTCGAGTGTGTATCCGAGTAAATGATTTTTCCAAAGGTTTAAAATTAAGTTATTCCATGCACTACCCGAGTGTTCTTATTTTTATTCATTGACTTTCAGAATTCCCGAAGATACTCGAGTAGATACTCGAGTAACATTCAAGCAATACTCGAGGAGGTACTCGAGTAAGCTTGCCCAGAAATTCTGAAATCATTCAAACGTTCATAGATTTGTTTCCTATATGATTAACCTTTCATTGTATTAGTATTCTTAGTCTATTTACAGATAAACAATGAAGAAAACACTTCAAAAGATTGAAGTCAAAAGAAACGTTCAAATGCCAACCACCGCCAACGGATATTTTTCAAAAACTTGAAAAGTCAATAGTGGCTGCGCACTCTCCAACGGACGAAAGAAAATGTTCCAACGGTCATCACCAACATATCTATATATATGGGAACATCCAAACAGAGGAAAAACAACAAGCACACACACAAACGTATTATCAAGCTTATTGCTCTGTTTTCATTGAAATCATATTTCTATGCTTCAGTGATCCTTATTCACTCTGTAAGAGAGATATTTCATTCAAACTCAATATTTGTTATTGAGATAACTTAAGGTTGTGGAACCTTGAGTTGGGATTGAATTGCAACTTGTAAGGGGGAGCGAGTGTCAAGGTATAGGAACTTGCTTGTACTGAGGTGCCAAGAACCCACTGAATCTTGGAAGATATAGTGAAACTCTCAGAGAAGATCTGAGGACTGGACGTAGGTCAAAGTGGTTGTGACTGAACCAGTATAACTCCTGGTGCACACTTCGGTGATATTTCTCCTTACTCATTACTGTTTTTAATTCCTCTGCTAAAGTTTTATATTTCCGACGAAATTTTAGTATCACCCAATTCACCCCCCCTCTTGGGTGAAACGCTTGTTCTAACAAATACAACACGACCCGATATTGCATTTGTTGTGAATTTATTGGCAAGATTTAGTTCTTCTCCAACAAGAAGGCATTCGAATGGAATTAAACATATATTTTGATATCTTTGAGGAATAAATGATATGGGATTGTTTTATTCTAATGAATCTAGAACACAATTGATTGTTATACAAATGCAGGGTTTTTATTAGATCCACACAACGATAGATCTTAAATAGGATATATATTTACTTGTGGAGGTACACCTATATCTTGGAGATCAACAAAACAGACTTTGATAGCTACCTCATCAAATCATGCAAAGATAATTGCATTTCATGAGACAAGTCAAGAATGTGTTTGACTAAGGTCAATAACTCAACATATCTAATCAGTGCGTGGTATGTTTCCTGAACAAAAGATTCCAACAATACTATATGAAGATAATATAGCATGTATAACTCAATTGAAAGGAGGGTACATTAAACGAGATAAAACAAAACATATTTCTTCAACATTCTTTTTTCACTCATGATCTTATGAAGAGTGGTGACATATATGTTTAGCAAATTCGCTCATATGACAACCTTGTAGATTTTTCTACCAAGACACTGCCAACTAGAACATTTAAGAAGTTAATACTTGGTATTGGAATGCATAGGCTCAAAGATATAAAGTGATGTTGTCATCAGATGGAGTAAACAATGTATACTATTTTTCCTTCACTAGGTTTTTTTTTTCTCAATGAGTTTTTTCTAGTAAGGTTTTAATAAGGCACAATATTTGTTCATAGACATCCAAGGGGGAGTGTTGTAAAAATACTAATTGAGGTGGATGTCTATAAAATCTCAATTCTTGGCCTTTCATTTTCTACATCCCATAACCTCTCCAATGAATAGTCTTTAGGAGTTTTCATGCCTATAACTTAAAAGTTACAATGTGTACACTCATGAGGATTAAATTTTGCCATTTACTTTGTGTAACTCTTGGTTGTGGTTGTGGGCCTATAAATAGAGTACTATATACCACACTTTAATTGCATCCAAATGAATAAAATATTGTTATATTTTTCTCTCTTGTTCTATCTTCATCTCTCTGCATTTCTTTCTTTACATCTCTTGTATTTTTCTATTTTTATAACATCGATTTAATTTTCAACTTTTAGTAATCATGAATTCAGTTAATTTTAGAATAATAATTAAATCCTAAAATAAGTTAATGCCTAAATGTTTTATTTTTTCAATTTCAAAATATTTTTGACTTATGCTTCAGTTATCAATAGTCCTTAATACACTACTACAGAACATACATATTACGACTCTAAAAGACGTCCTTTTTTCAAAAAGGGATGCCAAAAATACAACCGGTGGCATATTCGTAATTATAAGTGAGAATTGCATAGCTTTGTGTAACCCCCTACCAAAGTAAACGTAATTATAGTTCGATAACGTGTAATAAAATAGTTTAAAGACCGACAGATAATTTAAAATTCATTTTGAATACCCTCCTTGAGGTAGGATTTCCAAAAAAATTTTTGAAAACTTCTTTCTTATCATGGTCTCAAGTTCAAATATCGAATATAATCACATGTGCAGCTATGTCACGTTTATATATTAGAGTATACAACAAAAATCTTGGCAAACCCCAGGTTTCATCTATATTTACACTAAGGGTTTAAATTTCCCATATAGGGGATTACACCTCGTTTTCCAAAATAATACTCATATATAATAAACCAAATACAATAGGGATAACCAATAACCCATTCAAATGTCCCTAAAAGGTTCTAGCTACTCTGAGTGATCCACTTTTCCCTTGAGCCACTTGCCCTATCTGTAATGTTATTCATTGGAAAGAATGAGATTCAAGAGAATCTCAGTAGTAACAAACCACTCATACAGTGCACAAACACATGGCATATATGATCATGTTAAGCAGCATCACAATGTATCATGGCTCATGTCACAAACGACAGCACTCATGGCTGTAAACAATATGTGTTAGCTTTTGCTATGAACTCTATGCATGAACTTTCACTGCGAACTCTATGTATCACAAAGTAGCACAATGTTTCTCATTGTTTCTCAATACATGACAAACATACATACAACGCTTCATACATAGTATAAGAGAAAGAGTCACTACCTTGTTCTTTCCTGACATTCTTCGGCACTGTGGGCTCATGAGGGCAGCAAATGTCAAATCCTATAACCAAATTAGGGGCAATCAATCAATCTTTTTTCTAAAGGCTTATTTCTATAATACTCTAAGTTGGTTTTCATTTAAACTCTTTAGGTGTTTATTATAGGCCTAAACACATGCTAAAAGAGTTGGGAGAAATTACCCTAAAAACCCCTTTTTGAAAGCAAAACACTGATTTTCAACTGGCTCACTCAAGTGAAAATGACCTCGCTCGAGTATGAGAGATTTGCACTCGAGTGAGAATGGCTCTTACTCAAGAGTATTTGACAGTGAGCAACAACCATGACTAGAAAGTGCTAACAACACTCGAGCATGGGGTTTTGCACTCGAGTGATGACTCCAAAGTCACTCGAGTCCCCAAAAGTGCAACACAGGAAGTGAGAACTCGAGAGCACAGACAACTTTAGAGGAGAAAGCTCACTCGAGCACAAGCCTTGGCACTCGGGTGAGAATACTACACTTGCTAGTGTCATATCTCACTCTTGACAAATGGCTTACGAGTGCTTTGTGTAACCCCCTCACCATAATTACATCTGAAGTACAAAATTTAAATGAAATAGAGACTAGTAACAAGCAAATAAACATTTACAAATCTATCCACCAAATGGGATTTTCATAATTGCATTTTGAAATCGTTATAACACAGTCTCACATTCACACTCCAAATATAATTACTATGTGAAGATAAATCACATTTATACAATTATCAGAGTACGCAATATAAATTCTCGACAATCCCGGGATCATATCTTCGCTCAATAATCATAGGCCATAATAGCCCATACAACTCATCGATTAGGGATTACACAACCTACTCGAATACATAGTCAAATGCTAATCCGAATGTACAAATACATATTCCCAATTACGCATTGATAACCAACTACTAAGCTCTCACCCAGAAATGAGTTCTCTTCGTCCTTGGATGCTTGCTTCATCCTCAATCTTCCTTCCCTGTCTAAAATGTTGATAGGGGAGGGTGAGATTCTAGAGAATCTCAGTAGGAAACAGATACCAATATGCATGCAAGATAAGTATTTAATGCATGACATGCTTGCATCACAATAACTCGTGTTCACATAATGATATATCCACATGCTCAATGTTTCACAACATACTCATGGCCATAGCATAACTAGAAACATAGCTTCAATCATTCATATATGTTGCACATAATCAAGCAAAGCAATAACATGCATCAATACACAAATACAATTATCAATACATGCAGGAGAGGTAAGTTCCCTACTCTCTTTCCACGTAAGCTCTAGCTCCGGCTGCTCACGATCAGGGCGATCCTCAAACCCTATAACCGAACAAGGACATAGGGATTAATCCCTGATCCAATTCCTTAACGTTTAGACACTTAAGTTGGTTATCATTCACGACCTTTAGGTGGCTACCCAAAGCCCAAGCACAAGCCTAAAGGGTTGGGAAATACTACCTTGAAAACCCCTTTTTAGGAAGCTAAACACTGATTTTTGGTCATCTCACTCGAGCACAGAAGCTCTCACTCGAGCATTGGTATGGACAGCACTCGAGCACAAGAGAGTGAGAGACAGCGAGTGAATACCTGAGAGCACAAAGAAGATTTCAGGAACAGGCTCACTCGAGCACACTGGACCTCACCCGAGTGAAGGCCAAATGCCTCACTCGAGCACCTGCGAGTGAAGTCCAGGAAGTGAGGACCCGAGAGCACATCGGTTCTCAAGGATCAGGATCACTCGAGCACAGCCAAATGTACTCGAGTGAACACCACGTACCCACGAGTGACAACCCGAGAGGCAAGTCTTTTGGTGTCAAATACACTCATCACTCGAGCACAGAAGGCCGCACTCGAGTGATGTTCATCACTCACTCGCGAGTGAAGCAACACTCGCCATGGCCACGGAAGTGCAACAAGAACACAAGAGCAGAATACGAAGTTTACACTACCGCACTCTAGCAGAGTTCATCACTGCTCGGGTGAAACTCATCCGGCACTCGAGCAGACCCCATACTGCTCGAGTGAATCTATCAGATACCAGAAAACGCAGCAAAACATAGCACATTTCCTAAAACTTGCCCAATTGATTCAAATGGACCCAAAACCTCTACCAAAGCTATTCTCGCATAAAATCACTCAATGAATTCAATGGAATCAACAAAATTACCAAAATCCCATTACATTAACATGCTTTGGTCTAGGGCATCCCAATCATCATTTTTCCAAAATCACTAACTTCAATCATTTCAATCCCCAATCAATTTATCTATCACAAACTCACTCTAAGATACCATTTTCACAACTATATCATGCCAAACTACTCAATGACCCATATTTTTGAAATTAGGGCAAAAATCCCAAAATTTCCAAACTTAATATAATAGCATGAAACATAGATAGAAAGATTGGGTTCCCTTACCTTAACAACTTTCTCAAGAACACTTCTTGATTCTCTACACTTCAGATTTTCGTGATTCTTCAAATCACCACCAATGGAGAAGCTACAACCATCAAATTGAAGCTCTCATTCTCAGGAACAATATTTATGAAAAGGATTTGAGCAAAGGAAGCCATTTTCCTTACCTTTTCTCAAGCTTTTCCTTTCCCTTTTTCCTTCCACCATGACAGAATGAGAGAAGGAAAGAGGGAGTGAGGAAATGAACATAATGATACTCCCTCCATACTTCAGTGAAAAGAAAGGAGAGGAAGAGAGAGAAAATCACAAAATAACCCCATTTGACTTTTTCACACACATCTCTCTTCACACACACTTTTGCCACATGTCAACTTGCTATTGGCTCACCCAAAATAAGTCACCAATTAGCCACTTAATCACTCCATTAACCATTTTAATCACAAATCTCATTTTCTCTTAGCTAGTAATTAATTCCTCTATTAATCACTAACTAATTGCCCAACAATTTCATTCTTTCAATTTCCACTAATCATGGCATATTAATTAATATTGTCACCAAAACATATAATTATTCTACTTTAATTCAATAATTATCCTCAATAATTATCATTAACCCTTAATCGAAAATTGGGGTGTTACACTTTGCCGAGAGCAACTCTTAACATGACATTACACTTGCACTCGAGTGAACCCATGCTCACTCTAGTGATGGCCTGAATCACTCGCGTATCAAAAAGTGCACTCGTGCTTTTGGCATGGTAGTGCAACAAGAACCGAAAGAACTTGCGTGAAACTATGCATAGCACTTGAGTGAGACTCATCCTCACTCGAGTGAGGCTTATCAGATTGCCAAATCGCAGCAAATGACAGAAATTCCCAGATTGACCAAAATTGATCCCAATGGTTCCCAAACTTAACACAAAGCTCATACCCACTTAAAATCCCATAAGGAACCCATTGGTAACCTCTAAAACACGCAAAACTTATCCTAACAACAATTCATACTCTTGGGTCTCTATAACACACACAATACCCAAATTCATTCAACCCACTTCCCAAAACTCAAAACCACATTCAACATTCAAATAACTCCACAATAAACCAATTCCAACCTCATTCATCATATAATCCATGCTTTCAAAATTTGGCATAAAACCAAGGCAAATTCCAGAATTCATCATACTCAACAAAAAATCACAATAAATATACCAAAAAGCACCAAATCCTTGCCTCTTCAAATTTGCTAAAACCAAACTTTGATTCTCAACTTTCAAATATGCTCCAACACTCAAAATACCACCTTTCAAAATTCTGAAACCACCAAGATGAAGCTCTTAACACTATGAACAAGTTTAATGAAGAGTGTTTGAGCATAGGAGAACCATTACTCACCAAAATCAAGCTTTTCTCTTTCTCTTTCCACCTTGGTCGCCGGAAATGGAGGATAGAGAGAGATGGTGAGAGATGAAGAAGATGATGATGATGATGCAAGTATGTCTTTCCCCTTCCTAAAGCTCAACCGAATAAGAGAGAGAAGAGAGAGAAAATGGTGAGTGGTTGACAATTGCATGATCCATTGGTCCACACAATGACACTTGGCATGATCTTGCTCACTCCATGAGCTCACATCTCCTCAAAGTACATTATTCCGACCCATTAACAATAAATCTCAACCATTGATTTTTAATCACCAATGAGTTTCCTCTTTGGCAACTGGCCAATTAGTCGGTAAATTTTCAATTTTACCATTTTGCCCCTAGTTTCACTATGATTATTAAATTATCACCACAAGCATTAGACATCCCTATTTGGATTGGGGACGTCTAAAGTTAATTTTTTTTAAAAAAATCAGGAAGGCCCTTTGGCGTCCCTAATATATATTAGGGATGCTAAAAGGTGTCCCTGGTGTCATCAAGGACACCACAATGGCGTCCCTAATGTTATTAGGGATGTCAGGGACGCCATTTTGGCATCCTAATATTATAATATGGTGTCCCTGATGATACCAGGGCATCCCTAATATATATTAGGGACACTAAAGGGTGTCCCTAATTTAAAAAAATAAAAAATTTAAATCTTAGACGTCCCCAATGCATATAGGGATGCCTAAAGTGTGACTTTAGATGTCCCTATTTGGAGTAGGGACATCTAAAATAAAAAAATAAAAAAAATAGCTGGACAACTTTAGGCATCCCTAAATTAAATTGGGGATGCCAAAAACAATTCAAATTTATACTAGCATTCTTTATTTGTCAATTTATACTACTCTTACACTCATCTTTCTCTTCCCAACGCTACAAACACAAGGAGAGCCGTTGTCGCCACACCTTTTAACTCTTGCTTCTTCTTCATTATATGCTTGCTTCTTCCTGTCTCTCTCTTTTTTTCACCTCGATCCAAATCTATTATGATTTCTTACCATTTTTTATTATTTTATCTTCTTTCTCTTTTTTCTTTGGGTTTCCCTTCTATTTTACTTCTAACTCATGTTATTATGACTTATAGATCAAGACCCTAAAACATGTTTCATGGCCATGTTCCCACCAAGAAAACGAGGTTCATCTCTCCTTGGTTCTCTTCTCTATTCATTATTACGAGAAAATGAATTTCAATAATAGAAGAAGATAAGTTTTTTGCAACTAATTCCTGTTATTGTTTTCATCTTCTGCCTATGAGATTTCTGCTTTCATCTTCTGCCTATGAGATTTCTGCTTTGGAGTTATATTGTGTAGATTTTGGATTTGGATTTCAGATACTAGATCTGTAATTTTGTTGACGATGATATGTGATTTCTGGTTTTAAATACTATTTACTTCAAATCTGTAATATAAACGATTTTCTTTAAAAAAAAAACACTTTAGACGTCCCCAATTTAAATTGGGGACGTCTAAAGTCCCCTTTAGACATCACTTTAAACGTCCCCAATTTAAAATGGGGACGTCTAAAGTGCTACATTGGCACTTTAGACGCCCCGTCTAAAGTGTCAATGTAGGACTTTAGATGTCCCTTTTTAAAATGGGGATATCTAAAGTCCAGGCCTTAGACGTCCTTTTATCTACGGACGTTATTACCATTTTTTACTACGTCGCTCACATAGATGTCCCCTTGTTTTCAAACATTAAAAGGCCTAAAAAAGGGACATTAAAAACGTTTTTAGTAGTAGTGATATAATTCTGAATAATAAATATTTTTACCAAAAGTTCAAAACAATAATTATGTTCAAAGCTTTAACAAGTATTTTCAAGTGGACAACATTTTATTTTCAAATAACACCTTCAACACCTATATTGGAAAATCCATTCATTTTAAGAAAAAAATACAAAATTTAAAGTTAGTATTATTAATTGTTTTAAGAAAATAAATCAACAATGACATTACTGCATAATATATTGATTATCATTTTATCAAATTTAAAATAAAAATATACTTTTTTGCCATAAAAATAGACTTAACATACTGTCATGTTATTTTGTAATATTTTCTCCTAAAAAAATTTATAAAGCTATAATATTCATGGTTTATGAACATTATACTCACTTTAAATTCTATATAAAGTGCAAGCTCATAAGTCATAATAGAGTAGTAAATTCCTTGGCAAAAAAAAAAAAAAGAGTAGTAAATTATTAAACTACTAAAAATCTAATTAAAAAAACATATTGCCGATTTTGCCACCTCCATAGTTGAACAGTACCTGTGGGGCTCATATTTGGAGTTCAATAAGTGGACTAAAACTTTTAGTGTCTTTTTCTCCTTTGTTTACTTTTTATGATATAAAAAACAGTAAGTTGACTCGAAAAAATAATTGTAGCCCAAGCATGCGTGTGTGTGTGTGTGTGTGAAATAAAAGTAATGCCTTATCTACTGCATAAAAAAAGGTAATGCCTTAATCCAAAGTGGTGGCTAGAGCATAGATAAAAAGAAAATGGTGGCTAAAGGCAATGCCCTAATTAAGATTCTTAATTTCTTTATCAATGCAATTTAAGGGACAAAAAAATAGTGGATTCCACTTGTCAATTGAAAACCCTAGTTTTTATATTCCCCCAAACTAGTTATATGGATGATAGGATTAAATAAAATATAAATTAGATAACGCTCAACTTCCTCCCTTTTGAATTGTTTTATATGGTGCTTTCCTTCATGAGGAAGTATGTACAGAACTCACTAATCTCTTTTTTTAAAAATTTTCAGCATAAAAATTTATTTTTTAATTAATTAATTAATTAACTTATATTATTGACAAAATTATGTTCATGACAAAAATTCAAACATCAAATATAAATTTAAACATATACAAAATATATTATGCATGATAAAAACATGAAGCATACTTATATGACTATTTTTAAGAAAACTACTGAAATTGTATATACAGTCATTTTTTTACTAAACAACTGACATATAGTAAATGAGGGGGGAAACATACTATTCTTTCTCTCAACTTTATTTTTTTTGGCAGAATCTTAATTAAATCCCTTTGAAATAATCAAAATCTAAATAAGGCCTTTACTTTGAACAAATTTTAATTAGGCCAAGAGATTTGATTAGAGATTTTAGAATATTATTAAGTGGCAACAATGCCCTCAGTGTCACTATCCATTTCCAGTTTGATATATATAGCGTAATAGAGATCAAGTCCCATAGGCATACAGAAAAGTACAAATATATTGATAATAAATATTTTTTTACAGAAGAGAATCAACCGTGCAGAATTTGATAATGTTTACAAATATGTACAGAATATCCAAAAATATTCCCAATACAGGCTATGTATCTTCATCTCGGCAGTTTCTTATATCTACATCCTTGCCTTTCAAGCCGCTGGCACCCACTGAGATAGTTTTATTTAGAAAGAAGGTTAAGATTCTAACAAACCCCAATAGAAAAATATCATCGTTCACATAAAATGCAATAAGTAGATATGATATGCATCATGTATACACTAATTAATAAACAATATAAAACATCATCATCATGTATACATGAGTAGGGCTCCTACCCCACTAATCATACACCGGTTGGATTCTTACCCAACCCTCAGGTGTAAGTACACTTCCGGCACTAATTGCCTCTTCTGGGCAAACCATGTTGATTAATAAAAGCACAAACAATGGCAACCACATAATCATATGAACTATAGCATGATGTATGAAGGATAATGTCCCTACCTCAAGTCTCTTTCACTCCGCTTTGAGTGCCTCGTAAAACGTGCCAAGTTCAAGCTCCCAACTCAATTCTAAAATATCAAATGTACAAGAATTAAATTAATATCAATTCATGTATTACTTTAAACTCATTGTATTGGTTATCCTTTGGGCTATTTAGACAGTCATTGGAAGCTCAAACAAGTGCCTAAGGGATTGGAGAAGTTAAACCAATCAAAAGGGTGAAAATGTTGAAATAAGGGTCTTGGCCCCAACCAAAAGTCCTTGCTCACGGCCAAAAGTAAGTTAGAAGGTTTTGGGCTGCGGCCATGAGTCCTCTGGCCACGGCCAAGAAGTTGTTCTGTTTCTTAGCTAAACTTCCAAAAATTATAACTAATTTCACAAAAATCGAAATGGGGTGATTCTAATTTCTATGCAAAGCTCTTTAAGTCCTCTACTTAGGAAAAATATGAACCACCACCACCTACAAATGCAAAATTTCAGAATTTCATAATTTCCAACACTGTTCCAAAATCAAGTCCAGAAACAGGGAAAAACTTATGAAAATTCATATCTTTCAATCCACATGTTCAAATTGCTTATAATACCCATTAAATTAAAGCCCATGATGTCTACTTTAATCCTTGAAAGTTTCATTACATTTGAGCTTGTTTTGACCAATGAAATGCATGGCACAACAACATTGTCTCACAGGAGAAAAGCAAACAGCATGCACTTACAACTTCAACAAATTCCATAGTTGTATACAAATCTCCAAAAATCATGAATACCTATATTCCCACACATTTCCCTTCTAAATCCAATGGAACCATCAAAATTTCAAAAATCCAACTCTATCTTGAGTGAACAGTAGCTAGACGAAATTAGGGTTTAGAAGAGAAAAATGTGTTTCCTTGATTTCTCTTTTTCAATCACTTCCTTTCTGCTTCTAATCACATGATTGGCTATTTAAACACTAAATGAACATAATTTATAGAAATTTGTGCAACATAACCTTTCTAGAGCTCATCATCCTAAAATGACCAAACAAACCAAATCAAACCAAACTCAACAATAACAACCACAACAACACCATATAACTCCAGAGAATCCAAGTTTTAAAGGTTAGCTTTGATTCTTGGACTTTCTCTCTCTAGAATGTCACCTCCCTCCCTCCTTAACCTTGAGATTAGCTTTGCTAAACAATGAGTTGCATGAAGAAGAAGAACTTAGAGGAAGATCTACACAAGTTAAGAAGCCAAATCATAAGGAGTAACAAACTTACCTTAAGATTTTCCCTTCTTGTCTCTTCCTTCTCTCCAAGTTTTCTCCAACACTTTCTCTCTCTATTTTGGGCAGGTTGGACGAAAATGAGGGAAGAGGAAGATGAAGTAAAAGCTTAATTATTACTTCATCTTTTCCCCTAATTAAGTTAATTATCATAAATTCGAAAATTTTAACTTTTGGGGCACCTTTGTACTTGACCCGATCTACATGTAACTTATGTCATAATCCCTTATTAGCATGTAACTCTTTTTCCTCCCTTTTGGTGAGGCCAAAAATGTCCCAAGGGTCCTTCATGCACACCATTGGGCTTCCATTCCATTACACAAACTACATGTACAAAATAATCATATTTAATCCAATTTCCATATGTGCTCATCTTTAACCATGCTAATTTAATCCATTGCCTTAAGGTGTTGATAATTGGCATAATTTAGAATACAATTAATTACTTCCCTCCTATGTCCTTTATTTGGACGAAAATTATGAAGGAAAAAGGGAAATATTAATTGTTCCAACATTTTCCTAATTCTCCTTTAATTAGTTTTTGCACAAGTTCACATTGATTTTTCAAACCTTGGTTTTCTTGACTAAAAATATCCCAAATATCTATTTTCCTTTTTTTTTTACTTGATTAACTGAAATTAACTTCAATTAATTGAAAAATAATTAAGTTTGTGCTTTGTTGGCAAAATTACGAATTTGCCATTTTATTTTTGAATTTAATTCCTTTTCTTCCTTTCTTTGGCCAAAATTCACCATTCTATGTCATTGAATATTTTTAATAATTACAATGCATTTTGGTGGATAAAATTTGGGGTGTTACACTCCGTTTGAAAAGAAACTATTTACACAATTATTGCATCCTTTTTCATTTTTTCTTGATTAAAATGTATAATTAAAGCTTTCCAATTTTCAATCATTAGTTTTCCTAGATTAAAGCTTCCTGGATTAAAATTTTGGAACTAAGAGCCGCAAGCTCTTGGGTAGAATCCAAAAGCGGAGAGGTACTCGTTAATCAGTAACATTGATTGTGGAAAAAGGGAGATCGAGAATTGTGTTTTTGAAACGATATGGGTTTTTAGTGCAGTTAGATTGAGAATTCGAAGCTTATATCTCTGGAAGAGGATTCCAAAATTTCTTGTTGGAGTCTTTAATTTTATTTTTGGGTTGGATCATGATTCTCTTAAAAACGATTGTTAATGTGCCGTAAAGGATTTGGTATTTTGATTTTGGAGTGTTCACGGTGTGAATAAAACCGTTGCTTTGGTTGTTAGGATTCCATGCAAAATTCAACGCAGTGCTTTGATTGTGGGAAGTTGATATTATTAAGGAGCTTTGTTGATATAAACTAAAGGAAAATACTTAGGTCAAGTTCCTTATATCCATTTCTTCAAGTTCTCCAATAATATGTGATAATATGTCCTATTTTTGAATTTTTATCATTTAACAATAAACCAATATAAAAAAAATAAGACATGTGGTTATATGTGATTAAAGAACTTGATGTAATTGATATAAGAAACTTGATGTAAGTAAGGTCCTAAAATAAATATTAAAAGGATTGTGGGAAGTTAATAAGAAAATTTAGTTTTCCCCCAACTGCTTTGCTACCGTCTTTCTCTTTTCAAACATATGGGTATTATTGTCATTTAATAACATTCCAAAAATTCCTAATTAAGCATTTTGAGAATTTGTTTAAAGTGTAGACCTTATCTATGTTTTGATTGTTTCAAAAGGATTTAATTGTGATTCTCCCATCATTTTTTAACTAATTTAGGATTTTAGGGATTTTAGACATACCTGAAATCTAATTGATTTGCTAAATTATGTACAGGAAACCAGATACCGATGCAGAGTCCAATTATGTTATATATCAAATTCATCATAGAAGAAAATGTTAGAACTAGCTAACACACCAAGAGGGGGGATGAACTGGATGTACGATAACAAATTAAGAACTTTGAAATTCTTTTTGCGTCTTATTAAATCAATAAGTATGGAAGTATAAAATCATAAGCAATTATTTAAATAATATAAGCTAGAAATATAAGAGCTTAGGGAAGAGAAGATGCAAACTGTGATTTATCTTGGTTTGGCCCAATCCACGATGACCTACGTCCAGTCCCTAAGCACCTCCTGAGATTTCAATCCACATGTCCCTCAAGTTTAGCTGGGTACTTGAAAACCACTACAATCCCACAAGTTTAACCAGCACTTGTAAAGCTTTTTACAAATCTCTCACTGAATTACTCCCTCTTACACACCGTAAGGATACAAGTGAGGTACTCCCCCTTATACAATGTAAGGATACAACTTGAATGATAAAAGATTATAATCAATCTTCTTTCTTAGAAGTAAATAAGATGACCACTGAAGTATAATATAAATAATTATTCTCTCAAAGGTAATTGATATCAAAGCCAAAGAATAACAGAGTGTTTGGGTTGAGGTGGGTGACACATGATTTTAGCATGTTGGCATAGTTGAGCTCTCGTCGTTGTATATCACTCTTCTTTGAATGCTTCAATATTTATAGTTGGAGTGAATTTAATGACCGTTGTGAGCATTCCATTTGTTTGTTACTCTGTTATTACTTCTCTGGACATTCTTTCTGTTGTAAGAATATAACCGTTGCAGTAAAGAGAATGAGTTGGTTGAAGTTGTGCTTAGCATTTAATGCTTTTGACACAAAATCTACTTTTTTTGACATTCAAATATTTGATGAAGAAATATCATGAAACTTGCTTAAGAGATGTTAATCATGTAAAAGAATAATAACAAGCAAGATTAAGGCTTTAATCAAGAGTTCCTTTGATTTCATAAATCTTTGGTTTCATGCTCTGTATTATGGAACAATCAAGTATTTGAATACTCTTCTTACTATCAGTGTAACCCCCTCCGTAATTATATCCGAAATACACGATTAAAATGAAATAGAGACCAATAATAATCAAAACTTGTTTACTAACCCATCACATGATGGGGTTTTCAAAAATACCTTTCGAAATCATTTATAAACTTGGTCTCATATTCACATTTCGAATACAATTACTACACGAAGATAAATCACATTCATATAAATATCAGAGTGCACAATATAATCATCTCGGCAATCTCAGGTACATACCTTCGCTAAAGATATATAGGACACAATTGCCCATTACAATTCTTCAATGGGGATTACACAATCTCATTTCGAATGAGTCCTGCCGCTCCCTCCATGAGCCACTTGCCCTGTCTAAATTGTTGGTAAAGGAGAGTGAGATTCGAGAGAATCTCAGTAGGAAACAGATACCCTAATGCATGCATGATAGATGCTAGGTGTATGACATGTTAGCTTTATCTAGATGCATACCCCATAATGATATTTCTGCATGCTCAATGTTTCATACAACAAGACTATGGCCACAGCGAAAACAGAAACAGAGCTTCATTTATTCAAATATACTCTACACAATCAAGTAAAGCAATCACATACATCACTACACAAGCAAAGACATCGAATACATGCAAGTAAGGTAAGTCCCCTACCTCCAGTCTTTTCTTCTCGATTTGCGTGCCAGCAACTCGGGTCTTTACATTCGATCCTACAATGTCAAATATACCATTTAGACACTTCCATAGTGTTTCTGGGGGGTTATATGAGGCTATATTGAAAATTTACTAAAATACCCTCGGGGACCCGGCCCGACCCCGC
Organism: Inga laurina; assembly: GCA_963855925.1. Classification (NCBI taxonomy): domain Eukaryota; kingdom Viridiplantae; phylum Streptophyta; class Magnoliopsida; order Fabales; family Fabaceae; genus Inga; species Inga laurina. The sequence continues at coordinate 9,665,493 of OY979713.1, forward strand.
TGTACCCAGTCCGGCTGTACTTTTCTTGAAATTTTGACATGGGCTATTCTGACATATTTTCACCCAAGGAATCCATTTCCGGACTCGGAATTATCAAATTCAATGTCAATTTACAAATTTACCCTTGGCAGCCTCACTTTAAAGGTTTCAAGGGCGTTTTCGTAATTATGCTTTTTCGGCCTTTTCCGAAAAAGTGCCCAACTGTAACCCCACCTAATTTTCGCTCCTGAACTCAATGGAATCATAAAATCATTGAAAATACAACTCTAAGACCCATTTATAGCCCAGACCGAAATATATGGGTTTTCCAGGGAAAAACGAGGTTTTTCGGTTTCGGCTGCGTAAACGCGTTCCTTTCTACTCCTAACCACTTTATTGACTATTCCATTAGGTTACAACTACCATTTAGTACAAATTTTGGCAGCATAACACTACTAACACAACATTTCCAAATTTTACAAACAAAGAGAATCCGGCGAAATTTCACCGATTAAATTGTCCACAGCAGCTAGAATAGTCAATATACGAAAGTTTGGAAGTTACCTCAAGCTCCCGCTAGCTTTTCTCAAGAATGGCTGAAACCCTAGCCCTTCTTAACCATGAAAGTTGAGCTTCCAACACCTTAAAGAACATGAAAGAGAAGCTTAGGAGCAAGGTTATACGCGTTAGGAGCTAGATCGTCGGAGAAATCGGCTTACCTTGTGAGATTTCTCCTCTTTCTCTCTCTAAGAGCTCTCAAACGTCTCTCTCTCTTTTCAGCTGAAACTCACGACAGAAAATGAGAGCTGAAGAAGATGAGAACATATTTAATTCCATGCTGATGTCATCTTTTATTGAGATGATGTCATAATTCCCATTTTCGGATTTTCTGGCAGATTTTCTGCCCAAACTTTGAAAAATCATAACTAATTCTAGAAAACTCGAAATGAGGTGATTCCAAATCCAAATGAAATCTATTTAAGTCCTCTTTATAGGAAAAATATTTATCAATACTAGAAATCACCACACAATTCCAGAATTACACAAATTTCATCACTGCCCCAAAACAGAGTCCATTTTCGACCTCAAAGTTTGGACAGTCATATCTCCCAGTTCCCAACATGAAATGGCACAAATTATATATCCATTTTGAAGCTTAGGATGTGAAATTTAGGACTGGAAAGTTTCATAATTTTCTAACATCATTTACCTAGTAAAAACGTCCACACGAGAAGACTGCCCAGACAGAATTCACACTAGACAACATTTCCAATTTTGCAACCAATGTGTCCAATCCAATTTAAATCAATTCCAATGATTAAATACCACAACATGACACCATTTCCATCACAATACCCCATTCAATTCTTCCCTATATTCTAAGTCAATCTGGATGTTAATCCACAATTGAACTCAAATACAGGGTTTTGGCGTTGCTCATAACACAAGTGACTACAATCCACTTTATATTCTCTAAAAGGGTTCATTAATCACTAACCACGTCCACTTTTGTAGTCATTAACCCCTAATCACAATTTGGGATCTTGCTAAACCAGGGCTTAGCAATCCACTAATCTCAGGCTTATTCTCTAGCCTCGAGTCTCGAAATTCGGGGTATTACAATCAGGATAAAATAGCTCTTTTTCAGTTATAGACTATTCAGATAGTATCTAGTTAATTTGTACTCATACTATTAGAATAGTTTGTTCTACTATTCGGATAGTCCCATTTGAAAAACACATAATTTTATCGTCATACAATATCAAACTATTCAGATATTCTTTTGAAATTGGATTAGGAAATAGTCAAGTTTCATATGTCAATACTATCCTGATAGTCTTCTCACTATTCTAATAGCCTTTAGTCAATTTGTACTATGACTATTCTGATAGTCTTCTTACTATTCTGATATTGTCCTTACTATTTGAATAGTACTCTTACTAATTGTATACTCTATTTGCAAATAAACAATAAGTTATTCAAATAATAACTAGAATATTCAAATAGTTTTTGTCTAGTATTAATTTCAGAGAAATTTGTCAAGCTTATTATTCGAATACTGATATGCCTATTAGAATAGTCTTTTCTTTAACAATGCATTACTATTCAAATAACATGTGCACTATCCGAATAATACTTTGTCTATTTGAATAGAGTGAGATTTATCATAATAGTTTTGAACTGAAAATAGGCTTTACTATTCAAATAGCAATATGACTATTCTAATAGTCCACAGTATTAAGTCACAAGAACAAAATCAGAAAACCTTATTCGAAGAATCCTAGATTTGTTATAATCAAAACTCTGAATCAAACAGAAAAAACCAAATAGAGAAGTTACATATAAAAGAGTTATTCATCCATCACAACTTCCAAAAAGTAATTCATTAACCCATGTCTATATATATTTGTTTGCCGTTTAGCTTCCGCAAGCGTACGGGTCGCAAGTAATAAATTAGTGAGAAACAAGTGTCGATCCACAAGAACTATGACAAAAGCGAGTTAACTAATCTAACCATGTTTTTAATTAGGTTGAATGGAATCATTTAAATTTGATCAATTTGCATAAAGAATTTTGATAAAAATAAACAACCAAAACAATGAAAATTTGGGAAATTGGGTCTAAATTCAAGAGGTATTAACTTAGGATTACTTCTTCCCCATTGTATTTCATGAAACTAAGCAAATATCCACTTATGCTAGTTAAATGAGTCTATATGCAAGTCGAAGATCCTAAAATCACCAACCAAGCTCTCTCAAGTCAAGATTGATTTTTAATCTTCATCAAAAATATTTAATCTCTTGTTTATAATTAATGAAAATATCTTTCCAAAGCAAGCCTTCACTTGACTATGCTAGGTTGTTAGATATATCTCTATTCTAACAACAAACCATCCATTTAATCCCTAAACTTCAAGTCTAGCATGATTTTTTCTTAAGTTCTACAATCAAAATAGCTCTCTCAAGCATCTTCCAATTGAATAACTCTAATCATGTGGTGATCAAGCACAAGATAGCATTAAGCTCAAAGAAAAATCAACATATATACCCATTAACTAACAAAAGCAAGATAATCTAATAGTTTCAATCCATACAATAGGTAAAAGTAATCCTAATTAGAAGTTTTAGCTATTCATGATCAATACAAACCAATAACTAAGTTCAAGAATCATAACCATATCAGTAAAATAGGAAGAAAAGAGGGAAAAACCAGAAAAGGGAAAGAAAGCCCTTGAAATTCTTCACAAATCTCTTCGCAAAGCTCCAAGTTCACTAATAGCTCTCTCCCAAGTAGCCTCCTTGTGTTCTTGACCTTTCCCCTATGCAGAATGTGTGAATTTCGGCGCCCCCATTAGGTTAAAATAGCATCAGCAGCGTCACTTTTGCAAAACGCACAATATCAGTTTCGCGCATTCGCCACGGGTTTGCTATAGCAAACGCCATAGCGAATTGTCATCAGACAGAAGTAAGTCTTTTTTAGGTGGTTTCACTATGGCATTGGCTACAGCGGATTTAACGGCCAAAGGGTAGGCAGAAAGGTCATCTTCTGAGGTGGTTTTGCAATGACTTGGCTACAGCAATTCCACAGCAAATGCAGGCTTCTACTTCATAGTGTCCTTTTTCATCTTCCTCTTGCATTCTTCCTTTCCTTTCACATCTTCTCATGATCTTTGTGAACTTTTACAACTTGTCATCTTCCACCTACAAGGAGGAAAACTTCATGAGCTCTTCAACTTTCATAATTAACCAAAACTAATTGCATTTAACTCATGGTTTTGACAAAAGTTTGATTTTGCTTATATCCTATCACATTTTCTTCTATAATCTCTTTATATGCACAATTTGAACCCAAAAATAAGTGAAAAGAGAAGAAAATGTGCTAGAATATTCCTGATTTCTATGAGTTAACAATATTGAATATAGAGTTACATGGCTTTTAACATTTAAACCATAAAGGGAACATTCCCTCTATTAAACTCATATTTCTCCATATTCACATAACAACCCACTTGAATGGGGTTTGGGTCCTAACCGTTTAGATGGAAAGAAAGTTGGGAGGAACGAAAACAAAAGGAGAGAAAATGAATAGAAGACACAGGTACAAAATTTCCTTTTTAAACCGCCATATTTAGACTGGTTATAACGGATAAGGTCTAAAAAATTTGACCGGTGGCAATTTTATAATTATATAGAACTTCTAAGACTGGCTCTAAAAAAAACCCGTCTTAAAAAAATTATTTAGACCAGTTATAAAAAAAAATCGGTCTAAAAATATCAAAATATTTAAAAAAATTAAAAATTTTAAACTTTTAAGACCCGTTATTAATAATAACCGGTCTTAAATATCAAACATTTAAGACTAGTTTTAATAAAAACCGGTCTTAAATATGAAAAATTTAAGTATTCGCAATCGATTTTTCACTATAATCCCTTATATTCATCTGTACGTTTGACTACAAAAAAAGGCCCTATTTATTTTTTTAAAAAATATATCACTTTTAAGATCGGTTGTTAAAATAACCGGTACTTTTAAGATCGGTTATTTTAACAATCGGTCTTAAAAGTGATATTTATAAAAAAACAAAATTAGGGCATTTTTTTAAAAAAATATCAAAATATTTAAAAAAAATTAAAAATTTTAAACTTTTAAGACCGGTTATTAATAATAACCGATCTTAAATATCAAACATTTAAGACCGGTTTTAATAAAAACTGGTCTTAAATATGAAAAATTTAATAATTATTTTTTTTCACCCTTTTAAGACCGATTTTATATATACCTGGTTAAAAAAATTAAACCTAAATTTTTGAATCTCCTATTTATCGGGCCTAAATTTCACTCTTTAAATCTGAAACCTCTCTTCTTGGTGCGATTACTCTGTGAGCTCGGTCATCTTCGCTCGATCTCATTCTCATGTTTGTTACTGTGGTGCTCTCACCCTTGCACTGAATGAGTTTGTCGCCACCACAACCTCGCTTGCTTTGATCTCCTTCGTCGCGGCTTTTCTCTTTCCCCGTGACATCCATCCTTCATCGCAACCTACCTTGGCAACTTCACTTCTTTGCTGCCATAAGCTGCTTGCTCCTTTGCTTTGACCCAGAGATGCATGAAGAAGATGCAACTGATGTTATGAGGTTTGAATAAACTTTCCTTTTAAACACTTAATTAATTTGTAAACTAATTTTTGAGTATCTACTGCAAGGCAGCGATAAATGAAAGAGGAAGAAGAAAGTGCAGAGTGAAGTGCCTCGCTTAAAACAATTCTTTTTATGCTTTCTTTACTAAAGGAATAAGGGTCACAAAGAGAAGAGAGATCCTTATGGGTGTACTTGAATTTTGTCACAAGAGCTGTTCATTATCTTTCTATGTTGTTTGATGTTCTTAGTGAACGATACAGGAATTCAAGTTTTCAGAAATTTTAGCAGTGGAATTTACACGGAAGGTGTTTTTGTGAAATCTGATGGTGGTAATTTGCTTGGAAGTATCCATAATTGATTTTTCACTGTAATCCCTTCTACTCGTCTGTACGTCTGACTACAAAAAAAGGCCCTATTTATTTTTTTTAAAAAAATATCACTTTTAAGACCGGTTGTTAAAATAACCGGTCTTAAAAGACCCGTTATTTTAACATAAGACCGGTTATTTTAACAACCGGTCTTAAAAGTCTTGAAAAACACGTTTTTAGACCAGTTTTTAAACAACCAGTCTAACAAATCTAGACTTTTTAGACCGGATCTTCGAGAAACCGGTATAAAAAATTTATTTTTAAGACCGGTTTTGTTAATCGGTCTAAAAAATAGCAGACTTTTAAGATCGGCTGTATCAAGACCGGATCCAAAACTGGTCTAAAATGTCGATTTTAACCGGTCTTAAAAGTGATTTTTCCACTAGTGAGAGAAAAATGGAAAGAAAATGTATCATCCCTTTTGTTTGGATGGAGGAAAGAAAATCAGCAAGTATCTAAAAGACTAAAATAACTTATTTGATAAAAATGGAGAACGAAGAGGAAAATATATTTTCATGTTATTATAGTTTAAAAGTAAATAATTTAGAGAAAAATATTATATTTTCAGTGGTATAATGTTTAATTTGTCTTGTACCTATATGTTTTTAAAAATAAAAATTCACATAGCATAAATTAAAAAGTATATAAATTATATATTGTCTACTATAACGTATAAATTAAAAAAAGTAAATGAATTATATACTGTCAACTATAACATTACATAAGATTTGAAAAAGAACGGTGCAACATTTGACGACAACAACAACAATAAAAGAATAATGCAATGAATTTTAAATAATTTAAATTATAATAAATTCTATGGAAATGAGTGTTATAGCCCTTTTGCAACATAAATGAAAAACGAGGAGGAAGAGCACTGTCAATGTGAGGGCGACCAAAAAAAAATGAATTTTCTCTCCCAAATCTCTCCACACGTGGAAAGACAATTTGAAGATCAAATAGGGTGCTCACTTTTCTTTCTTTTCATTTTTTCCGCTGCAGTTAAATATGGGAAAACTCATTTCTCCCCCTATTTTCTTTCATAGTTTTCTTTTCTCTTTCATTTTCTCTCCGTCCAAATAAAAGGTTAGTATATATTAGATATATTTTAATAAAATATTCTCCTGATTGAGTCTTAATATTTTTCTTCACTTAAACTAAATTAACAATTCAGGAAATTTTGATTTTTAATGACCAACTGCTATATGTAAATCAACTAGAAATGATTAATAAAAATATATATTTTAAAGACAAAATTACAAGTTCTGTATTAAAGTGAAAACTAGATAACTTTATTAATTAAAGAAAGGAAAAAAAAGGACCTGGACGTTAAGTAAAAACAAAAATACACCTGTCACTAATGAATATTAAAATAGTACTACTATTATATGGGTATTAAAAAAGGTACTACTATTTTATGGCCCTTATCCTACGGAGTTCATGAAAGTGGCTAAATTTCTTTCTTTGTCTGCTTTTTTTTTTTGTCAAAGCCAGTGAAGAGCTCTCCAACATTGAGATTCTATCTCTTTCTAACACTTTCTCTTCAACCCCCCCCCCCCCCCCCCCCCAAAAAAAACCCGCTATAAGAAGAAGAAAAAGAAGCCATTTAGAAGTTGCATAGAGAGATCAACGATCGACATGGGAGTTAAGCTGAGCAAGAATAATGGGGGGTACTATTACAGCTGCCAAAAGGAAATGATGACTCTGAAACACAGAGTGAAGATTCTGCAAGAAGAGATAAAGACGATGGCGGTGGAGAGAGAGAGGGAGTACATGAACTGTGAGAGAGAGATAATGGTGTTTGCTTTGAAGGAGACTGAGTGGAAGAGAGAGAGGGAGAAGCTGAAGGAGGAGGTGGCGCGGCTGAGGAAGACGGTGGAGGAAAGGGAGGAGAAGATAAGAGAGATGACAACGAAGAGGGACAGAATGGGAATAATGGAGAAAGGTGAGGATAATAGTGGCAAAGAGTGGGAATTAATGGGGACTAAGCTTCTTGTTGAGAAGATGAAGGAAGAAAGAGCAAGAAGAGATGAAGCTGTAGTGAAATGGAAACAACTGTATCTGGAAATTAAGACTGAGTTGGATGATCTCATTCAGAGAACTTATGATGGTATGTATACATCTAACTTTATGGACTAATTTAGAGTCGATTATGGTCCAAGAGATTTGGACAAAAGTTTTTGCATTTTTAGGTGCAGAGATTCAAATTTTCTGGTTAATGAGTGACAATTTGGGTTATTGTTTAAGAGCTAGCTAGTTGAGTTTTGTTTATATTAAACCACAGAATTTCTGGAAAGTAATTGCTCCTATGATCCTATTTATCAGGTTGAGAGGAACTACCATTTATTAATCAATATAAGTCACTTCATTAAATTTATTATATGAATGTTAGAAATATCTTATAAATAAGTATAAGAGTTAAATATTTGTATGTTTTTTTAGAAAAAAAGCTGGCACACACTAATTAATTGATTGAAGAGATTTAGAATATTTGCATTTTTGTGTTTGAGAAAGTGATTTTCTTTTCCTCGGACAAAAATTGAATTGAAATATTACATATTTATTATATCTCTATTATCACTTCCCATTAATTTTTTTTCTTTTACTGATTTACACTTTCATTTTTTTATTCTATTATATTCTATGTACAAAACAACCCATAACACCAACCTAACTGTAGCTTGATTTTTCCTTTTAACTAATTGAATTAAATTCAGTCATCCAGTTGTTGGCAGGTAGGTTGTCTTTCACTGTCCTTCTTTGAAGTTAGAGTCGATTGATGAAAATGTACCCGTTGAATGTTTTTGTTGTGTATTTTTCTAGAAGGATATATCCTCTACGCATTTTTTGGCGTAAAGCCGTGAACTAACTAGCAAGTGTAAAATACGTTTTCACCGCGGTCTAATTTCTACAACGGTTGCAATAGAGGCCGTGTAGAAGATGTGACCAGGGAGAATTTCGTAAATACGTTGTCTTTCTACCTCGATTGTTAAAATAACTTGGTTTAGAAAACAGTTTCAACACTGATTAAATTAACAACCGAGATAGAAAATAAGTTTTTTTTTTTTTAAAAAATACCAATATTTTACCCTATACTAGTTAGGTAACTGCATCAGTCGGGGAATGGTGTGAAATAACAACTTTACTTTGTTTGAAGAAAATAATAGTAAAATAAGAAAGTTATAAAATTTGGATCGCCGAAATTTAATATGGACTATCTAGATTCTATTAAAATAAATTATTGATGAGAATATTTGTTTGACGAATATTTGTTCACAGGTGATGGACTATGTTGGAAAGCAGAAGAAAATGAGGTGAACATTCAGAAAATGAAGACAGAATTAGAAGACAAAGAAGGAACCATCAAGTCACTGAGATCTGAATTAGAGTCATTGGAACAAGAAAAGGTAAAAAAGGAGAGAGAGTTTGATTTGTTGAGACAAAGCTTGAGAATCATGAACGGCGGCAACAAGAAGAATTTAGTTCAAACAAAAGAGAAGCTTTTGAAATCCAAAAAAATGTTAGACAATTAATTAATTACTTAGTTGCTTCAGCAATTGTAACATTAAAGATTCTCTAAAGGTTAAAGAGAGTAAAGTAGGTCCCACCTGCGTGAAATTTACATATGTATAGAGGTGATGCTTTCTTTTCTCTCTCTCCCTCTTTCTTTCTTTTCTTACTTCACCATCACTTGTTATTTTCAAAGATCTTAGATTGAATATGTATATGTATTTTTGTATACCTATTTCATGGTAATTTCTTTATCTGCATAAAAAATATGAGAAGGGGAGAGAAATATATATATATATATATATAAAGACTGTCAAAATATGAAAAATCTCAAAATGGTCTATCGAAGTGGTTTAATTCTTATGAAATCATAAAGGACAATTATGAAATTAGCTTTTTTTCATGAAATAACCTAAGTTTTTCATGAGATTTTTTTTTTGGTCATTCTCCCAAATGAAAAAGTGAATTTTATTTGTCACAAAAAAAGAAACGGGTAATTATTCATTTATTGGATCTTGAAATAGACAAGAAAAGAAGATGCAAGACAATGATTTCCTATATTTTTGTTATTCTTTCACTCACTTTCTTATATAAGCAAACAAATTCATATATTATTTCAAAGAAGATTCAATTCACCTTATGATAGGGTAATTAAGCCAAAAGGGTGTCATGATTAATTGGCCATTTTTTACCTAATTTCCTATTCATCATCTTTCGTTTCTCATTATTTTTTTAAAACAGGGAAATATCATTAATCAATCTCTTAAAAGTTGTCCACCTTTGAATAGAAATAAAATTATTTAAGGCCAAAAAAAAAAAGAATAGAAATAAAATTATTTACTTTAATCAACATTAGTCAAATCGAAGGGATTTAATGTCTTCTTAAAAAATTGAACTAACTTTTTATGAAATTATGATAAGAAGTACCAGATATATACTGAATAATTCTTATAACTAAAAAATCAATTCCACTGATAAAAAAGTTGGTTCGGTTGTTGAAAGATTGGCTTATCTTCAAGAGCCTTTGTTTAAATTCCACAAAAATAGGTAATCTACATAAAAACTTTTGTCTACCATTATTTTGATAAGCCCTTAAAATTCAACTCGTCCATCATCAACAATTTTATTAAAACCCAATAATTTTTTACTGATTTACTATTTATGTTCATTGTATAGTACTTTAGTTTCCTTTTACTAATTTAATTTTCTTTTTTAATTAATAAATAGTGGTTTTCAAACCGCAGTTTTGAAGCTATGATTAATAGTGGTTTTCAAACCGCAGTTTTAATTAATAAATTGTGGTTTTCATCCTTAAATTTCTTTATGTTTAAAACATTATTCTTGTAGTTTAAAATAGATTTGAAGCTATGATTAATAGTATTAATTGTAACGATGTGTCATTTAACGTAGTTTAAATTGTTGAATTGGTTGTTGACGGGACATGTTAGGCCTACAGATCATTTGGTAAAGTAAATATGAGTTTTTTTTTTTTTTTTTACAAAAAAAAAAAAAAAAAAAAAGGGCACAACGCATCTTATATTTCAAAACATACTAAATAGCTTCGTCTACATTTAACAATGTTAATCCCACCCACAAGTTTTTTTTTTTTAACTGCATCGACTACTGGTTTAGATGAAAAATAAAATTTGAGGGGATAAAAACCACAATTTAAAATTAGAGGGACTAAAATTAAAAATGAGGTTGAATAGAAGCAAAAAACAATGATAATAACCCCTTTTTTTGGGAAAATTGTGGAAATCCCTCATTGATAAATTAATTGGCCAATGGTCCCGGGAACATTTGCATACCAATTAATTTGCTAATGAGGGATTTATACCCAATTTCACCCCCCGTTTATTTTTTTTGCCATCAGGCCCTTTTTAATCTTAGGTAAACCAATTAGAAGTGATTTCTAACTAATTTATAAATACTAACAAAAACAGTTAAAAATGTTAAATTTGCAATAAAATTCAAGTAATTTTTAATACGATTTTTATTATTTACTAGTTAAATTCCAACAACAAATTAATTTATGTTTTTTCAAATTAATTTTATTAAATATAGACATGTATAAAAATTATTTAATACCCCTTGTAACTAGGAAATTCTCTCCCTGATCCTTACTATAATTTTTTTTCGCCAACATGATCCTTACTATAATTACTTTCTATAAAGAACTTTTAGTCTTTTTTTTAATATGATGATGGAGTTTAAAATAATTAATAAAAGTAATTAAAGTTTATGATAAATTTAATCCTATAAATTATTTTAAATGTATGTGCGAATTAATTAAAAGTGAGGAGCAAAATAATATTTTCAATGGGATGGCAGCCCTATATGCCTAAATTAATGAGACCTAATGGGTGTTGCTTAAGAGTCAGAAGTGGCTCCAATCGTCTCTTGTTTCACAAAACAACAAACGAATCATCTGTCGCCAAGGTCCCATTTCTGATCATCTGTGAGGAATCTAAACCATTATTGCTTCCACTTTATGTCAATATTTATTTAACTTTTTTAGTACAAAATTAGCTTTCGTGTCACTTAATGCTTTCTTCTATCACTTACTCGTGACTAGTTTGGCATATTTTTTTCCTTTTTGTCAAAAAGTGTGAAATTCAAATTAACAAATAATTCAAAGCTCATTCTTTTGTATGTATAAAGTCATTGTTGTCATGCTGATATCATGTACAAGGATCTGAAGTTCGAATTCGGTAATTTCAACATTTTCTCATATTTTCCCCTTTTTTTAGTTTTTTATTGAGAAAAAGACCACCAAAATATGAAAATTTCAAAATAATCCCTCAAAATAACTTCATTTCTATGAAGACTTTAAGAATAATTATGGAATGAAAATTCCTTTTTTTTTTTTTTTAAATGACATAGTAATATAGTATCCCTAAGTGAAATTCTTTGTGACTGTCATAGTTATTAGTTATTGTCATTTGATAAATTAAAGTTGTTACTTATGAAATTATTCTTGTCGTTGGTTATTAAGAAGCAATTTTATTTAATTAGTTGTCATTGTCTTTGTTGTTGTAATTTGATAAGTTTAAAGTTTTTACTGGTTAAAATTGTCTTTGTCATTTCATTTATTTTTCAAATTAAGAGGGCTTAGGTGATTTCACTACAAAATTAAATCCTAAACTAATTTTAAAAATTTCATAGTAAATAGATCATTTCTGTAAGTGAGATTTGCATATTTCAAGAGGATTTTTATATCTTCATCCCTTTTTATATGTATGAATTATCTAATGCGCACGCTGTTAATTATTTAATTTTAAATATGGGTTAAGGTGCAAAAATACATATGAGATTTCCTTAAAAGTGTGCCCCTCACTAAATACTTTTTTGAGGGCAAAAGTAACTATGAATTTCCAAAATAGGTGCAAAATACATATTGACTGTTTGTTAACCGTTTGTTTAAATTTTTTAAGGGTTAAGGTGCAAAAATACACATAAGGTTTTTCCAAAAGTGTGCCAAACACAATACTTTGTTGAGGGACAAAAGTATCTATAAACTTTCAAAATATGTTTAAAAATACATATTGACTATTAGTGCACCGTTTGTTTGAGTTTTCTGACTAAAAACGGTGACATGGAGAATTACATGAATGATTAAGAAACAACTTTAAATAATAATTTGCTGACTGGGTATAGAAGATTAATTTCCACCTAACCATTTATCTCCATCTCCTCACTTCCTTTCCTCTCCCTCCCTCTTCTGAAAGAGAAATATTTACATACTCCAGGAGCACCACCTCATATGTACTCTGATTAATTAAAATATGACAACTCGTCTTATTTTAATCCTACATGGCAGATGAGTCATCTAGATAAATTCAAATTTTATGATTTTTAAAAAAACAACAACTAATGGGAGGAAATTGCGTCTTTTGTTTTTCTAAATTATGCGTTTATGTTTTTCAAAATTATTAAATTTGAATTTCTCCAGATGACTCATCTGCCACGTAAGATTAACATAAGATGAGTTGTTATATTTTAATTAGTCAGAGTACAGATTAGATGACGCTCTAGGAGTATGTAAGTATTTCTCCTTTTGAAAAGAAGTGGTGAAGTGGAAATAAAGGGTTAGGTGGAAATTAATTTCCCTTACCCAATCAGCAAATTATTATTCCAAGTTGGAGAAATACTTACATACTTCAAGAGAATCATGTCATCTGAACTTTATCCAATGAAACATAACAACTCATATTATTTTAATCCTAATTGGTTGATGGCTCATGTGAAAAAAAATTCAAATTGTATCTTGTTTTTAAGAAAAAAACATCTTAATTTAAAAAAAAACTAAAACAAAATTATCAATCAACATTTTTCTTAAAAACAAGATACAATTTGAATTTTTTCAAATGAGTCATTAGTTAACTAGTATTAAAATGATCTGAATTGTTATGTTTTCATTGAACATAGTTCAGATGACGTGATACTCCTAGAATATGTAAGTATTTCTCTTCAAGTTGTTTCTTAATAGTCTACGTCATCCTCAATGTCACCATTTTCACTCAAAAATTAAACAGTCAACTAATACTCAAATGTGTATTTTTACACCTATTTTGAAAGTTCATAGTTACTTTTGCTCATTAAAACAAAACATTTTTATAAGGCACACTTGTAAAAAAATATCATGTGTACTTTTGCCCCTGAATCCTTAAAAAATTTAAACAAACGATCAACTAATGGTTAATGTGCATTTTTTCACATATGTTAAAAGTTGATAATTACTTTTACCCCTAAAAAAAGTATTTGATGTTAGACGCACTTTTGGAAAAAAATCTCATGTGTATTTTACACACTAACCCTTCAAATATTATAGATTTTAATTATAGTAGTTTTTTCAATGTAAATTTTTTGTAATATTCTACTTAAGAGTATTTAATTGTCTTTAATTCAATTCAAAACCAGAGTTAGTTTGGTTTATTGAATCCTTAACAATACTTAAGTTCTTAATTTATTTGGGTAGAGTTAATGTACAAGTAAATCTCCCTACCTAGAACCAGCGCCTAATGGCGCAATGATCATTGAAATAGCCTTAAGCCACTACCCCCCAGGGGTTCTCTCCGTACCACTGATATAAAAAAAACAAAAATCCCTGCCTAGATTTGAAACGAAAGTCTAATTCATTTAAGAATTAAATTTTACTTAAAAACATGAGCGGAATCAAAAAGAAATAAAATATAAGTCGAATCTAAGCAAATGGACAGCTGTCAAATTTCTTGATTACGGAATTGGAGGGTTTGGACGAACGAATTGGGACATGTGACAACACTAGTTATTAATGACAGGAAATATTTGGATCTTAACAAGTCTTCAATTTTCTATTCGCCATGAAATTTTAAAATATGAGTCCTATATTAAGTTTGGGGTAAAGATATAATATTCACGTTAACACCTTGCACTATACAGTTAACACCTTACATTATACAGATTGTTAGTAATACTACTTATAGAAACATAATAAACATATTGATTAAGTTGTGCCTAAGGGCATTGTCATTCACCCTAATAAATCAAGAAGCGAATTTTTCCATGTTAAAGCAAACATTTCCTACATAAAATAGGGTGACAGAATAACATAATGATAACAGTGTAATTTAGAAAAAGAGAGGAAAGAGAGCTTGGGGGTAGACCTCAGTGTCACTTGACCTTTTGTCCTTTGACCCTTGCACCAAACATTATCTTTTATAAGTAGAGAATATGTGATCATTGATTGGCCATAATGATTATTAATGACAATTAAAATGATAGTTACAAAATAGGGATTAATTAAGATTTAATACAATAAAAAAATTTAATTGTCATTAAAACCAACTAATTAAATCACAAAAAAAAAAAAAAAGTTCCAACAGTCATTTCTAACGGTTATTTTAAAAACTCATCTTATTAGCCTTTTTACTAACTCAAGCTCATATTATATTATAGTCTAGGGCATTATTAATCTTAAGTTATATGAGACTTCTTCCTTTGATACATTCATACATAATATTTACAACACACAACTCTCCAAATATACAAATCCCATTTCAAGATTTCAAAAATAAATTAATCATGGTAAATAGAAAAACAAAAGCAGTTAGTAGAAAATACTTAGCAACAAAGACTCTATTTACTATTTTAGTTTCGTTATTAACTACTTTTATTTCAGAAATTTTAAAAAAAACATATATGGGGCCGCTAGAGGTCACCAGAGCTCTAGTGATCAGCTATCACCATTGGTTATCGGCAGCAGGCAAGGGTTTTTTTTAAAAAAATTGATGCACTTATGTCATTTAATTTCTCACCATTTCTCAACATTTCAAAATTCAAAATCAGACCATTTCAAATTATTGAAATTCAACATCCATTTTTATTCTTTTGATATTTTAAAGGTATTTTTCTGTCTTTCTCCCCCTTTTTTAATCATTGTTCATATTTTTCCTTTCCCTCACTATAGGGTTTCTTTTGTTTGAATTTTTGGTATCATTTTTTTATTTTCTTTTCCTTCCTTTGGTCATTTTCCTGAGCCCACTTAATTTCTTGAATTCTAACAAGTGGTTTGAGCTTTACAATTTTAAAAAAATGATAACAAAAATATTTTCAAGTGACGAATCAATGAAATCCTCATATTGATTATATGTTTTTTTATAAAAATAATACTTTGTTTAGTTTTAAATGTAGGATCCAGACAACCAATTTATAGAGATTACAAAAATTAATTATATTAATTATTTGTAAAAATTGTGTAACGATTTCCTTAAAGTAATGCCTTTAATCATTTACATTGAACTACCTTCATTGACAGAAACCCAATTTAATATGTGCCATCAAATGAATAATTTATAAAAAAATTATCAATTTATGGGAAACAAATTTACAACCAAAGCAAAGCCTCAACTTTTTTTTCATAAGACCAAAGGGAGAGGTGGTGCCAGTTGAGGTAAAGCTCATTGGCAAGCAAAGTCTCAACCAATATTATCAAATTGAGATATAAATTGTGAATTAGAAAACCTATTTTTAGCATCGTGAATTGGAACGTATCATGAATATTCATAATGCATTTTAAAGATGATATTAATTTAATTTTACGAAAGGTAACAATAAAGTTTTGTACATATTAGCATTTTAAAGGCAAATAACAATTTAGGAAAAAATAAATAAAAAACTAAGGCTTTGTTGGGATAAGTGAAAGGAAATTGGGGATAATAATAGAAGTAGAAGGAAATTCCTAAATAAATCTGAAAAAAAAATTAAAAAGAAAAAAGAAAAGAAAAAAGAGGTTTTTTAAAGTTTGGTTTCGTTAGATTCGACTCAATTTGTGCATGACTTGGTTTACCTAGAATAATCTAAATTACAAGATTCTTGCGATTCCGCCTTGTATCGTGTAACCCCCTTCACGATTAAGGCCGAGATTTAGTTCATAAATACGTAATTGATGTAGAATTAGAGACCTTAGATGATTTTGGGACTTAAACAAAATCAATCTCCCCAAAATCATGGCTTACAAAAACTTTTATAGCATTTGTTCATGACAGTCTCATATTCACATTTCAATACTAAATGGCCTGTACAAGTTGATTTCATTCATTAATATCAGAGTATAAACAAATTCCCGACACACTCGGGTTCCATTCATTACTAAGGGATTTACAAAGGCTCAAAGCCCACGATTCAATACCCTTAACTTGGGGATTACACAAAACTATACTATCAATCCCAATATACACAATTGTTTCCCAAAATTATCCCAAAAGATATACATATATGATAACCAATAAAACCAAATATACTTCTAAACCGGAGCACTATCCGCTCTTCGTCGCCCGCTTTCCCTTTGATCCTTCTGCCCTGTCTAAAACATGGTTTTTGGGAGAGTGAGATTCTAAGGAATCCCCGTAGTAACAAATCAATCATATAATGTACAATAATAGTGTATGTAAGCAAATCATTAACCACAACAAGCAACTACAACGGCAATGGTTAGTATGACACATGTCATCCCTTACGATTGCTCACGCTGAATTGCTCACGTTGCATTGCATCACAGCAATCCACACAATACATTTCACCACAGCTGGGATTCATATAATGCATTTCATACACAAGCCATACCGGCAAAATACACACAGCCCACGGCTGGATTCACAAACGCCGCCCCACGGGTCGGATTCACAATATCCATGTCGATTACGACGGCAGTTCAACGGCCGACCTAGAGATGACCACCGTCAATCCCTACACGGCTCACGCTGACCTGCTCACGCCGTAATGGACCATGGCACACATTTCACAAATTCAACGATAAGTTATGCATGCCAAAACATCATACAAGATATGAGAGAAAAGTCACTACCTTGATCCTTCCGTGCGTATCCTAGCGCCGGTCTCTCCCGAGGAGGGCAAATATCGTATCCTAGAATCATGATTAGGGACGAAGAGTTATATTCTATTCCAAGACTTAATTAACTTGAAACACTTAATTTTGGTTATCATAATTGACCATTAAGAGGCCCCAAATGCCTCTAATAAAAGCCCTAAAAGGTTGGAAAACAATAGGTTAAAGATCCCCTTTCGATAACACAAAGTGCCACAACACAGGGTTGGGCCGCGGCCCACCATTCCTTGGGCCTCGGCCCAAACATGGTCAGAAGGCCTTGGGCTGCGGCCCGCCACTCTTGGGCCGCGGCCCATAAATTTCCTGACTCTGGGCTGCACTTCGAAAAACCATAACTAATTCTAAAAAAATCGAAACGAGGTGATTCTAAAGCCAAATGAAAGGTATATGAGTCCTCTTTCAAGGAAAAATATAGCCCTTTACTGGAAATCACTACACAAATACAGAATCACCAAAAACTAAACACTACTCCAAAACAGAGTTCTGTTTCAATCCCAAACTTTGGACAATCATAACTCACAGAATACCAAACAAAATGACATAAAATATATGTCCATTTTGAAGCTTGGGATGTGAAATTTAAGACTGGAAATTTTCAGAATTTTCCAATACCATTTGGTCACTCAAATCGCTCGTCCAAACTTACTGCGAAAAACAGAGCTCAAACTAGACAACTTTCCAACTTTTCCCAAGTGATTTTAATGAACCCAAAATCAATAACCAAGCTCATTCCCACACAAAATCACTCAAGGAATCCAATGGGAATGTCAAAATCACCAAAATCCTATTCCATTATCATGCTTTGGTTTTGGGTAACATTAAACACTAAACTTTCAAAATCTCCAAACTTAACAATTTCCAACCCAAACAATTCTATCTATCCAAAATGCATTCCAAACATACAAATTTCATACCAAACACACACCAAACTCCTAATGGCCCTCATTTTCGAAAATGGCCCCAAAAATTCCAGAAAATTCAAAGTATTTCAAATGGTATGAAACTTAGATAGAAAGATAGGTCTCACTCACCTTATCAACTTCTCCAAAGAGAGTTCTTGATTCACCACTTCTCAAAATTTCGTGTGGCCACAAACCACAACCAATGGACAAGCTACAACCATAGAAATGTAGCTCTTAACTCAAGGATCAACTATCCGGGTCGTGTGTGTTTTCAAAGATTGATCTAAGGTTGGGACATCATCAGCTTCGTGTGAAAGCAGAAGATGTTCTGAAAACTGCTTTCAGAATGAGGTATGGGCATTATGAGTTTCTCATGATGCCATTTGGGCTAACTAATGCACCACGGTATTCATGGATTACATGAATCATGTCTTTCAACAATATCTGGATCAATTTTTTTGTTGTATTTATTGATGATATTTTGATATACTCTAAGAGTAGGGAGGAGTATAAGCATCATTTGAGGATTGTGTTGAACATCTTGCGTGAGAAGCAGCTTTATGCCAAATTGAGTAAATGTGAGTTTTGGCTTCCAGAAGTAAAATTCTTAGGCCATGTTATCTCTCAAGAAGGGGTTTCTGTGGATCCCAATAAGGTGGAAGCAGTACTGGACTGGAAGAGGCCAGAAATTGTTGCTGAGGTACACAATTTTATGGGTTTTGCTGGTTACTATCGGAGATTCATTCAGAATTTCTCTCGTATTGGTTTTGTAACCCCCTGACTTTAACCACGTAACTATATTTCGATAATGTATAATCAAATCGGATTAGAGACCATCGGATGATTTAAACTCATTTTTAATTGCTGTCTCATAGCGTGATTTTCGCAAAATCTTTCAAATCTTTTCCCCGTCCTGGTCTCAATTTCCAATGTTCGAATATAATTACCTGTGCAGTTAATATACATTCAATCATATCAGAGTGTATAATCAAATCTCCGGCAACTCCCGGGCTCTATACATATATAAACTGAGGGTTTATAAGTATCCACTAGGGGATTACACAACCAAAATCGAATATAATATTCTTAATTCAAAATATATAGTAATCCCGAGTTCAAAATGAATAACCGACGTTCCCAATTCAATTACATACCCTTAAGGGTCCTAATTGCTTCGGGTTGGCCTCTTCTCTTTTGAGCCACACGCCCTGTCTGAAATGTTTAGTCATAGGAAAGAATGAGATTCGAGAGAATCTCAGTAGTAACAAACCACTCACACAATGCATAAATACAAAGCATGTATATAAATCACAACCAGCAACAGCAGCAGCAATATCAAAGATACATGGTTTTCACCATAAACGACAGCACTCACGGCTGTGTACACAATACGACAGCTCTCACTGTATCATAATCACGACAGCTTACGCTGTAATCACCATCACGACAGCTTACGCTGTAATCACAATAACGACAGCTTGTGCTGTAAACGACAGCTATCACTAGCTGTAATGGCAGCAACATCAAAGAATCATCACAGAACAGTGATAACACACACATACAGAGCATTACACAAAGTATAAGGGAGAGAGTCACTACCTGATCCTTTCCTGACGCTCTTCGGCATTGCGGGCTGATGAGGATAGCAAATGTCAAATCCTGTAACCAAATTAGGGACAACCCGTCAATCTTTTACCCAAGTTCCTATCTCTATAATACTTTAAGTTGGTTATCATTTGAACTCTTTAGGTGACTATTATGGGTCTAAATGTATGCCTAAAGGGTTAGGAGAAACTACTCCAAAAACCCTCTTTCTTAGGAGAATTTCTGAATTCTGGGCTGGCTCACTCGAGTGAAAGGAGTCTTACTCGAGTGACACCCCTCGCCAGCACTCGAGCATAAGCGAGTGAACCCCAGAAAGTGTTTGCCCGAGAGCAAACTTTGATACAATCATACACTCTCACTGGAGCACAAGAGGCTCTACTCGAGCAGCGACCTCAGGTGCACCTGAGCACCAAGGAAGTGAGAGCCCCGAGTGACTACCCGAGAGTGACCCATCCTTCCAACCACAAGTGCACTCGAGCACGCCCTTGCTCACTCAAGCATGTTCATGCCTCACTCGAGCATGTTCATATTTCACTCCCAAGTCAGGAAGCATGCTCGTGGTTTCTGCCTGAAGACCTTCCCAACTACCCAGAATTTCACATCGTGCTCGAGTGAGTTCCTCCCTCACTCGAGTGATGTGTATCAAATGTCAAAACGCAGAACTGATATGGTTTTTCCCAGAATTAACCAATTGAACTCCAATGGTCCTATAACTCATACCACAACTCCTTCTTACTTGTTTTAACATCAAGAACCCATTGGTAAACCTAAAACAACCAATTCCTACTCAAACAACAAAATCTCATCTCTAGACCACAAATTCATCAAAACCACAATTTAACAAACTTCCTCTTCTCAAATCCAAATCAAAACCATTGACATTCATACCCTATTTAACATCTATTCTACCACCAAACTCTACCCAATTCATATCTTCTAACATCACAAGAAATCAGGGCATAAATCCAGAATTTGCAAAACTAAACCAAAAGTCATAGCATTTGCATCAAACTTCATCAAAAACTCACCTCTTAAACTTGCTGAAATCAAAACTTTGATTCCTCAATTTTCAAATTTCCTCAATTTGCCACACACCACAAATCAAAAGTCTGAAAACATGGAAATAAAGCTCTTGACTTCTTGTTCAACATTAATGAAAGACACTTGAGCATATGAAGGCATTAACTTACCAAAACTCAAGCTTTTCTCTTTCTCTTTCCTTAGCTTGTTCAGCGAAAAATGGAGGAGGATGAGAGAGAAAAATGAGATATTGATAATGATGATTTCATTCCCTCACACATACACACATAAACCGACTAGGGAGAGAGAAGGAAGAGAAAATGGTTTGAAAGTTTGACTTTAATCCAAGGGTCCTTATTTTGACACTTGGCACTATCTTATTCTCCCTACTATGATTTCACATACATTTGCATGCACAAGATTCCACCTCTTGGTCTTTCAATCTTAGCCATTAATCTTGATTACCAAGGAGTGTTCTCATTGGTATCTAACCAGTTGGTCCGTAATTTACCGTTTCACCCCTGATTATCACAATACACAATGTATACTTCAAAAGTACTCAATTACGATTAATTACATCACTTTGAAGTTATTAATCCTTGTGTGAGAGCTTGGAGAAGTCATGTGTGAGGTAGGAAAGGTACAAGAAAAAACAGAAAATCAATGTAATTGGATGCCATTTTAATTTTAAATAATGGTATTTTAGAAAAATAAATATGATTAATTAATTTAACCACTATCCTTAATTTCTCGAAAGTTAGATAAATGTCCTATAATTAGGACTAGAGGGAGTATTATGGATTCATGTTAATTTTTAATATTTAATGATGGCAATATTATTTAATGGGGAATATTTCTTAAATTTCTATATTATTAATTAATTTTTTAATATTTAATGGCGGTAATTAAAATTATTTAATATTTAACAACATTTTTGGGTGGGCACTCTGGTCAATTTAAAAAATTATAATGGTAATAGTGTCATTTTCACCTGATTACAGGATGTATGTATCCTCATTCATTAGTCATAGTAGTGTAATCCTGATTACATCAAATGATGTAATCAGGATTATAAAATGTAATCCTTTTTACATTACATAAGCCTAACCAAACACTGTAATTAGTCTATTGCATCAAGATTACATGTACTCGTTTCTCGTGGAATTGAACCAAATAGGCTATTAGTGTTTCCACTTGTGGTAAAATTTTTCTTCTTTTTCAACTTTTCATTTCAAGTGTCATAGAAAATGTTATCGGTTTTCGATTGCTTAATATATGACAGGGTGATGTTCCTTTCAAATACATAACAATATTCATAGTTAATTATGTTAGTGCAAGCGTTTCACCCAACAGGGGGGGTGAATTGGGTGATACTAGAAATTTCGTTGCGTATAAGGAAATTGACAGAATATTAAAAACAATTAAGAGCAAGGAGAAATATTACCGTAGTGTACACCAGGAGTTATACTGGTTCGACCACAACCACTTTGACCTATGTCCAGTCCTCTGAGCGTCTCTAAGAGTTTCACTATATTCTCGAAGATTCAATGGGTTATTGGCACCTCAGTACATAGCCAGTTCCTACACCTGGACACTCGCTCCCCCTTATATGTTGCAATCAAATCCCCAACTCAAGGTTCCACTACCTTAAGTTGTCTCAATAACAAATATTGAGTTTGTAATGAAAAACTCTCTCACAGAGCAAATATATAATTTTTGAAGTACAAATGAATGAGTATATGAAAACAAAGCACTAAGTTTATTGATCGATGTGTGTTCTTAGTTTGTGTCTTATTGTTTTTTTCTCTTTGAATGCTTCATATATATAGATGATTTGTAGTGTCCATTGGAAGCAATTCAAACTTGTCCGTTAGAGTCGCGCAGCATCGGTTGACTATTCTTTGTATTTGAAAACTATCCATTGGCGGTAGGTAGCGTTAGGTGAACGTTCAGACTTTTATTTGACTTCTCAAATCTGTCATACTCTTTCATTGTTTCTCTACAAATGTACTTAGAACACTAATACATTGAAGAGTTAATCATATAGATAACAAATCAAGAGATATTCGATGAAAATATAATTTCTGGATTGCTTTACTCGAGTGGCTACTCGAGTGATCAAGTTTGTTACTCGATTGGTCCCTCGAGTAAACCTGTCAAAAAATATGGCAGTGAGCAAATCAACATTTTGTATTAGATATCACTCGGGTAAGACATGGAGTGATATATAACAAACCTTAAGAATACATGATTACTCAGTGGCTATGTCTTTACCATCATAGATTACTCGGGTAATCACTATGGTAAACTGCTTACTCGAGTGGCTACTCGAGTAGGCTTACACCTTACTCGAGTGGTCCCTTGAGTGGCTTTCAAATAAATCGGCAGATTACTCGATTACACCCTCGACTAATGGGATAACATTCTTGGCCGAGAGTTTGTTTGCTAGTTACTCGAGTGACTACTCGAGTGGTACTTTATATAACTCTGTAGATTACTCAGGTGGTCCCTCGAGTAATGCTATTTTCTCACTAGTTACTCGAGTGGCTACTCGAGCGATATGCTCCATTTCTTGGCCGAGAGTCACTGGAAGATTTTGGACTTGGTTACTCGAGTGGCTACTTGAGTGATGCTTGTGAAAATCTCGTTACTCGAGTGGTTACTCGAGTAATGATCTATATAACTTTGCAGATTACTCGAGTGGTCCCTCGAGTAACTTCGTTCAAAATTTCGCAGTGCCTCACTGGATGAAATTCTGTTTGCTTACTAGAGTGGCTACTCGAGTAATGGCTTCTCTTACTCGAGTGGCTACTCGAGTAAGCCTTCAAAGAATTTGTTGATTACTTCCAGTGCTTACTCCAAGTGATGCTTTGTGTAACACCCTAAATTTTAATTAAGGGCTAATTACAATTCTTGTGAATGATTATGTGGAATAATTATGTGTTTTGGTGGCAATATTAATTAATTTGCCATAATTGTTGAGAAAATTGAAAGAATGGCTCTAAATTAGTGATTAATGGAAGAGATTAATTACTAACTAAGAGGAAATGAGATGTATAACTAAATGGCTAATGGAATGGTTAGAATAACTAATGAGTTACTTGCTTTATGAGAACAAATGATATTTGGACACTTGGAAAGTGGGTATGGTGAGAGAATGGTTGAGAAAGTCAACCCACATTTTTTATTGCTTTCTTTCTCTCCCTCTTTCTCCTTGTGCGCATGTGAAGGGGCATGGGGCAGATTTTTTCTGCATTCTCCATCATCTTCACCTCTCTTCCTTCTCTCTCTCATGTTCTCTCTCTTCTCTCTCTTGTGCAGCCATTGTTGGCCAAGAAAGAGGAAGTGAAAGCTTGCATTTAAGGTGAGTAAATGACCTCTAATGCCAAAACTTTCTTCTATAAAGTTGTTCCTTGGAGTGAGAGCTTCAATTTGATGGTTGTAGTTTCTCCATTGGTGGTGATTTGAGGAATCACAAAAATGTACAAGTTGGAGAATCATGAAGTGCCTTTGGGAAAGTTGTTGAGGTGATTGAAAGCTTCATTTCCATATAAGTTTTGTGGCCATTGGTTAGGCCTTGAATTTCTGGAATTTTTGCCCTAATTTTTGTGATTTAGGGACTTGGGGAGTATAATATGTTGTTGTCATGGAAATGGTGCCTTGTTTAGTGTTTTGAATTGATAGAATTGCATTGAAGCTTAAAAGTGAAGTTTAGCCCCTTTTGTGTTGGTTTTGTGCTTTGGTCAAAACAGGGCATGTTGATAGGTTGTGATTTTGGTCATTTTGAGTTCACCATTGTGTTCCTTGTGAAAATTTATGTGGGAATAGGCTTGATTGTTAATTTTGGAGCCATGGGACACTTTGGTAGGAAATTGGAAAATCTGTCCCTTGGAACTCTGTTCTGGGCAGTTTATTTGTTTGGAATTTTTGAATGACCAAATGGTGTTGGAAAATTCTTAAACTTTCTAGTCTTAAAGTTCACATCCTAAGCTTCAAAATGGACATATATTTTGTGTCATTTCGTTTAGTATTCTGTGAGATATGGTTTTCCAAAGTTTGGGATTGAAACAGAACTCTGTTTTGGGGTGTGATGAGTTTTGTGTAATGCTGGGATTTTATGGTGATTTACAGTAATGGTACATATTTTTCCTATAAATAGAACTTAATTATCTTTCATTTGGCTTTGGAATCACATCGTTTTTATTTTTCTAGAATTAGTTATGAATTATGGAAGTTCAGCTAGGAAACAGAATTTTCTTGGCCGCGGCCAGAGGTTATGAACCGCGGCCCAAGACCTTTTGTGCATCCATTGGCCGCGGCCCATGGGTAGGCTGGCCGCGGCCAACCCCCAAAAATCAGCATTTTGGACTTTTAAAAGGTGACCTTTGGTCAAGTGTTTCCCAAGCCTTTAGGCATGTGTTTAGGCTTTGATTAGCCACCTAAAGGTCATAAACGGTAACCAACTTTAAGTGTTATGCAAATGAGAATTTGGAAAAGAGAATGACCCTATGTCCTTGATTTGGTTATAGGGTTGGGTATTCGCCCTGATCATGGTTTGATATCTGCTCGGATCGTGAGTAGCCGATGCTGGAGCATGCGTGGAAAGAAAAAAGTGTAGGGAACTTACCTCTCCTGCATGTATTGATATTTGTGTTTGTGTATTGATGCATGTTATTGCTTTGCTTGATTATGTGAAATATATATATGAATGATTGAAGCTCTGTTTCTATTTATGCTATGGCCACGAGTATGTTGTTGAAACATTGAGCATGCGGATATATCATTATGTGAACACGAGTTATTGTGATGCAAGCATGTCATGCATTAAACACTTATCTTGCATGCATATTGGTATCTGTTTCCTACTGGGATTCTCTAGAATCTCACCCTCCCCTACCAACATTTTAGACAGGACACGTGGCTCGAGGAAGGAGCAAGCTACTAGGGGTGGCGAGAATCCCTTATGGGCATTTGGACTTGGTAGTGGTTATCATTGCTATTTGGGATAATGGTAGTGGATTTGGATGTATTTAGAGTTGTTTATGTTAGGATGGATATATGGTTCTATATGTTGTGGAGGTGTATTTGGATATGTATTTGGAATGAAATTTGCGTAATGCTCATTTGAGACATTATAAAGGGCGTATGTGCCCTATGAACCTTTAGTGTAGATATGAACCCGGGATTGCCGGGATTATTATTGTGCACTCTGATATATTATGAATGTTAATTATCTTCACGAATACTACTACAAAAAGGTTGAAAGGTGGCGCACATATTGTGGCCCTTCCTTAATGAAGTGCCATAGCTGCTTTTTTTTTTTTTAATATTTTATGTTTTTTTAACTAGCTGTGGCGCCTGGGAGGGTAGGTGCCACAGCTGGGGAGGCTAAGTGTGGCACCTGCCAAAAACATGACTAGGTGGCACCAGCTGTGGTGCTTGGCACACCAGGTGCCACACTAGCTTATGGTTAGGTGTGGCACCTGCCTGGCCAGGCACCACACCTGACCCATTTTTTTTTTTTAAATTTTTATAGTCAGGTGTGGCGCCTACCTGGCCAGGCGCCACACCTGACCAATTTTTAAATAAAAATAAAATTTGGGTCAGGTGTGGTGCTTGCTTGGTCAGGCGCCACACCTGACACTTTTTAAATAAAAAAATTTTTGGGTCAGGTGTGGCGCCTGCCTCGTCAGGCGCCACACCTGACCCTATTATTTTTTTTTTAAAAAAAAGGGATTTCCTATCCCTTCCCCACCGATCAGAACCCATCCTGCCCCCACCCCCTTATCTTCTTGTTTTCCCACCTCCCCCCCAATCTCTTTCCTTTTCCCGCCTACACACCCCATCTCTTTCTTTACCTTTTTCTCTATCTTTAATCATTCCCTCTCTCATTTTTACTTTCATCTGTGTGTGCTCTCCCTGTCCTTCCATTTTCTTATATTCACATCTTCAAACTACACTCACACGCGCATACGTCTTTGTTTTTTCCTAACTGCCAACCCCACTCCTTTCCCTATTATTCCCTTTTCTTTGTATTGTCTTCAACTTTTTGGTCTCCACTCCATTTGGTAGCTCAAATTTCTTCCTTCCCTCACTGAAGATTGCGTCACCAATGGCAATTACGTGGTCCCCCACTCCACTGCACTGATCAACCTGTAAGTTCAACTTGCGTTTTCTTTATATTAATTTTTTTTTCAGGTTGTTCTGCGTTTTTTTTATGGCATGCTTGTGTTGATTTTTTCCCTTGTTATGACACGCATGTATATTTATATGTCATATATAGCCATCTTCTTCATGCATGGTGTTATTATACTCTTTGTAAATCACGAATAATATATTTTTATAATTTATTGAAATTTACAAGTCTTGCAAAGTGTAGACTTAGGCTCTGTGCTTTTTTTTTTTTTAAGTAAAAAGTGGTATTCCATTACTCAGTAACTGTACAATACAATGAATTGAAGCTGTACAAGTGTAGTCACGACAAATAAACAACCTACGAGATGACTTAAGCACATAATCTAATAAAAGGCTACTTTATGACATGAACCTTCGCCTTATATATTTTGAAACATCTTAGTTCTTATATATATATATATTTAATTCAGAACAATTTTAGATTAGGTTCCAAGAATAGTTTGTGGTCAACAAAATTTATCAATGCAATTGATTAATTTATATTTGTGTCATATATATATGTATATGTCATATACATATATATATATATATATATATCTTATTAAACTATTTTGTAGAGTATATATTTCTATGTCATATATATTTGTGTTAGTGCTATTTTGTAGAGGTAAGAAAATAATTTTTTGTATTATCTTATTAAACTATTATAGAGAAAATCCCATATAAACCCAATGAAAATAGGAAAAATTGAAATCAGGATAATAAATTAAATAATTCGTTAATTGAGTCATTAATTTATTTAAGGATTTTAAAATATGGATAAAATGACTTTAATATATCAATATATATCAATGTTAATATTTAATAAAATATAATATAATTTTTCTATTTTGTTTAAATTTAAATATATTAACTAAAACCGTAAGGGAAAAAACATACAATAAGGAGATAATTAATGTTCGGATTATGCTTTCATTTTCATTTTATTTTATTTTCTTTATTTTTTTTGAATCATATTTTTTGATTTAAGCTAATCATATTTTGATTTTATTATATATTGATGTTTATTACACATATTATTATTAAAAAAATAACTTAGAACCTCAAATATTTTATTGATTTTTTTTATGTTTAATTTGTGTTTGTAGTTTCAGTTCATCAGTCTATTGAAGCTTCTATTTACGGTATGTTTTTTAAATTTTGAGCTTACAAATGTGATTTTAGTTGAATTTAATAGTTATAATTTGTAGGTGTTCTAATGATTGTTATTGATTAATTGCATAAGCAAAATAATTATTTATATATTCTTAACACTTGTATTTTATTTATTGACTTGTAATGTTTTCTAATTAACTATGATATATTGTGGCAAATATGGTTTCTTTTGTTATGAGTTGTAAAAAATTATTATAATGCTTGGGAATAATTAATGAATTATATATTTGGCAATTTAAACATTCAGTTTAAGACTTAGAAAGCTTCAATTATGAAGATTCATGTGGTGTATGTTATTTTAAATTAAAATTGGTAAGAGAATATAAAAGTAATTAGTAAATGCAATAGTCATACAACTAACCACGTACTTTTTTTAAAAAATAGATTGAAGCCCAAAGATGGATCGTAAATGGATGTCATCTAATCGATGTTCAAGGGAATATATAGATGGGGTGAAGGATTTTATTACATTTGTAACTGAGCACACA
This sequence comes from Inga laurina, assembly GCA_963855925.1. Classification (NCBI taxonomy): domain Eukaryota; kingdom Viridiplantae; phylum Streptophyta; class Magnoliopsida; order Fabales; family Fabaceae; genus Inga; species Inga laurina. The sequence continues at coordinate 9,694,239 of OY979713.1, forward strand.
AAAGATCCTAGCAAAATCTTATGTCCTTGCTTATCTTGTTTTGGAAAGCGGATTAGTCAACTTGATTTGCTAGATCATTTAGTGTGTTATGGTATTGATCAAACATATATACGATAGACAAGGCATGGTGAGACCAACGATGCATATAGTGATCGGGTGTATACCACGGGTAATCAAACATATATACAATTTGCTTTCGTTGACATAGTTGACATTGTGCACTGATGTTTTGATTTGGTTTATTTCACTTGCAGGAGTATGGACTCACCACATGATGACATTGATGATGTTCTTAGGCACATTGATAGACAGAGATTTGAGGAGAACGTCAGACGTGGCAGGACAATTATGGTGAGGTTGATTAGACTGAGAAGTGACAGAATCAAGTTACAACTGGAGTGGAATGAAAATGGAAACCTGTTCGGGGAGAACAGTACCTCCTTCAATAACTTTATCGGGACTACGGTTCGAGACAGAGTCCCTATTACAGTTCAAAATTGGAAAATGGTAAAGAAAAATTATGAGGATGAGATCTGGGCTGAAGTATAGGTAACACCTTAATTATATAATTGTTCGGTTTGCTTTGTTTCACTTCATTTCAATCTTACATATTATATATGTTTTTTGACTTGTTTACAGAGTATTTTTATTATTGATGATGATCGGAAGAACTTTGTATTCAGAAAAGCCGGAAAACTTATGCGAAAGTTTCGTTCTGTTCTTGTCAAATTTTTCTTGAAGGATGATAATGATGATATCATTACTACACCGCCTTATCCATTGTACGAAGGAATCATCACTCAAGAAATGTGGGATGAGTTTATCAGAACACATACAACTCCTGATTTCCTGGTAAGGGGATTTGTTTGTCTTTCCCTATTACATGTAATGTACGTATTTGTAATTAACATTTATATATTTATATGAATCATTTTGATCTAACTAGGAGTTGAGCGAGAAAAATCGAGCTAACGCGACCAACATGCCATACCGGTACACACAAGGACCTGTTTCATACGCACGGTTAGAAAGAAAAATGGTACGAACTGATGATTATTTCATTCGTAATAAAAATTGTATGAATATCATTTAACTTTGACTAACTTTGATGTGCAGATACAAGAATCAGGCTCATATATTACATAGGTTCCATGACATGAGTTGTGGGTAGCCGGTGTCACAAATAAGAAAGGTGAAATTCGTAGTGAGGAAGCAAGAAGAGTAGCCGAATATTGTGTAAGTATTCAATTATATTATGCGTACAATAAATAATTGGCTTTACTTAAATGAACTCCATTTATAATAACTAATTTTCATTGTAATTCCTTTTGGGAAAGCGACAAATGACACAGGAGGATCCTGCGTCGGCGACCTATGTTGGTTGGGACGATTTATTGAGCAGAGCGTTAGCAGTACCCGAGTATGATGGTGTGTTCGAGGTACTGGTTTTGCAGTCACCCCATCAGCATATTTCAGACGTCAGAAGCACCCGAATAGAAGTGATGTTTCCCACCTGGGTGACGAGATGGCTAGCTTTAAGCATCAAATGCAAGAACTTCAACAACAAATGCGCTACAAGGAACAACGAGAAGAAAAATTCACCGAACAAATGCGTTTGATGCAAGAATAGAATGCGTTGTTAACAACACAAATACAACAGTTGGTCCAGGGTAGGCCAACACCAAATGTTCCGTTCTGTGATAGCCCAAGTTTCAGAGATAGCTGCACTTCCATGCCTAAAGTCCCTTTTCCTTCGGTAATTAATTTCTTTACTACTTAACTTTATGTTAAATTCTATAATTAAGCGAACTTTAACATATTAATTCTATTTTCCGTAGGGCGAATTTCAATGCAAGCTATATGTCGAGCAAGCATCTAAGCACGCGGTTGTAGTGGGTGATGCCTACAACACTGGTGAGGACATACTGCACAATTCACCGTTGCCCGATAACATACTCCGAGTGAGGGTTGACGTCTGCACGAACGAAGACGCCCTCTTACCGATCCCGTCTCGGGATGAGCACATAAAGGTGGCAGATGTTGTAGGTGGCTATGTTGGTTGGCCAATAGGTCTTATCGACCCATGTGAAAAGGTCGTTCATTCAAAATTCCCTGCACTTTTCCTTCGAACTTTCATCTCAAACTGTGATTTAATTTTCTGATTTGCGCAGGGTAAGATTTCAAAGTGTTCAACAACACAACCCAAGTCAAAAGCATCGGCTAGCCAACAGAGCAGAAGAAGACAGACCTCATTTCTCGATCAATTAATAATGATTGCACCACAATTGGTCAGTGAGGGAGGAGTGCAATTACGTATTCCAAGACATATCTATAGTGTTTGTGGTCTAGTTGATTATGTTACTGCCGAGGTCAGGCAGGACATATATGCTCGTGATTGGGTTAGTGCTTCGGCTATCAACATCTGGATAAGGTACTTCACTATCATCGTTTATCACTGTTATTAATATTTATCGTTCCATTTCTTTTGTTTCTCATGACACTGTATGTTTTATACCAGGCATTTGGACCATGACGTTTTAATGGATACACACAGGGTCCAATTCGCATTTGTCAACCCTTTTCTTGTTGGTCATCATGAGAGTAAAGTAGATATAAATGCGCAGTCTAATGAGCTGAAAGATTACTTTAGCAAGAGAGCGACACCAAATACATTATTTTTAGTGCCGTATAATACGGGGTAAGTTATTATTGGTACAATTTTTGTTTTTATTGTTTAACTTCTATCATAACATGATTGTTCAAAAAAAATTTTTAAAATATATTTTAGGCGCCATTGGATATTGATCGTTATCAATCCAGCGGAACCTTCAGGCCCTCGCATTTACTATGTGGATTCTCTGAAAAATGGTCTTCCACAAGACCGTTTTGATATGTTACTATTGATCAATAGGTAAGTATACGTGCCTATGTATAAATATTTGCGTACGTAATTGAATAACCAAAAGTAATAAGTTTCTATTTGTTTTGTTAGCACATTGACTGCATATCGGTCGTTTGTCTCGTTAAACTATTCTAAAGCTACTGACCCTCGCCTTAGCTATCCTTGGAAGAAGATACAGGTATTGATATTTGACTTTACTTAGACTTTGTTAGTAAACACTTTTTATTCATGAACAGAGTTAAATATTGCATTATATTTTTGCAGTGCCCTTTCCAACCTAATGACAATGATTGTGGGTACTATATCATGAAATTTATGAAGGATGTTATTATGCATGATCAGCCATTCATTCCTCAAAAAGTAAGTCATTTAGTTGCACTTCATATTGTGTTGTAATGAAATTAAATTAGTGCCTGATAATTATGTTTTACTGATTTTAATTTGTTCTAACTTGTGTCTGATTGTATATATCTGTAGTATTATGAAGATCAACGTTGTGATGCTTTGACAGACCATCAGGTTAATGAAGTGATCGAGGAATGGTGTGAATATGTGTTTAGGAAAATCTCTGGGTAGCTATATATACTATTAAATTCACTAGCTGGTCCTTTTTGTGTTGTTTCTAATTGCCAATTGTTGTGTCATACATGTTTGTTGAAGTTGAATTTGTTGTATTTCATTCAGCTAGGTTTACAATATATTGTATAACAATTTTCAGTACTACTTTAGCTAATTAATCAATTGTTGGTATCATTCTAAAGTTATCTATCATTGTTCTTATTAAACCTTGCAGACTATAATTATATATGCATGGGAGATATATATGAGGAAAAAATATGCTAAAAAAAAACCAATACGAAGAACCCAAAAAATATGAGGAAAAAATATGCTCAAAAAAACCAATACGAAGAACCCAAAAAATATGAGGAAAAAATATGCTAAAAAAAACCAATACGAAGAATTAAAAAAAAAAAACACCTCCTGTGGCGCCTGCGTTAGGAGGCGCCCCAGGAGGTGTTGACTCCTGTCCAGGTGCCCCAGGAGGTTATTTGAAAAAAAAAATTAAAAAATCTGTGGCGCTTCCAAACGCCACAGATGTTTTTAGTAGCGTCCAGATAGGTGGCATTTCTCTAGCGCCACAGCTAATGCAATTATAAGCGCCACAATTTTGCTTTTTTGTAGTAGTGGAAGTAATTGTATTCGAAATATGAATGTGAGACCTGGTTAAAGTGTTTGTGAAATGTATTTGTGAAAACCCTATCCTAAGGATGGGAATGTAAATGAGTTTTGATTATTATTGGTCTCTATTTCATTTTAATCACGTGTTTCGGATATGATTACGGAGGGGGTTACACTTTGCCACTTTGTTCAAATCCATTTGTTTGTTATCAAATCCTTATATATTATTAATCCAATATTTGTTATCATCAAAACATATGGGATTTAACAAATTAATCATTATATGATAGCTAATAAAATCTTTACTTCTTTATTATATCATATATACTACGATCATAACTTTGTCATTACGCCACTTTTGTAAGTAGTATACTGAGTGAAGGCAAAAGGAATTAATAATAATAGGAAAAAAACACAAATAAGGCTACTTTGCAATATCTAAATTATCTTAAATTATGGAAAATATTCATTTGTGTGTGAAATGATGTGTCTTTTATCAGCAATCATAGTTTTCGCCATTTTATCTTACCAAAATTACCTCTATTTCTCATTTTTAATAAATGAAATACAAAATAGCGTTAAATCAAAAAGAAAATAAATAAGGTTAAAATATGCATTCAAATATTTCTTAGTTGCCATAACAGACATTAAGATATTGGTTTAAATATTTAACTCAAAATAAATCAATGCATGCCATGATCATGGGAGATAAATCTTATCTTCTTGAGTTAAATGTAAATAACCTTAATAAAATCTTAAATCTACATATTCATGAAAGTATGAAAATAAATAAATTTTCAAAATTTATATTTAAAACAAAAATAACAATACGGTAGGATTTTGTGGGTAGAAGTAACATTAACATGTTCAATCTCATATGATAATACAAAATCAATCAGGTCAATGCCGTGATAATTAGAGATAGTTATAGATTAATTTCAGATGTCATCCTTCGGATTTCAAATTAAATTACATTGAAAAATTATTTTATTTCTGCCAATGCTTTATTGACCTTGGAAAAAAACGCTAGACAGATAAACTATTGTGGCTCTATTTTTTTTTTCACATCCTCTCTCTCTGTTGAGTTCTCAAACTAACGTTTATAACAAATCTTAAAAGGATAGATTCATGAAATTATGCAAATAATTAAATTACAATTTCGTAAGTTTACATGATGATAGTCCTGTAATCAGAAAAAAAAAATGAAGATGGTCCACCATTATATAGGTACCAACAATTAATTTATATCTACTATAGTGCCAAATCCTTGCATTCAAATCCCACTGTGACACCTAGGAAGAATCTTCAATATTATTTGATGTTACCTTAGAAACGTCTTGTAAACAACAGGTACATTTTTAACAGCCTTCATTTTTCTGGGTGAAAGTTAAGATTGCAAAATTAAATATGGCAACACAGTCATGGTTCTTCCTATAATTTCAAATAAATCTATTCATAGTTTGCGATGAAAGTCTCTGTCACATATTAAATACACATGCATCCAATGCCTTACCAATGCACATTTAATTTATTTTAATTTGTTACCATTAAACATTATCAAAATCTTTTGTAAAAAAAAAAAATTCAAAATCTTTGGCCAAAAAAATTACTATCAAATATACTCCTAACACATTTTCAAGTTAGACACATGGCACGAAAAGTTTGGACAAAACGCATCATCATTGGAGTTCTGTACATCGTCCTCAAAATTGAAGAATAACTGCCACCCCGTGTTCAGAGTGCGTCCTGTATCAGTTCGCAAAGTTATATGTTGCTGTGTCGTGGGTTCGCAACAAAGAGGGCTTGAAGATATTAATCCTAAATGAAGATGAAAATCCAACGAAGTAGACTTGCAATATTGTGTATAAAGAGGTCTATTATAATTTGTTCATATGAGGTTATAAGTATGTACCATTAACATTTCATGTCCCTGTGGATGGTTGAAATCAAATTGTTGTTTTTAGGGTTAAGGAGCAGATTTACCAACAAAATTTTAAGGAAGGAGCGCCTGGCACAATTATGTTTTAAAGGAGGTAAAAATACGGAGAAGGAATTAAAAGTGGAGTATCTAGCACAAAACCGTCAAATTTGACCTAACGCCTTTAACGGTTTTTTGCTGAAAATATAAATTACAACAATTTGTTTTCCACGTCCTATAATGCTGATCGTGTTTCTTGCTTTGTAACGCTTAAACGGAAATGCCAATAACTAATCAAACCATTGAATATAATGAGTTGGATGTCTTGGATGGGCTGACCAAATTTCAGCCCGATCTAACGGTCAACAAAGGAGAAAATAACATTTTACTGAGGCTACCTCAGGTATATACAAAACTAGAATTGTTTCACATTAAATTCAACTTACCGCTCCTATATATTGGCTCTGAAGTCTCCCTCTTTTCCTTATTTAGTCGATATGAGACTTTCTATTCCCCTTTTATTTTATTATTTATTTACTTATTATTTACCACTAAATATTTCCTTCATAATATTTCTTAATTCCTATGAATAAAAATTTAGGATGTTACAATTCTCCCAACCTTTTAAGAATTTTGCCCCAAAATTCATATGCTAATAGGCCTTTCAGGATCTCTGCATTTCTTATCCATGTTTCCCAAATGTTCAACCTCCGTATTATCACAAATATTGCTTTATTTTACTTTCTCCATTTACAAAGTCCTACTACCTTGGTGCGGCTCTAAATGAACATATTTTCCCAAATCTAGTGACAATATACTTTGATCTAAACCACTGTTATAGTTATAGTTTCAATCTTTTATCAAATGCCTTAATAATTTCATTTCAATTTCTCCTTGTTGTTTCATCTACCAAGTCCGAATCAATGGTCCTTTTGCTAAGATTGGTTTAATACACGAGCGATTCATACTTTTAGCTGCACAGTGCTTTACATGGAGCCATATAAACACTCAAATCCTAGTTGTCACTTTAAGAATTTCCTTCTAAAAGTGATTGGTCACCCTAACTTCCCTTTTGTAGCTATATTATGCATGCCCTTCGAATGAATTCTTGTATTTGAAAAGACAATTCTATCTGTAGCTTGGTGCCTATAGCCTTAGGAAAAGGCTTCCAAAATTTCTAAAGTATCGTCAGATCACAATCGGCCAAAGTGTCTCCTCTTACTCTATGTGACTTACGATTTCCTACGACTTCTCCTTGGGCCAATCTCTTTCAAGAGGAGATTGTTCACTTAGGCAACAACAACTTAATTTTATCAGCTAATCCATAATAACTAAGCAGCGACTATTCCATTGATGTATGTGGTCAATTTCCATGATATGGTCTATATCCTTGGAGATGGTCTCTGATTCCAATGTAGGAATATCTATGCTCTAGAATACTCAAGTGGTTCCCGGTGTTTGATCTTAACTTCTTGACATGACAACCAATTTGTTCCAAAGTCTATTACGTTTCGATCCATCTATGATCACCAATGTTACACTTCAGGCTATGATACATCTTAATTTCTCCTAAGTAAATTGTGTACCTACTCGTATGAGCTTATTTGTGGAGATATCCCTTTGAATTTTTGTTGTCCAATCCAGTCTTTATATCTTAAGGTGTGTCACTATTTACCTTGTATGGCCTCACCAATCTTTACAATCCTTATTCTTACCTATAATAATGCTTCCTCATCTAGCCATTTCTTTCAAAGTCGTGTGTAGAACTCACTTCCAATTCGCACATGCTACAATTGTTTTTTTTAAGGTCTAGCACCTTATCATGTTTGTGCCCTTTAATTAGCCTAATCAATGTCCTCATAGAGGCTTAATTAGAATGCAATGATTTTCTTCCTCCTCAAGTCATTATTAAATATATATGTGTTCTCATGTAATACTATAATTCTAAAGGATAATACTCTAAGGATAATGTCTATTCATATTATTTACTATTTAACTTTTACAGGTCTCTATGCATTTCTATCTCTTGTAGCCACTGAACACCTCAACCTTGAGTCATAGAGGTAGCATATTTAACCCTTTAGATCAAGCATGAACGTAACTAATTCTGGGTCATGAGTGGGGAGATTATCTTCGAATGGCCTCATTTGTCTTGGGGCGTAAGTTGTACTATGTCCCCTTACATGAGAATGTGACCCAAACCTTCCAAGGGCGCTTCACCTTTCAAAGGTGGATAGTTGGATATTCAGCACAAGTACAATGGTCAACCCTACCTCTAATTCTTGGGTTTCGTTTCATGCCCGTCTATTCAGTTGAAGGGTTATTCCCTCATAACCACTTGGCAAATAGTATTGTAGATCCCACTTTAGTATGAGTCCTTTCTTTTCGGGTCGACAATCACTTTCTTTTGTTGACACCACGTGGCAATATAAGCTTACTTATTTAAGCTAGAATTTAGTCTTATTTAACTTGGCATAGGGTTAGTGCTCTCTTGGTATTCAGAGCTTTACTTAGGCATATTCCTTAAGCTCTTCCTCGTATTCGAAGTAAATGGGGATCTCCTTGATGTGAACTGTCATGACTTATTTGCATAGGATCTAAAGGCCTTATTTACTTTGTGCATCATGGTCTTAGGAATGTTCACTCTCAGTTGATCGATGGTAATCAAATCTCGAATCAGATTTAGTGAAGACAGAGTAGTACTTATACATACATGTATTTTAGTATTATTTATAGTAATATTATGCACACCATACATTTTCACTTTTACATTACATTACAATATTTATTTATCTATTTATCTTGTCATACTTTTAACTTTATTCATAGTAGTATTGTCAATCACTTTTGACTCACTCAAATTTCACACATTACAAATGTACCCTTTATTTTATCTCTCCTTTCTCATTCCTAACATACTCAAGTAATTTATATTTTCATGGTTCTATACTTAATTCCTCTCATTTGTTGACTCTTTAACCCACTATGCTAGCCCTCTTCTAAGAATGTTACATTTGATAAATTGTGGTTCCAAGTTAATGCTAGATAAAAAGATTTTTGGTTATAGTTTTCAATTTGATGTTTTAGGACAAGGTGGTATTTCTGATGTTTTGGCTCAGGAAGCATTTTATCTGGTCATTTTTAGATGTTAAATACCATTGGATGGGCTACTTTTTGTTAGCATTGGAAGCACATTATATTGTTGTAAGGTAACATTTCACAGTTTAATGAATATTCTACCTATTTCATGAGATGTTTAAGAGATTATCTATGGTTAAACTTATCACAATGTATCAAGATATGAACCCTTTTGGTATGAATAGTTTAGCAGTTTGGACATGGATGTTGTTATTTGGACATCTTATTTGGGCTGCAAGATTTATGTTAGGTCCACTAACTTAATCTTCTACTGACCTTCTAATAATATTTTAATATCACATTTTGAACTCTAAATCCCATTCAATGTCCTCAATAATGACCTTTATGTCTTGATGTAGTGGTTTAAAACCTTTTAGACTTAACTGATGCAGGATAACTATTTTCTATCTGTTCACATTCTAAGAACAAAACCTATCATACAACCATCCTCATTCACACTTTTTTTCTCACTACTAAAGCTTCTTATTCGTTTTCCTTATCACCTTATGTTACAAATTTTCTAGATTGCTATCAACTTGGCCTCACATCCTAAGACATTTCTCCATCTAAACTCTTTATTCTCATTTTCACATCCCTCAGTTGTATAACAATGCTCACAACTAGTTCTCTTATTTCCATCAAGGTTTCATCCGTATATTAAGGTGAAGGCACATTGTTAGAGTATTATGTCAATTAAGCAATATGTATAAAGTATATAATCTAATTAATTTCAAAATATCTTAAATCTTTCCTAGACTTTTATTCTCTACTTATGTTGCCTTAAACTTAAACATCTTATTGAGATTCAACACTATATTCCTTATTTGCTCCAAAGCCATAACATCTTGATACAAATTTGGCACTAGATGACTGAACCTTGCAAGTCAAGACCCACCCTTGCTTGAGCCATGAAGAGTTTGTTGTGTAGATGCTGCAGCACTCCAGTCTACTATCAAAGGCTTGCAACTTATAGTTGTATGCTGGTTTGTTTCTTTGGAGTCTTATCATTCTCCCTACCTAAGGACCTGAGTCGCCTTAGGTGCCTCAAGCTAAAGGGAAAAAAATTGAAATAATAATCACAAGTCAATTAACAACAAAGGGGTAACTGGGAAGTCATGCCTTATTTCAGTTATTGGCAATGTCTTATATACAATGTAATAGAGAGTGTTAGCTGCAGGGCTGACCTTCTCTGATACCAAAATATAATACCTTATCTCATATTCCCTGTTATTAGAGTAAATTTTAAGAGAAATTTTCATTTATTATCTTGCATTGGCATACTCAGCATGCCTTTATAACAAGTATCAAAATCTATGCCCTTATAACATAATAATTCATAAGCTATAATAATGTATTTCTATGAAAATCCTAGGCCTCAGGCTGTTTACTACTAAAATCCAAATAAAGGACTACTCAGAGTTCAATACAATTATGAATTTAAATTACACATAGCCTTTTGGCTTTCAGATAGTCAATCCCCATAAACTACTGCTCCAGCGAAATGGTCCTCCAACCGAAATCACCCGATGAGCTGCAGGTGAGAGACATCACAAATATTCATCACATCCTGGGCCTATGCTACCCTGGCTTAGCCCACTGAACCAATCCGATCTGGTCCAACCTGGGAGATGGACTCATAATACACAATAACAACAAGCTAGTGTAACCCCCTCACCGTAATTACATTCGGATTACGAAATTTAAGTGAATTAGAGACCAATAAGATAAAATCATAATTTATAATCCCGCATCCAAGAGATGGGGCATTTCGAAATCAATTTCAAAACGTAATTAACCCTTGGTCTCACATTCACGTGCGGATATAACTATCAGAGAAATCAGAGTACATAATAAATATCAAAGTGCGGAAACCAAAATCCCGGCAAACCCCGGGTTAATACATATAACTTGGGTTTAATATTTCCCAACAAGGGGATTACACCACCAAAATAATCATTTACATTCTTATATACAATTGTCAATCCCACATCCAAAACTACGATAACCAACTACCCCTTAGATTTTTGGAGTAAGCCTAACTACTCCGGGTTGTCCGCTTCCCTTTCGAGCCACTCGCCCTGTCTGAAAAGGTTAGTCATATGGAAGGTGTGAGATTCTAAAGAATCCCAGTAGTAACTACAATTTCATACCACATGCAATCACAGAATATGCACACCAATCATCTCATACAGCAACACAAGTCACTCCACCCTCATCCCCTTTTACCGTCGGGAAGGCATACGACCTTAACCCGAACCGTTGTTAGCGACTCAGGGACTATTGGCGTGGCAGTGCATACAAATAGCCACACGGCTCAAATATAGCCTTTCGGCTTTCACAATGGCCCGTCGGCCTTCACAAATAGCCTTTCGGCCCACATATACACATATATCACACCCTAACCTCATCCCCTTTTACCGCCGGGAAGGCATACGACCTTCACCCGAACCGTTGTTAGCGACTCAGGGACTATTGGTATAGCGGTGCTTTCACAATTTTCACAAAACTTGCAGCATACGATTTTCATTTCAAAACCATGACATAATATACATACAATGTATCGCACAAGGCATAAAGAAAGAGTCACTACCTGTATCCTTCCGGACTGGCTCTGGCACCTTAGCCTCACGAGGACGACAGATGTCAAATCCTATATCAATTAGGGACAACCAATTAATCTCTTTTCCAATGTATATTTCAATAATTCTCTAAGTTGGTTATCATTTAGGACTCATTAGGTGACTAAAATAGGCCTAAACATATGTCTAAAGGGTTGGAAGAACCTACCCAAAAGACCCCTTACTCGAAGGCAAAACACTGGTTTTTGACAGTCTCACTCGAGCACAAATGCTCTCACTCGAACACAAGTACGGACATCACTCGAGCACAGATGCTCTCACTCGAGCATTGGTACGGACAGCACCCGAGCACAAGAGAAAGTGAGACTGCGAGTGAGCACCCGAGAGCACAGAGGGCACTTCCAGGAACTGGCTCACTCGAGCACGCCGACCTTACTTCGAGCACAAGGCCAAAAGCCTCTCTCGAGCACCCGCGAGCACACGCTGCGAGTGACTACCCGAGAGCACCACCCTCACCCGAGGCACAGGCTCACTCGAGCACGACCCCCAGTGCTCGAGCACACACCCCACACCCGCGAGTGAGAAAGCACACTCGTGCAACTTTCCCGCGAGCATCAACCTGAAAGCACAACTCTCACCTGAAGCACCATCTCACTCGAGCACGACCCTCAGTGCTTCGAGTGAAACAACTATGCTCGCGAGTGTCAGAGCACACTCGTGGCATCAATCAGCGAGTGAGGTCCCGAAAGCAACCTCAACTCCGGACTTGCTTCTTCACTCGAGCAGAACCATGCTCACTTCGAGCATGTTCTTCGCTCACTCGAGCACAAGGTAATGCTCGCGAGCACAACCTGAAAAACCCAGGTAACTCGAAGCACAACAGGGAAAGACTTGCATATCACTCGAGCACGTTCTTCCTCTGCTCGAGTGATGTGCATCAAAGACCCAAAACGCAGCCAAAAACCAGAAACTCCAGATGGTCAAATTCACTCCCAAAGGTTCCCCAAACTCTTCCCAATGCTCATACACACTAAGCACTAACCAGGGAACACAATGGCAACTCTAAAAACAATCCAAAAACCCATTTGACCACAATCATTCCTTAAGGTCTCTAAGATACACAATGTCTAATTCCCTTAACACCTTTTTAACATTCCAAATTACATCAAATGATCATATATCTTCAAACTAAATCATTTTCAATCATCAATCATAATGATCCTCACATTTCCAGAAATAGGCATATTTAGGGCAAAAATTCCAGATTTGACTAAACTTAGCCAAAAACCACAAACAATATACCAAAATGCTCTAAATGCCTACCTCTTCTCTTCGCCCAATCAAGAATCTTGATTCCTCAACTCCCCCTTTCGACCCAAAGCTCAAATCAACACCCCTCAAGGCTCTACAACCATCACAATGTAGCTCTCATTGGGATGAACAAAATTGGAGAAGGGGCTTAGAGCAAAGGAGAATCACAACTCACCAAAATCAAAGCTTTCTTCTTCTCTTCCAAGCTCAACCAGCGCCAGAAATGGAGGAAGGAGAGAGAAACGAGAGAGAGAAATGGAAGGAAGATGATGATGGAGATGTTTTCTTTTCCCCTCCCACACACAACCGAAAGAGAGAGAGAGAAAAGAGAAAAAGTGTTATTTTGTCTTCTAGTGACCTCATCCAATGGCCACCCTCTTGCCACATGTCATCATCCACTCACTCCCTTATGAGCTCACCAAATCACAACACATAGGATTCCGACCCACGGTCAAGGAATCACAACCATTGATCTTAAATACCACATGTATTTATTCCCGAAGTTTACATTACATTAATCATAATAGTGCTTAATTACACTAATTACAATGATTATCAGAGTTATCAGTCCTAATCACAAATCGGGATATTACAGCTAGAACCGAGCATCTTAACAACTTCACCTTCAATACCTTTAATTCTTTTCACCAAATCGGGATCTTTCAATACCCCTTCTCACTAGATAATTTGGACTTCAGGGTTGTACTTCCTGAAGCCATCACTAACATATCACACTTTTTTCAAACTTGAGCTCCTGCTCAGTGCTGTACTCAAACACATCACATTCACCATGCTTCCGCTGCACACTCTGAGGTCTTTCTCCTCATCTGTGCTTTAACAATGTCAGGTTGATTTAGTAGAAGTCCCATAAGAACCTTCTACTACACCTGATATCACTCACAATCCATATCTATCTATGCCAGACCTTGGCTTGATTCAACTTGAATCATTATGAGCTATATGACTATTATTTCAAGAAAACCCATTCATTGTGGGATTCATTACAATACACCATCATTGAGAGCCAACATTTCCATAGCACTAATCTACAACTCAATATCACAGCGGCTGCACTCCATGGTTCATTGTCAAGGCATCTGTACTCTAGGGTTGTCGTCATGGTGGCTCCATACTACGGTACCTGAAATCTTCTTAGGTAGCCCTTTCCTATCAGAATTCTCCGCAGGTAGGCCTTTCTGATCTGAATCCTCTATAGATAGCTCTTTCCAGTTGGTTGTCTTAAGATAAAGGTATCATTGTACGAGAATTCAGAAGCCATTTACACATTCCATATTCTGTCTCAATCTTAAGACCATATTTCTTAACTATTCATTGGTTTTATCAAGAACTATCCTCAGGTCGATGGCATATTCCTATTTCATAACATCAAGCGATATTCCACTACTAACAATCATCACCCCTCTAGCTTGTACACAGCTAGTCGTGCCTTCAACATTGGGTCTACTCTCAAATTCACGGGCGAACCATACTGATTCACCATATCCACGTCACAGATAATGTATACATACAGCCCTTCACACTCACATAACCACAAATAGCAGGGACACTAATGTGTATACCATAAACAAACCAAGTCATCCTTTATGACCTAAGGCGACAACTACTACCATTATCCTAGCTAATTCCCATACTTGCCATGAACTATAGCTATGATACCAAAAATGTAACCCCCTTCTGTAATTATATCCGAAATACGCGATTAAAGTGAAATAGAGACCAATAACTATCAAATAACATTTTCAAACCCATCTATAACCAGATGGGGTTTTCACAAATGCCTTTCAAATATCTAATACACATGGTCTCATATTCACATATCGAATACAATTACCTGCACACTTTAGTCACATTCATATATATATATATATATATACATCAGAGTGCACAACAATAATCTCGGTAACCCCGGGTTCCATACATAAATTATAGCCTCACAGGGCGCAAACACCCATTACAAATTCTCATATGGAGATTACACAATATCCTTTCAAATACATATCCGAATATACATTCCCATATTCAAATCCAAATACAAATACCAAATATAGAATACTTCCCAACTATGATAACCAACAACTAAAATCACATCCGATGGAGTCCTTGCTGCCCTCAGGATCTGCTTGCCCTGTCCAACTGTTGGTAGGGAGGGTGAGATTCTAGAGATCTCAGTAGGAAATAAATACCAATATGCATGTAAGATAAGTGTCTAATGCATGACATGCTTGCAATATATAACTCATGCTCACACAATGAAATATCTGTGTGCTTAATGTTTCAACAATATAGTCATGGCCATAGGATAAATAGAAACAAAGTTACAATCATTCATATATGTTTCACATAATCAAGCAAAGTAATACATGCATCAATACACCAACACAAATATCAAAATATATGTAGAAAAGGTAAGTTCCCTACACTTATTCTTTTCCACGTATGCTCCAACACCGCTTACTCACGATCAGGGCAAACTTTAAACCCTATAACCAAAATCAAGGACACAGGGTTATTCTCTATTCCAAATCCTTACTTTCATTACACTTAAAGTTGGTTATCTTCCACAACCTTGAGGTGGCTACTCAAAGCCCAAACATATGCCTAAAGGCTTAGGAAAACACTTGACCAAAGACTATCTTCAGAAGTCTAAAATGTCATTTTTGGGGGTTGGCTGCGGCCCAAGAATCCACTGGCCGTGGCTAAAAATAGGTAAAAAACATTTGGACCGTAGCCCAGAACCTCTGGCCGCGGCCAAGAAAATCCTGTTTCTTGGTTAAACTTTCAAAAATCATAACTAATTCTAGAAAAATCAAAATGAGGTGATTCTAAAGCCAAATGAAAGCTATTTAAGTCCTATTTACTAGAAAAATATGACCATTACCAAAAATCACCACAAAAAATACAGAATCATACAAAATCCAAGATTGTTCCAAAACATATTGCAGTTTTCATCCCAAACTTTGGACAACTATAACTCGTTGCTCACAAAATGAAATGACATGAATTATATGTCCATTTTGAAGCTTTGAATGTGAAATTTAAGATTAGAAAGTTTTATAATTTTCTAACATCGTTTGCCCATTCAAAACGGCAACAAAAACAGACTGCCCATGACAGACTTCCAATTGACAACATTTCCAATTTTGCAACCAATGTGTCCAATCCAATCCAAACCAATTCCAATAACTAAATACCACAACATGACACCATTTTCAACATAAAACACAACCCAATTCATCCAATCTAAACTCAGAAGAAAATCAGGGCAAAATTTGAAATTCACAAAGCCACAAATCACAAAACTTAGATTAAAAGGCTTCAAATACTCACCTCTTCCTCTTTCTCAAACCAATTCCTTGATTCTTCATCTTTCTACTTTTCCTCAAGCTATCAAACATGTCCAATCAAGAATCTAAAACCATAGAGATAAAGCTCTGATCACTATGAACAACATTATAGAAGGGTATTTGAGCATTAGAGGACAAATAGAACACCATACCTTGAACTTCTTCTTTCTCTTTCTTCCTACACTTGGTCGCCTATGGAGTTTGAAGAGAGAGGAAGATGAGATAATAAAGATGAAGATGGAAGCAGTTTTTGGCCCCAAAAACTGTCCAAATGAGGGAGAGAGGAGAGAGGAAGAGTGTTGAAATCTTGACCAAGATCCAAGGGTCCAAAAAGTGCCATGTGTCACACTCTTGTTTCATCTTCTTGGGCACACATGGACTCTCACACATGGGATTCAACCCCTTTTAATCACATAACAATCAATCTCAACCATTAATCTTTGAGTTACCAATGAGCTTCCTCTTCGATACCCGATCAATTGGTCAGTAATTTTACCGTTTTGCCCCTCATTACGGCAATTCACATTGAATCACCACCAAACACATCATATCATTCCTTTACACCCCAATATACGCCCTCCCTCTATTTTAAGTCAATTTAGAGGTTAATCCATAACTGAACTTAAATACAGGGTTTCAGCGCTACTCACAACACATACGAATCACATTCGAGTGCCAAATCACATACTCTCCAAAAGGGTTTATCTATCAATAATCACATCTACTTTTAGAGTCATTAACCCTTAATCACAATTTGAGATCTTGTTAAACCGAGGCTTAACAATCCACTTATTCAGGCTTATTCTCTAGCCTCGAGTCTCAAAATTTGGGGTATTACACCGATAATTAAGATAGATAACACCACGTTACCTTGTATTCTCTAAGTTGAAACTAAAAAAAGTCCTTATCGAAAAGCTCAAACTCAACTACAGAGTAAAGAGAAACTTAATTAAAATAAAATTATTTAGCAATACTATATGTTTATAATTTTACCTCCATTCAATTGCGCATAATTTCTTATGAGTAGGAAACATTATATGAGAACTATATTACATCTGAGAATTTGGGTCATTGAAGTGTTCGAATAGCCTTATCTAACATTTCTATACCTCAATTTGTGATTCTAACCTTTAGAACCCGTTTTATAGAAAAATCCCAAATTTAAGATAGAATTCCTACTTTTTGAATAGCAGATATAGTGCGTGATAAATGTATCTTACCTTAGGCATCCAATCATTGATGTAATATCCCAAAATATGTATATGGGCTGAATGACTCCAAAAGAGAATGTAATGAACGCTAGAAAAATACTTTTGAGGAATAAAGTGTGAATTATGACCGAATTAGAAGTAGAAAATACCCAAAACAAGTATTATAGTTTAGTTATGGTAACAAAGTCTAAATTGGACTAAAAGAATAGGGAATGTCTCATGGCAAGAGAATAAGGAATAAAATAACACACCAATTGGCCATCTAACTAAATTGCCATAGTCAAGGGCAAAAAGGGAAGAAAGAAATTATCGGCCAATTAGTAAGAAATTTTCTCTACTCTTGGAAGAAGAAATTGACCATTAACTAAAAGAACAAGAGGTGTGACTAAATGGCTAACTGAATTAGTTAAAATAACTCAATAGTTACTTGCTTTTGATGGAGTCATAGGATGATGACACTTGGCACAACATGAATTTGGATTAAGTCAAATATTCAAACTCTCCCTCTCTCCTCTCAATTTCGGCTAGAAGGATAAGAAGGGTTGAAGTTCTAGAATTCAAACATGAGTTATGATTGTATGAAGCACTTAGGATTGCATGTTCATAAACTACCGTTTGATTTGGTGGTGTCGACTCCAATGGGTGTCAAATACTGTGGGACATGAGTCTATAGTTGATTTGATTTACTTGCCACTCCAACAACTAGAAGTTATACTAGGTTTTGATTGGTTGATGGTGAATAATGTGTTGCTGGATTACAGAAGCAAGAGCATAGGTTATTCTCCTCCGTAGAAGGATGATAATATAAGTGCTAGTCTAAGTTTTCTCTTAATGGCTGAAGATGAAAAATGCCTAAAGAGGGGGTGTTAGGGGTACATAATATTCTTTTCTATTCAGGTAGAGACAGAAGAAACTTTGGAGAGTATACTTGTGGTAAAGAAATTTCCTGAAGTGCTTCCAGACGATCTTAATAGATTACCTTTAGAAAGGGAAGTGGAATTCACAATCAAGATTAAACCGGGAGCTTGATCTATATCTAAAGCCCCATATAGAATGAACCCAAACGAGATAGTAGAGCTAAAGAAGCAAATTGAAGAGTTACTTGAGAAAGGGTTCATTCGACCTAGTGTCTCTCTGTGGGAAGCTCCAGTACTATTTGTTAAGAAGAAAGATGGGATCCTAAGGCTTTGTATAGATTATAGAGAGCTGAACAAAGTAATTATCAAGAACAAGTTTCCATTTCTGAGAATTGACGACCTTCTAGATCAATTATCCTATTCTTGTGTATTTTCAAAGATTAATCTTAGGTCAGGCTATCATCAGCTGCGAGTGAAAGTAAAAGATGTATCAAAGACTGCATTCAAGACTAGATATGGGCACTATAAATTTCTGGTGATGCTCTTCAGATTAATTAATGCACCTACCTTATTTATGGATTATATGAATGGTATTTTTTGTCAGTATCTAGATCAATTTGTGTTGTTTTTTACTGATGATATTCTAATATACTCTAAGAGTAACGAAGAACACAAGCATCATTTGAGAATAGTGCTGGGAATTTTATGAGAAACGGAGCTCTATGCCAAACTGAGTAAGTTTGAGTTTTGTCTTTCGGAAGTGAAATTTCTGGGCCATGTCATCTCATAAGAAGGGGTCTCAGTGGATCCCAGTAAAGTGGAAGCAATATTGGATTGGAAGAGGCCAGAAACTATTGCAGAGATTCATAGTTTCTGAGTGTTATTGGTTATTACAAGAGGTTCATTCAGAATTTCTCTCGGATCACCTTGCCAATTACCAAGCTCACGTGAAAGGAGCAACCTCTTAAGTAAGATAACCGATGTGAGAAGAGCTTCACTAAGCTAAAGGAGAGTTTGACGACGGCACCGGTGTTGATTATCCCTAGTCCTAGCTTGACTTATGTAGTCTACAATGATGTTAGTAAGTAGGGATTGGGGTGTTTCGTACTGCAGCAGGGAAGAATGGTGGCCTACGCCTCTTGACAACTAAAGTGTCATGTGATGAACTATCCTACTCATGATCTGGAGCTTGCGGCAATCGTGTTTGCATTACAAATATGGCAATACTACCTGTATGGTGTGACTATGGAACTATACTGTGACCACAAGAGTCTCAAGTATTTATATGACCATAAAGAATTGAATATGAGACAGCTAAAGTGAATAGAGTTGCTAAACGATTTTAAACTAGAGATCAAGTATCATCCGAGTAAAGCTAATATCATCCTTGATGTGCTTAGTCGGAAGGTGGTGGAAGTGGCAATAATAATGATACAAGAAGGGAAACTAATAGAAGATTTTCAGGATCTAAATCTATCAAACCAAATCTTATGTGCTAGTTATGGTGTTATCCATAGGGAAAGTAATCTGAGGACTAAGATTGAAGAGGCTAAAATGCAAGATGAATGAGCGTAGTCCATCCAAATCATGATTGAACAAGGAGGGACTCGAGACCACTATCTTTTGCCTAGTGGATTAGTTCGATACAAGAAGAGAATCTATGTTCCACTAAAGGATGACTTGAGGTAGAAAATCCTGAATGAGGCACACAAGAGTCAGTATACTGCTCACCCAGGAATGACCAAGATGTAGCACAATTTGAAGTCTATGTACTAGTAGCCGGGATTGAAGAGTGACGTGGCTAAATATGTGGCACGGTGTCGTACTTGTCAGAAAGTAAAGATTGAACATCAGAGGCTGTCAGGTATACTTCAGAGCCTTGAGATTCTAGAATAGAAGTGGGAAAGCGTGACCATGGATCTAGTGGTGGCATTACCCATAATTTGAAAATATGATGCGATATGAGTAATTGTTTGATTCAGGAAGTCGACACATTTTATACCGATCAACATCGGCTACTCTCCCGATAAACTAGAAGAGATATATATAAGAGAGACAGTATATCTCCATGGTACACCAAAGAACATTATTTTGGATAGAGATCCTCATTACACTTCGAGGTTTTGGAAAGCTCTACATGAAGCTCTGGGTACGACATTAAGGTTTAGTGTGACCTATCATCCTCAGATAGATGGATAGTCAAAAAGAACCATACAGACATTAGAAAACATTTAAGAGCGTGTGCCTTGAACTTTAAAGGGAATTGGGATAACTTCCTTCTACTTGATGAGTTTGCTTACAACAATAGCTATCATACGATCATTCATATGGCTCCATATGAAGTGCTATATGGTAGAAAGTGCTAATCACCTTTATGCTGGATAGAGTTGTATGAAAGAAGATTCATTGGGCCAGATCTTGTTGATCAGGCCATAAAGTAGATGAAAATTATCAGAAAGAGGCTCCTAACAGCACAGAGTAGACAAAAAAGCTACGTTGATAGAAGGTGAAGACCTCTAGAGTTTGGAGTCGGAGATCATGTGTTCTGAGAGTATCACTGATCATTGGAATCGGTAGAGAAATCAAGAGAAAGAAGTTGAGCCTATGGTACATTGGTCCATTTGAGTTCTTATGAGAATCGGACCCACGACATACAGAATAGCCCTACCCCCAAACTTGAGCAGACTCTATGACATATTTCATGTCTCGCAATTGAAGAAGTACCAACCAGATCCTACGTATATCATTGAGGATGAAGATGTCAACATGGAAGATAACTTCACTTATGCGGTGGAGCTAGAATGAATCAATGATCAACAAGAAAGATGGCTTAGACACCAAAGTATGACATTTGTAAAAGTAGTCTGGAAGGGACTATCTCTGAGGAAAGCAACCTTGGAAGCAGAAGTAGACATAAAGAGGCATTATCTAGAGTTTATGCCTCAAGATGTGTAACAAATTTTGTGGATGAAATTTATTTTATAGGGGAAGAATTCTAATGCCCCAAAAAATGTATAAGGGCTCATTGACTCCAAAAGAGAAAGTAATGAATGCTAGAAAAACACTTTTGGGGAATAAAATGTGAATTATGACTCGAATTAGCAGTAAGAAAATGCCCAAAACTAGTATTTTAGTTTAGTTATAGTAATAAAGTCTAAATTGGAGTAAAAGAATAGGGAATGGCGCATGGCAAAAGAAAAAGGAATAAAATAACACCCAAGTGGCCATCTAACTATGTTGCCATAGTCAGGGGCAAAAAGGGAAGAAAGAAATTATTGGCCAATTAGTAAGCAATTTCCTCTGCTCTTGGAAGAAGAAATTGACCATTAACTAAAAGAACAAGAGGCGTGACTAAATGGCTAATTGAATTAGTTAAAATAACTAAATAGTTACTTGCTTTTGATGGAGTCATAGGATGATGACACTTGGCACAACATGAATTAAACAATGATATTGGATTAAGTCAAATATTCAAACTCTCCCTCTCTCCTCTCAATTTTAGCTAGAAGGATAAGAAGGGTTGAAGTTGAATCATTTAATCACTTCACTCTTTCTCTTCAAACTCTCTCAAAGTCGGCTAAGGCAAGGAGAAGGAAAAAGAAAAAAGACCAAAGTTAAGGTGAACTTTGGCTTGTGTGAATTGCCATATTCTTGAGTTACGTTACGATTTGAAGTTTGATGATATTTTGATGGTATTAATGGTGTCTTGCAGTGTGTATTGGGAATTGGAAACTAGTTTGAGGCTCAAATGGGAAGTTTGGTAATTGTTAGAGTTTTGTGCATAATTTCTGCCAAAATAGGACATATAAAAGGAATAGGAATTTGGTTGTTTTGAGATTTCCATTGTGTTCTACATGAAAAATTGTGTGGGAATAAACCTGGTTGTAAATTTTGGGCCATAAAAAATATATGTTGCAAAACTGAAAATGTTGCCAAGGTAGGTTCTATGTAGGGGAGTCGGTTTGCATGAGATTTTTAAATAAGTAAATGATGTCCAAAAATTGTGAAACTTTCTAGTCTTATAGTAGACATTTCAAGCTTTAAATTGATATAAAATAGATGTCATTTGGACATGTGCGCTAGAAGTTATGCATTTTCAAAGTTTGAGGTTGAAATTGGAATTTATTTTGGAAGAGTATGGGAATTTGTGGAATTTTTGTGGATGTAGATGGTAATTAATATTTTTCCTATATAGAGGACTTAAAAAGCTTTAAGTAGGACTTGGAATCACTGCATTTCATTTTTTATAGATTAATTTATGATTTTTGGAAGTTTAGCTACAAAGTTTTTGGAAGTAGGGTGACTGTGCACTATAGACCCATTAGTTAACAAACCTAACCTGAACATCTGCCAAAAATTTTGATAAGAACTTTGACATTAACAAATAGAAACAGCATCGAATAAGACAAACATATTTGAAAAGCGAAATGAGGCCATATAAAAAATGTTTTGAAAAGTTTTTTGAAACCTTCTTATATACAGGACCAAACCCTGTAATGAAGTCAGGATTCCAAATGAGTTAAAAACTATTTTTGGTCGCTGGTTTGACTTCATTACATGTTTTAAACTATTTTCAACACTTTGAAATAATGGTGTTATAGTCGATCCCTCCATTTAAATTTTTGAAAGGGATGTCCTAAAACCCCTAGCAAAATTCCAAGATGATCCAATGGTGGACAAAGTTGGAAACATTGATTCTTTCCTCTAGGGTTTGTTTTGACATATCTTAGAATGCTTATCGTGTTTCTTGCTTTGTAATAGTTAAATGGAAATGCCAATAGCTAATCTAACCATTGAATATGATGAGTTGTATGTCTTGGATGGGCTGGCCAAATTTCAGCCTGATCTAATGGTTAACAAAGGAGAAATAACATTTTACCTAGGCTGCCTAAGGTATATGTGAAAATGAAATTGTTGCACCTTAAATCCAACTCACCACTCTCATATATAGGTTCCGAGGTCTCCCTCTTCTCCTTATTTAGTCGATATGAGAATTCCTATTACCCTTTTATTTTATTATTTGTTTACTTATTATTTACCACCAAATATTTCCTTCATAATATTACCTAGGTGTTATGAATAAAAATTTAGTATGTTACATTTGTTAGTGCAAGCGTTTCACCTAAGAGGGGATGAATTGGGTGATACCAGAAATTTTCTTACGTATATAAAAATTGACTAGAATTTTAAAGCAATTAAGAGCTAGGAGAAATATCACCGAAGTGTACTTCGGGAGTTATACTGGTTTCGTCACAACCACTTTGACCTACGTCCAGCCCTCAAAGCTTCTATGAGAGTTTCACTATATCTTCCAAAATTTAGTGGGTTCTTGGCACCTCAATATACAGCAATTTCCTTCACTAGACACTCACTCCCACTTATACGTTGTAATCAAATCCCCAACTCAAGGTTCCATAACCTTAAGTTGTCTCAATAACAAATATTGAGTTTGTAATGAAAAACTCTCTTGCAGAGCAAATATATAATCACTGAAGTACAAAGGATGAGTATTAGAAAACAGAGCATAAAGAATATATTGATCGATGTGAGTTTGCTTGTTCTTAATTGTTGTTTTTTCCTATGAATGCTCTATATATATAGATGATTTGTGATGTCCTTTGGAAGCATTTCAAACATGTCCGTTCGAGTTGCACAACTTGGTTTGGCCATTCTTCAAATTTGAAAACTAGCTGTTTGCGGTAGGTAGGTGTGTCAAACATTATGGATGATATATTTGACTTCTCTTCTTAATGCATAATCTCTTCATTGTTGATTTGCAAGTATACTTAAGAAACTAATAGAATAAAAGGTTATTCATATAGATAACAAATCAATGATCATCGAATTAAAATCATACTTTGTGTACTATATTACTCGAGTTGCTACTCTAATGATCATTATTCATTACTTAGTAGTCCCTCGAGTAACTTCATTAAAAATAAGCCAGAGAGTAAGTCAACGTACTCTAACCAGATTACACCTTATTTACTTGAGTAATCCCTCGAGTAAGTATGCCTTTTCTTCTGATTACTCATGTGGTCCCTTGAGTAATGGTTCAAATAACTTTGGAGATTACTCGAGTGATCCCTCGAATAATATCATTAAAATCTTGGCCGAGAGCAATTTTCTATTAGACTTACTTGATTACTTGAGTGTTCACTCGAGTATTGCTTCAAATAACTTTGCAAATTAATCGAGAGATCCCTTCAAGTAATGCCCATCAATTGTTGGCTGAGAGCTACTAGTTGGTTTCTTCTCTGATTACTTGAGTGGTCACTCGAGTAATGTCTCAAATAACTCTGCAGATTACTCAAGTGATCCCTTCGAGTAATCCTTCTTAATTCTTGATAGAGAGCAATTATTCTCATATTACTCGAGTGATCCCTCGAGTAATGAAGAGCATTACTCGAAGGCTTACTCGAGTAATGCCTTCAGAATTTAGCTGGTGATGTTTTCTCCTGATCTCTATCTTGCGTTTCTTCTTCATTACTTGAGTAACTACTCAAGTAATGCTTTGCCCTATCACCAAGAACTTAGTTATTTTGTTCAAATCATTTTGTTTATCACCAAAACCTTTTGTATGATTAATCCAATCTTTGTTATCATCAAAACATATGAGATCTAACAACATGTCTCTTTCAAATGTTTTTCAAAAGATCACTTGAGTCACCCACTATGTGTGCATTACTTTTACTTTACTCAAGTGAACTAGGCAGTGATATTTGTTCTATAATACTAAGTTCAATTTGATCACTTGAGTGAGCACACGAGTGATGCACCATTTGGGCAATCACTTTTACTACACTTAAGTGATCTAGGAAGTGATTAGTTTTTATTAAGTTCTTTTTTAGATAGATCACTCAAGTGAGTACTTGAGTGACCTTTCAAATAGATATCACTTCTTGCACCTGAGTGATTCAAGAAGTGATAAGTGTTCTTTACAGTAAGATCAGGCAAGTGACTTCACATTTTTACATTACCTACACATCATTCCAGTGATCTTGAGAATGATATGCTATGGTTTAAAAAAATGGATTTTTTGAACAAAGTGTGATTACTCTAGTGATGCAGTCACAGTTTCATAATAATGTCTTGGAGATTTTGATACTTATTCAAATCACTCTTAAACATGTTCCTTTTACTTTTAACTGATTTTGTACTTTACTAAACCATTATTTGAACATGTTTTAGGTGCTTAATCATGGATTAACACGAGGATTAGCATAAAGAAATTTTGGTCAAAAACATTTATTGCTTCCTTCCTCAACTAATCGAAATTCTCTATGTCCTCCAATGGCTATATTAAAAGACTGAAGAAGTGACCTTATGCATTCAATAGCTATATTCAAACAAGCAATGGTCATTAATTCACTCCAAGCTATAAATAGCCAAGCACTAAAGACCAAGGCACCAATTCTTTGCAAGCTTTCACTGTTTCATTTATTACTAAGTCTTGTGCTTGCTCTTATGGGAAAACCTATACTTTAGTGTTTATCTATTTACGCTTTGAGAGAAAGTTTACATTGAATCATTTTATTACTATTTGGAACTCAAGGTAGTGGGATCTTGAGTATGGGCATTGATTACAAAGTGTAAGGAGGAGCAAGTGTTCCTTGAGAATAAACTTGCTTGTACTGAGACACTAAGAGCCTGGTGAATCTTGGAAGCATAGTGAAACACTCAGAAGAATTTTTGGGGATTGGATATAGGTCAATTGGTTTGACCAAACCATTACATATATCTTGTGTGTCTATCTCTTCGGTGACATCTTTCTAACTCTAATCTCTTCATTAAGTCTTGTTTTAAGTTTAAAATTTTTAATATCACCCGATTCAATGTCCTGGGTGAAAGCTTAAACTAACACATCTGTCACTCTCTGTGATGATATTCGGCTTTGGTTGAAGGTTTTGGGTTTATGGGTGATACATTGCTCAGTGAGGTCAATCATGGGTTTTGGATTTATGACTTATAGGTTTGTTAAGCTTGTCTCTTCTTCCTGAAGGTAAGTTCAAATTCCTCCTCCTGTGTCCTGAGTTGCATTTAGCGTTTTGAGGCTTCTAGTGTGATTAAATTTGTTGGAATTATTTCTTTTTCAATGATTTTGTATGTGCATAGAGTTTTGCCATTGATTTGGGAAGATTGCTTATTGCAATATTGAACCTACTTGCTTATATTGTTACTAACACCATACATATATCAAGTGTGAAAAATAAAAGTTTTATCTATGTGAATATCTCATACTTTGAGGTGATTGATCATATTTGGGAGTTATATTAGATAGGATTTTGGGTTCTAGTATTCGAGTGCAAGTAGGTTAACAATAATAATGCTTTGAAATTAAAGTGGATGAGTTAGGGTTGATACAATTGTATTTGAACAAACAAGAGTACAAAAAAGAGCCATTCACTTTGGTTTATCAGATTAAACAAGTGTTCTATGTTCTTGATTCTACTAGTAAAGAATGGCCTATTGTTTTGTTAGCAAATAAAACAAATTAGGAGGTGGGAAGTGAAGAAAATACAACTGAGGATGATCCATTTGAAACACATTTCAATGAAGATGATATTTTGTACGTTAGGTATGACCACATTGACGGAATTTGGATTTCAAACAGAGGGGAATTGCTTCGCAATTGAAGAAAACAATTGTAGCATGATAATTCTTTAATTATTGTTGTAGGGTTACTTGATAAATGTCCTTTGCTTTGTTGCTTGAGTTAATTATTGTTTATGTCAATTTTTTTAGGAATTTGATATTTGTTGGAATTGATTGTTTTGTACATTTGATACCTCTAGAACTAGATTTGTTTTGGTGTTGCTATATGCTATTTCTATAGGTAAATTTTTCGAGGGGGCTAGTAAAAACTAGGCCCCCGATATAAAAAAATTTATTCCCAAATACTTCAAGTGATTTAGAAAGAATCGTAAAGTATTTAATACATATTTCACAATTGTTTTGTAAAACCATCAAATAATCTACTGTATATTTGACAATGAATGGCTCAAAACCATCAAGCTTATGTGAAATATTTCATGGTTTTTATGCAAGAGTCGTAAAATACTGGATCATATATTTTACAGTTTGTAACCATAAAATATTAATATTTGACGTTCATATATTTTACAGTTTAGAATCGTTAATTATTCGCAAAAGGAATCTTGAATCACTACTACAAAAAAGTAAAGCTGTGGCGCTTATAATTGCATTAGCTATGGCACTAGAGAAGTGCCACATATCTGGACGCCACTAAAAAAAGCTGTGGTGCTTGGAAGCGCAACAATATTTAAATTTTTTTTAAAAAATACCCTACGTGGTGCTTTTAGGAGGAAGGGCTATTGAGGGGGGTCTCCTGTGGTGCTTGTGTCAGCAAGGGCACAGGAGACCATACCTCCTGTGGTGCTTATGTTAGCAAGCACCACAGGAGGTACCCTTCCTGTAGCCCTTCTCTAAGGAAGCGCCACAAGAAGGTCCTACTTTTTTATTTATTTTATTTTTTTTTTGGTTCTTCCTGTGGTTTTTTAGGGTTCTTCCTGTGGCCCTTGTTTAAGGAAGCGCCACAGGAACTCTTTTTTTTGGCATTTTTTTGCTCATATATCCCATAATTGTAGTATTGCACTGCATGGTTTAAACATTTTGTATCTATATCCACAGGAGAATGAAGAAAAGCAAACAACAACAATGATTGATAACTTTAAAATGATACAAATAGATGATTAATT
The DNA here is from genome assembly GCA_963855925.1 of Inga laurina. Lineage (NCBI taxonomy): Eukaryota > Viridiplantae > Streptophyta > Magnoliopsida > Fabales > Fabaceae > Inga > Inga laurina. The sequence goes on from OY979713.1 coordinate 9,722,418, forward strand.
AACTAAAGAAGTACTAAAAATAGTTATACAATATATTGTACGTGAATGAAATACAACAAATTCAATTCAACTTGAATACATGAAACAACAAATGGCAAGAATCAACTCAACAAAGTCCAGCTTGTAAATTAAATAGTATAACTACCCAGAGATTTGCCTAAACACATATTCACACCATTTCTCGATCACTTCATTAGGTTGATGGTCAGGCAAAGTGTCACAACATTGATCTTTATAATACTACACATATATACAATAAGCCACAATTTAAAATGAATTAAAATCAATAAAACGTGATTATGAGGCACTAATTAAATTTGATTAAAACACAATATAAAGTGCAACTAAATGACTTATTTTTTGAAGAATAAATGATTGATCATGCGTAATTACATCCTTCATAAATTTCATGATGTAATACCCACAATCATTGTCATTGGGTTGGAAAGGGCACTACAAAAATATAATGCAATATTTAACTCTGTTTATGAATAAAAATTGTTTACTAACAAAGTTTGAGTAAATTCATATATCAGTACAAGTATCTTCTTCCAATGATAGCTAAGGTGAAGGTTAGCAGCTTTATAATAGCTTAAGGATACAGAGGACCGATACCCAATCAATGCGCTAACAAAACAAATAGAAACTGATTACTTTTGGTTATTTAATCACATATGCAAATATTTACATATACGCATGTACGCTTACCTATTGAACAATAGTAACATATTAGAACGGTTTTGTGAAAGACCACTTTTTAGAGGATCCACATAGTAAATGTCGTGAGGGCCTGAAGGCTTCCCTGGATTGATAACTACCAATATCCAATAGCGCCTAAAATATTTTAAAAAATTTGTTTCAACGATCATGTTATGATAAAATTTAAATAATAAACACAAAAATTGTACCGCTAATAACTTACCCCGCATTGTATGGCACTAAAAATAGCATACTTAGTGTCGCTTTCTTTCTAAAGTAATTTTTTAGATCATTAAACTGTGCATATATATCTACTTTACTCCCATGGTGGCCAACGAGATAAGAGTTGACAAATACGAATTGGACCCTGTTTGTATCCATTAAGATGTCATCGTACAAATGCCTGGTATAAAACAAATAGTGTCATGAAAAACAAAAGAAATGGAATGAGAAAAATTAATAACAGTGATAAACTATGATGGTCAAGTACCTTATCCAGATGGTGATAGCTGAAGCACTAACCCAATCATGAGTACAAATGTCATGCACGACATCGGTAGCAACATAATCAACTAGACCGCTAACACTGTAGATATGTCTTTCAAAACGTATTTCTAGTCCTCCTTCAACGATCAATTTGCTGTAATTGATACTAATTGATCACGATATGAGGTCGTCCTCTTTTGCTCTGTTGGCTAGCCGATGCTTTTGACTTGGGTTGTTTGTCGAACACTTTGAAATCTTACCATAAGTTTGGATTTGTTTATCTCTAGACTGTCCACCTTGCGAAAATCAAAAAATTAAATCATAGTTGTGGATGGAAGTCTGAAGGAAAAGTGTAGAGAATTGTAAATGAATGACCTTTTCATATGGCTCGATAAGACCTATTGGCCAAGCAACATAGCCACCTACAACATCTTTCACCATTATTTGCTCATCCCGAGACGGGATCGGTAAGAGGGTGTCTTTATTCATGCAGACATCAACCCTCACTCGGAGTATGTTGTCGGGCAACAGTGAATTGTCCAGTGTGTCCTTATCAGTGTTGTAGGTAGCACCCACTACAACCGCATGCTTGGTAGCTTTATTGACATATAACTTGTATTGAAATTCACCCTATAGAAAATAGAGTTAATATGTTAAAGTTCGCTAAATTACAATGTAACATAAAGTTAAGTAGAGAAGAAATTAATTACCAAAGGAAAAGGGGCTTTAGGCATGGAAGTACAGCTATCTCTGACACTTGGGCAATCACAGAAGGGAATATTTTGTGTTGGCCGACACTGCAACAACTGTTGTATTTGTGTTGTTAACAGCGCCTTCTGTTCTTGCATCAAACACATCTGTTCTAAGAATTTTTCTTCTCGTTGTTCCTTGTAGTGCATTTGTTCTTGAAGTTATCATTATTTTGTACCATTTTTCTTTCTAACTATGCATATGAAACAGGTCCTTGTGTGTACTGGTATGCCATGTTGGTCGCGTTAGCTCGATTTTTCTTGCTTAACTCCTGTTTAGATCAAATTGATTCATATTAATATATAAATGTTAATTACAAATTCGTATATAACAAGTAATAGGGAAAGTCAAACATATTATATTACCAGGAATTTCTAAGTTGCATGTGTTCTACTGGAGTGGGGTTCAAAAGAGGAAGAGAGACAGAGAGTATGAAGAAAAGGGAACAATTAGGGACAAGAGTGGGGACGGACAAAACAAAAATGGAAAAAGGGACAAGAGAGTTTAATGAAGAAGACGTGTGCGTGTTTGTTGTGCAAAAGAAACTGATATCTTTAACAGGGGGAGGGGCATCGGTGCGAGCTAAGGAAGAGGGAATAAAAAGGAAAAAAAGGGAGGGAAGGGATAAAAAGTAAAACAAAGGAGGGAAATCTATATCCACTTCCAGCCAATTGTGGCGTCTATCTTGGTAGGCGCTACACGTGGCCAAAGACCAGTTATGGAGCCTAGTTGACCAGATGCCGCAATTGGGTCAATTGGGCCAAGTGTGAAGGTAGGCACCACACTTGGCCCTACCAGCTGTGGTGCCTAGTGGACTAGGCACCACAGCTGGTGCCCCAAATTAAAAGAAAAATAAAGTAGAAAAAGAAACAAAAAATGGATGCTGTGGCACTTCTTTAAAGAAGGGCCACAAAATGTGCGCCACCTTTCCACCTTTTTGTAGTAGTGAATATAAGCTTTTTTGTAGTAGTGTTCAACTTAATATTTGGACTACCATACATTATGTTGGAATAAAGTGTTTTTATGATAACAAATCTTACATATATTGTTTTTTAGGATAAAAAATGTTTAAACATGTTAAACTTGTCAAAATATCAATTTTGCAAATTGATATGTGGTTCTATAAAAAATAACTCAAGTTCTATTTCAAAATACCTCGAGTCTTGCTCTATTTAAGTACCTTGTTTAAACCTGGAGGGTACCATCTCGAACTTTCAAAAATTTCATCTTCACTCAAGTCAAAAGTGATTGTGACTTGAGTGTTGATAGGTTATAGGATCAACAACGTGCAAGTTCTTACTATCACTAAAACTTGATACAAATATTTTTGAAAAGCGCACTCAAGTTATATAAATCAACTTGAGTTATGTTTATTCTTCAAAAACTATAGCTGGTTTAAAACCAACGAGTTCCTAGTTGAAATTTGAAAATAGAGAGAATTAACTTGAATCATTCATTATATGTAACCTGAGTTATTATTTTGAAGCCCAATTCTTGAGTTTTAATTTGGTTTATTGGGTATCAGAAAAATCATTCTTTTTAGCCCAAGTCATTTTTTTAAAAATAAATCGAGTCACTTATATTTTATTTATCTTGTTTGGAATCTGCTAGTTACCTTAGTCAAGTTTTGAAAATCTTTAAAGATAACTCGAGTCATGATCTAACTCTAGTCATATTAAAATTTTCTCGATAATCATTTCGAGTTCAACTTGCAAGTTTAATACCGGTTTAAGTCTCTAAACAAATATTTCAACTTGAGTTATGTTACATCACTCGAGTCATGATTTCCAGATTTCAAAATGTTTAACACAACTTTCAAGTTCTCTGCGAGTGCTATGTTTAAACTTTATAGCCTGCAAGTTATGCCGGAGTCATTTGAGAAAACTTATTCAAAACCTTTATAACTTGCAAGTCCAATCTGAGTCGTGTTCTTTATAGTTTTTAACTCTAAACTCTTCGAAACTCAATCAAACTAAGATTAGACCTTGCCTAATTATTCTAAAACAACTTTAATTAAGTTTAATATGAGTTTACAAGTGAATAGCTGAAGATTAAGCTTCAACAGCTATATTACACCAAATTTGCTTTTGTGTTAGAAGCATTTAATACAAAGCTCAAACGGTCACCTTGCTAAGTAATGGAAAGAATCGAGCTTCAATGGTAATTTAAATCTTCCTGTCTATAAATAAAAGAGCATTAAAGACAAATCAACTACCAAACTAACTTCATTTACTATGCAATCAATTCTCTATTCAAAGAGCTCTGACAATCTGTTTCTATAATACTACTACAAACTATACATTCTACTACCCTAAAGGACGTCCCTTTTTAAGTTAGGGATGCCCAAAGTTTAATATTTGGCTCCATGATTTGGTGCTAGTTGAATTTAAAGTAAACAAAATTTCTCCCACTTTAGGCATCCCCAGAGTCTTTGGGGATGCCTAAAGTATGCACTTTAGGTATCCCCAGAATAACTGGGGATGGCTAAAGTGAGCTTTAGGAGTCCCCTACATAACTGGGGATGCAGAAAACATGTTTGTCTCCCACCACATCATGCAGCAGGCCAGCAGCTTTACCTTCCCCATGGTCGAGCTTTATTTCATGTCTTCCCTCTTTTCCCTTTCCCGTGAGCGTTCCCTGTCTTCCTCTTTTCCCTTTCCGTGCTTGCTTCCCTGTCTTCCTTCCTCTTTCTCAATTAGTTGCTCCCACTTCAGTTCATAATAATATTTGCATTTTTCTCTCTCTCTTCTTTGACAAGAGCACCATTGTTTTTCTCTCCCTCTGACAATCATCATCTTCCCAGCTGGTGGCACAATGAGTCGTCTCCATCTCTGTTGTCGACAGGTTAGTCTCATACTCCCACAACTTTGGACACAAATGATTGAACAAATGCTTGTAATTTGCTTCTAATTTTCTTGATATGGAAAAGGACTGTTAGTGTAAATTTGAATATAAAACTGGAAAAACAGAGTATATGCATACTTCTAATCTGCTTCTAATTTGCTTGATATGGAAAAGAACTGTCATTATTGCAAACTTGTTTTTTCCGTTAGCATGCAAGCATGAGCACTATAGTTTTTATGCTTAATATATTGTGTGGCTGTGTTCAAATCCTCATCATTTTGCAAAATCATTTTCAAAGCACCTGCTCGCTTTGCTTCTTGTCCCCTGATTATCCAAGTAATTAGAAATAATAAAAAAAAAACATATGACATTGGTATTGTTATCTTGTTGAGAAATGAGTTGAACTGTTAATAAGCTTAAATGTATGTGTTTTGATATTTTTTCATAGACACATGTATCCTCTTATTAAATGGAACAAGCTAGTTTCCATGCTTCACCTAGCAGAAAGAGCTAATACATATATGAATTTTTTAAAAATTCTATATTTTTAAAATAAATTATTTTAATGAGTATAAAATCTTTAACTATTGTTTTTTTAAAAATGATTTTTTATTTTAAAAATCATCATTTAAAAAAATTAAATTTAAACCGTCTAGATCATATATGAACGACCCAAATCTGATTAAGCTTTCCCTGTTAAACAATCAAAGTACTTAGCATGGAAACTTGTTCCTCTATTAAATGTAATCCTATTCAAATCACTGGTACTAAATGTATTACCTTCATGAGTTGGCCATTGCTGAGAGTAATATTATTACTGAACTCTCTATATTTGGAGCTAGAAGTAATAGTGAAGATCCATGGTGCCACATTTGAAACTGTCTAAAGCTGATTATCAATCTTCCTCGTCTAAGGCAGCCTGCCTTCATCCAATGCCAAAGTATATTGAAATAATTGACCCCCTAAAAAGCTATAAGATTTCCAACAATGAAGTTAGTATAAGTGATATACAGGGCAGATAATTTTGATGAGTAACTTCCTAGTTGTTATATTCTTAGAGGCATGAAGCATACATGAATTTTCCCTATGTTTTGTTTTTTATTCAATTGCTATTTTTGGATAAGGATTCCATTTGAAATCACGGTATGAATTGTAACATTTAGCAATCATAAATCTTAAATACAGACACATATTAATGAAAAGGTTACCATGCACAATGTAATATGCAAAATATCTTAGTAAATTAAAGTCTAGAGTTATTAACTATACATGCATGGCCAATGTAATTTTTTTCAATCACTTGATAAATTGAAGTTGTTATTTGTTTAATTATTATTGTTTCATTGTTTCTGTTTAGTTTCAAATGAAAAGCATGTATTTAATATGACATTGTCCTGAATATGAACTGCCTTAATTAGTTTAGTTTCGTTTAAATTAAGTTGAGATGGTTTATTATTTTGATTTTGGGATGTCTCACTTTTAAGGGGAAATGCTGCCAAAATTTTGAAAATCAAAATAGTAAAAGGCAATCCCAGTGTTGAAAATTATTCTAAACTTGAGTGTTAATGGGAATGGTGTAGGTGGTAATAAAATGGATCATAGTTAGATGAATACTTTGAGAACAAGTGAAGAATATGAGAATGGGGTTGAAGAGTTTATTGAATATGCTAGAAGGAACTCTCCTGCCAAATATGAGATGTATTTTTGTCCTTGTGTCAATTGTTTAAATGAGAGAAGATGAGATGTTGAGGTTATAAGGGATCACCTACTTTGTGATGGAATAAATTTTCGATACACAAGGTAGATATGGCCTGGTAAGGAAGTAACCGATTGTCCCTCACACAAGAAGGAAGTTGTGGATGTCATAGATAAAGATAGAATAGAGAGAATGATTCACGATGTTGAGGTAGAATCCTTTGTGCAGTCACATGAATATGACAGCCTGTGGAGTGATACGAAGACATCGTTGTACCCTGGGAGTAAGTACACACAACTGATAGGAACATTACATTTGTTAACTTAAAAGCAACTTATGGGTGGACCGATAGTAGTTTCACATTACTGCTTAAATTATTGTGTGATATGTTTCCAGACGATAATGTACTTCCAAATCGTATATGTGAGGCCAAGAAAATCCTATCTACTATGGGTATGGAGTATAAAAAGATACATGCTTGCCCTAATGATTGTGTACTGTACAGAAAGGAGTATGAAGGTCTGAGTGAGTGCCCTAAGTGTCAAACTGCATGATACAAAGTGAAGAAAGACAGTTGTTGTAGCGATGAGACAATTAAAAGGAAACCTTTAAAGGATTTGTGGTATCTTCCAATAATACCACATTTTAAGTGTTTGTTTAGGAATGAAAAAAGAGCGAAGAAGTTGAGATGGCTTTCGGATGAGAGAATATTCGACAGAAAATATCTTTAGTACCCGGTTGACTTTCCATAGTGAAAGAAAATATATGAAATGTTCCCTGAATTTGGCAGCGAGCCGAGAAACCTTCGGCTTGGGCTTTGTACAGATGGCATCAATCCGTATGGATTTCTTAATAGCACATATAGTGCGTGGCCAGTACTCTTTATAATATACAACTTGACTCCTTTGCTTTGTATGAAATGCAAGTATATGATGCTTCCTGTGATGATTTTTGGACCAAAACAGCCAGGAAACGATATCGATGTCTATTTGGCACCTTTGATTGAGGACTTGAAGAAGTTGTGGGAGGAAGGTATAGATGTGTTTGATGCATATAAGAATGAGTCCTTCAAGCTATGTGAAATGATTTTCACCACGGTAAATGACTTCTTTACGTACAGAAACTTGTTAGGGCACAGTGTCTGATCTGTGAAGCAAACACTCACTTCCACCAACTTAAGCATGGAAGAAAAACTGTCTACCTTGGTCACATAAGGTTCCTTCATAGGTTCCACCCATATCGTAGGTTAAGAAAGTGTTTTAATGGGTTGCCCGAGTATTGAATGACTCCAAAGGCATTAACTAGAGAGGAAGTTTACAGTCGGGTTGAAAGTATCAATGTCTTATTCGGTAAGAATCAGAAGACTGTGGGTGAGAAGAACATATGGAAGAAGAGATCAATTTTCTTTGATCTTCCTTATTGGCATACTCTTGACATGAGACACAGTAGTGATGTGATGCATGCGGTGAAAAATGTTTGTGATAGCCTTGCCAGTATGCTTTTGCACATACCAGAGAAGACTAAGGATGGGATTAGTGCAAGACTAGGCCTTTTTGATATGGGAATAACAAAACGGTTGCATCCACAACTAAGAGGTGATGGTAGGAGAGCATACATGGAACCAGCAACACATACACTATCAAAAGCGGAGAAAAGAAGTGTATGTGGGCTTTTGCATGAAATTAAGGTGCCATATGGATATTCTTTGAATGTGAGAAGGTGTGTGTCAATGGACGATTTGAAGTTTGTGGGAATGAATTCCCATGATTATCATGTGTTGATGCAACAACTATTACCAGTAGCTATTAGAGGCATTATTAAAGATGAAGTTTGAAACACTATAACAAGATTGTGTGTTTTCTTTAATGCTATTTGTAGCAAAGTCATTGACACTGAAAAGCTGGATGAACTAGAAGTTGAGGGTTATATTATATTGTCCCAATTAGAGATATACTTTTGTCCTTCATTTTTTGATATAATTGTGCATTTGATAGTTCATTTGGTAAGGGAGGTAAGGCTCTACGGTCCAGTTTACCTGAGGTGGATGTACCCTTTCGAGCGATACATGAAGATCTTAAAGGGGTATTCTAAAAGTCTCTATCAACCAGAAGCCTCAATAGTTGAAAGATATGTAGTTGAAGAGGCTATAGACTTTTGTAGCGATTATCTATCAGGGAAGAAGGAACAATCTCGTCATGAAGAGGGGAGAAGCAAGGGAACATGAGGACTGAAAGTGAAGAACATGCCTCGTGAAGAGGTGTTGCAAGCACACTTGTATATCCTGAATAACATGGAAGAAGTTCAACTGTACATAGATGAACATAAAGAGATTGAAGAATATGAATCCAAGGAAGAATGACATGCAGATTGCTATTGAGCAAAACAAGACATTTATAGAGTGGTTTGAGGAAAAGGTTTCGTATGAGACCGGTGTGTCTAAGACAATAGGGTAGCTAGCTTGGAGGCCTTTGTTTTAGATCATTACTTGGACCGGTTATGATATACACGGGTATTCTTTCTACACAAAAGATCAAGATGATAGAAGTACTATGCAAAATAGTAGGGTGATGGTAGAAGCTAAAGCCATGCACTTTTCCATTTTGAAAGACAAAAACCCCATATTGGCATCCATGGCCTATTATGGAGTGATAGAAGAAATATGGAAAATTACTTACAACAAGTTTAAAGTTGCTTTATTCAAATGTAAGTGGGTTAGCAATAATACTGTAGTAATAGATCAACAATTTGGAGTTGTCTCAGTTGATCTTGAAAGAGTAGGTTACAGGGATAAGCCATTTATTCTAGCAAGCCAGGTGAAACAAGTGTTTTATGTCACAGATCCTGCAAATAAAAAAAATTTCCATTGTACTTCAAAGTAAAAAATAGAAGCATGTCCAACCTTTAAACCTTGACGACACACCACCTTTAACAATTAATCCACCTACAACAAGTGAAGTAGAATTGGTAGATGATGAAGAATATGTTGTAAGAAATGATCATGGTGAAGGAATATGGGAAACAATATAGAATAAGAGTTTAACTTAGAAAATAGTAATGTGTGCTATTTGTTTTATAACTAGTTAGTTTATTCATTTAATTACAATGAATTCACCTATCTAACAATGATTTTTATTCTTATAGGAATATGGACAATTCTAGTGACTCACAAAGTGATAGAGACAATGAAATGGATAGGCGGGAACCTGTTGCGAGAAGAAGGGTTAAAGGCAGCACAAAATTGGGAGCATTGGTAGCACGTCATCACCATCAATAGGAGAAGTTGCATATTGACTTTGATGACTATGAAACCAATTGGTCTGGAGGAAGACCAATTCATTAGCTACTTAGGTTATTAGGGTCGAAGCAAAGTTCGCATTATCTATGATAATTGGAAGTTGGTTCCACAAAAAATGAAAGACATGGTTTGGCAGCAACTTTTGGTATATAAGTTTCGATACATCTGCATTTATACCTTTATTCTTATTGCTTCAAATATAATTAACTTATGTTTTTACCTTGCCGCAAACCTTTGATGTCCCTAACACTGTAGTGATATACAAGGAGTGGATAAGGGATGTTCATCTACGATGGAAAGATTTCAAGAACAAGCTTACACAAAAGTGGATTTGAGTGGTTAGGATCCATGTCAGAAGTATCCGTATTTGTCTCTAGAAGACTTGAGGTTGTTTATGGCATCACGTGAAGAACCTAACTTTTTGGTAAAATTTCTTTCGTCATAGTGTTTTATTTGAAAATAGTTAATCATATTGATTCGATGTTCATTGTTTTCCTCTCACAGGAATTAGGTGCATCAAATGCAGAGAGGCAAGCAGCTAATAAGTATCAGCATTGCATGTCTCATGGTGGTTATCAGAAGCTTAAGCGAAGGATGATGGCAGAAGAATTGGAGAAATTTAAGGAAGCAACCACATCAGATCCTAGCGTTGTGGTCTAGGCCCTACCACCTCTTCTACATCATAGAAAATGGAAAGCAGGGAAGATTAAGGGTAAGAAGTACGTAAATCCGACTATTGTTGAGGTTGCTTAAGGATTATAAGTAGTTAGAGCATAAGTACAAAGTTTTTTTCATATGGGAGTGCTTAATTTTCATTTACGATAACTTTTATGCTGCAGGAAGAACTAGAAGATCATAGTAGCCATGGTTCGTTCCAAATGGATGGATGGATGGACATCTTGTCAACGGCGATTGGGAAGGTAGATCACCCCGGTCATGTTCGAGGGGAGGCAGGGGAGTTCGTGTTGTGAAGTATTTTGGCCGAGCCTCACATTCTTATTTATCACAAGCTGAACCCAGTAGGGAGCTTGTGGCCAAGATTCGCCATGAAGTCTAACAAGAACTCGAGGCTATCCTTCGCGACAAGCTTTGATAAGAGCTGTTGCTAGAGCTACGTCTTGAGCTGTTGCTTGAGCTATGAGCTACAATGACAAAGATGTTTGAATCGCAGATGGCAACTTCCGAGCGTAGAACCCATTTATCCCTGGCCTTCCATAGCACCAAAGGAAGTTACAACCCACTGGAGGAACCACTTGGTGACCCTTCTCCTACTCCAGCGCCGGGAGAACCTTCCATCCTCTCTTTGGATGACCCACTGCTGCGTGTAGTTGTAGATGCTCTTGTTCACACATAAGCTACCACCCACCATCATTAGCAAATTCCACAACATTTACGTAGGGTGACTGTGATGTCTTCGAGAGGGGGAAGAAGGTACAACTATCCCTATTCCTAATGATGAGGTTGTCACAATAGCTCAGGTGAGAGAATTTTTAATCCTTTGGCCCATACATCTTATTGGCTCAGCAGCAACACCTCTAATGGTAGGAACTACCTTACTTTTACTTGAGATCTGTTGGCATCCTACTAACAATACGTTTTTTTATGTTCTAAAAAAATGAGAAGGAAGTAAGAAAATGACCCTTCTTAGCATGATTGCAGCAGATCTATAAAGGCATTTGCTAGATTGATTTGCATATGCCTCTAGGGATTTTAGGCCAGAAATTAGAGTATCCCTTCACAATTGATAAAGAAGACCTTAAACAGTTCATGAAGTTGGAGGAGATAGATGTAGGATGGGTCAGATTTGCAATCCTGTAAGTTTTTTATTTCCCATTTTTCCCTTCATTTAGTGAAGTGGTTTTTTGGTTTCATATATTCTCTAGCTAATACATTCATCATTTTAATTCTATTATAGCTCCTTCCATCATATATGCATTGACATGCAAAGACATGATTTATATGGATTCTTGTGTCCTGCAAATACGATAAGGGATAGGAATACAGTGCAAGTAAGGACTTACTATGCGGGCTTCACAATAGGAGAGAACAACTATCATTGTTATCTAGTACTGATTATTCAAGGGTACGTATTTTAATTTTTTCTTTTTGAGATTTTTAATAAATAATTGCCTTGCCATATAACTTCATTTTAATCTGTATATATTATTATATTTACCATTGGAGTTTGTGTGTTCTCTGTCCTCAGTCCTACGTAGTTTACTGGTTTGATTCCTTGCATAAAAGACCAGACAAAGAAACAAAAAAAGTCTTCAACACGTAAGTTATTTTTTTGTACTTCATTGCTTTTTGATTCTTGACTTAAATGAATTATTCTAATTTCTGTTGATTTTCATTTTAATGATAGGGCATGCCAGACATATCGAATGCTTGGCGAGCCACTAGATTGTAAAGATGGCAAAGACCCGAAATGGTTGTTTCCAAAGGTACGTAGTTTCAAATCAAGTTCTTTTGATTGACGGTCGTTTTAGATATGCCTTTATTGATTTTAACCATTTTCTTTTGATTTATAATGCCCTCAATAAACTGGCGGCTAGGAATATGGATACTATATCTTACTTTATATATATAACATCATTCAGAGTGGCATTATGACATATTTTGAACAAGTAATCACTTCTTCATTCTCAAAGGATAATATTTTTGGTGTTGTAATTCAATAGCAAATGAATTTATTCACTTGATTCATTATTTCATCTAAGCTTATTTTCTAATTTGCAGATTTTTGACAATGAAGATGCCTACTTATATGAAGACATAAATTTGATCAGAGACTTTTTGTTTGGACATCTTCTTCAACGTATACCAGAGTAAAGTCTTTATTTATATTAGTATTTTGTGTAGGACACACTTTTGTGGTGGTTCTATATATTGTACATATAATTAGAGTTGTTGTTGTTGGATATAGATTGTTGTGTACACTAGTACAGAAAAGGGTTTTTAGACCGGTTAAAATCAACTTTTTAGACCGGTTTTGGATCCTGTCTTGATACAGCTGGTCTTAAAAGTATGTCATTTTTAAGACCGGTTTCAAAACCGGTCTTAAAAGTCTAACTTTTAAGACCAGTTATATTAATAACCGGTCTAAAAGTAACAATTTTAAGACCGGTTGTCATGAGCACCGGTCTTAAAAGACCTCTGGGGGAAGGGGTTTTAGAGAAATTTTTAAGACCGGTTGTGAAAAATACCCGGTCTTAAAAGTAATTTTATGACCGGTTCTAAAACTAACCGGTCTTAAAAATTTTAATTTTAAGACCGGTTCTTTTCAACAACCGGTCTTAAAAGTAATTTTAAGATCGGTTGTTAGAAACAACCGGTCTTAAAATTACTTTTAAGACTGGGTATTTTTATAACTGGTCTTAAAAGTGTTATATTTTGTTTTTTTTTAAATGTGTGTGATTAAGTTTTTTTACCAGAACGCATCCTTGAATTGCTACCTGCAATGCCATACTTGTTAAGTGCCATATGGTGTTCAGTTTGCTTCCACTTACAATGTCCTTTTGCTTTAACTTTCCACTTACCATTTCCTTTTGCTTTATCCTTCCACTTACTAGTTCCACTTACAATGTTCAGTAGGCATAAATGAATTCAACCATGTCATATATATCATTCAACTAACAAGCTAGTGAATTCATCAAAATATACAAAAATCATCTTAAAACCAACAAACATGTCAAATCATGCAACCAACAATATTTGCACCCAATTAACCCACCATGTCAATTCATCAATATACAGAAAACAATTCCTCAGTTTTACAAGAACTCACTGTTGTAAAAGTTCATAAATGAATTCAGCACAACATTTGCGATGTGCTTAATATCTTCTTCTGGAAAAGGGTCAGCAAGTTCAAACATCTGAAACACCAAAGCCAGGCAAAACATTAAATTCACTTAAAAAAAATAATAGTACGAAATTTTTGAAATATATATATACATTTACCTCTTTAGTAAGTTCTGTCATGCCTAGGGTAATAATATTATACATGTGCCTCAGAATATACATCCCACACAAGTTAGACCCCGGTGGTTGCCTACGGGTCTGAAAAATAATATGATATCATTAAAACAAGTATAAAATTAAAGTATGACTTATTATTGAATACATTCTTAAAACAAACCAATATGTAACTAACCTTTGGCAAGATCCATGTAGGGTCTCTTACCTCACGCATAGGCCTACCACAAGTGTGTTGGAATGTCTGCATAGCCCTATATCATCAAAATCACAAAGGTTACTTATTTTACACAAATTCCATAAATTTTGCACATGAAAGGTAATTAATAATGCAAGAAAACTTATGAGTTCAAGCTTTTCTTCAATTCACTAGTTGGTTGCTGTGGTGGAGGGAGCATAAGAGGATGACAGAATAACTCCTCTTGCACAAAATAGCCAACTGCCAATGATTACTGAAAAAAGGGAAAACTTTTAAGCAAATATAAAATATTATGTATAGTATGAAATATAAATTTGTCTTACCCATGCAAATATGGAGCCAAGAAACACTCAATTACGATTTCACTAAGCCTATGCGATAAGTATGTGTGTCTGATAGAAGAAGTGGTCCCTTTGTCGTAGAGTTGATAAGGGCATAGGAGTCCAAATTTATCGATTTTTCCAGAGTCAACCAACCTGCGATGCATCAACCTACAATAATTCAAGCAGGGACATTAAATCAAAGTTTAACGGCGTAATTTGTAAAATATTAACTTCCAATTTGAGAAGATACTTACATCAAAAAGAGCTGGACAATCGAAATCGTAAGCTGTTGTAGAGGAGCTACCAAGGACATTAAATCATCCCTCTCAAGATAGCAGTGCGCTCCTGACTTGCCAACAGCTAACTCAGTAGGCCAATCTCTTGGTCGAAAAGATGTATCATATGCCATCAGAATCACTTGCTGCATGACATTTAATGGAGGCCATGAAACATCTTGAGTGGAGGAAGGTGGAGGTGGAGGCGAAGGTGGGGATTCCTTAGCTCGATCAGAAACAAGGTTCTTTGGGCACAAGATGAAAGAGTTGATGACATCGCCCACAACCTTGAAGTCATCAACAGGGATAGGGAGAGGTGCATCTGCAATGATCACCTCTTCAAATGCCACTCTGACTTGATCATCCTTTATTTCTTGGTGGTGGACAGTTGATCCCAAGTTGTGCATGCTCCCCCATGCAACCAATCGTCTCAGAGGATCCTCCACAAACAAGTCACAAGGCTCACCAATTTGGCCGCCAGGACCCTTTGATGACTGACCAATGCAACTCCCTTTAGTGCTCTGTTTAGGGTTTAGGAAATGAGCCTGGGGAGCACTGGTATTTGGTTCTTTTGTGCTCGTCATGATCATCCATTCCTCCTTCATCTTGCTAAACCTTTCTTCAAATCGTGCATCAAATGATGCTTCTGCCTCGGCCCTAGCTTCCGCCCTCACAGTGGCCAATATACACTCCATCTCCTCCCTAGTCACTATACCACTTGAGGAACGGCATGAGGGTGCTCCAAAATAATCCCTTATGCCTACCCCTCCTCCAATCCCCCTTACGCAGCCGGGATGCTCAGGTTTTCCTGTAGCTACGGTCAGGATGTCATTCCTCCTATCCGACCTAAACGATCCCTCGGCTTGGTTTTTTTGAAGCTCCTCTTATAAGACAGATGACAAATGTTAGTAATGAAATTTGTTTACTAAATAATTAATAACAACAAGTCAACAACAATACTTATAATTTTCTCATCGACTACACGAGATTGTTCACTCGTATAAGACCCGCTCCTCTTTTGGCGAGCGAACAACCACTTCTCTTCTCGATGTATCGGAGATGGTGGAGAAAGAAGAACAGAAGGATCGGATTGAGCTTCTTTTTCCAATCTTTTCCGTTTGGCCGCCAACAAGTCTTTTTTGGCCTTCGCATACCCCCTACGAGACATTGTATGGGGGCAATCATTCTTTCTACCACTCTCTTGAGCCTTTTTCCTTTTTTCCTACGAATAAGAAATCAAAATTAAGTCATTGTAAATCAATAAAGACAATTCATAATTCATAAGCAAATCAATTGCAAAATATGTCAACAACTCACCAATGCTTCTGGAGTAGTCTAAAGCCATCAAATTCTTGCCAAGTTTATTCGTCAATAAAAGAATACTACTCGCACGGATTAGGAAGAAGCTGACCTTCTTCCACCTCGATATGCACGTAATTGTTGGCTAAATTTGTCTTAAACTTCCTCCAGCGTTCATCACAATACATCATTGTCTTGTCATACAAGACTTCACTTTTAGGAATGTCGTAAGTGAGCTGGATAGTTTCCCAAATATGTCACTTCATACCTCTATCGACATTTCTCCACTGCTCTATCAAGATGCTAGTCTTGTTGCGTGCTAGGAGGCCGACAAAACTCCTATACCGTTGGGCATTAGGCCCGATTGGTTTCCAATATCTATCAAACTCAATCGGAATCTTTCCCCCGGTATTCCGATTGAGAGGAATGTCTCTCAATTGGGTGGCTCTCCTACCCCTTCATCTAGGCCGGTTACGTGGCTCATTGTGTTCCTGACTCGGAGCATTACTAGGCTCGCTTTGATTTGGATTAGTTGAATTGGGAGTACCCTTACTAGGACGACTCATTATCTAAAAACACTTTAAGAACACTATTTAAGGCAATTTTGCTACACAGTGCTTATTGTTATAACACGGCACTATCTATAAAGGCAATTTCCAAGTTATGCAAACATGAACAAATAATTGCAATGCACAAGTTGAAGGAGGAATGATTAATTGCAATAGCAAAAGCAAATCCCTAAAGCAAGTTTTCATATTGGTAAAGATTTTAAATTCAAATCGCAGGGCCGAATCAAAAGAAGGAAACCAGAAGCTACAAAATCAATATAACAGAAGCAACAAGCTTAAACCAAACAAAACAATATAACAGAAGCTATACCACTAGAAGCAACAAGCTTAAACTATAGTCTTCAACGTGTACTAGGATCAAAATCATCACTACGACTCTCAAAATCATCACTTTCAAATGGAATAATTAACCCAGGTCCACTAGAAGTAACAAGCTTAAACTATAGTCTGTAATGCATATGGAAAACCACCAAAATAAACCCACGTCCACAATTTTAGAATAATTCAACCGTACCTTAAACCTTTGCTTGAGGATCCTCTTATTCTTCAGGATTTGAACAGTCCTTGGCCACATGCTACAGGAATCGAACAAAGAAAATGGAGGATAAGTAATCTCACAATTTCAATGAAAAACCCAAAAATGAAATGGAAACACAAACCTGACAATAAAAACGAGGTTGAGAATGAAACCAATCAGAGGGAACAAATGACGATAGCCTTTCGACAATGAATTCAACAGTAAATCTCCGTTGATGGCGGCGAAGTTAAGGACGGAGAAGAGAAGGGGAAAGGAGGAGCTGCCACGAACAGACGCAGGGGTTTCGCTGATGTGCTTGAGTCTTGAAATGAAATTTCAGAGCTAAATTTAGGTGGGTTTTGAAATCTAGGTCAGTTTTAAGGCCGGTTGTCAATTATAACCAGTCTTAAAAGTAATATTTAAGACCGGTTCTATCTTAAAACCGGTCTTCAAATATATATTTAAGACCGGTTATTAATAAATAACCGGTCTTAAAAATTGAAACTTTTTAAGACCGGTTATTAATTAATAACCGGTCTAAAATTTTAAATTTTTAAGACCGGTTCTTATTTACAACCGGTCTTAAAAATAATAACCTTTTTATTTTTATGATTGTCTTTAATTCAGATAATATTTTTTAGACAGGTTATTTTTAAAACCGGTCTAGAAAATATATCACATATTTTTATTTTTTTTATTGTATAAATTTTAAGACCGGTTGTTTTGTAACCGGTCTTAAAATTATTTTTAAGACCGGTTTTTACTATAACCGATCTTAAAAGTATTCTTAAGATCGGTTATTAAGAAAACCGGTCTTAATATTTCATCATAATTATAAAAATGCCACCGGTCATATTTTTAAGACCTTATCCGATGTAACCGATCTAAATGTTGCGGTCTAAAAACCCTTTTTTGTACTAGTGGTAGTTTGTGTAGTTTGTTAGTTAATTAGTTAATTAACTAGTAGTTTGTGTAGGACACACTTTTTTCTTATTCTATAATTATGGTCCATCTACTTGAATTTTTTCCACATCCTTATCTTCTTCCTCTTCTAGTATAGACACGTCTCTTCTTTATTTTTGTGCAATTTTTCCTTGTTCCAGCATTTTGCTACTCCTTAAATTTATTGAATGTAGAGCCTTAGGGTTGATCACTGTATTTCAAGGTATAACTCCTCCAGTCTGAGCTTGCATGCCACTCTTGCTATCTGCTAGCTGTGTGACATAGCTAGATCAATTTGTGCTTTTTAACTTCACCTCTTCTAAATCCCTGGTCATTGTTTCTATCTTCTGCATAACAGAGGCAAAAGAGTTTGTCATGGCAGCTATGTCTTCTCTAATCTATATTGTACATATAGATTTTTTTATTACATAACAGAGGCATATAGAAGATTTTTGTTTCCATTTGACTGAACTGCTATTGTTTCCATTTTGTTGTTTCCATCCTATTCTGCAGTTTAAATTTTCCAAATAGTGAAATATATATATAAAGGCCATTTAAAAAATATTTAACATCCTTAAAATAAAAAGGGATGTAATAAAAATTTACACGTTAGTTTAGATGTCCCCACTTTAAATTGGGGACGTCTAAATTTGGGGGGAACAACCTTTAGACGTCCCCAATTTGGAGTGGGGACATCTAAAGGTCATACTTTAGACGTCCCCACTCCAAACTGTGGACGTCTAAAGTAGTGGGGACATCTAAAGTACCCCTCATACTTTAGACGTCCGCAGTTTGAAGTGGGGATGTCTAAAGTCTAGCCTATAGACGTCCCCTATTTTACGGACATTATTTACATTTTTTTCTACGTCTATCATATAGATGTCCTCCTGTCTTCAGACGTTAAAAGGCCCAAAAAAGGGATGTTAAAAGCATTTTTTATAGTAGTGTAAGCTTCAATGATTAGCATTTACTTTGGAAGAGAGAGAAAGAAAGAGAGAGAGAGATACAGTTTCATTTATTATACTCTTTGCCAAGTATCTCAAGATTGCGGAATCTTGAATGGGTATTATCTTACAAGTTGTAAGGGGCAGCATTAAATCTTTTAGTGAGATATGTATTAAGGCATCAAGAGCCCTTTGAAATCTTAGAGGAGTTAGTGGAATCGTAGTGTAATAACCCAAAAATGGGATTAAGGGCTAATGACTCCAAAAGTGACATAATTATTGTTGAATAAACACTTTTGGAGAATCTGTGATGGGAATTTGGATATTTTAATGATTCCAATGGTTTCCTTGTGAAAATTCGTGTGGGGAGAGTGTTTATTGTGAAATTGGAACTATTGGGAACAATTGTGCAAAAGTTGAAAACTCTGTCCATTGAAACTCTGTACAGGGCAGCCAATTTTTATGGACGTTTTAAATAGGCAAATGGTGTCTAAAAATTCTGAAATTTTCCAGTATTAAATTTCACATGTCAAGCTTCAAAATAAACATATAATTTGTATCATTTTGATTTGTGACCTAAGCGTTTTGGATTTTTGAAGTTTGCCCAGCGACATTAATTATTTTCTGGAACAGTATGCAAAGATTGAAATTCTGGGAATTTTTTGGTGATTTTCAGTGATGGCCAATATTTTTCCTATGAAGAGGACTTAAATATATTTCATTTGGCTTTGGAATCACCTCATTTCGATTTTTCTAGAATTAGTTATGATTTTTCAAAGTTGGGCAGAAAATCTGCCAGAAAATCCGGAAATGTGAAATTAGAAATTATGACATCATCATGTGGTAAGGTGACATCAACATGGAATTAAAAGCAATTCCATCATCTTCATCAGCCATTCCCGACCCATTTTAGAGAAAAAAAAGACTTGAAGAGAGCTTGGAGAAAAGAGAGAAAAAGAGGAAGAAATCTCGCAAGGTAAGCCGATTTCTCCGACGATTTAGCTCCTAACGCGTATAACCTTGTTCCTAAGCTTCTCTTCTATGTTATTTAAGGTGTTGAGAAGCAAATTTGGTGCTCAAGAGGCTAGGGTTTTCAGCCAAGTCAAGAAGAAGCTATTAGGAGCTTGAGGTAACTTCCAAACTTTCGTATATTGCTTATTCTGGCTGCTGTGGGCAATTTAATCGGTGAAATTTCACCGGATTGCCATTGGTTTTAAAGTTTGGAAATGATATGGCCTAGGGGTTATGCTGCCCAAATTGGGTCTTAATGTTAGTTTTAACCTAATGTAATGGTTAATAAAGTGGTTAGGAGTAGAAAGGAACGCGTTTACGGAGCTGAAATCGTAAAATCCCGATTTTCCCCGGAGAACTCATAAATTTTGGCCAGCTCTAGAAATGGATTTTAGAGTTGGATTTTCAATGATTTGATGGTTCCATTGAGTTCAGGGGCGAAAATTAGGTGGGTTTACAGTTGGTCACATTTTTGGAAAAGGCCGAAAAAGCATAATTACGAAAACGCCCCTAAAACCCTTAAAGTGGGGCTGCCAAGGGTAAATTTGTAATTTAACATTGAATTTGATAATTCCGAGTACGGAAATGGATTCCTTGGGCGGAAATATGTTAGAATTGCCCAGATTAGAATTTCGGGAAAAGTGCAACCGGACCGGGTACGGCGGGCCCGGGGCGGGTCCCCGGGGGTAGTTTTGTAAATTTTCATTATAGACTCATATAACCCCAAGTAACACTATGGAAGTGTCTAAATGGTGCATTTGGAATTGTAGGATTCGATATTTGCCGCCCTCGGGAGCCAACTACGCCGAAGGACGTCAGGAAAGGACAAGGTAGTGACTCTCTCTCTCTTATACTTTGTGTAATGCACTGTATGTGTGTTGTATCACTGTTTTATGATGATTTTCTGATGCTGCTGCGGTTACAGCTGGTGATAGTTGTCGTTTACAGCGCAAGCTGGCGTTTACAGCGTAAGCTGTCGTTATTGTGATTACAGCGTAAGCTGTCGTGATGTTGATTACAGCAAGAGCTGTCGAATTGTGTATACAGCCGTGAGTGCTGTCGTTTGTGGTGAAAACCATGTATCTGTGAATTGCTGCTGCTGTTGCTGTTTGTGATTTATGTACATGCTTTGTGTTTATGCATTGTGTGAGTGGTTTGTTACTACTGAGATTCTCTTGAATCTCATTCTTTCCTATGACTAACATTTTAGACAGGGCGTGTGGCTCAAAGGAGAAGCGGCCAACCCGGAGCAATTAGGACCCTTGGGGGTATATAGTTGTGTTGGAAACGTTGGTTATGTATTTTGAACTCGGGATTACTGTATATTCTGAATTAGGAAAACTACATTCGATTTTGGTTGTGTAATCCCCTAGTGTATACTTATAAACCTTCAGGTTTTTATGCATAGAACCCGGGAGTTGCCGGAGATGCGGTTATACACTCTGATATGATTGAATGTATATTAACTGCACAGGTAATTATATTCGAATATTGAAATTGAGACCTGGATGGGAAAAAGAGTTTTGAAAGTTTTGTAAAAATTTTACTGTGAGACAGAAAGTTTAAAACGAGGTTAAAGCATCCAATGGTCTCTAATCCGATTTAAATATGTGTTATCGAATTATAATTACGTGTTTAAAGTCAGGGGGTTACACGTAGAAGTTTTTTGAGGACTAAACTTAGATCAAGTGATTGAAACCAAACCAATATAAATCTCTATGTCCACTTATCTTCGGTGATATCTCTTTAACTCATTTTTGTTAACTTTCAAATTTAAAGTTTTAAATTTTTAATACTACCCAATTCATCCCCTCTTAGGTTAAATCTTGTCTAACACATTGAGGTTATCAATATTCTCATGTTCCTCCATTCAACCATAGCATAAATATATTACCCAGAAGCATCAACCAATGTCTCCTTTTATTTAATATAATTCCATAAAGTTTTCCAAACATCGCAACCATAACCATTAGCCTCCATGAATTCAAAGTTATCAAAGCAGTTCCTATCTGTACATCAAGTTCAAGCATGAAAACCACTAGCTTTATGTTACATAAAATATAAAAAGAGGGTTAATGACTAGTTAGACCGTTAATTAGTGAATTAGGCTGTTAGTTAGTAAATAGAGCCATTAGTTATTATAGGGATAAGAATAAGAGGCAGTAGTTAAGTAAGAAGGGATACTATAAATACCTCTTGTGCCTATTGTGAGATATATCGTTCATGTGGATTGTTAGCAATAATATTTCTAAGTTCAGATTCGCTTCTCTTTGTTTCTCCTCTCTTCTTTGTTCCTTCTTTTTGCTCTCTTTCTATTTTTTGATCAATCTATAACAATGGTTTCAGAGTGGTCCTTCCTTAGCCGTCTCTCCCACCCTTTTTGCTTTTGTCTTGATTAAAACCCAAAGAAAAAAAAAATTCTATGGCTCCTCCATCCCCAAATTCAGATGAAAATAAAATGTGGCTTTGGCAAAAAGGCAATGTCAAGGAATTTAATGCCTTATTTGATAAGTCCACTAGTCAATTGTAGCTACCAAAACGTTATCTTGTCATGACATATGTGGCAGGTCTAAAACAAGAGATCGCAAATTTAGTCTGATTGTTTTACCCTCGCATGATGCAATAGGCTCATTCTATCGCCAGAGCAGAAGAAATTTTTTTACAGAGGTGGTTAGAGAAGGCAAGAAGAATCTTGAAAGATCAAGAAGATAATGTGGTTCCTTTGCCATCAATTCCAAAGTAGCCCACAATTATTCAAGAAGCCTATAAGGTTCAAGAAAATGGTGGGTTGTGTTCGACCAACACCCAAGAAGAGGAAGTGAGGTGTGTCACGTATACGTAGAGGGAAAAGGAAGCCAGAAACGTTACAAAAATGCTGAGCTGGAGTCTTCTTGGACCTTCCGAAGTGCATTGAGGGCAACAGATGCTATGGAAGCAGATGACCATGGTGATCTCAAGAAGGGCCAGGAATCCTTTGTCGACTTGGGTTGCTATTCACCCTTCGCCTCACAAGACTCTGTGGAAAGTGTAGAAGATGATAAAAGGAATCACTTGAAGGCCGACCAAGATGTGTGACCCCATATTTTAAAAGTAGAGTATCTGCAACCAACCATAACAAAGGCCCTAGCTCTGGTTGTCGACAATTCCTGCTCCGTTTAGAAGGCTACATGTGCGACGAAAGGAAATAAAGAAGCCATGTTCATTGTAAAACAGGACATGAAGGTGGTGATGGAAGCAAAGTCAAACATTAGTGGGTCAGTGAGTTTTGACTCTCTTGATAAATTTCTGGGTGAATCGGACGAGAAGTCTTTGCCGTTGTCGCTTGCTCTATGGTTTTCGTCTGCGGTCTTTGTTTTCTTTCCACCGTCTAGCCCTCATCACTATCTCTATTTCTTTGCTTGCCATCGAATTCCCTAGCTTCATCGTTGTCTTTGTTCGATGCTAACACTGCAATTTGGGAATTATCGGAAGTTACCAAGAGTTGTTGTATCTGAAGGATGAGAGATGGGGTTGCGTGGTAAGATACGAACTGTTTGGAGCATCAATATGTTATCCTGGGATCTATATGGCTGAATAAAGTTGGGTTTGAAAAGTCAAAAATCCATATCCCTTCATAGCTGGTTTGCACATTCTCGGGAGGGCAGAACTCTTTTGAAAATCAGGGGCATATGGGTGTTATTTTTCATGAATTAGGCCATGTTTTTAGCTATAATGGATTTTACCTATCAGGCCTACAAGTTCGTTTTGTTATAGGGTTTTTTTTTGCTGCAAGAAGCTTGGTTTTGAGTTGATTTAAGGGGAAGTTAGTGAAAATGCTGCAAGGTTTTGGCTTGGTGCAAGGTTCTCTATACTTGGTCTAAATATATTTTTTAGATCAGCATTAGACCCATTATTTCCATTTGGTTCAAAATCCATTAGTGATGCTATACTTGCTATAAGAGTTAGTCACAATGCTTCATGGGGGTTTTTGTTCTCCAAATAGAAAGAAAAGAAAGGGAGAAGTATGCAGCAGCTTAAGTTCCAGATTACTTCATTGATTACCATAATTTTATTTTTAGAATTTAGCAACTTATGAAGCTCTATTTTGTTGTTTTAGTTTTGTATTTTTCTGTTGTTGTCAATCATCCTTGAGGGCAAGGATGTTTTGGGAGGGAGGTATTGTTATGTAAAATATAAAAGAGGGTTAACGACTAGTTAGACCATTAATTAGTGAATTGGGCCATTAGTTATTATAGGGATAAGAATAAGAGGCGGTAGTTAAGTGAGAGGGGTTACTATAAATACCTCTTGTGCCTATTATGAGATCTATCATTCATATGCATTGTTAGCAATAATATTTCTGAGTTCCTCTCTTCTCTATGTTTCTCCTCTCTTCTCTGTTCCTTCTCTCTGCTCTCTTTCTATTTCTTGATCAATCTATAACACTTTAGTTTCGATGAGAGCAATAAAATAAATTTTGTAATAATTTTGAATTTCCCGACGAAGACTCGAGAAAAGCCTTGAATCAAGTTTCCCTACAATTCCGAAAAATGCAATTCATAATTCTGTCACAAAATAGGTATCCTTGTTAGGTTTCATAACCAGTTTTAATGATATCAAATATTAAAAGCTGAAGGTGTAACAATACCCATGAACTTTTGTCCAAAGTGCACCTAACACAATATACTTCTTAGAGGTCCAAAAGTATCCATAAAGTTTCAAAATAGAAACAAATATACCGTCACTGTTATGTTGACTATTAGTTTGACTACACTGACATGAACGATGACTCAGCTAATTTTAATCTAAAGCTAACAATGAAGGGAAGAAGAAAAAAATTCATTAGCTCACATTGCACCTCTTCTCATATAGCCCACATAAGCCTTCTTTAGCATTATCGAAGCAATCAAAACACATATACTTTGAAGAACATATCATCCATAAGATTAACAAACTCAGAAATCAAAATCCAAAAAAAAAATCAAACCCAAAAACAATCAATTGGAGAAGAGACGAATCATGACATATTTACACAAACTCATATAACCAAAGCAAAAATAACATCAAATCTATACAACTCCTTCAATTCATTGGTAGAACTCGAAACAAAAACTTGAAGCTTCACATTTGTATATTTAGTTCTACATTTATAAGAACTTGAAACCTTTTGATAAACCTATATTTTATAGCATAAATTCATATATCAATCAAAGGTTTTATAAACTTTTTATTGGTGTTAGAGAATGGATTAGAACCTAATTCTTAAATGAGTTTATTATATTAATTCTTGTGGAAAATAGCATTTTGTGAGGCATTTGGAAATTTACTTTGATCTATTATAAGTGCAGGGCATTTGTGTAAAAGAGAAGTAGAGGACTAAATTGTAATTTTGGTTCTCATGAAGAATAATTACGAAGGACCAAAGGAATTTAATCCAGAGAAGGACCAAGGACCTAAATTGAAGAAAACCCAGAGGAGGACCAAAATGTGGATTTTAAGAAAGATATCACATTTAGGGTTTGACTTCATCTCTAATCTTAGATTTGATACATTAGCTCTAGGTCCCGATTCATCTCATGCTCAATCTCGTGTTCTCCAATCCCCTTTCCATCCTTCCACATTGTCACCTCCGCTGCCACGATTGCATTCATCACCATGCAACTTCATCACCATCTCCATTCTTTTCCTCTATCGCACCTCTATCTCTGTTCAGAGCGCTTCTACACCACTTTCTACCATGGTTGATTGTTCTATTAAGCTTGATGGAGTGACTGCCATTATGAGAGGCTAGTCACTTCCTTCTTGTCGAAACTTTACCATTTCCGGAGCATTGCTTAGAATGAGAGTTCATTTACCTTCTTTAATTTAATCTCATTAATCTAGATCTAGGTTGAATTAGATGCATTTAAGGACTGGTTTGACGGTAAAAATGATTTTGTTACTAAACTGAGAGATATGATTGAGTTTAATCAATTGATCATATTTAGTTTTATCTCCAAAGCTAGATTTTATCATTGTTATTCTTCTGATAAGAAGGTTACAGTGATCTAATGCATGGGAATCCAATCAATTGATTTGGATTATTCTAATTGGCTAAGCTCTATCACATGAATGCAAGGAAAGCTGGGTAGGGAATCCAGGGGAATTTCATCATCATATTCACATCTTGTTTTACTTCTCTACTTCTATCTTATCGTAGAAATAGAAAAGACAAATAAATACATTTGGAAGTAGGTTTACTGATTAGAAAATCTACTCATTCATAATCTTCTTCATTAACTTGTTGACATTAATCAATCGAATGCTAAGTAAACTGACTTCATAGGAAATGACCTAGGTAGCTACACCTATACTATATTTTCTCTACTTAGTAAATATGGTATTGATTAACCAATACGACTTGGCGTGATTGCAAGTACACACATTAATAGATCTTTCCTTTATATTAACCATATATGTCAATATTTAAAAAGCCTAACAAACCACATGTTACATAAGTATGCACATGGCATTTGGATTTTGTTGTCTTTCTTTGATAGACTTGATTGGTGGCTTCCCTCCTTTTTTGCTAATATATGTATTGGCATTTTTAAACAATATGCATGGGCATTCAAGCTATTGAATCATGAAAACTTGTTAAAACATTGATATAAGATCAATTTGAATATAATGTTGCAGCAAATTTCAACTACATACAATGATAGATCTACATCATATGCTTATTGTAAGTGTGCTTCAAATATTCTTTAATTATAGAAATAAGCACCTAATGAGTAATTGGTATCACAGGTTTGATATTGAAAAGAGAATATCTATGTTGAGTAGGATGATCTCCATAAGACTATTTGCTTCCACATATAATGGACTCCATAAATAATTGATTCTAATATGCCCCTTATCATTTATTTGTCCGCATATAATAATGGTTCATAAACTTCATAAGCCAAACATACAATTTGATGATATGGGTCCCTAATTCTATGCATCAAGATTGTTGCTCTCGTAAGAAACTAAGAAGGACATCAAAAGTTTGCATTCTCAACCTACAAGAGTCATGAAAAGGAGCATATCATTAATTGCTACAAAAAAATGTTAATTAGCAATGAAATTCCATTACTAATTAATTAGTGACAATCTATTTGATGACGGAATTGTACAATTCCGTCACTAATCCATTGTTTTTTTGTTGTATAGAATAAGAATTTAAAATTCATTCTAACTTAATATAAAGAAGCACTGTTCA
Organism: Inga laurina; assembly: GCA_963855925.1. Lineage (NCBI taxonomy): Eukaryota > Viridiplantae > Streptophyta > Magnoliopsida > Fabales > Fabaceae > Inga > Inga laurina. Next base: position 9,749,464 of record OY979713.1, read on the forward strand.
CCATAAACTTCAACAATTAAGTCATCACTTCTCAAAATATGCAAAAGTTATCCAATGAAGTTTTTATTCTATACAATGTTAAAAATTCACACATTCTTTTTTTAAAACAAAAAAGGATATCAGATCATGCATGTATAAATCAATGGGAGCAAATTGAAAGGCAATGGCCTTGTAACCTAGTGACATGAGAGCTCCTCTACAAGTGGGAGGTCACACGTTTGATCCGCTTGTAACCTTATATCATTAGTGTTAGCCCCTTTAATTAAAAAAAGAAGGAAATTGAAATGCTTTTTTGCTTGCAAATACAAGCTGGAACTAATAAAGTAAGTGATTTTATTGGACCCTAGACTATATGTTCTTATGCTTTGCCAAATAAGACATGTGATAAAAGTTGCAAGTGCTTGCTTTTTCTTGAATAATATTATTTATACAACAAATTCCTTTGAATCTTATGTTTTGAACGTTTGTCTAGGTCCTTGTTAAGGTCGAACAGATCTTCTGAATCTAATGTGTTGTAGAAGATTTTGATAGTCTTGTTATTATATTTTGGTATCAATTTTCTTTTCCATTTTTATTTTGGTATCACTTCATCATATTTTATGAATATGTGTGCATCATGAAAACAAATAGGAGTGCTCTCAACTAATGTCATTTCCATGGCATAACTGATATTAGGTATTGATGCCTAGAGGTAAACTAGCTAGCAATGTAGATCCTACATGTCTTTGTATGGTTCATCTCACATCCATAATTATTGCCAACTCATGTACTTTTTGGTTATCCTTGTAAACCTGGGTAAGCATTGTTAAAGAAGTTACATTTAATTATGTTCAATCTTGTGAATAGCGCTAGACAGTCAGGGCTATAGATTTTTTTAACCAACACAGTCAGGTCTATAGATATAGCTTCATGCAAAATATTTTTTAGTTTCCTAAGCATATAATAAATGAGCATATAAGATATTCGATCATTAAGCTATATTATGTCACCTTCATGACCATCCAGTTGGAGAATGGTAGTAATAATTTAAACAAATGTTTTATATGTAGTATTTCCATGAGAGAAAGTTATCTTAAGAATTTGTACTTAACAATTAACATAGTAGCATATTATCTACCTTTGACAGCTTTTAAAATCCAATTCTTACACAATACCATTGCATGAAATAAAGTGGTGCGATGGCTTTTGAATATTGGTGATCATATATCCTTTCCTCCAAAGGAGAGGAAAAGAAATTTTTTTCATGATAAAGAGAAAATGAAACTTTGCAATGCTGAATTTGGGTCCAATGAGCTATTATCAAGATGTTGCTAGGGCAAATTTGCAAAGCAAATGGTCTAGGTCATCATTTTCATCATATGGAAGTGTCAGGTCGCAATCAAGTCTTTTACATGAACTAACCACATCAGCTAATGTTTAGCATGTGAGTTTCTCAAAATCACAACTTTTGCAACAGTTGCATTACATGTTGATGTGTGCTTGCAGGATTACTTTGTTTTAGAAGTTGTAGCTCCCGTTAAGTATATGCCAGTTTTATCAAATTCAAATAAGGTGTTGTGGTATAGAGAAATAGATGTATGATTCTTTGTAGTTGATAATAGATAATAAATGTTAGACCTTTGGATAAAATTGCAACCAATTAGTAGAGTTCAATTTCAAATTGAATTACACATGTAGTGCACTTATAAATTATGCCTAAATACTAAACCATTTTTTGGAATTAAGACACCATTTGATGTGACGATGCATTTTAATTCTTCATAAATGGACAATACAAGTTTTTGGGCAAAAAATCTAAAATTATAAGAGGTTGAAAAAGAAAAGTGGCACCATACACCCATATATACACTACAAAAAAACTATGATTTAGTAGCAGTTAAAAAAGTATAATTGTAGCAGTTTTAACCGCTACCAATATCATTAGTAGTGGTTCATAAAACCACTACTGAATCCACTGTTGCAAGCGGATTTGTAGCAGTTACTATAAACCGCAACTCAAGCATAATGACCGCTACTATATTTGTTGCGGTTAAAAACCACTGCTACAACACCGCCAAGAGAAATATTCTTTTTCTCTGAACTTTGTAGTGGTTATATAACCGTTACAAATTTCAAAACCTGAAATTTGGAAGGCGGAAAATGAAAAATAAAAATTTGGCTCGTTTGTTAAAGAACCGCTACTAATCTGAATTTTAAAAATGGCGCCATTAATTAGTAGCGGTTATTGAACCGCTACTAATTTCATTGAAATTCAAATTTGCGCCAAAAAAATTAGTTTCTATTTGAAAATGGCACCATTAATTAGTAGCGGTTAAATAACTGCTACAAAAGTAAGAAAATTTTTTAAACAATACAATCATTTGTTTACCTTTTTGTGATATTAAATTAAATATTTAATTATTTTAATAGTTTAGCTAATTTAATTAGCTTATTATTCAATAGTTTAGCTTTATAATTTAAAATGAATGATTTAATTTAGTTGGAAAAGAATGTATATTGTATTGATAATATTATTGAGGATACCTAGGTAACAAAAAATTATTATGTTGTCTACTATAATGTGATTATAATTATATAAGAAAAATAGGTGAAAATGAGAAAAAGAAACTCTTGAATATCTGCAAAAAAAATAATCAGAATAAATTTTATGCAAAGGAAAAAAGTATTGAAATAAAAAATTTTAAAAATTGTTACCATATGTATTTGATCACCTTGTTCAGCTCCTCAACTCATAGAAAAAAATTTGTTAATAAGAGAAAATGAAAGAGGGGTTAGGTGGAAAGAAATAGGGGAGTGTTTGAATTTGATGTGGTGGGGGTATTTATAAGGATTTGCGTAGTACTAGTAGCGGTTAGTGTATCGTGTTTTGTAGTGAATTTTGTTAGTAGCAGTTATTTTATGTTTTTGTAGCTGTTTTATAACTGCTACAAATATTTTATTAATTTTTTAAGAAAATAATTTTTTAAAAAATTTGGTAAGACAAAAACATAATTTGTTTAATCATTCATCCTCACCATCCCTACAGAAATTGTATTATTTTGTTAAAAAATTTAATTTAAATGATTAGAACTTAAAAAAATGCACCGAAGTAGAGGTAAATTGTCATCGCCTTCAAGGAAGCAGTTTTCAAAATTGGTGGGCTGAAATGGCTCAGACTCGTAGGCAAATTTATTGCCTTCACCCATGTCGTAAAGGTCTCATGGTTTAAATGAACGACTATGTGCTAATCCCTATGCCTCTCGTCCTCGACATAATAAACCTGGGGTTCCTCTGAGGCAAGAATATATGGCTCATCATTTTGAGAATTACCAGTATGAATTGAACGTGAGAAATTGACTTATGTGATCCCTAAGTCATAAGTTTTCAGCCCCCGGGAAGTAGTGGTATTTGCCCACAAACACTTGAACAGCGTCACGATGAAATGACCTTGGTAATTAAGTTTGACGACATCAAGAAGCTTTCCATAGTAAAGAATGCCTTCGAACTACATATTGGTGTCACTGCTGCTCGCATAACGCCTTACCCCAAAGGTTCCATAAACACCCACATTTTGAGTTTGCAATCCTTGATCCCGTGAAACCATTCAAAACTTGAAACCATTGACATTGTATACTGTAAACCTGTTTGCATGATCATGAAGGCCGATTGTGAGAGCTTTGAAATCTAATGAGTATGGGTTGTGGTCATTTAGTATTCTGCAAGCAAACCAGCTTAGGAATTCTCTATGGACCTTTTTGTCAACTTCGGACGATGTTTGTGTACAGATCCTGAGTTGACGCTTAACATAACTTCTGAATTCCCTACAATTAATCATGGGAAGGTGATAGTGAAATGAAAGTGAAAAATGTTACAAAAGATGTAGAATAACATGTAAATGTACAATTCTTACTGTATGAAAGGTTCAATTTGAGTGGAATTAATCAAGACATGCTATATGCTTGCAACTTCTTAGTTGCCGTTAGTTTGAAGTTCTCAGTTCCTCCAACTGGTTTACCAACACAAGGGATAAATTCTCTTGATGTTGGCACAGGTTCAGGACAATCGTCAATACGAGGTAGGCGGTTGAGAGCCATCTCAAGGTCATCAAAGTACCTTAAACATAAATACAACACCTCATCCCCTATATTGCCTTCAGCTATAGAACCTTTTAGCCACACCTTATTCCTTATGTAAGATTTTAATTTCCCAAGAAACGACCTACGAAGTAAAGAAGGGAAAAATGATACAAAATGCTGAAAAGGGCAACTAACAAACATAGGAACTAACAATGAAGCACATATTTAAAATGAGTACCTCTCAATTGGATATATCCATCGATATTGAACTAGGCCAACGAGCTTTATTTCATGAACAAGGTGAACTATAAGGTGAACCATCATAGAAAAATAGGATGGAGGAAAGATCATCTTCAAATGATAAAGCGTAAGAATGATTTTGGACTGCAGCTAATCGAGCTCGTCAACAATCAAAACCTTGGAACATAACTTCTGAAAGAAAGAACAAAGTTATACTAAAACGATAGACACATCGGGAAGAAGTGCATTCTTTATAGCCAGAGGGAGTACTATTGCATAAGAATATGTGAGTCATGACTCTTTAGGCCAGCAACCTTTCGAGCCTACAAGTCAATACATTGAGAAATGTTGCTTGAATACCCATAAGAGACTTTTAATTTCTTTAATGTTGCGAGGAAGACTTCCTTGTTCGGTTTTGTGAGGGTAAACTTTACAGGTTGAAATTTGTCATGCTTATCTGGCCAAGCGTCTTCACAAACTCCTATGGTGCAAAATCTTTCCTCGCTTGAAGATGATCTTTTGTCTTGCCAAGTTTGTTAAGCAGCGTATATAGCATATTATCATGAACATTCTTCTCAATGTGCATGACATCAAGACTGTGGCAAAGTAAATTAGATTTCCAATATGGAAAAGTGAAGAAAATACTTATCTTTTTCCATTGTTAAGGCACTGAAGTCCTGTGCATCTTTTGGCGAGCTTGTGATGGATCGTCACCTTTTCTGAACTCGAATTCAACATGCTCAAGCTGCTATAAGATATCTATACCGGACAAAGTCTGAGGTGGTCCTCTTTTTTCTTGTTTCCCGTTGAAGTGATTCTGTTGCAATATGAACTTATGCCTTCCATCGAGAAACCTCTGATGCCCTATAAAGCACCACTTTCTATTGTGGGGAAGGCGCACTGCGTCAGAGTCAAAATTACAAGCTGGACACGCCAACCCAATATGCACATCCAACCAGATAATGTGCTTAGGCCAAGAAAGTTACTAATCGTCCACATCAAGGCTGCACACAAGTTGAACAATGTCTTCCCGTAAGTCTCGTATGTCTTGATGCCGATATTCCACAGGTCAAGCAATTCCATAATAAGCAGTTAGAGATACACATCAATGTCATTACCCGGTACCCTTTTGCCTAGAATGATCATAGACATAATGAAGAAGCTTTGTTTCATACACATCCAGGGGCAAGTTGTAGGGAACTAAGACTACAGGCCAAATACTATAACTTGTGCTAAGATTCTCAAATGGATTGAAACTGTCGGTTGTCAAAACAAGCTGAACATTTTTTAGGTTAGTCGTGAAAGATAGAAAGTCATTTTCAAACATTTTCCAGGCATCTGCATCTCGAGGATGTCTTAATTTACCATCTTCATTCTTATCAACGTCATGCCACCTCATGTACTCCGCCGTTTTGGAAGACATAAACATTCTTTGTAGGCGTGGCTTCAAAGGGAAGTACCAGAGAATCTTTGCAAGTTTCTTCTTCTGCTTTTTCCCCTTCTTAATTGTCTTGTACCTCGATGTGTGACATCTCTTACAAGTCTCCCTGTTGGCATCGTCTCCTTAATACAACATGCAATCGTTCGGGCATGCATCAATTTTTTGATAGTTCAACCCCAACCTGTTGAGAATCTTCTTGCCTCGTAGAATGTTGTAGGAATCTCTGAGTCAGGGAATGCATGTTGTAATAATTCGAGCAACATTGACATTCCCTTATCAGTTATTCCACACAAGCACTTGATATGATATAACTTGATCAAAAGAGATAATTTAGAGTATTTTCGACAACCTTGATATAAAGGATGATATGCTTCATCTATCAAGCTAAAAAGATCCTGAGCTGCTTCATTCCTCATGAATATTGGCTTTGAACTGTGCACTTCTTCATTGAAGTTGTCAACTTGAAATCCAAAAGCATCACGCACAACATCATTAACTGGATCATCTTCATCTAGTTGAACTCCAACTTGTGAACTTTGAGGCAGAACATAATCATATCTCTTACCGGCCTTCTCACCATGAACTGCCCGGAACATATAGTCTTCTAGGAAAAGCTTCACAAGCAAATGTTCCTTAACAACTTGTCATGCAAGCCACTTCTTGAACTTGCAACTTCGACATGGACATATGATCTTGCCATTACAGCTGGCATGAGTGAATGCAAAATCCAAGAAATTGTTTAATCCGTACAAATATTTCAAAGAATTGCATGGCATCCTGATCCATGATTTTTCCATAGCTACTAGTGAGAATGAAGAAAATATAGTGAAGAAGATAAGTGAATAGAGAATTACGAATGTTTGGAAGCTTATATAGAGATTTTCCAACGTTTAACATTTTGTAGCGGTTACAAAACCACTATAGTAACCGCTACTAAATTGAGTATTTGTAGCAGTTTTATGAAACATAACTGCTACAAAATATCAATAGTTGCCAGGATTTAGAAAAATTCATGTCATACTTGTAGTGGTTAAATTAGTATAACCGCTACTAATATTTATATGTACGAGTTCATTATATTAACCGCTACAATTTTTGGTGCTAGAAGAAATTCAAATTTAAATTTTTTTCATCTTTTAGCAGTTATTAGTAAAAGATCGCTACAAATGTTCATGACCGTTGGAAAACTTAGGTATCACTTTGTAGCGGTTATTAATGAACCGCTAGAAAATTAGAAGACTATAGGAGGGAAATTGAAAATTCAATTATTGAATGTTTGTAGCGGTTATTACTGTAACCGCTACTAATATTCAACTTCTAAAATTTGAATTTCCCTTCCCCGCTCCTCTAATAAAATTTATAGCGGTTTTATAGTATAACCGCTACAAATTGATGCATTTTGTTTTTGTAGCGGTTTTGAATATTTAGCTGCTACAAAATATAAGCTTTTCATATTTGTAGCGGTTATACAATAAAACTGCTACAAATATGTTAATTAATTGTTTTTTTGTTATTTGTAGAAATATAAATACAAATGTCGTAAATGCAACAAGAATTTTACAAGGCTCTTAAAATATAAATATAACTATTGTAAACGCAATAAGAATTTAATTTCTGAAAATAAATATCCAAGTTTTTTTAGAAATGTTAAAAAAAATACAAATGGCCTAAATTAACTAGTAGGAGGCTAATCATCTAGTACTCCCTCAAGTGGGGCTCCCTCAGGTACAACTATATCGTGGTGTTGGGTAGAGTTAACAGCACCATCATCATCAGCAGGAGAAGGAGGCTGGACCACGAACTGAGGGATAGGGGGAACCTGTGGATGCATCTCATCCTGGATCAGGCAACTCTATATAACTGCTTGAGCATGTAGTTTGTGATATCACGCCACTGCGTATGCTGAGCGTAGTATAAATCATCTTGCATATGCTACATTTGCTGCTACTGCTGAGCCACTTTAGCCTGTGTGCTAGCCAAATTTGAGCGTAGCTCCTAAACAGACTCGTCTTACGGACGTTGACCCCTGACGTCTGTGCTCTAGAGTTGCCAGCCTCAAAGGCGGCGCTCCTGCCATAGACCATGCTAGGTTTGGCGCTTATCCCCATCCCCCGCAGGTGTCTGAGGTGCTCAACCTGACCCAAACCCAACTTCAAAGGAGCCGTGGGGTCCACATACCCTTGTGACTCTTGGGTCTGGGTCTCTCGCAGCTCAGCCTGCAACTGTTGCATCCGATCCTACCATTTTATGAAACATTACTTATAATTATTTTTCATAATAAAGTTGGCTTTATAAACAATATAATAATGAATTCACTTACAATGGCCGCCTCTGCCTACTGAGAGGTCAGAGTCCCGTCACGGTGTCATGTGTGATAGCGAACAACTCCCCGTAGTCCGTCAGACGGTTCTCCTGCTGTGCCTTCCTCTTCTAAAACAATTACAAAATTAACCAGTATTATCAAAACAAAATACTAGATTTATAATATGAAATAACCAGCTAAAAGTAATTGATATTGTGAAAAGTTACCAGCTCGCTGTAAGTGACCGTAAAAGACTTTGATCCTACTATGTGGTGGATCACCTGCTACCCACGGCACCTTATGTTCCTTTGAGAAAGTGCCAAAAAAATATTAAATGCATTAAAATCATAAAATTAATTAAATTTAAATTTAAATTATAATTATAAATACATTACCTGCCCCTCAGTGCTCCTCCTGAACTGGACAAAACTCGCCCAATCGTTCAGCGGGACGCTGTATGGGATGTTCTCGATCAGCTGTTACAGAGGAATCGTCCCATCCTTATCTATACTATGGAAGAGACGATTCCGCCTGTTCCTCCAGCCGTCGCCCATCTTCATCAGTGTGTACCTCTTACGATTGTCTTGGACGGCAAACTAAGTTGTAATATCATTGAAAAAAATATTTAAATATGACTAATCACTAATAAGACAATTTAAAAAATTAATTAAATATAATTAATTACAGAAAATATAATATAATTAAATACTTTTATTTACCTACACTGCCTCGTCCCATGCCTGGACCTTCGGTGCCTTCAGAACGTTCCTATACGTCCTGAAGTGAAGGGGGAATCGCATCCAATTCGAGCCCAGCTCGTTCAAGAAGTAGTTGAATAGGTGAACCCTATTGTCGATGGGCTGGTTTGTGGCCTTATTCCACGGAACTACAACTCATAGTGTCTGGTCCAAGCTGTTCAGACTGGCCACATCCAGCCTCCTTGTGAACATGTTCCCCTACTTATATGCACAATTTACCTCACGTTAGATAAATTGCAATTCAAATTTAACATTTTGAATTGAAATATTTAATTTATTAAAAAATATATTTACCTTGGACCTGTACCTTAAACCCAGTAGACCGAGAAGATGATCGTCGTGGGTTCTTCTAGTCCCGTGCCTCCTCTTCTTTCAGGAAGTGCTCTATCTCTCTGATCGAAATCAGGATCTCGAAGTCCTCATTTGAGTCATAGTCATTGACGCTGATCTCTCCTTCTCCTAGATTAGGCACCTCTGGTGTGGTCATCTCCTGTGGGACCGACTGTGATGGCTATGGTAAGGTTGACTCCTGTGGCTACTGTGGGGAGATGGGCTAAAATGGCGTGGTCGCCCTCCCTCCAACCGCCCCTCCTTTGCTGCTACCACCTCATAGAATCGGTTTGGGGACCTCGAGCTCCTTCCCCTTGTCCATCCCTGAAGCGATATCAACTACAAAAATTCAAAAAAAAAACCGATTTAGTCATATTTATATGTAAAATTATAATAAAAATAAAAATAAAATAAGTATTGTACATACCTCAAGTGATAATGAGAAATACTAGAGAGAAAACTCTCCAATAGACGTCAGAACGCTCAGATCTGAAGGAAAACTCTCAAAGAAACTTCAAAAAACAAAATAACCAAATGGGAAAAAGGAGGGGACGACGGCCTTTTTATAGTTGTGGATTTTGTTGAGGTTATTGAAAAAACCGCTACATCAACTGCTACAAAAAGCTAGGGCGGCAAAACTTTGTAGTGGTTATAAAATAACCACTATAAATGTGATGACCTTTGAAGTTCTGTAGCAGTTTTGGAAATATAACTGCTACAAATAGGCGACCTTTGGCATTTTGTAGTGGTTCAATTCAGAGTAACAGCTACAAAAAACCGATACACTATTGGCGCGGCTTGGTGGCGCCAAGTGTAATACCCCAAATTTTGAGACTTTAGGCTAGAGAATAAGCCTGAGATTAGTGGACTGCTAAGCCCTGGTTTAGCAGGGTCGTAAATTGTGATTGAGAGATAATGACTCCAAAAGTGGAAGTGGTTAGTGATAAATGAACCCTTTTGGAGAATCCAATGTGATTTGAGTTTCGAATGTGATTCGTATGTGTTGGGAGCAGCGCCGAAACCCTGTATTTAAGTTCAATTATGGATTAACCTTTAAATTGACTTAAAATAGAGGGGAGGGCGCATTGTGAAAGAAAATGAATGAAAAAATGTATTTGATGGTGATTCAAGAGGAATTGCCATAATCAGGGGCAAAACGGTAAAGTTACCAGCTAATTGGTCAGTTACCGAAGAGGAAACTCATTGGTAACTTCAAGATCAATGGTTGAGATTGATTGTGTAATAGAACAAAGGGTGGAATCCCATGTGGTGTACTCATGTGAGCTCATGGGAGGTGTGTTGAGATGTTGACACTTGGCAAGTTTTGGACCTTTGGATTGGGTCAAGATGTCAAACTCTTCCCTCTCTCCTCTCCTCTCTATTTGGACGTTTTTGGGGGCCAAAATCTGCATTCACTTCATCATCTTCATCTCATCCTCTCTCTCCAAAACCTCCATGTTCGTCCAAATAGAGAAGGAAAGAGAAAGAAACAAGGTGAGCTTTGGCTTGTGTAATGGCCTCTTATGCTTAAATCCTCTTCACTAATCTTGATCATGTTGATGAGAGCTTCATCTCTATGGTTTTAGATTTTTGAAAGGAGGTGTTTTAGAGCTTGTGGAAATTGGGAAAGATGAAGAATCAAGGAATTTGTTTGGGAAAGAGGAAGAGGTGAGTGTTTGCTTCCTTTTGATCTATTGATTGTGGTTTTTGGTGGAGTTTTGAGAATTGTGATATTTGCCCTGATTTTATGTGATTTTTGAATTGGATGATTTGAATGGTGAATTGTGGTTAAATAGGTTCCATGTTGTGGTATTTGGTCATTGGAATTGATTTGAGAACTTGAATTGGAAGAGTTGTAATGTTGTGGTTTGAATTGTGATTTGTGTGATATGTTGTGGGAACATGTCAATATGATTTGAATTTGATTTATTTGGTGTTTCCAATGGATTCCTTGTGCAAATTTATGTGGAAATGGTATTTGGTGTGAATTTGGGAACCATTGGAATCATTGGTGCAAAACTGAGAAATCTGTCCCTTGAAGTTTTGCTCTGGGCAGTCTGGTGTTGTGGACGTTTTGACTTGGCAAATGATGTTTAACAATTATGAAACTTTCCAGTCTTAAATTTCACATCCCAAGCTTCAAAATGGACACATAATTTGTTCCATTTCGTTTTGTCTTCTGTGAGTTATGGCTGTCCAAAGTTTGAGGTCGAAAATGGACACTGTTTTGGGACAGTCTTGAGTTTTGGGGAATTTTGTATTTATGTGATGATTTGCAGTATTGGACAGTATTTTTTCCTATGTAGAGGACTTGAATAGCTTTCATTTGGCTTTGGGATCACCTCATTTCGATTTTTGTGGAATTAGTTATGGTTTTTGGAAGTTCAGCCAAGAAACTGGATTTTCTTGGCCGCGGCCAGCGGATCCTGGGCCGCGGCCCAAATGTTTCTGGGCAGTTTCTGGCTGCAGCCAGTGGATTTGTGGGCCGCGGCCAACCCCCAAAAATCAACATTTTGGACTTTTAAAAGGTTATCTTTGGTCAAGTGTTTCCCAAGCCTTTAGGCATGTGTTTGGGCTTTGATTAGCCACCTAAAGGTCATGAATGGTAACCAACTTTAAGTGATATGAAAATAAGGTTTTGGAATAGAGAATAACCCTATGTTCTTACTTTGATTATAGGGTTGATGTTCGCCCTGAACGTGGTTTGATATTCGCTTGGTCGTGAGTAAGCGGTGCTGGAGCTTACGTGGAAAGAGTGTAGGGAACATATCTCTCCTGCTTGTATTTGATATATGTGTTAGTGTGTTGGTGCATGTCTTAGCTTTGCATGATTATGTGTAATTTGAAGTTATGTTTCAATTAATGCTATGGCCATTAGTATGTTGTTCGAAGCATTGAGCTTACAAATTGTCATTGTGTTAGCATGAGTTATGTGATGCAAGCATGTCATGCATTAAACATATATTGTACATGCATATTGATATTGTTTACCTACTGAGATTCTCTAGAATCTCACCCTCCCCTACTAACCTTTCAGATAGGGTAGTGGATCGAGGTTGGAGCAAGCAGCCAAGGGCAATGAGGACTCCTTCGGGTTGTCATTCTGATAGTTGGTTATCATAGTTGGGATTATTGTGTATTGGATATTTGTATATGTGGATGAGGATTTAATTATGTGTATTTGAGGTGAGATTTGTGTAATCCCCATATGAGAACTTGTGTAACCCCCTCACCGTAATTACATCCGGATTACGAAATTTAAGTGAAATAGAGACCAATAAAACAAAACAACAATTTATAATCCCACATCCAAGAGATGGGGTATTTCAAAAATCAATTCAAAACGTACTCATTGGTGGTCTCACATTCACGGGCGGATATAACTACTTGAGAAATCAAATTACATAAGAAATATCAGAGTGCGGAAACTAAAATCCCGGCAAAACCTCGGGTTCATCTACATATAATGGGTTTACAGATTCCCAAAATGGGGATTACATTCACACTCTCATGTACACTTGGTAATCCCAAAACCAAAATGAGGATAATCAACTACCCTAAGTCTCAGAGTAATCCTAACTACTCCTGGTTGTCCTCTTCCCTTTCGAGCCACTCGCCCTGTCTGAAAAGGTTAGTCATATGGAAAGGGTGAGATTCTAAAGAATCCCAGTAGTAACAACTTTTTCATACCACATACAATCACATAATATGTAAACAAATCATCTCATATCAGCAACACAAAATCACACTCCACCCTCATCCCCTTTTACCGCCGGGAAGGCACACCATCCTAACCTGAACCGTTGTTAGCGACTCAGGGACTATTGGCGTGGCAGTGCATACGAATAGCCTTGCGGCTCACATATAGCCTTTCGGCTTTCACAAATGGCCCGTCGGCCTTCACAAATAGCCTTTCGGCCCACAATTAGCATTTCGGCCCACATAATCACATATACACACCCTAACCTCATCCCCTTTTACCGCTGGGAGGCACACAGCCCTTGCCCGAACCGTTGCTAGCGACTCAGGGACTATTGGTATAGCGGTGCTTCCACAATTTTCACAAACATGCAGCATACGAAAACCCATTTCATCTCAATGACATTGAACACATACAGTGTATCACATAAGATATAAAGAAAGAGTCACTACCTGTATCTTTCCTGACTGGCTCCGGCACCGTGGCCTCACGAGAACGACAGATATCAAATCCTATACCAATTAGGGACAACCAATTAATCTCTTTTCCAAATGTATATTTCAATAATACTCTAAGTTGGTTATCATTTGGGACTCTATAGGTGACTATTAGAGGCCTAAACATATGCCTAAAGGGTTGGAAGACACTACCCAAAAGACCCCTTTTTCGAAGGCAACCCACAGATTTCTGGCAGTTTCACTCAAGCACAGATGCTCTCACTCGAGCACAAGTACGGACATCACTCGAGCACAAGAGAGTGAGAGGCAGCGAGTGAGCACCCGAGAGCACACAAAGCTCTCCAGGATCAGGATCACTCGAGCACAACCATATGCACTCGAGCACACACCCCATACCCGCGAGTGAGAAAGCACACTCGTGCACCTTACCTGCGAGTGACAACCCGAGAGCACCACCCACACCAGAGGCACAAGCTCACTCGAGCATGACCCCCAGTGCTCGGGTGATACGGCTATGCTCGCGAGTGTCAGAGCACACTCTTGGCATCCACCAACGAGTGAAGACCCGAAAGAAACCCTTCACTCTGGACTCGCACCATCACTCGAGCAGACCCAAGTTCACTCGAGCATGTTCTTCCCTCACTCGAGTACAAGACAATGCACTCGAGCATTATTCATAAAACCCAGACGAACTCAAAGCAGAAAAGGGAAAAACTCACGCATCACTCGAGCACGTTCTTCCTCTGCTCGAGTGATGTGTATCAGAGACCCAAAAAACGCAGAAAGACCAGAAAACACCAGATGGTAAGAATCATGCCCAATGGTTCCCAAACTCCTCTCAAAGTTCATACATTTCAAGCACTAACTAGGGAGCACAATGGCAACTCCAAAAACACCCCAAAAACCACTTTGACCACAATCAAACACTAAGGTCTCTATGATACACAATATCCAAATTTCATTCCACTTAATTCCAACATTGCAAATCATATTCAATACTCAAATAACTCATTATTAAACCATTCCTACTATCAAACACCATAAATCCACATTTTCCACATTTGGCATAATTAGGGCAAATTTTCCAGATTTTACCAAACTTAGCCAAACATTACAAACAATATACCAAAATGCTCTAAATGCCTACCTCTTCTCTTTGCTCCACCCAGAATCTCGATTATCAAACTTCCAATTTCGACTCACACACAAATCACCACTTCTCAAGATTCTACAACCACCACCATAAAGCTCTCATTGAGATGAACAATATTAGAGAAGAGGTTTTGAGCAAAGGAGGAGCATTTCTTACCAAAGATCAAGCTTTTCTTCTTCCTTTCCCTTGCTTGTGTGCCAGAAATGGAGGAAGAAGAGAGAGAAGATGAGATATGGAGGAGATGATGATGAGATGAAGAAGTCAACTCTTTCTCCCACACACACTCAACCGAATAGGAGAGATAGAATGAGGGAAAAAGTGCTATTTTGTCCTTTTGTGGCTTCATCCAATAGCTCACACAATGCCACATGTCATCATCTTAGTCACTCTCCTATGAACCCACACACCCGCAAAACATAGGATCCCGACCCATGGTCAAGGGATCACAACCATTGATCTTAAATACCACACACATAATTTCCAAAATTCACATTACATTAATTCCAAAAGTGCTTAATTACACTAATTACCATAATTATCAGAGTCATTAGCCCCAGTCACAAATCGGGATATTACAACTTGTATATGGGCGTATAGCCCTTTGTAAACCTTTTGTAAAGATGTGAACTCGGGATTGCCGGGATTATTATATTACGTACTCTGATATATTTAAATGTGATTTATCTTTGTGCAGTAATTGTATTCGGAATGTGAATGTGAGACCAGGTATATTATATTTCGAAAGTTATTTGTGAAAAACCTATCATGAAGATGGGATTTTGAAATAGTTTTCTTTCTTATTGGTCTCATTTCACTTTAATTGTGTGATCCGAATATTAATTACGGCAGGGGGTTACACCAAGTGGCGTGAACTTTGTAGTGGTTTATATGTTGTAACCGCTACAAACTAACCACGACAAATTTTGGTGGGAAACTCGCATCATATTTGTAGCAGTTATTTTCTATTAACCGCTACAAATAATGTTGCCAATCAGTCACGCTAATTGGCTCGTAGGTTGCCGCTACAAATTTCAACATTTATAGTGGTAAATTTTAACCGCTACAAATACACTGCTACGAAATGCCATTTTCTTGTAGTGATATAATGATATAAGATTAATAACGATATCAATTATAATTTTAGTCAAAAATGTTATTTCTTAGTTTGTTTTTCTAATAATTTTTTGGTTTGTAAAAAACGATTGTTTTTTCAAATGGTTAATTAATTATCATCACACTATTATTTTGCCACATCATTTGTCTTAAGCAAAATAGTTAAATCTAATACTAATATAATCATTTTTAATTAAATTATTGGCACTATTAAAATAATTTGTTTAATGAAAATTTTTTTATTCTAAAACTTTCCTATGAGGTTATACATTTATGATATTCAACATTTAAATAGATAAATTATATTCTATGTATTTGGTCACTATAATTTCAATGTATTATGTATTTTATTATTCATTAGAGATAATGGAACATTCTTGTCAAATTCTAGCACTGCAATAGCCTCAAAAAACTATTTCAACAATAGTAGAAGCCACCAATGATACCTGCCTTATCATTAGAGATCTTAATGCGTACAAGTTAACTGACAACAAAGCTGGAGGAGCAAGTTCTAATACGCACTCCATGAATGATTTCAGCAATTGCATTTCGGTAGCTAGTCTATTGAAACTTAAAGACCCCCAAGACTCGTTCACTTGGGAAAGGGAGGGTATTAGAGAAAAGATAGACTACGTGTCTTAAACTAAATTGGGAAATGAATCATCCTCATCAAACCACAGTGGCTCACGATCTTAAGTTCAAATATGAGCACAAGATGGTTATCATATCTTGGGGTAGGAGGACATCGAATTAAGTGGGCTCTAGGTGGTTTCATTGTTAGGTTGTTTGGATAATCTAAGAGGAGTTTTAGGATATTGTGGACAAAACTTGGTAGGGAAAAAATTGGCTCCAAGTAGTTGCTCAATTCCAGTACGATGCAAAGAAATGGAATGATGAGACGGTTGGTAGTATTCCGAGAAGGAAAAAAAGAAGTGCTTTGAAGATTAAACAGGACTGAAAGATGCAAGAGTTTAAATACAAATCATGGGATTAACAAACCTGAAAAGAAGCTCTGGGCTGAATATAATAAATTACTCGTATTCAGGAAGACCTTCTTTGGTTCCAAAAATCCTATATAAGTATTGCAATGGGGAGATAAGAACACCAATTTTTTTCATGATTCTGTAGTGATTAAAAATAATAGTGGATTATGGCTCCTCAAGATAAATCTGGTTCTTGGATTTAAGACCCCATCTCTTTACATCATATGGCCAGTACCTTCTATCAATAACTATATATAAAAGATGGCATGGTTAATAAGACACCTACTTGGCCACTTACATTTCCTAGCCTTCAGTCAACTCAAATTGACCTACTTCATAAAGAGGTCGATAATGTGGAAATAAAAAATGTTGCTTTCACTATGGAAACCTTTAAAGCGCCAGGATTGGATTGTTTGCAAGCTCACTTCTTTCAAAATCAATGGGACAAGGTTGGGGGACAAATATGAACGTTGGTTAAAGAAGTGTTTTGTTACCTATCGGTGCTTAGTGTAACCCCCTCCGTAATTATATCCGAAATACACGATTAAAATGAAATAGAGACCAATAATAATCAAAATTCATTTACATTCCCATCCTTAAGATAGGATTTTCACAAATACATTTCGAAATCAAACACTTTAACCTGGTCTCACATTCATATTTCGAATACAATTACTATGTGAAGATAAACTACATTCATAATATATCAGAGTGCACAATAATAATACCGGCAAACCCGGATTCATACCTTCACTAAAGATTCATAGGGCACATACACCCTTTACAATTCCTCAACGGGGATTACACAAATCCATCTCCAATACATAAATGTGTAACCCAATAGACATCGAAGCACATATACATCCAATATCCATCCTAACATATACAACGCTAAATACATCCAAATCAACTACCATTATCCCAAATAGCAATAATAACCAACAACCAAATACAAATGCCCATAAGGGATTCTCGCTGTCCCTAGTCGCTTGCTCCTTCCTCGAGCCACTTGTCCTGTCTAAAATGTTGGTAGGGGAGGGTGAGATTCTAGAGAATCCCAGTAGGAACAGATACCAATATGCATGCAATATAAGTGTTTAATGCATGACATGCTTGCATCACAAATACTCGTGGTCATGATGAACCCATGCCGTGTGAGTTCACAAAATAAAACTAGGTTTAAGAATGTAGCGTAGTAGCTCAACCTAGGTCGTTCTTGTGAGGAGATTAATTTCCAATTTTCTAAGTAGTAAAGTGATAAAAAACCTTAAAGTGGTAAGAAATCATTTTTGAGAAATTGCATTTATAAACTAATGAAGTAAACTAAGTTAAAACAATATTTTTGTATTTTTCAGTTTTTAAAACAAATAAGCAAATGGAATTGAATTTAACACTAATAACAAAGTAAATTTAATAAACTAGTATAATGATAAAATGGGATTCCCTTGAGTTGGGGTTTTAGTGTTCCTTGCTTGTTAATGATATGAATTCCACAATGAGTCAAGAGGATGGAACTAAGTTACCACTAGCTCCATACTTGCAATAATCATTTAATTCATTCTACCGAAGCAATTAAATGAATACCACCAGATAATTCAAACTCAAGGAGATGAATAACCAACTTCCAATTCTAGCTTGTAATTACCATTACAACAATTCAAAACATTCAATTTAATCATTTAAATCCACTTAACCAAGTTGGAATAAACAATTCAACCTACTCATAATATGAATCATACAAAGCTTAGTTAATCAACTCCTAGCTCAACAACCAAGTTTATTCACTTGGCTTAACAATCTAGATCACAATTACATACTTAACCAAGCTACATAATCATGAACTAAAAAGAGAGCTTAAAGGAATTCCATTGAAGTTTAGAAGCTCAAACCATTACCCAACTTAAGGAAATCACCAACACTTTAGCTACTCATAGAGGAAGAGAATGATTGATGAAAGGCGAAGGAATAAGCCATTGATAATACAAACCGAACAGCTCCCTCCAAGTGCATTCACGCCTCCTCTTCTTTCACCACCGCAACACTCTTCTCATTCGCTGCCTTTTCACACCAAACCCAGCCGCGCAATCACTTCTTTTCTATAAGCAATTCCATCTTTGTCAAACATTTCGGCTGCCTCTCTTGTATCCAGCGCCTCCCCTCATTTCCTTTCACAGCCGCCTCTCATGACTTTTTCTTCCTTTCCAATGCCTCATGCCTCCATCCCTTTATTTCTGATCTGCTCACTCTTTCACGCCTCCCTCTTTTCCTTTTATTTTCTGCTGCCTCTTTTCTTTTCCTACGTCAACCCTCCTCCTTCCCTTTTTCATCTCATTCGTTGATGCCTCCAATTCACGTGGTCCCCCCTCTCATCTTATGCACAGCCCAAAACCTTCTCAATTCTCATCTCTATATTCTTTTTAATTCCATATTTTGTCCAGCACATTCGGTCCAGCTGCCACCTCTTCCTTTCAATTCCTCATTTTCGGTCAGCCCATCATCTTCACGCCAATTCTCATTCTTCCATTCCTTTGGTCCAGCTTTATTATTCAAATAAAGCCCTTACTTGCTTCTTTCCCATGCTTCTTAGTTCAGCCCAAAAACATCACCACCTCCTTTCTTTACAATTATCTCAAGGTTAAATAAGTTGTGCCATGTCATCATCTACAAAATTATATTCACAAAGGTAATATCTTTTGTTCGCAATTAAAGAATAATGAGAATAACAAATATTAATTAAAAATATAACAATTTAACCACTTTAATTCCCAAATTATTCTTCCATTAAAGTCTCACATTAACACTTGATTATGCCCAAAATATTCAATTAAGTCCCACAAAAGCCTAAGATTAATTAATAAAAAGATATAAATACTGAGCTCTATCAGGTCACATAATGATATATCCACAAGCTCAATGTTTCAACAACATACTCATGGCCATAGCATAAATAGAAACAGAGCTTCAATCATTCATATATGTTTCACATAATCAAGCAAAGCAATAACATGCATCAATACACAACCAGAAATATCAATACATACAGGAGAGGTAAGTTCCCTACTCTTTTTCTTTCCACGTATGCTCCAGCATTGGCTACTCATGCTCCAAGCGGATATCAAACCATGATCAGGGTGAATACCCAACCCTATAACCAAATCAAGGACATTGGGTCATTCTCTTTTCCAAATTCTCAATTTTCATAATACTTAAAGTTTGTTACCATTTATGACCTTTACGTGGCTAATCAAAGCCTAAACACATGCCTAAAGGATTGGGAAACACTTGACCAAAGGTCACCTTTTAAAAGTCCAAAATGCTGATTTTTGGGGGTTGGCCGCGGCCAATGGATGCACAGAAGGTCTTGGGTTGTGGTTCATAACCTTTGCCCGCGGCCAAGAAAATTCTGTTTCCTGGCTGAACTTCCAAAAATCATAACTAATTCTAGAAAACTCGAAATGAGGTGATTCCAAAGCCAAATGAAATTTACTTAAGTCCTCGGTATAGGAAAAATATGTACCATTACTAGAAATCACCACAAAATTCAAGAATCACATAAAACTCCATACTGCCCCAAAATAGAGTTCTGTTTCAACCCCAAACTTTGGGCAACCATATCTCACAGAATACTAAACAAAATGACACAAAATAATGTCAATTTTGAAGCTTGGAATGTGAACTTCAAGACTAGAAAGGTTCACAATTTTCTGAAATCATTTGGTCTTTCAAAACATCCACACAAATAAACTGCCCAAAATAGAGTTCCAAGGGACAGATTTTCCAATTTTCTACCAAAGTGTCCCATGACTCCAAAATTAACAATCAAGCCTATTCCCACATAAATTTTCACAAGGAACACAATGGCAACTTCAAAATGACCAAAGCACAAAACCAACACAAAAGGTGCCAAACTTCACATTTAAAGCTTCATTGCAATTATATCAATTCAAAACACTAAACAAGGCACCATTTCCATAACAACAACATACCATACTCCCCAATACCCTAAATCATGAAAATTAGGGCTAAAATTCCAGAAATTCAAGGCCTAACCAATGGCCACAAAACTTATATGAAAATGAAGCTTTCACTCACCTCAACAACTTTCCCAAAGGCACTTCATGATTCTCCAACTTGTAGATTTTCGTGATTCCTCAAATCACCACCAATGGAGAAACTACAACCATCAAATTGAAGCTCTCACTCCAAGGAACAACTTTATAGAAGGAAGTTTTGGCATTAGAGGTCAAGATCTTACCTTTTGTACAAGTTTTTCCTTCTTCCTCTTTGTTCTCCAATGGCGAAAATTGAGAGAGAAGAGAGAGATGAGTGTGTGATGATGAAGATGAGGGTGAGGTGCAGAATTTCTGCCCCCTCAAGCCACTTCATGCGCATGAGAGAGAGAGAAAAGAGGGAAAATGAATAAAAAAATGGTGCTTTGACTTTTCATCTCATCTCTCTTCATTATCAAGTGACACTTGTCCACATCTTATGCATTCTCATAAAGTAAGTAACCACTTGGTTACTCTACTCATTCCATTAGCCATTTAGTTACATATCTCATTTTCCTCTTAGTTAGTAATTAATTTCTCTATTAATCACTAACTAATTGCCCAACAATTTCACTCTTTCGATTTCCACTAATCATGGCATATTACTTAATATAGCCACCAAACCCATAATTATTCCACTTTAATTCGGTAATTATCCTCAATAATTACCATTAGCCTTTAATCAAAAATTGGGGTGTTACACTTAGAAATATTAATCAAACTAATATAGTACTTATTCTGAAAGTGGATACGATTACCACCCGCAAAAATATGTGACCGTCTTACTTTGCAATGTTAGCTTTAAGGTTTTTACTAAACTAATTGCAAATCGTTTTGAGATGTCATGGATTATCTAGTGAAGCCTCAACAATGATGTTTTATCGCCTCTATGTATGGTTGTGATAATATAATTCTTGTTCAAGAAGCTTTTCATCTCATGCATACTAAACTAGGAAGAAGGGAGTATATGGCTGTGAAAGTTAACATGGAAAATGCATATGACAGGCTTGATTGGGGTTTCCTTGAAAACACTCTAGAAAGGTGCACATGATACTTGAGAAGTCTTAATATGGTTTGTATGAACACAACAATAATGAGGGTGCTATGGAGTGGAAATGAAAGTCAAAATTTAATTCACACACGTGGGGTGCATCAAGGAGAACCACTTAGCCCCTATCCTTTTGTGCTTTTCATGGAACGATTAAGCCATCTAATTAAACAAGAGTATTCAATGGGACAGTCAAAACCCTTACATTTCAAGAGTGAATATATGTTCTTTGCTGATGACCCAATTCTTGAAATCAAGCAAACTTGCATAAACAAGTTATGAAGAGGTTTTGAGTCGTTTTTGGCCATAAGATTAATCTTACCAAGTCAAAAGCCTTTTTTTCTAAGAATGCAAATTTCAACAAGACAATGGAATTAAGTCATCTCCTAAGAATAGGCTTAACAATTGATCTAGGCAAGTACCTTGGTGTGCCTCTCATAAGCATGGAAGAATTACGAAGGAGGCATATGAACACATTGAGGGCAAAGTTAAGTCTCATTTGTCATCTTGGAGATTGGAATTAAGTAATCTCCTAAGAATAGGCTTAACACCTGATCTAGGCAAGTACCTTGGTGTGCCTCTCATACGCATGGAAGAATTACGAAGGAGGCATATGAACACATTGAGTGCAAAGTTAAGTCTCATTTGTCATCTTGGAAAGGCAAAATTTTTAATATGGCAGGGAGAATAATGTTTATCAAGGCAATGATTTTGGCAAGTCCATCCTATCATATGCAATCAACATTACTGCTCCGGGATATTGAAAAGACCAGTAGGAATTTTGTACGGTGTCAAAATGAGAATGCCAAGAAAATGCATCTAATTGCTTGGGAAAAGATTCATAAAATGGTGCCCAAAATTGCTTAAGAAAGTACCTTAGGGATCACCAAAGAAACCCCCCACACAAAAAAAAGTTTAATTCAAAGATCCTTTTTAAAAGACACGGACCACACATTAAAAAATATTTTCTCTCATTTTTATTATTTCAATTAAATTGGATAAATTGTAAAACTTACATGTAAACACAAGTAAACTTGTCACCTCTGCGAAAGCATTTATTAGATTTTAACAAGCCATCCTATTATAAATAATAAATAATTAATAAATTAATATTCATATGTTTCGTACTAATTATAATTTATACTATTTTTTAAATTGCATCCAAATCATATCACCCAATTAAAATATAATATCATTTGTTTTAATTTCAATAATCAATACGTATGTGTGTGTTGATATATATTATTTTTAAGGATTAAAGTGAAAATTTGCCTTGGAAGCTTCTACTAAGAAGCATTGGGTATCCAAAACATTTTTTGAGCTCATTGGGTATCCAAAACATTTTTTGAGCAGTAATATCAATATATCTTCTAATAGAGGATAAGTCGAATAACATCAAGCTGATGCTATAGTAGTGTGTAGGGTTTTTTTGTTTCATCTTTTACTGTTACCGCGAATAGTGACGGCTTGGGTATTCTCTTCGGCTTATACGGCCTGGTCAATTTTCTGTTCTGTT
Organism: Inga laurina; assembly: GCA_963855925.1. Lineage (NCBI taxonomy): Eukaryota > Viridiplantae > Streptophyta > Magnoliopsida > Fabales > Fabaceae > Inga > Inga laurina. Next base: position 9,772,610 of record OY979713.1, read on the forward strand.
TCTTCTCTCTTTCGTATGGCAGCCGTACGTTACTCACGTGGGTGCACAGGTGCATGCAGAGCTGCATTATTCCATCTTTTCTTTAGTCATCCTTTTTCATACCGAGGTTCTCTTTTTTCACATGAGTAAATCATCGGTTATGGGTTCTCTATTTTTGGCGATTCGCTTCCAACATCACCACTCCGGGTTGAGCCATAAGATTTCTCGTGATGTTCTTCGACTGCGATTTCTGGAGCCTGTAAGTATTCAATTTGAACAGATCAAATTTTTAGAGGAAACATGGCCTTTTCTTTCATTCTTTCTACTCATTTCATCTGACAGTTAATGCAAACGACAAGTCGTTGTGTGAGCAGTGGTCGATGAAACAGATCCCCAGCCTTTATATTTGTTCTATGCTCTTTATCTTTCTTTCTCTTATATATGCATAGAGTTTCAGGTGGAATTGTTTCCAGGTGGTTTCAAAGCTGACGAGTGAAAGGTATGAAAATTTAACTCTTTCGGATCTATGCCTTCAGTATATGCATTTTTGTCAGTTTCTCAAGTTACTCTAACTTGTATTAACCCTGCTTCACCAACTAATTTATGCATTTTCCCTTCTTTTTTCTGAGTTATGTATTTGCATAATGTAGTTGTAATTTTATATGCACAAATTTCTGATTTCCTATGCTATTTGTATTTGCATGATTTGTGTTTGCTAAGATTGAATATTTTTTAATCTCTAGAATTGGCGTTGGTCGTGAAGTCTCTATCTCATTCGATGGTGTGAGGTACAAGAACATGATGCAACTCAAGAAGCTCAATATATATGTTTTCCCTATTCATTACAATGAAAAATAGTATGCCCATTTTCCCTATACACAAATCCAGATGAAAATGAAGATCATACTATTTTTCATGCAGTAATAAAACTCATATTTTTTCCCTTAAATATATACTCTCTGAAGCATACTATCTCACTTCTTATCGGTATCTATTTACACTCGTATAATTTCAGCATGCTTTTCGGGCAATGGGTTAAACTTAGTCGATTACCTTTAAGGGATTTGTTATGCAAATTTTCCATAGGATACATGAAGGAATCTCAGAGGTTGATTAAAGTTCTAGAGTAAGCGAACAGTAGATAGCATGAAGATGAAGATCATAAATATTTTAGAGTTTATACACAGTCTCTGGCATATTTGTACTTATGTGAATAAAGGATCACTATTTATTAATTTATACGAATTCAGTTATAAGTTTAGACACAGTGGGCATATATTTTATGGCCTTCATCACGATTTATTGGTTCAGGAACCAATCTCAAATGTGTTTATTCAAATTGTGGATGGATTACAATGAAAATATACACATATTTATACTAATTATTCATGCATTAAAATAAGAAAAATAACCCTAGGTTTCAATGTTAGTGTGCCTCACCAACTCCTTCAGTCACCTACCCAAGCTGTCAACCACTGTTCAACATTCATGCCTTAAGTCATTCATGCTCTATTTCTTTTCTATTTCATTCTCCTGGGGTTGGATAGGACTCGTCCTCTAGTCAAAATCAACATAATCAATATAGGGAGATAGATCCGCAACATTGAAAGTGGCGGAAACACCGTAGGCACCAGGCAATTCCACTTTGTAAGCATTACTGTTAATTTTCTGTACAATCTTGAATGGGCCATCAGCTTGCGGAGACAACTTGGCATTTGGTTGTTTAGGAAAACATTCCTTTCTCAAATGTATCCAGACCAAATCCCCCACATTAAAGACTTGATGCTTTCGATGCTTGTCTCGTTGTGCCTTGAGTTTCAAACTCTGCTTCTGAATCCTATCACAGACCTGCTCATGTAATTCCTTAATTTCCTTGGCTCGTTCGTCCGCATTGACACTATATTGTTGCTTATTAGAAGATGGTGTCAAATCAAGTGGGCTGAGAGGATGGGTGCCATAAACAACTACAAATGGACACTTTCCAGTTACTTGATTGATTGAATTGTTGTAAGCAAATTCAATTTGAGCTAGAATAAGATCCCATTGCTTTAAGTTCTTTCCAACAAAACTTCATAAGAGATTGCCAAGAATTCTGTTAACAGCTTCTGTTTGTCCATCAGTTTGAGGATGGCTAGCACTACTAAACTGAAGTTTAGTTCCCATCTTTTTCCATAAAGTCCTCCAAAAATGGCTTACAAACTTGATGTCTCTATCAGAGGTGACGGTTTTTGGAATTCCATGGAGACGAACAATCTCCTTGAAGTACAAATCTGCAACTTGAACCTCATCATTAGTCTTTTGGCAAGGAATGAAGTGAGCCATCTTTGAAAAACGGTCAACAACCACCATTACAGAGTCCCTTTGTCTCTGGGTTTGAGGTAACCCGAGAACAAAATCCATACTCACATCCTCCCAAGGTGCTTCAGGTACTGGCAATGGCATGTACAACCCGGTATTTTGGTTTTTGGATTTAGCTAGATGGCATGTTCTGCACCTTTGGATATGTTTGTTTATATCCCGTTCAAGTCTTGGCCAATAGAAGTTCTCCTTTACTAAGGCCACAGTTTTATCTCTACCGAAATGACCAGCTAATGCTCCATCATGGGCTTCCCAAATTATAGCTTCGCGTAGTGAACAACGAGGAATGCAAAGGGTTTTTCCTTTGAATAAAAATCCTTCTTCCCTATAATATTGTTGAAATGGCTGAGACTCAGTGGCACTCCAGGCACCTTGGAAATCAAGATCTTCTTGGTACAACTCTTTTATAGTTTCAAAACCCACTACTTTGGTTTGTATAGTCGTTAATAAAGCATGGCGACAACTAAGTGCATCAGCTACTGAATTTAGGATTCCAGCCTTATGTTTGAGTAAAAATGGATAGGTCTGCAACATTTCACTCCAAGCGGCATGCCTTCGATTGATCTTCTGTTGAGAATTCAAATGCTTGAGTGATTCGTGGTCAGAATAGAGAATAAACTCTTTATGCAACAGGTAGTGACTCCAATGTTGCAAAGCTCGAACAATGGCATAGAATTCTTTATTATAGGTAGAATATTTGAGCTTAGCATCATTAAATTTCTTGCTGAAGAAAGCAATTGGGTGGCCTTCTTGACTCAGAACAGCACCAATCTCAGTGTTAGAGGCATCACAACTGACCTCAAACACTTGGTCAAAGTTAGGAAGAGCTAGCACAAGAGTTTCTATCAAGCATTTCTTCAATTCTTCAAAACTTATTTGAGCCTTTTCGGTCTATTGAAACTTGTCTCCCTTGATGCAATCCGTGAGGGGTGCAGCAACGGAACTAAAATTTCAAATGAACCTCCTATAGAATGAAGCTAATCCATGGAAGCTCCGAACTTCTTGGATAGATTGCGGAGTTGGCCAACTGTTAATGGCTTCAATTTTGCTTGGGTCAACTCGTACACCTTCTGCAGTGATAATGTAACCTAGAAAAATGACTTCATTTGTCAAGAAAGTGCATTTCTTCAAATTGGCATAAAGTTTTTGTTCACGAAGAGCTTGCAATACTTGACGTAGGTGCTCTAAGTGATATGCTATGCTCTTACTGTAGATAAGAATGTCGTCAAAGTAGATAACGACAAACTTGCTAATAAAAGGGCGAAGGACCTGGTTCATCAAGTGCATAAACGTGCTAGGAGCATTTGTCAACCCAAATGGCATCACATTCCATTCGTACAACCTATCTCTGGTTTTGAAAGCGGTCTTCCATTTATCTCCGGGTCAAATTCGGATTTGATGATATCCACTACGAAAGTCAATCTTAAAGAAGATGCTAGAGCCATATAACTGGTCGAGCATGTCATCAAGCCTGGGTATCGGAAACCAATACTTAATTGTGATCTTGTTGACTGTACTTCAATCTATGCACATTCTCCAGCTTCCATCTTTCTTGGGAACTAGGAGTACATGTACGGCACAATTGCTGACACTTTCATGGATCAACCCCTTTTTCAGCAATTCTTCAATTTGGCTTTGAACTTTAGCATGTTCTTGAGGACTCATTCTGTAAACTGGCCTATTAGGAATTACTGCTCATGGAATAAAATCCATAGCATGTTGAATGTCTCGCATGGGTGGTAATCCCGACGGAATTTCATCTGGAATCACATCAGGAAACTCTTCTAACAATGGCTGCACTTCAGGTGGAATGACAGTTCTGTTATTTGTCTCGAGCAATAGAAGAAAACCCATGACTTGGCTTTCTGTTTTGGGCACCTTCTCGACTAAAGATACTAATGGCTTGGATTCATTTTTGCCTTTATTGTGCTTATCAGGTGGCAAAGGTGCAAGCTGAATCTTCACGCCATCCTTATGAAAGGAATATGTATTTTCGTGACCGTCATACAGAATGCGTCGATCATATTGCCAAGGTCTCCCCAGAAGAAGATGACAAGCGTCCATTGGAACAACATCACACCAAACTTCATCATAATACCTTTTACCGATAGAAAATGTAATAAGGCATCATTTCGAAACTTTTACCTCGCTGTCTTGGTTAAGCCATTGAAGCTTGTAAGGGCACGGATGGTTGTGAGTCGGTTTTCTACCATATAGTTGGAGACTACATTTTCACAACTTCCGTTGTCAATAATGACATCACAGACTTTACCTTGAGTAGTGTAGCGAGTATGAAAAATGTTGCGACGTAGCCAAGGTTTTTCTTTCACAGTGGCTGTATGCAGACTTCTCCTAATAACAAATGATTCACCGTGATCTGCAGGAGTAATTTCTTCATCAAATATTGGCTCCTCATCAAATATTGGCTCTATTTCAGGCATAGGCTCTCTTTCTTCGTCAAATACTGTAGAAGCTTCCCCTTCAATGATAGTGACAACTCTGCGGTTAGGACAGTTAGAAGCGATGTGACCGAATCCTTGACATTTGAAGCATTTAGGTGCTTTGGAGTTGAATTCCCTAGTAGCCTTTGGTGGAGGCGCACTTGAAGAGCTAGGATGATGCATTTGTGGCTTACACCCATCAAAAGGAATTCTGGTTGAGGAAGACGGTTGGTATGGAGGCCTTATAGGCAACTGCTTCTCAATACGGATGGCTAAACGGATGACATCATCCAGAGTCCAGTATTGCTGGAGTTGTACTGGATGGGCGATGTTCGTATTTAACCCTCCGAGATAACGAGTTATTGTTTACTCCTCCCTTTCTTGTATATCACATTTCATCATAAGTTTCTCAAATTCCCTGATATATTTCTCCACAGACATAACCTTTTGGTGGAGATTATGTAATTGAAGGAAATTATCTTGATAATAATTTTCAGAAAGAAACTTACGTGAGAGTTCACGTTGCATCTTGTCCCACATTCGTATCTTTGTTTTTCCTTCTCTTTCACGCCTTTTCTTGAGATTTTCCCACCATATGGAAGCATGTTTCTTTAGTTTGATGGCGACAATTTTGACTTTCTGCTTAACAGGAATTTCTTTATATTCAAAAACTCGTTCGACGGTTTGAAGCCAATCAACAAATTCGTCTGGTTGAAGCCATCCCTCAAATTCTGGTATATCTACCTTAATGTCATTAAGACGGAATGACTATTGTTGAGGACGATGGCGGTAGTCAGTAGACGATGAACTATTGTTATCTGAATCATCCTCTGGATATTCACTGCGAGATTCTAGCATGGCTTGCTGCGTTTGTACAGTGGTTTCCAATTCCTGTATCCGGCGTCTCATCTCGTCCATCTCAATCTCACGTGTGTTTTTGCGTCTTGGAGGCATTTTGGAATTGTTTTTGTGAGGTTAAGTATAGGGTGGAAAGGTACAAGGATAGGATCGGTTTTTATGGCAAGTAAGGGGTAAAATTGGAAATTTTATGGACAATTGGGGTAGAAAGGTAATTTCTTAACTTTCAGGGATGGAAATGTAATTTTGGCAAAAATCTGGGGTCAAAATGTAATTTCGGAAAGTTTTAGGGTCCGAAATGCAATTTTGGCAGAAAATTGGGGCAAAAATGTAATTTCATAAAGTTTTGGGGCAAAAATTGTAATTTTTACCAAATTTAGGGTCAAAAAAATTGCAATTTCTAAAAGTTGGGCTGACTAGGATTGACGACATGGCGGTTATGACACGTGGCAGTCAACGAGTGGTTGACCTGTCGCTGACGCAGCAGATCAGGATGACGTGGATGATGACGTCATCATCTTCAACTTCTGAACTCCGGTGACTGTCTGAAATTCTGGTGACGCCCGTGGAGGTGTTTCACAGCGGTGACCTAGGCTATTCCTAGGTTTTTCGGCCTTCTGAACATGATGGTGAGGTCGGTTTCTTCAAAAAATGCTCCAAGAGTGAAAATCCGACACCCCCTTTTTCTCACGTTTTTTGTTTCTCACCCACTCCTCACTCTTTCGCTCTCTGGCACTCTGGAACCCATTTCTGATACCAAAATGATTCAGGAACCAATCTCAAATGTGTTTATTCAAATTGTGGATGGATTACAATGAAAATATACACATATTTATACTAATAATTGATACATTAAAATAAGAAAAATAACCCTAGGTTTCAACATTGGTGTGCCTCACCAACTCCTTCAGTCACCTACCCAAGCCTTCAACCACTATTCAACAGTCATGCCTTACGTCATTCATGCTCTGTTTCTTTTCTGTTTCATTTATAGTCCGTAAGATTTTGAATCACTGTTCCAAACGAGAACATTATCTATCAAATTTGTATTGATAAGGTGCCATAAATAGATCATTTGTAAAAGAAACATGACATGTTCAATAAATTTAAAGTTTGTACTTGATCTTATATATTGTTTCAGTGAATATATGATATTCATTAATTTATACAGTCAAGATGTAGAAAAATAAAGTGTATATTATTTGAGATTTAGATTACTTGGCGAAATCCTCAAGAATTTGATTCAAAGCAAACAAGATAAACCAGTTACAGTTTCAAAAAGAGCACATATTGCAGCGTAAATTTAAACTGGTAGCGTAGTATACCGATATTGTCGTAATAGTAATTTTTCACAAGTGAAATATCAAAGTAGGAGCTTTTGTAGTTTGATATTTCGAACAAAGACAATAGCCATGATATTCGGAACACAAACAATATGCGTGTATGCTACATTGTTCGTTATGTAGTGTATTATAGAAGCTAACTAAGTTTTGTGTAAGATATATTAAAAATATAGCAATAGTCAATGGGTGAAGTTATTGATGAATATGCTTATTGTAAAGTACTTATATGATAATTTATTTCCAACTATCTATAGTCCTTTGTTGACGTATGTTTTACGTCTTTTTACAGATTTAGAAGTCAAAGTTTGAGCCGTCTAAAATCTGATGCACAGAATATGTAAAGTTTTACATAGATTAGACATGTCGTACGGTGGAGGTAATGTTTTGACAAGTCGAGTTTAACTAAATTATATTGTCATACGTTGTGTAGTTTTTCTTCTAGGTGAATAGGTCAAGTTTTTCTTTGTTGAGCATTTTGTTTATAAAGTATAAACAGATGCTTATCTTTTACGACTATATTGAATGGTATGTTTGTACTTCGGTGAGAAAAAGAGCAGCGTGATGGCAAGTATATCATATATTGTCTATGTTTATGAAGTTATGCTATTAGTGTTGATGATTGGGACACGTGAAAGTTGGAGTGATTTTTGGAACTGGGTAATTATTTTTCGTGATAAAAGGTTAAAAACCTAGAGTTGTAAGATGATGATGGAGGATCGGAAAAGATATTATATTGTTGTAATAATAAATAAAGTATATACAACATATTTATTGATTTGTTTATGGTGTTGTTAATCAATAAAGGCTGGTGACATTCATTATGATATTAAAGTAGTATTTGTTATATAGGTGTGCTAGTAATTATGGTTTTTTCTGTATATAAAGGGCAATTGACTTTGTATCTAATCGTGATGTATTGTGGCGAGAACTTTCAGATTCTTTTTTTAGTTGGAAATGAGAGCATGGAAGAAAACCACAATATTGTTATAAGGCAACTATAACTTGGGTTTGTGACAAATGTCGCATACGTAATGGTTTTAAGGGTTTTTTTTACATATGTAAATGAAGGTGTTCAGGTTGGAGATTTTGCAGCTATACTATCTCTAGATTTCATTGTGGTTGACGCAGAGGTGTGTTTTTGTAGTGGGCTGTGGTTGTTACTTAAAAATATATTATCATACATTTTTTCATCTATATTTCTATGTATGCTAACCCAGGGTACTAGGATGATTGTCTCTACTGAAGAAGATGGACTAATATAACAATTTAGTGGAGTAATAGAAGAAGGCAAAACTTATTCAATGTTGAATTTTTGTGTGGTTAACATATTGAATGGGATGCATCCTGAATATGAGATTAACCTGACACATAAAACTGTTATTCAGGAACATGATATGTTACTTCCCAGTCACAAACTGCGATTAAGAACAGTTCGGGATGTGAAATGTTTCTATGGTTTTGATCCTATTTCAGTGGGTTGGTGTGTTATGTTTTTTTTAGATGATTAATAAAATTAAGCATTGATGGATTGATGTTGGCCATAGCTTTAAATCTGAATTTTTTGGAATGCATGATTTATTTATTTTAAGTTTTTTTATAGATGTATTGATTGTATATTAAACAATATATATTCACAGATGTATATGGAATATTTTGCAAATGCCGATCTTTGGAGTACATTAAGAGATATGAAGATTGGACACCGTATTTGTCTTTTGACCTACATGATAATTGGTTGTTACTCATCAAATAAAATTTTAAAAAATTAAGCTTCAGTTAATGGTAGAAAATATATGTGCTGATCATATGTTTTTAATTTAATGTAGGGGAGTCATATCATTGTATCACTTTATGGAAAAACTGCTATTTAAACGTGGTGTGATATGTCTAATGAGATGTATAGAAATCCTTTGGTTGTGGTGGTTCAATATGGCCTGATACAAATTCAAGATGGTTAGCCATATATCTTATTTATGTTTTATCAAAAGTTGTTATATGTTGTGATTTATATGCTTAACACGTGAAATTTTGGCAGGTGGACCTATTGTCACAAATATGTCAAACGCCACCCATGTAATTTTTGACTGTAAGTTCGATGAGATAGGTTCGTTTAGGAGGACTGCACGGTGAAGTTGCCATCTGGAGGAATTTATCAAGTTGGGCTAGTATATTTATCAAGTTGGTATAATGGAAAGTATGAAATTAAAAGTATCGAGATCGTGTGGAAGGAATGGATTAGGATATTTTTAATTTTTTTTATGTAGCTTGAGGGGTGACAAGTCTTGTAATGGAGAAGTGTAATGGGCGCATATTTTGATGGTTTAGGGTTCAATATGATGATTGTAATAGTTGGGTCCAATCAGTGGTAAGCTTTTGGATGTAAAGTACACCTATGTCTGTTGTAATGGTGGATGTGTCAGTGTGAATGTACAATTATGATCATGTTCGTGGTGGAGTAATATACATTTTTTGATAAAGTACTATATTTGCTACACGTCAGTTTAGGTTTTTATGGTTTTTTTATTTATTATACTGCTGAATGGCTTTTGTAGTATATTTCTCTATATATTGATCGGTTGGATGATTCTTGATGAATGAAGATTTGTGAGGTATTAAGGTATTGGTAGGTGGGCAATTTCGTTTGTTTTTTATATTTATTAGTATTTTTGGACGAGTGTTTTAAGTACCTGCTTTAATAGATATAACATTATGTAGTTCGTGTATGAGGTGCAATATTGTTTAATTATTCTTTTCAACGTCAGTTTGTATTTTGTAGGTAATAATTTGAAAATTTGTAGCTCTGAGAGTTAGTTGTGGTTGAATATCAATGTTGACGAGAGAGATTGTAGTCTTTTAAAGGATATTTACAAGTAGAAAGAAACATGGAAGATCTTGGTTCGAGTAGTCTGATGTTGGGAGAGTAAGACGAAGGCTGAACCTTTTCACACTTACTGTATAAATTTGCTTCTGGTGGACGAGCAAGTAGATTAAGAAAGCGTAAAATATAGTAGAAAATGTAGATTATGTTGGGATATTTTGCGATTCTTATTTAAAATAATCTGTAGGGGACAAAGATTCAGTGTCTAATTAATCAGAAGCAATTGATGGACAAGTATAAGGATAAGCCTGTGTAAGGACAGACATATTTCATGGTTAACTTTAAAGTTTCGGTGAACAAGGAAAGATATAAAGCTTCGAGGCATAAGTGCGTTTTGTATTTCAACAACAGGACTTTCATTAGGGAGGAAGATGTTGTTATTGGGACGATGCCATACGAGTTTGTTCCTTTAAACGATATAATTGGGGGCAATTGTGTACTTTATATGCTAATAGGCAAGTGTATTTGTGGTTTCAGTACTTATGGATTTATACTAATTCTGTACATTGTATTTTTGTTTATACATGCACTAACCTTACAAGTTTATAGCAGACGTAATTGGTTTGTTGAAATCATTTTCAAATATTGAGCAGCTGAGTAATAGTACTCTGGACTGATTTTTTTTTTTTTTGAAATCATTGACAATGAGTAAGTTGTGGGCATTGAATTATATAAACGTTTCGCTGTGTTGTAAATTTTGCATAAATTTTTATATCTTTGTAAAAAATATAGATTGACTAATTGGAATCATTGTTTATAAGATCTATCCGTATTTGTTATGATATGAGTTGCAATATTATTAATATATATCATATTTTTTCATAAAGGGAGAACACTATTAGTTGTGTATTATTTGGTGAGTGTGCAAAGGATGCTTATGCTAAATGTATGGAACATATGGATCCTCCAGTTGTCATAACTATGCAACTTGCTAGAGTTAATTTGGACGGAGGTAGGTTGTTTTAGTTTTTTTCATATTAATGGTATTAGTTCATGTTGGTCTTTATATATTTATTATTAGGATAGTGATTATAAAATTTGCAGTGGTTGTTTTGATAACTATTTATCTTCAGATCTCTTTAAAATATATAATTCATGGGGTGCGACATTAGTATGCTTGAATGGTCAAAATTCATATGTCTCTGAATATTTGAAGAGGTAGTTATTTTCAATCGTTTTTTTAGTCTTGAATTACATTAATAAATGTAGTTGAACATGATATATATATTTGCTTTATCTTGATTTGTGTTTTCCTAGTTTTGATGTGACCCCAAGTGTAATATCCTGGATTGTAATCAAGGGATAATAACTTCAAATGATGTAATTAATGTTAATTAAGCATATTTGAAGTATATATTGTGTAATGTGATATCAAGATCATTAGTGATGATTTAATGAGTAATGTATTAATCAGGGGTAAAACGGTAAATTTACCAACCGTCTGGTTAGTTATTGATGAGAAAACTCCTTAGTAATCAAGATCAATGGTTGAGATTGAAAGATCTAAGGGTGCAATCTTGTGTATGTAGATTTTTGTGAGATCATGGTAGGAGGAAGGAGATGATGACAAGTGGCAAGAAAAGGGCCATTGGATGAGTCAAAGTTTTCAAACTTTCCCTCTCTCCCTCTCAAGTCGGTTTGTGCATGGGAAGAAGGAAAGAATGATCATCACCTCACCAACTCATCTCTCTCTCTTCATTCCTCCATTTCCGGCGAGTAAGCAAGAAAGAGAAAAGTAAGGGTTTGAATTTTGTTAAGGTAAATGATCCTATATGCTTATGTACCCTTCATTAATGTTGATCAAGAGGTTGAGAGCTTGACTTCTATGATTTCAGAATTTCCATTGGTGGTATATGATTGTTGGACAAATCTGAAAGTTGGTGGAATCAAGGTGTTGATTTCAGCAAGTTAAAGAGGTAGGTTTGTGATGCATTTTGATATATATGTCAAGATGTTTGCCTAATCAATGAGAATTCTGGAAATTTGACCTAATTATGATGTTAATTAAAGGGTAGGCTTTGATTAGTGGGTCACTGTTCATTTGGTCAGTTTTGACACTTGGGAGTGATTAGAAGTTGATTTGAAGTTGAATAAGGGAAATGTGTTAAGTTGTGGTTTTGGTGGATTTATGATTTAGAGTGAGAATGTGTTGAATGGGTTGGATTTGGGTTGTTTGTGGTTACCAATGGGTTCCTTGTGTTGAAATAAGTGAGAATGAGTTATGGTATGAGTTTTAGGACCATTGGTAATCAATTGGTAAATTCTGGGAAAACCATATCAGTTCAGCGTTTTGGGCATCTGTCAGGATTTCTCGAGTGAGGGAAGAACTCACTCGAGCACAGGATGAACGTGCTCGAGTGAGCATGTTTGTGCTCGAGTGAGGGTGCATGAAATCACTGGGGGTGAGCGTCTCGGGTGATCACTCGTGGGCAGTTTGCAAGAGTGCGCTGGCACTCGCGAGCATTGGGAGATCACTCGAGCACTGGAGTTTGTGCTCCAGTGAATCTGTTGCCTGGGAGTTGGGTTGCTCTCGGGTGGACACTCGCTGGACCTCATTTCCTTGTGCTCGAGAGCACTGAGGATCAGTGCTCGGGCACAGGTGTTTGTGCTCGAGTGAAGGTAGAGGAAGATATGAAGAGATGCTCTCGGGTTGTCACTCGCAGGCCTCACTTTCGTGGTGCTCGAGTGCTTCTGGGATCTCTGCTCGAGCACAGCCTCTTGTGCTCGAGTGAGAGTGTAGAATTGTCGCGGGAGTTGCTCTCGGGCAAGCACTTCCTGCGTCTCACTCGCATGTGTGCTCGAGTGAGAAAAGGGGTCATGCTCGAGCACGGCCTTCTGTGCTCGAGTGAAGAGTCCAAAAATCAGTGTTTAGCTTTCTAAAGAGGGATCTTTGGGGATAGGTATCCCAACCCTTTAGGCATTTAATGGCCATCTAAAGAGTCCAAATGAATACCAACTTAGAGTGTTATTGAATTAAGAACTTGGAAAAGGAAATTAACCAAATGTCCCTATTTGATTATAGGATTTGACATCTGCTATCCTCGTGAGCCTACTGTGCCAGCAACCGTCAGGAAAGGATCAGGTAGTGACTTTTCTTTTGTACCAAATATGATGCATTGCATGTGTGTTTTATCGTTGATTGGAAATGGGTTCGTATGCTGCGATCTTTCTTGATTTGTGTTAGCACTGTCATTCCGATAGTCCCTGAGTAGCTAACAACGGTTCGGGTTTAGGCAGTGTGCCTCCCCGGCGGAGAAAGGGGATGAGGATGAAGTGTGAGATATGTGATATGTGAGCCGAAAGGCTATTTGTGAGGCCGACGGGCCATTTGTGAGAGCCGAATAGCTGTATGAGCTATAAGGCTATGTTTAGGCACTGCCACGCCAATAGTCCCTGAGTAGCTAGCAACGGTTCGGGTTAGGACTGTGTTCCTTCCCGGCGGAGAAAGGGGATGAGGGTGGAGTGTGATATGTGCTGCTGCTGTTGATGATTTGCTTACATGTTGTGTGCTTATATGTGGTATAAATGTTTTGTTACTACTGGGATTCTTTTGAATCTCATTCTTTCCTTGAACTAACCTTTCAGACAGGGCGAGTGGCTCCAAGGAGAAGCGCGTGACCCGGAGCGGGTAGAGTTCCGTAGGGACATTTATTTTGGACATGTTGGTTAGATCGTTTATTTGGGGATTACTGTATAACGTTGAGTTGTATACGGTTTGAAGACTTGAACCTGAAATTCCCTCATCAGGATCTGAAACTATATATATGTAGTTGAACCCGGGGGTTGCCGGGATTTTGGTTATACACTCTGTCATACATAAATGTAGATAAACTGCACAGGTGATTATATTCGATAACTGAACTTGAGACCGGAAGAAGAGTAAAGTTTTAAAAATTTCGTAAAGACCCTACTGCTAAAGGGAACAATTTATGGGTTTTAAACTATTCGACGACCTCTAATTTAATTTAATTACCTAATATCGAATTATAATCATGTGATTAAAGGCAGGTTGTTACACCAAGTGGAGTATTGTTAAGTCAAAGTCAACCACATTTAACTCAATCATCTGAGTGTTTTGGATCTGCTGTATTTCAGAATGCTCCTGTTGTCAAATTTGAGGAAGTCTCTAATCATCCTCAGGTTAAATGTGTTTAAAATTTATGATTAAGATAAATCAACTGCTTTTTATTAAGATTATTTGATGATATTGATGTTATTTATCATTTCACGTTGGGGAGATGTATGTCATTTGTTTTTTTTTTGTGTAGTTATAGTTAATAGGGTATAATATTATGTTAAGTTCTATTCTCTTGTCCTTTGTTATCGGGATCAACCTTTTATGATAGAAGCTCTCATACAGAAGCTGGAAATAACTTATGGATGGACGAATAATGTTTGTGTTAAATCATCGCTTAAACCCAAGGATGAGGATGGTGTGATGATATGCCCAAGTTGTAAGCATTAATGTTCTGAGGTTGAGTAGAAGTAAGTTATAATAATAAGTATTAAGGTTGTCGATGATAGATATTTATAAAGATGGAGCCTATATTTGTCCTCCTATAAAATGTTTATATATTTCCAGGATGAAGATTCATTATACTGTTGAGGATAATGAAGGAAATTTGTTGTCTGTTGTATTTTTTGATAAGTTAGCATCTCAACTGTGTGGCAAGTTTATGAAGGATATGATCGATAAGCTGCCTAAGGTATAGGAAATCCCCCTTTTTTTCAACAAGAGCATATTGTTATATGATTTATGAATAAAATATTATCTATGTATATCGATCATATAGGTTTTTTGATTGATAATATGACCATTATGTAGTATGATGGTGACTGTAGGATGTAGTGAACTTTGTTTTTCCATAGCATTGAAGAAGTTGTGGGGAAAAAGATGCTTATCACACTGAAAAACAATCGATATAACATTGAGCATCCATATTCGAGTATTGAGGTGATTGATTTCATAGTGAAAAATGATTTAATGCAGCAGTTTAGTAAAACTTTGTCAGAGGTGAATATTAGTCATTACACACCATTTGCATAGTATATATATTTTATATTATATTTTTAGAGTAAGTTGTTCCACACACGTGTGTGCAATCACAAAAAGATGCTGGTGGTATGAGTAAGCCTCAGATGATTGATCTTGATTATGATACTGCTGATGTTCTTGATTCTAAGGAGAGTGTAGATGACAAAGAGTTGACTATAAAGGACTTTGTTCAACAGGTGAGAAATTTTGGAAAGAAGAGGCAAAATAAGCGTGAGTTTGGATTGGGTCGTGGTGCCAAGAGGTCTGAGCTGAAGTGTCTTGTGACAACAAGGACAAGACTATTCAAGAGTGTGAAACAAGAGAAGTTTGATTAGGCAACGCAATGGTGTGTAACTGTAATATGTAAGAGTCGATTATAGTTTCGAATATTCAATATGTTTCAGATATTTTATTTGTTTAAGTTCAAATGCACTTTTGTTCAGTTAAGTATGTTGTTCATCTATTTTTGGCCTAAATGCATGTTGTACTATGACTATATATTACGAGTGTTGTATTTACTATAAGTTTTCATCTTCCCTATTTTGTTATTTTAATTATGCTATTAGTTATTATATTAAATATGCAGGGAAAGCTTTCCGATGATAATGTGAAAATGCTTGCCTCTTAATTATATTATCTACAGGGATTGATACAAATGAGTTTATTCTAGTAGTATTGATGATTCATATAGTTTGCCTTACTGACATCACAATATAATATAGATAAAATAGTAGCTATATTTTTATGAGTTAAGGTGTAGATCTACCAATGAAATTGTAAGTAATAGGTGTCAGGCACAATTATGTTTTAAGGGGGAAAAATACACATAAGGATTGGAAAATGGAGCATTTACCCTATTTTTTTTACTAAAAAAGTGTTGGTTTATCAAAGAAGAATAATTAAACTTAATTTAGGAGAGTTGAACAAATTAATAACTACGTGATCTCCTTAGTTGTTAAGAATATGGTTGTTTTATCTCAAGAAGATGTTGTAGTAGGTTGTAATAAAACAGAAGACAACGATATCACATTAGTACCATGTTGTTGCGTCGTTCAACAATGGGCCCCATCTTAAGGTCATCAGGAATATTGGAAAGTTATGTTCAACTGTGCACTACAAACTATATTGCATAATGTAATACAAAGTTGTTTCTTTATTTAAGGGAATGAACAGTTATGAATCCTTTTTATTTATTGTCATGTTAATTGTACACTGTACTGAATACAGCCGAGTATCCTTAGTGTATGTCTTTTGTTTCACTGGCAACATTCTGGATTGTGCTTCCTGATATTTTTATGATGTTACTTCGCATATGTTAGGATAGTATAAAAGTTTAATGACTTGTGTATTTAATTTCAGTGTAGAGGAGAGTTGCGGTCTCTGTTATATAATATCGATTAGAAAGTGTGAGAACCGTAGCGTTTAATCTAAAGGAAAGCGGCAAGAGAATGTATTGGTAATGAAGTAAGAATGTTTGTATATGAGTTTTATGTTTTTTAGAAGTCAATATATCTTATCTGCAACTTGCATAGAAACTTTTAGGTTTGATACTTTATTATATGTACAATTAAATTTCTTCTGAAAGATGTAGTTAACGGGATAATTTTTTAATGTTAAGTTATGCGATTTATAAGAAAGGAAATCAAATAAGTTGGGTAAATTGTTCATGTGTTTAATATGTTTTGGATGCATAATAGAACTCATATAATTTTTTTTTTGTATACTTTTTTATATGTTATTTAGTTCATGACAATATTTTTGATATCATTTAAGCAATGAGCAAGATTAAACGAAAGAGTCCCAGAATCACTACGATTCAAAACTTAGCAGACGATCAGCCCAATATGTATTGTAAGTAGTTTTTATGTGTGCTCCGATGATTGTGCTCTTATTGGTTTATTGGTCTATTTCACGGTGAATTTGCTGTAAGGTGTAGTTGATGAAAGTATCTAGAGTGGACGTCCATCATCTTCAAAAGTGTTTGAAGGGTGTATGCAAGCTAGCCAGTTTTTAGTCATAACGATCAAAGTCCTTTGAAACGGGTTAAGTCTAGGGTGTCGTTAGCAGATGTGACAAATCTTAATTAATTTGCATTCGAGATTTGAATCAACAGGTGATCTAGATGGTAGTTTTTTGTTATATTATACAGCAAATATTAGAATTGTAATCATCTACTTTGTTAATATGCTAATAGACAATATTATATATCTGTTGTGAGTAATAGATATAAGGACAATTGTAAAGGGAAGTATTTTTTAAGACAAAAATATGTGTTGCTAATGTTTGTTGAATTGTTTCATCTATAACTAAGAAATGACATCTGCATAATTATAACATACATTTTAAGTTCAAGTCACATGGTTATGTTGTGATTATAGCAAAGCAAAATTAAAATCGGAAATATAATACTCATACTATTGATATAATTTCCTTTTTTTTGATTTAGTAATTGGTAAACCTCCTACGACCAAACAACTCCAAATCGAGGATACATATTTTGATTTTGATTCAGGTTGAATTATTTTTTTCTTATTAATTTGTTAGCGTTTAGTTTGGAAATAAAATATCTGACATAACATAATATCAATAGATGAAGCGAACATAAATTTAGAGCTGTGAACAACACTGATATGAGAGGTACCACAATGCTTGACGACGGTAAGATATGGAATATATTGTATAGTATTAAACCTAGTACATTATGTAAATATTTTATATGGAAGGAATTGTTTAGTATATCCAATTGCATATATGAAGGTTTTTCTGATGTGAATACTCATATAAAATGTGAACTTTTTTTTTATGAAATGTGATAATGTAGGTGATGGACTAAATACATATCTTGGTGATCTTTATCGAATAGCTAATATTCATTATCAACAACATAGTAACGGTATATAATAAGTTAGTGTAATGTGGGTGATATATTTCACTTGAAAGTTTTGTGTGTGTGTGTATATATATCCAAATGTTGCAGCAATCGTTTGTAATAATGCAGGTGAGTTGAATACAAGTAGGTTTGATCTTATACTTGATTTTGCAGATGAAAAAGGTATGAAGTTTGTTGAGTGATAATCTAAGAGAGTGAATATTGATGTTTAATATATTTAAACATGTTAATTATGTATGTAGATGATGAACCATTTGAAACGTGGAATGAAAAAGAAGATATGATTCACGAAATTGACCTCGAAATCAGTGAGTGTTGTTCTATATTTATATAGTAACATATTTCTCTTTTATAAAATGACATATTTATATATCATAATGGTCACTTTTGTCGACAGTATAGTGTATCGACATAATTTTTATAAATATGTGGTATAGTTGATAATAATTGCTTTTTTCCTTGATAAATTTAGAATAGGGTAGTTTATATGAAGTGTATTTTTAAATAATTTGTCTATTTATTGTAGTGTATATCGATGATGGAGACCCTGATGCTGAGTGCACATACTGCAAAGCAAAAATGTGGGCTAATGAAAGAATTATTAGAGGTGTTGCAGAGGAGAACACATGTTTTGCACTCTGCTGTGGCAAAGGAAAGATTGAGTTGCCTTTAACAAAGAATCCTCCAAGTATTCTCTATGATCTATTTTTTTCTAAAGGAACCAACGAGAGCAAGAATTTTAAATCCAACATTAGGGCATTCAATAGTATGTTCTCTTTCACGTTAATAGAAGGTCGTATTAATCACTCCTTGAACTCTGGAGGTGCACCGTATAGCTTGTCCTATAAGGCCAAAACTACCATAATATTGGTTGTCTTCTTCCTCTAGACAGAGAGGCTCTTGTGTATTTACAATTGTATATTTATGTCACCAATAATAAGATTTCGAATCGCATAGAAGCTCTCAGGCAACAATGGTAATGATGTTATATGCAGAATGTATTTGAATACAAATAATGGTAATGATCTTGTGATTTTATTGTTGCAGCAAACATTCCAAAGCCAATAACATTGACGCATGCATTATGTCCTTGTTATGTTACATGTTGGATGATTGTAATGTTCTAGTCCAGCAGTATCGTATGGCATCTACTATGCTAGCGCACCAAGATCACTAGAGGCTGAGACTTTGCTCGTTCAATTAGAGGGATAGCGATGGTCGAGTTTATAATATGCTTACGTCTATAGAAGTAGTTGCTTTAATTGTTGGTGACATAGATATTGGTTTTAATGTAAGAGATATCATTGTTGAGGAGTCAAGTGGGTCTCCCCAACGAATAAATGAGTTGCATCTATTATATTTTCCGCTTTAGCATCCTTTGCTTTTTCTATATGGGGAAGATGGATAGAGAGATGATATATTGCATCGTGTAAATAGAAGTAAAAGGAAGCATCCCAGAGGCAAAGTAACTATAAGGGAATATTTAAGCTATCGATTGAATCTCAGAGATTGCTTTATATTAGGACTCACCAAAAAGAACTCAGGAGTGACTTATATCAAGGATTGTCTGACGTGTTATTAAATGGCGAAAGAGATACAGCTATGACTGGTAGGTGGATAATTTTGCCATCATCATTTACTGGAGGAGCACGGTATATGTTGCAAAATTATCAAGATGCAATGGCTATTTGCAGATGGGCTGGATATCCATATTTTTTTATAACATTCACTTGCAATCCAGTTTGGCATGAGATTCAGTGTTTTATGGGTGAGCAAAACTATCCCCAGCAGATAGACCTAACATTTTATGTAGAGTGTTCAAGATGAAGTTGAAGAATATGCTAAATGTTATAAAACAAAGAAAATTGTTTGGTACTCTTAGGGCAAGTATGTGGAATTCTTTATTGATGTAGATTTTGTCATGTTTCTATCATACTTTATGTGCACGTGATTGATTAGTAATACACAAGTTTGTTTTGTTTGTTTGTTACAAAGATATATACTATAGAATTTCAGAAAAGAGGTATGCCTCATGCGCACATCTTATTATTTTTGGACAAGGATAGTAAGTTGAGTAATGCTCATGAGGTCGATAAATTATTTCAGCTAAGATTCTAGATAAGGAATCATGTGCTTTACTATATGATGTTGTCAAATCATATATGATACATGGTCCATGTGGGAGTTTTAACGATAGAGCACCTTGCATGAGAAATAAAAGGTGCAGTAAGTATTTTTCAAAAAATTACAATGAAGTTACTATTATTGATTATGAGGGGTTTCCCACATACAGGAGGAGAAATGTTGGTCAGGCGGTTGAGAAGAAAGGAGCTTTACTAAATAAGCGATATGTTGTGCCATACAATTATGAGCTTTTGTATATGTTTCAGTCTCATATAAATATTGATAAGATGAATCAGTCTACTTCTGTCAAATATTTGCTTAAATAAAAAAGCAAGGGGAGTGACAGAGTTGTTACTGCATTGTACAATGATTCATCGAACGATGGCCAAATAAGAGTAAGGGATGAGATACAACATTATCTTGATTCAACTTCATCCTTAGAGCATTATTGTGGAAACATAAGAACTCTTGCCATTTTACCAGTTTAGGTTGAGATCTGTTGAGGAAATTCTTAACATTAAAGAGCGTGATCATCAAACTACTGGTTAGTGTATATATACTGTAGTTCTTACATTTTGTTCAACTGAAGTTGGTTTATGTTAAGTTCTTATTGATGTCGATGCTTTATACTCATGGTAGTTATGCCTTACAAATGTTTATGGTAAAATGATTGCAATTGGTCAGCAATCTAATGTAAAGGTTGGTGGTAAAATAACTATGCACGTTAGTTTCAAGTTATATGACAATTGGTAAGCGAGTAGTACTATGAACTCAGTGTTGGGGTTCATGTTGTGAACTTTTTTTTGAAAATCTATCATTATACTAATTTTTTATATTGTGATGTTGCATGCAGGAACAATTCGGTCAAAGTATCATTGTATGGGTTGCCTGCTCTGAGGACGTGGATAGAGTTTAAGTTTTACAGCCACTTAGATTCGTTGATTGTTCTTATCGAGTTTGCAACGCTACACATTATTAATCACTTTGTTTACATTTTAGTATTTTAGTTTGTTATTGTTATTTTACATTGCATGTATGATATATCTTATATATATGCTTTCTTATTATAGGAGAAGTGGTCATTACAAACCTTGCAACTGCGACGACTGTTCATTTCAATGCTGAATTCGTTGACATATTGGGCTTTGTTAGCCATATGAGGTATTTGGCTTCTCAAAAACAATACGTGGACTAGAAACTGAAGCTAGAAGTGACAATTTATGATATGAGTGAAGGATAGTTGTGCAAGATTTGGACTCATAGTATTAGTATTGTTGTTTCATTGTCTTGTGTGTCTGTATGTGTCTAATATGTAATATAATTTGTGTTAACATATTTTAGGTTTTGTGTGTAACACCCTCACGGTAATCACATCCGGATTTCAAAATTTAAGTGAAATAGAGACCAATAAAATGAAATCAACAATTTATAATCCCTCAACTCGGGATGGGGTATTTCAAAATCAGTTCAAAACATAATAATTCCGGGTCTCACATTCACGTGCGGATATAACTACTTGAGAAATCAATTCACATAAGAAATATCAAAGTGCGGAAACTAAAATCCCAGCAAACCCCCGGGTTACTCTATATATCGAATGGGTTTACTATTTTCCCAAATGGGGATTACAAGTCAAAAATTCACTATGAACAATTTATCTATAGTAATCCCAAATCTACAATAGATAACCAACAATCCCAAAATCCTGGTTGTCCCTAAGAGGTCCTAACCACTCCGGGTTGGTCGCTTCTCCTTTGAGCCACTTGCCCTGTCTGAAAAGGTTAGTCATATGGAAAGAGTGAGATTCTAAAGAATCCCAGTAGCAACAAGTCACTCATACAATATATAAACATAAAGCATGTATGTTCATCATGTTCAGAAGCTTCACAATGATCTCTGGCTCGCGCCATATACGACAGCACTCACGGCTATAATCACAATGCACTATGCCAGCTTTCGCTGTAATCACTATGCACAACGCCCGCTTTCGCGGTGAATACTATGTAGCAGCAACACGAAGCACAAAGCACCACAAGGCATCTCAAAGCACAATATATCACAAAACTCCACAAGGTATCTCAATGCACAGTGTATCACACAGCAGTAGCAGCAACATCCACACAATGAATGACAAGCAAACATACAATACATTTACACAAAGTATAAGAGAGGAGTCGCTACCTGTATCTTTCCTGACAATCTTTGGCACAGTGGGCTCACGCGTTCGGCAGATATCAAATCCTATAGCAAATCAGGGACAATTGATCAATCTCTCTTCCAATTACTTATTTCCATAATACACTAAGTTGGTTATCATTTAGGACTCTTAAGAGGCCCCAAATGCCTCTAATAAAAGCCCTAAAAGGTTGGGAAACAATAGGTTGAAGGTCACTTTTTGAAAACACAAAGTGCTGCAACACAGGGGTTGGCCGCGGCCAGCCCTTCCTTGGGCCGCTGCCCAAATATGGTCAGAAGGTCGTGGGCCGCGGCCAGCCACTCATGGGCCACGGCCAAGCAATTTCTTGACTCTTGGCTGATTTTCAAAAAACCATAACTAATTGTAGAAAAATTGAAACGGAGTGATTCCAAAGCCAAATGAAAGGTATATAAGTCCTCTTTCAAGGAAAAATATAGCCCCTCACTAGAAATCACTACAAAAATACATAATCACCAAAAACTAAACACTACTCCAAAACAGAGTTCTGTTTCCATCCCAAACGTTGGACAATCATATCTCCTAGAATACTAAACGAAATGACACAAAATCTATGTCCATTTTGAAGCTTGGGATGTGAAATTTAAGACTGGAAAGTTTCATAATTTTCCAACACCATTTGGTCATTCAATACGCTCGGTCAAACTGACAACGAAAAACAGAGCTCAAATCAAACAACTTTCCAAATTTTCCCAAGTGATCCAAATGAACCCAAAATCAACAACCAAGCTTATTCCCACACAAAATCACTCAAGGAATCCAATGGAAATGCCAAAATCACCAAAATCCTATTCCATTATCATGCTTTGGGTTTGGGTAACATTAAACACTAAACTTCCAAAATCTCCAAACTTAACAATTTCAAACCCATTCAAATCTATCTATCCAAAATGCATTACAACATACAATTTCTATACCAAACATATACCAAACTCTCAATGGCCCTCATTTTCGAAAATGGCCCAAAAATTCCAGAAAATCCAAGTTAATCCATTTGGCATAAAACATAGATAGATAGATAGGTCTCACTCATCTTATCAACTTTCTCAAAGGAAGTTCTTGATTCACCACCTCCCAAAATTTCGTGTGGCCACCAACCACAACCAATGGACAAACTACAACCATAGAAATGTTGCTCTTAACTCAAGGATCGACTTTAATGAAGGGAGTTTGAGCAAAGGAAGGCATTTACTTACCCAAAGATCAAGCTTTCTTCTTTCCCTTGCCTTCAACAATGGTGAACGAGAGAGAGAGAGAGAGAGAGCAAGAATGAGAGAGAAGAGAGAAATGAGAGTGATGATGATGATGCACAGAAATTCTGCCCCCCTAGCCCATTCTATGCGCATAAGAGAGAGGGAGAGGGAGAGAAAACAATAAAATATGGTTATTTGACTTTTCCAACAACTCCCATCATCATATAAGCTTGCCAAGTGTCTCAAATCTATTGGCTCTCATAAAGTAAGTAACCAAATTAGTTACTCTAATCCCTCCATTAGCCATTTTAATCACATTCCTCATTTTTCCCATGGTTAGTAATTAATTTCTCCATTAATTACCAATTCATGGCCAATAATTCCATTCTTCCAATTTTTTAATAATTATGACGTATTAATTAAAATAGCCATAAAACACATAATATTTCAATTTAAATTCATAATCATCCACAATAATCATGATTTTCCCTTAATCAAAAATTGGGATATTACATTGTGTTACGTAATTTGCTCAAAATTTGATACGTAATATAATATGTTGCACTATATTGCCTCATCACGTATTGGTATATCAATGGTGACATTATAATAGGAGCAAGCTGTACTTTTGTTTCATGTCTAGTAATTGAGGAAGATGGTAAACTTATTTTAAATAACTGAGTGTATTGATGTAATCTACTAATTTTTTCCAACAAATGGCAAATGCGTCATCAACTATTTAGCAATAAGCTAGTATTTATGTGTTTTTTTCCAGTTATGTTAGTATAAATTAGTATTATACTATGCTAAAGGTTTAGCAATATATTTAGGATGAGCTATTTAATTTTAAGACATATTGTTTAGTGCTAATGAACATGGATCAAGGGCTATAGAAAACTACTGTAGATTATATATTTTTAGTAACTTATTTATCCAAATCTCCAAAGAATTAGTATAGAATGTATATGATATCATAAGTACTACTTTTTTACAAATACGTGTGGCGAAGGAAATAATTTGAGTAGTTTAGTTTTATTTATGATTTTTTAAATAATCAATCTATAGGTATGGAAAAGTTTTTTAATGAAAGAAGTAATTTCGCTTTTAATAACAATGTTGAATTTTAGTCTGATTATAACATTGTAATAAAGGTTGTGATTAGGGTAAAACTTATGAATGTTAATAAGTTAAGATTCTAATTTTCTTATCGATACAGTTATGCATAATATTTTTCTCAAGTAATAGATACAATTATCATTATTCAAAGTCATAATACTACAGGAGACAAAAATTTATTTTGCATTACATTCACAAAGATATAAATGTAATGATATATCAAACCTATAAATTTTGACATGAAGGGTTCAATTTTAAAATATTTAATTTATGTGTTTTTAAATGAGAAATTCAGTTTTATTAAAAGTAACAATTAGAAGATTATTTTTATTTTTAATTACATATTTAAAAAAAACAAGCAGTTATTTAAAATAATAAAACAAATTTGATATTAAATCAGGACATTTAAGATGGGCCCCCGACAGAAATATATCGTGTGTCATAAAGTCGTATTGTTTACTTGTCTGAACTTTTTAGTGTACCCGTACTTTTTCTTTAACATATCGAATATACCAAATGTTTTATAATAAATTTAGAACGTTCATCCAACATTCAACAAAGAATACTAATGGATCGCAGTATTGACCAACTATGCCTATTTACTTCACTTCCGGAAGAAATCATAATGGAGATTCTTGCGCACATTGGCCGGAATAGCTTTTGCAATCTGGTAAACGTGAAAGCATCGTGTAAGCTGTTGAGGCAATTAGGTGAAGAATAGGGTGATTCAAGTTGCTAACACGATTGATATTCCTCTGTAAGTTGAGGCATACAACCCAGCTGTTGCTCGTATTCTCAGTTTGTGTCAAGATGCTGGTAATATTTATATGTTATTTCGTGAAGGTGAGTTGTTTTATGTTTGAATTTCCAGTTTCAGTAGTAATTTAGATACTTTAACCATGGCAAAGTTTTTCAGTTGATGGAGTTAATCTTACGATGTATATTTGCTCCATGCTGGTGTTGACTATAGGTCATGATGCAGTGAATGAAAGCAATGATCATGCGTTTTCATTTTGAACACGTTCTTATGTTGAAGAAGAAATTTTCGTTTTAGAAGAATCATCCTTCCATTTTTACCGCATTTAAAGTGCAAGCTCCGAAAAAGATCATTTTCACCTGGAAATTACACAACGGCATGCTTAGTTCACAAGACGCCTACCGAATGGAAACTATACGTTCCTCGCACCTCAGATGATTCTCAAATTCTTGTGAATTCCCTATATCCCATTTGCCAAAGGTGTAGGTTGGACTGTGAGATAAAGTGGTTCATGCAAAAACTTATGAGCTCATAGTTTGCTAACAATTTTCTGTACAAGGTCCACTGTTGGTTCAATTATATTAAAGTTTCAGTCTTTATCTTTTTTCTATTACTATCAATTGGAATTTACTATTGTAGATTAACCTTGTAGTGCTTTATTGTTGTTTTTATCTTTAAGTACTTAATGAAGAACAATAGTTCATATATATATATAGATATATATTGTACTTTTTTTTTGTACTAATAAATGAAAGATTGAATTCGACCTTCATCAATACATGACTAAGGTGAACACTTTTTACTTCACTAAACTAGAAGAAAATTTTTTATATATCAAATAAACGAAAGATTGTACTTCATAAGGTTAATGATTTTTACTTCACTCTTCGATTAATTATTATCATATTGCATCAAACAAATTTTCCAGTATATTGAGTTATTCACATAAATTGGTTTGATAATTGATATAACATGTGCCAAAAAAATAAAAATAAAATCCCACTTGATAGTACGGATTTTACTTACATCAGATTACGTTTAATTGATAACAACATGTAGGTTAGTTTTTATTATTATTAAACTCCACAAACACATATACAGAGAATTTTTCCAACTAATGAACTAGGTTTTCAATTGTTCATTTAATATTGCGAGAAGCTCATAGTTCACATTGTTCCTATATTTGTTGTTATATCCATTGCATTTCAGTTGCAGAGTGTGAAGATATTTTCTGTTTGCACATAATAGAATGTTTTTTTTATATATAACAAGAGCGAAATGTTTATGTTCACATTGTACAGTATTTTCAAATGTGTTGAACTATGCCAATGTATATATATTATCTTTTGTCCATGAACACATTAGTGATATAGTAGATTTTGTTTTGGTTATATTTATTTTTATATAGAACTACACTAAGATATCTCTGGGTAGGATCTTCATTTATTTATTTTTATATGCGTGCTGTAGTAGTAAATGTTAAATCTCCACTTCTGCTTTCATATTTATCGCATCTGATTTTTCTGATGTTTAATTAACTTAATACAAGCTTTTTGTAGTTTTTAATTTAATGAACAAAACGTTGCAGATGCAGAAATCTGATACAGCCATATTCAGCAAGTATGTGTTATATGAGAAAGCAGCCTTTATTGTTTCCTGTGTTCTGCTATATGTTGCGATTGTTTTTATTTAGACAAGACTCTATGATATAATATCTATCTGTATCGGTTGGGGTCATTTAAAGCATTTCTTCGCCATCTGCATTGTACTATATAAAGATTATATTAATCATTTTGCCTGAGTGATTTAAGATTCATGAATTTTTTTATAGGTATTTGTTGTTGGTCTTACATGTATAAATCTATCAACATAATAACTCATTCAAGCTTATCCTGCTTAAAGAGAAATACCAGTAAAGGAAGCGCTATGTCTGAGTTTCATTGGTGTGTTAATCTCAACGAATTAAACACTAGTATTGACCATGCAGCTATAGTGTTAGTTAGAGTTTTGAAGATAATTGGAAGAAATCGGCATGATTTATTTTGTGATGATTTTGACTATCACTCTACATGGACATCAATAAATCTTATTATTGTGGATATCCAGGCTTGATATATCTGAAATTGTAAATAATGGTTGAGGATAAATAGTAGTCCACTACTTTTCATATGAAAATGGTTTTTCTGTTGATATCAACATGGGTTCAAAGATGAAAATTTGTTGCCCAAATGAAGAGTTGGTTAATAGATTTCAACCTCTGTTTCCAACTGGTGGCTCATACTATATATATACTTTTATTGTGCTTGAGCTATTTAATGCCATTCACAATAAATATCAGTTACAGCTCATACATAACAGTTTTATAACTCTTGCTCTTACTATATTAGCACCTCACAAGTTTAGGTTCAAATCGATTGTTGAAATAAGTGATTCAACAACATGTGATCCCAGGGCAATTGGTTAGAAGATGATGATAATATGGATCATTTTTTTATATTTTTTTTTCTTTGCCATGTATTGATGCAAGTTTTATTGTTGATATAGACATTATTGGAAAATTAGTGTCCATAGATGAGTTGTGTGATGCTAATATATGAGGTAAGAACACGATGCATGTTGCCTTCAAGATATATGACAACAGGTTGGTTAAATAATTCCAGTTTATGTTCTAGATTTTTCTACATGCAACATGCATCATTAATGGTGTTTGATTAAGTGGGTAAGTCAATTATGAAATCCTATTGTAGGAACAATTCTATCAAGGTGCTATTATATAGGATCCAAGCAATGACCACATGGATAGAATATCAATATTATAGAAACCATGATTCATTGATTGTGCTCATACAATTTGCCATTGTTGACATTTTAAATAGTGAATATTGATTTTTGCCAAATTTTTTTGTTTTAATTCATTCGAGCATAAAATGTCATTTTAATTTCTGTTTTTTAATGCAAGGTAAAGCAATGGTCACGAACGTTGCAATGGCTACAATTGTGCATTTCGATCCTCAATTTATAGATGTCATTGCATTTCGTAACTAGACAAATCGTCTCATTTCATTGGATAGGATTCGACAGGCTGAACAATACAGTATATTAAACGAGTTCCTTATATAAAGTATGTAACTTGCTTATACGTAAATGTTTCAATTTGAATATGAAGCAGGTAGGTTATTCGAAGTTTCATGTTTAGGTTAGTTGTTATTAGTTTTAATTAATATATGTACATGTTTATGTTGTTAAGTATGCTGTGAGACAATTTGTTATATATATCATATAACTTGCTTATATGTTTGAGATGATATTGTAGACAAGAAAATGCAATTGTATGTACTATGAGTCGAAACTGATCTAACATATTGTCCTCGAGTCAAAAAACATCTCACATACTAAACTTGTACAATACAACATGTTCAACAAAATTCTTTCAATTGATCAGTAAATAAATTCTTATACAATCAATGTGTATCAATTTTTTTATCACAAATGAATTCGCTCTTTAGTTCACTTTATTTCTAATCAAATTAGTTTTAAAATTATTGTATTTCAAAGTTTACAATTTCTACACTGATTTAGTTTATACTCTATCCGATCCTATTTATAAACAACATTCTCTTTCATGGGGTTGAATATTTTTATGAACAACTTTCCTTTTATGTTTGAAAATGTAAGATCTTTTTTTTCTATTTTACCCTCATTAAAGACATGTATTTGTAATTAATAATCATAGACAGCAAGACATATCTCTAATATTTTTTATCCATTATTTCTCTTATACTCTTTTCATAAATAGGGGCTAAATGGGAAAAACTTGTCATTTTCAACACACTTATTGATTTTAACTACCAGATGATTTTGCACCATCAAGTGGAGAGTTGTTTATAATTAGGATCAAAGGGAGTAACATTTAGGATCACAACCATGATTACCTTTTTGTCAATTTTTTATAATGGACATATTTGAAACTGTTTTATATTCATGTCATATCAATAATGGTAACCCGTGAAACTGTTTTTATTCACATAACAAGATTGTGATTTATTTATTATATGTAACAAATATAAAACGTAGTCTTTATTATGGAAAAATAGTAACAAATGTTATAATATTATTAAATATTATCATTTAGTTCTATTCAAATGTTACAATTCATCTTATAGGATAAAAATATGTTGCATTTGACCATTTACAACAACAAACAGAATTACATCATTTCTTAACTTTTGTCCGTTAAATTGCTTTATTGATGATGCTGCAACAGAATGCAGCATGCCTTTATCACAACTTGATTCACCTTGGAAGTCAATACAATCAATATAAGTGTCCCTAATAACTCTTAACACTTCTTGTCACAATAATCAAAAGCAATGGAATGCTTGTGATTAAATAATTCATTAGCCTACATTCATACATATAACAATCATAATTCTCTTACCTAACACTTGACCAGATGACAATGGTCCTTTATTAACTGAAACAGGACTATTTTGACTTTGCTTAAGGAGGGAAGGCGGACAATCAGATTTCCTCTTCATCTCATTAATGCTATCAGCAAGAAAGAACTCCAACCACCACTATTCTGCCCTGCCTTATGATTATAAACCCTAAACGCCACTATCCATAGTAACGTAACCCTCTATAAACAAAAATGTTGACCCTTATTTCTAAACTTATTGGGTAATCTCGCATCCTACAAAGACACACATTATACAACATACATTATGAAGACACACCATGTAAATAATAATGTGATGGAAAGTCAAGCCAAGATAGTCAAATCATATAGCTACATGACAGCAAATTGAACACATCTTCCAATAAACTTTGATTTGACATTTAACCAAAAAAGGTAATAACAATTTGTCACCTAGACTAGGACCTTAGAAGAACTCAAACATTTGCACAACAGATATTGAAATTGACCCATCCTTGTCAAAAGTTTCATATTTTCTCCCAAAAATTTTGTAACTAAAGATCATGAAACAACACTCTTTTCGTTCGACTCCCTTCATAACCCGATATGTCCATTAAGGTTACAACTTTGTTAACGCTCAACTTCATTAACCACCTTATTTAACAACATCTTCTAGAGTAGAACTACCATTTCATTAACAATGCCTTCTGTATATTAGGATACCAATACACTAACATGAAATGAAGCATATGAATTGAAAAAACTTGAGAAAGTTACTATTTTTTACACCATTGTTTACATCATATTTCATGGACTAAAAAACCCTTACATATCAATGGTAAATGACTACTTTCTGATTAAAAAAATTCAATGTCAATACTGCTGCAGAAAGAAATTAGGACTCTCATTCTTCTTCCAAATAAATTTAATTTGCACAACAAATTGTAAATTATACCTATACTTACATGTCAATAATTATAAACAGCAATACAATTTATTTTCAAGATTAATTCACAGATCAAGTCCCATGTGGTACTTGCCTTACCAGTTAAATACAGCCCTCACTGTTGTTACGATACTCTTCAAGTGCACCCATAGAAGTCACAAATCCAATCACATCTGTAATAGAATAAAAACCAAAATTAATACATATCTACAACTACAATAAATATAATGCCTTTAGATTGAAAAAAAATGACCAGCTAAGATTGTACAAACTTTACCAATTAGATAATCAACAGTGTTCTTCTGGGTCACTTCCACTATGTTAGCAATTGGGAAAAACATGAATGAGTACTCAGGGATGATTGCATTTGACTCTGAAACATATGTCTGAACACCTACTGTTATTTTGTATGGGTGGTTAGTAGCCCTATACTCCTTGTTCTTCTTAGACACCCTAAAATTTGCCATAAAATAAACACTAACTTCATATAACTTGTCATCAAACAGAGAGAACAGATCCTTGCTATGGATGGAAGCCTGAATTCTACTGCCTTCAACATCCACCAGCATCTTTGAGATGCCCAAAATTTCATTTTGGCTCTCCTTCCGGTACACATTCCATCTCCTTATAACCCTAACCACAACCTTCCACCTATCAATAGAGTCATCTACATCCTTCATAATTGACATCTTGTATAGGGCCATAGCAAACAGACTTAAACAAAAGCAGAAAGTAGATATGGTATAAGAAGAGAAATATCGGATGTAAGTTTTTGCAATCACATATGCTTAGGTATTTATAAGGGGCTGGGACATCAACATAAGGAAGGGTGTGTATGGCAGGATAGGAGCAATATCTGACATCCATAGTAGGCGTCTTACACACATGATACTACATTTGGAAATTTGAACAACTTAATTTGAAATTTGCAATTTGGAAAACATAAAAGGCCTCAAAACAACTAATAGGTTCATGCATGCATTATGAAATTGAACAGATGCTGGTTCCTAACATGAAACACCTTGAAAAAAGATATTTCAATGAAACCTGTTAACATGCAAATGATCTCATTTGATCAGTTGGCAGTGTCAGATCTAAAATATTAAGTACACTTGAGCCATGAGCCCACTACATTTTAGAGCATGCTGAATAAAGAAATAAACTTAACTCACCTGTCAATGATTTGATTGAAAATCACAAATGAACTAAAAGATCATAATAACCATGCTCTCAAGTTTATACATTTGTTCCTTGTATATTGTTATTGACCTTATATCTTAGTCTAGGGTTTATTATTATTTCTACATCATACTGAAAATAAGCTCGGATTTCATTATTGTTCCTAAAACAATACTTTGAATTAGAACATCTCTGTTCCTAAAAGCATTTTCAAAAAGCTATCCAAGGTTAATTATATCTTTGTCCAGGGTTGATTATTATTCCTAAAACAAAACTTTGTTCCTTGTATATCTTTAAGCTGAATTGATTTCGGCATTGCAAGTTG
Source organism: Inga laurina (assembly GCA_963855925.1). Lineage (NCBI taxonomy): Eukaryota > Viridiplantae > Streptophyta > Magnoliopsida > Fabales > Fabaceae > Inga > Inga laurina. The sequence continues at coordinate 9,804,664 of OY979713.1, forward strand.
ATCATTTTGTCATAGTTATAATTTTTAATTAAAAAGTATAACTTGCCGTAAGAACTTCCCTCCAAGTAAACTATTACCTAATACTGAAAAGATACTAATCCCAGGGGTCAAAAGAAGTGCATAATATATAGACTCCTCCCCATCATTCCACATGTCACGCTCTAGCATGTAACATATAAAATACCCAATAGTTATCCAAAGATGAAAACAAACACCCAATGGATAAAGATGTAAGGTTCTGCAATAGCACCCACCTCGAGCTATGGAAAAAACTTTTCAGTAATTAAAAAGTTTTCTTCAGAGATATAACAAAATAGAAGTATCTGTTCTGACAGATCTCTACTCCAGTGATCAACCTATCATATAGGGTGGCTTTCCATTTAAGTATAAAAAACCTACTAATTCTTTTTTTCTGATTCTTTTTTTATTAAATGGTGACAAATGATGTAGAAATCTTATAACTGTGAATATGGCAGTCCCATGTTTAAACACCTAGTCTAGGTTGGTTGATCCTCCTCACACCTTCCAATGGCATGTTCCCATTGGAATACCTAACAGTTAGCCAAAGATGAAAACAAACACCAAATGGATAAAGATCTAAGGTTCTGAAATAGCACCCACCTCGAGCTACAAAAAAAGAACAAACTTTTCAATAATTAAAAGTTTTTCTTCAGAGATTTGTCAGAATAGAAGTATTTGTTCTGACATATCTCTACTCCAGTGATAAACCTTTCATATGGGGTGGCATTCCATTTAAGCATAAAAACCAACTTATTTTTTTTCTAATTCTGTTTTTTCCCATAAACGGTGACAACTGATGTAGAAATATTATGACAGATTACTTACTCAGTGTGAGCTAGCTGTTTGACACATAAAAATGAAGATATTGAAATCTTATGACAGAATTCAATAGGTATTTCATACAACTACGCAAATGATTTTATATCGTCAGAATGGTATCTGATGATTGATTGACACATATAAATAGGAGTTAATGCCACCATAAAGTATAACCTATTGCCTTCATGACTGAGAATAAAATAGTTTGCAGTACCATGTTTAAATCACCTTATACTACTTTTCTTTATGAGAAATTATATAATTTTCAAGCTTAATAATCATTCAAACAATCTTTTTTTGAATGATTATTAAGCCCTCGGTACTCCATAAAGTATCCCTTAAGGTTAGGGATGTGTTGGCATTTGTTGTATCTCACTATTTTCTATTTAGCAACAATAGTCAGAACTTTGCTCTGTTATTAAATACAAGTCATCTATTGGTCTTATCACAAAAACTATTTTTGAATGATTATTAAGTCCTTAGTACTCCATAAAGTATCCTTTAGTGTTAGGGATTTGCTGGCTTCAGTTATATCGATATTTTTCGATTTTGGCAACAGTAGTCAGTTTTATACAATCATTCCATTGAAGTATGAAAGCCAACTTTTTTTTCTAACTCTGTTTTTTCCCATAAATGGTGACAAATGATGTAGAAATATTATGACAGATTACTTACTCAGTGTGAGCTAGCTATTTGACACATAAAAATGAAGATATTGAAATCTTATGACAGAATTCAATAGGTATTTCATACAACTACGTAAATGATTTTATATCGTCAAAATGGTATCTGATGACTGATTAACACATATAAATAGGAGTTAATGCCACCATAAAGTATAACCACTTCTCATCAACCTTTAAAAATAGTACTATACCAATTGCGTAGTTGAAGTTTAGTTTCAACCCCCTACCAAAATTGACCAATGAAGTGGTTTCCCAATTGTTGATTTAGTTTCAACTGTATGAGTTGGATATTGATTTATTTTGATTGAGGGACTTGGATATGAACTGTAAGATTTCTTTTATAGGATGTGAGACCCAATAAATTATGAAATAACTTTAATTCCAGCTCTTGAAGGTGAATAAAATAGTTTGCTATCAGATTGAGAATAAAATAGTTTGCAGTACCTTGTTTAAATCACCTTATACTACTTTTCTTTATGAGAAATTATATAATTGTCAAGCTTAATAATCATTCAAACAATTTTTTTGAATGATTATTAAGCCCTTGGTGTATCCCTTAGGGTTAGGGATGTGTTGGCATTTTTTGTATCTCACTATTTTCTATTTGGCAACAATAGTCAGATCTTTGCTCTGTTATTAAATACAAGTCATCCATTGGTCTAGTTACAAAAAACTTTTTTGAATGTTATCAAGTCCTCAGTACTCCATAAAGTATCCCTTAGTGTTAGGGATTTGCTGGCTTCTATTATATCGATTTTTTTCTATTTTGGCAACAGTAGTCAGTTTTATATTTATTTGGGTTGGAAAATAACTTTTTCAATCTCAAACATGTTTATCTGGATCGAGTGAACTAATAGTTTTACTTTATTGAAATAAAAGCTTCACATAACAATTTTTCCAGCCACCCAGTTACACTACTACAAAATACACTCCTCCCATATGAAAGAGGCAAGCTTCACCAAAAAGGGGGGTGAATTGGGTGATGTAATAAATTTTTCGCTTGATGTGGTGATATGAAAATAGTAGTAGACAGAGTAGAGTTGAGAAGATTGGAACACAGAGAGTTATACTGGTTCGGCCTAAAAACCAGGCCTACGTCCAGTCCTCAGAGATCAAGACCTACTGAGATTTTCACTAATCTTCCAAGATTCAATGGGCTCTCAGAATGCCACAAAACAACAATTGTCCTGAACGGACTACGAGTAGAAATATTCTCACACTAAGAAATTTCTCTCCCCCTTACAACAAGTCTTATGTGTAGAAAAACAACCTATGACCTTTCCCACTTGCTTACATATACAAGTCTTACGAGCAGCAACATTCTCTCCTGCTTACACCACTGTAAGTCTTACGAGCAGCAACATTCTCTACTGCTTGTATCTTATAAGTCTTATGAGTGGAAGGTTTAACTAGGAATTCTCTCAACTGCTTCTTTCGTAAGGATATCTACCCTCTCAAGGTCCCAATACCTTGAGATCAAATGAAAATATAATTTGAAATGTATATAGACTCTCTTACAGAGCAAGTATGATAAACACTGATGATCAATATGAATACAGAGAAGATATGAATAACAGAGACTCGTGAATTTGATTGTGAATTCTTATGCTTTGTTGTTCTTTTTGATCTCTCTGGAACTCTGTATTTATAGATGTTCAGTTTTTTCCTATTTGAATAACGATCATTATGGAACGGGGCATGTTACTGTGGAATGACATGCGCACATTTGAAAACTTTGAATGTAGTAGGTGTGTGCTTGTCGTGATGTTGTCTGCCGTTGTTTGACTTCCTTCATGTCTGTTTATTTCAACATTCATCCTCCTGTATCACACTTATAAAACATTCAAAATGATGTTAAATAATAATAATAAGTGATGACAAGATAAATAAATAACATTAAAACATATTCGGATTGAACGCTGTGAGACTTGGTGCATTTAGTGTTCAGGCAGAGTATCACTTGAGCATGGATGGGCTCACTCGAGTGAACTCGCTATTTTTCTCCTTGTTCTTCAGTTTTGTACTTGCACTCGCATAGGATTTCAAAGAGATAATTTTCTCACTTGTGAGTGATGTGGGGCCTCACTCGAGCACAACTCCTTCTACTCGAGTGGCCTTGCATTTTACACTAGAAGACTCTTCTCTGGACAGCACTCGCATACCGTTTTAGCAAGAGTTAGATTTTGCACTCGTAGGTGATGTGGGCCCTCACTCGAGCACACATACTCCTGCTCAAGTGAGAAGGATATTCACATATAATATACTCATGTGATCAGCACTTGCATCAGAAATTGAGAGAGTTAGATTTCTCACTCGCGAGTGCTGATGTGCCACTCGGGCATATGAAGCCTTACTCGAGCATACTTGTGCTTCTCTGACCTTCATGACTCTCGGCCAAGCACTTGCAGTCCCTCACTCGCTAATGCTCGAGTACAAGGCAGCTTCATGCTCGAGTATTGATCTTACTACTCGAGTGCATCAAAGATGAATAACAGGAATTGCTCTCGGCCAACCACTCGCATGTGCTCGAGTGAGAAAGATTCTTTTGCTCGAGTGCTATCTCTAGTGCTCGAGTGAATCAGTAAAAATGACAGTAGCATGCTCTCGGGCAAACACTTTCTGGCTATCACTCGCATCTGCTCGAGCATAAAAGAGTTCTATGCTCGAGTGCTAGTCTTATGCTTGAGTACATCAGTTAAATTTGACAGCAGGCGTCACAGAACTTTGCCATATGCATTTGGTAACTTTGTAAAAATTCCTTAGAGTTACTATGATTTGCACACAATTGTCTTTTGTTATCATCAAAACTTGGGATCTAACATTCTCCCCCTTTTTGATGATGACAAAACCTTTGTGATGTGTTTTTAAGAAAAAGATTGATTAGAGTGAACAGATTTTTTAAAATACAACATCAATGTTTCCAAATGCATATTTTCTCAAAGGTTTAGACTCAAGTTCAGATTTTTGCACTTATCTACATATGTTCCATGCAATACTTCCACTGAACACTTAATAACCAAGATAAGTATAGTATCACAGAAATAATCAAAACTAAACAGAAAAACTTGATTGCATGAGAATAGCCATTAATGATTTACTAAGAAACATATAATGGTCATTATAAATCATAAACTCCCTATAAAACCCGTATACAACCATAATCCCAATAACATCATCATAAACCTACCCCATTACACAAAAACTACCCAAACACCCAATACATAAACTCCCCATAAAACCCGTATACAACCATAATCCCAATAACATCATCATAAACCTACCCCATTACACAAAAAATACCCAAACACCCATTACATCCCATGATAGCTCAGAAAACAATCACACATCCTTCTCCCCCATTTTGTCAACATCAGAAGGGGATGAGGGAAAGTGATATCATATGATGGGACAAAAGGTACCATGGCAGTGGAAGGGTCATCTGGCACTGGTACAAAGGGTGGAGATTATGGCTGTGGAACAGAGGCTGAGGGTGGTGGTGAAGGTGACCGATCATAGGTGATATCAATATTAGAGTCTGGATCGGTGAAGAGAACATGTGTCTGCGGACGAGGAGGTGAGGTTGAGGCAGGAGTGGTCTTAGGTGGCACTTCTGAAGATGCAGTTGGAAAGTGAGAATGTAAGAAGATCTCCATATCAGTTATCCTCTGTGACATGTCATCCTGAGTCTTGAACATCAAGTCGAAGTTGGTATTAGCCTTGTCTACTAACTTTTTGACGTGTAACTTCATCTTTTCTACCAACTTCTCATAATCAGTTACTAAGTGGAGAGTGAATCATTCAGGAAGGATGGAGGAGGAACTTGTCCTTGAGCAGATGACTGAGCCTCATCACCTTTAGATGGAGTGGCTTCCTTCTGAGATGTAGCCTTGGTTTGACTCACTAGAAGATTGATACTCATATGAGTCAGCTGAGTCTTGCCAAATCTTGGAATGAGCAACCTCTCAGTTCCTTCCAAGTACCATATCTTATTCTTCATAAGGATGAGAGATACAATCTGAGGATATGGTATGGTCGCGGATTTTGATGAAGAAAATCGAAATCTTCTCATCTCATTGAAAATAATCTCCCCCACATTCCTTTGTTGTCCGGCTAGGAAGGAGGCCAACATGTAATAATCCTTTTGAGCAAAATGGGTAACGTTTTTGGACTTGTTAACTATGCTCTTGGAATATATATAATGAAGGGCTCTGTGAGAATCAGGCATGTCAATAGGTTTAAAATTAAGGGGGCCTACAGGGTCTTTTAGTCTCAAAAGTCAGAAGGCTTCATTGGCTGAAAAAGTGGGTGGATTTGGAGGTGGTGCAACATACCCAAGGAAGTCATTAATAATCTTAGCAGATATCATAATGAATTGACCTCTAACAGTAGTGGATACTGCTTCCTCAATCAATTCACCAGCCCTAGACTTAATGTTATGGTTTTCATATTGCAGTAAAAGGTTTTCACAATAGAGGGTGAATACGGAATATGAATGTTTAGCCAGGGAGCATAGAAACCAAGATAAGGAGATAAATCCAAATTACAATTCATCTTCAAGTATTCTAAGTCCACATAAACTACAGGACAGAAATGCCTATGTGCAAACTCACTATCAAATACCTTCTGTGGTAGTGCCTTTAATTCCTCAACATTGAAACCTTCAGGAGGACTTGTAGCATGATCATCCTTTGGAACTTGTGAGGCAGAAGGTACCCCTGAAGCAGCCATACTGGATTGCCCACCATGATGTGAACTTGAGACACTAGCTTGAGAAGCAATTTTTCTAACCAACTTTTCAAGTTTTGACCTCTCTATTGCTTCCCAAAGTTGCATGTTGAATGTGTCATCAAAGGAAGAAGAGGATTGTTGTGGTTGCTCAGTTTCCTTCTTCTTACCTTTTCCTTGGACCTCTTTGGATTAAGACTGGGTAACCATAGGTTCTTTGAACACCACACCCTTTGGTTTCTTTTGAGGAGGTTGAACCTTCTTTGCTATTTGAGGCTTAGCATGAGGTTTCTTGGCCGGAGTTCTCTTTTTGGTTTTGGGTTGAGGAGGAGGAGGTGTAGATGAAGAAGACATTTTAGGAGATGAAGGAGTTGGTACCGGGGTTGCAGAAACACTAGCAGCAGAATGAGTGGGAGAGGGTGAGTGAGATCTTTGAGAAATAGCAGGCATTTTGGTTCTAGCCATTTTAGAAACAAAAGTGGAAGAAACAAGACTCTCAGATTTTTCTGAGAATAGAGAAGGAAAAATACAAGAGCTTAGGGCACCGAATGAGAGAAACAGAGGATAAATCTCACCTTTTAAAGAGGGTTGAAGAGTTGTAATGGTGATTTGAAGCAAATGGATACATTTGATTGATGAGAAACGGTTGGAGATGAAGAGGTGTGACCTTCAAGTGACGAGACACCTCGAGTGAGAGCAGGAAGTACGACGGTCTGAGCTATCACGTAACTGATATAAGTGACAGTGCTCGAGTAGAAACCTAGTGCTCAAGTGTTGTTCATACTGTGCTCGAGTGTGCTCATGCTGTGCTCGAGTGATATACAAATAATTTTGATAAAACATGTAAAAGCATACCTGGTTTATGGATTTCTTGCTATATTTTTCATCTTTGTACTCAAATCCTCCAAAATCATTTGAGTAACCATGCATTTGGTAGACTCTTGAAAGAAGTTCCTCCTTTCTACTCGAGTACACATTCTTTACTTCAAGCATGTTCATATCATGCTCGAGTGAGGGTCCTTCTTACCCGAGTGAGCTCAATTTTCACTGTTGCATTTTAGTAGTCTCTTGGTGTTTTTATCTCCTCTGTTAACCCCTGTTCTACATGCTAAGAAACAGAGTATTTTCAATGGTGTTGTGCTCGAGCATAGTTAACTTGCTCGAGGGAGCATAGCTTGTCACTCGAGTGACATTTTCTGTGCTCGAGTGACAGACCTGCAAAACAATTTTTAATACTCCGATGCCAAAGTCAGTATGGTTATCATCAAAAACACATTTAATTAAGATAATTAACAAGAAAACTTACAACTCATTGGGATTAACCATTCCCAATTCTCTTCGAATATATAGGAATTGATCTTTAGCTATTGGCTTTGTGAAAATGTCAGCAAGTTGAAGATGAGTTGGTATGAATTCTACTTTGACATCCATCTTTTGAACGTGATCTTGAATGAAGTGATGTCGAATGTCTATGTGTTTGGTCCTTGAATGTTGTACAGGATTTTTGGCTAAGCTTATGGTGCTAGTGTTGTCACAATAAATTGGAATCTCATTTAAGTATATCCCCAAATCTTGAAGTTGTTGTTTCAACCATAATACTTGAGAACAGCAACTTGCTACAGCTATATATTCAGTTTTAGTCGAGGATAATGAAACTGTGTTCTGCTTCTTGCTAAACCATGATACCAGAGAGCCTCCAAAGAATTGACATTGACCACTAGTACTCTTTCTGTCAGTTTTATATCCTCTATGATCTGAATCTGAATATGCCATCAAATACTCGTTCCCTCTTTTTGGATACCATAAGCCAAGTTCTGAAGTGTCTCCTAGATATTTGAAGATTCTTTTCACTGTCTCTGCATGTGATACCTTAGGAGCGTATTGATACCTCATACACATTCCAACGCTGAACTGAATATCTGGCCTGCTTGCTGTAAGATAGAGTAATGAACCAATCATTCCTCTATACTTATTAATGTTGAAGCTAGGACCTTTAACATCAGCATCCAACAAGGTTGTAGAACTCATTGGAGTATCAGCTCCATTAGCATTATCTAATCCATACTTCTTCATCAACTCATTCAAATACTTTGTTTGAGACACAAATATACCATTCTTCTTTTGTTTGATTTGAAGTCCAAGAAAGAAGTTTAATTCTCCCATCATAGACATTTCAAACTCTCCCTGCATAATCTTAGAAAATTCTTGACACATAGATTCGTTAGTAGCACCGAAAATAATATCATCAACATAAATTTGAACAATTAGAATATCATCTTTGTTATGTTTAATGAAAAGAGTGGTATCTAATTTTCCTCTGACAAAATTTTGATCAAGAAGAAACTTACTTAGCCTTTCATACCAAGCTCTAGGTGCTTGTTTCAAACCATATAAAGCTTTCTTAAGTTTGAAAACATGATCAGGCTTTGTTTCATCTTCAAAACCAGGAGGTTGTTCTACATATACTTCCTCCATAATATAACCATTTAAAAAAGCACTTTTCACATCCATTTGATAAAGTTTAAAGCCTTTAATGCAAGTAAATGCTAAGAGTACTCGTATTGCTTCCAATCTTGCCACTGGAGCATATGTTTCCTCATAATCAATACCTTCTTCTTGATTATAACCTTTGGCCACCAATCTTGCTTTGTTTCTCACAATGATTGCTGATTCATCAAGTTTGTTTTTGAAAACCCATTTGGTCCCTATAATCGTATGATCTTTAGGTCAAGGAACCAAATCCCAAACTTGATTTCTTTGAAATTGATTTAATTCTTCTTGAATAGCAATCACCCAATCATTGTCAGATAAGGCTTTTTCCATATTAGAAGGTTCAATTTCAGAAATAAAAGTAGAGAAAGTTACCTCATTGAGGATTCTATTTCTGGTTTTGACACCTTCGTGAATATCTCCAATTACTTGATCAATTGGATGATCTTTAATATGTCTCCATGCTTTTGGTTGAGCATGATCATCGACATCTTCTATATTTTGAAAATCATTTGTTTCAAAATCATTTTGTTTTGAAATATTTTTGTTTTTCTTTATCAAGTCCATTTCTTCTTAATCTATATGTTTTGTCTGAGAATCAAGTTCATCAACCACAACATGAATAGATTCTTCAACTGTACATGTTCTTTTATTAAAAACTCTATAAGCTTTACTTCTATTAGAATATCCTAGAAATAAACCTTCATCAGACTTTGAATCAAATTTACCTAAGTTCTCTTTACCGTTGTTATAAATGAAGCACTTACACCCGAAGATGTGTAGATGAGCAAGATTTGGCTTTCTTCCCTTGTAGAGTTCATATGGTGTCTTTCCAAGTGACTTGCGAAAATATGCTCGATTTGAAATGTAGCATGCAGTACTCATTGCATCTGCCCAGAACACTTGTGACATTTCTTTTTCATTAAGTATTGCTCTTGCCATTTCTGTAATGACTCTGTTCTTTCTTTCTACTACTCCATTTTGTTGGGGTGTTCTAGGTGCGGAGAAGTTGTGATCTATCCATTCGTTGTTGCAGTAGTCTTCAAATAGTTGATTATCAAATTCTCCTCCATGATTTGTCCTAATAGATATGATAGAAATACCTTTCTCATTTTGGACCTTTTTAGCAAACGTAATAAATTCAATAAATGTTTTGTCTTTTGAAGCAATAAATATAGTCCATGTAAATCTTGTAAAATCATCAACAATCACTAAAGTATATAGATTTCCTCCAAAACTTTTTACTCTTGCCGGACCTACCAAATCCATATAAAGTAATTGTAAAGGTTTGGAAGTAGAAATCTCATACTTTGTTTTGAATGAAAATTTTGTTCGTTTGCCTTTTTGACATGCTTCACAAATCATATTATCTTTGAATTTAAGTTTAGGAAGACCAACAACTAAATCTTTTCTAATCAGTTTGTCAAGTTGATTAATATTGACATGAGCTAGACACTTATGCCATAACCAACTTTCCTCTGATCTACTAAGAAAACAATTTTCAGAAGAATTTGAATTTGAATCAATAGTATAACAGTTACCGTCCCTTTGAGCTCTTATCTTTGCCTTGATAGATTCTTTGTTTAGTGGCAGATCTTTCTTGTTTACTATCAAGCATTCTTTTGAGTCAAAGATTACCCAGTTATCTTTGTCAGTGCTTTGACTTACACTCAAGAGGTTGTGGCATAATCCTTCAATATAGTATACTTCGTTGATTTGAACACCATCGGATTTTCCCACTTCACCAATTCCAGCAATACGTCCAGATTAATTACCTTCAAATGTTACCTTTCCTCCTTCTCTGGTTTCCAGAATGGTGAACTTATTTTTGTCACCAGTCATGTGTCTTGAACATCCACTATCAATATACCACTTGTTTGCTCGTGATGCTTTGAGACATACCTAGAGTAAGATGATCAAGTTTTAGGTACCCACACTTTCTTTGGTCCTTTTTAGTTAGTATGTGATGCATGTGTTCCTTTCGAAACCCATTTATATGTGCCAATAACTTGTCCTCTCTTAAAATAGCATGATGAAGTATAATGTCCTTTCCTATTACAATAGCTACATGATGCGAAAGGATTTGATGTATGCACAGAATTCCTGAAATATTTAAGATATGTTCTACTACTATTCTTCTTATTTCCTCTATTTTTATCATGATCAAACTTATATCCAATTCCAAATTTATCAAATAAGACTTTCTGAGAATTTAGAATAACTTTAAGAGTTTCACTTCCCTTAGTAAATTTTTCAACAATTTTCGTTAAATCTCTTATTTTCTTATCTTTCTCCTCACATATTTCACACGATGATATGACAGTATTTTCTAATTCTTTTACTTTCTTCTTATAACTAATCATTTCTTTAGCTATCTTGATGAATTCTGTATGTAATGCATTATATTCAAATAACAATTCATCATAAGTAGGTTCAGAATCACTTACCTTAGAATCTGATTCTTCTTCTTTGGCGACCAAGCATAGATTTGCTACTTCGTCATTGTCGCTTTCTTCATCTGACGAACTATCACCCTATATGGATGATATATATGCCTTCTTTTTCTGCTTCTTTTTGTCTTTGTTTCTGAAGCATTCGGATTTGATGTGTCCAGGTTTCCCATATTCATAGCATACTATTTGTTGCTCTTTGTTTTCTTTCTTGCTTGGTCCACCTTGATAATTTTTAAAGTTCTTTTAACCTCTTCTATAAAATCTCTTGAATTTTCTCACGATCATTCCCATTTTGATCATCATTAGGGACATCTTCATTTTCAGAAGACTCTTCTTCTTCCTTGATAGCCTTAAGTGCAACTCCCTTTTTCTTTTTGTCATCGAACTCTTATAGTTCCTTCTTGAATTTCAACTTTCCTTCATACTCGGAAAGGCTACCAAAGAGAGCCACTACGGATCTCATTGACTCTCCTTTAGCTTCTTCAATAGCTGTCACCTTCGCTTCCCATTCTTTTGTAAGAATATTAAGAATCTTTCTTACCTGGGAATTTTGATCAAAAGATTTTCCAAGTGCAGATAATTGATTAACAAGATGAGTGTACCTGAGTTCAAATTCTGATATTCCTTCACCAGGTTTCATACGAAATAGATCATACTCTATAATTAGAGTATTGACTCTATTTTCTTTGATTCTTGATGTACCTTCGTGAGCGATTTCAAGAGCATCCCATATATCTTTGGCAGTTGGTAGAGTACATATTCGAAAATATTCCTTTTGACTGAGAGCACTTTGTATCATTAAAATAGCTTTACTATTTAATGTCACTAACCTTTTATGATTCTCGTCAAACTCCTCTGGGCTCTTCTTAATGACTCTATCTTCGATTTTCTTCATTGGAACATAGTCACCATCTTGTATTACATTCCAAAAACCATACTCGTTAGCCATCACGAACACTCTGAACTTAGCTTTCCAGAACGAAAAATGTTCTCTAGCAAAACCAGGAGGTCTAGTGATTGAAGCTCCATCTAGAAGAATGATTTCACCCATTGTTGCCATTTATTGGATCCTTCTCAAGCTGTTAGGCTCGTCGAAGAAGACCTTGCTCTGATACCAAATGAAAGAGGCAAGCTTCACCCAAAAGGGGGGTGAATTGGGCGATGTGATAAATTTTTTGCTTGATGTGATGATATGAAAATAGTAGTAGACAGATTAGAGTTGAGAAGATTGAAACACAGAGAGTTATACTGGTTCGGCCTAAAAACCATGCCTACGTCCAGTCCTCAAAAATCAAGACCTACTGAGATTTTCACTAATCTTCCAAGATTCAATGGGCTCTCAGAATGCCACAAAACAATAATTGTCCTGAACAATTGTCCTGAACGGACTACGAGCAGAAATATTCTCACACTAAGAAATTTCTCTCCCCCTTACGACAAGTCTTATGTGCAGAAAAACAACCTATGACCTTTCCCACTTGCTTACGTATACAAGTCTTATGAGAAGCAACGTTTTCTCCTGCTTACACCACTATAAGTCTTACGAGTAGCAACGTTCTCTACTGCTTGTATCTTATAAGTCTTACGAGTGGAAGGTTTAACTAGGAATTCTCTCAACTGCTTCTCTTGTAAGGATATCTACCCTCTCAAGGTCCCAATACCTTGAGATCAAATGAAAATATAATTTGAAATGTATATAGACTCTCTTACAGAGCAAGTATGATAAACATTGATGATCAATATGAATACAGAGAAGATATGAATAACAGAGACTTGTGAATTTGATTGTGAATTCTTGTGCTTTGTTGTTCTTTTTGATCTCTCTAGAACTCTGTATTTATAGATGTTCAGTTTTCACCCATTTGAATAACGATCATTGTGGAGCGGGGCATGTTACTGTGGAACGACATGCACATGTTTGAAAACTTTGAATGTAGTAGGTGTGTGCTTGTCGTGATACTGTCTGCCGTTGTTTGACTTCCTTCATGTCTGTTTATTTCAACATTCATCCTCCTGTATCACACTTATAAAAAATTCAAAATGATGTTAAATAATAATAATAAGTGATGATAAGATAAATAAATAACATTAAAACATATTCGGATTGAACGCTGTGAGACTTGGTGCATTTGGTGTTCTGGCAGCGTATCACTCGAGCATGGATGGGCTCACTCAAGTGAACTCGCTATTTTTCTCCTTGTTCTTCAGTTTTGTTCTTGCACTCGCATAGGATTTCAGAGAGATAATTTTCTCACTCGCGAGTAATGTGGGGCCTCACTCGAGCACAACTCCTTCTGCTCGAGTGGCCTTGCATTTTACACTAGGAGACTCTTCTCTGGACAGCACTGCATACCGTTTTAGCAAGAGTTAGATTTTGCACTCGTAGGTGATCTGGGCCCTCACTCGAGCACACATACTCCTGCTCGAGTGAGAAGGATATTCTCATATAATATACTCATGTGATCAGCACTTACATCAGAAATTGAGAGAGTTAGATTTTTTACTCGCGAGTGCTGATGTGTCACTCGGGCATATGAAGCCTCACTCGAGCATACTTGTGCTTCTCTGACCTTCATGACTCTCAGCCAAGCACTTGTAGTCCCTCACTCGCTAATGCTCGAGTACATGGCAGCTTCATGCTCGTGTATTGATCTTACTGCTCGAGTGCATCAAAGAAGAATAACAAGAATTGCTCTTGGCCAAGCACTCGCAGTGCCTCACTCGCATGTGCTAGAGTGAGAAAGACTCTTCTGCTCGAGTGCTATCTCCAGTGCTTGAGTGAATCAGTAAAAATGATAGTAGCATGCTCTCGGGCAAACGCTTTCTGGCTATCACTCACATCTGCTCGAGCATAAAAGAGTTCTATGCTCGAGTGCTAGTCTTATGCTCGAGTACATCAGTTAAATTTGACAACAAGTGCCACAGAACTTTACCATATGCATTTGGTAACATTGTAAACATTGTTTATACTTATAAAACTATGATTTGCACACAATTGTCTTTTGTTATCATCAAAACTTGGGATCTAACATCATAAACGAGATTCCCAGGACAAACCCAATAGAAAAACAATTACAATAAAAGACCAAATATAGTAAGTTTTTTAAACATACACTGAATATGTTAACCACAAAAAAACATTTCCCACTTCTAGCATCTACACTTGCTTAACATGACATTAGACTTAGAAATTACTACTACACACTAAGTGGCTGCCAACCTACTTCTTCATGCCCTCCATGCTCTTGCAAGTAATTCTCTGCTCATAGGAAGGATGTCATTAAATAAAGGGTTCCAGAAAATCCGAGTTGTATAGTTGAAGTTCTAATAGTAACCTCATCTGCAAAGGCAATCAAATGACCCATTAACCTCTAATAAAATGGATGTAGTTCACAAGTCATAGTAGTGTGTAATAGGAGTACCTCTTTCCTTCCTAATGAGACCATACTGAACAATCAACACCAAGTGTTGCATTGTCTTAAAACGTTGATATTCCAACCATAAAAAAATAGCACTGTCACCTTGCAATCGTACACTTAACCTGTTGCCACTGAGCAGATGCAGTAATAGTTAGAATCACCCTATCAACATTAACATATTCATACAAAAATTTCAATACAATCACTCAACTGCTTGTACTCCAATTAGAAACTTATCTCCTGTGTTATGAAGCCATGGATTCTTTCCCAAGAACACTGAACTGAAGAAGAAAGAATACCGTAGATATCTGTTTTCTCCAAAAGATCAGAAGTAGTAAATAGTGGTGTGACGAACAAATGTAGATAAACTCACACACATTCTGAATACAAAAACTCTTCATTACCTGAGGCACATGATGAATGCAACAAACCCTTTCGGATGTCAACAACATCCATCATTGTGAAACCATGTTCAGGCGTATCGACAATGTACTCCTGGATTGTCATGCTTGTGAGGACCACAATATGGTACTTGTCATGAATGCCTTGACCACCCTCCCCAAAGATGAAGTTTTTCAAGTAAAAAAACCTTTCCTGGTGTCAGAACGTTGGCAAACCGATCAATCACCTCATCAGTACCCATACAAAGGAGCATTCGTAAGCCCTGTGGTTTGCAAGGCAAATCAAGAAACAAAAAATCAAATAAACAAAACACATACAGATTTATATTCTACAGAACAACATGCAAATATGAAATACCTACAGATATGAAATACCTACAGAACAACATAAACACATGCAGATATGGAATACCTATAGAACAACATAAATACATTAACACATTTAAATAAGAAGCACATACCTTCTTATCGAATACAATAAGGTCAACAGATAAAACTATCTTTGGGTAGCATAAAGCCAACTCATACAAGTCATAATCAGTCCTAGGAAATGAATGATCCACCTTAACCATTATTCTCCAAGTTGTTGACCCAGGTTTGATGCTGTCAAGGTGACTGTATGGTCCCACCATTTTGTGAATGTTGGCAAAAGGTGAAGACAGAAACAGTTTGAAAAACAAATAGAAATGAGAGAGAACCCCAACCGAAAGGATTTAATGAGAATGTTTGGGCGTGAGGGTATGGGAATTAGAATGACATCTATTTAAACTGAACAGATTTTGTGTACACCAATCACATATTGCCTGAAAAATATATTATATTTTTATTTGTCATTATATTATGCAAATGAAGGGAAATCACCTGAAGGGGTATGCATACTTCCTAAGAAAACAACCTAGGTACTGGCTAATAATAGCAATACGTGGCCTTGACCCTCCCATTCGGTGTGGAATGCTTGGAGTTAACTCAACAATAACAAAATCAAGAATATGCTGAAGTTCATTTTTTTTTGTGCTTTTGTTATATATAAAGCCCGCCCACGTGACTGAAAACAGAAAAATAAATGTGTCAAAAAATGAATTCCTTTTTTTTGTAATTAATATATTTGGAATATAACTATGAAGTTTAATTTTTTCCTTCTTTCGTTATATATAATGCCCGCCCACGTGACTGAAGTTCGTTTTTATTCTGTCGCAGGAAAATATATATGTTGAAGTTCATTTTTTCCTCCTTTTACTTGTACTCCACCAACATCTCCGACATGAAGCCAGAGGCAAGCCATCACAATTCATATGAACAGTGAAATGAGAGAGAATAAAGGGCCACACCAGACGGATTGTGATGCTAGATTTTTAGGTTTTTCTTTTCAGTTTTCATCTGTAGTATATGTTACAGTTTCATAATTAATACTCTATCTTTAAATACTCGGTCATAGGTGTTCCAATGATGAGATCATATTCTGGCGCTACAAGACTTCATGTTCAACCATACTATAAGAGGCTCAAGGAGATTGAGTCACAGCTGACCCCTATATATACAGATGATGTTTAAACAGAGTTAAATGTATCCTAGCTTTGATATCATAATCAAAACTCAACGCTTATTTTGTTTTCTTGAGCGCTCACTATATTGCTCATCTTTTGGTAGTCTTAATTTTGGATATTTGAGATGCTTGCAATTGTGTGCAATAGTAATATGCCATGCTAGTAGTAAGGGTGATGTTATGTTTCTAATTTTGACTTTTGAATTATCCTTCCAACATATTACAACATTTGCATTCTCAGCTCTACATATCATGAATTATCTGTTTATTGACATACAAGCTCACTAATATATATTATGTTGCACATCCCAGTAAGTTCAAGTAAATTTTATTATTGGTTATCTACATGTTTAGTTACGGTTATTAGGTGTTAATTATGAGATTATTAGGCTGTTAACTATAGTCATATATATGTATATATATCCATTTCTTGAGCAATGGTTGATTTCGTGTATTTTGTTTATTATGTGAGTTGCTTACAAAATATCACTGAATTTTTGTATAATAAGGGTAGTAGGTTTTGTAGAAGGAGGACAAAGTAAGTAGAAGATGGTTTAGTAAATATTGTGATATTCAATTTTAATCTGAAATATATTATAGTATGTACATGTTATAACATATAAATCGTGGGGAATCATTGACATTGAAGGTGGAATATTTAAATAGGTAGTTTTTGTCAAAAACTTAAAATCTATATATTACAAATTTATAATTCATCTCGATGCCTCACCCGATCAATATTATATTCACCATTAGTCCAAGGATAAAGGGCAACCTATTCAGATGGTAATAAGTGAAATATTGATTTTTTTGTATATTGTACAATTGCATTATAAATGTTAAAAAAGCTATATATATGATTATATTATAGAAACTATCAAATGTTTTTGATGAAAAGTATCTACAATTCTAAATTTCATATTTAGTACTCATATATTTTTGTTCATTACGTCATTTAAATATATGTTTTTATTTTATAATTAGCGGCATGAGTTCTTTTCCAAATCATGTATAACATTGGATATTGTAGGATGATATAACATTCGTGCATTTTATTGTCGATATGAATGAAAAATGCATTAACTGGTTCTTGGCAAAGGAAAAAAAATCAACTCCTAAGATAGATAGTTCCATCCCATAACAAACCTGCAAGTGTGTATAAATTGTTATTAATTAGGTTGCATTGATACTGCCTAATGTGAACTCTTTTTGTTGGAATTTTTTTCAGTGTTGTAATATATGCAAATACATAACACGTAAAACTACATTCATAACATATTCAAATTATGACCTCCGTTACTTGATGCAAGAAATTCATATGTATTCTACGGTGGTATGTTGGAAATATATATGTAAACACTAAACCATCACATAACACATCACTAAGTGAGATAAGCGATGTCTGGAAATAATATTAATGAGACATGTAATTGCTCAGTGAAAAAGAAAACAATAAAATCAAATTTTATCGGTACCTGCAATATGTTGTTATAATGCAATAGAAATTTAATCTTTCATTCAGGTCAAGGAATTTAGTTGTTCATTCTGATCATCATATTTATTAATAACTACTTATAGTAAGTAACAGATTATGTGCACAATAGTCAAAGCAATGTTGGGGCCCAAACATATTAATTGTTATGATTATTACAGATGTATATGAATACATGACAAACGCTTCCATCGTCAACATGGTCGAGTACAAGGGTATATCTCAAAAGCAGTTTCTCTTCACACTACACAGGTAGCTTCTCTTGGCAAGCAAGCTTTTTTTTTAATATGCAAACTTCGATCATATCTTACACAATTTTTTTTTTAGATTATGGAAGAGCAAAATCTGTGAGGGAAACTCCTTCATTAATATTAAGGTTGTCATGACTCATTTTCCAGAATAAATTCTTCTCATCTTCAACATTTATTGACATTGCCCAAGTTTACGATCGTGCTTCAATGTTAGTTATGTGGTTAATATTGTGTTCACAATCTTAATAATTATGCATGTTTTTTGTCTCATACCTTGCGTAATTTAGTGGTTGTAATATATGTTGGTGAGATTCATATTTAAAGTAAAAATAAAAAAAAATAGACAGACCACATGACCTTTGGAACACTAAATAACGTGCATAGAGCGTCCATTGTGCCCTTGTATCTTATAGAGTAGATGACTTCAGACATTATGTACCGATGTGTCAAATAGAGACTTCTTATTACAGGTAGGATAAAGAAGGCAACGATTCGATTTGATGTGTTTTTATTGTTTCACGTCGGTTTCACAAAAGTGAAAAATTGTGTTTTTTAGAAAATATCCTATAAAAATAGAGGAGCAACTCACATTTAGATGTATCATACGTAAGAGAAGTGTACATCTATAATTGCAATAAACTCTACACTCTATACAGCAATTGCACCGGTGTTGCAATGTCTGCTATATATAATGGAAGAAATACACAAAGCATTTATCGAAGGCTTACATGGAGGCGTTGTGGATTGTCATCTGCATCTAGTGGTGGATCAATTAATCACCCGAGAAATAAATAGGACTAATGATGCGTGGACTCAATTTGGTTGTTAGTTTATCGGCGGTGAGATTATCTTCTATAATGAAAGGGTTAATAGTTATAGTATTATTTATTTGACTAATTCTTTGACGATATCATTCACTCTTTTAATAGAATTTTTTTGTTGGTTCATAGGGTACATTTATACTTGCAGTATTACACTTTGAACAAGCAATGGATGCATTCCTTTCCAGATTCACTGAACAACAATCGTATCTTCTTACTGGAATGACTATAGAGCATGTGGATGAACGTGTGCATGATTAATGTCACTTTATTATTGACGAACACACTGTAATTCAAGAGACATCCTGAATTCTTCCATGATGTTGTCTAAGAGTCATGTCATGCTTTGGCGCAAATAATAATCTACCCCTTGACAATAGACTTATTGGTATGCAGTTCTGATGCTTTTAGTTCCATTCAAGATGTTTCGATCTACCGATATGATTGTCAAGGTTTTGTGTTCATGAATCAATTTCTTTGTTTTCATACGGGTATGTGGTTACATACTGTGTAGAAGTGCAGTACGTTTCGTGAAGCGTATGGGTGTGTATGAAAAGGAGTTGGGACTGTCTCTGGAATGCTGCAAGGTTGATTTTTAGTGGTGCGTATTTTTTACATCTATCCTAAATAGTTTATATAAAATTTTTATATTCACAGGTAGAGTTTATTGCACAGTGATTATTTTTTGAGTTTTGTTATACTTCAAGGGAATTGAAATGAGCTAATTGTGTTCTTCGTGGTTCATCAGTTGAATGTATCAAGCAACGCGTTGATGATGCTTTGTTATCGTTGGACGAGGGTGCTCTTCTGTTCATTCTACTAAAATACTGTGTACCTGGGCATCTGACATCACAAGGTGTTACATGACTCTATGACTTGAACATACAATTGTTGTATTTTTATATGTAGTTAATGATTCTTTACATATCTTGCATTTAACGTCAAATTTATATTTTTCCAATTCAGGTATTCGTACTATCTACTCATATCGAGATGCCACGAGAATACTCATAGATCCTGATATCCCTGTTGTATGTTCATTGAAGGATCGTTTTTTAGCCATGTAGGAGAATTTCATTATTGTTTGGTATATGTTATAGTTATTTGTGTTCACATATTGGTTTTTCTATCTTTTTTTTCTTTTTGTATCATGTTAGACAGTTTCATATTCTGTATCATTTTTTTTCTATCAAGTTGTATTTGTCATGGCAAATGTACTTAATTTCTATGATAAAACAGGGTATTCATACTATACATTGGGTCTAATTATGATATACTTTCTCATGACATAGTTTCATAGCTAATGAATACAAATCGTTCATACATCTTTATTGTAAGTTGTAAATAACTAATATATATTTTAAACAGTGTTCACTTCGTCACTAAAAGATAAGTAACCTGACCAATAATAAACCAATGAAGTATATGTGTAATCTTTTATTTTCTACACACAATTGGTGTTTTAACGGAATATGATCAAAAATATATATGTCAACCCGTGTAACGCACGGGAGAAAGTTCTAGTTGCCTTAAAAGTGTGAAAAAATAGCAATCTCACTCATTCCATTAGAATAGTTAATTTTAACTGTTAGTTTGACTTATATTGCACACTTAACACAGCCATGTTATCATCCAAATCACTTACTCCCTCTCTGTCCACCTAGCCATCAACTCGCTTAGAATAGTTAATTTTAACTATTAGTTCAACTTATATTGAACACTTTAGAGGTGTCCTTATGGGCTTGACAACTTGGGCAGCGCTCTTACACTGGACCCATTACTATTGAATCTCTTTTGGATCATTTGTCAAACACTTGGTGGGCATCTTCAAGCGTGCATTTTTCTTTCCATGATTCTATACAACCTCCTCACCAAAGTCCCTATGTATCACTCTCTCTCTGTTCTTGGCTGTAAAATCCATTCACCCCAGAATCCACCATGGCTGACAACTTCATGCTCACCCTCTCAAGAGCTGATGTCCCCAATGGCTCAACACCATGGAACTTCACTCGGCGTCTTGCCGTTTAAAACCTTCTGTGAGAACATCATAGGAGAATTATCTAACAAGTGGAGGAGTTTAAGGGGCTCCCTCTCCAAATAGGTTAGTCTTTTGGGATGGACTCTCTTTTCAGGCTTATATTCATCACATTGGTGCTTTTATTGAGAGCTTGATGTTTATGGAAAGGGCTACCCATGGAGGGTTTTGATTAACAGAAGGCCGAGTGAAGTGCCGTGGTATGGAGCCACAGGGATGTCAGCTCTTGAGGGGTGGAATTATTATGGAGAAGTAACTCTCATGTAAGGAAGAAAAACATAGGGGAAAGAGAACATACCGATAGGAGAATTCTCTAACAACCAATGACATTAAGGGTGTGTTTGATTTAGCTTATTGTGTAGAAATAAGCCCGTTTTTGGGCAATAAGCCCAAATAAAAACGTGTTGCATTTTTGTAGTGTTTGGTTCAGCTTATTTTAATTGTATCATGGGTATAATAAGCTACTTATTAAATAAGCTCCTCACTGTGCTCATTTGGAATAGCTTATTTTTGGGCAATAAGTGCTTATAAATCATGATTCATGATATACGAGGTAAGTATGTGAGAGGAGTTTTATCTCGACTTGCATAATAAGGACTTATTGTCCAAAAATAAGTGATACCAAACACAGAGACAACTTTTCTATTAAGTCACTTATTAAGTAAGCCGAGATAAAACTCCTCTCACATACTTACCTCGTATACCGTAAATCATGATTTATAAGCACTTATTGTCCAAAAATAAATCGCTCATCCAAACATAAATCACATTACAAAAACTGACTTTTCTATTAAGTCATTTTTAATAAGTGAGAATCATAATAAGTCATTTTTCCTACCGCTATCCCAAACACATACTAAGTCTATAGACCCACTTTTTCCCTCAGCTTCCATGTCGGTTTCTTGATTCTACTAGTGCGCTTCATGGCAGTTTCTTCTTGCGCACTACCTCTTACAACCCCACTCTCATCCTTTCTTCAGACCTTTTACCCAGCTCAGCCTCTTCTTCCTTTTGTGCCATCTCTTCGGCCATGTCAGCAATAATTCCATCCTGCCTTCTAATTATTTATTCTCAAGGCATGACATTGTTATGAGTTCCACATTGAGAAATCTCATAATATGTTGTCAAGTTGAATTTGTGGCTTTCTTTGCTATTTTTAGATGTGAATGGTTTTAGGGGCAGTCTGAGGTCTGAATTATGAAGGGAGATTCTATGGAAGCAATCAATAGCAAGGAAGAGGTGAGGTAAGTTGTGTGTGTTGGATCTAACAATCCCATAAATTGGTGTTTAGAATGAAGAGGAGGTGTTTGATCGTTACTGCTCCAATACTGGAAGTAGAGCATAAAAGATTTGGTGAGTCTGATAGTTTTTAGATAGGGAAGAGAGAGGAAGATGGTTTAAGAAAAAGGGAAGATGTGGTAGTAAGAAGGCATAAGTTGGATGATGAGATGGCCTGCCAAATGGGATGTTGTGTATCATATCAGTCAAACAAACAATTAAATTTAACATTGAATAACGATGGAGTGACATTTCTACGAGTGGAAACTTCTGGACCCAATTTGCACCTCAACTCTATTTTTAAATACACACAAAAAGTTATTGATGTAAATTCAAACATTTAGCAAGTCAAATAATAGATGCGGTGATCTCCTAAGGAGAGCTCACGCTCACAACCAATTAGTGGTGACCTGTGAGAGCAAAAACCTTTCTTATGTTTTTCTTTTATGGGCCTTGCGAAAGATAGTTTTTAGCTTTTTGATTAAATTCCCTTTCACTACATGAGTTTTTTCATGCTACTTAACATATTAGTTAGGGAGATTCCAAAGAATGAATGAAACCACAAAAAGTTCCAACAATAAGTGAGTAAAAGAGACATATTGTCATTTCCTACATTTATTATTACATGTTGTTCTTATTGTGAGATCTTTTTCTGATGATATTCATTTATTGGGACCTTATAGTAATTCACTGATCTATTAGTTATTATTGATGCTTCTCTCATCTCACTTGCTTAACAAGTGGTAATTTTGAGCTTCACTTTTTAAGTTATATGCTCTCCATTCTACATCACCAATGGTAACTCTAGTCTTAACCTCATGCCCTAATTTCTATATCTGGATACCTACCCATCCCATTTTATTATCCTTTAAAGCTAGACAGTTCATCGAATATATCTAGCCCTGTTTTCGTACAAAATTTGATGAATAAATGAAAAAATAGGTGAAAAGTTCATGTTTATAAATAGAAAGTATCGATACCTTAATTCAGGTACTTTTAACTAACAAAATTTTCAAATGTGATTTTTCACCTATTTTTCCTAATAGTTACATTGTTGTTTATGAATGGGTATATAGGGTGTCGCAAGTTTTATATTCAATTTTATTATAGATGTAAAAACTAGCAAATGAATTTAAATGATATTGATAATTTTATAATGATAATGATATTATAATGTACAATATATGACATATAATGATTAGGTTCTGATTATTTCATTGTAGGTCCAACCTAATTGTGTAGTTGTTTAACCTGTGATTCAAAACCAAAATTGAGAAAAGTTGTTTGAGCCTACCTAATCGGAGCACCACCCATTTTATTCCCTGTTTGGTAGCAAGGAAATGGAAGCTGAGAATTGGAATTAGAACTGGAACTCATATGTTTGTTAGTTTGGTATCATGGAAGCCACCTCCTAATGGAACTCACTTTAATCAAAATCAATGGAAGTGAGTTCCTTGCCTCCCTTATGGAACTGGGTTCTAGTTCCATTTCCATATGTATATTTTCTCACTTTCCCTTCTACTCTTCCTCCTCACTTTCACTAGTAACAATTGTCCTTCGCGGTGATGGCATCAATGGTTCTCTACCTACAACGACGATGGCAACACCCTCCCTCTCTTGTCTTCGTTCAAGATTCCAAATTCTACAACCTCTTTGATCTACAACGGCGGCTACTCCAGTGAGGGCGATGAATCTGAGAGGGAGAGAGCCACACGAAATCTGAGAGGGGAGAGCAGGGAAAAGAAGAAGAATAAAAAGAAGACGATTATGTGGAAGAGGAGGAGTTGGTGGCGGTGGTGGTCTTGAGAAGGATGATTGAGATTGAGGAGAAGTCAGAAGTGCAAGGGAGAGGAAGAGGCAGCTCTTGAGGTTTATGTAGTACATGTCGCTGGCTTTGGTCACCATGAGTAGGAATATCTTGTGGAAGCGGCTGAACCGCCACACGGCGTAGCCAAGGACGTCTCTGATGGCCATGAAGAACTAGAAGAACGAAATTGAGGAGTCAGATTCCATAAATGAATGAAAGGTGAGATAGTTCATCAAGAGGGGAGATACATGTGGGCAGTGTTAAAGGGTGCCATTAATGGTGGCAAAACTATGGATTTGGGATTTGTTTTACTGATGAGGTGAGTTTAAGTTATTTTATTTAAGGCGTATTCTCGTCTTTTCCTAAGTAAATGTATAGATTGAATAAAATTAATATATCTATTATGCATTACATGGGATTACTGGCTTAAATTATTCAAACTGATAAATCTACAAAAACAACATTAATAAGATAAATGAACTCAATAATCAATGAGTCCGCCATAATGCAAAGCCTAATCAATTATTTATCCTAGCTAATAAAAATAATACAAAATAAAATCTAAGAGATAGTGGCTTATAGTTACATTAAAACAAATAAAAATTAATTAATTAAATGTATCATAAGAAACTTAATGAAGATGTCATCTAATATTTAATTAACATCAACAACCCATCTTTCATTAAATCTTAAGCATGTTTTGTCATCATGTAATTGCAAAGTTATCATTTAAATTCATTGATTCAGTATTTTTAATTAACGGACATTCAGGGACTATAAATTCATTTTATAAACATAAAGGATAAAGGGAGAATTACATAGGGGTCCCATGGAAGCTAAAATACGAAGAAATGGTCCTGGGAAAATATGAAATTACCCTTAAGTCCCAAGGGACCATTTTGTAATAAAATCCAAGTGAGAAATGTCACAATTACCCCCTGTTACACAAACAATAAAATAGGTGATTAAATGTTGTGAATCACACACATTACGTCCGGAAAAAGTCTAGAGAAGGAGGGAAAAACTCAGTGGAGATCAACAGCCATGGTTGAAGATTAAGGTAGGGAATTCATGCCATCCACTATCTTGTCTTGATTATTGCATCTGACTCACATATTCTATTTAGTTGGTAAACATAGCTTTAGGTTTTGTTGAGTCATGTTCGTTTTGATCATGAAAATGGAAAAAGTTATCAACTTTTGATGGGTATTGTCCTGTGTATGCTTGCAAATTATAAAGGAAGATCTATTAAATGCAATGGATATGGTTTGACAAAGTTTGCATTGTGTTTGGGTATGGTTTTGTATGCTCTGTTCTTAGTGTTATTATGCTCTGTTTTCTGGTGTATGGTGCTGTGTTTCTACAATATAAGAGGTAAGGAATGAAGATGTAGGTCAAAGGTTTGGGGCTTTATGACATGATTTGCGTAGGAGAAAAAGAGTTGTTAATGGAAGCAGCGATAGTTGTCAATAGAGGCTCCTTAAGTTGTTAATGACAACTAGAGGTCATATTTAAATGTTTTTTTGTGACAACTAAAGGTTTGTTTTTTATTGATATTTGTTTTGGTCAAGATTTTTGTGGGCATTGTTCTCCATATGCTTGCAAGCTATAAAGGAAGGTTTTGTAAATGCAACGGATATGTTTTGGCTAAGGTTTCAATGTGTTTTGATATGATTTTTTATGCTCTATTTTTTAGTCATTATGCTCTGTTTTCTGGTTCATGGTGGTGTGTTTCTGCAATAGAAGAGGTAAGGAATGAAGATAAGGGTCAAAGGTTAGGGGCTACATAACCTGATTTGCGTAGGGAAAAAAGAGTTGTTAATGGCAGCAGCGATAGTTTTCAATGGAGGCTCCATAACTTGTTAATAACAACTAGAGGTCATATTTAAATGTTCATTCCTTATGGTGTAATGGTGTTTGGAATGGGGCTGAAAAGTTTGTTATGTTTTTTTGGTATTTTGTGCCATTTTCTCTCATTATAAGTGGGATTTAATAAACAAGGTGTGAAATATGTGTGGTTGGCGGTGTTGATTATGTAGTAAGAAAGTGTTGTTAATAAGGGCTGTGGCATTTGTTAATAAGACTGCTGACATTGTTAATGACAACTTTTTTGTGCAGTAGACAGCAGAGATGGCTACGACGTCCGGCAAGAATCTACTATGTTTCCTTCATATAAGGGGAAGGTTTGAAGTCAGTAGAGATGGTGATTTAACATATGTTGGTGGAAGCGTCAAATCTAGAACCATTAAGGAAGGAACAAAAGGGTTTATCATTGTGGCAGGTGCAATGAAGCTGGCCACATTGTAAAGACCTGCAAGAATCCTAATCCAAGCTGATAAATCATGGTCGTTTTGGTTCTTTTAATTTTGGAAAGTGCATGTCATAGTATTTGTGTAAATATGAATAGATACAAATCTATACTAGTTCTATAGCAATGGTATGTGACTTTTGTCTTATTTGTGCATGCATTTTCAGCTATAAATGAAGGTTGGATATAATATGGCTTGGTATCCCACTTTCATTTATGGAAAGTTGTAATGAGTTGTAAATTATGTTGTCAATGTATGGACCTAAAGTTATCAGTATATGCCTATGGAGTTGTTAATATATATTTATGCGATAGTGTTGACATTTGTGTTACGCGCTTTCATGTTTTGCAAGTTTGAAGCTGATGTAAATTATGTTGTCAAGGAATGGTCGTCAAGTTGTCATTGTAGGCCCATGGATTAGTCAGTGAACGCCTATGGAGTTGTTAATATATATTTATGCAGTAATGTTGATATTTGTGTAAACCACTATCATGTTTTGAATGTTTCAAGTTGATGTAAATATGTTGTTAACGAATGAACGTCAGTTGTCATTGTAAGCCCATGGAGTTGTCAGTGAACGCCCATGGAGTTGTTAATATATATTTATGCAGTAATGTTGACATTTGTGTAAACCACTGTCATGTTTTGAATGTTTCAAGCTGATGTAAATTTTGTTGTCAATGAATGGGCGTCAAGTTGTAATTGTAGGCCCATGGAGTTGTCAGTGGAGGCTTATGAAGTTGTTAATGAACGCCCCTTGAGTTATCAGTGAAGGCTCCTAGAGTTGTCAGTAAAGGCCCCTTGAGTTGTTAATGAACACCCCTTGAGTTTTGAGTGGACGGCCCTTGAGTTGTCAGTGGAGGCCCTTTGAGTTGTCAGTGCAGGCCACTTGAGTTGTTTATGAACACCACTTAAGTTGTCAGTGAAGGCCCCTTGAGTTGTCAGTGCAGGCCCCTAGAGTTGTGATAAGTAAAATATTTGCATATTTATTTTCCCTTATATGATGATTTTATGGACGATATTTGAGCTTAATATAATATATTTGGGTGTAAAATAAATAGTATTTAAAAAATAAAGAAAAATATAAAACATGTCAGTACTGTAGCGTCGGGCACTATTCATGATGGAATCACTATAGCAGGACGTTACTGTAGCGGACGGAGGTGACTGTAGTGGATGGAATCACTGTAGCACTGTAGCAACACGGAAAAAACGCGTTAACCAACCGACAGGTTACTGTTCATTACTGTAGCAATGCGTGAAAAGAAGGCAAAATCACTGTAGCACCGTGGAAAAAAGTGACGCGACGTTGCCTATAAATTCAATGCGTCAGGCGCAGATTCGAAGGTGTGGAGGTGGTGAATTTTCTCTGACAGTCAGAGATCCTTCTCTGACAGGGAGAGATATTTTCTATGACAGTTCTAAATAAATTGTGTTGTTTTTATTTTTAATTTGATGTATTGTATTCTTTTTTTCATGCCTCCTACATGGAAGGCTTAGTATTATATTACTTTTTGCATGCCTCCAACATGGAAGGCTTAGTATTGTATTACATTTTTCATGCCGCCTACATGGAAGGCTTTACCTCCTAAAGGGACGGCTAGATTTGTCCATTTTTCATGCATCTTGTTGGTTGTATATTTATGTTTGAGAATTTAATATTCAAGTTTATGCAGTATTTTTAAGGCTTTCATTCTAGCTTTATATAATTTATTTTAGTTTTTTTTTTAATTTTATCATGTGCTAAACTTTCATTTTCCTAGGGTGATGACGTAGCTTACTAATGACAGATTGAATCTTAACTTAATAAATCTAGTTTAAATTTCTCCTTCATGATTGAGTTTTAATTATTATTCTTAATGCTTTTGATTGACTGGCCATCTTTTGAATGATTTCAATATGCATGTTGAGACCGGAAGGAGATGCATGTGTGTAGATTCTATAATTAAAACCATGACTTGCATATGAAATAGGAATATATTCATATGAGTTGTGTAGTCTTATTGAGTTCCATAAATCTTAATGCATAATTAATTGCTTAAATTCATATACGAATATATTGGGTTAGCAATTAATTATAGAATTGCTTGACCTTGGAAGAGGCTAGTAATTAAATTAGGAAAACTCGACTATCAATCATGTGGAATAAATTGGGCTAGAATAGATAAGTGATTCAATCCGGAATTTGTTAGGTGAAATCTAATCTCTAGGACTTTTTCTTATATTTGTTTTCATATCATTTGCATTCATATTTAATTATTTTTCTTTTATCTGTACTCTCAATCACCCATTTTATCGATTGACTAAATAGAATTAAAATTACCCATTTTGGTACTTAGTGATCAATCCTCGTGGGAACGATACTCTACTCACTTCTATATTACTTGATTACGACAGTGTACACTTGCACTATTTAATTGATCATCCACACTCGTAACAAGTTTTTGGCGCCGTTGCCGGGGATTGTTGTCATTAATATCACTACCAAGTAATTTTAATACTAATTTAGTCTACATGTAAAATTTGAAAAAAAAAATAAAAAAAAATGAATTATTCACAGCATTCATTTGGTGATAACTTGTCATATCTTAGTTCTTTTTCTGGAATGCATGTGAATGGAATGGGACAAGAAAATATAAATGCTGGTTTGATTGAAAATTCTTCTCCTTATAATTGTTTTTCTGGTGCTTATTATGGAGAGTGTCATCCCTATGAGCATTATCCATATAGTACTACCAATCATTATATGGGAGATGATTTCAATATGCATCAAACTTGTTTTGATCATTCCTTTTATCCTGGTGGAATTTCGGAGCAACAAGAATCTTTGGATCCATATGTCAGGTATTGTCCTAATCCTCCTTTCTACTCTTATCCATATATTGAAGAACAAACTCTTGGGTATAAGGAAAAATCTGATTTAGAAAAATTAATTGAGGAGTTTGAGCAATCAACAGAGAGATTTTGTAGAGAGCAAAAGGAAAATGACACAAGAGTCAAGTCAAGTGTCCAAAATATTGGAATATATGCGAGTCAAATTATTGCATCACTTGAGACTATGAGGCAAGATAATTCTTTGAGCATGATTCCCACTCCTTGTGTTGATGATGATTATTGTGAGGAAGTTGAGGATATAGAATTGAATGAAACTTTGCCTCTTGTGGCATGTGATAAGGAACTTGAAATCACTTTTGGAGAAAATAGTGGATGTCCAATTAAGGTTCCGGCTGTGGAGCCTAATCTTTGTGATTTTGATATTGAAACTAATGTGGATATTCCAAAAGATGTTGTTCATGTCTCTCCTGTTGAAGTATTGACTCTTACTGATGAGAGTCAAGTGGATTTTATGGGATGCTCTAAAATTTTGGAAATTCCTAAATATGTTTGCAAATACATGCATGTTGTGCTTTCTTTGAATTCAGTAAATAATTGTACTCTAAAATTGTCTATGATTGAAGAAGTACAATTAATTACTTTGAATGATCATTGTTGGTTTCTAAAATATTGTTGCTTGAAAAGAAATGAAGACAAGGTGATCCTGGTGTTTGATACTTTTGATTAGTAGTTTGTGTTTGAGAAGTCTGGCTGAAGACTATAAATTTAGCGCTGCTTGGGAGGCAACCCAAGGTTTGGTTTGATATTTTGTTGTGATTTTGCAGGACTTCTGGTAGCTCCTGATGATGTATTCTACTTTGGTAGTTTAAAAAAAATAAAAAGAAAAAAAAATTAGTTTAATTTTTGTCTTGCTAAAGACGTTAAAGAAGGGCGGCTATTTGGGAGGCAATCCAAAACTTCTTTCCTACTCACTTATTTCTTTCCTACTCTCTCAAAACTTCTTTCCTACTCTCTTATTTTTCTTTCCTACTCTCCAAAACACACCGCACTGCATTGATATTTTAGTTTTCATCAGCTTCTTTTTAAGTTACCATGGAGGAATCTCTTGTAAAGCTTAAGAACATGTTCCCCACTCTTCCCAAAGATGTGCTCAGGAAGCTCTATAGTTGTCGACTTGAAAGGATGAAAGTATTCTAGCTTTTGGGCCTTCCTGAGGACATACGCTGGATCATTGAGGCTAAGGTATGTTTAGCAGATGAGTTTAATAAATCAGTTGTTCAACCTTTACCAGGAATGGGAAGAAGTTCTTACTCCAAAAAGAGAAGAGCTAAAAGAATGAATGTCTGCTATAAATGTGCAAGGTGGACATGTGATCAGTGCTGTAGAAGCAAAGGTATGGTTTCTATAAATCGAGAAGATAAAATTAAATTTATGAAAGATGGACTGAGTAAGGAATCCCTGGATGATATCATTCAAACTCTTGAGACGCATCCGAGTGGTGATGTTCATCGTATTCTTCTTGATTTAGTGAATGTATTCAACCAAGAAAAATGGCGCTACTGTCTTGGGAATCTGACGATGAAAGATCCTGTTTGCCAGTTTATAAGAAAACTGGATGGGAAGCCAATCCTCGATTCATAGAAATCGTTTAAGCCGTTTCTGGACGTAAAACCAGAGGAAGATGTGAGCCCAAATCACAACTACTGTACATAATCATGTTTTTGTCTAATCATCTTATCTTTTCTGCAGCTTTTGTAAAATCTTTCTTATCTTTTCGACAGCTTTTGTCTACTCTACTTTATCTTTTGACTTTCTTTCCTCTTTTTGTTTAATTTCTTCACGCAGTGGCCCACCAGTCATTTGTGTCGGAAATTTTTTTCAAACTTCTTTGAAAAATGTGTGATTTGTGTGATTTTGTTGTCGTTGTTTTAGTATTATATATATGTACTCTTTCATTTGTAAACATACACACTTCTATTTGTAAATATGAATTCTTTCTCTTGTAAGCGTACATGGTCCGAGAGAAACAAAGAGAAGAAAGGTTTTCACACAAAAATGTAGATTTACATCTATTTGCATTTTTGGTGAAACTGATTTAGGCAAGAAAGGAGAGTTTATAACAGCAGCAAATGAACTTGGAATTGCATTAGCTGCCAGAAAAATCAACCTTGTGTACGGGGGAGGCATCCAGGGCCTAAAGGGAAGTGTGGCCATTTCTGCATCTATGAATGGAAGCAAGGGTTTAAGTGTAAGGGTGAAGGAGTTAGAAGATCACACTTTTTCCTTAGGACAAAAGTTACAGGTTTCAAGCTTGCCTGAACAAATGGGACTAATGTTCTACCATGCTCAAGCTTTCATTGCTCTACCTGGTGGTTTGGGGACGTTGGATGGCATTTCTAGCGTTGCATATTGGGCTAAGTTAAACTATCACAAAAAGCCATTAGGATTGTTAAATGTTAATGGTTTTTATGATAATCTGTTGTCTTTTCTTGATCATGCTGTGGAAACAGGATTCATACCCCAAGCGACTCGCCATTCCATAATTTCTGCACCAACTGCTGATCAGCTGCTCGATCAACTGCAAACCTATGAACCTAAACCAGATCTACTCGTCAAGCAAATAAGTGGGCAATCTTCAGATAGCAGTCAGAAGCAGAACCCAGATACCACCCTTCGGTTGTAACTTTCCTTAATCTCTTGGTTTTACTCTTAGTATTGTGTTTATGTTAAAAAAAAAACCTTCTCTGAGCTCTAGAAGACATTGGGGACAATGTCTGATTTAGGTTGGGGGAGGAGAAAAAAAAAATTTCTTCTGTTTTTCTATTGTTATTTAGTAAAACCATTAGATGCATGGGGTGTGGAAAAAATGGCAGAGTAAGGAGTTATTCTTAACTCCTGAGACGCATTTCATTAATTGCATTTTATTGGTTGCAGTTTTTTTTATCTTTTTCAAAAAAAAAAAGAAGTAAAAAAAAATATTGTTCAAGTGCTTTGTAATGATATTAAGAAGTACACAAGTTTTAAGCATGGATCAATTGAATTTAGAGATTTTATAGCATGAATGAACAACTGATTTGTTGCAATTGGTGATAAATTTTGAGTTTGAATGAACTGAGTTTAAAAATTCCTAGCCGTGAGCTTCTGAGCCTATAATGATTATTTCTCTTGTGTGTGATATTCACCTATTAAGTTGTCACTCTAGAACTTGCTTTAAATCTGGTTGAAATTACATTTCACATGCACATTCAAAAATGATAAAGGCATTCATTTCCTTTAGCCAGAGCCAAATAGCCAACCTTGCAATTATACCGTTGATAAGCCCCTTTGAGCCTAATTGATTGTTTCTTTGTTCTCAACCCATTAACATGTACTTTAATAATATATCAAGTGCTTTTACCTTATTCAGAAGATTGGTAGAGCATTAGAAATTCTTGTGAAATGGGCTATTGACAAAGTGTGGGGGTATATATATCATCAATTTTATAGTTGCAATTCAAAAGGGGAAAAAAAGAGGAAAAAAAATATATGTAAAGTATTTGAATTGTGGGTTGTTATGATGAGATAAATTTATAAATAGCCCATTTTTCAATTGTTCTATTAAATTTCTTAAATATAGCCTTTCATATTATGTTTTACATTCCTTTTACCTTAACCTCATTACAACCCTTAATAAGTCCTTTTGATTTGAATTATGCATGTGAATTAGGTAGTGGAGATTGAGATTTTTAGCAAGCCTATAGTAGTGCAATTTTTTTGGTTGAATTTGAGCGAAACACTTACCCTTAAACACTTGAGAGATTGAGAGAATGAGTTACACTTACAAACTCAGTTTATTCATTTTCAAACAAAGTTACCAATTTATATTTTCGTTGATTCATGAATACTATGATCTCTTTACTTTTCAATTGTGTTCTTACTTATGACTTGACACTTCTGATTTTGTTGGAAGCACTTATTAGTCATTCCTTGTCCGAGGACGTCCAAGAGCTAAGTGTGGGGGAATTTGATAAGTAAAATATTTGCATATTTATTTTCCCTTATATGATGATTTTAAAGACGATATTTGAGCTTAATATAATATATTTGGGTGTAAAATAAATAGTATTTAAAAAATAAAGAAAAATATAAAAAATGTCAGTACTGTAGCGTCGGGCACTATTCATGATGGAATCACTGTAGCAGGACGTTACTGTAGCGGACGGAGGTGACTGTAGCGGATGGATCACTGTAGCACTGTAGCAACATGGAAAAAACGCGTAAACCAACCGACAGGTTACTGTTCATTACTGTAGCAATGTGTGAAAAGAAGGCAAAATCACTGTAGAGGTGGTGAATTTTCTCTGACAGTCAGAGATCCTTCTCTGACAGGGAGAGATATTTTCTATGACAGTTCTAAATAAATTGTGTTGTTTTTATTTTTAATTTGATGTATTGTATTCTTTTTTTCATGCCTCCTACATGGAAGGCTTAGTATTATATTACTTTTTGCATGCCTCCTACATGGAAGGCTTAGTATTGTATTACATTTTTCATGCCGCCTACATGGAAGGTTTTACCTCCTAAAGGGACGGCTAGATTTGTCCATTTTTCATGCATCTTGTTGGTTGTATATTTATGTTTGAGAATTTAATATTCAAGTTTATGCAGTATTTTTAAGGCTTTCATTCTAGCTTTATATAATTTATTTTAGTTTTGTTTTTTTAATTTTATCATGTGCTAAACTTTCATTTTCCTAGGGTGATGACGTAGCTTACTAATGACGGATTGAATCTTAACTTAATAAATCTAGTTTAAATTTCTCCTTCATGATTGAATTTTAATTATTATTCTTAATGCTTTTGATTGACTGGCCATCTTTTAAATGATTTCAATATGCATGTTGAGACCGGAAGGAGATGCATGTGTGTAGATTCTATAGTTAAAACCATGACTTGCATATGAAATAGGAATATATTCATATGAGTTGTGCAGTCTTATTGAGTTCCATAAATCTTAATGTATAATTAATTGCTTAAATTCATATACGAATATATTGGGTTAGCAATTAATTATAGAATTGCTTGACCTTGGAAGAGGCTAGTAATTAAATTAGGGAAACTCGACTATCAATCATGTGGAATAAATTGGGCTACAATAGATAAGTGATTCAATCCGGAATTTGTTGGGTGAAATCTAATCTCTAGGACTTTTTCTTATATTTGTTTTCATATCATCTGCACTCATATTTAATTATTTTTCTTTTATTTGTACTCTCAATCACCCATTTTATCGATTGACTAAATAGAATTAAAATTACCCATTTTGGTACTTAGTGATCAATCCTCGTGGGAATGATACTCTACTCACTTCTATATTACTTGATTACGACAGTGTACACTTGCACTATTTAATTGATCATCCACACTCGTAACAAGTTGTTAATGAACGCCCCTTGAGTTGTCAGTGGAGCCCTTTTGAGTTGTCAGTGGAGGCCCCTTGAGTTGTTAATGAACGCCCCTTCAGTTGTCATTGCAGGCCCCTTCAGTTGTCACTGGAGGCCCCTCGAGTTGTTAACACACTTATGCTGTTATGAATTGTCAAGTGAGTCTCAATGTGTGTTTGGTTTAACTTTTACGATTTACGAGGTGAAACCTAGGTTTGGGAAATTCCGAAACGCTACTCAATGGGTTGGTCCGATGGCAAGCGATGCACTACGATATGGTACTAATTGAATAAAAGATGTTGAGACAACAAAAAAACGTGTATAAGCAAATTGTTAACACACTCGTGCCACGGCAATTGGCCCAAATGCCATGGCACCTGAGAAGTGTGTGCAGCATTGAATTCTTTGGTGTGAAGACACTTGGGCCAATTGCCTCGGCACTAGGGCATTCTTATATGAATAAACTACAAGCATCTCTTTTCTTTGACCAAATAAAGTAACACCTTCTTCATTACATAAACTAGAAATTCAACAAGGCCATAAAGTTTCAATAACATACTAGGACGCGAACATTATAGAGAAAAACATTACAAAGCTTCTTTTTCCTTTCACTGAATAAAACAAGTAGCTTCTTCAGTGCATAAATTGGAAAATCAATAAGACTACAAAGTTTAATGTTAAAGATTGTAGCCCCAGATAACAAGGCATGTTCTTGAGAGAGTTGACTGCTAACTTCTCCACAAGGGGTGTCTTGTTTAAAAGTCACATATTCCAGCTTTTTTTGCTTCAAATTTACAGGACATCTATAATGGACCGGGCCAGACTTAGCACTTCAAATGGAGCTTTCTTTGCTATATCTTTCACAGTGAGGGGACAAGAATCAGTCATCCAAAAGTAGGCAAATGCATTCGTGCCTTCTGAAATTAAATTTAATACATACAATCAGATATGTAAAAATATAGGAATTCCACTATTTGCAACATCAAGCAGAGACTCGCTATTGGCGCCCTTGGTCTAGTTTTGCTTTTTTTCCCCCTTCCTTTTTTATATAACCATTTTTCCCTTCTCCATCTTTTTTACCTGAAAATAAATTCAAGGCTCATCAAAACAATGACAAAACATTAACTCAAGTACTTACTAAGCTGCATAACACGTTTGGTTTGAGTGATAAAAGCAATAAGTGCCAATAACATGTTATGTGTTGTCTAGGTGAAATATAAAGATGAAAGTCCTTAATTCCTCATTATAATGTCTCAAAACATGTCTATTGATTATTTCAACATCCTAAATCAAATTGTAGTACTTGAATCACTTGCTTAGCGTTTTACAAGTCTCAAAACAAAACTTTTGGATTTCTTCAGTCTTTTCCATCTCTGTCAAGCTCATGGAAAAGCAACACACAAATAGGAAAGACCCTTGGCGCTTGAAATCACAGTGGCTTGAAATCACTTGTCGCTGTATCATAAACTCTATGAATAAATTGTCAAAAGTTTTAAAGTATACACAAGTCAAAAAGGCGACTGTAATTAGTTTTATTTTCATGTATGTTCTAGCTACATGTGTTAATAAGAAAGACCCTTGGTGCTTCAAAACACAGAGGAAAAGTCCTTATAATTCCTTTTTTCCATATGCACTTCCCTTTTACTCATACATTGCTTCAGGTAACTGAAGTCATGAGTATTCTGCTCCAATTGTGTGAAATCTCCTTTAATCATTGCCTCATGGAGATAAAGAGAGAAGAAGACACAAAAGGAGAAAAATGTACTTCAATAATTGTTACAGATAGTAAAAGCATTTATGCACCTTCCAAAACAACACAAAATACCAAAAAAACATGACAAACTTTTCAAACCCATTCCAAACACCATTACACCACAAGCAAAACATTTAAATATTACCTCTAGTTGTCATTAACAAGTTAAGGAGCCTCCATTGACAACTATCGCTGCTTCCATTAACAACTCTTTTTTTCCTACGCAAATCAAGTCATGTAACC
Organism: Inga laurina; assembly: GCA_963855925.1. Lineage (NCBI taxonomy): Eukaryota > Viridiplantae > Streptophyta > Magnoliopsida > Fabales > Fabaceae > Inga > Inga laurina. The sequence continues at coordinate 9,841,467 of OY979713.1, forward strand.
CCAAATCTTTCACCCTCATCTTCATTCCTTATCTCTTCTATTGCAGAAACACACCACCATGAACCAGAAAACAGAGCATAATGACAGCAAAAACAGAGCATACAAAACCATACCCAAACACATTGAAATCTTAGCCAAAGCATTTTCATTGCATTTACTAGGCTTTCATTTATAGTTTGCAAGTATATTGAGAACAATGCCCACAAAAATCAGACAGTCTCTTTCAATTTATCATGAACAAAACAAATATCAATAAAAAAAAACCTTTAGTTGTTACAAAAAACATTTAAATATGACCTCTAGTTGTCATTAACAAGTTAAGGAGCCTCCATTGACAACTATCGCTGCTTCTATTAACAACTCTTTTTTTCCTACGCAAATCAAGTCATGTAGCCCCAAACCTTTCACCCTCATCTTCATTCCTTACCTCTGATATTGCAAGAACATGGGTATGTCCATCATAGTCAGTTATGAACTCATCAAGGAACTATTAATGAGTATCTTAACATGGGTTATTAACACTTGGGAATCAAACGTACTGGATTGTAGAGACGCTCACAAACACTTGAAGAATCAAACAACAAACATACCATGGTTGCAATAGAGTTGTGGCTTCTGCTCTTTCGGAGATCGCCTAGGTCGAAACTTGGGCCTTTCTTTCGAGTAAATAAATTGAACCAGCAGATGAGGAATCATTTGCGTTCAGACAAACACCGGCAAATTTGGGAGGCAACGACTCGCGACAATGATTGGAAACAAAGTGCGACAGCAACGGCGACCGAACGCAATGGCTGCGAGACTGCCGAAGTTGGCCAGCGAACTGTGGTTCTCAAGTCTCCACAAAGAAATTGGGGCTATCATGAAGGGGAGAGAGGAAATACCTAAGGGTATTTGTGACTTTTCTCATTTGGAATTTATTACAAAATGGTCCCATGGGACTTAATTGTAATTTCAGAATTTCCTGGGACCATATCTTCGTATTTTGTCTTCCATGGGACTACAGTGTAATTCTCCCAAGGATAAAACTAAGACTTGATATAAACTTTGAGAACATAACATTCACATTAACCAAAAAATTATTACTATTATAATAGATGATGACTTTCAATGAATTTTTTTGTTTTGTCGAAAGGGAAAAATTTATTTATTTGCTCTTCCATGGCTACTATTGCACCTTCAAACACAGATATGTTGTTTGACGCACTCTAAGTAAAATTCATAGGTATTTTCATCTCTTTACACATTTTAGTTTTTTTTGAGTTGGAGGTATTTTAGTACTTTCATAACAATAATATGGGCCCCACCACAAAAAAAAAGTAACAATTGTTAGTCAATTTTAACGGTAAAGTCATTTGCTATGATTTTACAACTTCATTGGTGTTTTTGCATCTCTAACAAGCATATAGTGAAAGGTGCACTCTAGATAAAAACTCATAGATAATTTTACCCCTTCCCCCAAAAAAAATAATAAAAGAAAAAACATCTGCTAGCGTAATTTTCTTTAGTGTGTTTGGTGTAACCCCCTCACCGTAATTACATCCGGATTACGAAATTTAAGTGAAATAGAGACCAATAAAACAAAATAACCATTTGTGATCCCTCGTTCAAGAGATGGGATATTTCAAAATCAGTTCTAAAGCATACTTAATTCTGGTCTCACATTCACGTGCGGATATAACTACTTTGAGAAATCAAATCACATAAACAATATCAGAGTGCGGAAACTAAAATCCCGGCAAACCCCGGGTTACTTACATAAATAACTTGGGTTTAAGATTTCCCAATTATGGGGATTACACAACCAAAATAATCATTTACATTCTTATGTACACTTGTCAACCCCACATCCAAAACTATGATAACCAACTACCACTTAGATTTCGGAGTAAGCCTAACTACTCCTGGTTGTCCGCTTCCCTTTCGAGCCACTCGCCCTGTCTGAAAAGGTTAGTCATATGGAAGGGGTGAGATTCTAAAGAATCCCAGTAGTAACAACAATTTCATGCCACATGCAATCACAAAATATGCACACCAATCATCTCATACAGCAACGCAAGTCACTCCACCCTCATCCCCTTTTACCGCCAGGAAGGCATACGACCTTTACCCGAACCGTTGTTAGCGACTCAGGGACTATTGGCGTGGCAGTGCATACAAATAGCCACACGGCTCAAATATAGCCTTTCGGCGTTCACAATGGCCCGTCGGCCTTCACAAATAGCCTTTCGGCTCACAATTAGCCTCTCGGCCCACATATACACATATATCACACCCTAACCTCATCCCCTTTTACCGCCGGGAAGGCATACGACCTTCACCCGAACCGTTGTTAGCGACTCAGGGACTATTGGTATAGCGGTGCTTCCACAGTTTTCACAAAACTTGCAGCATACGATATTCATTTCAAAACAATGACATAATATACATACAATGTATCACACAAAGCATAAAGAAAGAGTCACTACCTCTATCCTTCCTGACTGGCTCTGGCACCTTAGCCTCACGAGGACGACAGATGTCAAATCCTATATCAATTAGGGACAACCAATCAATCTCTTTTCCATATGTACATTTCAATAATACTCTAAGTTGGTTATCATTTAGGACTCTTTAGATGACTATTAGAGGCCTAAACATATGCCTAAAGGGTTGGAAGACACTACCCAAAAGACCCCTTCTCGAAGGCAAAACACTGATTTTTGGTCATCTCACTCGAGCACAGATGCTCTCACTCGAGCACAAGTACGGACATCACTCGAGCACAACAGAAAGTGAGACTGCGAGTGAGCACCCGAGAGCACACACACAGCTCTCCAAGCACTGGATCACTCGAGCACAGCCATTTGCACTCGAGCACACACCTCACACCCGCGAGTGAGAAGGCACACCCGAGCACCTTACTCGCGAGTGAGAACCCGAAAGCACAACTCCCACCTGAAGCACAATCTCACTTGAGCATGACCCCCAGTGCTCGGGTGAGAAGGCTATGCTCGCGAGTGTCAGAGCACACTCGTGGCATCCACCAGCAAGTGAAGACCCGAAAGCAACCCTTCACTCTGAACTTACGCCATCACTCGAGCAAGCCCAAGCTCACTCGAGCATGTTCATCGCTCACTCGAGCACAAAGCAATGTGTTCGAGCATTGCTCATAAATCCTAGGCGCACTCAAAGCAGAACAGGGAAAACTCTCCCATCACTCGAGCATGATCATCTCGTGCTCGAGTGATGTTCATCAGAGACCCAGAACGCAGCAAAAACCAGAAAACACCAGATGGTCAATTCCTCCCCCAAAGGTTCCCCAAACTCAACCAAAAGTTCACACACACTTGGCACTAACTAGGGAACACCTTGGCAACTTTAAAAACACTCCAAGAACCAACTTAACCACAATCATTCACTAAAGTCTCTATGATACACTTTATCCAAATTTCCCCTAACACATTTCCAACATTCCAGATCTTATCCAACAATCAAATAACTCTACAATAACTCATTTTTAACATCAAACACCATGGAACTCCTAAAATCCACATTTGGTGCAAATTAGGGCAAATTTCCAGATTTGACTAAACTTAGCCAAGAATCATAAACAATATCTCAAAATACTATAAATGCCTACCTCTTCTCTTTGCCCAATTCAGAACCTTGATTCCTCAACTTCCAATTTCGAATCAATGTCCCAATCAACACTATTCAAGACTCTACAACCACCACAATGTAGCTCTCAATGAGATGCATATCTTTAAAGAAGAGGTTTAGGGCATTAGAGATGAATCAAAGCATCAAAATCTCACCTTTTCTTTTCCTTTCCTTCTAGGTCGCCGGAATCAATGGAGGAGAAAGAGATGAGAAGATGGAATGATGATGATTTCTCTTCCCTCACCAAGCACACAACCGAATAAGGGAGAGGAGAGAGAGAAAAAGTGGTATTTTGTCTTCTAGTGCTTCATCCAATGGCTCATACAAGGCCACATGTCATCATCCACTCACTCCCTTATGAGCTCACCAAAATCACAACACATAGGATTCCGACCCATATGAAATGCATCTCAACCCTTGATCTTAAATACCACATGTATTTATTTCAAGATTTACATTACATTAATCATAATAGTGCTTAATTAAGATAATTACAATAATTATCAGCATCATTAGCCCTAATCACAAATCGGGATATTACATTTGGATTAAAAAAAATGCTTCTGTAAGGGAAACCATAGTTTTCAAAAGTAAAACCTAAACACTATACAAAATGCCAAAATCTCTTCTATTTTTTTAAACCCATGGTTTTTTTTTTTTTGGAAAATCTATTTTTTTTAGATTAGTGGGCCCCATGAGTCATATTTGTCTCTTTGTTTTCTTTTTTTTTGGTTGGTGGACCCCATGCATCTTTCTCTCTCAACTGTTCTTTTTTTCCTTTTTAGAATTTTAAAATTTTCTTTGTCATATGTCCTTTTTTTTTTCTTATTAGAATTTCAAAATTCTCTCTCTCATCTATCCTTTTTTGTTTTCTTATTAGAATTTGGGAGAATTATAGCCAAGTCCCAAGCGAGAAGGAAAATAAAAAAATGGTCCTATTAACAACTTCAGGTGTAGGCTATTGACAATTCCATAAGCCTCCATTGATAATTTCTTGAGACCATTTTTTCTTTTTGATATTTCAAGATACTATATCTTCATTTTCCTTCTATTGTTTGGGATCTAGCTGTAATTATCCCTTAAAATCACATATAGACAAATTTATTTAATTTTTAGTACTTATTATGAAATTTAATGTTAAATAATGGGTTACGGTGCAAATTTAACAACCAATTTTTTTTTAGAGATGTCTGACACAAATAAATTTTGGAAAAGGTAAAAATAACAACGGATAATTAAAAATGGTGTAAATTTAATAAAACCGTTAAATTTGACCTAACGCCGTTAAGGGTTTTCTTCTCTTATAATTTAAAATCGTTAAGTCACATTTAACAATTTTGTTATATTTGCACCCTTTTTTAATTGTTCAATATTATTTTTGCACATTCCAAAACTTATTTGTGCCAAACGCCCTTCACAAAAAATTTGGTTATTAAATTTGCATCTTAACCCTTAAATAATACATAAAATATAATTTTATCTTTTATATGTAATTATCATAAAAGCTAATGTCCTCTTTAGTAATTTGATTATCAAGAAAGTTATTTTAATTATAATACTCAAACACTATCATTTTATCAAAATCACTTTTTTTATAATAGATTCTGTTCAGAATCTATTCTCTAAGATCACTTGTATTACTTTTTTCTTCATAATCTATTCTCAAATCACTTGTATTACTGTTTTCTTCATAATCTATTCTCCAAAAGCTAATCCAAATATACTCTTAAACGCAATGGCCTATAATTTACATACAACTAAAGTCAGTGATGAATTGTCAAAAAGAATTGAGATAGAAAACCAAAATTATAAATATCTAAGAAATTAGGGATTCGTTTTTTTTTTTTAAAAAGCCATTTATTGGAGATTAAATTAAAAGTCCACCAACAAAAGTTAATGAGATGTTTATGGAACTAACAGGATAATTTGCATGGCTAAGTTCAGCACCATCAAAATATTATCATCTCTTAAAGGTAATCAAGACTGTTTAGTTAATTATTTACATGTGAAAATTGCCTTCTTGATTTCAACTCCACAGAAAACATTGTTTAAAATATAATACAGATTTGAAAATCCCATTTACTTACATTATAATCAATACAGCCGCGAAGATTATCCAAATTACATTCATCATCTAATACAAATGGTATAAGAATATATACATTTGAAGATGGCAAAAAAAGAAAAGAAGAATATATACACTTGAATTGATGTTACTTCTCTCTTTCATTACGTGTCTATAATAAATATCACTTGAATTGATGTTACTTCTCTCTTTGATCACGTGTCTATAATAAATATCATAAATTTAATTGCCACCTCCAAAACAACCCAAGTATGTAATCTAAGACACAAATAATTAGGATAAAAAGGATCCTAGCAATTCTTTGACCTGGAGTATTCTGGGGGCAGAGATGGGCACCTCTCATTCATATGAGAATATGGTTGCATGGTGTTGTAGCCAGGTAACTCCATCCGATACTTCCCCTTAATCTGACAGTAAGGGAGCTTCACAGTGTCTCCATCATTGCACCATTTTGGCAAGCGACTTGAATTGTTCTCAAAGAAATTGAGCATGTAAGCATCTTTAATCTGCATTTATCATCTAGCAGGCATAAGCTTACAAATACAAGTTTAAGGATGAATTTTCAGAAATAGCAAGTAGAAAATGTCTGAACCAAAGAAATATAATAAAATTTATTACAAGACAAACATTTGTCAGATTGAAAGAGACCAAGAGAAATGGTTCAACCCACTTGATGCAGAAGCTACAGCAGTACAAACAGATTTCTTTACTTCTTATAAAAGTAAAAAAACATCTTGGGAACTGATAAGTGCACTATTCAGTCTATTCACAATAATATAAGACTGAAAGATGTGATGGTTGCCACAATTCGTGCACAGACATCCATTTGTTTCATAAATGATACATAAGTCACATTAGTCGGTGGTGGTTTCATTCATTATAAACATTTTTTTTTGTTTTGTAGTGTACAAAGTTTAAGAATAAGTCACATTGTTTATGACAAATAAATACTGTAGTTTATTATAAATTTTATATTATACTACCTATAGTTCCAAATATAAGACCTAGTTGGAAGTTGGATTTGATCCTTAATAGATAAGACCTCAGTCCACTTTGTCTCCCGTATGCATCATTTTATTTCTAAATTATTCTTATTAATTGCACATGTGTTGAGGGAGTTAGCATCACCGTTCAATGCAAATGACTTAAAAGGGTATTTTAAGAAACCAACACAAATTTTAAACAACAAACTACTTTAACTAATTTCTTTAATTACTCAAATTAGTCAAGTAGATCTTATATTAAAGACCTGAGATACTATATTGATATTGATGAGATTGTAAGGGCACCTTTGTCTCTGACCCTTTTCAAAACACAGCAAAAACCGCAACCCCTTTCATGACTATAGCTAGACATATGTTTGATCTCGCGTCTATCAGCTATATGTCTCACCCTTTCAAATAAAGTCCTCAACAATTCAATCAGCATCATTGAAATTCATCAAATTTCATAAACCAGCGCTATACAGGCATAAAATTGGAATGCTGCCACAATGGTCCATATCTAAAACAGCTAATAGATTCAACTTGCTCAAACATTCCAAGAGATTGTTGGCAGATATAAGTATATCACTATAATATGAACCAACCAAACTATTCTGAACTAACTCACCGTAAATTCTGTTACTTGAATTGAGCTAGCGATTGGTTCAAACAATCCAGCTGCCTTGTACATCTGAAGAACAAAAGCAACGCAAGAGGCTGACTTCCCATCACTGTAGACCCAATCATCCTGTTCTGGAATTGTCAGTAGTTCATCAAAAGATGATCCCCGCTTTTCAACTTCTATTAAAATTTCAGGAAGGGTAAGTCCCTGAAGAAACCAAAAAACAAAAGCTTCAGAGTTAAATCATTTAATGGATGATGAAATACTAGATCATCATAAACTAGTCATAATAACAGATACACATGCCAAGTATGCGGCATGCCAAATGTACACATTGTCAAGCTCCAATTAATATTTGAAGTAAAAGTAGAAATAATCCAATAACAAATTGTCTACTTATCCAGGCAATTGAAATGGATCACAAGCATTTCATCCTCTATGATGGAATTCGCTAATTCAATTCAGCCTCATTAGACAACAAGCTTCATATCTTATTCATATGGAAACAAGCAAAGATTGAATCGTACCTTAGTTCCAAGTCGCTTGTTCAAGGCTTCATTCCACATATTAGCAGCATAATCAGGTTGGAGATGATTCCAAACAGTCATAAAAGAAGCAACCTGCAGTATGACTTAGCCAATGGTCAAAATACTCAAACTCTTTCTAAGTTCTATGGATTGTGGATAAAACCAGATCTAATGCTAGGGATAAGGTGTTCCTCCAGCCACTACTTATAAGGCCTCAAATGTTTAGATGAATTTTTCAACTTGAACAATTTCACTGCCCCTCCCAAGAAAAAAAACAAGGAGCTTTATTTTGACCCCATGTATTTAACTCATATGTATAGAGTTCATAAACTCTTTAGTCAACAAAAATAGCTTTGTATGGTAATACAATAATAACAAGCCTTATCCTACAAAGTAAAGTTGGCTACATAGATCGCACGACGTCATTGTGCTCTATCAACAACCTTATTGACAATAATGAGCTTGAACAGCATTATAACATAGATATACACATTGGGTCGTTTTAGAGATGAACTTTTGTACGAAATTATGAACTGAATATTAATGCAGACTTTGGGGGGGTGGAATTAAAGTAGAATAGTTTATTAAGATGATTACCACATGAGCATCCAGAGGAGGTGGATAGTTCGCACTTAAAGTATCTATCCAGCTGAAAATCATGTTATGGTAACCATAAGGTTGGCCAACCATGGACCTTGCATATTCCCATGCAGCAGTCTCATTAAACTTTCCTCGGTTATCAGGGTGTAAAGGAAGCAAAGCAATGTGGGGGTTAGAGCTATCTTCATTCAGTTCAAAGTTCCACCACTCATCCCATGGCAACAAAGCAATAATATCTTCCCCCTGTAACAAAAAGAAAGGAACCAGCATATGTTCATTGTCTGCAAGTTATTTCTATACAAATGACTAGTCATTTCTCAAGAAACAAGGAGTCGGTCTTTCTTTTTCCCGCTTTTTGGCAGCACAAGGAGTTCGTTTATCAAAAAGGAAAATCTATACATTTAACATGCTTGATATTCGAGATAGGAAAATTGTTAAATTTGAGCTCTGTTAATCATAAATTGTATCTAAAAATGTTGGAGTAGAATTATCCTGATATGTAATTACAATAATAAAGGAGAGTTAGTAAGGAGTCTGTTAGAGGTTGTTAGAGCTTTAGGTCTCTAAATAACAGGTTGGGGTAGTTTGTAAACGCGGCTTGCTAGTAATATAGAATTGAGTCTCTGTTCTCTCTTTATTCATCTCTGTCTCTCTCTATATTCCCTCTGTTTTCACTCTTCCTCCCCCCCTCTTTCCCTCTCCTTCCTATCTTTTTTACATCATATTCGCAAGGCCCTTTTATAGTTTAACCTCTTAATTTTAGTTTGGCAACTTAATTTTGAAGAGCTACTATCCTCAAGCTTCAGATATAAACAATCTTGGCCAATTCAAATACACAGATAATCCCAAGCTTGAAATACAAAATACAAGAACTTTTGGCTTTAAAGAAAGGACACGTAGCTGGAAGAGCATAATGTCTGCAGAAATGTTCTTAAACATAGTAGACAGTGGGAAAAGATAGCAAAAACCAAGAAGAAAGTGTTACGAGAAAGAAATCATTTAGATTTAATTTAAAAAAAAAAATGATTTAGCATCAAATCCCAAAACTCTAATTTCCATATCCTGTCTACCCTCTACCGATTTTCTAGGGATCAAATCATAAAACAACTGACCATCACAGTGCTTTCAAGTTTCTACCCAAGCTGATAGAAAAACAGTTTAACCAAAACAACAACTGATTATCAAATTTAATGCATATATTCTGAAGTCAATAGAAACACTGTCATTATTTGCGCAACTTAAATGGTTTTACCTCTTCATTCTCATGTCCTGATTCACCAACCCATAGTTTCCCGTCAGAATCCCTTAAGCAAACAGCAGTGTGACCAGCATATGCTCCACTCACCCATTTCTCAAGAGTCTCAAATGCACCCCAGCGACCTCGAATTTTTGAAATGGCAAGGAAATCTCCAGAATGAATGTCATCAACACTGATATTAGTAACCCATAGTTGAGGACGAGCTTCAAAAGAAGCTCCCATGTGCTTCTTTAGAAACCCAAGATTGGAGTTCTCCCCCCAACCAGTATTTGTAAACAAGGGAAAAATTTCCCACAGAGCTTGAAGGGTTCCCAGCATCCCAGCTTTCATGAGGAAAATTGATACCCCCTTGCGTTTAACCTGATGACAAAGAGAGTGAGGATCCAAAAAACCAAAATGCCTGTTTCTAAACAAACCATACTATAAGCCTAGAAATGTTCTACTGATGGAAGCCACTTACATACTCATACTCAGCCTTCCCCTCCCACTCTTTGAAATCCAATGTGTGCTCCCGAGACAGGAAATAATAGTCCCATGTCACACGATAAGGAGTAGCAAAGACATAAATGTCCATGCATGTCCAACTATGAGCATTGCTTACCTGGTTGAGCACACAGATAATCAGCCGAGTTAGAATTAATAACTGAAGATCACTCCTAGGCCTTCAACTAACAACTTAAACTATATAAATAACAAATTAGAGGGGGATCCACAATCAGATGTGATAAAAAAACATTATCAGAAAAGGTAGACCAGGAGCCCCAAGGCTCTTTAACAAGAACAAGGCCCCTGGGGTTTTAATTGAATTTAGACCAAAAATCATAATTACAAAATACTCATGTCCGTTTGCCCAAGAAAGACATTTGTGCTCAAAAGTCAATACTTTAAACGTAAAAATAAAGGAGGTTATGCTATTCACTTCAATTTAACAGCATTACAGTAAAATCAAGGCTACAAGTTCTCTGCCCTCATTCGCATACGCAAGCATCTTACTATCTATGAACTTTGCGTGCATAAGCCAACATGACTTCATATTCAGAAATTGAATATATAGTTTTCAGAACTCAAAGTGAATACTCCAGGGGAAAAAGGGCAAAACCATAAGTTGGCATGAGTAAGTAGTGTTTCATAACTGATGAAATTAAACCTAATACGACTGAAATCAACCCCTTTTCAGATCCTTAAAATTCTTCAATAAACGTTCCATACAGTAACACTAGTTAGAATTTCAAGAACAACAAAGTGTATGGATGACTAAAACTTTAAAACCTCATAGATAAACCAAACAAAAACAACATATCAAACTTCAAAAGAAACCTTCAAATGCAAGGTTCCGCCCCCAAATTCGCTGCCGGTTTCGTTGTGAAACTCCAACCAGGCGATGTTGTTATAGAAACACGCGCCCTTCCATTCTATGGAGTCATTTGGGGACGAAGCAACGCCGACAAAGGAAGGAAGAAGATCGGCGGCACTGTGGAAAGAGTTGAGGATAGGCCAAGAGACCTGTCTGGGCAAAAGAGGAAGCACGTCATGAGGGTGAAATGGGGATTTCCAAGCAAAGACTTGAACACCAAAAATAGATAAGAGGATGAAGATCAAGCGCATCGTCTTGCAAAGGGAAGATTGCGGAGAGGAAGAAAGAGAAGCCATGGATGAACGGTACACAGACAGTTGGGCGTCGAAAGAGAAGCCGCTCTTTTAAGTTTTTGATCTAGCTTTCCTTCTTCTCTTTTTCCCATTTTTTTATAATTTGAATTGTTGAATTAAGATTTTGATAGTTTAAATTTAATATGTTATAAATATAATAATATTTTTATGATAAAAAAAATTCTTGATTGAGATCTTCATCTAATAATCTAAATTAGAAAAGATAAAAAGAAAAAAAAGAGTAAAGAAAAAAAAGGTAAGCCACATCTGTAAGTTTTCTCTGTTGCGAATTATTATTTTATTACAGACTTACAGTATTAAATTAAAAGCTTTATCAAAAACAAAACAAAAAAAGATATTAACGGATTGTTTTTTGATGTGTTTTTTTAAATTGGATCAAAGTCTATTTTTCACAGTCCTTTATTTTTTGGACTAATATACCCATGTACTTTTTAAAATATTTAGAAATTAATAGAATTTAGGAAAAAAAATTACAATAACAATAATAGTTTTATATCATAACATATTTCTATTATCTCTACCGAGGAAGTTTACCAAACACTACTATAAAAAAGTAGTGTAATGGCGCTTAGTTTATAAAATACTTTAGCGTTTAAGAAACGCCAAAGCTTTTTACGCCATTAAAAATTCCTGTGGCGCTTTTCAATTTACAGAAACGCCATACGTTACTTTATTAAATTAAATAAATATATTAATTATATGTAGCGTTTCGGGAGGAAAGTGTCAAAGGAGGGGTATCCTCCTTTGGCATTTTACCTTCAAACGCCAAAGTAGGTTTAATTTTCTAAATAATTTTTTAAAATATTTTTTTTCTGTGCAGTGTAATACCTGATGACCATATATAGTAGCAAATGACCATATATTTCGTCTAATAGGCAAATATTACAATACAAAACGATGATGGTCATTTGTTCAAATAACTACAATGAATAATTATAATGTTTAACAACTACAAAATATATTGTATTAACAATGATTATATAGTGTACAGCTAATTTTATAAATGATTAAACAAAATAAGAATAGGTAAGAAAGAAGCTACATGCCTAAATTAACTAATTGCTCGACCATATATTCACACCATTCTTCAATCATTTCATCCATTTGATGGTCAAACAGCTCAGCACAACGTGCATCTTCATAATACTACATAAACAATCATGTATACAAAAAATGAAAATCACTAAAATTAGACACTTTGTCAATTAAAATTAAAACACAATATCAATTGCAACTAAAGAGAACTTACTTTCACAGGAATTACAAGGTGGCGATGAGTAACTATATCTTTCATAAATTTCATAACATAATAACCACAATTATTATCATTCGGCTGGAATGGACACTGCAACAATACAATGAAATAGTTATGTCAATTTTTGAATAAATTTTTTTTATTAACAAGAATGGAGTAAATTCATATATAAGTACCATAATCTTCCTCCACGCATAGCTATTGGCCGAGTCATTGCGTCTAGAGTAGGTCAATCCAACTTTTCCTCTATATGCGGTTAATGCACTAATAAAACAAAGAAGTTCCTGATTAATGTTGGTTATTCAATAATCACACACGAAAAGATTTACACATCCACCTATACACTTACTTATTGAAGATAATCAGCATATCAAGGCGATTATCTGGATAAGCAGTTTCTATAGGATCTAGATAGTAAATGCGAGGGTTTTCTACTGCTGCTGGATGGACAAAAATTAATATCCAATGTTCCCTAAAAACACATTTTGAAAATTTTATTTGGACAATCATTTAATGGTAAAAGTGAAAAAATAAAAAACATACATTCAAATATTGTCACAAATCACTTACCCTACATTGTATGGCACAAGAAAGAGCTTGTTAGGGGTTGCTCTAAGCATAAAGCAGTCTCTATGTTCGTTAGATTGTGCTTCCAAATCTCTCCCCCTATGCTGGCCAACGAGGTGTGGGCTAACAAAGATGAATCTCTACATCCTATCCATGCCTACTATCTCATCGTGGTACAAATGCCTTTATATCAAACAAACAATGTCATTTCCACCAAAAAAAATTGAATGATGAATAATAATAACAATGATAGAGGAATACCTGATCCATAAGTTGATAGTTGTTCCACCTAACCTTCCACGAGTAAGCACATCATTCAGCATAACACCATCGACATGATCAATTACACCTTTTGCATTATAGATGTCCGGATGAAAACGTATTTCCTGACCTCGTTGGAGGATCAATTGTTGTACCATTGATGCCAACTGTTGGCGATACGAGACCATTGGTTTGTTGTTTCGTTTGCTAGTAGAAGGTTGGGACTTCTGTTGGGTTGCTGAACAATATGAGTTCTTCCTATGGCCTTCAATTCTTTTTCCTTTATGACTAGTAGCAACCTACAAAAATCATTAAAATTTAATCATGTAGTTTTTTAGATAGAAGTGCATATAGAATAAGTAGAAGGAATTGTAAATTAAATCACCTTTTGATATAGCTCAATCAGACCTATTGGCCATGCAACATAACCACCAACAACATCTTTTACCATTGTCTGTTCATCTAGAGAAGGGATTGGTAGGAGGGCATCTGCATCTGTGCATACGTCAACCTTGACTCTAAGTGTGTTCTCAGGTAATGGTGAACCATGAAGGATATCAGTGTCGGTGTTGTAGACAACTCCTACAGCAACTGCATGCTTGAAAGATTCATTGACGTGTAGCTTGCACGCCGATTCACCCTATAAAAGATGGAGTCAATATTAAGGTACACTAATTTAAAACATAACAAAAAGTTAACTAGATAAGAAATTAATTATGAAAGGAATTGGGAGTTTAGGCGTGGAGGGGCAACTATCATTCTTCACACTTGTGCTGTCACACATTGGGCTTGGTGCTGGCCGAGAAAGCAGTAAAGTGTCAATTTGAGCCTTCAATAATGCATTTTGCTCTTGTATTAATCGCATATGATCGTTAAATTGTTCTATTTGGTGTTGGTGGACACTCATCTGCTCATCTACTTGATGCTTGTAGACACTTATCTGCTATTCCAATTGCTAATTGTAGTCACTCATCTGCTGTTCCAGTTGCTGCTTGTAGTCACCAATCTGCTCCTGTAGTTGCATAAAGTCATTTTTGTTTGGTCGCTTTTAGCGTCCGAAGTATGATGTTTGGGTGACTGCAAAACCAGTACCACGAAGATGACCATGATACTCAGGAGCTCCAAGAGCTCTGCTGAGTAAATCGTCACGACCAACATAATTCATCAACTCTGGTTGGTCCTGCGTCATTTTTTGCTATCACAACAACAATTGCAATAATATTAGTTATTATAAAATATAATCATTTAATCAAAGCAAAATATTTATGAATAATCCACCACTTACACAATATTCTGCAACTTCTTTGGCATGTTCGCTAGGAATTTCTCCTTCTTTATTAGTGACACCGGCCAGCCACAAATTATGACGTGGCATGTGTGTGACATCAGAATGTGATTGTTTGACCTTTATAACAAAGTTAGTTGTAGTTAAAAATTAGTCATCTAAATTATATGCATATGAAATGATTATAAGTTCTTACCAATTGTTGCTCCAACTTTGCATACGATAGTGGTCCTTTTAAGTACCGGTATGCCATGTTGCTTGCGCTTTCACGATTTCTATCACTTCATTCCTTTTTAAATACAAATAATTTCTATAAATATTAATTTCAATTACATTGCAAGTAGTCTGTAAGGGCTAATATTGTATTACCAGAAACTCCGCGGTAGTATGTGTGCTCAAAAACTCATCCCACCGCTCTTGTGTAATTATTCCATCGTACAACTGTGGTGGCGTATGAATGATATTGCCATCTGTGTCCCGCGAGTAGAATTTGATAAGATTGGAACGAAAACATCTCAAAAGTTTGCCACATTTTGTGAGCACAAATTTGTCTTTATCGTCATCGATAATGAAGATAGACTATAACAAAAAAACCACACATGCTTTGTTAGATTGTAATTCATGCAACAAAACAACCAAAATAATAAATTAAATAATGTTTACCTTAACTGAACTCAGAAGCATATCAGAATAGTCCTTCTTTGCCCGTCTCCAATATGAAATTGTAATGGGGACTCTTTCTTTGACAATAGTCCCAATATAATTAATAAAGTTGCTAGCATTTTCACCAATTGAATTTCCCTTGTCATTCTACTCAAGCTCTAACATAATGCCCTTGCTCCTTAGTTTGATCAGTTTATGCATCACAATCCTACCTCGGACTACAGCGGCTTCAAAGGCTGCTTGCTCAATATGAGGATCAACTACATCTTCAATGTGGGCTTCAAAGGCTGCTTCATCATTGTGTGGATCCATTTTCCTACAAGTTAAATAAACAAGACAAAAATATCAGTGCATATTGACAATCATAGTAATAAAAGTAAATTAAGTTGGAATATATGAATACATGTAATAAACATGCATACTAAAAAATTAAGACACTCATTATCATCTTTTTCTCTTTCTTGTTTGATTTAAAAACCATGTCCCCTCTTGATGATCGTGTCTCATATATAAATGTTCATCTTCATCTTCTTCTTCATTTCTATCAATATATCTTGACCACAACATCTCAAAGGAAAGAGTATCCTCAGGAATATTCAAATATTCATTACTTGTAGTACCAACTTGTTCTTGATGATTCTTGTTTGATGGAACTACAATGGACCAATTCTTCTTAGCAGGATCGGGAATGAAAAACACTTGTTCTGCTTGTGAGGCTAAAATGAAAGGATCATCTTTATACCAAACTTTAGAAAGGTCTACTTGAACAAACCCTAACTTATCTGTCCGCAATCCACTGTTGTTGTTAACCCACTTACACCTGAAGACAGGGACCCTCAACACAGTATAATCTAACTCCCATATTTGTTCAATTACACCAAAGTATGACATTGGTGCGTAGATAGGGTGCATGTCTTTGACACTGGATCTATGCCAAGAATCAGCAACAAGTGTTACCCCACTATTTTGCATCGTGCTCCTTGTATCATGTTCTTGTGTGTAGAAGGTGTAACCGTTGATTGCATAACCATTATAAGATAATACACTTAAGCTCGGTCCATTCGATAGCCATCTCAAGTTTTCAGAAATTAGATCAGGATTCCTCTCCACCTCATCTTTAATGCGCCTTTTTAACTAACTTGGAAAATGTTTGTTGTGTTCCTTTGTTATAAAATTTTCATTCCTGTCACCATGTGCCAATCGAAGTGCGGCCTTGTGTTCGTCAACAAATGGTTCAACCTCATCAGTGTTATGAAGCACATACAAGTGAGCTTGTTGTAATACCCCGAATTTTGAGACTTGAGCTTAGAGAATAAGCCTGAGATTAGTGGATTGCTAAGCCCCAGTTTAGCAAGATCCCAAATTGTGATTAAGGGTTAAGGACTCCAAAAGTGGATATGGTTAGTGATAAATAACCCTTTTGGAGACTATGATGTGATTTGGCACTCGAATGTGATTCGTAAGTGCTATGAGCAATGCCGAAACCCTGTATTTAAATTCAATTATTGATTAACATCTAAATTGACTTAAAATAGAGGGAAGGCGTATATTGTGGCTAAATGAAAAGATGGGAAGTGTTGGTGGTGATTCAATGAGAATTACCGTAATCATAGGCAAAATGGTAAAGTACCGACCAATTGGTCAGTTACTGAAGAGGAAACTCATTGGTAACTTCAAGATCAATGGTTAGGATTGATTTGTGTATTAGATCAAGGGGCGGAATCATGTGTATGTGTGTGCATGTGAGCTCATGGAGGATGTTGCAAGATCATGACAAGTGGCAAGATGGGAACCCTTGGATCTTAGTCAACATTCAAACTCTTCCCTCTCTCTTTCATAGTCGGTTAACACATGAGAAAAAGGGGAAAATCTGATTCTCTCTTCATCATCTTCATCTTCACTCCCTCTCTCTCTCAAGACTCCATGGCGTCCCAAATAGAGAAGGAAAGAGAAAAGAGAAAGGTGATGTTTTGGCCTTGTTCTTGTCCTCTAATGTTCAAACACTCTTCATTAATGTTGTTCATAGTGATGAGAGCTTCATCTCTATGGTTTTAGATTCTTGATTGGTGGTGTTTGATGGCTTGAGGAAATTTGGAAAGATGAAGAATCAAAGAATTGGTTTGGGAAAGAGGAAGAGGTGAGTATTTGAAGCCTTTTGATCTAAGTTTTGTGATTTGTGGATAAGTTTAGTGAATTTCGAATTTTGCCCTGATTTTCTTGTGATTTTGGATTGGATGAATTGGGTTGTGTTTTATGTTGGAAATGGTGCCATGTTGTGGTATTTGGTCATTGGAATTGATTTGGGAACTTGGAATGAAGAGTTACAATGTTGTGAATTGTGTTATGGTTGAGTGATGACATGTTGTGATTGTTGGAAAAACATGTCAATATAATGTGAATTTGGTTGATTTGGTGTTTCCAATGGATTCCTTGTGAAATTTTGTGTGAGAATGATGTTTGATATGAAAATGGAATCATTGGAAGCCAAATTGCAAAAACTGGAATTCTGTCTTTTGAAGTTCTGTTCTGGGCAGTCTGGTGTTGAGGACGTTTTGAATGGGCAAATGGTCTCTAAAAATTCTAAAACTTTACAGTCTTGAATTTTACATCTTAAGCTTCAAAATGGACATATAATTTGTGCCATTTCGTTTTGGGAACTGGGATTTATGTTTGCCTAAAGTTTGAGGTCGAAAATGGATTCTGTTTTGGAGCAATGTTAGATTTTGTGTAAATCTGGATTGGTGTGGTGATTTCTAGTAAAGGTCAATATTTTTCGTGTGTAGAGGACTTGAATAGCTTTCATTTGGCTTTGGAATCACCTCATTTCAATTTTTGTGGAATTAATTATGATTTTTGGAAGTTCAGCCAAGAAACTGGATTTTCTTGGCCGCGGCCAGCGGATTCTGGGCCGCAGTCCAAATGTTTCTGAGCGTTTCTGGGCAGTTTTGGGCCGCAGCCAGTGGATTCTGGGCTGCAGCCCAAATGTTTCTGATCGTTTCTGGGCAGTTTTGGGCCGCAGCCAGTGGATTCTTGGGCCGTGGCCCACCCCCAAAAATCAGCATTTTGGACTTTTAAAAGGTGATCTTTGGTCAAGTGTTTCCCAAGCCTTTAGGCATATGTTTGGGCTTTGATTAGCCACCTAAAGGTCGTGAATGATAACCAACTTAAGTGTTTGAGAGTTAAGATTTTGGAATAGAGAATAACCCTATGTCCTTGCTATGGTTATAGGGTTGATATTCGCCCTGATCGTGGTTCGGTATTAATTCTGATCGCGAGTAAGCGCAGCTGGAGCTTACGTGGAAAGAGGGTAGGGAACTTACCTCTTTTGCCTGTATATGATATTGTGTTAATGTGTTGATGCATGTTATTGCTTTGCTTGATTATGTAGAACATATATGATGTTTGAAGCTCTGTTTCTATTTATGCTATGGCCATGAGTGTGTTGTTGAAACATTGAGCATGCAGATGTGTCATGGTATGGACATGTGATATGTATTGCAAGCATGTCATGCATTATATACTTATCATACATGCATTTTGGTATTTGTTTCCTACTGAGATTCTCTCGAATCTCACCCTCCCCTACCAACATTTCAGACAGGGTAGTAGATCGATGATGGAGTAAGCAGCCAAGGGCGAAGAGGATTTCCTTCGGGTTAAAGATTAGGTAGTTGGTTATCATTATAGTCCGGATGTGTATTTGTATATTGGGATGAGTATTGAGTATGTATTCGAATGGGTTTGTGTAATCCCCATCTGAGGGCTTGTATGGGCGATTGTGCCCTGTAAAGCTTGAGTTAATAAATGGAATTCGAAATTGCCGGAATAATTACAATGCGTACTCTGATATATTAAATGTGATTTATCTTCGTGTAGTAATTGTATTCGGAAATGTGAATGCGAGACCAGGTTATAAATGACTTTGAAAGGTGTTTGTGAAAACCTCGTCGGGTAGATGGGTTTATAATATTAAATTTTTGTTCTTATTGGTCTCTATTTCACTTTATTACGTAATCCGAATATTAATTACGGCAGGGGGTTACACTTGTTCCCATTCAGTCACCGATATCCTTATTACATCCTTCCCACTTGTTCCTTTCCCTGATCTTCGCCCATCATGACGAGACTTGGGGATACCTACGGGGTCAACATTTGATAGGAAGTCAACACAGAAGTCACTTGCTTCTTCAACCATATACCACTCAGCTATACAACCCTCTAGTCAATATCTATTTTTCACATACCTTTTTAAAATTTTCATAAATCGCTTATTCGGGTACATCCATCTCAAGTACACTGGACCGCACAATTGAACCTCTTTCACCAAGTGTACGGTTAGATGGACCATAATGTCAAAAAATGAAGGTGGAAAATACATTTCAAGTTCACACAGAGTACAAACAATCAGCCTTTGCAAATCTAGTAACTTCGTTGAATCAACCACTTTACTGCAAATCAACTTGAAGAACATGCAATGTTTAATAATGGTGTTCCTTACTTTTTTGGGTAAGATTGACCGTATACCAATTGGTATGAAATTTTGCATGAGCACATGACAATCATGAGATTTAAGGTTCTTTAGCTTCAACTCTTTCACTGATACAAGGTTCTTTATATTTCAAGAATACCCCTCTGGAACTTTAATTCCTTCCATAAATTCACAAAATAATTTTTTCTCTTTCCTCAATAGAGTGTAAGCCGCTGGAGGTAGATAAGTACGGTGCCCTTGCTCAACTGGTGCCAACTCTTCTCTTATTCCCAAATTAACTAAATCCAACCTCGCATTTACACTGTCCTTGCTTTTTCCTCGTATACTGAGCAATGAGCCAATGAGACTATCACATATATTTTTTTTCTATGTGCATCCATCAAGAAAATGTCTCACATACAAGGACTTCCAATATGGAAGTTCAAAGAAAATAGAATTCTTTTTCCAACCGGTTGTCCCGAATTATTTTGCAAAAGGCTTGCCAAAATTGTTATCCATGTGCTTAACCTTCTCAAAAACCTGAGCACCGGTGAACATCTTCGGTGGGCTACCTTCTTCTGACTCACCATTGAAAGCCTTTTTCCACTTCCTCCCATGATGTGTTGATGGTAAGAATCTTCAATGTCCCATGTATACATTTTTCTTACAATGATCTAGTCGCATTGAATGAGTGTCATCTTCACATATAGGGCACGCATAATATCCTTTGACACTATATCCGGAGAAATTACTATAAGCAGGGAAATCATTAATTGTGCCAAACAACATGGCTTTCAAATTGAAACTTTCTTCCCTGTACCCATCATACACATTGACGCCTTCTTCCCAAAGTAGCTTCAAGTCATCAATTAATGGAGCCAAGTATACATCTATATCATTTCCAGGTTGCCTTGGCCCAGAAATTAACATAGACAACATCATATACTTGCGTTTCATGATCAAGTGTGGAGGAAGGTTATAAATCATCAATATCACTGGCCATGTACTGTGTGTACTACTCTGAACCCCGTGGGGATTGATTCCATCAGTTGAAAGTGCAAGGCGTAGGTTCCTTTCTTCATTCGCGAAGTCAGGATGGTCATGATCAATTTTTTTCCATTGAGGGGCATCCACAGGGTGCCTAAGGTTCATGTCTTCAATCCTTTCATCTACATGCCACGTCAACAACTTAGCAATCTCCTCATTACTGTATAATCGCTTGAATCTTGGAATAATTGGAAAATACCATACGACCTTCGAGGGACTCTTTCCTTTCTTTTTCCCATATCGAGATGCATTACATTTAAGGCACTTCTCTAACGTTGCATATTGATTTCAAAATAATATGCAATTGTTAGGGCATGCATGAATCTTCTCATAACCCATGCCAGTTGTAGAGCAAAGTATTCGCTTTGCCTCATATGTCTTGGTAGGAAGTACATTTTCTTCTGGGAGCATATCTTGCACAAGTTCAAGTAGTGCGGTGAAACCAGAATCACTCAATCCATAGCGTGCTTTAAAGTTGTACAATTTCAACATTGCTAACAATCTTGTGTATTTAGTACTACCAGCATATAATGGCTTCTCTGCATCACCTTTCAATGTCTCATATTCTTGAGGACGGTTATGAAGCACCCCTTCCACTGCATTTAGCATTTCTTGAAGACCATCATCTTCATCACACATGCTTGAGTCAAACTCATTTGAAGCACCGATCATGGTATGTATTTGACCACGATTTGCATCATCCGTCTCACCGTGCCTTGTCCATCGTGTATATGATTGATCAATTCCATGACACACTAAATGATCTAGCAAATCAAGTGGACTAATCCGCTTTCCATAACAACAAGATAAGCAAGGACATAGGATTTTGTTAGGATCATTTGCATGCTCGCTTGCAAATCTAATAAACTCTTTCACCCAATCAATATATTCTCTTGAGCACTGATTAGATGACATCCATTTTTGATCCATCTATACCTTAAACATATATATTTTTATAAGTGGTAAGTTGCTTGCCTCTTAAAGTTCTCTTTATTTGTTATTTATTTTTTTCAAAATAGTAAATTCAGCAGCATAACATTCCAAAATTTAAAGTTTTACAAAATATTAAACACTCTTCTGAAATCACAAAAAATCAACCAATTAATCCCATAACATCTAAATAATGTTCACAACTCACCACCAAATAAATCATATTGGCCAACACTACTACATGTCGTAATTAAAATAATTGGGTCCATAACAAGCCAACAAAAATACAACCATGTGTTTATTAAATTAATTGATTCCAAAATAATCATTGATTAAACTACCAGCGGCATTTATAACACTTCTACCCAATTTGACCATTTCAACAGTGCCATTCCCAACTCTTTCACTATTGACAACATGTACTTCTATAGAAAAGTATAAGCAAATATATAATAGTCATACATATTTTAATTAAAAAAATGTGAATAAAATGTTAAAAAACAAACAACACTTACAGGAGCTTCTGTAGGAAGCTTTGTACTGCAACCATCCAAAAAGGAAAAGAACACGAGGGAGGAAGCTTTACTCTGCAACCAGCCAAAAAGAAAAAGAACACGTGTGGGAGGAAGCTTTGTACCGCAACGAAGCTCTATGCTGTAATGAAAGTGGCGAACAAATGTTTACAAATATTTGCACGAGGAGGAGACAAAAAAAATAGCAAGTGGGGGACCAAAGAAGCTTCTACTTGTCGCTAGGTCAAACAGAGGAAAGGGGGTGGGGACAAATAGAAAAGTGCCATTTCTTATATGGCGCTTATATAAAAAGTGCCTTATATAACCTTTTATGGCGCTTATATAAAAAGTGCCTTATATAACCATGTGCCTTATTTAACATTTATATTACCTTTTATGGCGCTTATATAAAAAGTGCCAAAAAAGGTGTGAGTATCTATGGCACTTCTTATATAAGCGCCATTAATGTTTTAAAACAAAACTGAAACCTTTGGCGCTTCCTTAGAAAGCGCCAAAAATTCCTTTAAAAAATATTAAAAAAAACTAAATTAAAGCTGACTGAATTTTTTTTCTATTATACTTTTTTTAATAACATGTCCTAGGCGTTTTGTACATGTGCATTTATAAGGAGCCCTGCTGCCGCATATGGCTTCCTGTTGGTCACTTCAATTAATACGAATATAGTTCATATCACTAACATGGATCAAAGTGGGAATCTGAGGGAACTAATTAATGGTGGGGCTGTGTACAGGGAATCAAAGCAAGCATCTTTGAATACTTCAGAAATGCCAATTGCCAACCATCATAATATAGTTGTAATTAAAAAAAAAACCATTGCGTGATCCACCAAGTATAAAGGCATATTGTAAAAGAAGTCATGATTCTCATCAAGTAAATGGCCAACCTGTGATTCTTTCCCAACAGCGAGCTCTGACGATGGCTTTCAACGGTCAAGGGAGCTGAGGATGTGAGGGCAAGGAAGATTAAGAGCATTAGTATCTTCTTCAATGTGCAGATGCAAATATGACTACTTCTTCAATGCGCAAATACAAAAAGTGATTTATGTCCAACCTGATCTTCAAGGAGCTGTCGGATGGCCAAAGAAAAAAACAAAT
Organism: Inga laurina; assembly: GCA_963855925.1. NCBI lineage: Eukaryota > Viridiplantae > Streptophyta > Magnoliopsida > Fabales > Fabaceae > Inga > Inga laurina. The sequence continues at coordinate 9,864,953 of OY979713.1, forward strand.
ATGACTTGCCTTGTCAATGAAAAAAAACAAATATGACTTGCCTTGTCAATGGAAGCTTTCACGTGATTCTTCTCCATTCTTTTTTGACTTACCTTTTCAGTAAATGCCAAAGCTAGCTTTCACGTGATTCAATTATTCTTCTCCCTTCGGTGAATGCCAAAGCTCTTGTCTAAACCAAATCCTTCATTTTTTAATAATTGTGGAAACTTTGGCGTTTTGTTAAAAAACGCCAAAGCTTCCCCTTCGTTTTTTATGTTGTAATGGAAGCTTTGGCGTTTTGTTAAAAAACGCCAAAGCTTCCCCTTCTTTTTTTTTTTTTGTAATAGAAGCTTTGGCGTTTTCTTAAAAAACGCCAAAGCTTCCCCATATTTTTTTTTCAAAACAAAGCTTCCCATCCATCTTGATCCAAAAAAAATCTGCAATGATCATATGATTCATATCCTTCGTTTTTTTATATATGTGGAAGCTTTGGCGTTTAATTATAAAACGCCAAAGCTTCCCATATCTTCATTTTTTTTAATATATGTGGAAGCTTTTATCAACACCCATATTTGATCCTTTTTTTTTGTTTGATATATAGGAAGCTTTGGCGTTTTATTATAAAACGCCAAAGCTTCCTATCTTGAAAACCATATATACATTGCATTATATATATAATATCGGTAAAACACCATGCATGTAGTGACCCTTGGCTCTCTCTGTTCTTTAGTACTTTATAGACATATACACACCAAAAGTGTAATTATTATATATTACTATATATATACTGTTTTTTTTGTCAACACTATATGTATACTTTTAATATATATATATAAGTTAGACTCTGCTTGTGCTGACTCAGTGAACGCATGTGACCCTTTTTACACCCTTAAGATGTGCATGATTGGTTTGGACAAAGACAAAGCTTCGGTTTTCTATAAAGATCAATCTACCTCTACAGCCCACATGACCGTGAAATCTGGAATCATAAACTTCCTATTATATATATATTTTTAAAAAAATATAAGATGCTTTAGCGCTTCGTAAGGAAGCACCAAAGCTTCCTATTATATTTTCTTTTTCTTAAAAAACAAAATATAGGAAGCTTTGGCGTTTCCACATAAAACGCCAAAGCTTCCTATTGTTTTTTCAAAAAAAAAAAAAAACTGAAGGCCTTGTTTGGCGCTTGTTCAGAGAAACGTCATGCAAGGTTAACGTCAATTATGACGTTTATAATTGTAAGCGCCAAAGCTTTCAAATATTTTTGATTTTAAATAAATAAATAACTATTTTTGGCGCTTCTTTAAACAAATGCCACAGGAGCTACGCCACTAAAGCCCCTTTTTGTAGTAGTGAAAGTAAATAAAAGAAATAAATCATATTAAAATTAACACATAAAAACATTTTGGAATCAGATTATTTATCCAAATAAAAGAACATGTATGGGAAAATATCGTTAAAAGCCTATTGAAATATCTAAATCCTGAATCAGGCTTTTAAATTTAATAAATTCTAAATCAGGGTAAGCGACCCAATTAAGAATTTTAAAATTGAGTAATTTTATCTCTATGCCCTCTTCTCCTTTTTTCTCCATTTTCCATCTACTGGCTCGTCCTTCTCCATAGGTATCCTCACCTCTCCTCCAAGTTCTATTCAAATCTTTGATTCCCATCTTCTAAGGATTATCAATTTTAGACTAAAAGATTTTTTGCAATCTGGTTGAAATCAATTGCCTAATAGCTTGGAACAAATTTCTGAAATAACTGGGTCTCGTGAGTTTTCATATTCTTTGATCACATTACACAGCCATCCAGGACCGGCTCTATTTCTATAGTTGTTGGAAGCTCTGCACGTAATCTATTCAAATGGGCATACAAGTGGAGAATTTAATTCAAGTTCAAGTAATACGATCAATGTCAGACACCTTGGATTAGTGCCAAACACCTTGGCTCCTCCAATTTGGAATCCGTACTTATGCCAAAATGCGTGGATGTAGTTTGCAGTGATAAATGCAGGTGCCAAATTGGGAATTGCGTCCAACTATTTGTAAGTATTGTTTCGGTATGTGTGTTTGCACTTAATGGGTGGCGCTTGGGGCTTGGCTCCTGCTTATGTGTTACGAGTATATAAGAATTCTTGCATTCATCAAGTGGATTTGAATGGAGATTTAGACTCTACTGATGCTATGGGAAAATGCAGCAACAAACTAGAATGTCAAAGAATAAGAATTAACATTGAATTCAGATGTGAAGATTGAGTTTTGACCCAAAAAAAAAAACAAGATGTGAAGATCGAGGAATATGCAAGTGTATTTGACACAATCTTTTCTTAAGAGACAAGTGTCTAAAGTGTTTTATTTTTCTAATTATTTTGCGTCATTGCGGTAAACGAGCTCAAAGACATGCGCAATGCGTAGGTGTGAATATGTAATCTTTTAAAACATATAATGATTCCATATTTTTGTAAAAAAGATTAAAATAATAGAGTTGGATAATCAACTCAAAGGAGGGGTAATAAGGTAAAATTATCGAATTCTAAAATCCTATTTTATGACACATGTCCCAATTTAGAATTTATTGAATTTAGCAACTTGATTTAGAATTTGAATAATTCAGCTGTTTTTTAAAGGGATTTTCCCAACATATATTTTCTCTTCTATCTTTTTTCTTAATTTTTTTCATCCCATCTTTTTTTTTCTGGTCAAACAAAGGGTTAATAGTCTCGTTTTTTTTTAAATAATTAATGCGTGTGCATGTATGATTAAGCTATCCGATAACCGTTACTAACGGGCAAGATTACAATCTTTTATTTTCAGTTTTATGCCAGTTCAGAAGCTTCCGTACGTAAGGTTGTTAAATCCATAAGCAAGTTTAAAATGTGCTTGTTTGGATTGGTGTTAAAAAATTCTCAAAAGATATTTTTTAATATAAAATTTATTTATTAATTTACTCTTCATCTTATTAAATCTCTAACTTTGAAATTTTGAAGAATATAAGTTTTTTATTTTTTAATTTAATTTTTATTTTTGCAAATACTTATTAGTTCTATTTTTTTATCATATTAAAAAAGGTGCTTAAGTAATTTAATTAACTTAAACATAAAAAAAAACTTGATTGAAAATTTGATTAATTTCTTAATAAATATATACTTGACTAAATTATAAATGTTTGTCACAAAATATGTGTTGAATAATTTTAAATTATGAATTTAAATGATTTATGTAACCGCTTAATCATAGTTTGATTTGTCCCCCTATTGTTTATCGTCTTTATATTTTATATCATCCAAAACGTTAATCCCTATATTTTTATAAGGATTTAGATGAGATTAATTATATCAACTTTGCTGTGGCGTTAACGCTTTTAAGCAACCAGATGAAGACTATTGACTAGGATTGGTGAGATTTGTGTAGAAATTAAAACCAAAACTGTTATAAGGATCAAAACATCTTAAAAGTATATGGTTTTGAAGTGTGTTCAATGTTTTGAAAAGAAAATTTAAATACATAATAGAGAACAAAGAAATCGACTTTGACACTCACACTTGAACACGGAGGATAAAATAGATTTATTTGTCCTATGTAGTGTTCATGTTGTACTCTTTTTTATATAGGGATGAATGCATTCTAATCCCTATACTTTTAGCAGGTTTTAGTTTTAGTCTCTATACTTTTATTAAATTTTAGTTTTGGTCTCTATGTGTGTGCCACATTGGTGCAGCAGTTTACATATATTACGTGGATATCTGAATAGCGAACAATAAGAAAGCTACAAGTGTAATCCATTATAGATGTTGAATAAGAAGTATCTTTTTGGATTATCCCTCTCTTCCCCTTCTTTTCTAACAACATCGGTCAACTTAACCCACAGATCAAAATTAAAACAATTAAGTTTAGATACAAGTTTTTAGAAAACTATAGGGACTAACATTTTGGACGGCATAATGTATATTGACAAAAGACAACAAAAAAATGTAAGAAAAAGGCATATGGACGTTTAATCATAATTAATTTGTTTAAATTTTTAATCTAACAAAATAAGTTAAGCAACTTTTAAAAAGCAGAAGGAGCACTAAAGTTCTAACGAGCTGGTTTTCCCAAGAGACAAACATTTAAACAATACGTTGAGACAAATCATATTGCTATCATATCATGTGCTGTAGTTATGTCATGTCAGTGCATGTTCCAATATATTGGGAAAGGGTTACAAGGTCTTGACTCTTGAGTTGAGATAAACAAGCATCCAAATATTCCAACTGGAGGTTCAGAAATTGAATTCTTTACATTAATGAAACATTTTTTGGAGACTCCAGTTTACTAAGTACATAGTGAGCAGATTTGACGAAAGCAAATCACACATTTTAGGGTAAAGAAAAGGAGAAAACAAAAAGAGTAACAAACTAAGCGCACAATGTGATTCTGGGTCCTTAAGAATCTAATTCAGCATATGCTTTTCTTTGATTTGATTAAGGGTATGATCTTTTTCAAGGCTCAAAGTGAAAAGGATTTTCGCCTCTTATAACAATTGCGCTTCCCCAAATTTGAACTTATCTTCTCCTCCTTAAAAGGGTGAAGCCGCTTAACATCTCAACCAACAACTTGATGGTTGCTTTTCTAATGAGCCTAACCATAGGAATCAGTTGCCACTAGAGAAGAAATGGGTGATACACAGGGAAACTAGTACTTGCATTTATCATCTCTATAACCATCATCAATCATTGCAAATCCTTCATGCACCAATAACTTGGGTTGGTTTATGTATGTTTTAATAAGTTATGGAGAAGGAAAGAAGCTGACAAAATACAAATTGGTTAGAAACTTAGTTTGTAAGGTCTCAAGGGCATCGATAGTGCGACCCGGATTCCAAGATAGCCATCTCTTTACTTCCTTAATGGTCATAAACCCTTGAGTCTGAAGTTCAGAAGGAGCCATCGAAATGTTAGAAGATATTCAATCTTTCACAATTAGCAAACTAATTTTACAATAAAGCTTTTTGCTGCACCTTGGTAAGTGATCATTAAGTTTGTTCATGATTTCCATATTCATATATGAATTTCAGATTATTTTTAATCATGCTCCTGAGTAACACTAGGAATATTTCTCCAAAAGATCACTGGCAATATATAAGAATTGAACTTTACATCACAAAAATATAGCATCAATTCACCAATGTATCAAACGTTGTCATGATAGATCATACATAACCATTCAAGAGTCTAAACTTAGGTCCTATTTGGTTCATGGAAAATGCATCGATAGAAAGGGAAAATGGGAATTTGATAGTGGTGGCGGCTGTTTGGTTCGAAATTTCTAGTCAAAAATTTTTTCCTGCCTAACCAAATTTTCAACCATATGAATGAAATGTGGTTGCCACAAAAAATGGTGGGAAGCCATTTTGCAATGGCGGGAAAATTGAAAAAAAGTCTCATTTACCTCTGATGTGACATTGAGGTAGTATAAATAGTTAGAGGAGAAGAGTGGAACGGACACGGTAGGAGCTGGAAAAACAAGGGTGGTGATCAACAAAGAGGGTGAGTGGCATTCTGCGGGCAATGACGGTGCATCCTAAACAATAAGTGGGTTGGTCCTTCTCTGTATCTTTTATTTTGTTGTATGATTAAGCTTTACTTCTTATGTGTTGAGTTTAATCAACCACAGCAATAGCCACATGATGTCAATCCAACCAAGTGGTTGTTGGGGTAAGTGCTTGGTGGGGAGACAACTTCGTCATGCTACCATTGATGATGAAGTACCCATGTGGTGAACATGTGTTCAATATGTGATATTGCACATTTGGGAAACAGGCCTAGTAGGTGGTGATGATATGGTGTATAGGATGAACACACTCTGATTTAGATGGGATCCTGATAGACAATGCTTGGTCACGGACAAGGCAGTGTGGGATGGTTATGTCAAGGTTAGTGATGATACAATATTTTTTTAACATTGCTTTGGACATTAATATTTGGTAGTCCTTCATACGGGGTTAATTGTCAAGTCCACAAAAAGGCAGCATCATACTGGAACAAGTGTCTACTGTAATATCCTAAATTTTGGGATTAGAAGCTTGAGAATATGCTTGAATCAAGTGGACTGCTAAGTCCTAGTTTAGCAAGAGTCCTAGGAATGAGGATTTGTTGCGAGTTAATTTTTCTTGCATGGAAGTCTAGTTGTATGACATTTTTAAATAAGCAAATGATGTCTAATGCCTATGATATTTTTCAAAATAAAAGTAGACTTATAAAGCTTTAATTAGATAGGTCATATATGTCATTCAGAGTTGTACACAAAGAGTTATGTATTTTTGAAGTTAGCCAGTAAAACTGGAGAATTTCTGTGGCACCGTCTAAAAATGGCAACAATGGGGATTATAAGCTTCCAGTTGGCTAAAGGCCATATTTTTCCCTAAAAATAGACTTCATAAGGGTCACATAGCCTTTGGAACAATACCAATTGGACAATTGTGCAATTAGACATGAATTTTCAAAGTTTGATGAAAATTTTGCAGATTTCCAGCAAAGTGCGAAAATGGAAAATGGTAAGGGCAAATTGGTCATTTAACCAATAAAACAAGAAGCCATATATTTTTTTCCTTTAATTGGGGTAAATTTTGGCTGAAGTAGGGAGCAAGAGAAAAATAATTTGCTTGGCTAACATTAATTCAAGAGGAAAAATACTTGGCCAAGTAAAATTGAGAGTTGATAAGTCAAAAGGTAAGTGTCATAAAGCAAAGTCTTACATGTTAATTATAATGGAATGCATGGAGATAGTACAAGACATTTTTCTTGCCCTTTCAAGACGCTTTACGGTCAACAAGGGAAAGTGAAGGGAAATACATTTACTTGGTCTATATTAAGTCAAAAGGAAGAAAACTTCATGACCAAGTATTTCCATTAAAGAAATAATATACTACAAGTAGGAAGAGAGGTAAATGGATAAATCTAATATCCCTCCTCTTCCTTTATCATTTTCGTACAGGAGCCAGAAAATAGAGAGAGAGCTCGAGAGCATTTGAAGAAGAACAAGAAGGGTCTTAGGGTCCAAGAGCAAAATCAAAGGTAAAAGCTTGTAATGTTAGCAAGTTTGCTTCTTAATCACCTTGGAACTTCCTCTAACCTCTTCTCCTTCTTGAAAATCATGGTTTGCAAGCAAAATCTCAAGGGGAGAAGAGAGATAATGTTTTCAAACAAAGAGGTAATCACACTAAACCTTGTTATCTTATTGATTCAAGGTTGTATATTGTTGTTGTGGTTGGATTTGTGGTGTTTTGCTTGGTTTGTGATTTTGGGATGACTAAACCCTAAGGAGAGGTGCTGCCTAAATTCACTCTAATACTGTGCAATTAGTAATTAAAGGTTAAATATGGGATTATGAGTGAAAAGAAGGAGGTTTATAGATTAGAATCAAGAAACTCCAATTTCATCCTTTTATTGTGAAATTCATCCAGCTACTTTTCACCTAGGGTTAGAGCTTGAATTTGATCATTTTGATGATTCCATTGGATTTAGAAGGAAAAATTGTCTAGCTATACATGAGTTCATGATTTTTTGACGTTGGTATGTAAATCTTGAATTTATTGAAGTTGCAAGTTCATGTTGTTTCATTCTTTCTAGTGAGGCAATGTTGTTGTTGTGCAAAGCATTTTATTAGTCAAACGAAGTCCAATTGTAGAAACTTTCCATGATTAAAGTAGACATATAGAGCTTTAATTTGATAGTTGGTGCATAATATTTGAACGTGTATACTAAGAGTTATGAATTTTTGAAGTTAGGCATGGAAAACTAGAATGATTCTAGGGTAGTGTGAATTGTCTTGTGATTCTGGAATTATGGGTACATAATTGGTAGCAGGACATTGTTCCCTTGAAGTAGGCTTAAAAAGGGTTACATAGAACTTGAGATCACTCAATTTGAAGTTTTATAGATTAAGTTATGATTTATGGAAGTTCAACCAAGAAATAGGACAGGTTTTGGCCACAGCCAGAGGATTTTTGGCCGCAGCCAAAATGTTTATGACCTTTACTTAGCTGCAATCAAATGCTTCTGCCTCCTTTGGATGCAGTTAAAGAATTATTGGCCACGGCTAAGACCCCCAATTCCAGTATTTCATAATTTTCCAAAAAACGTTGACTTGTTTAGGCTTTTCTAACTTCTTGGACATTGTTATACACTTCCAATGACTTGCTATCATGGCTCTAATTATGTGATTGGGTATCTAGTGCCATGAGAGGTCAAAGAAGAGGAAATAGAAGAATTTCCAAGATGTTATAATGGTTGGAAGAAAAGGGAAGCAAAGAAGGACTTAAAGACATAGGGTAGGGAACTTGCATAACTTGATATGTATGCTTGTGTATTGATGTGTTAATTGCTTTGATGAATTGTATGAAGCATATATGAATGAGTGAATCTCTATTTTACTTATGTTAGACCAAGCGTTTCACCCAAGAGGGGGGTGAATTGGGTGATACTAAAAATTTTGTTGCAAATATAAACCTTAATGGTGAATATAAAGCAGTAAAGAGTAAGGAGAAATATCACTGAAGTGCACACCGGGAGTTATACTGGTTCGGCCACAACTACTTTGACCTACGTCCAGTCCTCAGAGCTTCTTTGAGTGTTTCACTATAACTTCCAAGATTTAGTGGGTTCTTGGCACCTCAGTACAAGCAAGTTCCTTCACCTGGACACTCACTCCCCCTTACAAGTTGTAATCCAATCCCAACTCAAGGTTCCACAACCTTAAGTTACCTCAATAACAAATATTGAGTTTGAATGAAATATCTCTCTCACAGAGTCAATAAGAATCACTGAAGCATAGAATTACAAGTATAATGTAAAACAGAGTAATGAACTTGATAATGCGTTCGTGTGTGTGTTCTTGTTATCCTTCTCTGTTTGGATGTTCCTATATATATAGATGCGTTGGTAATGATTGTTGGAACATTTTTCTTCATGTCTGTTAGAGTGTGCGCAGCCACTGTTGACTTTTCCAGTATTTGAAAAATATCCATTTGCGGTAGGTAGTGGTAGGTGACATTTGAACGTTGCATTTGACTTTCCTTATTTGGTAAGAGTTCTTCATTGTTTATCTGTGGATATGCTAAGAATACTAATACAATGAAAGGTTAATCACATAGGAAACAAATCAATTAACATTGGAATGATTTCTAAATTTCTGAACTTGCATACTCGAGTAGTTACTCAAGTATTCATTAAGTTTACTTGAGTACTTACTTGAGTATCATCGTGAAAGTATTGACAAACTGCAAGTTAACAAATGAATATTACATTACTCGGGTAGTGCATGGAGTAAACACAAATGCCTGGTTTGGAAGGTTATCCAGGAAAGGCTAATATAGTAACTCTATCTCTCATACACTATGCGGTAATACATATGTTGTATGTTTGCATTATTCCCTTTTCCACTTCGTATTCCTCTTCTTCCTCGTCCTTTTCTTTATTCCCTTTTTCTCTACCTCCCATTCTCACAACTCCTTCTTGTTCTCACCCTCTGGCATACACCTCCTCCACCTTCTTTTGCCTCTCCACCCTCTGCCGCAGACCTTCCACCTTCTTCTTTGCTTTCACCCTCTGGCATACCTCTCCTCTCTATTGTGCATACACACCTCCTCTAACATCTTATCTCTACCTTGGAAGCACATAGACAATATCGGCTACCTTCTCCCCTGCTTTCATCTGGTTTTCATAAAATATAAATTTACATGAAGAATTAAGTTAAACTTGCAATGTGAAATTATTATAATGCTTTCAATTTATTTACATGATTCTAGTTACTGGAGTGATTTTGCCTTAATTGGTTTTTTTTTCCAGAATCATAAACTAGTTGTTAGTAGTTATGCACTACTAATAATGTTTTTGTTTTATATGTTTGGAGTTTGGAAATCAAGGGAAATACATATGTATATTTATTTTGATGAAATGAACAACAATTAAGCAGAGTAATTTTTTTTCTTCTATGTGTGAAGCTCTATTTGGTTTAAATTAATGAGAATTAATTATATCATTGAAAGTAAAAGAAGTCAAAATCCATATGTATCTCTATCAAGACTAGCTCATTGTAAAAGCTTAAGCCTTTAATTAACACACTATAACTTTCAATAATTGGTATGTGTTTGTTGACTAACAAACATGTAAGTTTGCACAACATACCAAATAAGAAAATCAGTATAGTGAAATTTATTTATTATCAATATAAAAATAAAAAAATTTATAATTATCTCATTGCACCCATAATCCATATATAATATGCAATAAATGGTTGGTTTTATTTTTGTTTTAGATTATATTAGTATGATTATTAGTGTAGTAAAGATAGGGTTGCTTGAAATTTTGAGATGTCTTACTTTTAAGGGGAAATACTGCCTAATTTTTTGTTGAGAAAAGGCAATCCTATCATATTGTTGACAATTGTGCTAAACGTGAGTGTTATTGGGAATGTCTTAGGTGATAACAAAATGGATCACAGTTGGATGAATGCTTTGAGAACTAGTGAAGAATATAAGAAAAGGGTGGAAGAGTTTATTGAATTCGCTAGAAAGAATGCTCTAGCAAAAAATGGGAAGTATTTTTCTCCTTGTGTCAATTGTTTAAATGAGAGTTGACGGGATGTTGATGTCAGAAAGGATCACCTACTTTGTGATGGAATAAATCTGTGATACACAAGTTAGATATGGCATGGTAAGGAAGTAACGAATTGTCCATTGCACAAGAAGGAAGATATGGACCTTAAGGGATTGTGGGCCTTACATTGGATTATCCCTACACGATTGACAGAAAAGATCTTAAGGATTTTATCAAGTTGGAGGAGATAGATGCAGGATGGGTGAAATTTGCAATTCGGTAATTTTGTTTTTCAATTTTTCCCTTCAATTCATGTAGTGGTTTGTTGATTTCATACATTCAATATTTCATTCCTTATTTTTATTCTATTATAACTGCTTCCACTGCATCTGCATAGACATGGAAAGACGTGATTTGTATGGATTCTTATGTCTTGCAAATAGACAACGGATACCAATACTTTGGCAGCAAGGACTCACTATGTGGGCTATACAATGGGACAGACCAAACTTCGTTGTTATTTAGCACCCATTGTTCAAGGGTACGTATTTTAATTTTTTTCTATTTAAGATGTTTAATAAATAATTGCCTTGTCATCTAACTTCATTTTAATCTGTACATATTGTTATAGTTACCATTGGAGTTTGTGTGTTATGTGTACTCACCGCAACGCATAACACACATGTCATTTATTGGTTTGATTCCTTGCATAAAAGGCCAGATAAAAAAACAAAATCTGTCTTCAACATGTAAGTTATTTTGTTTGTATTTTATTGATTCTTAAAAAAATGAATAGTTCTAATTTCTGTTGATTTTGATTTTCATGATAGTGTGACTCAGACATATAGACTCCTAGGTGGGTCACACGAGGGTAAAGTTGTTAAAGACCCAAAGTGGTATTTTCTGAAAGTAAGTAGTTTTCATTCTAATTCTTTCATTATACCTTTATTGATTTTAACGACCAATTGGCTTTGATTTAAAGTGCCCTCGACAACCTGACAACACTGAATGCAGATATTATGATATACTTTATATATATAACATCATTCAAAGTGGAATTATTAGCGATTTTGAACAGGTAATCGCTTCTTCATTCTCAAATGATAATATTTTTTGTGTTGTAATTGAAATGCTAATTGATTCATTTAATTAATTCATTTCATCAAAGCTTATTTCTAATTTACATAGTTTTGATAATGAAGATGCCTACCTACATAAAGACATTAATTTGATCAGAGACCTTTCGGCTAGACATCTTCTTCAACATATAGATCAGTAAACTTTTTATTATATTAGTTAGTATTTGTGTGATGATAACATTTTGACACTTTCTGGTTGTTATTGTACATATATACTAATAGGTTGTATGAGTTGTTATTGTACATATATATAGTAAAGATTGCAATTCTGAATGTTCTTACCATTTTGTAACGGACATTGTGGTTTATGTATCCATCTTCTATTCTATTTCTGTAGTTTTAATTTGCTGGGTAATGAAGAATATAAATAATCAGTTTTTAAAAAAATAAAACCTTTTTAACGTCCCAAATAGGAAAAAGGGATGTCTAAAGAGACATAAGGTAGGGGACTTACCTTATTTGCATGTATTGATATCTCTGGTTGTGTAGTGATGTATGTGATTACTTTACTTGATTGTGTAGAACATATTTGAATAACTAAAGCTCTATTTCTGTTTTCTCTATGACCATAGTTTTGTTGCACGAAACATTGAGCATGCAGGAATGTCATTATGGGGCATATGTACGTGTAGTTAAAACTAACATGTCATACACATAGCATTTATCATGCATTTAATATGGTACCTTTTTCCTACTGAGATTCTCTCGAATTTCTTCCTCCTCTACCAACAATTTAGATAGGTGAAGACAGAAGGTATGTTGAGAACAAAGAAGAGAACCATACGAGGGTAATGCAGTGGTGGAACAAAGAGGAGAAGGTGTCTGCATTTCATTGGAATGGGTTTTGATACCCTTGTAGCCTTGTGCGGCTACATAATTTGTAATTGTTATATATAATCCCTATGGGGAATATATGTAATCATGCATATAATATCAATATATTTATGTTATTCCTGTGTTGTTCACCAAACCAAGTATTAATATTCTGTTGCAAGTCAAAATAAGTAAGGGTGTGATAGACTACACCCACAACCAGCACGATCGACCCCCTCTTCTACTCCTCCAACTAGAACAATCACCCTTACACCTCTATCACACCATCTTCTCCTGTTGAAGATGATCCACAAATTTCTGAAGTATTTGCAAGTCTTCATCCTGTAAATGGAAGATCAGGGATTTACTGCCAATAAAGATATTTAAGCGACGACATTCCAACTGAGTAGGGCAGAGCAAGGGGCTAACCGCAACAGATGCCACCCATGCAACATCATCACCGACAACTGAATCTGTGCTATAGTCCCACTTGAAATTATACCATCCACCTTATATAGGATGTCAAACACTGTCACCTAGTCTACCTTCAACTGCTTCACTCGACGGAAGATGTCATTCTTCCCGTTGAAGCCACGTCCCGGTAGCCTTTCTTCCATCTTTAGTTCTAGATAAATCAAATAACCAGGTCCAAACCCGATGTCATCCATTTGGTTGCCTCTGAGAGCCATGTTTACTAACAAATCCACAAGCACGTCCTTTGCTTCAGGGGTCCATACATGACATCGTTGCCCATTTCCTTCCACTAACTACCGTCCGCTACTCCATCGTCCTCCATCAACTTGCCGGATTTCTCCTTCTGATGGTCCCCTACTGTTGTTACACCAGGGGAACAAACTTGTTTATGCCCTTTATAAAATCGTGGATCTGTAATAGTTCACAATGGGTGCGTATGTAATGTGAGGTTCAAATAATGCTTTTTATTTAGAGGTAAAATGGTCTTTTGCCACTTTTTCCTATATCATTTTCGTCTAACAAAAAAAAGTTCCCATCAACCAATTTTATTTTCCACTGTGAACCAAACACGTTGAATGGAAAATATTCTCCCTTCCCTTCTACTTTGTTCCTATCCATTCCCACCAATTCCTTGCACCAAACGGGACCTTAGGAATGAGCCATGATTTCTTACATGAAAATTTCAGACTTTATTATTATTTTACATGAAGGTTAACCATGGATAAATTCCGAATAGAGTCTTTAGTTAACTTCCTATTTCTTCAGAATCCTCGACAATGTAGGTCTGAACCATTTATTTGACAATGCTTTTCTAAATTTTATTTAAGAAAATCATATTTATCCTCTTTGAAATATTTACCAAATAGCAACCACCAGGCATGTTCAAGAAAATTCATGAATACAGCAGCTCTAAAAAGTCCCTAACTCTTAGGTGTCAATATATCCTTAAGAGACATAAAAATCATATTACAGACCAAAGGTCATTTAATTTAACATAAGTTATAAATAAAATTTTGTCAATCTTATTCATAGTAAAAGGTTCAAAGAACAAATAAAAATAAGAAACATTTGTAACTTGACCAAGTTCTAGAATTTCATTGTGGTCTTTGCATAGCTTATTTGGAACTGAACGCACAAATTTTTTCCTCCCTATAGAAATAATGTCAAAACCACTGGCCAGCACCTGAAATTCATTAAAAAAATGGTAAACATGAGCTTACAAGGATCCACGTAAAGAAATTTCTTATTGAGCTATGCAATAACGACATAGGATTAAAATAAAGAAGACACAGAGTTAGAGTCCTAATATCACATTTAATGAATTCTTGGACGTATAAATCCATCAATTACTAAGACAATACCAAGTTTTTAGTCTAATACAACTCTTCTTTTTCCCTTATTTTCCATTTGTTAAGGATATAAAAAGCCATATAAAAATGATAAAGTACTAGAAGTATAAGTTGAGTTTCTATGAAGAAAAAGAAAAAGGGAAAATTACATTCAGGTCCTGACAAAAGAAAAAATGAACACATAGTTCCCTAAAATCTCAAAATTATAAAAAAGTCCCATGAGCATGGGACTATTGTGCAATAAATTCTAATTATGGATTTGTCAATGGATGCCCTTGAACTTGTCAATGGATGCCTGTGAACTTGTAATGATGCGCCCCTGGACTTGTCAATGACACTCCCATAGACATGTCAGCGGATGCCCATGGACTTGTCAACTAAATTGGAATTTATTGCAAAAAGGACCTTTTTAGTAATTTTCAGATTTTAATGGACCATTTTGTCATTTTTTCTCTTGTCTGGGACCTAAATGTAATTTTTCCAAAGGAAAAGGAAAAAAAAAAACAGCAGCTAGAATAAAAAAATCTTTTAAATCATGCTAAATATATTCTTCAATTTATTCTTCTTTCCAATTGTCACCATCATAGAAGTTGAGTTTTGGAGTTTGATCAACAAAATAAGGTTCTGGTAGCCTGTCAGAGCCATATATCAGTTCCCATTCTAAGTATTTGTAAGGAGAACATTAAAGGAAATTTATCCTATAATAATTCTTTAGAAGTGAATAAAGAGATTAAATAGCAGTTGTTGACTTGAGATCAGCACAGTTGGTTAGGAGGATTAGAAGAGAAAAGGCACAAAGACAAGCCTACACTATGACTGGATACTAGTTCAACACAAGCAAAATCATTTAACCAAAGCCTTAATTACTGTTATTTGAGGATGCCTTCACCCCATATTTAAAACTTTCTAAGTGAAGCAACTTGTATCAACTTCAAATTTATAAATCTAATAATTATACTCTAATTTATGGGCAAGCTAAAATATAAAACCTTTAGCTTACTGATAGCACGCAGACAATCATCCTCCAAAACATGTCCATGATCACTTTTTCATCGCTGACAAAGTAAATGACAGAGCTCTTGCAGGTTGATCAATCCTCCATTTTGGGCTCTAGTTGCCAAGCAAATATCCACTATTTGAACTCCTGTAAAGGCAAGCAGTTTATCTTAATCAAAATGTTATTAAAAGGTGGAGTCTGAGCTCGATAGATTAATAACAAAATAATAATTATTTATAAAAAATGAAAACAATAAACAACTTCATAATTATTAGAGATTAGGTTATGGCGTAATCTGAAAAGTTTTAGTGATGATACAGATAAAACAGTTGAGATTGCTCAATTTAATGCATAGTGAGCATGTGTAGTGTTACACTAAAGGCTGATAGTTGGGGATTTATCCAATGGTCTCTTGCCACCATATGTTGGCAAATGATTCTTAAATTCTGAAAATATTCTTGACATCTCACTCCTTCACCTCAAGCAACTCTGAAATATACAGATTTATTGGTATGTTTGTTGCCCAAGATATCTGAAATGACCCACTTGTGTTTCTTTACTGAAATAAATTTGGCTATTAAACCAATTTATATTTTGTTCTATGATATTCAACATAAAAGAATTTGTATATGCAAAGGAGACATATTTGGTGGATAGGAACCAAGACTAAGAATTTTTTTTTTTCTTTTTATCAAGTTCATAATAGAAGTCGCCAATTCCAAGTAGCTCTACACAGAAACCTATATTTGAAGCTAAGAGATCTACTCCAACTTTACCACATATCTCATGAAGTTGTGATAGGAATGCCAGGTACTTGCGGATGTCTTTCTCAACAAGTAATATTAAATATTTGTGTGACTTATTTAATAATAAGTTATGGAGGATCTTTATTTTACAATGAGATTGCATTAAAGCGCTAGTGCATACGGGATTAACAACAAAAATTGTTAGTTAATCATTCAATTGAAGCTCCAAGATGTCTAAACCAGTAAGCTTTTAAGAAAGTGGAAAACTTTTAAGCTGAAGATCTAGAAGGGATTTGATTTCCAAAACTAATTACATGTGTAACACCTTTTCTTTACAATGCATTAAGCAGGCTTAAACAGAAAATGACTCCAAACCTGACACTTGAAGTTTGTTATAAACAATTAAGATTATATTCCATCTTCAAATAAGGGTTTAAACCCATATTTGGATGGGGCTTTCAAAAATTTTTTGAAACATTTTCATATTGGCCTTGATCTGGTTTTGCAGTTTGATTTTAACCCATTCATTTTTGTTTCATTTCTTAATATTAGAGAGTTACATAAAGTGTTCTCTACTGAACTTAATTTAAGTTTGTTTACTAATGGGCCCTAGGTGGACGACCATCCACTACCAGTTTGGTCGTCACTATACATCACCCATATACATGGTTATAGTCAAAATATCATCACTATTGCCCATACTCAACTAACTTCAGTTACATACACCTTATATACAAATTCCCAAAATATAAATAACCAACAGACTGAAATTCCTAAACTCTGGTCCTTCACTTGTCTGTCATTACCTTCTTTCTCGTTGAGCTACGTGTCTGAGCTGAAAATTGGTTTTTTCAAAAAATAGGGTGAGATTCAAAAGAATCCTACTAGTAACAAATATCACCTTGTATAAAATGCATATATGGAATATGTCATGTCAACAAGGTTACTATACAAGCAACATGTTCAAACATTTAGAGATAATTCATAATATGCATATATGCACCAATTCCAAATATGCAAATGGCATGAAATTCTAAATTTCAATATGCATACAAGCACCAATACCAGAAATGCAAGTTTTCAAGCCCTTACATTTTTTTTCCATTTTCGCACTTTGTTGGAAATCTAACAAAATTTTCATCAAACTTTGAAAATTTATATCTAATTGTACAGATGTCCAATTGGTATGGTTTTAAAGGCTAGGTAACCCTTATTAAGTCTATTTTTAGGGAAAAATATAGCTTTTAGCCAACTGAAAGCTCATAATTCCCAACATTTCTATTTTTGGACACTGTCACATAAGCTTGCTAGTTTCAATGGGCTAACTTCAAAAATGCATAACTCTTTGTGTACAATTTCAAATAACTTATATGACTTACCAAATTAAAGCTTGATAAGCATACTTGTATTTTGGAAGATATCATAGGCATTGAGCATCATTTTTCTATCCAAAAACACATGATAATCTCACTGCCACACAGGAAATCACATTGGCAGCAAAGTTTACATTCCGGGACTCTTGCTAAATTGGGACTTAACAGTCCACTGGATTTAGGATTCAAAATTTGGGACATTACACAAGTAGCAAAGAGTTGGGTAAATACAAGGACAACAGTCCTTATCCATAGTGTTGGGTATACTTCTGGGTGTAAGCCCTTCTTATCTGAATGCTTAAATTCATGATAAGTAAAATATTTTCATATTTATTTTCCCTTATATAATGATTTTATGGATGATATTTGAACTCAATTTAATAAATTTAGGTGTAATAAATAAATAAATAATGATTTTGGCATAAAATAGAATTTCTTGAAAAATACTAAATTAGACCCTCTTTCAGTTTTCAGGCAATATCCGGAGCTCTAGATGTCGGATTGGGACGTTCTTTATATGGATAAAAAGCTATAAAAGAGCTCTACAACTTTGATGTTGAGACCAAAATTCAGTTCTATCTCCAAGGGTTTTGAATTTTGCTTGGAAGTTGAAAGTGAGAATCATCTACCATTCCACCAACCATTTCATCTATCACTTCATCTTCCTTTTCACCTACTACTTCATCTACCACATTGCATCAACTACTTCATCTACCCTACTTCATTCTTCCTACATATAGCCACCCTCTTCTTCACATTTCACACATCAATTCATATACATTACTCTCCTATCTTCTTCACTTACACCATTTCATATCTATTACTTTCCTCTCCTCTCCACATACACTATCTTAGAGTTAATTTTAAGCATTGTATTACTTTTTGCATGCCTCCATCTTGGAAGGCTTAGGATTGCATTACTTTGTGCATGCCACCTACATGGAAGGTTTTACCTCCTAAAGGGATGGCTAGATTTTTCTATTTTTCATGCATCTTTTTGTTGTATATTTATGTTTGAGAATTTAATATTCAAGTTTTATGTAGTATTTATGAGTATTTCATTCTAGTTTTATATAATGTCAATTTATTTTGTTTTTTTTTAAATTTTATCATGAGCTAAATTTTCATTTTCCTGGGGTGATGACGTAGCTTACTAATAATGGATTGAACCTTAACTTATTAAATATAGTTTTAATTTTTCCTTCATGATTGAGTTTTAATTATTATTTTTAATGCTTTCATTTGATTGGCCATCTTTTGAATGATTTCAATATATATATATATTGAGACTGGAAGGAGATACATATGTATAGACCCTATAATTAAAACCATAATTGCATATGAAATAGGAATATATTCACATGAGTTGTGTAGTCTTATAGAGTTCCATAAATTTTAATGCATAATTAATTGCTTAAATTCATATAGGAATATATTGGATTAGCAATTAAGTATAGAATTACTTGACATTGGAAGAGGCTGGTAATTAAAGTAAGAAAACTCGACTATCAATTATGTGGAATAAATTGGGCTAGAATAGATAGTGATTCAATCCAAAATTTGTTAAGTGAAATCTGACCCCTAGGGCTTTTCTCAATAGTTGTTTCATATCATTTGTATTCATATTTACTTATATTTTATTTCATACTGTCAATCACCAACTAATTGATCGACTAAATAGAGTGAAAATTACTCATTTTGGTACTTAATGATCAATCCTTGAGGGAACGATACTCTACTTACTTCTATATTACTTGTTGACAACAATGTACACTTGCACTTTCTAATAGACCATTTACACTTGTAACAAGTTTTTGGTACCGTTGTTGGGGATTGTAGTCATTAATATCAATACCAAGTAATTTTAATACTAATTTGGTCTTTATATTATATTTTTTTTTCTTTTTTGTGTTTTGTGTTTCTTTTCAGCCTTTTGCTTAGTGTTTGACTAAATCGAAAGAGACTAAACTACAACCTCTTGATTCTGAGATCAAAAGAACTTGTCGAAGAAATAAAAGAGTTCAGAAGCAGTCTACTTTAATCCTAAGAAATCCAATGGCAAATCTGGGGGAGAAACAACATATACCAAAACACTCCGTGACTATGCAACACCAACAGTCATTCATAGAGACAAACTCTGGAATCAGGAGACCACCAATAGTAGCTAACAATTTTGAAATCAAGCCTGCAATTATCTAAATGATGCGAGCAAATCAGTTCAATGGTTTACCAATAGAAGATCCTAATGCACATACATCCAACTTCCTAGAAATCTACGACACATTAAAGCATAATGGTGTTACTGATGATACCATTAGACTTAGAATTTTCCCTTTCTTACTCAGGGATAAGGCTAAGAGTTGGTTACAATTGCTACTAGTAGGAAGAATAACTACATGGGAGATCATGGCGCAGAAATTTTTGGAGAAATACTTTCCTTCAGCAAAAACTACTAAATTGAGGAATGAAATTACCTCATTTACCCAGCATAAGCAAGAAAGCTTCTATGAAGCATGGGAAATATATAAAGAGTTGCTAAGGAGATGTCCTCATCATAGGTTACCAAATTGGTGGCAACTGCAAACTTCTTGAGTTTCCACTGGAGTAGACTAAATCGGGTCCTCTTTGTTCTTTGCTTTCTTTACTCTGAGCTCTTCTCTTAGCTCAGCAATCATATCTCTTTGATCCCGGATTAGACCCATCAGCTCTTGCATTGGATCTGGTGGATTTTCATTGACTACCTCCACCTCTGGGTCTACACGCGAAACATTGGGGCGTCCTCTAGTTTTCTTCATTCTACAAACAACTTACCCCATTAATATAACAGAGATAGTATGCACATATATTCACAAGTCTCACATATATATCCATATCAATAGAACATACATGTGCATACACAACAATTATCCACAGATGATCTTCTATCCCTAAACCCAACTAAGGGATCTATCCTAGCAAACTCTACCCTTACCAGGAACCTAGCTCTGATACCAAAAATGTAACCCCCTGCCTTTAACCACGTAATTATATTTCGATATCACATAATTAAATTGGTTTAGAGACTGTCGGATAGCTTAAACTCATTTCAAATTCCTACACTATAGTAGGGTTTTGCATCAAAAACTTTCAAAAACTCTTCTCTATCCTGGTCTCAATTTCAAAATTCGAATATAATTACCTGCGTAGTTAGTTTACATTCACACACATCAGAGTGTATAACCAAATCCCCGGCAACTCCCGGGTTCTATACATATATAATCTGAGGGTTTAAAAGTCTCCATTAGGGGATTACATAACCAAAATCAATAGTAATATTACAGTAATCCCAAGTTCAAAAGAAGATAACCAACACCCTACTATCAAACATACCTTGAAAGGGTTCTAATTGCTCCGGGTTGCCCGCTTCTCTTTAGCGCCACTAGCCCTGTCTGAAATATTAGTCATTGGAAAGAATGAGATTCAAGAGAATCCCAGTAGTAACAAATCACTCATACAGTGCATAAACACAAAGCATATAAGGTTATGTTAGCAGCATCACAATGTAACGTGGTTCACACCACAAACGATAGCACTCATGGCTGTAAACTCTAAGCGTCAGCTTTCACTGCGATCTCAATGTATTCACAAAGAATTCACTAGGCATCAGCTTTCACTGCGATCACAAAGCATCACAATGTCACAATGTATTCTCAATGCACGACAAACATACATACAATGTTTCACACAAAGTATAAGAGAGGAGTCACTACCTGGTTCTTTCCGAACATGCTCTGGCACAGGTCATTCACAAACAGGGCAAATATCGAATCCTACAATTCCAAATGCACCATTTAGACACTTCCATAGTGTTTCTTGGGGTTATATGAGTCTATACTAAAAATTTACAAAAATGCCCCCAGGGACCCGACCCGGGCCCGCCGTACCCGGTCCGGTTGCACTTTTCCCAAAATTCTAATCTGGGCTATCCTAACATATTTCCACCCAAGGAATCCATTTCCATACTCAGAATTATAAAATTCAATGTTAAATTACAAATTTACCCTTGGCAGCTCCACTTCAAGGGTTTTAAGGGCGTTTTCGTAATTATGCTTTTTCGGCCTTTTCCGAAAAAGTGACCAACTGTAACCCCACCTAATTTTCACCCTTGAACTCAATGGAACCATCAAATCATTGAAAATCCAACTCTAAGACCCATTTCTAGAGCTGGCCGAAATTTATGAGTTCTCTAGTGAAAATTGGGGTTTTACGATTTCGGCTCCGTAAACGCGTTCCTTTCTACTCCTAACCACTTTATTAACCATTACATTAGGTTACAACTAACATTAAGACCCAATTTGAGTAGAATAACCCCTAGGCCATATCATTTCCAAACTTTAAAACCAATGGCAATCCGGCGAAATTTCACCGATTAAATTGCCCACAGCAGCCAGAATAAGCAATATACGAAAGTTTGGAAGTTACCTCAAGCTCCCACTAGCTTTTCCAAAATTTGGCTGAACCCTAGCCTCTTTGAACCATGAAATTATTTGCTTCAAAACCTTAAAGAATAAAGAGGAGTAGCTTAGAGTCAGAGTTATACGCGTTAGGAGCTAAATCGTCGGAGAAATCGGCTTACCTTGTGAGATTTCTTCCCTTTCTCTCTCTAAACTCTCTCACCTTCTCTCTCTTGTTTCAGGTCTGGAACAGCACGAAAATGGCTGGAGAAGGAAGGCTGATGGTATTTAATATCATATATTATATGATATTTAATTATTGATTAATTTCCAACAATTTCGGATTTTTCAGAAATTCTGGCAGATTTCTGCCCAAATTTTGAAAACTCATAACTAATTCTAGAAAAATTGAATTGGAGTGATTCCAAAGCCTATGGAACCCTTATTGAGTCTAGTTTTAAGGAAAAATATATAACTTTTCTGCATGGAATCAAAAAATTCCCAGAATTTCAATCTTTGTATGCTGTCCCAGAAAATAATTAATTTCGCTGGGAAAACTTCAAAAATCCATAACTCTTAGCTCAAAAATCAAAATGATATAAATTATATGTCCATTTTGAAGCTTGACATGTGAAATTTAAGACTGGAAAATTTCAGAATTTTTAGACACCATTTGCCTATTTAAAACGTTCATACAAATCGGCTGCCCTTTACAGAGTTTCAATGGACAGCGTTTTCAACTTTTGCACAATTGTTCCCAATGGTTCCAATTTCACAATAAACACTTTACCCACACGAATTTTCACAAGGAAGCCATTGGAATCATTAAAATATCCAAATTCCCATCACACATTCTCCAAAAGTGTTTATTCAACAATAATTACATCCACTTTTGAAGTCATTAGCCCTTAATCACTTCTTGGGATATTACAGATGGTGGAGCATACGTGGAAAGAAAAAGTGTAGGGAACTTACCTCTCCTGCATGTATTGATATTTGTGTTTATGTATTGATGCATGTTATTGCTTTGCTTGATTATGTGTAACATATATGAATGATTGAAGCTCTGTTTCTATTTATGCTATGGCCATGAGTATGTTGTTGAAACATTGAGCATGCGGATATATCATTATGTGAGCACGAGTTATTGTGATGCAAGCATGTCATGCATTAAACGCTTATCTTGCATGCATATTGGTATCTGTTTCCTACTGGGATTCTCTAGAATCTCACCCTCCCCTACCAACATTTTAGACAGGACAAGTGGCTCGAGGAAGGAGCAACCGACTAGGGGCGGCGATAATCCCTTATGGGTATTTGGATTTGGTAGTTAGTTATTGTTATATACTGGGATAATTGTATATGTTCGGATGATAGATTAGAATGTATAACTGGATATTGGATGTAATGTGCTTGGGTGTCTATTGGGTTATTTGGTTATGTATTGGAGATGGATTTGTGTAATCCCCGTTGAGGAATTGTAAAGGGCGTATTGCCCTATAAATCTTTAGTGAAGGTATGAATCCGGGTTTGCCGGTATTATTATTGTGCACTCTGATATTTATATAAATGTGATTTATCTTCAAGAAGTAATTGTATTCGAAATATGAATGTGAGACCAGGTTAAAGTGTTTGCGAAATGTATTTGTGAAAATCCTATTTTAAGGATGGGAATGTAAATGAATTTGGATTATTATTGGTCTCTATTTCATTTTTAATCACGTGTTTCGGATATAATTACGGAGGGGGTTACATTTTTTGTATCAGAGCCAAGTTCCAGGCAAACATGGGAATTTGCTAGGATAGCTCTTTTAGATCTCTACCTTGGTGGTAGATGATGTTTTGTGATAGTGATTGTGTATACACATGTGTGGTTTGTTATGATGGATATATATGAGATTTGTGGATTATATGTATACACTGTTGGTTATTCTAGAGTGGTGAATCATTGTGTAATCGAAATATATAGTGATTCGTCAGAGAATTTGATGTGTAAACCTTGAGGTGGAGGTAATCAGACCCATCATCTGATTTGAAAATCGAGGAAAATGGTTTCTAAGGTGTTTGATATTGAAGTTCTAGGTATCATGACTAACCTAGATGTTGGGTATGTAACCCAAGGTGGTATGATGTTACATGTAGTAATGTCATACTGAGCTTGTGTGTGTAAAAGCCTTAAGACCTAGGGGTCTGGTGTGCCTTAGGCTGGTAGAGATACTTGGACTTGCGTTGGGGCTGATGGTACTCCGTGGAAATGAGGGAAGTGATTTCCCAATTCAACTAAAGTTGAGGTTTGGATAGAAGAGTTGTGATCCAAGGATTAGACTCAATAGCTGGGTTGATTCTTAAGAATTGGATTTGACCTCAATGGTCTGTGGTACCAGGGTATGGTACTAGAAGTGAATTGAAATGTGTATCAGGTATTCTGAGAGTGTTGGTTGTTAATCCAACATAGGGAGAAAGTTATCTACAGAGGATTTGGATCGGAGTGCGCTACCTACGGAGACTTTTGATCGGAGAGGGCTGCCTACGATGAGATCCGATCAGAAAGGGCTACCGACGGTGATATCTGATTGGGAAGGGCTACCTACGAAAAATTCCGACTGAAGGGGCTGACCAGTCAGGTGACTGAGTGAAGCATCGAGTGCAGTTGCATAGTGTGGAGCCACCATGACGATGAACCCTAGAGTGGAGCTACTGTGACGATAAACCCTAGAGTGCAGCCACTGTGACGATAAACCCTAGAGTGCAGCCACCTTGATAATGAACCATGGAGAGCAGTTGCCGTGATGTTGAATCATAGAGTAGAACTATGAGAACGTTAGGAGTATGGGCTCTTAATGATGTGTTGATTATGGCTTTCAATGATTCGAGTTGAATCAGGCCAAGATTTGGTACAGATTGTGAATGTGGTCAGGTGATGTAGGAGATTCCTATGGGACTCCTGTTAAATCAACTTGACATTATTAAAGCACAGATGAGGAGAAAGACCTCAGAGTGTTCAGCAGAAGCATGATAATGTGATGTGTTTGAGTACAGCATTGAGTAGAAGCTCGAGTTTGCAGAAAGTGCAATGTGTTGGTGATGGCTTCGGGAAGTGAAACTTCGAAGTCCAGATTAATTTTTGAGAAGGGGTCTTGAAGGATCCTAGTATGTGAAAAGAATTCGTGATGTTGAAGGTGAAGTTGTTAAGATACTTGGTTCTAGCTTGTTGCGATTGTGTACTGTGAGTCCATCTCCTTGGTTGGGCCGGATCGAGTTGGTTCGGTGGGCTGCGCCTGGTAGGCATAGGCTCAGGATGTGATGGATATTTGTGAGTCTTTCACATGCGGCCCATCGGGTGATTTCAGTGGGAGGACCTTGCCTTTGGGTCGGAAGTTTACGTGGAATTGACTATTTGTGGAAGCCGAAAGGCTATGTCTAAACACTGCCATGCCAATAGTCTCTGAGTCTCTAACAACAGTTCGGGTAAAGATTGTGTGTCTTCCCAGCGGTAAAAGGCGATGAGGGTGGAGTGTGATGTGGTAGCTGAAAGGCTATGTGTAAGCACCGCTACGCCAATAGTCCCTGAGTCGCTACCAACGGTTCGAGTAAAGACTGTGTGTCTTCCCGGCGGTAAAAGGGGATGAGGGTAGGGTGTGATTATGGATCTACTATTTGTGAGCTAGAATGGCTATATGTGTGCATTGCCACACCAATAGTCCCTGAATCGCTAACTACAGTTCGAGTAAAGACTGTGTGTCTTCCCAACGGTAAAAGGGGATGAGGGTGGAGTGTGATTGTGAATTTGTGACAGTTGTGAACAAGCTGGGACTGGGGTATAGTTGTGTAGCAAAATAGAGTTAATTCAGCTGATGGCTAATTCGACTACATGATCGGGGGTTCTCTATTCTGAGGGCACTACCTTGGCATGGCCAGCCTGGCTAGCCACCATGTTGGTTGCACAGGTGTTGACCCAAGGCCAAAAGATGGTGCGTAAAATTAGAGTCTGAGATGTACGTTTGATAAGGAAATGGATTTTCTTGTGAGTCTTGGGTGAAATGTGAGTAACCCAGCCACCGTCGCGGGGCATCCCTAGAGGGGGTAAAACTGGGGTGGGTGTAACAATAAAATCATGAGTCCGGTAACCCACGGACACCTATCGGATGGGTGTGATGTGGGAGCTAGCCATGCAGTGGAAGCATGGGCACTCATCGAAGGGTTGTGACTATAGAAAGGCACCTATGTGGGGTGTTTATATGAAAACTTGTGAATACATTGAGTATAGAGATTACAGCGAAAGCTATTGTTATTGTATGCACTGCTATTCCAATAGCCTTTGAGATGCTAGCAACAGTTCGGGTGTTGCAATGTGCACCCCGACGGAGAAAGAGGGTGAGGATGGTATGTGACCACACCAATAGTCCTCGAGTACCTAACAACGGTTCGGGTGTGTACTGTGCATCCCTGGCAGAGAAAGAGGATAAGGGTGGTGTTGGGAGAGTGAGACTCTAGATAAGCCGATATCGTAGGGTGCTTCGGATAGAAGAGACTAAGATTCCGAAGTGGCCTGATGTGATTGTGAATGCCTAAAAGTCCCGGTTACCACTAGTGGAGTCACTGGTGGGTGTACGGGTGAGGGTGGCACCGTGAAAGTTGATACGGTGAGGTGATAATGTTGTTAAGGCCAACAGTCCCGGTTACCGCTGGTGGAGTAACTGGTGGGTGTACGGGTGAGGTCAAAGTTATGGAAGTGGATACAGCGTAAGCTGAAGTATTGGTGAAAACAGCGGAAACTGGGGCATATGTGAAATCAGCGGAAGCTGTCGATTGTACATAGTGAATATGTGGTGGTTTAAATTATACTCTAAAAGGGAAGGTGACTTGATGTCAGTGATTAGAGTGGCTCAAAGTCAGGATGCACGAATGCAGTCTATCTGAAATATGATCGAATGAGGTGAAGACCTCTAGAGTTTGAAAACAGAGATCACAAGCTTGTGAGAGTGTCTCCGGGCATGCGAATCGGTAAAGCGATTAAGAGAAAAAAAAATTGTGCCACGACGCATTGGTCCGTTGAGATTCTTGTGAGAATCGGACCTGTAGCGTGTTATTGTATAAGTGGTCTTGAAGGGATTGTTCTATTGAGAAACAATTCGAGTGTCATGAGGAGGCGTCCGAGGTTTATGTCCCCAATAGTCTAACAAATTTTGAGGACGAAATTTATTGAACTGGGGGAGAATTGTAACTCCCTAATTTTCGATTAAAGGCTAAGGGTAATTATTAAGGATAATTATCGAATTAAAGTGGAATAATTATGTGTTGTATGGAAATTTTAATTAATATACCATAATTGTTGGGAAAATTGAAAGAATGGCTCTAAATTAGTGATTAATGGAAGTGATTAATTACTAATTAAAAGGGTATGAGATGGGAAATTAATTGGCTAATGGAGGGATTAAATTGGCTAATTGGTGATTTATTGTGTGTGAGCCAATGACCTTGTGACATGTGGCAAGAAGAGATGAAGCATGAGAGTGAGAAAAGTCTAATGTAGTATTTTAATAGTTTCCCTCTCTCTCTTTTTCTCTCTTTGTTCAGCTGAAATGGAGGGAGTACTATCATCACCTTCCTCCTCCTCTCTCTCCATCTCTCTCACGTTCTCTCTCTTCTCTCTTCATTTTCACCATTGTTGATGGAAGAGGAAGAAGGAAAAGCTTGTAAAAAAGTTTCTCCATTGGTGGTTATTTGAGGAATCACGAAAATCCACAAGTTGGAGAATCATGAAGTGCCTTTGGGAAATTTGTTGAGCGTTTGATATTCGCCCTGATCATGGTTTGATATCCGCTCAGATCATGAGTAGCCAATGGTGGAGCATACGTGGAAAGAAAAAGTGTAGGGAACTTACCTCTCCTGCATGTATTGATATTTGTGTTTATGTATTGATGCATGTTATTGCTTTGCTTGATTATGTGTAACATATATGAATGATTGAAGCTCTGTTTCTATTTATGCTATGGCCATGAGTATGTTGTTGAAACATTGAGCATACGGATATATCATTATGTGAGCACGAGTTATTGTGATGTAAGCATGTCATGCATTAAACGCTTATCTTGCATGCATATTGGTATCTATTTCCTACTGGGATTCTCTAGAATCTCACCCTCCCCTACCAACATTTTAGACAGGACAAGTGGCTCGAGGAAGGAGCAACCGACTAGGGGCGGCGATAATCCCTTATGGGTATTTGGATTTGGTAGTTAGTTATTGTTATATACTGGGATAATTGTATATGTTCGGATGATAGATTAGAATGTATAACTGGATATTGGATGTATATGTGCTTGGGTGTCTATTGGGTTATTTAGTTATGTATTGGAGATGGATTTGTGTAATCCCCGTTGAGGAATTGTAAAGGGCGTATTGCCCTATAAATCTTTAGTGAAGGTATGAATCCGGGTTTGCCGGTATTATTATTGTGCACTCTGATATTTATATAAATGTGATTTATCTTCAAGAAGTAATTGTATTCGAAATATGAATGTGAGACCAGGTTAAAGTGTTTGTGAAATGTATTTGTGAAAATCCTATTTTAAGGATGGGAATGTAAATGAATTTGGATTATTATTGGTCTCTATTTCATTTTTAATCACGTGTTTCGGATATAATTACAGAGGAGGTTACATAGATGCTATAGCTGGAGGATCTTTAATGGGAAAAATATAGATGATTCTTACAATCTACTTGAGGAGATGGTAGCCAATGCATATCAATGGCCTTCTGAATGCAGCCCTTCAAAGAAAGCACTTGGAGTATAGGAGCTGGATGTCCTTACAACTTTGTCTTCTCAAGTTGCATCTATATCCAAGCAAGTAGGATCGTTGACAACCCAAGCAAATGTAATCAGAACTCCTACTGAAGCTTGTGATCAATGTGGAGGACCTTATGTGAGCACACAATGTCAAGAAGGACACTCATTCATGCCGGAGCAAGCTCATTTCATCAGAAATGAAAGGAATGACCCATTCTTAAACACCTATAATCTAGGTTGGCAAAATCATCCAAACTTTAGTTGGAGGAATAATCAAAATTCCTTCAAGCCACAAGGGAACTACTAGCAACAAGCTTTTCAACAACCAAATCCACCACAACAGAAAGTGAATTTGGAGGATGCATTGGCTCAACTAACCATGAATACATCTCTATTCATGGCTATGACTGATGCAACAATCAAAAACCAAGAATCCTCAATAAAGACTTGGAGATCCAGACATGGCAAATTGAATATATGCTGAATTCCCAGGCAACCAGGAACTCTACCAAGTGACACCGAAAGAAACCTAAAAGAACATGTGAAGGCAGTTGCACTAAGAAGTGGTAAAGAATTGAAAGATCCTATAATTAAGAAGAAGGATGTTGGAGAAAAGAAAGAAAGAAGAGAAGAACAGAAGGAGGAAGTACAAGAACAGAAGGAGGATGATGTGATACTAGGAAGAATTAACTTTCCAGACAATCCTCCTTCATATGTACCACAAGTTCCATACCCTCAGAGACTTGCGAAGGCAAAGCTAGACTAGCAGTTTGCAAGGTTTCTGGAGGTTTTCAAAAAGTTGCACATCAACATCCCTTTTACAGATGCTCTTGCCCAAATGCCCAATTATGCAAAATTCATGAAGGACATTCTCTCAAATAAGCATAAGCTTAAGGAATTTGAAATAGTTGCACTTACTGAGGAGTGCAGTTCTATTCTCTAAAAGAAATTACCTCCAAAGATGAAAGATTCATGAAGCTTTTGCAAACCTTGCATCATAGGTCAATGTCACTTTGAAAGAGCACTTTGTGATCTTAGAGCAAGTGTATACCTTATGCCTCTATCTGTCTACAACAAACTTGGTCTTGGAGAGGTGGAGCTGATCACAGTTTCATTACTTCTGGCTGACCAATCAATAAAACATCCAAGGGGTGTCTTAGAAGATGTTTTGGTAAAGGTGGACAAACTCATATTCCCAGCTAATATCATAATACTCGATATGGAAGAAGACCAAGAAATTCCTATCATTCTTGGGAGGCTATTCCTAGCAACTGGGAGAACGTTAATAGATGTGCAACAGGGGAAGTTAACCTTAGGAGTTCAAGATAATCAAGTATCATTCAACATTTTTAAGGCTTTATCCTTGCCAAAGGAAGGTGACACTTGCTACAGAGTCGATACATTAACCAGTTGCATAAAAGACGTGGTGAACAAAATCTGCATGGATCAACCATTAGCAATGGGAATGGTAGATGTATCAAAATCTACTAGTCTTAGAGCAGATAAGGTACCTTGAAGAATATTCCCCAATTTTTATCAAGAAACCATTTGAAGATCTTGGGGAAAGCTCGAGTAAGCCGGTACCAACAACAGAGAAACCACTAGTATTGGAGTTGAAAATACTGTCATACCACTTGATGTATGTTTATCTAGGAGGAGATTCAACAGTACCTGTAATAGTATCTGTAGCTCTTACTCCTAAAGAAGAAGAAAAGTTATTAAGAGTTTTAAGGGAGTATAAAATAGCATTTGGATGGTCAATAGATGATATAAGAGAATTTAGTCCTTCAATTTGTATGCATAAGATCTTAATAGAGGATGACTACAAGCCATCAGTCAAGCACCAGAGAAGACTCAATCTGAACATGAAGGAAGTGGTGAGAAAAGAGGTAATAAAGTGGCTGGATGCTAGCATAATCTACCCAATCTTAGACAGTCAATGGGTAAGTCCAGTTCAATTTGTGCCAAAGAAAGGTGGAAAAGACAGTAGTGCCCAACAAGAAAAATGAACTGATTCCACAACGAATGGTGACTGGATGGAGAGAGTGCATCGACTACAGAAAGCTCAATAAAGCCACCAGAAAAGATCATTTCCTCTGCCATTTATAGACCAGATGCTTGACAGACTAGCAGGGAAAGCCTATTATTGTTTCCTGGATGGGACATAGGATATAATCAAATTACAATTGCACTAGAGGATCAAGAGAAAACAACTTTTACATGTCTATATGGTACCTTTGCCTTTAGAAAGATGCCATTTGGTCTATGTAATGCACCAACAACATTTCAAAGGAGTATGATGGCGATCTTCTCAGACATGGTGGATAAGTTCATTGAGGTATTCATGGATGATTTTTTAGTTTTTAGAGAATCATTTGATCATCGTCTTTCAAATTTTGCAAACTTGGTTCTAAATTAGGAAAAAATGCCATTTTATGGTGAAAGAAGGAATCGTGTTAGGTCACAAGGTATCTGATTGTGGAATTGAAGTGGACCAAGCAAAGATTGAAACAATTCAAAAGCTACCACCTCCTTCCTCAATCAAGGGTATTCGGAGTATTTTGGGACATGCTGGCTTCTATAGAAGATTCATTAAGGACTTTTCAAAAATCACAAAGCCACTTTGCATGCTATTGGAGAAAACCACTTCCTTTATGTTTAATAAGGAGTGCTTATCAGCCTTCCAAACTCTAAAAAGTGCCTTGACTTCTGTACCAATTATCATAGCTCCAGATTGGAATCTTCCATTCGAAATGATGTGTGATGCAGTGATTATGCAGTTGGAGCTGTTTTAGGCCAAAGAAGAGATAAGATCTTTCCTGCAATCTATTATGCCAGTAGAACACTCTCAGTAGCAAAGCTGAATTATGCAACAATAGAAAAAGAGCTCCTAGTAGTAGTGTCTGCATTTGACAAATTTAGAGCATACTTGATCAGGTCAAAGGTCATTGTCTGGACGAACTACTCAACAATCAAATAGTTGATTGAGAAGAAAGGTACTAAGCCCAGAATGATTAGATGGGTGCTTCTACTACAAAAATTTTACTTGGAGATCAAAGACAAAAAAGGGATCGAGAATCTTATTACAGATCATCTTTCTCGGTTGAAGCACTTGAACGGAAGAGAGAATCACCGATCCAAGAGAATTTCCCAGATGAGCAACTTTTTATCATGCATTCACAACCTACTCCTTGGTATGCTGATTTTGTGAGTTTTTTTGGCAAGCTAAGTAATGCCATATGAACTTTCTAAAGTTTAAAAGAAGAAGTTTCTGGTTGATGTAAGGCATTACTTTTGGGAGGATATGTTCTTATACAAATAATGCCTATATCGAATTATCAGGTGAAGTGTTCCTAAAGAAGAAATAGACACCATCTTAAATCACTACCATTCATCCCCATATGGTGGTCATTTTGGAGCAAATAGAATAGCTACTAAAGTCCTTCAATCAGGATTTTACTGGCCTACACTCTTCAAGGACGCTCATAGAATTATGGTAACCTGTGACAGATGTCAAAGAACTGGAAATATCTCAAGGAGACATGAAACCCCTTTAACCAACATCTTAAAAGTTGTTGAACTTTTTGATGTATGTGGGATTGATTTTATGGGGCCTTTTCCATCCTCATTTAATAATCAATTCATTTTAGTAGCTGTTGATTATGTATCCAAGTGGGTTGAAGCATCTGCTTTTCCTACAAATGATTCTCGGGTGTTGTGAAGTTTTTGAGGAAAAATATTTTTGCAAGATTTGGAGTGCCTAGAGCTATTATCAGTGATGGTAGAAGGGATATTTGTAATCAGCAACTTCAGTCAGTGTTAGCTAAATATGGAGTAACTCATAAGGTTGAAACTCCATATCATCCACAAACTTATGGGCAGGTGGAAATCTCAAACAGAGAACTGAAGTAGATCTTAGAGAAGACAGTGAATTCCAATCGGAAGGACTCAGCTCAAAAGTTAGATGATGCACTCTGAGCTTATAGAACTGCCTTCAAGACACTAATTGATACAACCCCGTATCAATTGGTCTTCGGAAAAGCATGCCATCTCCCAGTAGAAATGGAGCACAAAGCATATTAGGTAGTAAAAGCATTAGATTTTGATTTAAAGGCAGCTGGTGAGAAAAGGCTTCTCCAACTTAATGAGCTTGAAGAATTTAGACAATAAGCTTATGAAAATGCCAAGTTATACAAGGAGAAGACAAAAATGTGGCATGACAAAATAATTTTGAGGAGAGAGTTGACACTGGGACAAAAAGTGCTTTTATACAACTCAAGGTTAAAGCTCTTTCTAGGAAAGCTAAGATCAATGTAGTCAGGTCCTTTTACTGTGATTCAAGTATGGCCATATGGAACTATGGAGATTCAAGATGGTAATTGAAAATTCAAAGTGAATAGGCAAAGTCTCAAAGAATACAATGAAGGTGCACTCAACACTTCGAAATCTGTCATCACTTTTGTAGAACCAATAGGTAATTCCTCAATCTAGTAATTTTTAAAAAAAATAAAAAATTTTGGTTAGGTCTTTGTCTAGCTAAAGATGTTAAAGAAGGACGGCTATTTGGGAGGCAACCCAAAACTTCTTTTCTACTCACTCATTTCTTTCCTACTATGTCAACCTTCATTCCTACTCTCTCAAACTTCTTTCTTACTCTCTCATTTTTCTTTCGTACTCACCAAAACACACTGTACTGGGTTGAGATTTTAGTTTTCACCAGTTTCATTTTAAGTTACCATGGAGGAATCTCTTGCAACGCTTAAGAACAGGTTCCCTACTCTTCCCAAAGATGTGCTCAAGAAGATCTACAACAGTCAACTTGAAAGGATAAAGATATTCAGGCATTTGGGCTTTCTTGTGGACATACGTTTGATCATTGAAGCTAAGGTACGTTTACCAGGTAAGATTCATAAATCATTTGTTAAACCTTTGCTAGGAATGGGAAGAAGTTCCTACACCAAAAAGATAAGAGCTAAAAGTATGAACATTTGTAATAAATGTGCAAGGTGGAAATGCGATAGTGTTGTAGGAGTAAAGTTATGGTTTCTATAAATTGAAAGATAAAATTAAATTTATAAAGGATGGACTAAGTAAGGAGTCACTGGATGATATCATTCAAACTCTTAAGACGCATCCGAGTGGTGATGTTCATCGTATTCTTCTTGATTTATCAGACATATTCAATAGAGAAAAAGAGAGTTATTGTTTTGGGAATCTGATTTTAAAGGATCCTGTTTACCAGTTTATAAGAAAATTGGATGGGAAGTAAATCCTTGATTTATAGAAAGTGTTCAAGCCGTTACTAGATGTAAGACCAGAGGAAGATGTGAGCCAAAATCCCAATTACTGTACATAATCATGCTTTTGTCTAATCATCTTACCTTTCCCCATAGCTTTTGTCTAATCTATCTTATCTTTTCAATAGCTTTTGTCTAATAGGTCTTATATTCTCAGTAACTTTTGACTTTCTTTCCCCTTTTTCTTCACGCAAATTACGCCAGTTATTCGTGTTAGAAGTTTTTCAATTTTTTTTTTTTAAATGCATGATTTGTATAATTTTGTTGTCGCTGCTTTAGTGTTATATATATGTACTCTTTCATTTGTAAATATGCACACTTCCACTTGTAAATATGCAGTCTTCCTCTTGTAAGCACAAATGGTCCGAGAGAAAAGAAAAGAAAAAGGGTATCATACAAAGATGTATATTTACATCTATATGCATTTTTGGTAAAACTGATATGGGTAAGGATGTAGAGTTTATAATAGCAGCAAATGAACTTAGAAGTGCATTAGCCGCTAGAAAGATCAATTTTGTATACGGGGGAGGCATCTAGGGCCTTAAGTGAAGTGTGGTCATTCTGCATCCATGAATGGAAGCAAAGATTTGAGTGTAAGGGTGAAGGAGTTGGAAGACCACTTCTTCTCCTTGGGACAAGAGTTGCAAGTTTCAAGCTTGCCAGAACATTTGTGACAAATGTTCTACCATGCTCAAGCTTTTATTGCTATACCCGGTGGTTTGGAGACATTGGATGGGATCTCTAGCGTTGCATATTGGGCTAAGTTGAACTATCACAAAAAGCCATTACGATTGTTAAATGTTAATGGTTTTTATGATTTGTTATGCTTTTTTGATCATGCTATGGACACAGGTTTCATAACCCAAGCGACTCGCCACTCCATAATTACTGCACTAACTGCTAATCATGTAATACCCCAAATTTTGAGACTCGAGGTTAGAGAATAAACCTGAGAGAAGTAGACTGCTAAGCCCCATTTCAGCAAGATCCCAAATTGTGATTAAGGGTTAATGACTTCAAAAGTAGATGTGGTTAGTGATAAATAACCCTTTTAGAGAATATGATGTGATTTGGCACTCGAATGTGATTCGTGTGTGTTGTGAGCAGCGCCGAAACCCTATATTTGAGTTCAATTGTGGATTAACATCCAAATTGACTTAGAATAGAGGGAAGAATTGAATGTGAATTGTGTTGACATGTTGAGATTATTGTGAAAACATGTCAATGTGATGTGAATTTGATTGATTTGGTGTTTCCAATGGATTACTTGTGAAAATTTATGTGGGAATGATATTTGGTATGAAAATGGAACCAATAAAAGCAAAGATGCAAAATCTGAAATTCTGTCCAGTGAAACTCTATTCTGGGCAGTCAGATTGTGTGAACGTTTTGAATGACCAAATGGTGTCTACAAATTCTGAAACTTTTCTGTCTTATATTTCACATCTCAAGCTTCAAAATGGATATATAATGTGCCATTTTGTTTTGGGAACTGGGAGATATGACTGTCCAAAGTTTGAGGTCGAAAATGGACTCTGTTTTTGGGCAGTGATGAAATTTGTGTAATTCTGGAATTTTGTGGTGATTTCTGGCAATGGATCATATTTTTCCAATGAAGAGGACTTAAATACCTTTCATTTGGATTTGAAATCACCTCATTTTGAGTTTTCTAAAATTAGTTATGATTTTTCAAAGTTTGGGCAGAAAATCTGCCAGAAAATCCGAAAATGGGAATTATGACATCAGCTCAATAAAAGATGACATCAGCATGGAATTAAATGTTTTCTCATCTTCTTCAGTTCTCATTTCGTGCTGAACCAGCTGAAACTAGTGAGCGAAAGTTGAGAGCTCTTAGAGAGAGAAAGAGGAGAAATCTCGCAAGGTCAGCTGATTTCTCCGATGATCTAGCTCCTAACGCGTATAACCTTGCTTCTAAGCTTCTCTTTCATGTTCTTTAAGGTGTTGGAAGCTCAATTTTCATGGTTTAAAAGGGGCTAGGGTTCAGCCATATTGAGTAAAAGCCAGAGGGAGCTTAAGGTAACCTCTGAAACTTCAATCTTTGATTGTTATGGCTGCTGTGGTTGATTTAATCGGTGAAATTTCACCGGATTGTCTTTGTTTGTAAATTTGGAAAATGGG
This sequence comes from Inga laurina, assembly GCA_963855925.1. NCBI lineage: Eukaryota > Viridiplantae > Streptophyta > Magnoliopsida > Fabales > Fabaceae > Inga > Inga laurina. The sequence goes on from OY979713.1 coordinate 9,901,060, forward strand.
TTGGCCTAGATGTTATGCTTCCCAAATTGATACTAAATGGTAGTTCTAACCCAATGTAATGGTTAATAAAGTGGTTAGGAGTTGAAAGAAACACGTTTACGGAGCCAAAACCGAAAAACCCCAATATTTCCTGGGGAATTGGGAATTTCAGCCAAGCCTTGTTTGGAGGGGTTAGAGATGGATTTTCAATGATTTGATGATTCCATTGAGTTCAGGAGCGAAAATTAGGTGGGTTTACAGTTGGTCACTTTTTCGGAAAAGGCCGAAAAAACATAATTACGAAAACGCCCCTGAAACCCTTAAAGTGGGGCTGCCAAGGGTAAATTTATAAATTGACATTGAATTTGATAATTCCGAGTCCAGAAATGGATTCCTTGGGCGAAAATATGTCACAATAGCCCATGTCAAAATTTCAAGAAAAGTACAGCCGGACTGGGTACGGCGGGGCCGAGTCCCCGGGGGTATTTTAGTAAATTTTAAATATAACCTCATATAACCCCCAGAAACACTATGGAAGTGTCTAAATAGTACATTTGACATTGTAGGATCAAATGTGAAGCCCCGAGTTGCTGGCACGCAAATCGAGGAGATAAGACTGGAGGTAGGGGAATTACCTTACTTGCATGTATGTGATATCTTTGCTTGTGTAGTGATGTATATGATTGCTTTACTTGATTGTGTAGAGCATATTTGAATAAATGCTTCGTTTCTGTTTTACTGTGGCCATAGTTTTGTTACATGAAATATTGAGCATGCAGAAATATCATTATGGGGCATGCATCTAGATAAAGCTAACATGTCATACACATAGCATCTATCATGCATGCATTATGGTATCTGTTTCCTACTGAGATTCTCTCGAATCTCACTCTCCCCTACCAACAATTTAGACAGGGCAAGTGGCTCGTGGAGGGAGCGGCTAGGACTCCTTTGAGATAAAATTGTGTAATCCCCATTTGAAGAATTGTAATGGGCAATTGTACCCTGTGTATCTTTAGCGAAGGTATGTACCTGGGATTGCCGGGATGATTATGTTATGCACTCTGATATTTATATGAATGTGATTTATCTTTGTGTAGTAATTGTATTCGAAATGTGAATATGAGACCAAGTTTATAAATGATTTCGAAAGGTATTTTTGAAAACCCCATCATGTGATGGGTTAGTAAATGTTATTTGATTATTATTGGTCTCTATTTCATTTTAATCGCGTATTTCGGATATAATTACTGAGGGGGTTACAGATCAGCTGCTCGATCAACTGCAAACCTAAGAACCTAAACTAAATCTACTCATCAAGCAAATAGGTGGGCAATCTTCAGATAGCCGTCAGAAGCAGAACCTAGATACCACTCCTCGATTGTAACTTTCCTTAATCTCTTGGTTTTACTTTATTATTTGTTTTTGTTTAAAAAAAACTTTCTCTAAGCTCTAGAAGACATTGGGGACAATGTCTGATTTAGGTTGGGGGAGAAAAATTTTGTTTAGTTAGTTAGTTAAACCATTAGACGCATGGGGTGTGGAAATGGTAGAGTAAGGAGTTATTCTTAACTCCTGAGACGCATTTTATTAGTTGCATTTTTTTGTTCCTTCTTAAAAAAAAGAGTAAAAGTGAAAAAAAATCATCCTGTCTAAGTGCTTTGTAATAATCTTAAGAAGTATATAAGTTTTGAGTATGGATCAATTGAATTTTGAGATTTCATAGCATGAATGAACAATGATTGTTACAATTGGTGATGAATTTTGAGATTGAATGAGTTGAGTTTAAAAGTCCCTAACCATGAGCTTTTGAGCCTATAATGATTATTTCTCTTGTGTGTGATATTCACCTATTAAGTTGTCACTCTAGAACTTGCTTTAAATATGGTTGAAGTTACATCTCACATGCACATTCAAAAATGATAAAGACGTTCATTTTGTTTAGCCAGAGCCAAATAGTCAACCTTACAATTATACCGTTGATAAGCTTCTTTGAGCCTAATTGATTGTTCTTTGTTCTCAACCAATTAACATGTGCTTTAATGATATATCAAGTGCTTTTACCTAATTCGAAAGATTAGCAGAGCATTTGAAATTTTTGTGAAATGGGCTTTTGACAAGTGTAGGGGTGTATATATCATCAACTTTAGAGTTGCAAAAAAAAAAAACACCGGAAAGAAAAGAAAATAAAAGAAAAATAAAAAAAAATTATTAAGTATTATAGGATGTTGTGAAGAAATAAATTTATTCATAAGTAGTCCCTTTTTCAATTTTTCTATTTCTTTTGTCCTTCATATCATATTTTACATTTCTTTTACCTTAACCCCATTACAACGCTTAATAAGTCCTTTTGATTTGAATTATGTATGTGAATTAGGTAGTGGAGATTGAGATTTTTAGCAAGCCTATGGTAGTGCAATTTTTTTGGTTGAATTCGAGCGAAACACTTACCCTTAAACACTTGAGAGATTGGGAGAATGAGTCACAATTACGAACTCAGTTTATTCATTTTCAAATGAAATTACCAGTTTATATTTTCGTTGATTCATGAATACTATGATCTCTTTATTTTTCAATTGTATTCTTGCTTATGACTTGATAGTTCTAATTTTGGTAGCACTAATTAGTCACTCGTTGTCCAATGACGTCCAAGAGCTAAGTATGGGGAAATTTGATAAGTAAAATATTTGCATATTTATTTTCCCTTATATGATTATTTTATGGAAGATATTTGAGCTCAATTTTAAAATTTGGGTGTAATAAATAAATAAATAATGATTTTAGCATAAAATAGAATTTCTTGAAAAATATTAAATTAGTCCCTCTTTCAGTTTTCAGAAAATATCCGGAGCTCTAGATGTGGGATTGAGACGTTCTTTATATGAATAAAAAGCTAAGAAAGAGCTCTACAACTTTGATTTTGAGACCAAAATTTAGTTCTATCTCCAAGAGTTTCAAATCTTGCTTGGAAGTTGAAAGCGGGAATCATCTACCATTCCACAAACCATTTCATCTACTACTTCATCTTTCTTTTCACCTACTACTTCATTTACCACATTTCATCTACCACTTCATCTTCTTTTTCACCAACCACTTCATCTACCACATTCTATCTACTACTTCACCTAGCACATTTCATCAACTACTTTATCTACCCTACTTCATTCTTTCCTATATATAGCCACCCTCTGCTTCACATTTCATACATCACTTCATATCCATTACTCTCTTCTCTTCTTCACTTACACTATTTCATATCCATTACTTTCCTCTCCTCCACATACACCATCTTAGAGTTAATTTTATGCATTGTATTACGTTTTGCATACCTCCATCTTGGAAGGCTTAGGATTGTATTACTTTTTGCATGCCACCTACATGGAAGGTTTTACCTCCTAAAGGGACGGCTAGATTTTTCTATTTTTAATGCATCTTTTGGTTGCATATTTATGTTTGATAATTTAATATTCAAGTTTTATGTAGTATTTATGAGGATTTCATTCTAGTTTTATATAATGTCAATTTATTTTGTTTTTTTTTTAATTTTATCATGAGCTAAATTTTCATTTTCCTAGGGTGATGACGTAGCTTACTAATAACGGATTGAATCTTAACTTATTGAATCTAGTTTTAATTTTTCCTTCAAGATTGAGTTTTAATTATTATTCTTAATGCTTTCATTTGATTGGCCAACGTTTGAATGATTTCAATATATATATTGAGGACGGAAGGAGATACATGTGTGTAGACCGTATAATTAAAACCATAACTTGCATATGAAATAGGAATATATTCATATGAGGTTTGAAGTCTTATAGAGTTCCATAAATTTTAATGCATAATTAATTGCTTAAATTCATATAGGAATATATTGGATTAGCAATTAATTATAGAATTGCTTGACCTTGGAAGATGGTAATTAAATTAAGGAAACTCGACTATCAATCATGTGGAATAAATTGGTTTAGAATAGATAAGTGATTCAATCTGAAATTTGTTAAGTGAAATCTGACCCCTAGGGCTTTTTATCAATAGTTGTTTCATATCATTTGCATTCATATTTACTTATCTTTTATTTCTTACTCTCAATCACCAACTAATCGATCGACTAAATAGAGTGAAAATTATTCATTTTGTACTTAGAGATCAATCCTCGAGGGAATGATACTCTACTCACTTCTATATTACTTGTTGACGATAATGCACACTTGCACTTTCTAATATACCATTTGTACTCATAACAATTCACATTGGTACGAACATACATATAACATAACACATAGTATGACAGAGATAAGTTACTACTTGACATTTTTTCCAAACCTTGACTTCAATTATCGTTCCTCGATTATCCAAGGTAAATGTCGAATCCTGTAGATTTTAATTTACAGATGAGTTATTTCTTATCCAAATTCTTTGATTACTTAAGACACTTTGTTGGTTAACATTTGGGTTAGTGCTTAGGCCCAATTAAGTAGTTAATGTGGTTACACTAGGCCCAAGTACTAATATTCACCCTTAATGGTTTAAATTCGCATGGACTAAAAGCTAGCTGAATTTTTCACTTAACTTTGAAAGATGATAACTAATTCTACAAAACTCTAATTAGGGTGGTTCAAAGCCCTATATGGACCTTATTAAGTCATTTTTAAAGGAAAAATGAGTACTCTTACAATTCACATGAACAATATCCCAGATATCATAATTATTCACTTTTGTCACTGTATAGCTTCCAGAATCATTACCATACTTTAAAAATTTCTATCTCCTAATGTACTTATCCAAATGACACATATTACATATCATCTTAAAGATTATAATGTCCTCTTTAATTCTAAAATATTTTGTGGCCATTGGATTTCATTTGGCCAGACACAAACACATCACAATCAGTCTACCACATAACAACTTCTAGTTTCAATGCCCAATTTTCAAAAATCATAATTAATTGTAGAAAACTCCAAATTGATTGATTCCAAGTACATTGTAAACCTCTTTAAGTGTAATTTCAAAGAAAAATATTATTTTCTAGAAAATGCAGTGCCACAATTTCCAGAAATTCATCAAACCTTAACTGTTCTAGAATTGGTTCTAGAAACAGGGCTAACATTTGAAAAATCATAAGTTTAAATCCACTAGTCCAAAAATTATGTTCTACCTATCAAAAAGAAGTTCCATATGTCTACTTTCATTTTGAAAAGTTTTCACAACATTTGGACCAGGTTTGGCCACTCAAAAACATGACAAAACATTATTGCCTCCAAAAAATGAATTTTGGCAGCACTAAACCCTAACTTCCAAAATTTGGCATTTTCAACACAATCACCCAAAAATAACAACCACATGTTATTCCATATAATTTTTCATTTAGAATGCAATGAAGTACTTTAAAATATCAAAAACCAACTCCTTTTTCTAGTTTTACTCAAAACCGTACAGACCCCTTATTTTCTCAAAAATCAAGTTCTTGCCATTTCACCTCAAAATCATCATACAACAACAGAAAACCTCTTCTAACCCCGTAGGCATCAACAAAAGAACTTCAAACTCCAAATAGTCTCCTTAACCAAAAATCAAGGCTCCAAAAATCTAGAGAGAAGTTCTTACCTTGCTTCTTGACTTACAAAATTTCAAATGTGGTTTCTCTCTCCTCTCCTTGAGTTTGGTCATCCAAATGAGGAATGAAAGAGTGTGATAAGGTGTCTTAAAGTCATATCTTCCTCTCTCCTTAGTTGCTGGCCAAAAATGAGAGTGAGAGAGAGAAAAAATGATGTGTTCCCTTATGGTTCCTTCTTGCATCTTGTTTAGTTAGCCTAACTAAATGGAGTTTTGTTAAGTGGAAGAGAGTATTTTTTTTCTACCTTCTTGTCTTGGTTGACCAAAATTAAAGGGTGGAAAGAGACGAAAGATGATGTATCCATGCCTCATGGCTTCTTGAACACTAAGTAATTAATTAACCAATGGTTAATTGGATAAATCACCTTGTCTCTCTATTGCTTTTATCAAAAGGTCTTCTTAGTGAATTTTCTTGTCTTCTATTTGCTATCCTCATAAGTACTCTTGCTTTCTCAAAAATAAATCCTAGCCCTTAATCTTGGGCTCCAATTTTAACCTCAAGATAACAAAGCAATTGTCTCTTTTGCCCTTGATTATGATAATATTAACTAAATTGTCATTAAGTATTTTCTTTCATTTTAATTCTCTTCTTTCTTTCTTTCATACATTGTTCCTTCTCTTTTTGGCTCCAAATTAAGCTTTATATCATTTTTGCCTTTAGATAAAGGAATTGGTATTTTCCTTTATCTATTTGGAACCAAATTCTAAACTTTATTTTCCCAAATTAGTGCCTAAAAGTCATTTTGTCTTTTAGACATTCTTGTGACTCTTACTAATTGGGGCTTATCAGTCTGCTTGAGTTAGGATTAATCTCAAGCTTCAGGTTCCAAAATTTGGGATATTACAACATGAGTCAGTGATACTTAGGTTTGCAAAAAATTGCCACTTAGTGATGGAATTGAAATAAGCATTTTAACAATAGAAGTTTATATACTCCAATAGTTAGTGCAAAATGCTTTTGTTTCAAAGAATAAAAAAGAAAAAAACGGAAAAAAAATTAGCTGATCAATGGGGATAACTGAATGGGAAGGTAAAGAAATGGAAAGAATGAAACTGAATATGAATCTAGACATGATGCATGCATATTATCAATTTTCCAATACATTGTCAAAAAAATCGCATAAACTACAAAACGAAACTAAACCATGTGATAAGGTTGAAAGTTTTTTAGGATTCATCAACATTATATATCAATAATTTATCCAATCTTCTTGTCTTCCTCTCCCATTCTTGTACAATTCAAATACACGTTACTAAAAGCTATTGTGTTTGTACTTTGGACAGATATCTAATTCCCATCCAAAATTAAACATGGTAAGAATATCATAATCAAAAGCCATCTCATAAGGCAAAAATTCATTTGTTCTTAAATCAAGTAAATAAATAAAAAAAACATAAACACTGACATTAAACTAAAACCAGCTATTTGGAGCATCGAATGTAAGTTTCCATAGACCTATAGCAAAAGAACTAAACCCTTCTAGTCAAAACAAATTACAGGAATGGGAGAAAAAGATAGACCTTGTGTTTTCGAGCAAACTCCTTAAATCCTCTTCTTTAATCTTGATTATCTTGATGAGAGCTTCATGTGTATAGTTTTAGATTTTCAAGAGAAGGTGTTTGAGTGCTTAAAGAAATTGGTGGTTGGGAAATTAAAGAACAAGTTAAAGAAAGAGGAAGAGGTGAGCAAAGACTATCTTTTGATATTTTTGTTGTGGTCATTGGTTGAGACTTTGAATTTTTATATTTTTACCTTAATTTTCGTGTATATTAGGGTTTTAAAGGGTCATGGTGTTTTTATTATTAAAATGGTGTCTTGCATTATTTTTTGGACAATGGAATTGGTTACGAGTCTTGAACGTGGAGCTTGGCAATTTTGTGGTTTTCTGTTGAAATGTTTCAAAAATATAACATGTTAAAGGAATGAGAATTTGGTTGTTTTGATGATTCTATTGGATTCCATGAGAAAAATTGTACAGGAATATTGTTGGTTGTGAAAATTGGACCATTGGAAACATTTGTTGGTAAAACTGGAAAATGCTGTTGGTGAAAACTCAGTGCAGGCAGTCAATTTACATGGCAGTTTTGAATGAGTAAATGGTGTCAAAAAATTTGAAACTTTCTAGTTGGACAGAGGATGTGTTAAGCTTCAAAATGGACAAATAATGGGTGTCATTTTGATGTGTGTGCTGGATGTTATGTATTTCAAAATTTGAGTTTGAAACTGGACTTAATTCTGGAGCAGTATGGAAATTTGTTAAATTTTGTATTTTTATGGTTGTAGATGGTAGTGATTCATATTTTTCTTATAAATAAGACTTAAAAATCTTCAATTCGGACTTAGAATTACTTCATTTTGATTTTTGTAGATTTAGTTATGATTTTAGGAAATTCAGCTAAGAAATAGAAATTTCCTTGGCCACAGCCAGAAAATGTTGGACCTTCTTTTGGCCACAGCCAAAAGATTCTTGGCTACAACCAAAAACTCTGTGACATGTCTTTGACCAATGCCAATCCCCAATTTCAGCATTTTGCATTCTTGAAAGGTGGTCTTTGCTATAGTTCTTTCCAACGCTTTAGGCATTTGTTTGGGGTTCTAGTAGCCACCTAAAGGTGTCAAATAATAACCAACCCTAAGTATTTGTAGTTAAGAATTGAATAGGAAATAACTCATCATCCTTGATTATGATTTATTGGACTTGATATCCATCCTGAGTATGTGAAAATGGTGCCCAAGCATGGACACAGAAAATAAGGTAGTGACTCTTTCTCCTATATTATGTTTAATCCATTGTATGTATGTCTATTGAATTATGTTGACTACGAATGCTGCAGTGTATGTTGTTGTGAAAGCTTTGTCTATACAGCTATGAGAACCGTTGTTTTGTGATGCAAGTCACGCATCATGTGGACACAGTAGTGAGAGCTGTTGTTTTATGACACAAGTCTCGCATCATGTGGACACAATTGTGAGAGCTCTCCTTTTATGACATAAGTCACACATTATATGGACACAACCATAAGAGCTATCGTTTCTGTGATGCAAGTCATGCATCATGTAGATGCAGTCGTGAGAGCTGTTGTTTGTGACGAAAGTCATGCATCACTGTGATTGTTGCTGTTGTTGCTGCTTTATATTTGCTTACATGTTATGTTATTATATATTATATGGGTGAATTGTTACTATTAAGATTCATTCAAATCTCACTCTTTCCATTGACTAACCTATAGCTAGGGCAAGCGGGTCAAAAGAGAAACAAGCGACCAAGGGTGGCTAGTGCTCCCAACTAGGAGTTTTTGTTTTGTTAGTAGGTTATCATATTTTTGGGATTCTTGTATATATTATAAATTATGTGAGACCGTATTGAATGTGAGATTGAATATGAGACCGTATTGAACTAGTTTTGAAAAAAGTTTTTGAAAACCCACTTTATCACATGACTGAACCCTGTCTTGGAGTTGAAACTTTCAATAAGTTTTAAATTATTCGTTGGTCTTTAATTTAACATAATGACATTTTTTTCAAACTATAATTACGGTGGTAGGGGTTTACATTTTTGGTATCGGAGCTGTAGTTCCTAGTAAGGGTAGGTTTTGTTAGGATAATTGTCATAATTCCTTGGCTTAGTGATGATAGATAACCCATAAATGTTTTTGTTACACACATGAATGTTTCTGTTAATTTTGGTATATGAGTTTAAGGAATATGTGTATACATTTTCTATGATATTGATGTAGTGAATCATTTGTAGAGTGAAAAGGAACAATGGTTCGCCTAAAGGTTTGATGTGTAGAACTAGAGGTGTAAGAGATACATGACAACCCACCTAATCCCATACAATTGATGATAGGCATGATAATGGAACAATGGGATATGATCAATGAGCCAAGGGAAGAGCTCCGAGAAGAGAAGGAAAAATGTAATGTCGATAGAGTCTAATTGACCCAAGAAGAGACCCAAGAGGAGACCATCATGAAGAAATAGCAGAAGGGTCAATTCAATCTCAGGAGTCACCACCTCATACTGCACTGAATCAGGAGTCACATGGGGTGCCAGTCCAAGATGAGAGAGATCTACAGTTTTGGGTCTCTAAATTCTATAAACATCTACCTCCAGTGTTTAAGGGAAGGTTTGATCCCCAAGTGGCTGAAGATTGGTCAAATCAACTAGAGAAGATTTTTGAATGCTAGACTGCCCAACCGAGGTGAAGGCACGATTGGCCTTTTATAAGTTGGAGGGAGATGCTAATTGATGGTGGAAAAATATTGCTATGACGTTGTGGAATCGTGATGTGCCCTTAACTTGTGAGTTGTTCCAAGAAAAATTTAATGATAAATACTTTCCTAAGTCAGTGAGGCTCGAGAAGAAATCCTAGTTCCAGTCCATTAAGCAAGGTGATACAGAGAACTTTAATGACTACTTGTCTTGATTCATCCGACTAGCCAGATAATCCTCTTATCCATGACATATTGATGATCAAGAATGGAGTTCTGACATGTTGATTTGAGGTTTGAGGTGTGAGCTAAGAAAAAGGTTAGCCACCCACCAGTTTACTGTATTCAACAAAGTGGTAGAGGAGTGTAGAATCACCAAAAACAACCTAAGGGATCTGCACCCAGTCAAGGGTGGTAGCAGCCGCAGTGAACCCAGTAAGGGAAGTACTACTCAGAAGCAGAAGGGTCAGGGATCCTCGTCTAAGGGCAATGGTAAGAAGCCCTATCAACCTGAAGACTATGAACCCCATAAATCCCTAGCGATATGGACATGTACTCCTTGTCGTAGGTCACATCCTGGCAGAACGTGTTATGGGCAAGTGATTTATTATAACCGCAAATAGCCAGGACACATTGCCAATGAATCCAAATGACCGCTAGCAGGGCAAAGGCCTAGGAATCAAGGCAGGGTGTTTGCAATAACATACAAGGAATCACAAAAGTCCCTTGACTTGATTTAAGGTAAAATCTTTCTCAATGGTAATTTATTGCAAGCTTTATTTGATTCGGGTACAAGTCATTGCTTTATTGCCTATTACTATGTGAAGTGCCTAGGATTGCATGTTCATAAAATACCATTTGATTTGGTTGTGTCGACGCCGATGGGTTCAAGTCTGAGATGGCTAAGGCTTATTTAAATTGTATGGCAACCATCGAGGGACAAGAGTCTATCACTGATTTGATTTATTTGTCACTCTATCAATTATAAGTTATATTGGGTTTTGATTGGTCGATGGCGAATAATGTATTCCTGGAAATAAAATAGTTTATCCTACTCTATTAAGTAATAATGATGTGGATGCTAACCTGAACTTCCTCTCAATGGCTAAAGCTGAGAAATGCCTAGAGAAGGGGTGCTAGGGGTATATAGTATTATTTTCTGTGCAGGGAGAGATAAAAGGAACTTTGAACAGTATACCCATGGTAAGAGAGTTCCTTAAGGTGCTTTCGGTCAATCTTAGCGGATTGCCTACAGAAAGGGAAGTGGATTGTCCGATTGAGATTATGCCTGGAGCTAGTTTTATATCAAGAGCCCTATACTGAATGACCTTAAATGAGATGGCGGAGTTAAAGAAACAAATTGAAGAGTTACTTGAAAAAAGGTTCATTTGACCCAGTGTTTCACCCTAGGGAGCTCCAGTATTGTTTATCAAAAAGAAAGACTGGAGTCTGAGATTGTGTGGCATTATAGAGAATTGAACAAGATAACTTTCAAAAACAAGTATCTACTCCTAAGAATTGATGACCTTCTTGATCAACTGTCTGGTTCTTGTGTATTTTCAAAGATTGATCTAAGTTCGGGTTATCATCAGCTACGAGTGAAAGCAAAAGATGTACTAAAGACTGCCTTCAGAACTTGGTATAGGCACTGAGTTTCTGGTAATGCCCTTTGGCCTAACTAATACACTTGCTATACTCATGGATTACATGAATCGGGTATTTCGATAGTACCAAGAACAATTTATAGTAGTGTTTATCGATGACATTTTGATATACCCCAGAAGCAATGAAGAGCACGAGCATTATTTGAGAATAGTACTGGAGATTTTATGTGAAAAGCAATTCTATGCCAAGTTGAGTAAGTGCGAGTTCTGGCTTTCGAAAGTAAAGTTCCTAAGCCATGTTAATTTAAAAGAAAGGGTCTCAGTGGATCCCAGTAAAGTGGAATCAATGCTAGACTGGAAGAGGCCAAAAACTGTTAATGAGATACGCAATTTTCTAGGTCTTGCTGGTTACTACTAGAGACTTATTCAGAATTTCTCCTGGATGAACGTTGTGAAAATAGTTTTGTTGGGCTGAAGGAGAGGTTAACCATGGCATCAGTGTTGATTATACCCTATCCCAACTTGACTTATATTGTGTATAGTGATGGAGTAAGTAGGGGTTGGGTTGTGTCATTATGCAGCAGGGACGAGTAGTGGCCTATGCCTTCCGACAGCTAGAGCCTTATGAAATAAATTATCCTACTTATGATTTGGATCTTACGGTGATTGTGTTTGCATTAAAAATATGGAGACATTATCTATATGGTATGAAGGTAGAACTATACTGTGACCACTACAGTCTTGAGTATTTGTACGCCCAGAAAGACTTGAATATAAGACAGTGCCAATGGATGGAGTTAGCAAAAGATTACAACATGGAGATTAAATATCATCTAGGTAAAGCTAACGTCACCGTGGATGCTCTTAGTTGAAAGGTGGTGCTAGTGGCAGCAATTATGATACAGGAGGAAAAACTGATAGAAGACTTTTAGGATTTGAATTTGTTAAACCAAATCTTAAGTGCTAATTACATTATTTCCTAAGGGGAAAGTGATCAAAGGGCTGAAATTGAAGAGGCTTAGAGGCAAGATAATCAGGTGCAGTCCATTCTGACTATGATTGAGCTAGGAGAAACTTGAGACTATGATTTGTCACCTAGTGGATTGGTGCGATACAAAGAGAGAATCTGTGTTCCACTAAAGCCTGACTTGAGGCAGACAATCCTGGATGAGGTGTAACCCCCTCACGGTAATTACATCCGGATTTCGAAGTTTAATTGAAATAAAGACCAATAAAATCAAATCAACAATTTATAATCCCTCAACTCGGGATGAGGTATTTCAAAATCAATTCAAAACGTTTTAATTCCGGGTCTCACATTCACATGCGGATATAACTACTTGAGAAATCAAATTACATAAGAAATATCAGAGTGCGGAAACTAAAATCCCGGCAAACCCCGGGTTCATCTACATATATAACATGGGTTGTGAGTTCCCAAAATGGGGATTACATATCCAAAATATTCATTTACATCTCATATACACTTAGTAATCCCAAAACCAAAACAAGGATAACCAACATCCAAATATAAAATGTCCCTAAGCCCTAACCACTCCTGGTTGGTCGCTTCCCTTTCGAGCCACTCGCCCTGTCTGAAAAGGTTAGTCATATGGAAAGAGTGAGATTTTAAAGAATCCCAGTAGCAACAAGTCACTCATACAATATATAAACATAAAGCATGTATGTTCATCACGTTCAGCAGCTTCACAATGATCTCTGGCTCGCGCCACATACGACAGCACTCACGACTGTAATCACAATGCACTACGACCACTTTCGTGGTGAACACTATGCCAGCTTTCGCTGTATTCACTATGCACAACGCCCGCTTTCACGGAGAACACTATGTAGCAACAACACGAAGCACAAAGCACCACAAAGCATCTCAAAGCACAATGTATCACTAAACTCCACAAGGTATCTCAAAGCAGTAGCAGTAGCATCCACACAATGAATGACAAGCAAGCATACAATACATTTACACAAAGTATAAGAGAGGAGTCGCTACCTGTATCTTTCCTGACAATCTTTGGCACAGTGGGCTCACGCGTTCGGCAGATATCAAATCCTATACCAAAAATAGGGACAATTGATCAATCTCTTTTCCAATTACTTAATCCCATAATACACTAAGTTGGTTATCATTTAGGACTCTTAAGAGGCCACAAATGTCTCTAATGAAAGCCCTAAAAGGTTGGGAAACAAAAGGTTGAAGGTCACTTTTCAAAAACACAAATTGCTGGAACACAGGGGTGGGCCGCGGCCAGCCCTTCCTTGGGCTGCGGCCCAAATATGGTCAGAAGGCCATGGGCTGCGGCCAGCCACTCATGGGCAGCGGCCCGGATCAGGCCAGAAAGGTTTGGGCCGCGGCCAAGAAATTTCCTGACTCTTGGCTGAACTTCGAAAAATTATAACTAATCCTAGAAAAATTGAAACGGAGAGATTCCAAAGCCAAATGAAAGGTATATGAGTCCTCTTTGAAGGAAAAATATAGCGCATCACTGGAAATCACTACAAAAATACAGAATCATCAAAAACTACACACTACTCCAAAACAGAGTTCTGTTTCAATCCCAAAGTTTGGACAACCATATCTCACAGAATTCTAAACGAAATGACACAAAATATATGTCCATTTTGAAGCTTGGGATGTGAACTTTAAGACTGGAAAGTTTCATAATTTTCCAACATCGTTTGGTCATTCAAAACGTTCATTCAATCTGACAGCGAAAAACAGAGCTTAACCAAAACAGATTTTCCAACTTTTCCCAAGTGATCCAAATGAATCCCAAACTCAACAACCAAGTTTATTCCCACACAAAATCACTCAAAGAATCCAATGGAAGTGTCAAAATCACAAAAATCCTATTCCATTATCATGCTTTGGTTGTGGGTAACATTAAACACCAAACTCTCAAAATCTCCAACTTAACAATTTCAAACCCAATCACTTTCTATCTATCCAAAATGCATTCCAAACATACAAATTCCATATCAAACACATACCAAACTCCCAATAGCCCTCATTTTCGAAAATGGGTCCAAAATTCCAGAAATTCCAAGTTAATCCATTTGGCATAAAACATAGATAGATAGATAGGTCTCACTCACCTTATCAACTTCCTTAAAAGGAGTTCTTGATTCACCACTTACCAAAATTTCGAGTGGCCACAAACCACAACCAATGGACAAACTACAACCATAGAAATGTTGCTCTTAACTCAAGGATCAACTTTAATGAAGGGAGTTTGAGCAATAGAGATCATTTACCTACTCAAAGATCAAGCTTTCTTCCTTCCCTTGCCTTTAACAATGGTAGCACGAAATGGGAGAGAGAAAATGTGAGAGATGGAGTGAGGAAGAAGAAGCAAATGATGACACACTACTCCCTCCCTTGTCAGCCGATCAAGAGGGAAGAAGAGAGATAAAATAGAATTTAAAAATCCCATTTGACTTTCTCCCGTACTCACTCTTTGTCACTTGTCACACTACCATTGGCTCTCACCAAATAAGTCACAAATTAACTTACTTAATCTCTCCATTAGCCATTTTAATCACACATCTCATTTTCTCTTAGTTAGTAATTAATTTCTCCCTTAATTACCAACTCATGACCAATAATTCCATTCTTCCAATTTCTCAATAATTATGACATATTAATCAAAATAGCCATAAAACACATAATAATTCAATTTAATTTCATAATTATCCACGATAATCATGTTTTTACCCTAATCAAAAATTGGGATATTACAATTCTCCCCCCGTTCAATAAATATCGCCCTCGAAATTTGTCACACCACATGAGCCATAAACTCCGGATATCGCCTTCACATATCCTCTTCTGCTTCCCAGGTTGCTTCTCTTTGGGTCATTCCCTTCCAGATCACTTTCACATAAGGGATACTTCGGTGTCTGAGTCGTCGTTCTTCTCGTTCAATGATCTGCTCAGGCTCCACCGTATAAGTGAAATTGTCTCGCAACTTTACATCCTCATACTCAACGATGTGAGACGGATCCGGTTGGTACTTCTTCAATTGGGAAACATGAAACACATCATGAAGTCTGCTCAAGTTCGGGGGTAGGGCTATTCGATAAGCAACAGGCCCAATCCTTCCAAGGATCTCAAAAGGACCTATATACTTTAGGCTCAGCTTCTTTCGTTTGATTGCTCACCCAATACCGGTGACAGGAGATACTCTAAGAAATACATGGTCACCAACATCAAACTCTAGAGGCCTTCTCCTCTTGTCAGCATAGCTTTTCTGCTGACTCTGAGCTGCAAGAAGCCTCTTACGAATAACACGAATTTGGGCTGAGGTTTGATCAATAAGCTCCGGCCCATATAGCTTCCTCTCAGATAATTCATTCCAACACAATGGCGATTGGCATTTTCTTCCATACAACGCTTCATACGGCGCCATCTGAATGCTCGCATGATAGCTATTGTTGTAAGCAAATTCAGCGAGTAGAAGAAAACGATCCCAACTCCCTTTAAAGTCAAGAACACATGCCCGCAACATATCCTCTAAGGTCTGAATAGTCCTCTCTGATTGTCCGTCGGTCTGAGGATGATAGGCAGTACTGAATCTCAACTGAGTACCCAGTGCCTCATGCAATGCTTTCCAAAATCTCGAAGTAAATCGGGGATCACGATCGGAAATGATATTCTTCGGTATGCCATGGTGTTTCACAATCTCACCAATATAAATCTCTGCTAGCTTGTCCGGAGAGTAATTAGCATTGATCAGTATGAAGTGTGCTGACTTCGTTAGCCGGTCCACAATAACCCAGATCGCATCATAATTCCTGATCTTGGGCAATCCCACAACAAGATCCATGGTCACACTTTCCCATTTCCATTCCGGAATCTCAAGATTTTGCAACAAACCAGGTGGTCTTTGGTGTTCAATCTTCACCTTCTGACATGTGAGACACCTCGTCACATATTTCGTTACATCACTCTTCATTCCCGGCCACCAATACATAGATTTCAAACCATGGTACATTTTGGTCATTCTAGGATGAAGGGTATACCGGCTCTTATGCGCCTCATCTAAGATCTTCTTTCTCAACTCCGTCTTAAGTAGAACGCACACTCTTTTCTGATAGCGAACTAATCCACGAGGCGACACATCATAGCCCTTAACTTCTCCCCGTTCGATTCGAGTCAAATTACGTTGTATCCAGTCATCTTGCCTCTGAGCTTCTTCAATCTCAGCTCTAAGATCACTTTCCTCTTGGGAAACAGTATAGTTGGCACAGATGATCTGGTTCGACAGGTTCATATCACGAAAGTCAGTAATCAATTTCCCCTTGTGTATCATCATAGCTGCAACGAGCACGGTCTTTCGACTAAGAGCATCAGCGACTACATTCGCCTTACCCGGATGATATTTTATTTCCAGGTTGTAGTCCTTAAGCAATTCCATCCAACGACGTTGTCTCATATTCAGTTCTTTTTGATCATACAGGTATTTGAGACTCTTGTGGTCGCAGTACAGTTCTATTGTCACACCATACAGGTAATGACGCCAAATCTTTAAAGCAAACACAATGGCCCAAGCTCCAGATCATGAGTGGGATAATTCAATTCATGAGGTTTGAGCTGTCGAGAGGCGTAGGCCACCACACGTCCCTGCTGCATAAGGACACACCCTAATCCCTGCCCACTGGCATCAGAATACACAACGTAAGTCAAACTGGGATCAGGTAAAATCAATACAGGTGCCGTAGTCAACCTTTGTTTCAGCTCCACAAAGCAATTATCACAATGTTCATCCCTACAAATGGCTGATCTTTTCTCATGAGCTTGGTCATCGGCAATGCAATACGGGAGAAATTCTGAATGAATCTCCGGTAATAACAGCAAGACCCAGAAAACTGCGTACCTCAGCAACAGTTTCTGGCCTCTTCCAGTCTAGTACTGCTTCCACTTTACTAGGATCCACAGAGACCCCTTCTTACGAGATAACATGGCCTAAGAATCTTACTTCTGACAGCCAAAACTCGCATTTACTCAACTTGGCATAGAGTTGTTTTTCACGCAATGTATTCAACACAATTCTCAAATGATGCTCATGCTCTTCTCTACTCTTAGAGTATATCGAAATATCATCAATGAATACCACAACGAATTGATCTAGATATTGTCGGAAAATACGGTTCATGTAATCCATGAATACTGCAGGCGCATTTGTCAACCCAAATGGCATCACTAAACTCATAATGACCATACCTGGTCCGGAAAGTAGTCTTCGGAACATCGTCCGCTTTCACTCGCAGCTGATGATACCCTGACCTTAGATCAATCTTCGAAAGCACACATGCACCAGATAGTTGATCTAATAGGTCATCAATTCTAGGGAGAGGGTACTTGCTTTTAACGGTAATCTTATTCAACTCTCTATAGTCGATACACAAATGAAGACTCCCATCTTTCTTTTTCACAAACAAAATTAGAGCACCCCAAGGCGACACACTGGGTCTAATAAACCCTTTCTCAAGCAAATCTTCAATCTGCTTCTTCAATTCCGCCATTTCATTTGGAGCCATACGATATGGGGCTTTGGATATAGAACCCACTCCAGGCACAATGTCAATCGGAAATTGAACTTCCCTCTCAAGAGGTAATCCACTTAAGTCATCCAGAAAAACCTCAGGGAATTCATTCACTATGGGTATACTACTCAAAGACTCACTGGTTTCTCCTTGTACAGAAAAGAAAACCATATACCCCTGACAACCCTTTTGCAAATATTTCTCAGCCTTAGCTGTCGAAAAGAAATTCAAACCGGCATTTTCGCCCTCAATGCTCTGAGAAACAGGATACACTATCCTTTTGTTCCCACAATCTAACAACACATTATTAGCTCTCAACCAATCAAAACCCAAAATGACTTCCAATTGGCAGAGCGGCAAACAAATCAAATCTACTATAGATTCATGACCCTCAACAATTACAACACAGTTTAGACAAGCTTCTGTAGTCACCGCCCTAACACCCATTGGTGTTGACACAATCAAATCGAATGGCAACTTATGCACATTCATTCCCAGACGCTTCACACAAGTATAAGCAATAAAGGAATGACTTGCACCCAAATCAAATAACGCTTGTAACATAATGCCATGGATAAGGACTTTACCTTGTATCAGCTCTGGGGATTTTCGGGCCTCTTCGTGAGTCATAACAAATACTCGGCCCTGAGTCCTCTGTCTCTGTTCTGGTTATGGCTGTCCACACTCAACAGATGTATGCCCCACTTGCTTACAATTGAAGCAAATCACCTGACCATCACAAGTCTTGCCATGATGTGGCTTGTTGTAATGAGGACATGTCCATACACTAGGAGCTCTCTTCTGATCACGACTCCCAGAATGATAAGGCTTCTTACTACCCCCTCTATATGAAGAGGATGATCCTGAGCCCTTCCGCTTCTGAGAAGCACCACCCTTACTAGGCTCACTATGACCACCACCAGCCTTAGCCGGATACAACTCTCTAAGATTGCTTTCAGTGATCCGACATTCTTCAACGGCCTTGTTGAACTTGGAAAACTGATAGGTGGCGAGTCTCTTTCTCATATCACGCCTTAAACCCCGAATTAACATGTCTGAGCTTAACTCCTCATCATCTATTTTCTGAAGATAAGAGGAATATCGGGATAGGCGGGTAAATCGGGACAAATATTCATCGAAAGACTCTGTGTCCCCTTGCTTGATATTCAGAAACTCGGTTTCCTTCTCAAGCCTCACTGACTTGGGAAAATATTTCTCGTTGAAGTGTTGGTGGAACACCTCCCAAGTCAATGGATCATTCTTAATCCTCAAGGACAACGCAATATTACGCCACCAGTGATCTGCATCACCCTCAAGCTTGTACACCGCCAACTTGGCTTTCACTTCGGAGGGACACACTAAGACCTCAAATATCTTCTCAAGACGATGTAGCCAATCTTCAGCCGCCTGAGGATCAAACTTCCCCTTAAATGCCGGAGGTAGTTCCTTACAGAATCTGGAGACCCAAAACTCAAGGTCTCGTTCCTCCCTGACTAGCACTCCATGGGATTCTTGGTTCGAAATCACATGAGGAGGGGATTCAAGTGGTTGTGCCAACCCTTCAACGGTCTCTTCCCGGGTTTCCTCTCAAGTTTCCTCATGAGTAGACTGACCTCAGCCCACATTGTTTTTAGCTTTCTCAGCTCTGAGCTCTTCTCTAAGCTCTGCTATCATATCTCGTTGGTCCCTTATTAGGCCCATCAACTCTTGCATTGGGTCCGGTGGATTGTCATTAACCACTTCCACCTTAAGGTCTACTCGATGTCCACTGGGACGACCCCTTGTCTTTTTCATTCTACATTTCATTCACTAGATCAGTTCCACAGATAATGTATACACATTGTTCACAAATCTCGTATATATCCCTAACACAGAGCACACATGTGTATACCACAACCATTCACAGATGATCTATTATCATTAAGAACACACTATGGGAGCTATCCTAGAAAACTCTACCCTTGCCAGGAACTACATCTCTGATACAAAAAATGTAACCCCCTCATGGTAATTACATCCGGATTTCGAAGTTTAAATGAAATAGAGACCAATAAAATCAAATCAACAATTTATAATCCCTCAACTCGGGATGAGGTATTTCAAAATCAATTCAAAACGTATTAATTCCGGGTCTCACATTCACATGCGGATATAACTACTTGAGAAATCAAATTACATAAGAAATATCAGAGTGCGGAAACTAAAATCCCGGCAAACCCCGGGTTCATCTACATATATAACATGGGTTGCGAGTTCCCAAAATGGGGATTACATATCTAAAATATTCATTTACATCTCATATACACTTAGTAATCCCAAAACCAAAACAAGGATAACCAACATACAAATATAAAATGTCCCTAAGCCCTAACCACTCCTGGTTGGTCGCTTCCCTTTCGAGCCACTCGCCCTGTCTGAAAAGGTTAGTCATATGGAAAGAGTGAGATTCTAAAGAATCCCAGTAGCAACAAGTCACTCATACAATATATAAACATAAAGAATGTATGTTCATCATGTTCAGCAGCTTCACAATTATCTCTGGCTCGCGCCACATACGACAGCACTCACGGCTGTAATCACAATGCACTATACCCACTTTCATGGTGAACACTATGCCAGCTTTCGCTGAATTCACTATGCACAACGCCCGCTTTTGCGGTGAACACTATGTAGCAGCAACACGAAGCACAAAGCACCACAAAGCATCTCAAAGCACAATGTATCACTAAACTCCACAGGGTATCTCAAAGCAGTAGCAGTAGCATCCACACAATGAATGACAAGCAAGCATACAATACATTTACACAAAGTATAAGAGAGGAGTCGCTACCTGTATCTTTCCTGACAATCTTTGGCACAGTGGGCTCACGCGTTCGGCAGATATCAAATCCTATACCAAATTAGGGACAATTGATCAATCTCTTTTCCAATTACTTAATCCCATAATACACTAAGTTGGTTATCATTTAGGACACTTAAGAGGCCACAAATGTCTCTAATAAAAGCCCTAAACGGTTGGGAAACAAAAGGTTGAAGGTCACTTTTCGAAAACACAAAGTGCTGGAACACAGAGGTGGGCCGCGGCCATCCCTTCCTTGGGCTGTGGCCCAAATATGGTCAGAAGGCCGTGGGCTGCGGCCAGCCACTCATGGGCCGCGGCCCGAATCAGGCCAGAAAGGTTTGGTCCGTGGCCAAGAAATTTCCTGACTCTTGGCTGAACTTCGAAAAATCATAACTAATCCTAAAAAAATCGAAATGGAGTGATTCCAAAGCCAAATGAAAGGTATATGAGTCCTCTTTGAAGGAAAAATATAGCCCATCACTGGAAATCACTACACAAATACAGAATCACCAAAAACTACACACTACTCCAAAACAGAGTTCTGTTTCAATCCCAAAGTTTGGACAACCATATCTCACAGAATACTAAACGAAATGACACAAAAAATATGTCCATTTTGAAGCTTGGGATGTGAACTTTAAGACTGAAAAGTTTTATAATTTTCCAACATCGTTTGGTCATTCAAAACGCTCATTCAATCTGACAGCGAAAAACAGAGCTTAACCAAAACAGATTTTACAATTTTTCCCAAGTGATCCAAATGAATCCCAAACTCAACAACCAAGCTTATTCCCACACAAAATCACTCAAAGAATCCAATGGAAGTGTCAAAATCACAATCACTTTCTATCTATCCAAACTCTCAAAATCTCCAACTTAACCATTTCAAACCCAATCACTTTCTATCTATCCAAAATGCATTCCAAACATACAAATTCCATATCAAACACATACCAAACTCCCAATAGCCCTCATTTTCGAAAATGGGTCCAAAATTCCAGAAATTCCAAGTTAATCCATTTGGCATAAAACATAGATAGATAGATAAGTCTCACTCACCTTATCAACTTCCTCAAAAGGAGTTCTTGATTCACCACTTACCAAACTTTCGAGTGGCCACAAACCACAACCAATGGACAAACTACAACCATAGAAATGTTGCTCTTAACTCAAGGATCAACTTTAATGAATGGAGTTTGAGCAATAGAGATCATTTACCTACTCAAAGATCAAGCTTTCTTCCTTCCCTTGCCTTCAACAATGGCAGCACGAAATGGGAGAGAGAAAATGTGAGAGATGGAGTGAGGAAGAAGAAGCAAATGATGACACACTACTCCCTCCCTTGTCAGCCGATCAAGAGGGAAGAAGAGAGATAAAATAGAATTTAAAAATCCCATTTAACTTTCTCCCATACTCACTCTTTGCCACTTGTCACACTACCATTGGCTCTCACCAAATAAGTCACAAATTAACTTACCTAATCTCTCCATTAGCCATTTTAATCACACATCTCATTTTCTCTTAGTTAGTAATTAATTTCTCCCTTAATTACCAACTCATGACCAATAATTCCATTCTTCCAATTTCTCAATAATTATGACATATTAATCAAAATAGCCATAAAACACATAATGATTCAATTTAATTTCATAATTATCCACGATAATCATGTTTTTCCCCTAATCAAAAATTGGGATATTACATGAGGCACACAAGAATCGGTATACTCTTCACCCCGAAATGATCAAAATGTATCACGGTTTGAAGTCTATGTATTCGTGGTCGAGATTGAAGAGCGATATGACCAAGTATGTGGTGAGGTGTGTTTCTTGTCAAAAAGTAAAGATTGAATATCAGAGGTCGTCGGGATTACTGCAGAGTCTCGAGATTCCATAATGGAAGTGGGAAAGTTTGACCATGGACCTTATTGTGGGATTACCCAGGATTAGAAACTATAATGTGATCTGGGTGATTGTTGACCGATTAACAAAGTCAGCACATTTTATACTGATCAACTCTAGTTACTCTCTGGACAAACTAGTAGAAATTTATATTCAAGAGATGGTGAGACTACATGGCACATTGAAGAGTATCATTTCAAATAGAGATCCCTGTTTTACTTCAAGACATTTTAGAGGGCTCTACATGAAGCTCTAGGTACAAAATTGAGATTTAATATAGCCTATTATCCCCAAACAGATGGATAGTCAAAAAGAACCATTCAAACTCAAGAAGATATGTTGAGGGCGTGTGTCCTAGACTTTAAATGGAATTGGGACTACTTTCTTCTACTTGCCAAGTTCGTCTACAATAATAGCTATCATGCGAGCATTCAGATGGCTTTATATGAAGCGTTTTATGGAAGGAAGTGCCAATTGCCTTTATGCTAGATAGAGCTATCTGAGAGACAATTGTATAGGCTGGATCTTGTTAATCAGACCACAGAGTAGATAAAAATCATTAAAAAGAGGTTCCTTACAGCGCAGAGTCGATAGAAAAACTACGTTGATAAGAGGAGAAGACCCTTAGAGTTTGAAGTTGTTGATCATGTGTTCATAAGAGTGTATCCGGTCATAGGCATCAGAAGAGCAATCAAGAGAAAGAAGTTGAGCACACAGTACATCAGTCTATTTGAGATTCTTGTAAGAATTGGGCCTATAGCATATCAAGTAGCCCTACCCCCAAACTTGAGCAGGCTCCATGACGTGTTTCATGTTTCACAACTGAAGAAGTACCAACCAGAGCCAATGCACGTTATCGAGTATGAAGATGTTCTCTTGCAAGACAACTTCACCTATGCGGTAGAGACAGAACAAATCATTGATAGGGAAGAAAGGCAGCACAGGTATCGAAGTATTCCATTTGTGAAGGTGGTCTGGAAGGGAATCTCTCATAGGGAAGCAACTTAGGAAGCAGAGGCAGACATGTAGAGGTGTTACCCAGAGTTAATGGCTAAAGTTGTGTAACAAATTTTGGGGATGAAATTTATTGTATGGGAGGAGAATTGTAATGCCCAAAATATGATTAAGGGCTCATTGTCTCCAAAAGTGAATGTAATTAATGTCAAACAAACACTTTCAAAGAATACAATGTGAATTATGATCCAAATGAGCAATAGTCAGTACCCAAACCATATGCTTGAGCTTAATTATGGTGCTAAAGCCTAAATTGAATCAAAATAAGGGGGAGGACATATAACAATAGGGCTATATAATATGCTATATGGTGATTCAATAGGAATTGACATAACCAGGGGCAAAATAGGAAGAAGGAAATTTATCGGCTATTTAGTCAACTACTGAAGAGAGAATTCACTATCAACTAAAAGAGTAAGTAGTGTGACCAACTAGCTAATGAAATTAGTGGGAATAATTACATGGTGACAAGCTTTTGGGAGAGTGCACAAGATCATGACACTTAGCATCACTTGGTCCATTGATCAAAGTAAAATGTTCAAACTCTCTTCTCTTTCTCGTCTCCTCTTAAGTCGGCCAAGAGGCCATTAAGGAGCCAAAAATTTGATTCATCATCATCTCTCTCTCTCTCTCTTGAGCTCTCTTTGGTTGTCTATGGTGGTTGGAGGAAAGGAAAGTGAAATCAAGTGAAGGTAAGCTATTTTGACCTTAAAGATGACACCAAATGCTCAAATCCTCTTCTTTATTCTTGATTATCTTAATGAGAGCTACATGTGTATAGTTTTAGATTTTCAAGAGGATGTGTTTGAGTGCTCAAAGAAAATTGGTGGTTAGAGAATTGAAGAACAAGCTAAAGAAAGAGGAAGAGGTGAGCAAAGACTATCTTTTGATATATTTGTTGTGGTCATTGGTTGAGACTTTGAATTTCTAGATTTCTGCCCTAATTTTCATGCATATTAGGGTTTTAGAGGGTCATGGTGTTTTTATTGTTAAAATGGTGTCTTGCATTGTGTTTTGGATAATGGAACTAGTTTGGACTCTTAAATGTGGAGTTTGGCAATTTTATAGTTGTGTTGAATTGTGTGAAAACTAGAACATGTTAAAGAAATGAAAATTTGGTTGTTTTGATGATTCCACTATATTCCATGTGAAAAATTGTGTGGGAATAATGTTGGTTGTAAAAATTGGACCATTAGAAACATTTGCTTGTAAAACTGGAAAATGCTGTTAGAGAAAACTTTGTGTAGGAAATGAGTTTGCATGGCAGTTTTGAATCAGTAAATGGTGTCTAAAAATTTAGAAATTTTTTATTTGATTAGAGGATGTGTTAAGCTTCAAAATGGACATATAATGGGTGTCATTTTGATGTGTGTGCTGGAAGTTATGTATTTCCAAAGTTTGAGGTTGAAACTAGACTTAATTCTAGAGCAGTTTGGAAATTTGTTAAATTATGCATTTTTATGGTTGTAGATGGCAGTGATTCATATTTTTCCAATAAGACTTAAAAATATTCATTTATTTATGATTTTTTGAAGTTCAGCCAAGAAAAAAAAATTTCCTTGGCCGCAGCTAGACAGTGTCGAACCTGCTTTTGGCTGCTGCCGAAGAATTCCTTTGTCGCAGCCGATCCCCAATTTCAACATTTTGCATTCTTAAAAGGTGGTCTTTGGTATAGTTCTTTCTAACCCTTTAGGCATTTGTTTGGGCTTTTAGTAGTCACCTAACGGTCCCAAATGATAACCAACCCTAAGTATTCAGAGTTAAGAATTGAATAGGGAATAACTCGTCGTCCTTGATTATGATTTATAGGACTTGATGTCCGCCTTGAGCATGTGAAAACTGTGCTCGAGCACTGACGGAAATAATAAAGTAGTGACTCTTTCTCTTTTATTATGTATAAGACATTGTATGTATGTCTTATCATTGAATTGTGTTGATTGCAAATGCTACCATGTATATTGCTATGAAAGCTGTGTGTACAACCGTGAGAGCTATCGTTTTATGACACAAGTCAAGCATCATGTGGATACAGCCGTGAGAGTAGTTGTTTTGTTATGCAAGTCACGTATTATGTGGACACAACTATGAGAGCTATCGTTTTGTGACGCAAGTCATGCATCATGTGGATATAGCTGTGAGAGCTATCGTTTGTGCTAAAAGTCACACATCACTTTGATTGTTGCTGTTGCTACTACTTTATGATTTTCTTACATGTCAAGTTATTATATATTATATGAGTGAATTGTTACTACTGAGATTCATTTGAATCTCACTCTTTCTATTGATTAACCTACATCTAGGCAAGTGGGTCAAAAGAGAAACAAGCAACCATGGGTGGCTAGTGCTCCCGACTAGGATTTTTAGTTTTTTTAGTTGGTTATCATATTTTTGGGATTATTGTATATATTATAAATGTTGTAAATTTAGAAAGTGTGATGTAATCCCTAATATGGGAAACTGAAACGTGCGAATATGCCCTGTAAACCCTTGTGATAAATAGATCAAACCTAAGAGTCATTTGAAATTTTGCTATACACTCTGATATTTATGGATGGAACCAAACTGCACAGGCCAAAAATATTCGAAGGTTGATTGTGAGACCGTATTGAACTGGTTTTGGAAAAAGTTTTTGAAAACCTACTTTATCACACGACAGAACCCTGTCTTGGAGTTGGGACTTTCAATACATTTTAAATTATCTGTTAGTCACTAATTTAACATAATGACACATTTTTGAACTATAATTATTGCCATTAAGGTAGGGGCCCTGCATAAACTTGGAAAATTCTTGATAAAGATATTCGTTAGTAACACTGAAGATAATATCATCAACATAAATTTGAATAATTAGAAGATCATTTTGTTATGTTTGATAAAGAGTGTTGTGTCAACTTTTCTTTTGACAAAGTTTTGATCAAGAAGAAATTTGCTTAGCCTTTCATACCAAACTCTGGGTGCTTCTTTCAAACCATACAAAGCTTTCTTAAGTTTGAAAACATGATCAAGCTTTATCTCATCTTCAAAACCAGGAGGTTGTTCTACATATATTTCCTCCATCATATAACCATTTAGAAAATCATTTTTTACTTCCATTTGATAAAGTTTAAAACCTTTAATGCAAGCAAAAGCTAAAAGTACTCATATTGCTTCCAATCTTTCCACAGGAGCATATGTTTCCTTATAGTCAATACCTTCTTCTTGATTATAGCCTTTGGAAACCAGCCTTGCCTTGTTTCTCACAATGATTTTTGATTCATCAAGTTTGTTTTTCAAACCCCGTTTGGTTCCTATAACCGAGTGATATTTAGGTCAAGGTACCAAATCCCAAAATTGATTTCTTTGAAATTGATTTAATTCTTCTTACATAGCAATCACCTAGTCATTGTTAGATAGTGCTTCTTTAATATTAGAAGGTTCAATCTTAGAAATAAAAGCAGAAAATGTTACTTCATTAAGAATTTTATTTCTAGTTTTAACACCTTCGTTAATATCTCCAATTACTTGATCAATTGGATAATCTTTAATATGTCTCCAAGCTTTTGGTTGAGCATAATCATCGACACCTTTTTCATTTTGACAATCATTTGTTTCAAAATCATTCTAATTTGAAATAGTTTTGTTTTTCTTTATCTAATCCATTTCTTCTTTATTAAAAGACTTTATCTGAGAATAAAGTTCATCAAACACAACATGAATGGACTTTTCAACATTACATGTTTTTTATTAAAAACTCTGTATGCTTTACTTCTATTAAAATATGCTAGAAATAAACCTTCATCAGACTTTGAATCAAATTTACCCAAGTTTTCTTTATCATTGTTGTGAATGAAGCACTTGCACCGAAGATGTGTAGATGAGCAAGTTTTGGCTTTCTCCCTTTGTAGAGTTCATATGGTGTCTTTCCAAGTGACTTGCAGATATATGCTCGATTTGAGATATAGCATGCAGTGCTTATTGCATCCGCGCAGAACACTTGTGACAGTTCTTTTTCATTGAGTATTGTCCTTGCCATTTCCGTGAGGACTCTGTTCTTTCTTCTACTACTCCGTTCTGCTAAGGTGTTCTAGGTGTAGAGAAGTTGTGACCTATTCCCTCGTTGTTGTAGAAG
The DNA here is from genome assembly GCA_963855925.1 of Inga laurina. NCBI lineage: Eukaryota > Viridiplantae > Streptophyta > Magnoliopsida > Fabales > Fabaceae > Inga > Inga laurina. Next base: position 9,928,903 of record OY979713.1, read on the forward strand.
TCTTTAAAGAGTTGATTATCAAATTATCCTCCTGGTCTGTCGTAATAGATACAATAGAAATACCTTTCTTATTTTGGACCTTCTTAGCAAACATAATAAATTCAACAAACATTTCATCTATTTATTGAAGTAATAAATATAGTCTATGTAAATCTTGTAACATCATCGACAATTACTAAGGTATATATATTTCCTCCAAAACGTTTTACTCTTGTTGTACGTACCAAATACATATGAAGTAATTGTAAAGGCTTGAAAGTAGAAATCTCATACTTTATTTTGAAAGAAGATTTAGTTTTTTTCCTTTTTGACACACATCATGAATCATGTGATCTTTGAATTTAAGTTTAGGAAGACCAACAACTAAATATTTTCTAATTAGTTTGTCAAGTCGATTCATGTTAACATAAGCCAGACACTTATCCCATAACCAACTCTCCTCTGATTTGCTGAGAAAACAATTTTCAGAAGAATTTGAATTTAAATCAATAGTGTAATAGTTACCATCCCTTTGAGCTCGGATCTTTGCTTTGATGATTTATTCCTTAAGCGGTAGATCCTTCTTGTTTATTATCATACATTCTTCTAAATCAAAGATTACCCAGTTATCTTTGTCATTGCTTTGACTCATACTTAGGAGGTTGAGGCATAATCCTTCAATGTAATATACATCATTGATTTGAACACCATCAGATTTTCCCACTTCACCAATTCCAGCAATGCGTCCAAATTGGTTACCTCCAAATGTTACCTTTCCTCCTTCTCTAGTTTCTAGCATAGTGAACTTATCTATGTCACCAGTCATCTGTGTCAAGCATGCACTATTAATGTACTACTTGTTTTCCCGTGATGCTTTAAGACATATCTAGAGTAATATGATCAAGCTTTAGGAACCCACACTTTCTTGGGTCCTTCGTGATTAGTATGAATTACTTTTGATACATGCGTGCCTTTCGGAAACCATTTGTACATACCAATGACCTTTCCCCTTTTAAAATGACAAGATGAAGTATAATGGCCTTTCCTATTACAGCAACTACATAATGCAAAAGGATTTGATGTATGCATAGAGTTCTTAAAATATCTTAGATAAGTCTTACTGCCCTTTTTCTTCTTCCCTTTTTTTTATCCTAATCAGATTTATATTTAATTCCAGATTTTATGTTAAAATTACTTTAAGAGTTTTACTTCCTTTAGTAAATCTTTTCAATGTTTTTGTTAAATATCTTACTTTCTTGCCTTTTTCTTCACACAATACACATGATGATATGACAGTACTTTCTAACTCCTTTATTTTCTTCTTATGACTAATCATTTCTTTAGCTACCTTGATGAATTCAGTATGCAATGCATTATATTCAGATAATAACTCACCATAGGTTTAGAACCACTTACCTCGAAGTCCGATTCTTCTTCCTTAGCCACCAAGCATAGATTTGCAACTTCATCATTGTCGCTTTCTTCATTCGACGAGCTATCACCCCATATGGATGATATGTATGGTTTCTTTTTTTGCTTCTTCTTGTCTTTGTTTTTAAAGTATTCAGATTTGATATGTCCAGGCTTTCCACATTCGTAGCATACTATCTGTTGCTCCATGTTTTCTTTCTTGCTTGGTCCACCTTGGTAATTCTTGAAATTCTTTTGGCCTCTTCTATAGAACTTCTTGAATTTCCTTATGATCATTCATATTTCATCATCATCAGGGACATCTTCGTTTTCTAAAGAATCAGCTTCCTTGATGGCTTTGAGAGTAACTCCTCTTTTCTTTTTACCATCAAACTCTTCTAGTTCCTTCTTGAACTTTAACTTGTTGGAAATTATGCCCTAAGGGCCAATCATTGTACTTTGAACATTATTATTTTAATGAAATTTCTAAATTATGTTATCATATTCTTTGCATGTTAACTGTGATAATTGTATCCTTGGATAATTCATGAAGATTGTCCTAAAATATCCCTAGTCGGTTATCTATGTGGGAGCAGAGATGAAACAAAACCAGTATGATTTGATAAGATATGGAGGTACGAATCAAATTCTTAGGCACTTGTAAGAGTACAAGGTGCTGGACCGACCCACTATGAGAAAGCTATATGGATCAAGTCATAAGCTTTTCTCATGTATAACTACGTCACAATGCCCTTAGACCTGAGGTCATCATGGATTCCTACATGAGAGTTGCTAAGCTTTGAACTAGTCAAAAGTCACTTTTGACCGGGTGATGATAAAGGCTATGATCGGGCTTGGTGGTCTTTCATGCAGAGGAATATGAATGATCAAGATGAAATTCGTCCCTCACATTAGTAGAGAGATATTACTGGTCCCCTCGATAAGTGAGTCTGAGAAATGTATGGCCATACTACAATGGGAAGGAGTTTCCATTTCTATTGTCAGGCTACTCAGGAAACGAGAAAGTAATGGTCAGGAACAAGAGGATGACATTATCCATGCCTTATCCTTGATCGATATATCATGTGACAAAAGGGACATGACATGGTTGTATGACAGGTTGCATCATGATAACGATCCTCATATGAATTTGGTAGTCGTAATGTCTTGCTAGAAGCCGCTTGCGACTTTTGGGTTAGTACAGTTATTGGCCCACTGCCAACTTCATATAGGCATACAAGGTCGCACACAAGAATGGCCCAACATGAGATAATGTTTAATTTAGGGTGGACGAATTTTATATTTATATATATATATAATATAAAATTCGTTAATAATATTATATAGTTATATATTTTCGAAATACATATCTTATATTATATATATGTATATATATTATATGATATTATTATATTGTGTTAGTTTTAAATTTAATTTATTAAGATATATTAAATTTAATAACAATGTGATAGAGATATAGTATCTCAGATTTAATTTATGGAGATAATTAAATCTAATGGCTCTTTATTTGGATTAAATAAATAGGTTAAATTAGAACTGTTGGACAGATTTAATTTAAATTAAATTTATTTAATTAACTCATCAAGATAATTAATTGATGATTAATTTCTAAATTAATGATGATTAATTTTGAAATTTGAATATAGCCCTTATAGGTTATAAACTTGATAGAGTAGATGTACTCATACGCGCATGAGAATTCAGAGCCGCAAGGGAAACCCTAAAAAATATTGGAGGCGCTAGCACACAGTATCGGTTGGAGAGCATTTGTGTGGAAACTGGTAGAGGGAGCGGACCTAACTGTTGGCTCCTAGAGATCGTGAAAACCCTAAGTTAAAAAGGTACAAGTTCTTTCTAACCTGATTTAAACACCGTTGATAGATCCTCGATTAGGATCGGTAAAATTTTAAAATTCTTCCACTGTGCCTGCCGATCCTAACATAACTTACCTGGGAATTTTGATCAAATGTTTTTCCAAGTGCCGATAGTTGATTAACAAGATGAGTATATCTGAGTTTGAATTCTAAGATTCTTTCTCCAGGTTTCATCCGAAACAGATCATACTCTATAATTAGAGTATTGACTCTATTTTCTTTTATTCCAAATGTACCTTCGTAAGCAATCTCAAGAGCATCCCACATATCTTTGGCTGTTGGTAGTGTGCATATTCGGAAATATTCTTTTTAACTGAGGGCACTCTGTATCATTGAAATAGATTTATTGTTTAACGTTACTAACCTCTTGTCATTGTCGTCAAACTCTTCTGGGCTCTTTTGCATGACTCTATCTTTGATTTTCTTCTTTGAAACATAGTCACCGTCTTGTATCACATTCCAAAGACCATATTCATTAGCCATCACAAACACTCTGAACTTAGCTTTCTAAAACAAAAAATGTTCTCCAGTAAAACCAGAATGTCTAGTGATAGAAGCTCCGTTTGGAAGGATGTTCTCACTCATTGTTGCCATTTACCAAATCCTTCTCAAGTTGTTAGGCTCTTTGAAGAAATTCTCTCAACTGCTTCTCTTGTAAGGATATATATCTTTTCAAGGTCCCTGTACCTTAAGATCAAATGAAAATATGATTTGAAATGTATATAAACTCTCTCATAGAGCAAGTATAATAAACACTGAAGTATAATATGAATACAGAGAAAATATGAATATCATATACTCATGAATTTGCTTGTGTATATTCTTGTTCTAAGTTCATGTTCTTGATGGTCTCTGAAATTCTGTATTTATAATTAGTTGATTTCGTCTATTGAATAATAGTCATTATGGAGTATAGCGTTTCATTATGAAACAGCATGCGTACGTTTGAAATCTCTGTATAAGATATCGTGGGGTACGTGCTTAGTTGGTCGTAATGATTTTGTCTGCGGTTGTTTGACTTCTCTATGCATCTCTAATTCAAACAATCAAACTCCTATTTCATACTTGAAGTATATGTTAAAAAATGTTAAATAATAATAACAAGTGAAAATAAAATGAATAAATAACATTTAATTATGATTGGATTGATCATTGTAAGTCTGTTGTTTTTTGGTTTCTGACAGAGCATCACTCGAGTGCACAGTTGTAACATCCCAAATTTTACTTACCAATATGCCCTATAATTATTTATGGCATTTAATGAAATGGAATGATGAATATTCATGATCTTGGAATTTAAGGAGCTAGTAAATTTCCATTTTCATGAGAATTGGGCTAGAACAAGTTATGGAATTTATTTTTGGGTATTTCAAAAAGCCTATTATTAAAGCCTGAAATGGAATAATAAAGGACCATAATATTTGGCCTAGTAATAAAAGCAATTTTGGCCAAAGAAAGGAAGAAAAGTCAACAAGTTTTGCTTTGTGATTTAACTTGGAAGTTTGACCAAAAATCAATATTTCAAGAGCCAATTGAACAACTTATTTTCCTTCACTTTGGATGAGTATTTAAGTCAAGAAGGCACAAATGGAAGAGATGAAAGATTAGTCAAAAGAAAAACCACTTTTGAAGAAGCTTGGTCAACCTTGATTCCAAAAGCATTTGGAAGAAATTGGTCAACAAAACCACCTCCTTTTTTAGTGTGAATTTCGGTTAATACAAGAGGAGAGAGGGAAGGAGAAAATATCCATTAATTGACTCATTAACTTTTCTAGAAGCCACACTTGGTTGACACATCATCTCTTCTTCTTATTGGATGCTGATTTGTGGCCAAGTAAATTCAAGAAGGCAAGGAAGGAATATTTAAAACATCACTCTCTCTTCCTTATTTATTTATGTCAGCCAAAAACATCACTCTCTCTTCTTCATTCATTTAAGTTGGCCAAGCTCCCAAACATATAGAGAAAAGAAGAAGAAGAAAGAAGAAGGTAATGGTTTAAACTTGATTTTTCACCTTCCAAACCTTCTTTCTAGCTCTTAGAATCTTCATAAACATTGTTCCCCTTGATGAAAGCTTCATTTGTATGATTTTAGATTTTTAAGAGGAGTTGTTTTGAGTGCTCAAGGAAAATTAGAAGTTGAAGAATCAAAGAAACAACTAGAGGAGGTGATAGAGGTGAGTAAGAGCAATCCTTTGACATATATATTGTGGTCATTGGTTGAGAGCCTTGGCTTGTGGATTTTTACCCTATTTTCTTGTAATTAGGGTTTTAGAGGGTTCAAGATGTTTTGATTATGGAAATGGTGTCTTGTGTTGTGGTTTGAACAAATGGAATTGATTTGAGACTTGAATGTGAAGTTTGAAAAATTCTGGATATTGTGTGTAAATTCTGCCCAAAATAGAACATGTGGAAGGAATTTTAATTTGGTTGTTTTGATGTTTCCATTGGATTCCATGTGAAACATTGTGTAGGGAGTAGCCAGGGTTGTGAATTTTGACAATCGGAAACATATGTTGAAAATTTGGAAGTTTCGTCAATGAAAACTTTGTGCAGGGCAGTCGGTTGCATGGCAGTTTTGAAGAAGTATATGGTGTCTAAAAATTCTAAGACTTTCCAGTCTAATATTAGACATGCCAAGCTTTAATTTGATTTACTATCATTTTGATGTGTATTCTAGAAGTTATATATTTCCAAAATTTTGAGGTTGAAACTGGAAGTTACTCTGGAGCAGTATTGAATTTCGTGTAAGTCCGTATTTTTGTGGTGGTAACTGGTAGTGGTTCATATTTTTACTATATAGAGGACTTAAATAGTTTTCCATAGAACATGGAATCACCTCATTTCGATTTTTTAAGAATTAGTTATGATTTTTGGAAGTTCAACCAAGAAACAGGATTTTCTTGGCTGCGGTCAGATGGGTCTTGGTCACAGCCCAAATGTTTCTAACATATTTTTGGCCATGGCCAGAGCTTTCCTTAGTTGCAGCCAACCACCAATTTCAGCATTTTGGGCTTTTAAAAGGTGATTTCTGGTCTAGTTCTCCCCAACCCTTTAGGCTTTTGTTTGAGGTTCTTATAGCCACCTAAAAGACCGAAATGATAACCAACCCTAAGTGTCTGGGAGTCATTTAAGAAGTTGATATAGGCAATAACTCGTTGTCCTTACTTATGGTTTATAGGACTTGATATTCACCTTGAGCATGTGAAAATGTGCTCGAGAATGAACGGAAAGAACATGGTAGTGACTCTTTCTCTTATATCATGTATAATGTTTGCATGTTTGTGCTTATCATTGAGTTGTGATGAATATGGAAGCTAAGGTAATGTGCATACCGCTCAAGCTGAGGTAATGTGCTTATAGCGCAAGCCGAGATATTTGTGAAAACAGCAAAAGCTGAGGTATTTGTGAAAACAATGAAAGCTTGGGTATATGTGAATACATTGAAAGCTGTCGTTTATGTGACGAAAGTCACACATTGTCTGATTGCTACTATGGATGCTATTGTGTTTGCTGTTTTGTGATAATTGCTTATATGCTTGTTTATTATATATCATATGAGTGAAAACGTTGCTACTGGATTCGTATGAATATCACTCTTTCCAATAACTAACCTACAACCATGGCAAGCGAGTCAAAGGAGAAACAAGAGACCAAGGGTGGCTAGGGCTCCCAACTAGGAGTTTTAGTTTTGTTAGTTGTTTATCATAATTTTGGGATTATTGTACATATTTAATGTGAAAATTTGAATAATGTAATGTAATCCCTGATATGGGAAACTGAACGGGCAAATATGCCCTATAAACCCTTGTGGTAAATAGATGAAACCCGAGAGTCATCGGGAATTTTGCTATACACTATGATATTTATGAATGGAACCAAATTGCACGGGGCAAATATATTCAAAGGTTGAATGTGAGACCGTATTGACTTGCTTTTTTGAAAACCCACTTTATCATAGGACTGAATCCTGTCTTAAAGTTGGGACCTTGTATAAGTTTTAAATTTTCCACTAGTCTCCAGTTTTAATTAATGGCTCGTTTTCAAACCATATTAACGGTTATCAAGGTAGGGGGTTACAATGTTGGCCTCACTCGAGTACAACTTCATATTTCCTCTTCTGCTTCAGCTTTTGATTTATACTTCCATGTGAAAAAGCAAGAGTACATTTTCTCACTTGTGAGTGTTGTGAGTCCTCATTCGAGTACATCTTGTCTCACTCGAGTGCATATGCATTTTGCACCATGGACTCATGTCTCTAGATAACACTTGCCGCATATTTTTCAAGAGTGTTATTTTGCACTTGCAGGTGATATGGATCCCCACTCGAGTGCACCATTGTATGTAAGCTTTAGGCTTCGCTTTTGGACAGCACTCGCACCAAATTTTGCAAGAGTGAGATTTTGCACTTGCAAGTGATGTGGGCCCTCACTCGAGTATCGAGACGCTTACTTAAGTGCATCAGCATTTCCTCGCATCTGGTCAACCTTATACTCATCACTTGCCACAATATTTGAGGAAGTTTGTTTTATCACTTGTGAGTGTTGCTCCATCAATCAAGTACCAAAGCCATTGCTCGAGTGCACTTCTCACTTTCAGCTCTTCCTTGCTCTGAAGTAAACACTTCTTGTACCGCACTTGCATGACTCGAGTAGCTTGAGGCTCTCACTCGAGTATTGAGTCTGTGGTGGAGTGCAACTACCATTTCCTGTCTCTGACTTTACTCTCTATCAAACACTTGAATAAGTGTGCCTTCATGCTCGAGTGCAAATTAGATCATCATTTGAGTCCTAGGCTCATCACTCGAGTGGTCCTGTAATTTTCATCTAGAAGACTACTTCCGTAAAACACTTTGAGTCCCACACTTACTGTGCTCGAGTGAAAAACTGCTTCTCACGTGAGTACAAGCTCCATCACGCGATTGCATAATTAAAATCATAGTATTATCCTCTGAACTTTGTGAAATGTATTTGGTAACATTTTGAATCAATGTTTATGCTTCCAAAACATGAGTTTCTTACCAAATCACATAATCACCTTTCTTATCATCAAAACATGGATTCTGACAATAACCATATCATTAGCGCCATGGCAAATGAAAGTTCAATGTGCTACTTTAGCCTCTAGGACTTGTCTCTAATCTTTGGGCCCATACACGGCTCAAATTATCTTTACTCTTTATTTTCTCATATTTTCCTGAAAGTTAGCAAAATTGTCAACAAATTTGAAAATTCATATCTTTTAATACAAATGTCCAAATTAAGTGGTTCAAAGACCTATATGTCACTTATTAAGTCTATTTTATGGGGAAAATGGATCCCACTGCCACCTGGAAAAGAACAGCTCCAGAATTCCCATTTTACCCTTACTGCCACAAAATCGTCCTTATTTGAATAGGCTAATTTCTAAAATTCATACCTTATTCTAGCGAACTCTAAATGGGATGATTCCAGTTTCTATGTAACCCTCTTTAACTCTATTTTAATGGAAAAATATATTCTCTAGCCCATTATGAGCATATAGTTCTAGAAACCTCAAGGAACAACCTATCTTGAACTCTTTCTAGATTTAATGCACAAACTTCAACAAATCATATCTCACAATATACAAATCAAAATGACACATATTATATATCAAATTAAATATTATGATGTATACTTTAAATCTAGAAAGTTTCATAAGTTTTAGTCAAGATTTAGTTTTCCAAAATTTTGCCACTAACAATCTGACTTCCAGAAATGCAATCTGGGAACAACTAACTTCAAAAATTCTTATCTCATACTATATTGATCCAAATGGCGCACATTACATATCAAATTAAAGCTTGAAAGATCTATTATAATTATAGAAAGTTTCATGGCCATTGGCCAAGATCTAATCACTCAAAAACTCATCACAATCATATGCTTACACAAAACGAAATCTGGTAGCACTACTAATTTGATTTCATTCTTTGGGTTTTCAATTCAACCTTTCCAAAATCATGTTCACAACCTATTCCCACATAAAATGGTGCGTAGAATCTATTTCTAACCTCAAAAACACCAAAATCATCTTCTTTCAAAGGTTCTAGGTCTGACTGAAAATAAGAGAAATATGAAAACTCAACAAAATCTCAAGATACTCAGTTTAAAGTGAAACCAAGGCTTACGTCTTCACGATTCTACAACTGGGTTAGAAATTCGATGGCTCTTAGGCTAGCTAGATTAAACAAAACATCATAGATTAGAAAACTAAGATCATAGAAATGAGGCTCTCAGTGAGTAGACAACTTTCCAGAAGAGCTTACCGGATGATAACGGTGTTATAGGGTCAGAATCAGCTTCGGAGCTCAGGAACTTTCCTATTCAAACCTCTTCCCTCTTCTTTTTATTTTTTAGTGATTTTTCATCTTTTTTTCTCTTTCTTTACGTGCTGGCCAAAATCCACTTAAAGAGTGTTAGAAAGTTGTGATTTAATCCAGCAATGTGATCTCTTCTTAGCTTGCCAAGTGTCGCAAGATTAGAGTGCAAGATGGCCATGTGTCATTAAGCAATTTGTCTTCTTTTTCTCTATCTTAGGTGGCACCTTTTACTTGTCAGGGGAAGGGAGAACTGATTAATTCTCCTTACTTTCGGGTTTGGTGTTCGAGAAAGTCAAGTATTCAGCTGGTCCGAGGATCAGTGGATTCCCCGGTGTAACCTCCTGCCGTAATTATATCCGAAATACACAATTTAAAGTAAAATAGAGATTTCAAACCCATCTATAAGATAGGGTTTTCACAAATACTTTCCAAAAGCTAATTGACCTGGTCTCATATTCAAATTTTGAATACAATTACTATGCGAAGATAAATCACAATTATACTAATATCAGAGTGCACAACATAATCATCCCGGCAATCACGGGTTCATACCTTTGCCATTGGTTTTCAAAGGGCACATTAGCCTATTAGAATTACTCAAAAGGGGATTACACAATCCAACTCAAATACATAAACAAACATCCAATAACTCATTCCAAATACATAACCAAATAAACTCATCCCAATACACATACCGACCTATCCAACCAAATATCCAAATATACTTAATCCCAAACATGTATTGATAACCAACTATCACAAGATTACAACCCAAAGGAGTCATCGCCACCCATGGTTGCTTGCTCCATCCTCAATTCCATCTACCCTGTCTAAAATGTTGGTAGGGAGGGTGAGATTCCAGAGAATCTCAGTAGGAAACAAATACCAATATGCATGTAAAATAATTGTTTAATGCATGACATGCTTGCAATACAAAACTCATGTTCACACAATGACATATATGTGTGCTCAATGTTTCAACGACATACTCATGGCCATAGCATAACTAGAAACAGAGATAAAATCATTCATACATGTTTTAAATAATCAAGCAAAGCAATACATGCATCAATACACAAACACAAATATCAAAGCATGCAAGAGAGGTAAGTTCCCTACACTAATTCTTTCCATGTAAGCTCCAGCATCGGCTACTCACGATCAAAGTGAATATCCAATCCTATAACCAAATCAAGGACAAAGGGTCAATCTTGATTCCAAATCCTTACTTCAATATCACTTAAAGTTGGTTACAATTCATAACCTTTAGGTGGCTATAATAAGCTCAACGAAAGCCTAAAGGATTGGGACGTACTAGGTTGGAAATCACCTTTCAAAATCACAAATTATTGAAAATGGGGGTTGGCTGCAGCCAAGAATCCTCTGGTTGTAGCCAAAATGTGCACAGAGGGTTTTTGGTTGCAGCCAACAATTTCTGGCTGCGGCCAAAACGCGCACAAAAACGTTTGCGTTGCAACCAAGATTTTCTGCTGCAACCAAGACAACTTCAAAAATTCATAATTAATTCCAAAAAAATCGAAATGAGGTGATCCCAAATCCAAATGAAAGATATTTAAGTCCTCTTCATAGTAAAAATATGAATCAAGGCTGTCCATAACCACAGAAATAAAGAATTATACAAATATCCACACTGCTCCAGAATCAAGCCCAATTTTGACATCAAAGTTTGGGAAAACATAAATCCCAGTTCACAAAAATAAATGACACAAATTATATGACCATTTTGAAGCTTAAGATGTGAAATTTAAGACTGGAAAGTTTTGGAATTTTTAGACACCATTTTCCCATTCAAAACGTCCACACAAACAGACTGTCTAGAATAGAGTTTCAAAAGACAGAATTCCAGATTTTGTATCTTTACTTCTAATGGTCCCATTTTCATACCAAACATCATTCCCACACAAATTTTCACAAGGAATCCATTAGAAATACCAAATCAACCAAATTCACATTCCATTGACATGTTTCACCAATAATCACAATATGTCTACACAAGTCACAATTCAAACTCACATTGCAATTCTTTACTATCCAAAGTTCCAAGCCAATTCAAATCAATTCCAATGAACATATAACATAATAAAACACCAATTGCACCTCAAAACACATGAAAATTCATGCATTTAGAAATTACCACTAAATCAGGGCAAAATTCACAATTCACAAAATTCTTTCACAAATCACAAAACTTATATCAAAAGGCTTCAAATACTCACATCTTCCCCTTTCCTAAATCAATTCCTTGATTCTTCATCCTTCCAACTTTTCTCAATCTCCCAAACACCTCCAATCAAGAATCTAAAACCATAAAGATGAAGCTCTCATCACTATGAACAACATTAGAGAAGGGTATTAGAGTATTAGAGGACATTATCTCACCTAAACATTGAACTCTTCTTTCTCTTTCTTCCTTGTGCTTGCCGTTCATGGAGTATGAAGAGAGATGAGATGATGAAGTTAAATCAGATTTTTGGCCTTTCAATGCACATTTGGCCGACCTAATAGAGAAAAGAGAGAGGAAAGAGTGTTGAACCTTTGACCATGATCTAAGGGTCCATATTGTGACACTTGTCAAGATCTTGTCACACCTCCATGAGCTCACATACACACACATACACTTGATTCCACCTCTTGATCTCTTGAATAAATCAATCCCAACCATTGTTCTTGAAGTTACCAATGAGTTTCCTCTTCGGTAACTGACCAATTGGTCGGTAACTTTACCGTTTTGTCCCTAATTACGACAATTCCTCTTAAATCACCACCAAATACACCATATCATTCCTTTTCTTCCACAATGCGCCATCCCCTCTATTTTAAGTCAATTTAGATATTAATCCATAATTGAACTTAAATACAGGGTTTTGGCACTACTCACAACGCATACGAATCACAATTCACATCATACTCTCCAAAAGGGTCCATTTTGTTAGGTTCGGTAGGCACAGCGGAAGAATTTTAAAAATTTTCACCGATCCTAATCGAGGATCTATCAACGGCGTTTAAACTAAGTTGGAAGGATTAGTACCTTTTATGATTCAGGGTTTTCACGATCTCTAGCAGCCAACACGTCAGGTCTACTCCCTCTACCGGTATCCACACGAATGCTCTCCAATTGAGACTTCATGCTAGCACCTCAAATGTCTTGTAGGGTTTCCCTTGCGGCTCTCAATTCTAAAATACGTATCACAGTATATCTGCTCTATCAAGTTTATAACCTATGAGGGCTATTTTCAAATTTCAAAATTAATCATCATTAATTTTGAAATTAATTAACTATTAATTATCTTGATAAGTTAATTAAATAAATTCAGTTTAAATTAAATCTGTCCAACAGTTTTAATTTAACCTATTTATTTAACCAAATAAAAAGCCATTAGATTTAAGTTATCTTCATAAATTAAATCTGAGATACCATATCTCTATCATGTTAGTTATTAGATTTAATTTTTCTTAATAAATTTAATTTAAAACTAACACAATATAATAATATCATATAATATATATACATATATATATATATATATATATATAATATGTATTTTGAAAATACATATCTATATAATATTATTAACGAATTTTTATATTACATATATACATATATATATATATATATATATATATGAATATAAAATTTGTCCACCCTAATTAAACATTATCTCGTGTTGGGCCATTCTTGTGTGCGACCTTGTAGGTCCATATGAAGTTGGCAGTGGGCCAATAACTATACTAATCCAACCCACAAGTCGTAAGTAGCCTCTAGCAAGACATCACGACTACCCAATTCATATGAGGATCGTTAACACGATGCAACCTGTCATACAACCATGCCACGTCCCTTTTGTCACACGATATATCGGTCAAGGATGAGGCATGGATAATGTCATCCTCTTATTCCTGACTATTACTTTCTCGATTCCTGAGTAGTTTGACAATAGAAATGGAAACTCATTTCCATTGTAGTATGGTCATACATTTCTCAGACTTACTCATCGAGGGGCGCAGTAATATCTCTCTACTAATGTGAGGGACAAATTCCATCTTGATCATTCATATTCCTCTGGATGAAAAACCACCAAGCCCAATTGTAGCCTTTATCATCACCCGGTCAAAGGTGACTTTTGACTAGTTCAAAGCTTAGCAACTCTTATATAGGAATCCATGATGACCTCAGGTCAAAGGGCATTGTGACGTGGTTATACATGACCCAAAAAAGGGATGTTAAAAGCGTTTTTTGTAGTAGTGAAAGTAGTGCTATTACATTTTCAAAGAAACCATGATTGCTACCAACTCAATTCACAAGTGGAGTAATTTATCTAGTGATGTTTCAACTGTTGAGAGGTACATGCCACCATTCGATCCTGCTTCACCAGGACATATCCCAATCCTTTCTTTCTTTCTTATTCTTTTGTAGACTATACTGGTCACTTCGCTACAAACCATACGGGTCGCAATTCTCTACAAACCACACAAGTTGCCTTATTCATTCTTTGCAGACGACACACGGGTTGCATTCTAAGATTGGAATCTTCAATACTAGTGCGAGTTTCAACCCTCCTACAGCCCTCTGAAATCCTCTAGTAGACATCATCTCACTTAAGAAATTCTTTCTGCAATTCTTTCTTTCAAATGAGCTTTACCAATGGCAAAGCAATTCCAAGAAAAATTCTGTATTCATCTGCCAAGACCCAGCAAACTAAGTATTTCTACAATAGTTTCTGGCCTCTTCCAGTTTTGTACAGCTTCCACTATTCTGGGTTCCTCTGAGGATCCCTTCTTTTGAGACAACAAAGTTCAAAAATGACCACTATAAATTGGTCAATAATTTTGTTGAAAAAGTCATTTATTGGAAAATTCTGTTAACAATTCAGTTCATATAATTCACAAAAATAGCAAGTACATTGGTCAGTTCAAAATTTTCACAAATACTCAGGAACCTGACAACTATTATAGAAGGTCATTTATTCTATATCATTCTAGGCTCCACTCTTGCTACTCAAGCTATTCATACCCTTATGTAATGTTCACGAAGCATGCAAAACAAACGGTCATTTTCTAGCATTCACATTCATTCACAAGACCTTACTAGTCAAGTTCAACATTCATACTTATTCACAAGACCTAACCGGTCAAGTTCAGCACTCATGTTCATTCACAAGACCTAACCAGTCAATTTTAGCATTCATATTCATTCACAAGACCTTGCCATTCAAGTTTAGCATTCACAGGACACACAGTCCATCGAGAAATTATTAGGAAACATAGTTCATTCTATTCCAGCCTTCCGGCCATTCTAGGACACTACCCGTAATTCTCAAGCTTTGTAACTCTTCAGGATGATGTATGGTATTCTTGGTCAAATGATCATGGGCTTGTGCCCTTCTAATTTTGAATGCATTTTTCTAGCCTATGAACACACTGGTCTAATAGGACTTAGGGCTTCATATGAAATGCTTCTGCCAGCCTATGGACATACTGGTACACTAAGACTTAGGGCTTCTCATTAAATGCTTATCAGGTCTGACAGCTTAAGAAAACACTGGCCTGTAGGTCTTACTACCTACCATATATTCATAACATTAATATATTCGATGGGATACAGATACATGCAGAACCATTACATAAGATATGAGAGCAACAGTTGCTTTCCTTTATACTGTCGAGCATGTTCTTTCTTAATTCCCTTCCTTATATTTCTTTCTACAAACAGCACTAGAGCACCCCATTGTGATTTATTGGGTCACACAAACCCTTTTCTCTAGCAATTCTACAATTTTCTTTCTTTAATTCTATCATCTCATCTGGGGTCATTCTGTATGGACTTTGGATTCGGTCCAGCTCCAAGCAATATATTCTACATCTCTTAACTGGGAGTATTCTACATCTGGGGTCATTCTGTATGGACTTTGTCTACCGTCCACTAATCAACTCCTAGTATAACCTCGAGTTAGTGGAATGACAGACATATTCATTCTTTCTCTTAGTTCACCATAGTACTATTTCCTCATTCATTCCTTCTACTTTCATTCATTCTTTCTAAAGGAATATTCTTTGATTAAGATATTTCCCTATGCTAGCTTAGCAGCTAGAAACCTTCAAGAACCTCATTGCCATCTGTACCATATTCTAGTACTTCAATTCATTCACATCAATTCAAATGCCTAAAGGATCAATTCAATTATTGTTTGATTCTTAAGTCACAGTTCAGTTGGTAGCAACCCTTTGGATGACTATCCAACTTTTAGGTTTATCAACCTAATTCTAGAACCTCAGCCATACCCAATAAGCATGCTAAGATTATCATGATTCATACTTTCTATTATATTCTCATAAGATTCAGGCAATATCCTCAAGCATTGCTGATAGCTCAGCATACTCACAAGGTTCACAGGGTTCATACATTCATGTATTAGAATCATAGTGTAACCTGAGTAACTTTTCAACCTAAACACTATTTTAGCTTAAATCAGATTCAAGCCTATTCTCATCCTTCACCGTATTTATTCTAACAATCTCATGGCATCCTTAAGGATCACCATCCTTCATACCTTAAAGCACTCAAACCTTTAATTAAGAGGTTTTAAATTTCTAGGGTACTTCCCGGGGGTTACCCATCTCGAGATTACTCTTGCCTGACCACACTTAACTAAAGAATTTTGTTGGAATCTGGGTCACAAGCTTGCTTGGCATCAAATTCTACAGAGCTCATGCCCATCTCTACTAGGTTACTATTCACTTTAACTTTTCAATTCTATCATTCATTATTATCAAGGTTTTTCTCAACTTATCAATTCCTCGAATTACTTAACGAATGGGCTCATACTATGTGATTATCCATTCCTAGTTCAATTTCATGCTTACGAAACAATTTAACAGTCATGCAGATTATACAGTTACTCACTTCACCTGGCACATCATCCTATACTCCTCTTCTGTGCTCATATGCCTATATGGTTGGTTTAGGGAGGATGAGATTTGGGGATATCTCAATAGCAAACAATACTAAACAATGCATGTAAGATAAATGCTAGTGCATGATATACTTGCTTTATATAGGTCCATGTTAACATAATGACATACATGCATGCTCAATACTTCACATTTCTTACATATAGCCATAACATCAATAGAAAACAAAGCTTCAATCATTCAACTATGTTAGACATAGACAAGTAAGCAATCATGCTCGTCAACACACAAGCATACGTATCAATACACGCAAGTAGGATAAATTCACTACCTTTTGTCTTTAAGTCCTCTTTTTGTACCTTTTCTTCTAACCATTGAAGTTGCATCCTCTTTGTCGCCTTATGACCTTAGATATATAACCACATCATTAAACCCATGGCAAATGATGTCCAATGAGTTATTTTAGCCTTTAGGACCTGTCTCTAATCTTTGTGCCCATACATGCTCAAATTATCTTTACTCTTTATTTTCGCACATTCTCCCAAAAGTTGGCAAAATTTTCAACTAATTTGAAAATTCATATCTTTTTCTACAAATGTCTAAATTAGTTAGTTCAAAGACCTATATGTCACTTATTAAGTCTATTTTATGGGAAAAATGGATCCCATGGCCACCTGGAAATGTGCAGCTCCAAAATTCCCATTTTACCCTTATTGCCACAAAATCATCCCAGTTTGAATAACTTGATTTCTATAATTCATAATTTTTTCTAGGGAACTCCAAATTGGATGATTCCATTTTTTTATGTAACCCTCTTTAACTCTATTTTAGTAGAAAAATATATCTTGCTACCCATTATGACCGTAAAGTTCCAGAAAACCTTGAGCAACAACCTAATCTTAGGAATCTTTCCCGATTCAATTCCTAAACTTCAACAAATCATATCTCACAATATACAAACCAAAATGACAAATATTATATATCAAATTAAATCTTTTGATGTCTACTTGAAATTTGGAAAGTTTCATAAATTTTGGTCAAGGTTTAGTTTTCCAAAATTTCGCCACTAACAATTTGACTTCTAGAAATGCAATCTAGGAACAACTAACTTCAAAAATTCTTCTCTTAATATACTGATCCAAATAGTATGTATTATCTATCAAATTAAAGCTTGAAGGGGATCACTAAAAAACTCATCACAAGCAGACTGCTTCCAGAAAACGAAATCTAGTAGCACTACTACTTTGATTTCAATCTTTGGGTTTTCAATCCAACCCTTCTAAAATAATGTTCACAACCTATTCCCACATAAAATGGCATATAGAATCCATTTCTAACCTCAAAAACACCAAAATCATCTTCTTTCTAAGGTTCTAGGTCTGACTGAAAATAAGATAAATATGAAAACTCAACAAAACATCAAGATACTCAGTTCAAAATGAAGTCGAGGCTTAACTCATCACGATTCTACAATTGGGTCAGGATTCTGGCAGCACCCCAGCTAGCTAGATGATACACCTCAGATTAGAAAACTAAGACCACAAAAATGAGGCTCTCAGTTAGTAGAAAAACTTTCTAAAAAGAGTTTACTGGATAATAATAAGGTTACAGGGACGAAATCGGCTCCGGAGCTCAAGAATTTTTACTATTCACACCTCTTCTCTCTTCTATCCATCTTTTCATGATTTTTTAGCTTTCTTTACATGCTGGCCGAAATCCACTTAAAGAGGGATAGAAGGTTGTGATTTAATCAAGCAATGTGATCTCTTATTAGCTTGCCAAGTGTCACAAGATTATAGTGCAAGCCATATGTCATCAGGCAATTTGTCTTCTTTTTCTCTCTCTTAGGTGGCACCTTTTACTTGTCAAGGGAAGGGAGGACTAATGAATTCCCCTAACTCCCAGGTTCGGTGTTTGAGAAAATCAAGTATTCGATCGGACCGGGGACCGATGGCTTCCCCAGACTCAGGGGCTAGGTGTCATCTTCCTAGAGTGCCACCTCAAAAGGCAAAAATTAACCCTCATCATGACGGACACTCATCAACTTCTTGGCAAGCCAACACAAAAAGCACTTTGTACTTTATCATGATGAGGGGACACTTGTCAATTTCTTATGGTGCCAACCAAAAAGTTGTGTCATCATTAGCTACCATGACTTAATTTATTACTTACTTTATTAAAGCTACTTTAATAAAGTTACTTTATCAGTGTCTACTCAAGACTTTCTAAGGATTGCATCACGCGTATCAGAGCCTATAAAATGAAGCTAGGTTGGAGTATGTATGTAGGCCCCATATGACACCACATACCGGTGCCTTTCCAAAAACGCAAGTACACATGTCTACCCTAAAAATGCCATGTGCACTCCTACACCAGCATATTTCGCTCAACCAATTAGTCCTATACCTCAAGACGTATCGGGTGGCATCGTTCTTCCAGCCCAATGGCACCGTATATGTGTCCTATGCACATCTGCACCAACACTTTGATCCTGCTGCCTACGCATACTTGGCCCTTTGCCCGGTAGGGCTGGATCATATAGTTTCCTAGAGTCTTTCTATCTCTTGACATTCTCGAGACTCTTCCCAAACTACGCTTGTAGTCTTCCTGATATAAGCTTTTCCTCAAAGTCCTAGACCCAAAATTTGGAATATACAACGATGCATTATCACCCGATTAAAATTATTATTGACTGATAAAAAAATTGCTATTATTGACAGATTTTTTGTCGAAAAAATTATAGATGGATTATCGACGAAAAAATTCCATCAGAGAATAAATTTTCCAATGGAATTAGTGACAAAAAAAATTCTATCAATAAATTACTAACAGATTACCAACATAAATTCTATAGGTAATTTCTCACAAAAATATTTGACCGAATTCCACCTATAATCTATCGGTTAAATTTATAATTTTTTATTATTATATTTTAACATTTTATATAATATAGGGAAAATCCCATATAAAGACAGGTGAACTACCCAAATTCTAATTTGGATCACTGAAGTTAAAAAATTATATACCAAGTTATACGTCATAATTAGGGATTTAAAAATTGGGTCAAATTATCTCCATATCCCTTAGTTATTAAAACAATAAAATTGAAAACATAACCTTATTATCTTTTACCAAGTCTATTAATTAATTCCTTAGGAAGTACTATATAATGAAGCGTCGTTTGTTCTCCTACTTCTTTTGATATTTATATTTTTATTCAAAGTTTTATCACCTGAGTTTAAATTTTGAATCCTATATATATATATATCATGAATATACAATCCATGATTACGTTTTTTATAAAAAGGGAAAATCTCATATAAAGATATTAGTGAAACATTGTGGTACACAAAAATTCACCTCTTTCAATTATATATACTCCTATTTTCCTATAAAACCGAATATTTTATAAAAAAATAATATTGGGCATAATTAATGTTTGAAAATAAGTTAGAGCATAAAGTTGTACAATACTTCTCAAAGGATTAATTGATAGAGTAAATAATTGGGTTATATTTTCAATTTTTCTCTTTTAATAACAAAGGAATATGGAGGTAATTTGGCTCAAATTTTAAATCCATAATTATGACGCATTTATATAATTTGTTAAATTTAGTGACCCAAATTAGAATTTTGGGTAATTTAACCGTCTTTGTATAGAATTTTCTCTATGATATAATAAAATAATAAAAAATAAATATAATATAATATAATATGTAACAAAAAATATAAATATAAATATAAATATAAATAATTAAGTATTAGAAAAATTAATATTTAATATAATATATTAAATAAGTATTTAGATAACACTAAAACAAACAATTGAAATTATAGCCATTATAAGCCTATGATGTAGATGTGCCTTCCATAGTTGCCAATGGATCTCGCTTGGAATCTTTTAAGTAGAGTATTACTTATCTTGTGTATGTTCAATTATTGCTTCATTCACGTTCATGTTGCTAAAAAAGGGAAATATCATTTACTCGTCTTAATTAATAAACATGATACATATATTTTCATTCATTTCAACAACACTCAGAACAAACAAACCCTTATTATGATAGCCCTTTTCAATAAGAACATTATTCTTGGTCATGACAATCTTGTCAAGCGCAAAACACACCTTAAGCACAGATTTCCCAAGCAGCACCACAGAGACAAAGTTAGCTTTGACTTCAAGTACTTACAGCACGTCATTCAGCGCCAAAGGTCCTTCCAGATGTGAGCTTCAGCACCACTTTCCCTCTTCCTTGAACCTTAGAAGTTTAGGAGTTTGCTAGATAAATGTGGTATTCCCCTTCTTCAAAAGAGGTAAATATTTCTTTGTTAGCATAGATTTGCCTGGTAGCTCCTGAGTCTACCACCCATTTCTTCACATCGGAGATAAGAAAGGCCTGTAACACCACAACAGTGATGATTTTGTAAATAATAGCAATTAGAGAAATATAATAAAGAAGATGAAGAATCTTATATTAACCACATAAGAGCAACATGTTCATACAAACTATAATCCACTTGGGTTATCTCTAATCTACCCTCACTTAAGGGAGATAACCAACCCTACTTGGGGACTAAAAGGGACTTCCCTTTCTAGAGAGAGACTCAAATTAACCTCTCTCCAAACATGGTGAGGATCTGACTATCCTATACACTAAACCACATTAACCAAGACCCTTTATGTAGACTAGAGCCCTAAACAACTAACCAATCAATTTAATTTCACCTTAATATCTCTAACACGCCCCATCAAGTTAACACTCCTTAACTTAAGGGCTTCAACTTGAACAACACAAACTAGAGGGAGTGAGGTGAATTAAACCAATTACAACATGAAAATTTCTTCAAAACATTCTTCTTCTTTCTTTCTCAATGACTAATGAAAGCCTCATTGTTGTCTTGATTTCCCAATGGCAAAAATATGACCTAGAAGATGCCATGCAGATGCAAATGAGTATAGGTGAACCTGATCAATGACCATGAAATTTGAACTCTCACAATTGCTAGTGCTGAATTACCTTATCACATCATGTTATTTTGGAAGATGACAAACAATAGGAACAACTATAGCTTGGTGGGTATATGTAAGCACAGATTAAAATATAGCCATATGAATATAATCAAGACAATAGATTCAATATCATGTTCCATGTACTTCCTTTAGCTTCTTTACAAGATCATACTTGCACTCAACACGAATATTGTGAGCATGAATCCAGCAGCCATTACTTGCTTCAAATCTACTTCCACCGCTTCAACTCCATCTAATGCTTCATAATTCTATCACATCAAGTAGTTTTCAACACCAAATTTTTTATTTTTCTTCACTTGTTGCTATCTTCTTTGTTTACGATCTCTATATTAAAACACTAGACAAAAGAGGCTTCACTTCATTACTCTGCAAATTGTCAATGAAATGCCACTTGACCTTGCCATTATTGACCCCTCTAATTAAGTATTGCATAGCTCATTGTAAACTCAACATAAATGCAATAGCAGCACCTCTATACTTCCAAAAGCCATCTATACCATTACAATCCAATGGAGTACATTGGACACATTGACCAGACCAATATGATATATTCCACTGTTCCAAATTTTTGGGTATACATCCTTTTCAAACAATCACATGCCCTAGAGCAGCAAAAATCACAGATAGAGTATGCCCCATGTAACGCCCCAAATTTTGATTAATGGCTAATAAGGATTATTGAGAAGTTAATTGTGATTTAGAGTGGATTAAAGTTGAATTAATGTATATTGGTGACATTATTATTTAATATGTCATAATTGTTGGAAAATTGAAAGAATGGAATTATTGGCATAAGTTGGTAATTAATGGGGAAATTAATTACTAACTAAGAGAAAAAATGAGAAGTGTAATTAAAATGACTAATGGAGAGAGTAGAGAAGCTAATGGGTGCTTATTGTGTGAGAGCCAATGAGGAGTGGACACATGGCAAGCTCACATGTGGGGGGAAGGTAAAGAAAAGTCAAATGAGATAAAAAAAATGCATTTCTCTCTCCTCTCTTCCCTCACTTGGCGCAGCAAAAACTGAAATGGAGGGAGTATAATCATTTTTTCACTTCTTCAGTCCACCTCCATCCCTCATCTCTCTCATTCTCTCTCTTCTCTCCATGGGTGGTGCCATTGTTGCAGAAAATAGAAGAAGAAAAGCTTGCAAAAAGGTAAGGAAAATGGCTTCTATTGCTCAAACTTCCTTCTTTAATGTTGATCCTTGAATGAAGAGCTTCATTGTGATGGTTGTAATGTGTTCATTGGTGTTAGTTTTGTGACCTCAAGAGATTGTGAAAGTTGAAGAATCAAGAAATCTCTTTGGCAAAGTGAAAGAGGTGAGTGTTAACTCCCTTTTGATATATAGATTGTGGTTGTTGGTTGAGATTGATTTTCTGGAATTTTCTGCCCTATTTTCGAAAATTAGGGTCTTAGTGAGTTTGGCATGTTGTGATCATGGAAATGGTATATTGTGATGTCTTTCGGACAAATGGATTGGTTTGAATCATTAAAAGTAAAGTTTGGGAACTTTGTGTTGGTTTTGGTGTATTGGTCAAAACAGGGCATGTGGTTAGATTGTGAATTTGGTCATTTTGAGGTTACCATTGTGTTCCTTGTGGAAAATTATATGGGAATATGTTTGGTTAATGATTTTGGAGTCATTGAACACTTTGGTAGAAAAGTTGGAAAATGCTGTCAATGTGAACTCTGTCTGGGCAGTTTATTTGTGTGGACGTTTTGAATGACCAAATGATTTCAGAAAATTTTCAAACTTTCCAGTTTTAAAGTTCACATCCCAAGATTCAAAATGGACATATATTTTGGGTCATTTCGTTTAGTATTCTGAGAGTTATGCTTTGCTAAAATTTGGTACAAAAACAGAACTCTGTTTTGGAGTAATGTTGGGTTTTGGGTGATTCTGTATTTTTGTGATGATTTGAAGTTATGACCCATATTTTTCCTTGAAATAGGACTTATATACCTTTCATTTGGCTTTGGAATCACCTCGTTTTGATTTTTCTACAATTAGTTATGGTTTTTTGAAGTTCAGCCAAGAGTCAGGAAATTTCTTGGTCGTGGCCCATAAGTGGCTGGCCACGGCCCAAGCCTTTCTGGCCTGATTCGGGCCGCAGCCCATGGGTGGCTGGCCGCGGCCCACTGCCTTCTGACCATATTTGGGCCGCAACCCAAGGAAGGGCTGGCCGCGGCCCACCCTTGTGTTCCAGGACTTTAAGTTTTTGAAAAGAGATCTTCAACCTATTGTTTCCCAACCTTTTAGGGGTTTTATTAGAGGCATTTGGGGCTTCTTAAGGGTCATTATTGATAACCAAATCTAAGTGTTGAAGAGTTAATTGAGTATTGGAATAGAGAATAATGTTTCGTCCTTAATTATGACTTTAGGATTTGATATCTGACCGGAGCATAGAAGGCCTGTGCCTGCTCAAGGAAGGAAAGACAAAGGTAGTGACACTTTATCCTATATCATGTGTATTGCATTACTTGTTTGCATTAGTCATTGAATACAGTGAAAGTGAAGGGGACGTGGCGAAAGCCCAGACTCAATTAAAGTGAAAGTGAAGGGGACGTGGTGAAAGCCCGGACTCGATTACAGTGATAGTGAAGGGAAAGTGGTGAAAGCCCGGTCTCGAATATTGATTGCTGCATTGTGATATATGTGACTTGCTTTGTATATATGCATCATATAAATAAACTGTTGCTACTGGGATTCTCTAGAATCTCATTCTTTCCAAATAACATTTTTAGACAGGGCAAGTGGATCGAAAAGCAAGCAAGCGGCAAAGGACGATTAGGACTGCCACCGGTAGTCTTAGTTAAATATTTTGGTTTTATATCAAATTGGTTATCATTTTGGATTAATGTAATCATATTGAATAGATCATAGTACTATAGTTTTGTGTAATCCCCGGTATGGATACTGAGATGGGCAATGATGCCCTGTATAAACCTTTGGATTAATGTTATTATCCCTAGTGAACGTCGGGAATTGTGCTTACTTTGATATTGTATATGTAACAGACCAAACAGACCATTTGTTTTAATAAATGAAATGAATGGAGATCCATTTGTACAGGTGTTTTAAAAAGTTTTTATTTATTCCGGATTTCTCATTCGATAATTAAATGTGCTTAAACGTTAATCCCGGCCTGATTCTTGAAGGGGGTTACATTTGTGGTATCAGAGCAGTGTTCCTGGCATTTGTAGGAATTGCTAGGATAGTTGCCCTAGTTGTGCCTGAGTGATAGTGATTGATAATTGGTTGTTTGTGTACACATATATATTCCTGTTATTGTTGGTATATAAGAGTTAAGGAATATGTGTATACTTCTTATTATGATTTATGACTGGGTGAATCAATTGTAAGGTTAAAGGACAGAATGGTTCACACTAGAGTCAAACTATTGGACCCAGAGGTGTGGGAATTGAATGACAATCCACCTAATCTCATACAGTGGATAATAAAGATTGGAACTCTGATGTGTCGATCAAAGGATTGAGGTATGAATAAGTGAATGATTGGTCTCCAGATAGTTTATTGAATTCGATAAAGTTGTGGAAGGGTGTGTGAATGTTAAGCATGCTCAACTCAGGGAAACTCTAAGATGGGTGGCCTTGAGGGGATTGGGTTAGTAAGGTCATGAAGACTTAAGGAGTGATTATGATTTTGAGGTTTCTCTATGACCAATGATCATTTAAGTTAGATGGTTTAAAGAGTGCTTAAATTCATGGAGATATTGATAATGTAGGTATTGATTTTGAATTGGGACAGTTCTGTTGTAGTGAATACTACCGGAAAGGTCCATTTGATGGGATATGGCAAATGGAGGCATAGTAAAGGTTTTGTGGTCTCTCCATGTTAAGTGATGATCCTTAGTAATATAGTAGGGTCAAAGGAATGTGAATATGATATACGGTGCTATATGAGTAATGGTGACCATATCGTTTGTGGATCCTAGGAAATTCGATCTGATGATACTGAAGGTTGGGAATAAGCCTGAATTAGGTCTAAGCTAATTAGTGCTTAGGTCGAAATGAGAAATGGTTTCACTGTGGTTCTGATGCATGTCAGAAGCTCAAACCACGTGAACCTGATGGATAATGCCTTCAATAATGTTGAGGTTATTACCCAAATACCGTGAAGGGTAGAGTAGGTGCTATTGATCTTGATTCTTAGCGAAATTTATTGGGTATGATTAAGGAAAATGATTGCTAATGTATGAAATGTTGAGGTTCTAGATTTCCTGATAAACCTAAATGTTGGGTTAGAGACCCTAGGCTGTATGATATTATATGGTAGTGATGTTACAATGGACTTATGTGTCCAAAGGCCCTAAGACCTAGGGGACCAGTGTGCCTTAGGCTGGCAAAGATGATTGAACTTAAGTTGGAGTTAATGATGCTCCGTAGAAATGAGGGAAAGTGATTTCCTAGCAATGTTGAGATTCAAAGAATTGAATTGTGATCCAAGGATTTAGCTCAATAGTTGAACTGATTCTTGGGAACCTGATCTGACCTGGATGGTCTGAGGTACTAGAACGTGAAGTTGGAATGTATTTGGAAAGGAATATGAGGTTTCTCGAGGATGCTAGTTGCTATTCTAGCAAAGGGAAAAATCATGATAATAGAGCATTCCCTGATTGAATAAAAATAGTTCTTGATAGAACAACGAGTGGCTATGGAATATAGTCTCATGGTTGAGAAGAGGAATCGAATATGAGTTTAAGGGCTGTGTGTATACAGTAATTGTGATGGGGATGTGGTGAACCAATGTGGTTCACCTGAGAATTTGAAGAGTATAATCAAAGGTGCAAACACGACTAGCTATATACAAGCTAGAGGGTATTCTGGATATTGATTGGTGGACGGCGGATTGCCTCCAGAAAGGAAAGTAGAAATTTTCAATGGAAATAGCGCCTGGAGTTGGTTCGATATCCAAAGCCCCACATAGAATGGCCTTATGAAAAGGTGGAATTGAAGAAACAAATTGAAGAGTTGTTCGAGAAGGGACTCATTCGAGTCAGTGTGTCACCATGGGAAGCTTCAGTATTGTTTGTGAAAAGAAGGATAGAGAAAGGGAAGAGTGAATGACTTCTGAGTTCTTAATACAATGACACCTTCATCTAGAGACACCCAATTGGAAAGCGCTATCTACAGAGAATTCAAATTGGAAAGGGCTACCTGCGGAGAATTCTGATAGGAAAGGGCTACCTAAGGAGAGTTCTGATCGGAGAGAGCTACCTAGGGGAAGTCAGATCGCAAAGGGCTACCTACGGAGAGTACCATACCGTAGTGTGAAGCCACCGTGACGACAAACCCTAGTGTGGAACTGCTGTGACGACAAACCCTAGAGTGCAGCCACCTTGACGATGAACCGTGGACTGCAGTCGCCATGATGTTGACTCATAGACTAGTGTTACGGAAAGGTTGGCTCTTAGTGATGGTGCATTGTAATGAATCCCATAATGGATGGGTTTTCTTGAGATAAGAAGTCATACGGCTTGGAATGATTCGAATTGAATTAGGCCAAAGTTTGGCACGAATAAATAGAGATTGTGAATGTTGTTAGTGGTAATGGGAGATTCCTTTGGGACTCCTATTAAATCAACTTAACATTGCTAAAGTATAGATAAAGAGATGGAAACCCAAATGTGGTGAATGTGACATGTTTGAGAACTATAATGAGTAGAAACTCGAGACAGTGTAACTGACAGAGTGTGCATGTCGACGTGAGCCGTTGTAGGGTTTGACGTTGGTCATCTCTACCATCGGCCGTTGATGTACCGTATGGAATGTAAAGACTGTAAAGTAATGTGTAAATGTGACCACGCCAAGCGCACCGCTAATGGCTGACCCTGTTGAGGGATACGGTGGGGTGTAGGTAGGGTGGGCATCGCCACTGGCTGACCCTGTTGAGCGATACGGGTGGGGTGCGACAATGAAAGTATTCGCCACGCCAAGCGCACTGCCATCGGCCGAGCCCTCGAGGGGGTATACGGGTGGAGTGTAGGCAGGGTGGACTATGATAGAAGGGTACTTCGGATAGAAGAGATTGAGATTCTGGGGAGGCTCGATATTGTTATTGAAACCCAAGGGTCCCGGTTACCACTAGTGGAGATATTGGTGGGTGTACGGGTGAGGGTAATGATGGGAAAGTTAATATAGTGTAAACGAAAGCATAGTGGAAAACAACAAAAGCTGAGATATGTGATGACAACGGAAACTATCAGTTGTGCGCAGCGGGTCTGCGTTGCTTGAAATATTCCCGGAAGGGGAAAATGACCTAACGACTGAAATTAAAGGGGCTTAAAGCCGGAATGAACGAGTGTAGTCCGTATCATAGTAACTGAGTGAGGTGAAGACCTCTAAGGATTGAAAATGGAGATCACGCGCTCGTGAGGGTGTCTCCGAGTACAAGAAATGATAAAGTGATTGAAGGAAAGAAATTGAACCATGAAGGGTTGGTCCGCTGAAATTCTTGAGTGAATTGGACTTGTGGTGTACTGTTGATACAAATGGTTTGAAAGGATTATCCTAATGGGAAGCAAATCAAGGAACAGAAGCCGTCATGAAGAGGCGTCCAGAGTTTATGTACTAAGTGGAGTATCAAATTTCAAGGACAAAATTTATTGAACGGGGGGAGAATTGTAACGCCCCAAATTTTGAATAATGGCTAATAAGGATTATTGAGAAGTTAATTGTGATTTAGAGTGGATTAAAGTTGAATTAATGTATATTAGTGACAATATTATTTAATATGTCATAATTATTGGAAAATTGAAAGAATGGAATTATTGGCATAAGTTGGTAATTAATGGGGAAATTAATTACTAACTAAGAGAAAAAATGAGAAGTGTAATTAAAAAGACTAATGGAGAGATTAGAGAAGCTAATGGGTGCTTATTGTGTGAGAGCCAATGAGGAGTGGACACATGGCAAGCTCACATGTGGGGGGAAGGTAAAGAAAAGTCAAATGAGATAAAAAAATGCATTTCTCTCTCCTCTCTTCCCTCACTTGGCGCAGCAAAAACTGAAATGGAGGGAGTATAATCATTTTTTCACTTCTTCACTCCACCTCCATCCCTCATCTCTCTCGTTCTCTCTCTTCTCTCCTTGGGTGGCGCCAATGTTGCAGAAAATAGAAGAAGAAAAGCTTGCAAAAAGGTAAGGAAAATGGCTTCTATTGCTCAAACTTCCTTCTTTAATGTTGATCCTTGAATGAAGAGCTTCATTATGATGGTTGTAATGTTTTCATTGGTGTTAGTTTGTGACCTCAAGAGATTGTGAAAGTTGAAGAATCAAGAAATCTCTTTGGCAAAGTGAAAGAGGTGAGTGTTAACTCCCTTTTGATATATAGATTGTGGTTGTTGGTTGAGATTGATTTTCTGGAATTTTCTGCCCTATTTTCGAAAATTAGGGTCTTAGTGAGTTTGGCATGTTGTGATCATGGAAATGGTATATTGTGATGTCTTTCGGACAAATGGATTGGTTTGAATCATTAAAAGTAAAGTTTGGGAACTTTGTGTTGGTTTTGGTGTATTGGTCAAAACAAGGCATGTGGTTAGATTGTGAATTTGGTCATTTTGAGGTTACCATTGTGTTCCTTGTGGAAAATTGTATGGGAATATGTTTGGTTAATGATTTTGGAGTCATTGAATACTTTGGTAGAAAAGTTGGAAACTGCTGTCAATGTGAACTCTTTCTGGGCAGTTTATTTGTGTGGACGTTTTGAATGACCAAATGATTTTAGAAAATTGTGAAACTTTCCATTTTTAAATTTCACATCCCAAGTTTCAAAATGGACATATATTTTGTGTTATTTCGTATAGTATTCTAAGAGTTATGCTTTGCTAAAGTTTGGTACAAAAACAGAACTCTGTTTTGGAGTAATATTGGGTTTTGGGTGATTCTGTATTTTTGTGATGATTTGAAGTTATGAGCCATATTTTGCCTTGAAAGAGGACTTATATACCTTTCATTTGGCTTTGGAATCACCTCGTTTCGATTTTTCTACAATTAGTTATGGTTTTTCGAAGTTCAGCTAAGAGTGAGGAAATTTCTTAGCCGCGGCCCAAGCCTTTCTGGCCTGATTCGGGCCGCAGCCCATGGGTGGCTGGCCGCGGCCCACTGCCTTCTGACCATATTTGGGCCGCAACCTAAGGAAGGGCTGACCTCGTCCCACCCCTGTGTTCCAGCACTTTAAGTTTTTGAAAAGAGATCTTCAACCTATTGTTTCCCAACCTTTTAGGGGTTTTATTAGAGGCATTTGGGGCTTCTTAAGGGTTATTATTGATAACCAAATCTAAGTGTTGAAGAGTTAATTGAGTATTGGAATAGAGAATAATGTTTTGTCCTTAATTATGACTTTAGGATTTGATATCTGCCCGGAGCATAGAAGGCCTGTGCCTGCTCAAGGAAGAAAAGACAAAGGTAGTGACACTTTATCCTATATCATGTGTATTGCATTGCTTGTTTGCATTAGTCATTGAATACAGTAAAAGTGAAGGGGACGTGGCGAAAGCCCAGACTCGATTAAAGTGAATGTGAAGGGGACGTGGCGAAAGCCCGGACTCGATTACAGTGATAGTGAAGGGAACGTGGTGAAAGCCCGGTCTCAAATATTGATTGCTGCATTGTGATATATGTGACTTTCTTTGTATATATGCATCATATAAATAAACTGTTGCTACTGGGATTCTCTAGAATCTCATTCTTTCCAAATAACATTTTTAGACAGGGCAAGTGGATCGAAAAGCAAGCAAGCGGCAAAGGACGATTAAGACTGCCAGCGGTAGTCTTAGTTAAATATTTTGGTTTTATATCGAATTGGTTATCATTTTAGATTAATGTAATCATATTGAATAGATTATAGTACTATAGTTTTGTGTAATCCCCGGTATGGATACTGAGATGGGCAATGATGCCCTGTATAAACCTTTGGATTAATGTTATTATCCCGGGTGAACGTCGGGAATTGTGCTTACTTTGATATTATATATGTAACAGACCAAACAGGCCATTTGTTTTAATGAATGAAATGAATGGAGATCCATTTGTGCAGGTGTTTTAAAAAGTTTTTATTTGTTCCAGATTTCTCATTCGATAATTAAATGTGCTTAACATTAATCCCGGCCTGATTCTTGAAAGGGGTTACACCCCATATGAGCCATATTGTCTCATTGATGTGCCAAGTTAGCGAAGATAATCTCCCATATGTCTCTTTATCATTAAAATGAAACTTAACCTTGTATACTAGATTCTGGTTTTCCTAGACTGGAAAAACCCCATCTCAAATACTCCTTGTATAACGTCCCAAGTTTCAGTTACCAAAATTCCATTACCGTTTGGGGTATTAAAGGGAATAAAATGGTGAATATTGGCATACTTGAAATGGCCAAACAGTGCAATTGGTGGCCACATAAATTTTGGGCCACAATAAGACATAAAATTTAATTTGTGTCTCATAAAAGCCCATTATTGGAGCCCAAAATAGTTAATGAAAGAACACAAAATGAAAGAAGGAAGCCCAATTTAATTACAAAAATGTAAAGGCAAAATGGTCATTTGACCAATAAAGCAAGAAGCTTTTATTTTTCCCTTTCTTGTGAGATATTTTCGGCCAAAAAGAAAATAAAGGGAGGAAGAATATTTTTTTGGCTACAAATAATGCCATGTGGGAGGAATAATAGCCATGTGAAAAAGATGGTGACAAAAGTCAATTTTCACATGTTAATTGGCCATAAAATATTATTATCTTAAGAAGGTGGAGAAATGATATTTTTAAAGCTCTTATCTTATTTCAAGGGCTCATTTTCATCCAACACAGAAAAGAGAGAGAGAGAGAGAGAGTAACTTGAAGTAAGTAAGAGCAAAGAGAAAAGAAACTGGAGGTGGAAATCCAATCGAATAGCATATTGGTAGTTTTTGCACAAACCAAGGGCAAATTGGGAAATTGACTAATTATCTCTCCTCCCTCTCTATAAATTTTGTTTAGCCACTCATAAAGAAGAGAAAAATCAGAAAAAAAAAACATAAGAAAATGGAAGAGGAAAGAGAAAGGATGAATAGTGAAAGCTCTAAGCTTCGGAGCCAATTTAATCTCCAATTTGGCATTTCTAGCTTTCGGAGTCTTCTCTAACATTGTTTCTCTCATGGAGAAAAACATTTCTATGATTACAGATTTTTAATCATCGGTGTTTGATTCTATCTACTCAAAGGAGGTGCTGCCGGAATCAAGAATAGATCATAGATTCAAGTTCTGGTAAGTATAAGCTCTGATTTGAACCAAATATTCTATGATTTTGTTGAGTAATTCTTGAGATACTCAAACCTTAAATTTTGACCAAAGGGAGTCTTTTAGGGTTTGATGCTCATATGATGATGATTATGATATTAAAAGAGGTTTTATGATGAATTTTGAAGCTTGTGTTAAAATCTGCCTGAATTTGTTTTCTAGAGGCAGAGAACTCTCAATGTGTTTTTAATCCATCAAACTTGGTCCAAATGCTATAAAATTTTATAGAATTAAAGTAGACATCCTGGGATTTAATTTGAGAGGTAATGTAAGGCATTTGGACTAGTGGATTGAAAGTTATGATTTTTCAAAGTTTGACCTTTATTCTAGAACGAAATCTGTAACAGTCTGAGTTTGATGAAATTTTGGGAAATGTGTGGTTGTATTTGGGGCTCTATGATATTTTTTATTGAAAGAGGACTCAAAGAGATTTTTATAGAACCTAGAACCAGCCCGTTTTGATTTTTGTCATAAGTATTGGGTCAAATATAAGATACATGTCATAAAGGTTCATGTAGTCCTATTAGACACTCAATTATCATGGTTCTAATGATATAATTAAATATCTAGGGTCATAAGGAGACAAAGAAGAAGCAACTTCAATGGTTGCGAAAAGGTATAAGAGGAGGACTCAAGACAAGATGTAGTGAACTTACTTAACTTGTATGTATTATGTGAAGCATGTATGTATGAATAAAGTTCTATTTCTGTTTATACTGTGGCCATATATATGTTGTATGAAACATTGAGATGTAGAAATGTCGTTATGTGAACATGAGCCTATGTAAAGTAAGCATAACTACACTAGCATTTATCTTGCATGCATTGTTAGTATTGTTTGCTACTGAGATTCCCATGAATCTCACCCTCCCCAACCAAATATTTAAACAGGTGAAAACAAGAGGTGTGCTGAAAACAAAGAAGATAATTGCACGAGAGGATTGCAGTGGTGGAACGAAGACGGGAAGATATCTGCATTTCACTGTAACTGGTTTAGATACCCTAATAGCCCTGTGCAACTACATCATTTGTAATTGTTATATACATTCCCTATGGGGAATTTCTATAATCAAGTACTTATTATCAGTATTTTTATGCTATTTTTGTGTGCCTACTAAACTGCACGCAAACACTGAAAAATGTGGAAATAAGATAAGAGTGTGACACCTTCACTAGAACTTGTTAGATCTCATGTTTCGATGATAACAAAGATTGATATGAAAAAGTTTTGAGTAATAAATAAGTTTGAACAAAGTAATAACAGGGAAAAGCATCACTTGAAGTAAGCATTGGAGTAATGAAGAAAGGCCAAGACAAAAAGCTGAGAAACTTGATGAGAAGCAAGTTTTCTAAGGCATTACTCGAGTATGTACTCGAGTAATGAGACAAAAACTTGAAGTTACCAGAGATACCTTCCAGTAACCTGCCAACGTTACTCGAGTAAGTACTCAAGTAATAGTGTAAAAGTTTTTCAAGTTGCTCTCAGCCTGCCAACGTTACTCGAGTAGCTACTTGAGTAACCAGGTAAAAGTTTCCAAGTTGCTCTCGGCCTGCCAATGATACTCGAGTATGTACTCGAGTTACTCTATTTCAGAAAATGTGTTGCTCTCGGCACTTTGTACCACTGCCAATGTTACTCGAGTAGCTACTCGAGTAACGCACTGAGGTAAGTAAAAACTTGAAGGTAGTACTCAATAAACTTGATTTAATTTTATCTCACTTTCCTCGAGTCATTACTCTAGTATGCAAGGATTTAATGATTCTTTTTAAGTGGATTACTCGAGTATGTACTCAAGTATGCAGTGTTATGTTTGAAGGAAAACCTCAAGTCATTACCCGAGCAAGTTATGCACAAAAAGTAAGTTTACTCGAGTACATACTCAAGTAACAAGGTAATCAAACTTGAAGTGCTCTCGGCCTTGAAATCCTGCCAACATTACTGAAGTAAAGCATCGAGTAACATAAGTTTATTTGAAGGTTTACTCGAGTAGGTACCCGAGTAAACAAGCATTTCCAAAGGTTTGATATTTTGATTATTCCATGCACTACCCGAGTAATCTTATAATTGTTTGGTGACTTGCAGTCCATTAAAGAATTCACGATGATACTTGAGTAAGTACTCGAGTAAACTTTAATGAATACTCAAGTAGCTACTCGAGTATGGAAACCCAAAAAGTTTGAAATCATTCCAACGTTCATTGTTTTGTTTCCTATTTGATTAACTTTTCATTATATTAGTATTCTTAGAATTTCCACAGATAAACAATGAAGAGATCTTATCAAATAAGGAAAGTCAAAAGCAACGCTCAAATGTCACCGACCGCCACCTACCGCAAACGTATGTTTTTCAAATACTGGTAAAGTCAATAGTGGCTGCGCACGCTCTAATGGACATGAAGAAATATGTTCTAGCAATCATTACGAACGTATCTATATATATGGGAACATCTAAATAGAGAAGAGAACAAGAACACACTCACGAACGTATCATCAAGTTCATTACTCTGTTTTACATTATACTTGTAATTCTATGCTTCAGTGATTCTTATTCACTCTGTGAGAGCGATATTTCATTCAAACTCAATATTTGTTATTGAGGTAACTTAAGGTTGTGGAACCTTGAGTTGGGATTGGATTACAACTTGTAAGGGGGAGCAAGTGTCCAGTAGAAGGAACTTGCTTGTACTGAGGTGCCAAGAACCCACTGAATCTTGGAAGTTATAGTGAAACTCTCAGAGAAGCTCTGAGGACTGGACGTAGGTCAAAGTGGTTGTGGCCGAACCAGTATAACTCCCGGTGTACACTTCGGAGATATTTCTCCTTACTCTTTCCTGTTTTAATTTCAACGTCAAATTTTATATTTGCAACGAAATTTTTAAGATCACCCAATTCACCCCCCCTCTTGGGTGAAACGCATGCTCTAACAGAACTAAGGTCTCAACATCTCTCAAAGGTCGGCTTTGAGTGATAGTGTGGCTTTCTGGTAAATCGTTTAACACATGACATAAGGAAAACTTCAAATAGTTCAAATGAACAAATTGAATCTGAATCAAGAATGAATAGGATGGCTCTATGAGGCTTAGAACAAAGGACATTGGAGTAATTCGACCCATAATTTCTTCCTATTGTTGAAACACCCTAAAATGAAAGAATTATTACCAAAATTTTTCAAGGTCTGTTATGCTCACATCAATCATCATGATTCCACCTGTACTTTCCTCATCCATCCATCACAGAAGGCTTTTACTGCTTTTAAAGAAAAATTAAAGGATCTATAATGACTTAATTCTCCAATCTCCATCGCCTCCCATAGTCATTATAGGACCAAGAATCAGTGTCTAAGATTGGGAATCAAGACTATGATGGAGATTGTAGAGGCCAGTGGTGATTGCAGATACTCATAGACCATATCTCAGAAAGTGGCGTCGAATACCTTCAATATGACATTGTAGAAAGATGAGGGGCACTAACCAACAACTAGAGCTTGAAGGAGACTTCCATAGTGGCTGAAACAAGAATGCTAAAGTTTCTATCAAGAATGAGGTGAAAGATCAAGAAAGCCTCAAAGAGACGTCAAAAAGGGCCAGCAACGATCAAAGAGGTCTGGCAAAAAGGGCACCAAACAGTGAGAATTGTAGAAAATAGGATGAATATGTTGAGAGCACTTGACAAAATCACGTTGCTGAAGATTTCTTAGGCCATCGACATTGCGATTAGCGAAAGATTCATTAGGACTGAGTGGAAACATGAGAAAGCGTCGAATCTCGGTCAAAATTGAAAGGAGAAAAAATGGATGCTTGATTGATCTTGTGGTAGAAAATCAAGATGCAATCTTGAAAAGAAACCATACGATGTCGTTCAATCAAGAAAAGAACTGGCCTTGGATTGGAAAATAAAAACAACACTTGGCTTCAATACTTTTAGCCTAAAATGACTTGCTTTGATACCATGTAAACAGTAGCAATTAGAGAAATATAATGAAGAAGATTAAGAATCTTCTATTAACCACATAAGAGCAATATGTTCATACAAACTATAACCCATTTGGGTTATTTCTAATCTACCCTCACTCAAGGAAGATAACCAACCATACTTAGGGACTAAGAGAGACTTCCCTCTCTAAAGAGAGACTCAAATTTACCTCTTTCTAAACATGATAAGGATCTAACTGTCCTACATACTAAACCACATTAACCAAGACCCTTTATATAGACTAGAGCCCTAACAAACTAGCTAATCAATTTAATTTCACTTTAATATCTCTAACAAATTTCTTCATCATTATAATCACCTCCTTCAACCAAATCCCTTAACCTACACTGCACTGTATAATGACCTAGTTTTCCATAAACAAATCAACTGCCTATCTTCTTTTTAGGGTTAGTATCTTTGGGTTATTAGTAAGGTTTCTTATTTTTATTCTTTTGATTTTTGGGGTCGTACCTCTTGTTGTGCAACTTTGCCTTAACTAGGCCCTTTACAGCTCGTATCACCTTTTGGTTGGTATCTTCAATAATCATATGAGTGATCAACTCAATCAAAGAAAACTACTTTTATTTGTGTTTCAGTTGTTGCTTATAGTCATACCATGAATTTGGCAACTTCTCAATCAGTACACCAACCATGAACTCTTCTAGCAGGTTGATCGTCTTAGCCCAAAGCTACTCAAGTAGCTTATGGTACTCATTGATTGGAGCTTGATGTCTTTGTCATTTGTCATTTCCCATGCCATTGGAAAAAATTTTAAGACCATTAAACTCGTTGGTGTTTGTTTATCCGGTAAGCTCTTTTCACAAAATAAATTTTAAAATTCCTCAAAAACTATTTGGTAAATATTTAACTCGCCAAGAGGACATCAGATTTCCACTGCCTTTGCCTCCTGATGCCCTATTATTGTGCACATGCGGCCATTCCTCTCCTTGGCCCATTTACTAGCCCAAAACTCCAAGATGTAAAAAGGGACTTTGTTCCATCAACACACCCACTTTTATGTTATAACTCCAACAAAATTAGTATGAGGTAATCCCAAATGCGTTCAAGCTCTTTACTATATTTTTCCCAATGATTCGCATCATATTTTCTGGAGAAAAATCTACCAATTGCAAGGTACTTTATTTATATTTTCACCCCCATTTCTCTTTCTTGTGTGTTATTGATATGAGCTCCTTTCTATTCCATTCCCTACTCTTTTTTAAAGATAGCTTGTCTTTTTGGTTTTTGTTGGAAACCAATCAACTAGGCCTTTTTCATTTGAATATACATCTTTTTTTCATTTGTTGCTAAAATATTGGTGCAATAGAAGAAAATTAAGAAAGATAATGTTTATTCCTTTTGCAGATATATCATCTTCACAAGAATGTTAATGATCTTAAAGCAGTGGATATATTCAAGGAGGCCACAGTTTCAGATAAAAAGTAATTATATGAAAAGAAAAGTTGATGATCTTAAAAAGTAGTTGTAGTGTGAGGATAAGAAAAGTAAAGGAAATTTTCAAGTGTCCCTAAATATATAACACACATATTTGTACACAATGACCAACAACTTCTTTTAAGGGTATAGTTTGCCAAAAGGTTTAGAATTTGAGAAGAATTAATTAAGTTATAACTTAGGGATGGTATAAGTATTAACCTACCCTTACTTATACATACATGTTAAGATTTGATTTATGCTTAAACCCACCAAGGAATCAATAAGGAAAGCAATAAGGAGAAGATGATTTGGAAGCAAAAACAAAATGTAGTAACTCTTTTCCTATTATGTGATTATGCATTGGTTGTTGTTGTGGGATTGCTTGCTCCATTTTACTATAATTTAACATGAGAACTGTAACCCCCTTCCGTAATTATATCCGAAATATGTGATTAAAGTGAAATAGGGACCAATAATTATCAAATAACATTTTTCAAAATCATCTATAAGATAGGTTTTTCACAAATACTTTTCGAATACAATTAACCTGGTCTCAAATTCACATTTTGAATACAATTAATTTATGCGGATAAATCACATTTATATCTATACATCAAAGTGCACAACAAAAACCTGGCAACCCCGGGTCCCATATATAAATCATAGCGTCACACGACACATACGCCCTTTTACAAATTCTCATACGGGGATTACATAATATCCTTATAAATACATATCCGAATATACATTCTCATATTCAAATCCAAATACAAATACCAAATGTAGAATACTTACCAAATATGATAACGAATAACCAAAATCACATCCTGAAGGAGTCCTTGCCACCCTCGGCTGCTTGCACCCTCCTCGATCCACTTGCCCTGTCTAACTGTTGGTAGGGAGGGTGAGATTCTAGAGAATCTCAGTAGGAAAAAAATACCAATATGCATGCAAGATAAGTGTCTAATGCATGACATGCTTGTAATACATAACTCATGCTCACACAATGACATATCTGCATGCTCAATGTTTCAACAACATACTCATGGCCATAGCATAAATAGAAACAGAGCTACAACCATTCATATATGTTTCACAGAATCAATAAAAGCAATACATGCATCAATACACCAACACAAATATCAAAAACATGCAGAAGAAGTAAGTTCCCTACCTTGTTCTTTCCACGTATGCTCGAGCATCGCTTACTCACGATCAGGTGAATATCAAACCCTATAACCAAATCAAGGACATAGGGTTATTCTCTATTCCAAATCTTTACTTTCATAACACTTAAAGTTGTTACCATTCATGACCTTTAGGTGGCTAATCAAAGCCTAAACATATGCCTAAAGGCTTGGGAAAACACTTGACCAAAGACCATCTTTGACCATTTGACCCAATCCATAGCTTATATTGTGCCAAGTGTCAAGATCTTGATCAATCTTCATGAGCTCACTTAGGCACACACACACACACATGGGATTCCACCCTTTTAATCTCATAACAACCAATCGCAACCATTGATCTTTGAGTTACGAATGAGCTTCCTCTTCGGTAACAGATCAATTAGTCGGTAACTTTACCGTTTTGCCCCTGATTATGGTAATTCCCTTAGAATCACCGCCAAACACATTTTTTCATTCATTTACACCATACATATGCCCTCCCCCTTATTTTCATTCAATTTATATGTTAACCCATAATTGAACTCAAATATAGGGTTTGGGCATAGCTCACAACACATACGAATCACATTCGAATCCCAAATCACATTATATTCTCCAAAAGGGTTATTTATCACTAACCACATCCACTTTTGGAGTCATTAACCCTTAATCATAATTTGGGATCTTGCTAAACTAGGGCATAGCAATCCACTTATTTCAGGCTTATTCTCTAGCCTCGAGTCTCAAAATTTGGAGTATTAAAAGAACATGTAATCTATCTATAAGAATTTTAGGTGTACCTAGAATCCAATTGACGCACTGAAATATCCACACAAAACCAAAGTACCGGTACAGACTTTAATTATATTGTACAGAAAATACACCAAAGAGAGAAATAAAAGAGAACTATTATGAGAGAACCTTTAAGATAGAGGACATGTGTGTTGTTTAGATTATCTACTCCCTCAATCCCTCATCTTATATATAGCATACGTATAGTCATATAGGAATAGACATAACTCTTAAGCGTAAGGGTACATGAGAATAGACATAACTATTAAACTGTAAAGGGATATTTCTCTTTATGAACCTGTATCTCTCTATGATAGCCCTTCTTGAATTGGGCTTAGGCTTTAATCCACTAAGGGTGGACTTTACATTATAAGATCTCCCACTCACACTTGGTGGATTAAATTTCTTACTTCTTTCATATTAGGTGCTTTGTCGTGACCATATGGCCATGACATCTCTATTTGGGTGCTTGTACTAGAAATCCCTTTCTTAGAGATCATCACAAGACAGCCCTATAATGCAGCTCAATATTGATATAGTGCTCAGATGTCCTAGATTTACCAAAATACACTTCTCTTATTGCCAATCTAATCCCTCTTAAGTCAGTATAAAACTTAGATTGTCTTTCTTATATGCATAGTATCCACACTTATGAAACTACAAAATAATATCATAAGAGACATATCTCAAACACCAGCATAGATGTGTATATTTCAGGTAATAATCTTCCTTTTGCCCATATATCACTTTGATATGAATCAACCGCTTTCCTAACATAATACCTTTAGATTGCATTCATCATAAACATATGTTCATGATAATGTCAAAGTCAAAGGACATCATTGAAAGGATTAACCTTTCTAGGACTCATACAGCAATGAAGCAGGGATCCATTCACTTGCTTCCCATTTGTCATTCTTTATCACATGCAGTATAAATCACATGTTACGGTGTTACTCTTATTCATTAAAAGCATATGTCATTTTAATTCTACCATTAACACTGTATAGACTTAAGTCTAGATACTCCTTAGTATCTAAATCCAAATTCTTCACCTCTACTCACATTACATGACATCATTTTTTGAAGAATTTATTGTCTAACAACATGTATCATGTACATAGGTTTCTATGATTTGATCTATATTTACAATCATGGATCTCATCTCAACTAACTGCACTTTAAGTCAAGGTAACATAGTTTGTGTTTCGTCTCAACCATATCAATACTCTTGTTGTTTTGCTAGTGAGCACAATTGTCTCAGTTTTTCACACTCCTAAGTGTCAAAAGCGGTAGCTCGTGTGAGAAAACTGACTTCATCATGTATGGCATACTATACATTGTATACTTACACATATTTAAAGTTATAATAAAGTATCTATTACTTCATATCCTATGCATGACAAAGGAATTAATACACATACATATCCTTTGTCATTAGGCTTAGTTAAGGGACTTTGCTTAGGAATACTTTTTGTATTGGTACAGTGCATACTTTGAGTATGTATAATCAATGTACTCTACAAGTATCTCATGACCCTTCTATGAAGCCGTCTAATGTCTCTCACGATGGTTGGACTAGTACTAACTTACAAGTCTTACCATGAATAGATATCTGGTCTTATATACATCACTGTATACATCAAACTGCCAACAATATTTATATGTAATTCTTTTCCATTTTATTCTTGGTTGGTTCAGTTGGGAAACTTATCAAGACTTAAACTTACTTCTAAAGTCACTAGGGCATACATAGAATTGCATTCACTCATATTGAACTGCTTAAGAATCTCCTAAATGTGATTCTCTTATAAAAGACAGGACTCTTCTTAAGCTATCTCTTTGGATCTCAAATCCAATTGCTTCACTCATGTACTTCTTTTTCAAATAATTTATTAGTATCATTCTTAAATAGGCACTAACAAATTCAAACTATTTCTGGACAATAGTATATCATTCACTTAAAGGAATAACATCACAAACCATCTGTTAGTGGTTTTCTTAACATTTGAAAATCACATTAGGTTGCCACTCTTTGAAAGTCTCAAATATCACTATCTAGACAATTTCTTTAATCCATAAAAGAATCTCTGCAATAACATGTGAAGCCATCACCACTACTTGAAACTTCAAACACTACTTTTAAAGAAATCTAATAGTCATTGCATATAGAGTTCTCCATCCATATCACCACTCAACACTAGTGGAAAAAGGCTTTTTAGACCGGTTAAAAAAGACATTTTAGACCGGTTCTCAATCCGATCTTGATACAGTCGGTCTCAAAAGTCTTCTACTTTTTCAGACCGGTTATGGAACCGGTCTTAAAAAAAATTTTAAGACCGGTTATTATAAAACCGGTCTAAAAATAAGTATTTTTAGACCGGTTATAATAGGAACCTGTCTAAATTAATAACATTTTAGACCGGTTCTTATGAAGAACCGGTCTGAAAATTTGACTTTTTAGACCAGTTTTATAAAGAATCGGTCTAAAAAGTCAAATTTTCAGACCGATTTTCTCCAAAACCGGTCTTAAATATACTTTTCAGATCGGTTTTGGTTAAAATCGGTCTTAAAAGTTGAATTTTTTTTTTAAAAAAATTTCGTTTAAAAGTATACCCAGCAAGTCATTTCCCCTGTTAAAACATTTCACTCAGCAAGTAGCAGCCAGTTCAACGAAACAGAAGCAAAGGAAAACAACCATGTATAATAAACTCACAACCATAGACAGAATCATAATGCAAGGAAATCAAACAACCATGACAATGCTGTTTTGACCAAGTTCCTTATCTTTTCACTTACATATACATACATCAAAGATTAAATTACATTAATGATGATCACACTCATCTCAGGCTGATGATCACTA
Organism: Inga laurina; assembly: GCA_963855925.1. Lineage (NCBI taxonomy): Eukaryota > Viridiplantae > Streptophyta > Magnoliopsida > Fabales > Fabaceae > Inga > Inga laurina. Next base: position 9,971,021 of record OY979713.1, read on the forward strand.
GCTGGCTGGCTTCAGAGAATCTACACTAAGATGTACACCTCATATCCTTCATTTTCCTGTGACGACAACAAAAAAAGTAGTTATATATATACACCAATAACAATATACATAATTCAAATATAGTTCATGATAATTATTTTAGCTAACTAACCTTCAATGTAGTTTTATAAAGGGATATCCTCCCATATCCCTTCATGATGATCATTTCTTGTGCCGTGTTCATTGTCTGCTTCATCTTCTTCGTTCAATTCTAGTAAACCTCTAGAAAAAGGAGTCTCAAGCAGATCATTCATTGAATGACTTTCCTGATTAATATCAATGACCCTTTTTCCTTGGAGAGCTACAGACCACATTTTGTTTGCCTGATCAGTAACATAGAACACTTGTTTCGCTTGATATGCCATAATAAAAGGTTCATCTCTAAAACTTCTACTATTCAAATCAACTAATGTAAATCCCAACTGATCAATCATCACATCATTGTTTACATCAACCCAGTTGCATTTGAAAATGGGAAGTTTAACTTTAACATAATCAACCACCCAAATCTCCTCAATCACCCCATAATAACCTATTGCTGCCAATCTATGATTCTTGTCTTTTGAACTAGAGAAGTGCATAGATTCAACCACTAACATAACCCCACTATTCTGGACGGTGCTCCTATCATCAAGGGACTTTGTGTAAAATGTATAACTATTGATCACAAATGAAGTCCAACTTATGACATCAGCCTCAAGACCACGTGCTAACCATTTAATTGTATCAGAAACACATTCTTCGTCGTCAACCTTTTGTTTGAACCAATGTGCAAAAGTTTTGTTATGCTCCCTAATTAACCTTTGTTCAGTCATTCAACTATTTCCTTTCCGTACAATTTCTTTATGAGCATTAATGTAATCTTGAACCTCATCAACATTATTCAAGATGTACAAGTGGACTTGTTGCAATTCATCAGGATCCATGCGCTTTACTGAAGCCCCGCGTCTACCGCCTTCTTCGTCATGACATTCAGGAAGTCCAATGTGTCCTACATTTGACAAGTAATCTTGACAAAACTCCATGGCTTCTTCGGAAACATATTTCTGAACAATAGATGCTTCAGGCTGGTTAGGGTTCTTCACATACCCTTTTAGGATTTTCATAGTTCTTTCAATTGGGTACATCCATCGTAAATAGATAGGGCCACACAACCTGATCTCCCTGACTAGATGAACAATTAGATGTACCATGATGTCAAAAAAAGAAGGAAGAAAAAGCTTCTCAAGCTGACACAAGATCATATATCCTTTATTTTCTAGTTCATCCAATTTTTCTATCTCAATGACTTTACTACAAATAGCATTGAAGAAGAAACAAAGTCTAGTCAAAATATGTTGAAGATCATATTCGGCAATGCCTCGAATAGCTACTGGGAGCAGTTGTTGCATTAAGACATGGCAATCATGAGACTTTAGCCTCACTAACTTCAAGTCTTTCATCGACACAAGCTTTCTAACATTTGAAGAATACCCTGAAGGAACTTTGATGCCATGTAAACAATGACAAAAAGCTTCTTTTCTCATCCTTAGACAAAGTATGAGCAGCTGGAGAACAAAAACTTCTCTTACCATATGGCTTTGGATGCAAGTCTTCTCGTATCCCTATTTCTTGCAAATCTAATCTTACCTTCACACCATCCTTAAAACTACCTTGTATGTTAAGCATTGTCCCAATAATACTATGACAAACATTTTTTCTCCACATGCATGAAATCAATATAGTGTCTTACATCAAGCTTCGGCCAATATGGAAGATTGAAGAAGACAGACCTCTTTTTCCATTTACTTTTCTCAGTACTTTTCTTTGAGTCTTACCAAAGATAACATTCATATTTTTCACCTTTTCATAAACTTGCTCCCCAGTCAATGCCTTCAGAGCATCTTCAAACTCTTGTCCACCAAAAAAAGCTTTCTTTAATCTGTGATACGGGTGGCCTCGTCTAAGAAATCTCCTATGGCCAAGAAAAACTGTCTTTCTTCCATGTTGAAGTTGATGGTAGCATGTTCCTTCTTCACAAATCGGACATGCTTTATGGCCTTTAACACTATAGCCTGACAAGTTTCCATATGCAGGGAAGTCATTTATAGTACAAAAGATTATGGCTCGCATTTTTAAAACCTCCTTCTTGTTCGCGTCAAAAACATCAACACCTTCATCCCACAACTCTTTCACGTCTTCGATCAAGGCCTCCAGGTAAACATCTATATCATTTCTGGGTTGTTTTGGTCCTGAAATCAACATAGATAACATGATGTACTTTCGTTTCATGCATAACAGAGGAGATAAGTTGTAAATTACCAACAGAACAGGCCATGAACTTGTATACTGCTCAGGCTACCAAACGGATTCATGCCATCCAGCTAAGCCCAAGCCTAAGGTTCCTAGGCTCTTCACCAAATGTAGGAAATAATTGATCGATTTTCTTCCATTGAGAAGAATCAGCCGGATGTCGAACCTTTCCATCAGATATCCTCTCATCCACATGCCATCTATAACCCCTACCTTTAACCACGTAATTATAATTCGATATCACATAATTAAATTGGTTTAGAGACCGTCGGATAGCTTAAACTCATTTCAAGTTCCTACACTATAGTAGGGTTTTCACCAAAACTTTCAAAAACTCTTCTCTATCCTGGTCTCAATTTCAAAATTCGAATATAATTACCTGCGCAGTTAGTTTACATTCACACACATCAGAGTGTATAACCAAATCCCCAGCAACTCCCGGGTTCTATACATATATAATCTGAGGGTTTAAAAGTCTCCACTAGGGGATTACATAATCAAAATCAACAGTAATATTTACATCTCCAAAATATACAGTAATCTCAAGTTCAAAAGAAGATAATCATCACCCTACAATCAAATATACCCCAAAGGGGTTCTAATCACTCCGGGTTACCCGCTTCTCTTTAGCGCCACTAGCCCTGTCTGAAATGTTAGTCATTGGAAAGAATGAGATTCAAGAGAATCCCAGTAGTAACAAATCACTCATACAGTGTATAAACACAAAGCATATAAGGTCATGTTAGCAGCATCACAATGTAATGTGGTTCACACCACAAATGACAGCACTCATGGCTGTAAACTCTAAGCGTCAGCTTTCGCTGCGATGTCAAAGTATTCACTAGGCGTCAGCTTTCGCTGCGATCACAAAGCATCACAATGTCACAATGTATTCTCAATGCACGACAAACATACATACAATGTTTCACACAAAGTATAAGAGAGGAGTCACTACCTTGTTCTTTCCGATTGTGCTCTAGAGCAGGTGGATACGAACAGGGCAAATATCGAATCCTACAATTCCAAATGAACCATTTAGACACTTTCATAGTGTTTCTTGGGGTTATATGAGTCTATAATGAAAATTTACAAAAATGCCCCCGGGGACCCGGCCCGGGCCCGCTGTACCTGATCCGGTAGCACTTTTCCTGAAATTCTAATCTGGGCTATCCAAACATATTTCCGCCCAAGGAATCCATTTCCGTACCCGGAATTATCAAATTCAATGTTAAATTACAAATTTACCCTTGGCAGCCCCACTTTAAGGGTTTTAGGGGCGTTTTCGTAATTATGCTTTTTCGGCCTTTTCCGAAAAAGTGACCAACTATAACCCCACCTAATTTTTGCCCCTGAACTCAATGGAACCATCAAATCATTGAAAATCCAACTCTAAGACCCATTTCTAGAGATGCCCGAAATTTATGAGTTCTCCAGGGAAAATCGGGGTTTTACGATTTCGGCTCCGTAAACACGTTCCTTTCTACTCCTAACCACTTTATTAACCATTACATTAGGTTACAACTAACATTAAGACCCAATTTGGGCAGCATAACCCCTAGGCTATATCATTTCCAAACTTTAAAACCAATGGCAGTCCAATGAAATTTCACCAATTAAATTGCCCATAGCAGCCAGAATAAGCAATATACGAAAGTTTGGAAGTTACCTCAAGCTCCTTCTAGCTTTTCTCAAGAGTGGTTGAAAACCCTAGCCCCTTGAACACCAAATTTGCTTCTCAAACACCTTAAATAACATAGAAGAGAAGCTTAGGAACAAGGTTATACGCATTAGGTACGAATTCACCGAAGAAATCGACCTACCTTGTAAGTTCTCTTCTCTTTCTCTCTCTAAAAGCTCTAAAACTTTCTCTCTCACTTGGCTACTGGTTCAGCATAAAATGAGCTAAGGAGGAAGATAGAGAAATGATTTTATAATATTTTATGTCTTACTTTAATTATTCATTAAAGTAAAATTCCAAAAATCACACTTTATGTACATAAACATAATGTTGTAAGCCCAAATAACATGTACATAATATTTTCTCTTCTTGGCCCATGATAAAGACGTCCAAGAAGGTCCTTCCATCAGCCCAAATGAGTTTTCCATGTACCTCATAATTTCAAAACTTGCCATCACATTATTTCTTTATTTTCGGACTTAATGAGATTTCTGGCAGATTTTCTGTAACACCCTGCCTTTAATCACGTAATTATAATTCGATAATGCATATTTAATTCGGATTAGAGACCATCGGATAACTTAAACTCATTTCAATCTCCTACTTTGTAGTAGGGTTTTCACAAAACATTCAAAATCTCTTCCTGTTCCTGGTCTCCATTTCAAAATTCGAATATAATTACCTGTACAGTTTATCTACATTCATGTATAACAGAGTGTATAACCAAATCCCCGGCAACTCCCGGGTTCTATACATATATGTAATCTAGAGGTTACAAGTATCCACTAGGGGATTACACAACCAAAATCGAATATAAAATTCCTAATTCAAAATATCCAGTAATCCCGAGTTTAAAGTAGATAACCAACATCTCAAAAAAATCCTTAGTATCCCTAAAGATCCTAAGTGCTTCGGGTTGGCCGCTTCTCCTTTGAGCCACATGCCCTGTCTGAAAGGTTAGTCATAGGAAAGAATGAGATTCGAGCGAATCCCAGTAGTAACAAACCACTCATACAATGCATAACACAAAGCATGTATATAAATCACAACCAGCAACAGCAGCAGCAATCTCAAAGATACATGGTTTTCACCACAAACGACAGCACTCACGGCTGTATGCACAATACGACAGCTCTCGCTGTAATAATAATCACGACAGCTTACGCTGTAATCACAATAACGACAGCTTGCGCTGTAAACGACAGCTTGCGCTGTAAACGACAGCTTGCGCTGTAAACGACAGCTATCACCAGCTGTAATCGCAGCAGCATCAAAGAATCATCACATAACAATGATAACACACACATACAGAGCATTATACATAGTATAAGAGAGAGAAAGTCACTACCTGATCCTTTCCCGACGTTTCTTGGCACTGCGGGCTCCCGAGGGCGGCAAATATCGAATCCTACAATTCCAAATGCACCATTTAGACACTTCCATAGTGTTACTTGGGGTTATATTAGTCTATAATGAAAATTTACAAAACTACCCCCGGGGACCCCGCCCGGGCCCGCCGTACCCGGTCCGGCTGCACTTTTCCCGAAATTCTAATATGGGCTATCCTAACATATTTCCGCCCAAGGAATCTATTTCCGGACTCGGAATTATCAAATTCAATGTAAAATTACAAATTTGCCCTTGGCAGCCCTACTTCAAGGGTTTCAGGGGCGTTTTCGTAATTATGCTTTTTTGGCCTTTTCCGAAAAAGTGGCCAACTGTAACCCCACCTAATTTTCGCTCCTGAACTCAATGGAACCATCAAATCATTGAAAATCCAACTCTAAGACCCATTTCTAGAGCTGGCCGAAATTTATGAGTTCTCCGGGGAAAATCGGGGTTTTACGATTTCGGCTCCGCAAACGCGTTCCTTTCTACTCCTAACCACTTTATTAACCATTACATTAGGTTAAAACTAACATTAAGACCCAATTTGGGCAGCATAACCCCTAGGCCATATCATTTCCAAACTTTAAAACCAATGGCAATCCGGCGAAATTTCACCGATTAAATTGCCCACAGCAGCCAGAATAAGCAATATATGAAAGTTTGGAAGTTACCTCAAGCTCCAACAAGCTTTTCCCAAAAATGGCAGCAAACCCTAACTTTTAAAACACCGAATTTGAGCTTTCCAAACCTTAAAGAACAAAGAGGAGTAGTTTAGAATCGGAGTTATACGCGTTAGGAGCTAAATCGTCGGAGAAATCGGCTTACCTTGCGAGATTTCTCCTCTTTCTCTCTCTAAGAGCTCTCAACTTTCTCTCACTAGTGCAGCTGGTTCATCACGACAGAAATGAGCTGAAGAAGATGAGAATATATCTAATTCCATGCTGATGTCATCTTTTAGTGAGATGATGTCATAATTCCCATTTTCGGATTTTCTGGCAGATTTTCTGCCCAAACTTTGAAAAATCATAACTAATTCTAGAAAAATCGAAATGAGGTGATCCCAAAGCCAAATGAAAGGTATTTAAGTCCTCTTTATAGGAAAAATATGAGCCATTACCAGAAATCACTACAAAATTCCAGAATTACACAAATTTCATCATTGCCCCAAAACAGAGTCCATTTTCGACCTCAAACTTTGGACAGTCATATCTCCCATTTCCCAAAACGAAATGGCACAAATTATATGTCCATTTTGAAGCTTGGGATGTGAACGTTAAGACTGGAAAGTTTCATAATTTTCTGACTTCATTTGCCTAGTCAAAACATCCACACGAGAAGACTGCCCAGAATAGAGTTTCACTGGACAGAATTTCAGATTTTGCATCTCAACTTCCAATGGTTCCATTTTCATACCAAACATCATTCCCACATAAATTTTCACAAGGAAGCCATTGGAATCATTAAAATATCCAAATTCCCATCACACATTCTCCAAAAGTGTTTATTCAACAATAATTATATCCACTTTTAAAGTCATTAGCCCTTAATCACTTTTTGGGATATTACATTTTCTGCCATAACTTTGAAAAATCATAAATAATTCTAGAAAAATTAAAATGGAGTTATTCCAAAGCCTATAGAACCCTTATTGAGTGAGCTTCAACCCAAAGTCACAGCGGCGTCGACTGATCGATCGAACACTAACCTGAATGAAGACCAAGGAGTGAGCTTCAACCCAAAGTCACGGCGGCGTCGACTGAGGTTAAAATGAAGTCCTCAAATTCACGGCACTGACAAAGGGAAGTCAAATCAGAGGAGAATGGTCACTGCGCTGCGAAGATTAGAGGTCACGGAGGAGAAGACTGACGATAATCAAAGAACAGTGATGACGAACACAGCAATGGACAGAGGAGACTTGAGCATATGAGGGACGGGACGCCATAGACGAGTTCAGAACAAGCACGGACAGAGGTCACAGAGAAATGGCAAAGAGAGAAGAAAGGGTTTACAGAGCGCGCGATCTGGGCGTGGGAGGAAAAATAAGTGTGAAAAATCTTACCTTTAAGACCGGTTTTTATTAAAAATGGTCTTAAAAGAGGGAAAATTCACATTTAAGACCAGTTTGTACAAAAATCGGTCTTAAATGTAACATATTTAAGACTGGTTGTTGGAAGAACCGGTCTTAAATGTGTTACATTTAAGACCGGTTGTTTACACAACCGGTCTTAAAAAGTTATCCAATTTTGAATTAAAATTTTTAACATTTAAGACCGGTTTACATATAAACCGGTCTTAAATGTTAAAAATTTTAGACCAGTTTTAATACAAAACCGGTCTTAAATATTTAACATTTAAGACCGGTTTTTTTTGTAACCGGTCTAAATAAATTTTGTTAAGACCGGTTTCATTAAGAACCAGTCTAAGAAGTTCAATATAATTACAAAACTGCCACCGCACAAATTTTTAAGACCTTATCCGCCAAAACCGGTCTAAATGTGGCGGTCTAAAAAGGGTTTTTCCCAGTAGTGCAAAGTGTAGGTTTTACATCCATAGGATGTAAATTTAAATTCAAATGGTTAACTATTGATAGATTAAATCTAATTTAAATGCACAACAAGCAAGAAAAATGCCTTCTTGTTATTCATACTCCTCTGTAACCATGATTATTGTGTGTGTCAATTAGTCCACTTGCTTTTCTCTTAAACCTAGAGAACTCACTAGTTCCCAATAGCCCTTTGACTTGGTGGTAGATCAACTGATTCTGAACTTGATTCTTTCTCAAAGAATCCATTTCCCTTTCTATTGTTGTCTTCTATTTTCCCTTGACATGGCTACTTGTATAGAATGTGATTCATCATCCTCCTTTAGAATAACCATGACCATTTTTCTCATTTACTCCTTTTCACTAAAGCTTCTTGTGTTCCATATTTATTTTTTTAGGTTTATTTATTGACCATTCTAAGCTCCCACTCACAAAAACAATTGAGGATTGTTGGCCTATTTTGTACTACCTTGTCCTTGTGTCTTGCAAAAGAGATACAATATGATTAGTTTCACACTTATTTGAAAACTAATTCACAAAAAATATGGTACTTTTCAATTCTTTTCAATCACAATTGTATCGTTGTTTTCATTCTTCAAAATATAACCCCTATGAGCACCCACTTACAACCACTATGGGAATTCGCAAATGACCCTCATGGTCTACGTAAAAACTCACATATGACTTTGGTTAGCCTAACATTTATAGGGTGTAGAAGTGACCACTTTAGAAGGTACATGGCTAAACTAAAATCCACATACACTTGATTAAACCAAGGATGTGTGTATGTGTACTAATCCACCAAAGGTGGCCTAGATAATACTATCCCACTCACATTTGATGGATTAGCATGATCTATAATATGTTTAACCATCTATAACAGCATTCTATTATGTCTTTATAAACTCCTTTTGGTGATGGAGCATCTAGGATAATTAACTATTTAATTATCTCCTTTTCACAGAGCTCAATCAAAACTGATAAGATTTTCACAACCTTGATCAATTCATATGACCTATAAAATTCATATCCAATTGATTCTCAAACTTTATTCATGTATTGTTTAAAGCACTCGATGTTATGAGTATAAATGATCTATTAAAAAGTGTAAGTGTATACTGTCGTAATCAAGTAATACACAAGTGAGTAGAGTATCATTCCTATAAGGATTGATCACTAAGTACCAAAATGTGTAATTTTAATTCTATTTAGTTGATTGATTAGTTGGTGATTGAGAGTGAGAAATAAAAGATGATTAAATATGAGTGCAAATGATATGAAAGCAACTATAGTAAAAGCCCTATGAGTCAGATTTCACTCAACAAATTTTGGATTAAATCACCTATCTATTCTAACTCAATTTATTCCACATGATTGATAGTCGAGTTTTCCTAATTTAATTACTAGTCTCTTCTAAGGTCAAGCAATTCTATAATTAATTGTTAATCCAATATATTCCTATATGAATTTAAGCAATTAATTATGTATTAAGATTTATGGAACTCAGTAAGACTACACAACTCACATGAATATATTTCAATTTCATATGCAAGTCGTGGTTTTAATTATAGGATCTATACACATGCATCTCCTTCCAGTCTCAACATACATATTGGAATCATTCAAAAGGTGGCCAATCAATTGAAAGCATTAAGAACAATAATTAAAACTCAAACGTGAAGGAGAAATTCAAACTAGATTTAATAAGTTAAGATTCAATCTGTCATTAGTAAGCTACGTCATCACCCCAGGAAAATGAAAGTTTAGCACATGATGAAATTAAAAAAAATAAAATAAATTGAAAACTTCATAAACGTTGCAATAAATGTAATTATTAAATTCTAAAACAAAAAAAAATACAACCACAAGATGCATGAAAATGGAAAACTCTAGCCTTCCATATAAGAGGTAAAACCTTCCATGTAGGTGGCAACCTAAACCATCCATAAAGGAGAACTACCTAAGCCTTCTATATAGGAGGTAAAACCTTCAATGTAGGAGGCATGTAAGAAACAAATACAATGCATGAAATTAACTCTAAGATGATGGTATATGTAGAGAAGAGATGAGAGTAATGGATATGAAATTATGTGTAAGTGGAGAAGAGAGAAGAGTATGGATACGAAATTGTATATGTCAAATGTGAGGGAAAGGATGTCTATATATAGGGAAGAATGGAGTAGGTGAAATGGAACATGAAGTGGTGGGTGAAGCGGTAGGTGGAACGGTAGCTGAAATAGTAGGTGAAACGGTAGGTAGAATGGTAGCTGAAATGGTAGGTGAAGTGGTAGCTGAAATGGTAGGTGGAACGGTAGCTGAAATGGCAGGTGGAACGGTAAGTGGAATGGTAGTTGAAATGGTTGGTGGAATTTCACATTCTGATCTTTATGAAAGTTACAGGTCTAGATTTTAGCTTGGAGATGCAAGTGGAAACTCCTCATTTCAATATTTACTGCTCCAGTTATGATCAAATCACGTTCACAACTTCCGAGAAAAATTCGAAACTCTTGGAGATAGAACTGGGTTTTGGTCTCAACATAAAACTTGTAGAGCTCTTTTTTAATTTTTTATCCATTTAAAGAACATCCCAATCCGACGTCTAGAACTCCGATATTGCCTAACAAATGAAATAGGTTTTGATTTAGTAATTTTCAAGAAATTTTATTTTATGCCAAAATCCTTATTTATTTATTAATTATACCCAAATTCATTAAAGTGAGTTCAAATATCATCCATAAATATCATCATATAAGGGAAAATAAATATGAAAATATTTTAATTCCCCCACACTTAGCTCTTGGACATCCTCAGACAACAAGGAGTGACTAATAAGTGCTTCCAACAAAATCAGAAGTGTCAAGTCATAAGGAAGAAACAATTGAAGAATTAAAAAGATCATAGTATTCATGATTCAACTAAAATATAAACTGGTAATTTTATTTGAAAATGAATTAACCAAATCCATAATTGTAACTCATTCCCCCAATATCTCAAGTGTTTAAGGGTAAGTGTTTCACTCAATTCAATCGAAAAAATTGCACTACCATATGCTTGCTAAAAATCTCAATCTTCACTACCTAATTCACATACATAATTCAAATCGAAAGGACTTATTAAGAGTTGTAATGGGGTTAAGGTAAAAGGAATGCAAAACATGATATGAAGGGCTAAATTTAAGAAATTAATAGAACAATTGAAAAATGGGCTAGCTTTTGAATAATTTTATTTCATCACAACAACCCATCATTCGAATGCTCAATTTTTTTTCCTTTTTTTTCTTTTTTCTTTTTTTCTTTTTCTTCTTTTTCTTTGTACTTTTTTTCTGCAACTCTAAAGTTGATGATAATACACTTCCATACTTGTCAAAAGCCCACTTCACAAAAATTTCAAATGCTCTGTTAGCCTTCCAAATGAGGTAAAAGCATTTAATATATCATTGAAACACATGTTAATGGATTGAGACAAAGAAACAATCAATTAGGTTCAAAGGGCTTATCAACGATATACTTGCAAGGTTGGCTATTTGGCTCTTGTTAAAAAGAAAATGAATGCCTTTATCATTTTTGAATGTGTATGCGAAATGTAATCTCAACTAGATTTAACGCAAGTTCTAGAGTGCCAACTTAATAGGTGAATATCACACAAAAGAAATACTCATTATAGGCTCAAAGCTTACAGTTAGGGGCTTTCAAACTCAGCTCATTTAATCTTAAAATTCATCACCAATTGCCATAATTAGTTGTTCATTCATGCTATGAAATCTCTAAATTCAATTAATCCATACTCAAAACTTATATACTTCTTAAGATCATTACAAAACACTTAAACAAGATTATTTCTTTTTTAAGAAGGAACGAAAATATGCAACTAATAAAATGTGTCTTAGGAGTTAAGACTAACTCCTTACTTTACCATTTTTTCCACACCCCATGCATCTAATGGCTTTACTAACTAACTCAATAAATTTTATTTTTTATTTTTTATTTTTTTACTGCTCCTCCCCGAACCTAAATTAGACATTGTCCTCAATGTCTTCTAGAGTTTAGAGAAAGCATTTTTTTCATAAACATTAACACACAATAAATTAAACCAAAATGCTAGGAGTAAAACTAAGAGATTAAGGAGAGTTATAATCGAAGAGTGGTATCTGGATTATGCTTCTAACAGCTATCAAAAGATTTCCCGCCTATTTGCTTGACTAATAGATCTAGTTTAGGTTCATAGGTTTGCAGTTGATTGAGTAGATGATCAGTAGTTGGTGCAGAAATTATGGAGTGGCGAGTCGCTTGGGATATGAATCCTGTTTCCACATCATGATCAAAAAAAGACAACAGATCATTATAAAAACCATTAACATTTAACAATCCTAATGGCTTTTTGTGAAATTTTAACTTAGCCCAATATGCAACACTAGAAATCCCATCCAACGTCTCTAAACCACCGAGTAGAGTGATAAAAGCTTGAGCATGGTAGACCATTTATCCTATTCATTCAAGCAAGCTTGAAACCAGTAACTCTTATCCTAAGGAAAAAAATGTGATCTTCCAACTCCTTCACCCTTACACTTAAACCCTTACTTCCATTAATGGATGCAGAAATGACCATACTTCCCCTTAAGCCCTAGATGCCTTACCTATATAAAAAGTTGATCTTTCTGCAGCTAATACAATTCCAATTTCTTTTGCTACAGTTATAAACTCTCCATCTTTGCCCAAATCAGTTTCACCAAAAATGCAGATACATGTAAATCTACATTTTTGTGCGATACCCTTTTCTCTTCTTTTCTCTAGAACCATTTGTGTTTATAAGTAGAAGAGTGCATATGTACAAGTAGAAGAGTACATATTTATACTACTAAAATAGTGACAACAAAATCGTGCAAATCAAGAATTTTTCAAAGAAGTTTGAAAATTTTCTGACACAAATGACTGGTAGGCCATTGAGTGAAGAAATTAAACAAAACGATTAAAGAAAGGCAAAAGTTACTTAAAAGATAAAACATATGAGTGAAAAGTTACTAAAAAGATAAGACAGATTAGCAAAAGCATGATCATGTAGAGTAGTTGTGATTTTAGCTCATATCTTCCTCTAGTTTTACGTCTAGTAACGACTTAAACACTTTCTATTAATCGAGGATTTGCTTCCCATCTAGTTTTCTTATAAACTGGCAAACAGGGTCTTTTAATGTCAGATTACTAAGACAATAGTTCTCTTTTCCTTTGTCGAATATGTCCATTAAATCGAGAAGAATACAATGAACATCACCACTCAGATGAGTCTCAAGAGTTTAAATAATATCACCCAATGACTCCTTACTTAGTCCATCCTTTATGAATTTAATTTTATCTTCTCGATTTATAGAGACCATACTTTTGTTCCTACAACATTGATCACATGTCTACCTTACACATTTATTGCAGACATTCATTCTTTAGCTCTTCTCTTTTTAGAGTAAGAACTTTTACCTATTCCTGGAATAGGTTTAACAAATGATTTATGAATCTCACCTACTAAACATACCTTAGCTTCAATGTTCTAGTGAACATCATCAAGAAGGCCCAAACACTTGAATGTCTTCATCCTTTCAAGTCAACTGCTATATATCTTCCTGAACATATCTTTGGGAAGAGTAGGGAACCTGTTCTTAAGCTTTACAAGAGATTCCTCCATTTAACTTGAAATGAAACTAATGAAAACTAAAATTCTCAATGCAATGCAGTGTGTTTCAGTGAGTAAGAAAGAAAAATGAATAAGGAAAAGAAGTTTTAAGTTGCCTCCCAAATAGCTGCCCTTTTTTAACGTCTTTAGCTAGACAAAAATGTTAGATCTCATGTTTTGATGATAACAAAAGAATGGTATGAAAAAGAAGTGATTAATAAATAAGTTTGAGCAAAGGAATAACAGGGATAAGCATCACTTGAAGTAAGCATTGGAGTAATGAAGAAAGGCCAAGAGAAAAAGCTGAGAAACTTGATCAGAAGCAAGTTTTCTAAGGCATTACTCAAGGCGGTACTCAAGTAATAAGTCAAAACTTGAAGTAACCAGAGGCACCTTCCAGTAACCTGCCAATGTTACTCGAGTAATAGTGTAAGTATTTTCAAGTTGCTCTCGGCCTGCCAATGTTACTCAAGTAGCTACTCGAGTAACCAGGTAAATACTTGGAGTTGCTCTCGGCCTGCCAATGTTACTCGAGGCGCTACTCGAGTAACCATGTGAAAAACTTCCAGTTGCTTTCAAGTTGCTAATGATACTCGAGTAAGTACTCGAGTAACTCTGTTTCTGAAAATGTGTTGCTCTCGGCACTTTGTACCACTGCCAATGTTACTCGAGTAAGTACTCAAGTAACAAGGTAAGTGCTCTCGGCCTTGAAATCCTGCCAACATTACTGGAGTAAAGCATCAAGTAACCAAAAGTTTATTTGAAGGTTTACTCGAGTTGGTACCCGAGTAACTCATAAAGGTGTGAGTGTATTACTCGAGTAGGTACTCGAGTAAACACACATTTCCAAAGGTTTAAAAATTGATTATTCCATGCACTACCCGAGTAATCTTAAATTTGTCTATTGACTTGCAGTTAATCAAAGTTTTCCCGATGATACTCGAGTAGGTACTCGAGTAAACTTCAATGGATACTCGAGTACCTACTCGAGTAAGCAAACCCAGAATTTTAGAAATCATTCAAACGTTCATTGATTTGTTTCCTATATGATTAATATTTCATTGTATTAGCATTCTTAGTCTATTTACAGATAAACAATAAAGAAATCATATCAAGTAATGGAAGTCAAATGAAACGTTCAAATGCGAACCATCGCCAATGGATATTTTTCAAAAACTGGAAAAGTTAATAGTGGCTGCGCACTCTCCAACGGACGAGAAGAAAATGTTCCAATGGTCATCACCAACATATCTATATATATGGGAACATCCAAACAGAGAAAAAAAAAACACATACAACAACAAGATTACACTCAAACTTATCATTACTCGGTTCTTACGTTGTATTAGAAACTCTATGCTTCAGTGATTCTTATTCACTCTTGAGAGAGATATTTCATTCAAACTCAATATTTGTTATTGAGATAACTTAAGGTGGTGGAACCTTGAGTTGGGATTGGATTACAACTAGTAAGGGGGAGCGAGTGTCCAGGTGTAGGAACTTGCTTGTACTGAGGTGCCAAGAACCCACTGAATCTTGGAAGTTATAGTGAAACTCTCATAGAAGCTCTGAGGACTGGACGTAGGTCAAAGTGGTTGTGGCCGAACCAGCATAACTCACGGTGTACACTTCGGTGATATTTCTCCTTACTCTTTCATGTTTTAATTTCAACGTCAAATTTTATATTTGCAACGAAATTTTTAAGATCACCCAATTCACCCCCTCTTGGGTGAAACGCTTGCACTAACAAAAAAAACAAGTGACCTTTTTCTTAATTCTTTTTATATTTTTATTTATTATTTTTTTATTTGTAACTACCAAAGTGGAATATATCATCAAGGGCTACCAGAAGTCCTAAGAAATTAAAACAAAACATTAAAACAAACCTTGGGGTGCCTCCCAAGCAATGCTAAATTTATAGTCTTTAGCCAGACTTCCCAAAAAAAAACTACTAATCAAAAGTTTCAAACACCATGATTATCTTGTCATCATTTCTTTTCAAGCAACAATGGCTCTAATACAAGAAATGATCATTCAAGGTAATTAATTGCACTTTTTCAATCATAGACAATTTTAGAGTACAATTATTTACTAAATTCAAATAAAGCACAACATGCATATATTTACAAACAGATTTAGAAGTTTCCAAAAATTTAGAGCATCCCACAAAATCCACTGGACTCTTATCAATAAGAGTCAACACTTCAATAGTAGAGACATGAACAATAGCTGTTGGAACATCCACGTTGGTTTCAACATCAAAGTGGCAGGATTAGGTTCCACAACTGGAACCTCTTCTAGACTACATCTACTATCCTTGCCAAAAGTGATTTCAAGTTCCTTATCACATTCTACAAGAGCTAAAATTTCATTCAATTCCACATGCTCAACTTCCTCACAATAATCATCATCAACACAAGAAGTTGTCATCATGCTTAAAGAATTATCTTGTCTCATAGTCTCAAATGAAGAAATAATTTGACTCATATATATTCCAATATTTTGGACACTTGACTCAACTCTAGTGATAAGTTCCTTTTGCTCTCTACAAAATGTCTCTGATGATTCCACACACTCCTCACATAATCTTTCTAAATTAGATTTTTCCTTATACTCAACGGTGTGTTCTTTACTATGTGGATAAAAGTAGAAAGGAGGATTAGGATAATACCAGACATATGGATCCAAACACTCTTGTTGCTCTAAAACTCCACCAGGATAAAAGGAATGTTCAAAACAAGTTTGGTTCATAATGAAATCATCTCTCACATAATGATTGATAGTGCTATATGGATAATGCTCATAGGAATGACGCTCTCCATAATAAGCACCAGAAAATCAATTATAAGAAGAAGAATTTTCAATCCAACCAACATTTATATTTTTTTGTCTCATTCCATCCACACGCATTCCTAAAAAAGAACCAAGATATGACAATTTATCATGGATCGAACCAAAAGAATGACATGAATAATCCATTTTTTTATTTTTTTATTTTTTTAAATGTTAACTTGAAGACCAAATTAGTATTAAAATTACTTGGTATTGGTATTAATGACAACAATCCCCAGCAACGGTGCCAAAAACTTGTTACGTGTGTAAATGGTCTATTAAAAAGTGCAAGTGTACACTATCGTAATCAAGTAATACAGAAGTGAGTAAAGTATCGTCCACACAAGAATTGATCACTAAGTGCCAAAATGGGTAATTTTAATTCTATTTAGTTGATCGATTAGTTTGTGATTGAGAGTATGAAATAAAAGATGATTAAATATGAGTGCAAATGATATGAAAGCAAATATGAGAAAAAGACTTATGGGTCAGATTTCACTTAACAAATTTCGGATTGAATCACTTATTTATTCTAGCCCAATTTATTCCACATGATTGATAGTCAAGTTTCCTTAATTTAATTACTAGCCTCTTCCAAGGTCAAGCAATTCTATAATTAATTGCTAATCCAATATATTCTTATATGAATTTAAGCAATTAAGTATGCATTAAGATTTATGGAACTTAGTAAGACTACAAACTCACATGAATATATATTCCTATTTCATATGCAAGTCATGGTTTTAATTATAAGATCTATACATATGCACCTCCTTCCGGTCTTAACATACAGATTGGAATCATTCAAAAGGTGAGTCAATCAATTGAAAGCATTAAGAACAATAATTAAAACTCAATCATGAAGGAGAAATTCAAACTAGATTTAATAAGTTAAGTTTTAATCCGTCATTAGCAAGTTACATCATCATCCTAGGAAAATGAAAGTTTAGCACATGATGAAATTTAAAAGAAAAATAAAATGAATTGAAAACTTCACAAATATTGCAATAAATGTAATTGTTAAATTCTAAAACATAAAAATACAACCACAAGATACATGAAAATGGAAAAATCTAGCCTTCCATATAGGAGGTAAAACCTTCCATGTAGGTGGCAACCTAAACCATCCATAAAGGAGGACTACCCAAGCCTTCCATGCAGGAGGTAAAACGTTCCAAGTATGAGGCATGTAAGAAACAAATACAATGCATGAAATTAATTCTAAGATGTTGGTGTATGTAGAGAACAGAGAAGAGTGATAGATATGAAATTGTGTGTAAGTGGAGAAGAAAGGAGAGTCATGGATATAAAATTGTGTGTGTCAAATGTGAGGGAGAGGATGGCTATGTATAGGGAAGAATGTAGTAGGTGAAATGGAAGATGAAGTGGTGGGTGGAACGGCAGCTGAAATAGTAGCTGAAATAATAGATAGAACGGTAGCTGAAATGGTAGGTGGAACAGTAGATGGAATGGTAGCTGAAATGGTTGGTGGAATTTCACATTCTAATCTTCATGAAAGTTGTAGAGCTCTTTTTTAGCATTTTATCTACAAAAAGAACATCCCAATCCGACATCTAGAACTCAAGATATTGCCTGAAAATTGAAACAGTTTCTGATTTAGTATTTTTCAAGAAATTCTATTTTATGCCAAAATCCTTATTTATTTATCAATTATACCCAAATTCATTAAATTGAGCTCAAATATCATCCATAAAATCATCATATAAGGGAAAATAAATACACAAATATTTTACTTATCACTTGAGCTTTAGACTTATGTGAATTCTAGATCTCAGAAGTTGAGAATGTGATTTGATCATAACTGGAGCTGTAAATATTGAAATGAGGAGTTTCCACTTGCATCTTCAATGTGCTATGGTATTGACCAGTTCTTGGAGTAAATCAATTTGTGTAAACCCTATGTGTGGGATAGATGACTTTAGTGTCTAAGCCACGAAAGGCTACCAAGAAAAAAATTGATAAATTTAATGGGGACAATTATTATATTTGGTATTGAAAGGTGTTATATAAAAAGAAGTCGTTGTTAAGTCATTGACCAAGGGTTATGACAATGCTAAAGTTGAGATATGCTAGTATAATTCTTGACTTGAAAAATAATAATATTGTTGGATCGACGATCAGGAGAATACATTTGTGTTGTAAAATATAACTGTTTAAGTGGATGTGTCAAAGAAGCTAGTCCCACATTGCTTGGGAGTAAGAGGTCACAAGCCTATATATATTACTTTACTAACTTGGGCTTATAAAGAGGCCTAGAGGAGTGGTGGGCTCACGCACACACAACAACGGGCCACCGGAAGGCAAACATAGTTGAAATCCGGCGATTTCCCCCCCCCCTACGCATGAATAAATACGTGGTACTGGCACTTTTTGTGAATTATTTTTTGCTCAACAAAAATATTATTTTTAGACAATAAAAATAATATTAATTTTGGCTTGCCGAAAAGTCACTATATTTTGGGGTTTCAAATTCGTGACCCTCCGTGACTGGAAATTGCTGACGGTCAGGCGCTTCGTCAAGAGACCTTCCCATTCGCAACTATTAGGCTTGTCTATTTGGTGGTGCCTCTCCGGTCTCAACGGACGTATTGTCCGGGTTCCTTCATGACCGATGGCTCTTCATGAAAACGCCTATAAAAGAGACACAGGCGGGGTGCTCAGAATATCACAATCTCATCTCCTCTCGTCTGTTCAATATCTTTCTGACTGTCGTTGCCATTACCTTCCGCCAGTTCTGTTGACTTGATATATCAAGAAGGGTCTGTTTAATCCTGGGGGTGCCGCTTCCTCTCTGCCGGTGGCTACGGAATAACTCTATAGGACAGTGTCCTCGGATGCGACTCAGATCATCCATTCCAATCCTTACAGGTTGTTGTTCGTCTGTTCGTCCAGTTGCCGTGATCGTCTACAATCTATAGAGTTACTACCAGTATAGAGAACAACGTTGATAGCAACGTACCTGACACTCAGACTCATCACGGTGCAACGGTTCTCGAGCCTCATTCCATTACAACAACGGTGCCTTTTGCCATGCCACTCCTGAGGCCTTTTCCCGACACCTCCAAGATTGATGTTTTTTATGGGAAAAATTTTAGACGCTGGCAAGAACGTGTTTATTCTATTCTCGATATGCATGGGGTGGTTGCTGCTCTAGATCAACCAGAACCTTCATCAGATTCTGACCAAGCCGTGAAGGATTCCTGGACGTACGCGAATAAGGTTTGCAGGCACACCCTTATAAGTACTCTCTCTAATGATTTGTTCGATGTTTATTGTGTCTACAAGGAAGCACAAAAGATTTGGGAGTCACTTATCTTGAAATACACTGCTGAGGACGCCGGGAAACAAAAGTTCGTGGTGGGAAATTTCTACAAATGGGAAATGGTCGAGGATAAGGACATCAAACTACAAATCAATGAGTATCATAAATTGCTTGAAGAACTCCAAGCTAAAAAGATCAATCTGCCAGATGAGTTTGTAGCAGGAGTCTTAATTGAAAAGCTGCCAGAGACGTGGAATGATTACAAGCAACAATTAAAGCACAAGCAGAAGCAATTGTCCCTGTCAGATCTGATTATGCATATTACCATTGAAGATACCAACAGAAAAGCAATCCAAGCAGCAAAGGGAAGACAAATGACTGCAAAAGCAAACTTAGTGGAAGGAAAGCCGCACGACAAGAGGTATGGCTCTAAACATCAGCACAAAAAGAAGTCTAATTACAAGCTTAATGATTCTAACCATAACCCCAATTTCAAGAAGAAAGGAAATTGTTATTTCTGTGGAAAGCCAGGTCACTTTGCCGCTCAGTGTAGGAAAAAGGCAAAAGTTAAAAATCGTAAAAGAGACGAAAATCCTCCAAATTTATTTTGGCTGATTCACGAACTGCAAAAGTTCAAGGAAAAGGAAAAGTGGTGCTGAAACTCACATCTGGAAAGACATTAGCACTGAATGATGTTTTGTATGTGCCTGAACTTAGAGCAAATTTAATATCTGTGGCTCTATTAGGAAAATTTGGGGTTAAGGTTTCGTTTGAGTCTGATAAGATCATTATGACAAAGAACAATGTTCTGATAGGAAAAGGTTATTGTAATCAGGGTCTTTTTGTACTGAGTGTTGATGAAAATAATAATGCATCTTCTTCTGCTTACTTGATTGATTCCTTTGATTTGTGGCATGCTAGACTAGGACATATACATAGATCTTATATAAAGCGATTGCAAAATCTTGGGATAGTCTCTGAAATTAATATGAACAATGTTAATAAATGTGAAGTTTGTGCAAAAACTAAATTGTATAAAAGAACTCATTTCCCCATACAAAGAGATAGTGAGTTATTATCACTAATTCATACTGATTTAGGAGATTTAAAACAAACTGAGACTAGAGGTGGAAAAAGATATTATATAACGTTTATTGATGAATTTTCTAGATATACTAAAGTATACCTACTAAGGAATAAGGATGAAGCTTTTGGAAAATTTATTTTGTACAAGGAAGAGGTAGAAAATCAGTTAGATAGAAAAATCAAAAGAATTAGGTCTGATAGAGGAGGAGAATATTTACCATTAAATGAATTTTGTGAAAAAGAAGGCATAATTCATGAAATAACTCCTCCATATTCACCTGAGTCTAATGGGATAGCAGAAAGGAAAAATAGAACTTTGAAAGAAATGATGAATGTCTTACTTGTAAGTTCTGGTGCACCTGATAATTTATGGGGAGAAGCCTTATTAACTGCCTGTTTTCTACAAAATAGAATACCTCATAAGAAAACCAAGAAAACACCTTATGAGTTATGGAAAGGGTATACACCTAACTTGAAATATTTAAAAGTGTGGGGGTGTCTTGGAAAAGTTCTTTTACCCGATCCCAAACTGAAAAGGATTGGTTCAAAAACTGCTGATTGCATGTTTATTGGTTATGCTTTACAAAGTGCTGCTTATCGTTTTCTAATTTTGAAAAGTGATATTTTAGAGCGTAATACAATTATTGAAACAAAAGATGCAGAATTCTTTGAGAATATTTTTCCTTTAAAAATTGAGCAAATTCCTAGAAGAGTCGAAAATTTGTCTGAACAAATTTCAAATGATGATTTGGTTGAAAATTTACGGAGAAGTAAAAGACAAAGAAAAGACACATCTTTTGGAGATGATTTTTATACATATCTAGTAGAAAATGAACCTAGGAATTATTATGAAGCTGTTTCTTCTTCAGATGCAAATTCTTGGAAGGAAGCTATTAAAGCTGAGATAGATTCTTTGAATCAAAACAAAACTTGGGTTTTAGTAGATTTACCTATAGGAGCAAAGCCTATTGGTTGTAAGTGGGTGTTTAGGAAAAAATACTTTCCTGATGGATCTATAGACAAATACAAAGCTAGATTAGTTGCCAAAGGTTTTACCCAGAAAGAAAATATTGATTATTTTGATACTTTCTCGCCTGTGACAAGGATTTCCTCTGTTAGAGTTTTAATTGCCTTGGCATCAATTCATAATCTTGTTATTCATCAAATGGATGTCAAAACAGCATTTTTAAATGGTGATTTAGAAGAGGAAATTTATATGGTTCAACCTGAAGGATGCATAATTCCTGGGCAAGAAAATAAAGTTTGCAAGCTAAATAAGTCATTATATGGTTTAAAACAAGCGCCCAAACAGTGGCATGAGAAATTAGATCAAGTTTTAACAAGTGGTGGTTTCTCTACTATTGAAGTAGAAAGATGTGTTTATATAAAAGCTTTGAATAATGATTGTGTGATTATTTGCTTATATGTGGATGATATGCTTATCTTTGGTACTAGTTTAAAGGTAGTGCTTGAAACAAAAAGTTTCCTTGCTTCAAACTTTGATATGAAAGATCTTGGAGAAGCAAAGGTAATCTTGGGTGTAAAAATCATAAGGAATGAACATGGTATTCAACTTTCTCAAGAACATTATGTTGAGAAGATTTTGAGAACGTTTGAACAATTTGATGAAGAGCCTTTGAGTACTCCTTATGATGGTAGTATACATTTGAAAAAACATGATGGAGATCCGATAGCTCAATCTAAATATGCACAAATTATTGGGAGTTTGTTGCATTTAATGAATTATACTAGGCCAGACATAGCATATGCTATGTGTAGATTGAGCAGGTATACTCACTACCCAAGTAGTAAGCATTGGGAGGCTCTTATAAGATTATTACGATATTTGAGAGGTACCATGATTTATGGTATACAATATAGTGGATTTCCCGCTGTATTAGAAGGGTACAGTGATGCTAACTGGATCTCAGATTCAGATGAGACAAAATCCACTAGTGGTTATGTCTTTATTCTTGGTGGCGGTGCTGTCACATGGAAGTCAGCCAAGCAAAACATAATAACAACGTCCTCTAGGGACTCTGAGTTTGTTGCTATGGAGTTGGCTGGTACTGAGGCTGAGTGGTTGAAAAACTTCTTAGCGAACATCCTACTAGGTGACACACCAACACCATCAGTGTCGTTACACTGTGACAATAAAGCAGCGATAGCCACAGCTAAGAATAAAACCTTCAATGGTAAGAGTAGACACATACGATTGAGACATAATATTATAAGGCAGCTGCTAAAGGATGGTGTTTTCTCAATCGATTATGTAAAGTCAGAAATGAATTTGGCGGATCTGTTAATGAAACCTCTTGGGAGGAAAATGGTTGTTGCAACGTCAAAAGGAATGGGACTAAAGCCAACTACTAATTGACAGCGATGGCAAACCATCCTTTGTGATTGGTGATCCCATAAAGAAGGTTCACTGGGTAAGAACAAGTCGTTCGTCAGTTCTGACTAGCACAAATATTTACGGCCCTTCCTATGACATTTTGAATGTGCTAGACTGCATTATTGTAGGTTGAGCAAAGCTCTTAATGATTTCATAGTCCAACAAGACAGTGTGCATAGTGCAGGTACACTTATATGAAATCACCTCTATGAATGTGGAGTGTGGCCGCTCCTATGAGATCATGGCAAAATCTCTAGAGCATTCATTATGCACCGAGCACGCGCATGGTCGACATAACGCGCAAAACCGTCATTAACAGCGGAAATGTTAGGATATAATCTGATTCTTAATGCCTCTGATATACACCAAAGAAATGTGAGTTCATAGTCCATAGGACCACTGACATCTCTGTGTATCATGTGCTATTGATCTAGGTCTAGTTCATAGTCCATCGGACCACTAGATACAATGGTTATATCCTGTGGGTAACATAGAGGGTTTCTTTGACACATGTGGGGGATTGTTGTAAAATATAAGTGTTTAAGTGGGTGTGTCAAAGAAGCTAGTCCCACATTGCTTGGGAGTAAGAGGTCACAAGCTTATATATATTACTTTACTAACTTGGGCTTGTAAAGAGGCCTAGAGGAGTGGTGGGCTCACGCGCACACAACAACGGGCCACCGGAAGGCAAACATAGTTGAAATCCGGTGATTCCCCCCCCCTGCGCGTGAATAAATACGTGGTACTGGCACTATTTGTGAATTATTTTTTGCTCACCGAAAATATTATTTTTAGACAATAAAAATAATATTAATTTTGGCTTGCCGAAAAGTCACTATATTTTGGGGTTTCAAATCTGTGACCCTCCGTGACTGGAAATTGCTGACGGTCAGGCGCTTCGTCAGGAGACCTTCCCGTTCGCAACTATTAGGCTTGTCTATTCGGTTGTGCCTCTCCGGTCTCAACGGACGTATTGTCCGGGTTCCTTCGTGATCGATGGCTCTTCATGAAAACGCCTATAAAAGAGACACAGGCGGGGTGCTCAGAATATCACAATCTCATATCCTCTCCTCTATTCAATATCTTTCTGACTGTCGTTGCCATTACCTTCCGCCAGTTCTATTGCCTTGATATATCAAGAAGGGTCTGTTTAATCCTGGGGGGTGCCGCTTCCTCTCTGCCGGTGGTTGCGGAATAACTCTATAGGACAGTGTCCTCGGATGCGACTCAAATCATCCGTTCCAATCCTTACAGGTTGTTGTTCGTCTGTTCGTCCGGTTGTCGTGATCGTCTACAGTTTGTACCTCCTATCACATAGATTTCAACATTTTTACTATCACCTATCAAGAATTTTATACAAGAACTTTTATTAACATGGTCAGTTATGACTCTTAAAAGTCTCATTTTCTAAGAGCTCCTACTTAGATAGAGTATATAACGCTCTTGAAAGACTCATTTTCCAAGAGCTTCCACTCAAAAAGAGTATATGACATTTAGTTCTTCATGTAATGCATTATTTTCAAAATGTCTTAAGATGGGCTTTTATAGTTTCTAGTTCTTCATCTCAAGTTTCTTCATAGAAACATTTAGTCCATGTTCACAAAACTTTTATAGTTTCTAGTATTGGGTTTTGGACTCGGATTAGGGTTCTTCTCTTAAGATGGGCTTTTATTCTATTTCCAAGGTGCATTATTTCCCTGAACTCCAATATCATCCAGAGTTTGAATCAACAAGAAATTTCTCCATTTGAGATTCCTCTTGCTTTAATTTGATCTTAACACTGCTTCTTCATTATCTGATCATTTACTTTTAACTCTGTGAGGTTTCTCTAGATTCTAATCATGACATTGAAATTTCTTGAAATTCAACATATTCAAATTCCCTTTAGGAATCTTTTTCCAAGTTTTCTTCTAGTTGCACATCTCGTTCCATTTCACGGTTACTAATCAACCTTACTTTGGATTATTTCCACTTGATCTTCTCAAGATATTGTCCTTGTAGGTTATCACTCAGAGTTTCATACTCAAAAGGGCAAATCCCTGTCTTATTTATTACTAAGAGGCTCACATTCCTCAAAGTAACATATGTTTGGATCAATATGTAGGAGCTTCAATTGAAAAAAAAACTTATTCCTTATTATTTTGTTTTAAGCTACTACAGAAAAAAATTATACTTTGGTATAAATGTTTTAATGAAAATATTGATCAAACCACACAAAAAAAAATTTCCAGTGCTTTAAAAACATTCTAGATTCATATTTGCTTCGAATAAAATAAAATAAGTCATTACAAATATTTTAAAAATTTTTAAACACATAAAAATCACCATGATAGCACTAAAAACGCTCAACACATATCCAAACATATTTTAAAATGGATTTATTATATGTCAAAATATAGATAATGAAATTAGAGATTTTTAAAAACAAACTACGTCTCAATCGAAACTCAAACACCCCTTTATATGCCCCTAGAAGAAGGAGAAAACAAAAATTCAAGTAAAAAATGAATAAAATTGACTTCGTCCACTTTTGAAGGCATGAGCATGTTTTTCACGTGCCCCTTTAGGTTCCACTGATCTAGACACACGCCTGGAAGTAATTTTCATGTGAGACCAAGGTCAGTCAATGGGCCCCACGTGCCTACATGTCATTTTGTTTTTAAAGAGTAAAGGGTGGTGCAAAAGACATGAGCCTAGAAATCTCCTTTTTTTTTTTAAACAACAGCCCATGTCCACCAGCCCAACAAGTTTTTTTTAAACAAATAACCCAAAACGGTGCGTTTTGTTTAAATACCTCAGCAGCAAGTCTGTGGAGGTGAAAAAACGACATGTCATTTATCTCATCTTCAACCTCCAATCGGGTGGTGTGACCCGGATGGAGCAATGGGTCGGGTTCTACGTACCCAACTCTTCTCTCCTCCATAACCTGCATTTCCGACATCAGTTTTTTGCATTAGTATCCATCTCTTTGTTGGTTTGAGATCTATTCAATGAGATTTATTTTGCAGCCTAATTAACGCATTTTCATGGAACCCAAATCAAAAACCAAAACAGTTTTGTTCGTTTCGCATATTCTGATATTCTTCAATGTTTACAATTCATTTTTATGTCTCTTTTGGTTCATTTCCTTTGATTTTTCATCTTCTAAATAACTATATGGGTTTTGTGGCCTAAAAGCTTAGTTTTCCAATGTTCTACACAAGGGTTCTATTTTCTTGGTATAGAACGTGCCGGACTTAGTCCGAAAAAGAAAAAATATATATGAATGCACCGTCAATATCGCAGAGAGATCTTTACTTGATTTATAGGTTTAAATATAACTTATATCGTTGGACTTTGGGTCCAAGTCCGCCCTTGATGGGCCGGACTATTTGATTAGAAAATAAGTAGCCTAATCAAATAAGAATAAAATCAGCATAAGATACAGATTTGGGAATATTTAGCAATAATTATAGATTTGTTAAAAGAGGAACAAATCAATATAATTAGAGAATTAATTGAGAGACAATTAATTGCTGTCTTGGAGGGCAAGTAGGAGTGCACACTTTTCCTAATTAGTGGCCTCCATAAACCACTATAAATAGGGTGTGCCTCCTCAATTACAACTCGCCCCGCCATTAAGTTTTCTGGCAATTCCCTTCTCTCCTACCATCTTTCTTGTTCTGGTGATCTGCTGTGCAAATCACAATTAGGCTCTAGTAGTCTAATAATTGTGTGGGCACAAGTATGGAGTATTGGAGCTTTGACCCGGATCCGAACATAGATTCGTCCAAGTACGCCTAATCTCCTTTTAGTTAATATTTTTCCTACATTGGCATCAGAGCCATTTGATCCTTGAGGCTATGATTATTCTATGTGAATAATAATGTGATATAATTTGTTTATATCTCTCTATCATATTTTCCGCTGTGCTACTGTATTTTTTTCAAGCTTTATATCTATAGCCTCTATTGCTTGAAATTTTCGTTGTGCATGTTCTCTGGTTTATATGTGAATTCTTTTGGGAATCTGGGCGTACGTTTTTCCAAAATGTGAACATGTATATATATATGTATTTTTTTTTTTTGCTTTTACCGTGTTATATCCATGTCTGTGTGTGCTTCCCTGATTTGTTATTCGACTTGAGCTCAATGTGCACACATATAAGCTAGGTTCTTGATTGTTTCCTCCTCTGGTTGTTTTATATATATACATATAATAAGTGTGTGTGTGTATATCTTATGGCATAATTCCTTCGTCCTCTTCCTTAAATCTTCGATTTCTTAAAGTTGTGTTTTTGGAACCTATGTGGAACTAAAAACGAAAAAGACTTAACCCCTCAAAGGTTTGAAGAGCCTTCGAAACACAGAGACATACATCCGGTTGAATTACGTCGCGCCGACAACGTCGAGAAAAATTGGGTGTTTGAAACTCGGTGTTTTTGCCCAAAGTAAGGGTATGGATGTGTAGATCTCGAAGAGACGATTCCAACGATGCTTAGAACGCGTCAAACGGAGTCCGGATGAGGAAGAAACAAAGGAAAGAAGTTCGCTGGTCGTTAGTCACCGCCGCAACTTCACTCGTGATTTGATTAATGAAATAGAGGTTTTAAGATCAAATAAATGCCATGGATTTGTAGTTCGCTGAACTACGATTCCAACGACACCAAGAACGCGAAAAACTGAGCTAAAACGAGGGAGATATGGCCTCCCGAAGTTGGCGGGTTGCGATGGCCCGTCGGAGCTCCAACCGGGTCAGGTTGACCCGGCTAGAGGTTGAAGATGATGACGTGGCAGTCAACGCCATGTCGTCGGTCAACCAATGCCACGTGGCGCCAATGAGAGGTCGACACGTCAGCGTCAAACGCCACATCAGCATCGGTCAACGAGGCCACGTCATCTATTGACCAGCCACGTTGACCAAAACACGTCAGCGCCACATCACTGACACGTCAGCGCTGATGGGTCACGGTTGACCAATAAACGGTCAATAGTCATTCGTTGACTGTTGACCCCAAAAAAAAAGGAGAAAGGGACACATGGCGCGTGGGGCCCACTGGGGTCTCCGTTTGACATGTGGCAAGCACCGTCAAAGAGAGGACGGCGTGTGGAGCCTTGGGAGTCGGCGCGTGTCGCCGGCTTACACCGCAAGGTGGCGCATGGAGTTCACATGCCACCGGGGAGAGTGGCCAACGCTGGAATTTTCCAATTTTTCAGGATTTTTGGATCCAGACACCTTCTAGGGGCGCGTGAGGGCACGTGGAGCCTTCAATTGAGACGTAGTTGGTTCCTAAAAATCCCTAAATTCGAGAGCTTCAATTTGATATATAATTTGCATATATTTGAAGCACGTTTGGATATGATTTGAGTCAAAAAGGTGCTTATGTGCACTTAGAGGGTCTCAAAAACGTTAAAATTGAATCAATGTTGGTTCTATTATTTTTTGGGATAGGTTGACTTATTTTTTTAAGAGTTTTTTTCAGTTGCAACAGAAGGTTAAATGCTGAAAGATTCTTTAAAAGTAAGGGATTATTCAAATGAGTTTTTGAATATAAAATCCTATCTAACCTTGACTCAAACTCTTAGGAATAAAACCTGAAAAATTGCAGAAACTTAAAATTATTCAATAATTATTGAATAATAATAAGTCTTCCCAAATGTTGAAGCAATGACTTCTAAAAGTCAACCTTTTATCACATATGTTGTGACAAAGGACAAGAGAGATAGAGATGTGAGAATCATCTCATCAAGTGGGAGGTATGCTGCAAATACATCCAAATGAGTGGATGTAAACAAGGCAAAGAGGAGCTTGACATTGTAGCTAAATGCTACATGAGTTAATATGGTCAGAAGGGCCTATGAGAAGGAGAACCTAATTAAGAGACAACATATGAGGCTTAAATTCTTTGAATGTTCTTGTTTTTTCCATTGGATTTAAGATTAAATTCTCTAGTTGTTTTTCAGAATTGAATTCAGTATATTCTCTTCTTGTTTTCTTGAACATTCATGCTATTTAGATGATATTGTGTTATTATCTTGTTAATATAACTGCTCTTTAATTGAGTGGGAGTTTTTTGGAATGCGTCTAGAAAACCAAAGGGGAAAGTATTCAAATGAAGACTGTGGTTAAAAGGGTGATGAGCTAACTAGTATGATTGGGATGGGAGTCAACATAGTTGTCTCCTGAACAAGAAACTAGTGAACTTATTATCTAATTATCCTTTGTCTTATTTGAACAACTAAGATTTGTATACCATAATCGTCTGAGTGACCAATTATGACCAAGTCTATTTGACTGAGCTTATGAAGACAAGCTCAATAGAGATATATGTGGAGTTAAAAACTCTCAAATCTCTTTCATTCAAGAGGAATGAGATGTCAGGGATATCCTACCAACTAGTCTTCAGCATTTAAAGGTTGAAGCAACCGAAGGATACAAAAGATTTATGCTATCAAGTATAGAAAGAACAACATTGCTTAAACTTATGTTGGTATGAGCAATGTAACCTTATCCAAGCCGTGTGGATAGTGTTGGAAGATAGTGAAATAGGTGATCTTCTTTCATAAAGTTAAAACTAAGTTAAGTTTTAACATAGTGTACTAAGTCCTAACATGTTGTTTAGGCAACACTTGAGACATATGTCAAACTAAGAAGTTGAGACAAAACTAAATGCCAAGTTCTTTCTAACAAACAACAAGTGTATATTGTGATAAGACATCTCCCAGTGAGTAGGAGGAAGCTATGTCTCTCAATGAGTGGGAGTGAGCCATGTCTTCCAGTGAGTGGGCGTATACGAAAGTAAAGATTGCCTCTGTTATGCATATTGTAACCTTCAGCAATGTGATTCACCACATTGAACTTGAATGTGAAAGACTGAAGGATTCAAGATCCATCAGTCAGACGAACTTAGCTAAAGAATGGGAGGATTCATCCTCTAAGCCTAAGGGCAAGAAACCTATGAGGTAAACTTGATCTAGAGGAGGTCAAATGGTTTCTACAAAGATGAAAAGCTACATTCATAATCCTTAAGGTTTATAAAAGTAGCGATCCACATGAGTTGTGAATATTTCAGAGAAGCATATGGCTTCATGTCAAATGCAAAGCAACAAAGAGATAGAATCAAGGGATTGGAACTTGCACGTTAACTCTGTATAAGTAAACCACCCTGATTCACTCCATGCAATTGCAACTGACAAAATCACATCTTTGCTATCTCTTTAGTTAAGGATCGATAGGACTATGATTCTCAAATCCTTTGTTGGATTTTGATGTTTCTATCTAGGGATAAAAGATTCCATTTCTTGCCACATGTATACCTTGATCAAAGGGAATGATCAAACTAGCAAAAGAGTATTTGCTAAATAACGTGTGTTAAAGGGTTAATACCTTTATGAATAAGTTGAAAACTTATTCTACCTGGCAAGAAAGACAAAGAAACATTTTTTTTAGAATATCCACTGCAATTGGCAAATTATGACGTTAGTGAACCAATGAATGTGAGGGCAAAACACAAACAGCTTGGTGTTTCGTTGATGTTGTGGACGTTTACTCGAAATACAGTAATGTTTACTTGATTTTTGGCAAGTGTGAAGCTGTTAGATAATGACTGAACTAGTCAGGAATCAGTTAAACTAAAAGGATAAGACCTTTTGAACTAACAAGGGTTAAAGACACCCATGTGATTAGTTCAAGCTGCTTTGTGTACAAGAAAGGCATTGTTAGGAAACTATCAATACCTAGAACCCTTCAACATAATACAGTTGTTGAAATGGAGAGATAGACCTCTCCTTGATTTGGTTATGAACATAATGGCACCAATGAGGCTATCAGCCATATGTTGGTAGGTGGACTCATAGCTATTATATTCACACTTAACCAAATGCCCTCTATGTCAGTTATGACCTTACCCTATGAATCGTGGATGGGCCTTAGACCAGGGCCAAGCTCGTTAAGACCATAAGGGTCATCAACTTTATATTCACAATTCTTCTTATGAGTACGGAGGATTAGGGCTAAGGTATACAAGGTATCTCTTTGTGAGATGACATGAGAATTTGACATGACACGTCTTCATTAGTGAAAATGATGGCGGTTCAGTGACTGAGAGAAAACCATGAGACACAACGTTCATAAAACCCAGATTTTCTAGCAGGAAATGAGCATTAATCACAATAAATCTCTTTAAGAGGTTCACAAGTGACAAGGAATAATCAAGTATTCCTAAGTTCACTGATCCGAGTGGGAGGATTGAGACCATTTTCACAATAAAAGAGGTAAGAGGTAAGTTACTAGAGAATTACCTCACTCATACATAGGAAAAGAATCTTATGAAATCCACCTCGGAGCAAATTGTCATCTAGCGAATGACTATAAGGGGTAGATTCCCTAATGGATTGAATGCTCCCTTCATCATTTAGAAGGTGATGATAAGTACCTATAAGTGTTTGAAAGACACTAGAAGGACCTGCTAAGATGAATTGCAAAGTGTCATGCAGGAGGATTTGGATCTTTTTAAGCCAAATACATGTTTGGGTAATTTTTCACCTAGCCAAGAGGCGATTGGGAACAAGTAGATTCTCAAATCTGTTGGGGGCATGTAGAACCTAAAACACTTAGTGGCTAAGGGGTAATACAATGGAAGGTTGTCCATTGTGTGTTTTAACTCTGAACTTTGGCTATGACAACAAGCTTAGTCTTGAAAATTGTATCAAGATGATGTAAAGACCACCTTCCAATTTGGAATTTTGGAAATTGGATGATGAACTCTACATGAAGCAGCTTAAGGGCTTCATAGAAATAATCACCCAGATAGTAGTATATAAGGTTTTCACAAGGTGAAAGCCTCACCAACTTTGAAATAATCGAAGAACACTACACAAGTCCCAAATGGTCTAGTGATGATTCTTTGTGAAGTCATCCTTTGTCAAATGACATATGAAACAAGTGTCAAGAGAGTTAAAGGAATAAAGGATAAGAGAATCCTTAAATTCTGAGTTGAGAAAGTCATGGGCTGAACAAATATCTTGATTGACAAGATAAACGGAGTTACACAAGAAAGATACAGTCTTTTCCACCTAAGATATGTACCAGTGTAATCCTTAAACATCTTAGGATGTCAAAGTGCAAACCTATGGACACCTCTAAAGTCAAGGGCATAAACCTAAAGAGGTTACATGTCCTATGAGGAATCCAACATAAGAAAGGTGGATAGAGTCCCATGTGAGACTATAGTTGGTAATATGAATGTGCACATTGGTGTACATAAGACCAAATGTTTTTTGGTCAGACTTGGAAGTTGCTTTTTGGTCCTGCTGTGAAATGGGTTATGAGAATAACCATGGATTAAGTTGTCAAGACAACAACTTTCCTTTTTGAAAGGATACTCCAATAGAAGACCTAGGCAAATGGTGATGGAGTAAGTAAATATACATAGTATTTTTTCCTGTTATCCATGGAAATAGAACGCAGGGCGTGTTCTGCCATTATTCAAAGTGCCATATGGCCAAAGTAATTCCTATGAGAGATTGGGAATGAATGGTGGATAGAAGGATCCAAACGATAACATCTTTTGATGAGGATCCTAAGTATCACAGCAAGGCAAAACATACCTTTTTGATACATCTCTATGAGAGATATGCTTTCAAAGAAGGAAAGCGATAGTTCAATGACCTTCTATTGACAGAATGTTGGTAGATCCCCTTATTGAGCCCATAGCTTGATTTTCATTGAGTTAGTGAAAATCTAGGGGCGCAAATAAAATATAAGGTCGTGAACTTCTTTTATATGAAGAAAAAGAAATGGTATGTATGTTATGAGTAAATACATAAAGGTATATAGTTTTGTATGTCGTACAGGTCAAAAGAGGTTGGTTTACTCACACGAACAACCGTCTTCCTATGTTTTGCAAGGGCATGGGAAGGTAAGACGAGCAAATGATCACCATGAGATGGTTGAGAAGAATCTTTGCGTTTGAGTCGCCTCAGTTAGACTGAGATGAGATCCACATATGTGCATATACACAGAAAATGGATAGAAGCATGAATATGGACCTGTAGCCAGGCAAAGAACTCTTTTTCACAAACGAGATTGTAAAAGAGATATTGTGAAAAAGAAAGTTCTGGTTCAAATGTTGAGTACATTTTGGAACTAATGTCTGTACGGTGAAAGAAAAGAAATCGACGTACACCTCAAACCATTCACCGTAGCAGGCAATTCATACTGCATGTGCTTAAGAGTTAAACTACAACATGGGATGTAGGTGAAAAATCCCTAGTTCACTACATTGTGAGTCCCAGGAAGGAAGAATACTTCCACGATGCCCTTAAGACTTATACGGCATCATGAAAGCTTGGTTTGGTGACAGCTACTTTTAGCTGAAGCTCCATGATCACACTCAATTCGGTCAGACGAGTCAAGATGGACTGATGTTTAGTCAAAAAGGAAGATTTACTCCTAGATACATAAGATATGCTAGTATCTGCGGTCGACCCCTTACTAGCTCTATGTGTAGCTAGTAAGTGCAGATACTATGTGCGTAAAGGGCAATCTGAGTTAATCAACATATTAACTTAAGAGGGATTAGATATGCCATGAGTAATATGTATGGGAGGATCTGAGGCATATGAGGCAATGAACATATAGCTTACGGTTATACATAAAGGGTGTCCTTGGATGCTGGTCCGATATAAAGGATTTCTAGTATCACAAGCACCAAATCTGAAAGACGTTTTTGCCCACGCAGTCACGGTAGATGCCAAGTATGAAACAAGAAAGAGTAACGCACGCACGATGGGAGGCCCATCAAGTGCGAGTGGGAGATGTTGGACTTTGGGTCCAAGTTCGCCCTTGATGGGTCGGACTATTTGATTAGAAAATAAGTAGCCTAATCAAATAAGAATAAAATCAGCATAAGATGCAGATTTGGGAATATTTAGCAATAATTATGGATTTGTTAAAAGAGGAACAAATCAACATAATTAGGGAATTAATTGAGAGACAATTAATTGCTGTCTTGGAGGGCAAGTAGGAGTGCACACTTTTCCTAATTAGTGGCCTCCATAAACCACTATAAATAGGGCGTGCCTCCTCAATTGCAACTCGCCCCGCCATTGAGTTTTCTGGCAATTCCCTTCTCTCCTACCATCTTTCTGGTTCTGGTGATCTGCTGTGCAAATCACAATTAGGCTCTAGTAGTCTAATAATTGTGTGGGCACAAGTATGGAGTATTGGAGCTTTGACCCGGATCCGAACATGGATTCGTCCAGGTACGCCTAATCTCCTTTTAGTTAATATTTTTCCTACATA
The DNA here is from genome assembly GCA_963855925.1 of Inga laurina. Classification (NCBI taxonomy): domain Eukaryota; kingdom Viridiplantae; phylum Streptophyta; class Magnoliopsida; order Fabales; family Fabaceae; genus Inga; species Inga laurina. Next base: position 10,005,498 of record OY979713.1, read on the forward strand.
TATTTTCTATTCCTACCCTTTTCTCTATTGATAACTACCACAGTAATATATATATATATATATATAAAAGAAAAGGAACAGAAACAACCAGCGGACCATCACTGAAATAATGTTGAAATTAAACTAATAAGCAATTGGCATATGTTTATAGAAGCAAATCATGCCTCAAATAATCACAGAATCCAAAGTAACAAAGAAAACTGAGGGATATGGCCATTCACAAGGCTGTGAAAAAAGTTGTATATATCTATGTGTGCGTGCAGTTTCATAAATGGTAAAAAAAACATTGCAGCGAAAAAATATATCTTACTAGCCTCAAAAACATATAAACATAATAACCAGATTTTTGTCAGTAATATAAACATATGTGTATGCATACCAGAAATAAAACATAAGTATACTATATCATATAATCTAATGGATATTTCATCAACATGCATACCATATATACTATCACATTCTTAAATAAAACATGCCTCAAGAAAATCGTATGTTCTGATATCATGTAAAAATTTCAGGCGTACCTAGAATTCGATTGACTAACTGAAGTAACCACACAAAACCAAAGCATCGATGCAGACTCCAATTACGTTACACATCAAATACACTAAAGAGAGAAAGAGAAGAAAACTCTTATGAGATAACCTTTAAGAGAGAGGAATATGTGTGTTATTCAAATTATCTACTCTTTCAATCTCATGTCCTATATATAGCGTATGTATAGTTACATAGGAATAGATGTAACTCGATCTTAAGCTATGGGTATATGAGAATAGACATAACTATTAAACCGTAAAAGGGTTATTTTTCTTTATGAACTTGTGTCTCTCCATGATAGCCTCTCTTGAATCAGGCTTAGGCTCTAATCCACTAAGGATGGACTTGTATATTTCAACACTATCCTTGCACAAGATTACTTGTCATGGCAATGTGCACAAATTAGTTATTTAGTTCAATTATCTATAAGATGAATGTGCAACAATTAATTATTCAGTTCAACTATTTGTAAGATGTCATTCTCTATGGCTTATCTTTACATGCATAGTTCATAACTTTGTATGATTAATATGAAGAAATTAGTTGCTAATGAGATTCCCCTAAGTCTTACTACTTTCTTCCATGATATATAGTGGGGGTAAATCCCTCTAAGGGCAAGGTGTAGTGGTTGGTGAAGGCTGAAAGTGGATGGTGTTGAGGAAACATGTTTTTTGTTGTATATTTGATTTTCTATTTACATGTGTAGTTAGATTTACTTTTGAGGATAATGTAAATTATGCATGTTACAGATATATTGGCATGTAAAAACCCTCCATAAGGAGAAAGAGTTAAGGCTAATGGCTTAAAGGTAAGTGTCATTGAGTAAATGATAGGTATATAAGTATATTATAGTAAATTTACCTATTAATGCATGCTTAATTAAGATAAAATTTTGGATTAGAAACTAGGGAAAATGGATAAGTGAGTCCCTGAGAATTTACATGCCAAAGTTACAGGTCTTAAGGTTTAAGATGACAAGTAGTTGGGTGCTTCTGATTAATTAGAATGAAAGCTATGATAATATGAAATAAGGCCATATGATCTAATGAGTTGGTGAGGTTTTTATTTTTTCCTGAACATGATTTTTACCCACTTGGTTTTCCTAGCTATATTGTTTAATGATATAGCTTCAATAAGTATTATATTGTGCACTCTTTTTCCTTCACTAAGTTTTTATCTTATTGGGTTTTTTGTAGTAAAGTTTTTTTAATGAGGCACATGTTTAACTATGGATATCCTATGGATAGTGTTATGAATTTAATGTTTGTGTGACAAATAAAAGGGACTCTGGTTTACATTTGTGATTTGGACACTGTGGCTACTTGGTACCTTCTTGATGTTGTAAAAGGCAAGCTTCACCCAAGAGGGGGGTGAATTGGGTGATGTTTTAAATTTTTCGCTTGATGTGGTGATATGAAAAATATAGTAGATAGAGTAGAGTTGAGAAGATTTGAACACAGAGAGTTATACTGGTTCGGCCTAACAACAAGGCCTACGTCCAGTCCTCAGAGATCAAGACCTACTGAGATTTTCACTATACTTCCAAGATTCAATGGGCTCTCAGAACGCCACAAAACAACAATTGTCCTTGAACGGACTACGATCAGAAATATTCTCTTACTAAGAAATTTCTCTCCCCCTTACGACAAGTCTTACGTGCAGAAAAACAATATATGGCTCTTCTCACTTGCTTATGTATACAAGACTTATGAGCAGCAACGTTCTCTCCTGCTTACACCACTGTAAGTCTTACGAGCAGCAACGTTCTCTTCTGCTTGTATCTTATAAGGCTTAAGAGTGGAAGACACAACAAGGGATTCTCTCAATGGCTTCTCTCGTAAGGAAAAAACAACCCTCTCAAGGTCCCAATACCTTGAGATCAAATACACATAGAATTTTGAATTGTATGAAGACTCTCTTACAGAACTAATGAATAAACACTGAAGATTAATGTGTATACAGAGGAAAATGATGAATAACAGAAACTTAGTATGAGCTTATGAATGCATGTGCTACGTTGTGTTTTTGTTCTCCTTGAATCTCTGTATATATAGTTGCTCCAATTTTTGCCCATTTGGAAACTCTTCATTTGTGGAGCGGGACATTTGAAATTAATGGCAGACACGCGCATGTTTTGAATAATCTGAGTGTGGTCGGTGACAGCGTGTATATAATCATATTGTCTGCCGTTGTTTGACTTTTCCTCATGTGGTCCAATTCCAACGTTTATATTCCTGTATTATACTTTTAAAATAATCAAAACAATGTTAAACAATGATAAAGAGTAATGATGATATGAATAAACAATAATAAACTATATTCGGAATGAACGTTGTGATACTTAGCATTTTCGGTGGTCAAACAGGGCATCACTCGAGCATGAAAGGTTCACTTCGAGTGATCTCCTATTTTCCTTCATTAGCATCTGTTATCGGGTTGTGCTTGCATGGGATTTCAGAGAGACAGAATCTTCACTCGCGGGTGAAGAGGGGTCTCACTCGAGCACAAAACCTCTGCTCGAGTGATCTTGCAATTTTCACAGGGAATGTCCTCTCGGGTCATCACTCGCACACCTTATTGACAAGAGTGAGAATTTGTACTCGCGGGTGAAATAGACCCTCACTCGAGCACACTTACCTCTGCTCGAGTGAGACGCATATTCTCAGGGAATATGCTCTCAATATCATCACTCGCATCAGATTTTTAGAGGGATAGAATTTTTACTCGCGAGTGATCTGAGCCCTCACTTCGAGCACAGTGCCTCTGCTCGAGTGAGAAGAATATTCTCAAGAATTATACCTTTTGAACAAGCACTTGCAGCAGATTTGGAGAGGGAATGAATTTTCACTTGCAAGCATTGATGTGTCACTCGAGCATGAACGGGTGTGCTCGAGCACACTTGCACTCCTATGAACTTCATGACTCTCGGCCAAGTGCTCGCAGTACCCTGCTCGAGTGAACAAAGGAAGCATGCCATTACTTGCTCTCGGCCAAGTGCTCGCAGCACCTTGCTCGAGTGAACAAAGGAAGCATGCCATTACTTGCTCTCGGCCAAGTGCTCGCAGACCCTCACTCGCATATGTGCTCGAGTGATCTAGTGTTCACAAAGGGAGAATGCCTCTCGGGTACATACTTTCTAGCTTTCTCTCACACCTGCTCGAGTGCAAAGTAGATCTCTGCTCGAGCACAAACATCCTACTCGAGCACTCAAGTGCAAATTCACAGCAGATATCAGCAAAACATCAAATATGCATTTGGTAACTTGGAAACTTTTCTTAACCTTCTAAAAACATGTTTTGCACATAATTGAGTTATTGTTATCATCAAAACTTGGGATCTAACATTCTCCCCCTTTTTGATGATGACAAAACTCTTTGTGATGAAGATTTAAAAGAAATTGATTGAATTTGAAAATTTTTGAAATTTCTTCAATGTTTCCAAATGCATATCATGTTTAAGTTTCAAATTCAAATTTTTCCTGCAATGTTGTTTCCTCTGGACACTTAACAACCAAGATTAGCATAATATGAGGTATATAACTTAATAAGAACTTAATAACTTGTAATATTGAAATTTAAAGTTTGAACCATATCATTAAACTTGGAAAAACATAATAACTTGTAATTCAAAATGACATACATATCAAATCCTACCCAATACAGAAATCTACCCAAACACCCATATACACCCTTCAGAAGCTCAGAAAACATCACACACCCTTCTCCCCCATTTTGTCAACATCAGAAGGGGGGCTGTGGAGGTGGAACAAAGAGTACCATGGCAGTGAGAGGGTCAATAGGCGGATCAGAAGGAGATGTTGGCTGTGGTAAAGGCGACCGATCAAAGGTAACATCGACATTAGACTCTAGATCAGTGAAAAGTACATGAGTCTGTGGATGAGGTGGTGAGGTATGAGTGGTCTCTGGAGGCACCCCAGAAGACGAGGAGGGAAAATGTGAGTGCAGGAAGGTCTCCATATTAGTGATCCTCTGTGACATCTCATCTTGTGTTTTGAACATTAGTTCAAAGTTAAGATTGGCCTGGTCTACCAATTTAATGACTTGTGTTTCCATCTTCTCCACAAGCTTCTCATATTCATCTACCAACTCCTTCTTCAAACTTGATACAGCTTGATTAATTACCTCAGTCAGATGATTAGACAAAGAGGCATTGAGAAAGGAAGGAGGAGGAATAGGCCCTTGTGCAGATGATTGTGCCTCATCTCCTCTGGATGGAGTGGCTTCCCTCTTTGATGTGGCTTTGGTCCGACTCACCGGAAGATTGATACCCATGTGAGTTAATTGAGTCTTACCAAACCGTGAGATAAGTACCCTTTCTTTTCCTTCCAAATACCAAATTTTGTTTTTCATCAAGATGAAGGAAACAAGTTGAGGGTAAGGAATGGTTGCAGATTTTGTTGAAGAGAATCTAAACCTTCTCATCTCATTAAAAATGATCTCCCCTACATTCCTTTGTTGTTTAGCAACCAAAGAAGCCAAGAGATAGTAATCCTTTTGAGCAAAGTGGGTAAAGTTCCTGGATATATTGACTATGCTCCGAGAATAAATGTAATGAAGGATTCTGTGATTATCAGGCATCTCAATAGGCTTGAAAATAAGGGGGCCAATTGGGTCTTTAGGTCTTAAAATTTTAAAGGTTTCATTGGCAGAGAAAAAGGGTGGATCAGTAGGAGGTGCACAAGTAAATCATTTATGATTTTGGCAGAGATCATAATGAATTTCCCTCTAATAGTTGTAGATACAGCTTCTTCAATCAAATCACCGGATCTAGACATTATATTATGAATTTTCATGTTGGAATAAAATGTCTTTACAACAGTGGGGGAATATGGCAAATGGATTTCTAACCAGGGAGCATAGTATTGAAGGTAAGGGTACAAGTCCAAATGACAGTTATTTTTCAAGTAATCCAAATCCACATACACTACAGGGCAGAAATGTCTATGCTTAAATTCATCATCATATACCTTCTGAGATACTGCCTTAAGTTCTGTCACATTGAATCCCTCAGGAGGACTAGTGAGTTGATCATCCACTGGTGCTTGTGATGCTGAGGGTGCTCTAGAGGCAGAAACACTGGGTTGCTTAACTTTATGTGAACTTGAAGCACCGACTTGAGAAGCAATTTGCCCAACTATCTTGTCAAGTTTGGATTTCTCAATTGCTTCCCGGAGTTGTCTACTTAAGGAATCATCAGAGGAAGAAGATGATCGGGGTTGCTCTGACTCCTTTTTCTTCCCTTTTGCTTGCACCTCTTTGGATTGAGACCGGGTGATTATAGGTTCATTGAATGCCACACCCTTTGGTTTCTTTTGAGGAGGTTGGTCTTTCTTTGAAACTCGAGGTTTTGGGTGAGGTTTCTTAGCCGGAGTCCTCTTCTTGGTCTTGGGTTTAGGAGGAGGTGACGGTGAGGAAGAGATTTTGGGAGATGGAGGTGTTGGTTCTGGGGTACCCGATGTACTGCCAGCAGACTGAGTAGGAGATGGAGAATGGGATCTTTGAGGAATAGAAGGTGTTTTGGTTCTTGCCATTGGAGAACAAGAAAGAAAATTAATAACGCACAAATTTCGAATGTTAAGAGCAAAACGAAATTAGGGTTTGAATGGGAAATGCAGAAGGTAAAAATCACCTTTTATGGAAGATTGAAGAGTTGTAACGGTGATTTAAAACAGAAAGACGTGATTGAATGGTGAGAGAACGGTTGAAGGTGAAGAGTTGTGTCTTTCGAGTGAGAGAGCACTTCGAGTGAGAGAAGGAAGTGCGACGTTCTGAGCTCCCCAGTAACTGATATAAGTGACAGTGCTCGAGCATGAACCCTAGTGCTCGAGTGATGTTCATACTGTGCTCGCGAGTGTTCTATCTGTGCTCGAGTGATTTTCTGGAAAAATAAAGAAGCAATTAAAACGTACTTGGATTGTGAATTTCTTGACATATTTTTGCATCTTTGTACTCAAATCCTCCAAGATCATTTGAGTAACCATGATTTGAATAGCTTTTGCAAAGAGATTCTTCTTCTTCACTCGAGCAGGCATTCCTCACCTCAAGCATGTTCATATCATGCTCGAGTGAGAATTCCTCACTCGCGAGTGAGTTCAATTCCCACTATTATTTCTGATATATTCTCTTGGTATTCTTAACTCCTCTGTTAACCTCTGTTTTTCATGTCAAAGAGCAGAGTATCATAAATAGTGCTGTGCTCGAGCAAAGCTTCTTGTGCTCGAGTGACACAGCTCATCACTCGAGCAACACCCTCTGTGCTTCGAGTGAGAATCCTGCAAAAACAATTTTTGACCACTCCGATGCTAAAGTCAGTATGGTTATCATCAAAATAATTATTTAATTAAACCTTTTTTAACAAGAAAACTTACAACTCATTAGGATTAACCATTCCTAATTCTCTTCGAATATAGAGGAATTGCTCTTTTGCAATTGGTTTTGTGAAAATATCCGCAAGTTGAAGATGAGTTGGTATGAATTCCACTTTGACATCTTTCTTTTGAACATGATCTCGGATGAAATGATGTCGAATGTCTATATGCTTTGTTCTTGAATGTTGTACAGGATTCTTTGCCAAGCTTATCGTGCTAGTATTATCACAATAGATTGGGATTTCTTTTAAATAAATTCCCAAATCTTGAAGTTGTTGTTTTAACCAAAGCACTTGTGAACAACAGCTTGCCACAGCTATATATTCAGCTTCAGTCGAAGATAATGACACTGTGTTCTGCTTCTTGCTGAACCATGACACTAGAGAACCTCCGAGAAATTGACATTGACCACTGGTACTTTTCCTGTCAGTTTTGTATCCACCGTGATCTGAATCTGAATATGCCATCAAATACTCGTTCCCTCTTTTTGGATACCACAGACCAAGCTCAGAAGTATCTCTTAGATATTTAAAAATCCTTTTTACTATCTCTGCATGAGATACTTTAGGATTGGATTGATACCTTGCACACATTCCTACACTGAACTGAATATCTGGCCTGCTTGCTGTAAGATAGAGCAATGAACCAATCATTCCTCTATACTTTGTGATGTTGAAGCTCGGTCCCTTTACATCAGCATCCAACAATGTTGTAGAACTCATTGGAGTATCAGCTCCATTAGCATTATCTAATCCATATTTTTTCAATAATTTTTTCAAATACTTTGTCTGAGATATAAATATACCATTCTTCTTTTGTTTGATCTGAAGTCCAAGAAAGAAGTTCAATTCTCCCATCATGGACATTTCAAATTCTCCCTGCATAATCTTAGAAAATTCTTGACACATAGATTCATTAGTAGCACCAAAAATAATATCATCAACATAAATTTGAACTATTAGAATATCATTTTTGTTATGTTTGATGAATAAAGTTGTATCAACTTTGCCTCTGACAAAACCTTGATCAAGAAGAAATTTACTTAGTCTTTCATACCAAGCTCGGGGTGCTTGTTTCAAACCATATAATGCTTTCTTGAGTTTGAAAACATAATCAGGCTTTGTTTCATCTTCAAAACCAGGAGGTTGTTCGACATATACTTCCTCCATAATATAACCATTTAGAAAAGCGCTTTTTACATCCATTTGATAAAGTTTAAAACTTTTGATGCAAGCAAAAGCTAAGAGTACTCGTATTGCTTCCAATCTTGCCACTGGAGCATATGTTTCCTCATAATCAATACCTTCTTCTTGATTATAGCCTTTGGCGACCAATCTTGCTTTATTTCTCACAATGATTGCTGATTCATCAAGCTTGTTTTTGAAAACCCATTTAGTCCCTATAACCGTATGATCTTTAGGTCGAGGAACTAAATCCCAAACTTGATTTCTTTGAAATTGATTTAGTTCTTCTTGCATAGCAATCACCCAATCATTGTCAGATAAAGCTTCTTCTATATTAGAAGGCTCAATTTCAGAAATAAAAGCTGAAAAAGTTACCTCATTAAGGATTCTATTTCTGGTTTTGACACCTTCATGAATATCTCCTATAACTTGATCAATTGGATGATCTTTCATATGTCTCCATGCTTTAGGTTGAGCATGATCATCGACATCTTCTATATTTTGAAAATCATTTGTTTCAAAATCATCCTGATTTGAAATGGATTTGTTTTTCTTGATTGAATCCATTTCTTCTTCATCATTAAGTTTTGTCTGAGATTCAATTTCATCAAACACAACATGAATAGATTCTTCAATAGTACATGTTCTTTTATTGAAAACTCTATAAGCTTTACTTCTATTAGAATATCCTAGAAAAATACCTTCATCAGACTTTGAATCAAATTTACCTAAATTTTCCTTACCATTGTTATGAATGAAGCACTTACACCCGAAGATATGAAGATGAGCAATGTTTGGCTTCCTTCCTTTGTAAAGTTCATATGGTGTCTTTCCAAGAGATTTGCGAATATATGCTCTGTTTGAGATATAGCATGCAGTACTCATTGCATCTACCCAGAACACTTGTGATATTTCTTTTTCATTAAGTAATGCTCTTGCCATTTCTGTAAGCACTCTGTTCTTCCTTTCTACTACACCATTTTGTTGAGGTGTTCTCGGGGCTGAGAAGTTGTGATCTATTCCTTTGTCGTTGCAGTAATCTTCAAACAATTGATTATCAAATTCTCCTCCATGATCTGTTCTAATAGAGACAATAGGAATACCTTTCTCATTTTGAACCTTTTTGGCAAACATAATAAATTCAGCAAAAGTTTCATCTTTTGAGGCAATAAATATAGTCCATGCAAATCTTGTAAAATCATCAACAATTACTAACGTATATAAATTTCCTCCAAAACTTTTTACTCTTGCAGGACCTACCAAATCCATATGAAGTAATTGTAAAGGTTTTGAAGTAGAAATTTCATATTTAGTTTTAAAAGAAGATTTAGTTTGTTTGCCTTTTTGACATGCTTCACAAATCATGTCGTCTTTGAATTTGAGTTTAGGAAGACCTACAACTAAATCTTTTCTAATCAATTTGTCAAGTTGATTCATATTGACATGAGCCAAACACTTATGCCATAACCAACTTTCCTCTGATCGACTAAGAAAACAATTTTCAGAAGAATTTGAATTTAAATCAATAGTATAACAATTACCGTCCCTTTGAGCTCGGATCTTTGCTTTGATAGTTTCTTTGTTTAGGAGTAGATCTTTTTTGCTTACTATCAAGCATTCTTTTGAGTCAAAAATCACCCAGTTATCTTTGTCAGTGCTTTGGCTTACGCTTAAGAGATTGTGGCATAATCCTTCAACATAATATACTCCGTTGATTTGAATGCCATCGGTTCTTCCTACTTCACCAATTCCAGCAATACGTCCAGATTGATTTCCTCCAAATGTCACCTTTCCTCCTTCTTTAGTTTCAAACATGGTGAACTTATTTTTGTCACCAGTCATGTGTCTCGAACATCCACTATCAATATACCATTTGTTCGCTCGAGATGCTTTGAGACATACCTAGAATAAGATGATCAGGTTTTAGGTACCCACACTTTCTTGGGTCCTTTGTGGTTAGTACTTGAAATATGTGTCTCTTTCGGAACCCATTTATATGTTCCAACAACCTGTCCCTTTTTGAAATAACATGATGAAGTATAATGTCCTTTCTTATTACAATAATTACATGATACAAATGGATTTGATGTATGCACAGAATTCCTAAAATATTTAAGATAGTCTCTACTATTCTTTTTATTCTTATTATGCATAGCATTATATCCAATTCCAGATTTATCAAATGAAACTTTCTGAGAATTTAAAATGACCTTGAGTGTTTCACTTCCTTTAGTAAACTTTTCAACAATCTTTGTTAAATCTTCTATTTTCTTATCTTTCTCTTTACACATTTCATATGATGATATGACATTACTTTCTAATTCTTTTACTTTCTTCTTATAACTAACCATTTCTTTAGCAACTTTGATGAATTCTGTATGCAATGCATTATATTCAGATAACAATTCATCATAAGAGGGTTCAGAGTCACTTACCTCAGAGTCTGATTCTTCTTCCTTAGCTACCAAGCATAGATTAGCTACTTCGTCGTTGTCATTTTCTTCGTCTGACGAACTATCACCCCAAATAGATGATATATATGCTTTCTTTTTCTGCTTCTTTTTGTCTTTGTTTCTGAAGCATTCAGATTTGATGTGTCCTGGTTTCCCACATTCATAGCACACTATTTGTTGTTCTTTGTTTTCTTTCTTGCTTGGTCCACCTTGATAGTTCTTGAAATTCCTTTGTCCTCTTCTGTAGAATTTCTTGAACTTTCTCACGATCATTCCCATTTCATCATCACTAGGAACATCTTCATTCTCGGAAGTTTCTTCTTGTTCTTTGATAGCTTTAAGTGCAACTCCCTTTTTCTTTTTATCATCGAATTCTTCAAGTTCCTTTTTGAATCTCAACTTACCTTCATATTCAGAAAGACTTCCAAAGAGAGCAGCTACGGATCCCATAGACTCTCCTTTGGCTTCTTCGATGGCTGTCACCTTTGCTTCCCACTCTTTCGTAAGAATATTAAGAATCTTTCTTACCTGGGAATTTTGATCAAACGACTTTCCAAGAGCAGATAATTGATTAACAAGATGAGTATACCTTAGTTCAAATTCTGATATACTTTCTCCAGATTTCATACGAAATAAATCATATTCTGTAATTAAAGTATTGATTCTATTCTCTTTAATTCCAGATGTACCTTCGTGAGCAATTTCAAGAGCATCCCATATATCTTTGGCAGTAGGTAGAGTACATATACGAAAATATTCTTTTTGACTAAGAGCACTTTGTATCATTAAAATGGCTTTGCTATTTAATGTTACTAACCTCTTGTCATTCTCGTCAAACTCATCTGGGCTCTTTTTAACAGTTCTATCTTCGATTTTCTTCATTGGAACATAGTCACCATCTTGTATAACATTCCACAATCCATACTCGTTGGCCATCACGAACACTCTGAATTTGGCTTTCCAGAACGAAAAATGTTCTCCAGCAAAACCAGGAGGTCTAGTGATTGAGGCTCCATCAGGAAGGATATTTTCACCCATTGTTGCCATTTGACGGATCCTTCTCAAGCTGTTAGGCTCTTCGGAGAAGACGAGTCTCTGATACCAAATGTAAAAGGCAAGCTTCACCCAAGAGGGGGTGAATTGGGTGATGTTTTAAATTTTTCGCTTGATGTGGTGATATGAAAAATATAGTAGATAGAGTAGAGTTGAGAAGATTTGAACACAGAGAGTTATACTGGTTCGGCCTAACAACAAGGCCTACGTCCAGTCCTCAGAGATCAAGACCTACTGAGATTTTCACTATACTTCCAAGATTCAATGGGCTCTCAGAACGCCACAAAACAACAATTGTCCTTGAACGGACTACGAGCAGAAATATTCTCTTACTAAGAAATTTCTCTCCCCCTTACGACAAGTCTTACGTGCAGAAAAACAATCTATGGCTCTTCTCACTTGCTTATGTATACAAGACTTATGAGCAGCAACGTTCTCTCCTGCTTACACCACTGTAAGTCTTACGAGCAGCAACGTTCTCTTCTGCTTGTATCTTATAAGGCTTAAGAGTGGAAGACACAACAAGGGATTCTCTCAACGGCTTCTCTCGTAAGGAAAAAACAACCCTCTCAAGGTCCCAATACCTTGAGATCAAATACACATAGAATTTTGAATTGTATGAAGACTCTCTTACAGAACTAATGAATAAACACTGAAGATTAATGTGTATACAGAGGAAAATGATGAATAGCAGAAACTTAGTATGAGCTTATGAATGCATGTGCTACGTTGTGTTTTTGTTCTCCTTGAATCTCTGTATATATAGTTGCTCCAGTTTTTGCCCGTTTGGAAACTCTTCATTTGTGGAGCGGGACATTTGAAATTAATGGCAGACACGCGCATGTTTTGAATATTCTGAGTGTGGTCGGTGACAGCGTGTATATAATCATATTGTCTGCCGTTGTTTGACTTTTCCTCATGTGGTCCAATTCCAACGTTTATATTCCTGTATTATACTTTTAAAATAATCAAAACAATGTTAAACAATGATAAAGAGTAATGATGATATGAATAAACAATAATAAACTATATTCGGAATGAACGTTGTGATACTTAGCATTTTCGGTGGTCAAACAGGGCATCACTCGAGCATGAAAGGTTCACTTCGAGTGATCTCCTATTTTCCTTCATTAGCATCTGTTATCGGGTTGTGCTTGCATGGGATTTTAGAGAGACAGAATCTTCACTCGCGGGTGAAGAGGGGTCTCACTCGAGCACAAAACCTCTGCTCGAGTGATCTTGCAATTTTCACAGGGAATGTCCTCTCGGGTCATCACTCGCACACCTTATTGACAAGAGTGAGAATTTGTACTCGCGGGTGAAATGGACCCTCACTCGAGCACACTTACCTCTGCTCGAGTGAGACGCATATTCTCAGGGAATATGCTCTCAATATCATCACTCACATCAGATTTTCAGAGGGATAGAATTTTTACTCGCGAGTGATCTGAGCCCTCACTTCGAGCACAATGCCTCTGCTCGAGTGAGAAGAATATTCTCAAGAATTATACCTTTTGAACAAGCACTTGCAGCAGATTTGGAGAGGGAATGAATTTTCACTTGCAAGCATTGATGTGTCACTCGAGCATGAACGGGTGTGCTCGAGCACACTTGCACTCCTATGAACTTCATGACTCTCGGCCAAGTGCTCGCAGTACCCTGCTCGAGTGAACAAAGGAAGCATGCCATTACTTGCTCTCGGCCAAGTGCTCGCAGCACCTTGCTCGAGTGAACAAAGGAAGCATGCCATTACTTGCTCTCGGCCAAGTGCTCGCAGACCCTCACTCGCATATGTGCTCGAGTGATCTAGTGTTCACAAAGGGAGAATGCCTCTCGGGTACATACTTTCTAGCTTTCTCTCACACCTGCTCGAGTGCAAAGTAGATCTTTGCTCGAGCACAAACATCCTGCTCGAGCACTCAAGTGCAAATTCACAGCAGATATCAGCAAAACATCAAATATGCATTTGGTAACTTGGAAACTTTTCTTAACCTTCTAAAAACATGTTTTGCACATAATTGAGTTATTGTTATCATCAAAACTTGGGATCTAACAGATGTCACTTAAATTTCTCAAAGGAAAGTAACTCCCACTATTCTTGCAATTTATTCCCCAATACACAATCATGGTGTAACGCCCCAAATTTCAATTAAGGGCTAATGATAATTATTGAAGATAATTATTAAATTAAGGTGGAAGAATTATGGGTTTTGGCGGTAATATTAATTATTATGCCATGATTACTGGAAATTGAAAGGAGGAAATTGTTGAGCAATTAGTTAGTGATTAGTGGAGAAATTAATTACTAACTAAGAGAAAAATGAGATATGTGATTAAATGGCTAATAAAGGGATAAGAGTAGTTAATTGGTGACTTATTTTGGGTGAACTAATAGCAAGCTGACATGTGCAAGTTGGTGAAGAGAGAGAGGAGTGGAAAAGTCAACTTGGGTTACTTTAATATTTTCTCTCTTCTCTCCCCCCTCCTTTTTCGCTGAAGCAATATGGTTTGGGGGGATGTCATCATTCTTCATCTCCTACCTCACTCTCATCTCTTCTCTCTCTTTCCCTTCTCTATTTTTCGGCAGCCATGGGAGCTTAGGAGAGAGAAAGAAAAAGCCAAAATTTAAGGTAAGATAATGACCTCTAATGCCAAAGTTCACTTCATTAATGTTGTTCCTTGGAGTGAGAGCTTCAATTTGATGGTTGTAGTTTCTCCATTGGTGGTGATTTGAGGAGTCACAAAAATCTGATAGTTGGAGAATCAAGAAGTGTCTTTGGAAAAGTTGAAGAAGTAGGTGAAACCAATCCTTCTATCTATGTTTTATGCCAGATGATTAAGATTGGAATTTCTAGAATTTATGTCCTATTTTTGTTGGAATAAGGTCATTGGTAGTTTGGCATGTTATGGGTATAGAAATGGGTGTTTGGTATGAGTTTTGAGATAGATAGATTGATTTGGGATTGGAATGATTGAGTTTAATGATTTTGGAAGGTTAGTGATTAATGTTGCCTAAAACCAAAGCATGATTATGGAATGGGATTTTGATCATTTTGATAGTTTTATTGGATTCCTTGAGTGATTTTGTGAGAGGATAGCTTTGGTTGAAGTTTTAGGTCCCTTTGGATCAATTGGGCAAGTGTTGGGAGGTATGGTCAGTTTTTCCGCATTTTATGGTTTCTGATAGAATCACTCGAGTGATTTGGGTTTCACTCAAGTGTGAGATGAACATTACTCGAGTGGTGATGAGTTCCACTCAAGTGCGGTAGTGTAATTGTCAATTTTGCTCTCTATTTCTGTTGCACTTCTGTGGATAAGGCAAGAGTATGCCTTAATACTTTGCGAGTATTAAGCCATCACTTGAGTGTTTTGTGTTTCACTCGAGTGTTCCACTTCGTGGAAAACTCTTATGCTCTCGAGTCCTCACTTTCTGTGCTTCACTTCTTGGTACTCGAGTGAGCATTTGGCTATCACTAGAGTGTGGTTTTCTGGACTCGAATACCCGAGTGTTGACTGTACCATCACTCGAGTAAGGTCTCCTTCACTTGAGTATCTGTACAATATTACTCGAGTGTCTCAGTGAAAAATATTAGTTTTGAGCTTTCAAAAAGGGGGTCTTTGGGGATAATCTTCCAACCCTTTAGAGCAATTGATAGAGTTATTCACGAGTACTAAAAGAGCAATATTGAAAACCAACATTAAGTGTTATGAAAGTGAGAACTTGGAGTGGAGAATAACCTGATGTCCTTGATTTGGTTTATAGGGTTCAATATTCTCCCTGATCGTGAGCAACTGGAGCTGGAGCTTATATGGAAAGATGTAGGGAACTTACCTCTCCTGCATGTATTTGATAATTGTGTTAGTGTATTTGATGCATGTTATTGCTTTGACTGATTATGTGAAACATATATGAGTGATTGAAGCTCTGCTTCAACCTATGCTATGGCCATGAATATATTGTTTGAACATTAAGCATGCTGATATGTCATTTTGTGAACATGAATTATATATTGCAAGCATGTCATGCATTAAACACTTATCTTGCATGCATATTGGTATTGTTTTCCTACTGAGATTCCCCAGAACCTCACCCTCCCCTACCAATAGTGTAGACAAGGCAAGTAGATCAAGATGGAGCAAGCAACCAAGGGCGGCTAGGTCTCCTTATGGGCAAGCGCATTGGTAGTTTGTTATTGTTATTTGTTGATATAATTGTATATGTTGGATGATATGTTCGGATGACAGATTGGATTGTGTTTGGAAAGAGTATTGTGTAATCACCATTTGAGATATTGTAAAGGGCATATGTGTCCTATAAATCTTTAGTGAAGGTTTAAACCCGGGATTGTTGGGATTATTATTGTGCACTCTGATATATTATGAATGTGATTTATCTTCACGAGGTAATTGTATTCAAAATGTGAATGTGAGACCAGATTGATTATATTTTTTAACTATTTTTCTAGACACCCCATCTTGATGATGAGGGATTATCAATGTTGTTTTTGTTTTATTGGTCTCTATTTCACTTTAATTGCGTATTTCAAATATAATTATGGTGAGGGGGTTACACATGGTATATAAATTTTCTTTATGTTTCGCTACTTCACATTTAATTTGATGGGACTCTTGAATTATAAAGTTATGTCTATAAATATAAGGCATATATCATATACCTGAGCCTTGAAAATGAGTGAACAACATTCTCATTGTTTCTCATCTCTCTAATTCTATATCTAGTTCTATAATTCGTTCATTCTAATACTTTTTTTTAAATGAATTTTCATTCTAATATTGAATATCTTATGTTTGTTTTATTTTCTAACTCAAAGTTATTTATATGTGTTGGACTTTGGGTCCAAGTCCGCCCTTGATGGGCTGGACTATTTGATTAGGATATAAGTAGCCTAATCAAATAAAAATAAAATCGGCATTAATTGCATATTAAGGAATAATTTAGTAATAATTATGGGATTATTAATTGAGGAACAAGTCACCATAATTAAGAAATTAATTGAAAATCATTTAATTTAATTACTATCTTGGAGGGCAAGAAGAAGTGCACACGTTTCCTAATTAGTGGCCACTCTAAACTACTATAAATAGGAGGTGACTCCTTCAGTTATTACTCACCCTTGCTATTGAGTTTTCTAGCAATCTCTTCTCTCCTACCATCTTTCTTATTCTGGTGATCTGTTGTACAAATCATAATTAGGCTATAGTAGTCTAATAATTGTGTGGGGACTATTATGGATCATTGGAGTTTTGACCCGGATCCGAACATGGATTCGCCCTGATACACCAGTTCTCTCTCTCCTTATATTTTTACTACATTAGCATCAGAGCATGTTGATCCTGTAGTTGTGATTTATTCTTTGTGATTAAGCATTGGACATATTTTGTTAATATCTCCATGATAATATTTTTATTCCCGCTGTGCTAATTAAATGTGCTTTAAGCATAATTTAATTTTTTGTTTGCAACATGTACTTGTTGTATCCCGACACACATATAAGTATATGTTAATTCATGTTTTGGCTTCCATTCTCCTATGTATATGATTCTCGTCTGACTGAATATGTAAAGCTTGCTAGACTTTTTTTTAACATATGGGAAGAGTCTATATATGTAATATCTAGCATTATGTGTGCATAATGTTTGGCTCTATAAAACATATTGCTTTCACATCTCTGGTTCATATATATATATTTTTCTTCCGCATGTTTGAAAGCCTCAGGCATGATATATATATTAGTGTTGCTAACTATATTATGAATGAATACATGTATGCTCTCTGCTTTATATTTACATGCTTTATAACGACCCAAATTTCAATTAAGGGCTAATGATAATTATTAAGAATAATTACTGAATCAAAGTGGAATAATTATGGGTTTTGTTGCAATTTTAATTAATATGCCATAATTATTGAGAAATTGGAAGAATGAAATTATTGGCCATAAGTTAGTGATTAAGGGTGGAATTAATTACAACTAAGAGAAAAATGAGAAGTGTGATTAAAATGACTAATTGAGGGATTAAGGTGATTAATTGGTTGCTTACTTTATGAGAGCAAATCAAATTGTGACAAGTGGCAAGCTTAAGGATGAGAGAGTGTAGGAAAAGTCAAATGTATTATTTTAATGTTTTTCCCTCTCTCTCTCTCCCTCTCCCTCTCCCTTATTTCCCCTGAATTGGTATAGGAGGGAGTATCATCATCATTTCACTTTCTTCCTCCATACTCTTCTCTCTCATTCCCTTCTCCATTTTTCGATAGCCATAGGAGCTTAGGAGAGAGAAAGAAAAGCTCGAGGAAAGGTAAGTAAATGACCTCTAATGCCAAAGTTCACTTCATTAATGTAGTTCCTTGGAGTGAAAGCTTCAATTTGATGGTTGTAGTTTCTCCATTGGTGTTGATTTGTGCCCATAAGGAATTTTGGAGGTTGGAGAATCAAAGAACCTCTTTGGCAAAGTTATAGAGGTAAGTGAAATAAACTTTTCCATATAAGTTTTGTGGGTTTTGAATTAGTTTGAAAATTCTAGAATTTTTGGCTTGAATTTGAAAATAATGACCATTAGGAGTTTGGTATATTATTGGCATGGAAATGGTATCTTGTGGTGAGTTTGGAATAGATAGATTGATTTGGGTTTGAAATGACATGTTTAGTGATTTTGAGAAATTGGTGTTTAATGTTGCCCAAAACCAAAGCATGATAATAGAGTAGGATTTTGGTGTTTCTGATTATTCCATTGAATTCCTTGGATGTTTTTGTGTGGGAGTAGCCTTGGTTGAGGTTTTAGGTCCATTGGAATCAATTGGGCAAATGTTGGGAAGTGCTGTCAGTTTTACTGTGTTTTCTAAGTTCTGATAGCATCACTAGAGAGATCTAGGTTCACTCGAGTGTAGGATGAACATCACTCAAGTGAAGTTGAGTTCACTTGAGTGCGTTAGTGCATTTTCCCTTTCTGCTTTCAGTGTTTCTGGTGCACTTCCGGGCGAAAGGCAAGAGTGTTGCTTCACTTGCAAGTGTTGTGAGTTCTCACTCGAGTGCAAGTGTATTTGACACCATGAACTCTCGTCTCGGGTTGTCACTCGTTGCCAAGTTTCAAGAGTGTGTCTTAACACTTGCGAGTATTAAGCTGTCACTCGAGTGAGGACTTCTTCACTCGAGTGATCTTCTACTTTGAAAGTTCTTATGCTCTCTGGTTATCACTTTTTGTCCTTTACTTCCTAGGACTTGAGTGAGCATTTGGCTATCACTCAAGTGTCAAGCTTTGTGCTCGAGTGCAAAGTGCACCATCACTCGAGTGGTGCAGTGAAAAATCATGTCTTAAGCTTCCATAAGGGGATCATTAGGATAGTTCTTCCAACCCTTTTGGGCTTGTGTTAAAGGTATTTATGGGTATTTAAAGAGCAATAATGATAATCAAATTAAGTATTGAAAAGTAATTGAGTATTGGATAGAGAATAATACTTTGTCATTCGTTATGAATTATAGGATACAACATTTGCCCTACTTGGGAGGGACCAGTGCCAGAGCGTGCACGGAAGGAACGAGCAGGTAGTGTCATTTATTGCACACTCCCATAATTCAATCCAATTTTCATGACCTAAATTCAAAAATTCATAACTCATTGTGTACAAGTCTAAATGTAACACCCCAAATTTTATTCACCAACAGTATATTGTGATTATTTTATATATTCAATAAAATGGTGAATACTTAAACCAAAGGAATTAAATATTGAAAATTGAAAAGTGAACAGAGTTTTCAGTGAAATCGCCTGCAAGACAGTGAGTTTGTCATGTGGTTTTGAAAGACCAAATGATAAACAACAATTATGAAATTTTATAGGGTGAAAGTAGACATCCTAACCTTTAATTTGATAGGTGATATTAATCAATTGAAGCTATGTACAAAGAGTTATGAATTTTTGAATTTAGTTCAGAAAATCTGGAAAGTCTTTGGAGAAATGGTCAAAGAAATAAAATCTGAGAATGATATGCTTCTAGTTGGCTAAAGTCCATATTTTTCTTTGAAACTAGACTCAATAAGGGTTCCATAGCCTTTAGGATCTCTCCAAAACGATGTCTAAAAAATTAGTTATGATTTTTTCAAAGTTAGGGCAGAAAATATGCCAGAATTGGAATTATTCCAAAAATTAAAAATAAAATGTGTTAGAAATTGATTAATGGAATTAAAGATGCCAAGTGTCAGGATCATATGAAGAAGGGATTAAATTATAATCAATTTGTATGAGGACATGTCAAATTGCATTAAAATAATTCTATATGGACATAGTAATTATGGTTAATGATGAAATGGTACATTACCTTGAGTGTGGAGTTGGATTAGTTGGACTACTTGAGTGCAAGGTTGAGTGTAAGGTTGAGTGCAAGGTTGGGTGTAAGGTTGGGTGTAAGCTTGAGTCATGGTTGAGTGCATGATTGGAGAAAACTCATTTCACTACTTGAGTGCATGGTTGGTTTAGTTGGAAGAGGTAATTTGGTTAGTGGAGTATGTGAGAGGGGACGGTTTTGAGCCAATCAAATGGAGAGAAAAATTAGTTCCATGCTAAGGGAAGCTAAATGGAGCCATCATGACATAAACTTAAAGGAGGAGAGGATTGTGACAAGTGTCACAATAATAACCCTTCATGAAATCAAATGGTGTAAGAAGGGAGAAATTTTATGAAGGCTCTTCCTTCCTCTTCCCTTCATAAATTTCAACTAGCACAAGAGGAAAGAAGAGAGAGAGAGAAAGAGAGAGAGAGCTTGAAAAGTCTTGAAGTTCTAGAGAGAAGGAGAGAAAGCTTAAGGTATGTAGTGATCTCTTATGTCTTTTTTTTTGTAATCTTGCTTAGAAAACCTTCTCTAAACCTTTCTCTTCATGGAATCCATGATCTTGAAGACACATCTTGAGCTCAAGGAGAAAGAGAGGTGGATGCCTAAAGAGAGAAAGTCCAAGATCTCAATAGGTAACTTCATAAATCTTAGATCTATACAAGTATGAAGTTGTTATTGAAGTGTATGGTTGGTTTTTGTGATTTTTGTCAAGTTTGCAAATTTGGAAAAGCCCTAATCCTAAGGGATTATGCTGCCGAAATTTCTTTGAATCATGGTTAGGATGTGTTTAAATGAGTTAATAAAGGATTAGAAGTGGAAAGGTACAAGCTTTGGAAGTTAAAACACAAAAGTGTATTTTTCCCTTTTTAGACTAAAGTTTCATCAAGTACCAGATCTAAGGGAAGGAGTTGGATTTTTCATGAAATAGATGGTTCCATTGGATTCAGGAGGCAAAAATAGGTGGGGTTACAGTTGGTCACTTTTTCGGAAAAGGCTGAAAAAGCATAATTACAAAAACGCCCCTAAAGCCCTATATCAGGGTTGTCAAGGGTATTTTTGTAATTCAACACTGAATTTGGTGATTTTGAGCCTGGAAATGGATTCCTTGGGCAAAAATATGTCAGGATAGCCCTAGTCAAAAATTTGGTAAAACGTGCCATTAGGCCGAGTACGGCAGGGCTAGGGCGGGGTCCCGGGGGCATTTTAGTAAAATTTCATCATAGACTAACATAACCATAAGAAATACTATGAAAGAGTCTAAAATGATACTTGGATAGGTTATGATCTATTTCTTTAACATTTAATATTTTGGACTGAGTCGGAAGCTAAAAGCGACATGTTTTACGAGGCACACTAAAAAAGGATTGTTAAGACCTAGAGGTAGCAACATTATCCTTCTTATATTATGCCTTAGTTATATGATTGTGTGGATTCCATTGTTTGTAAATGTGATTTATTAATCAACATGATTTGCCTAGAGAGGGGCATTTAATGCCGAGGTGCACTTATACTGGGAGTTGGCGGGAGTCCAACCAATGTAAATTGTGGGACTGAGCCCTACGCATGTATATAGGATGACGATGTGTTTATATTGTTCATTAATCGGTACATAGCTTGGCGCATATCATATTTACTTTTTGCATTTTCTATAAATGATAGCATGTTTCTACTGGGATTCTTCAGAATCTCACCCTTTTTTTTTTTAAATAAACATCTCATCGGGTGCTAGTGGGATGAAAGACAAATGTATAGATACAGAGAAGTGATTTGCATGTGTCTCAAGGTAAGGTTGAAGATGGTGGTTATAATTAGTTTATGCTTTAGATATTTTGGGATATCCTATAATTATTAAAACTTTAACTGTATTTTGTATTTCGTTGATGAACGACATTGGGATTGTAAAAGAATACTTTATCAATACAATTGTACTTTTTTGTAAGCCTATGGAATTCCATCTTTATTACTTGTTATGAGTGTAAATGATCAATTAAATAGTGCAAGTATACACTATCGTGATCAAGTAATATATAAGTGAGTAGAGTATCGTTCCCACGAGGATTGATCACTAAGTACTAAAATGAGTAATTTTAATTCTATTTAGTTGATTGATTAGTTGGTGATTGAGAATACAAAATAAAAGATGATTAAATGAGTACAAATGATATGAAAGCAACTATGAGAAAAAGCCCAAGAGGTCATATTTCACTCAACAAATTTTGAATTGAATCACTTATTTATTCTAGCTTAATTTATTCCACATGATTGATAGTCGAGTTTCCCTCTTTTAACTACTAGCCTCTTCCAAGGTCAAGAAATTCTATAATTAATTGCTAATCCAATATATTCCTATATGAATTTAAGAAATTAATTATGCATTAAGATTTCAAGAACTCAATAACACTATACAACTCATATGAATATATTCCTATTTCATATGTAAGTCATGGTTTTAATTATAGGATCTACACACATGCATCTCCTTCCGGTCTCAACATGCATATTGGAATCATTCAAAAGATGGCCAATCAAATGAAAGCATTAAGAATAATAATTAAAACTCAATCATGAAGGAGAAATTAAAACTAGATTTAATAAGTTAAGATTCAATCCGTCATTAGTAAGCTAAGTCATCACCCTAGGAAAATAGAAATTTAGATCATGATAAAATTAAAAACAAAATAAAAGTAAATTAACATTATATAAAACTAGAATGAAATCCTGATAAATACTGCATAAAACTTGAATATTTAATTCTGAAACATAAATACACAACCAAAAGATGCATGAAAAATGGAGAAATCTAGCCATCTCTTTAGGAGGTAAAATCTTCCATGTAAGTGGCATGCAAAAAGTAATACAATCCTAAGCCTTCTAAGATGGAAGCATGCAAAAAGTAATAAAACACATAAAATTATATCTAAAATATGAAATAAGGTATTTAGGATTCTCGGACAAAGTGTAATATCCCAAAAAGTGATTAAGGGCTAATGACTTTAAAAGTGGATATAATTATTGTTGAATAAACACTTTTGGAGAATGTGTGATGGGAATTTGGATATTTTAATGATTCCAATGGCTTCCTTGTGAAAATTTATGTGGGAATGATGTTTGGTATGAAAATGGAACCATTGGAAGTTGAGATGCAAAATCTGAAATTCTGTCCAGTGAAACTCTATTCTGGGCAGTCTTCTTGTGTGGATGTTTTGACTAGGCAAATGAAGTCAGAAAATTATGAAACTTTCCAGTCTTAAAGTTCACATCCCAAGCTTCAAAATGGACATATAATTTGTGCCATTTCGTTTTGGGAAATGGGAGATATGACTGTCCAAAGTTTGAGGTCGAAAATGGACTCTGTTTTGGGGCAATGATGAAATTTGTGTAATTCTGGAATTTTGTGGTGATTTCTGGTAATGGCTCATATTTTTCCTATAAAGAGGACTTAAATACCTTTCATTTGGCTTTGGGATCACCTCATTTCGAGTTTTCTAGAATTAGTTATGATTTTTCAAAGTTTGGGCAGAAAATCTGCCAGAAAATCCGAAAATGGGAATTATGACATCATCTCACTAAAAGATGACATCAGCATGGAATTAGATATATTCTCATCTTCTTCAGCTCATTTCTGTCGTGATGAACCAGCTGCACTAGTGAGAGAAAGTTGAGAACTCTTAGAGAGAGAAAGAGGAGAAATCTCGCAAGGTAAGCCGATTTCTCCGACGATTTAGCTCCTAACGCGTATAACTCCGATTCTAAACTACTCCTCTTTGTTCTTTAAGGTTTGGAAAGCTCAAATTGGGTGTTTTAAAAGTTAGGGTTTGCTGCCATTTTTGGGAAAAGCTTGTTGGAGCTTGAGGTAACTTCCAAACCTTCGTATATTAACTATTCTGGCTGTTGTGGGCAATTTAATCGGTGAAATTTCGCCGGATTGCCATTGGTTTTAAATTTTGGAAAAGTGTATATCTAAGGGTTATGCTGCCCAATTTTAGTTCAAATGGTTGTTATAACTCAATTAGATTGTTAATAAAGTGGTTAGGAGTAGAAAGGAACGCGTTTACGGAGCCGAAATCGTAAAACCCCAATTTTTCCCGGAGAACATGTATATTTCGGCCAAGGCTGTAAATGGGTCTTAGAGTTGGATTTTCAATGATTTGATGATTCCATTGGATTCAGTGGGCGAAAATAGGTGGGGTTACAGTTGGGCACTTTTTCAAAAAAGGCCGAGAAAGCATAATTACGGAAACACCCCTAAAACCCTAAAAGTAGGGCTGCCAAGGGCAATTTCGTAATTTGATATTGAATTTGATAATT
The DNA here is from genome assembly GCA_963855925.1 of Inga laurina. Lineage (NCBI taxonomy): Eukaryota > Viridiplantae > Streptophyta > Magnoliopsida > Fabales > Fabaceae > Inga > Inga laurina. The sequence continues at coordinate 10,029,768 of OY979713.1, forward strand.
CTGAGTGCGGAAATGGATTCCTTGGGCGGAAATATGTTAGGATAGCCCATATTAGAATTTCGAGAAAAGTGCAACCGGTCCGGGTATGGCGGGCCCAGGCCGGGTCCCCGGGGGTATTTTTGTAAATTTTCATTATAGACTCATATAACCCTAAGTAACACTATGGAAGTGTCTAAATAGTGCATTTGGAATTGTAGGATTCGATATTTGCCGCCCTCGTGAGCCAACTACGCCAGCGAACGTCAGAAAGGAACGAGGTAGTGACTTTTCTTTTGTACCATATATGATGCATTGTATGTGTGTTATATCGTTGATTTGTAATGAATTCGTATGCTGCGACATCTGTGGATTTGTGTTAGCACTGTCATTCCAATAGTCCCTGAGTAGCTAACAACGGTTCGGGTTAGGGCGGTGTGCCTTCCCGGCGGAGAAAGGGGATGAGGATGAGGTGTGATATATGTGATTATGTGAGCCGAAAGGCTATTTGTGGAGGCCGACGGGCCATTTGTGAAAGCCGAATAGCTGTATGGGCTATAAGGCTATACGTATGCACTGCCACGCCAATAGTCCCTGAGTAGCTAACAACGGTTCGGGATAGGCGGTGTGCCTTCCCGGCGGAGAAAGGGGATGAGGGTGGAGTGTGATTTGTGGTGCTGCTGCTGTATGATGATTTGCTTACATGCTGTGTGCTTATGTGTGGTATAAATGTTTTGTTACTACTGGGATTCTCTTGAATCTCATTCTTTCCTTTAACTAACCTTTCAGACAGGGCGAGTGGCTCTAAGGAGAAGCGTACGACCCAGAGCGGTTAGAATCCTGTAGGGACATTTATTTTGGTTATGTTGGTTAAACCTGTTGGACAGGGTGTCTGTATATTATGTTGGTTGTAAAGAATAGTTGAACGTAGTTGTGTAGTCCCCTATATGGAGGTTGTAAACCGTTTTTGTGTATGAATGGAACCCGGGGGTTGCCGGGATTGCTATTAGATATTCTGATATGAATGAATGTGAATTAACTGCACAGGTGATTATATTCGATAATTGAACTTGAGGCCGGAATAGGAAAGAAGTTTTGAAAATTTTATAAAGTCCCTACTTCACAGGGAGTTCTAAATGAGTTTTGAACTATTCGACGGTCTCTAAACCAATTTAATTACGTAATATCGAATTATAATTACGCTATTTAAGGCAGGGGGTTACATTTTGGTATCAGAGCTGTAGTTCCTGGCAAGGGTAGAGGTTGCTAGGATAGATCCCTTATATAGTAGTAGGGATAGAAGATTATCTGTGAATGATTGTTGTGTATGCACATGTATGTTTTATTGACATGGATATATATATGAGTTTTGTGACTATATGTGCATACTATCTCTGCTAAATTAATGGGGCAAGTTGTTTGTAGAATGAAGAAAACTAGAGGACGCCCCAATATTCCGCGTGTAGACCCAGAGGTGGAGGTCGTCAATGATAATCCACCAGATCCTATGCAAGAGCTGATGGGTCTAATCCGGGATCAAAGAGATATGATAACTGAGTTGAGAGAAGAGCTCAGAGCAGAGAAGGCGAAGAACAAGGAAGGTCCAGTTCAGTCCACTCCGGAGGAAACTCAAGGAGAAACCCGTCATGAGGACACTGCTGAAGGGTCAGCACGACCCCTGGAGTCCCCGCCTCACATTGTCCCAAATCAAGAATCACATGGGATGCCGCTTAGAGAGGAAAGAGACCTTCAGTTTTGGGTCACCAGGTTCTGCAAGCATCTGCCTCCTGCGTTCAGAGGGAGATTTGACCCTCAAGCAGCCGAAGATTGGTTGTACAGACTGGAGAAGATATTTGAGGTTCTGTGTTGCCCAGAGGAGGTGAAGCCACGGTTGGCAGTGTATAAACTCGAGGGGGACGCGGATCGTTGGTGGCGGAATATCGCCCTGACATTAAAGAGCAATGAAACACCATTGACTTGGGAACTGTTTCAACAAGAGTTCAACAAGAAATACTTTCCCAAATCAGTGCGGCTCGAGAAGGAGACAGAATTTCTCAACATCAAACAAGGGGATACAGAGAGCTTTGACGACTATTTGTCCCGTTTTGTCCAGTTGGCTCGGTACTCCTCTTACCTCCGGTTTAAAGATGATGAAGAATGGAGTTCTGATATGCTCATCCGCGGTCTGAGGCGAGAATTGAGAAAGCGATTGGTTACGAACCAATTCACTAAGTTCAACAAGGCTGTGGAGCAATGTCAAATTACGGAGAATAATCTGAGGGAGTTGAATCCTACCAGAGCTATTGGCCATCGCAGTGAACCCAGTAAGGGTAATGCTTCCCAGAAGCGGAAAGGCCAAGGATCCTCTTCATACAAGGGCGGTGATAAGAAGCCCTATCAGCCCAGAGACCGTGAGCCTCAGAGGGCTGTGACTGAGTGGAAATGCCCTCGCTGCAACAAAACGTATTATGGCCAAAATTGCCGGGGAGAATTGGTTTGTTTTAACTGTAAGCAGCCAGGACATTTTTCCCGAGATTGTCAACGACCACGAGTCGAGCAGAAACCGAGGACACAGGGCCGAGTGTTCGCTATGACCCACGAGGAAGCTAGTAAATCTCCTGAGTTGATACAAGGTAAAATCTCTATTAATGGCCATCTGTTGCAAGCATTGTTCGACTCAGGTGCAAGTCACTCCTTCATTGCTTATGATTGCGTGAAGCGCCTGGGATTGCATGTACATAAATTACCATTTGATTTGGTAGTGTCAACCCCGATGGGTGTTAAGGCTTTAACCACAGAAGCTTACTTGAATTGTGTCGTAACTGTGGAAGGGCACCAATCTGTTGTAGATTTGATATGTTTGCCGCTTTACCAATTGGAAGTCATTTTGGGTTTTGATTGGTTAACGGCAAATAATGTTTTGCTTGATTGTGGAAACAAGAGGATAGTATATCCTGTTTCTCAGAGGGTTGAAGCTGTGAATGCCGGTATGAATTTTCTTTCTACGGCTAAAGCTGAAAAGTATCTTAAAAAGGGTTGCCAGGGGTATGTAGTGTTTTTCTCAGTGCAAAGGGAAACTGGTGAAACTTTGAGTGATATACCCGTGGTAAATGAATTCCCTGAGGTATTTCCGGATGATCTAAATGGATTGCCTCCGGAGAGGGAAGTTCAATTTCCAATTGACATTATTCCTGGAGCTGGTTCTTGTTAGAACAAGCGTTTCACCCAAGAGGGGGGGTGAATTGGGTGATACTAAAATTTCGTCGGAAATATAAAACTTTAGCAGAGGAATTATAAACAGTAATGAGTAAGGAGAAATATCACCGAAGTGTGCACCAGGAGTTATACTGGTTCGGTCACAACCACTTTGACCTACGTCCAGTCCTCAGATCTTCTCTGAGAGTTTCACTATAACTTCCAAGATTCAGTGGGTTCTTGGCACCTCAGTACAAGCAAGTTCCTATACCTGGACACTCGCTCCCCCTTACAAGTTGCAATTCAATCCCAACTCAAGGTTCCACAACCTTAAGTTATCTCAATAACAAATATTGAGTTTGAATGAAATATCTCTCTTACAGAGTGAATAAGGATCACTGAAGCATAGAAATACAATTCCAATGTGAAAACAGAGCAATAAACTTGATAATACGTTTGTGTGTGTGCTTGTTGTTTTTTTCTCTGTTTGGATGTTCCCATATATATAGATATGTTGGTGATGACCGTTGGAACATTTTCTTTCGTCCGTTGGAGAGTGCGCAGCCACTGTTGACTTTTTCAGTTTTTGAAAAATATCCGTTGGCGGTGGTTGGCATTTGAACGTTTCCTTTGACTTTCATTACTTGAGATGATTTCTTCATTGTTTATCTGTAAATAGACTAAGAATACTAATACAATGAAATATAAATCATTAGGGAACAAATCAATGAACGTTTGAATGATTTCTGGATTTCTGGGTATGCTTACTCGAGTAGCTACTCGAGTATTCCTTGAAGGTTACTCGAGTACCTACTCGAGTATCTTCGGGAATTCTGAAAGTCAATGAATAAAAATAAGAACACTCGGGTAGTGCATGGAATAACTTAATTTTAAACCTTTGGAAAAATCATTTACTCGGATACACACTCGAGTAATGCACTGTCAACTTTATATATTACTCAGGTACCTACTCGAGTAATTCACTCACAACTTTATGAGTTACTCGGGTACCTACTCGAGTAATGTTGCAGAATTTCAAAGCCGAGAGCACTTACCATGTTATTCGAGTACTTACTTGAGTAATTGATTCATTTTTGCATGGGTTACTCGGGTATCACCTCGAGTAACTGTACTTTCTGAACATGGCTTACCCGGGTAGTGACTTGAGGTTTACCTTATCATACTCGGGTACCAACTTCAAGTTTTTTTCACTTACCTTAGTGAGTTACTCGAGTACATACTCGAGTAAATTGTTGCAGTGGTACAAAGTGCCGAGAGCTTCATCTTTTCAGAAACAGAGTTACTCGAGTAGCGCCTCGAGTATCGTTGGTAACCTGAAGGCAACTGGAAGTTTTCCACATGATTACTCGAGTAGCTCCTCGAGTAATGTTGCAGTAGTACTAAATGCCGAGAGCTGCACATTTTTAGAAACAGGGTTACTCGAGTAGCTCCTCGAGTAAAGTTGCCTGGTTACTGGAAGTTGTCTCTGGTTACTTCAAGTTTTGTCTCATTACTCGAGTACATACTCGAGTAATGCTTTAGGAAACTTGAAGTTAATCAAGTTTCTCAGCATTTCTTCCTGTCCTTTCTTCATTACTTCCAAGCTTACTTCAAGTGATGCTTATTCCTGTAATTGCTTAGATCAAACTTGTTTAATAATTATTTCCTTTTCAAACCATTCTTTTGTTATCATCAAAACATGAGATCTAACAGTTCTATATCTAAGGCCCCATACCGCATGGCCCCAAACGAAATGGCGGAGTTAAAGAAACAAATAGAAGACTTGCTTGAGAAAGGGTTCATTAGACCCAGTGTGTCGCCTTGGGGAGCTCCAGTGTTGTTTGTAAAGAAGAAAGATGGGAGTCTTCGATTGTGTATTGATTACAGAGAATTGAATAAGGTTACTATTAAGAACAAGTACCCTCTTCCCCGAATCGATGACCTATTAGATCAACTCTCTGGTTCGTGTGTGTTTTCAAAGATTGATCTAAGGTCAGGGTATCATCAACTGCGAGTGAAAGCAGAGGATGTTCCGAAGACTGCTTTTCGGACCCGGTACGGTCATTATGAGTTCTTGGTGATGCCATTTGGGCTAACCAATGCGCCTGCGGTATTCATGGATTACATGAACCGTATCTTTCGACAATACCTGGATCAGTTTGTTGTTGTGTTTATCGATGACATTCTGATATACTCCAGGAGTATGGAAGACCATGAGCATCATTTGGGAGTTGTATTGAATATATTGCATGAGAAACAATTATATGCTAAATTGAGCAAGTGCGAGTTTTGGCTATCAGAAGTGAAATTCTTAGGCCATGTTATCTCGCAAGAAGGGGTCTCTGTGGATCCTAGTAAAGTGGAAGCAGTACTGGACTGGAAGAGGCCAGAATCTGTGGCGGAAATACGCAGTTTTCTGGGTCTTGCTGGTTATTATCGGAGATTTATCCAAAATTTCTCCCGTATTGCGTTGCCGATGACCAAGCTCACGAGAAAGGATCAGCCGTTTGTGTGGGATGAGAAATGTGAAAACTGTTTTGTGGAGCTGAAGGAGAGGTTGACTACGGCACCTGTGTTGATTTTGCCCGATCCCAGTTTGACATATGTTGTGTATTCTGATGCCAGTGGGCAGGGATTAGGGTGTGTCCTTATGCAGCAGGGACGTGTGGTAGCCTACGCCTCTCGACAGCTCAGACCTCATGAATTGAACTATCCCACTTATGATCTGGAGCTTGCGGCCATTGTGTTTGCTTTGAAGATTTGGCGTCATTACCTGTATGGTGTGACTGTGGAACTGTACTGCGACCACAAGAGTCTCAAATACTTGTATGATCAAAAAGAACTGAATATGAGACAGCGCCGCTGGATGGAATTGCTTAAGGACTACGACCTGGAAATAAAATATCATCCGGGTAAGGCAAATGTAGTCGCTGATGCTCTGAGTCGAAAGACTGTGCTCGTTACCGCTATGATGATACGAGAGAAGAAACTGATTGAAGACTTTCGTGATTGGAATTTGACAAACCAGATCATTTGTGCCAATTACACTGTTTCTCAAGAGGAAAGTGATCTGAGAACTGAGATTGAAGAAGCTCAGAGGCAAGATGACTGGATACAGCGTAATCTGACTCGAATTGAGCGGGGAGAAGTTCCAGGATATGACTTATCGCCTCATGGATTAGTTTGCTATCAGAAGAGAATCTGTGTTCCACTTCAGGTGGAGTTGAGACAGAAGATTCTAGATGAGGCACACAAAAGCCGGTATACTCTTCATCCTGGTATGACCAAGATGTATCAAAATCTGAAATCGGTGTATTGGTGGCCGGGTTTGAAGAGTGACGTGACCAAATATATTGCAAGGTGTCTCACTTGTCAGAAAGTGAAGATCGAGCACCAGAGACCGCCTGGTTTACTTCAGAGTCCTGAGATTCCAGAATGGAAATGGGAAAGCGTGACCATGGATTTGGTTGTGGGATTACCTAGGATCAGAAACTATGATGCGATCTGGGTAATTGTGGATCGGTTAACGAAGTCAGCCCACTTCATACCAATCAATGCTGGTTATTCTCCTGATAAACTAGCGGAGATTTATATCCGAGAGATTGTCAAACTTCATGGTGTTCCGAAAAACATCATTTCCGATCGAGACCCACGATTTACTTCAAAGTTTTGGAAAGCATTGCATGAAGCCTTAGGTACTCAACTGAGATTCAGTACGGCTTATCATCCTCAAACGGATGGACAATCTGAGAGAACAATTCAGACGCTGGAAGATATGTTGCGAGCTTGTGTTCTCGACTTTAAAGGAAGTTGGGATCGTTTCCTTCCACTGGCTGAGTTCGCTTACAACAATAGCTATCATGCGAGCATCCAAATGGCTCCGTATGAAGCGTTGTATGGAAGACGGTGTCAATCACCTTTATGCTGGAATGAATTATCCGAAAGGAAGCTTTATGGGCCAGATTTGGTTGATCAAACCTCAGCACAGATTCAGATTATTAGCAAGAGGTTGCTTACAGCGCAGAGTTGCCAGAAAAGCTACGCTGACAAGAGAAGACGGCCTCTAGAGTTTGAGGTTGGAGATCATATTTTCTTAAGAGTATCTCCTATCACCGGTGTTGGGCGAGCGATCAAGAGGAAGAAGCTAAGCCCTAGATACATAGGTCCTTTTGAAATCCTTGAGAGGATTGGGCCTGTAGCTTACCGAGTAGCTCTACCTCCGAGCTTGAGTAGACTCCATGACATATTCCACGTTTCTCAATTGAAGAAGTACCAACCGGATCCATCTCACATCATTGAGTATGAGGATGTTGAGCTTCAAGACAATTTCACATATGCAGTGGAGCCAGAGCAAGTCATTGACCGAGAAGAGCGACGGCTCAGACACAGGAGCATTCCATATGTGAAGGTGATCTGGAAGGGAATGACGCAAAGAGAGGCAACTTGGGAAGCGGAGGGAGATATGCGAAGACGATATCCGGAGTTTATGGCTCAAGTTGTGTAGCAATTTCGAGGACGAAATTTAATTTTCGAGGGGAGAAATGTAATATCCCAAAAAGTGATTAAGGGCTAATGACTTTAAAAGTGGATATAATTATTGTTGAATAAACACTTTTGGAGAATGTGTGATGGGAATTTGGATATTTTAATGATTCCAATGGCTTCCTTGTGAAAATTTATGTGGGAATGATGTTTGGTATGAAAATGGAACCATTGGAAGTTGAGATGCAAAATCTGAAATTCTGTCCAGTGAAACTCTATTCTGGGCAGTCTTCTCGTGTGGATGTTTTGACTAGGAAAATGAAGTCAGAAAATTATGAAACTTTCCAGTCTTAAATTTCACATCCCAAGCTTCAAAATGGACATATAATTTGTGCCATTTCGTTTTGGGAAATGGGAGATATGACTGTCCAAAGTTTGAGGTCGAAAATGGACTCTGTTTTGGGGCAATGATGAAATTTGTGTAATTCTGGAATTTTGTGGTGATTTCTGGTAATGGCTCATATTTTTCCTATAAAGAGGACTTAAATACCTTTCATTTGGCTTTGGGATCACCTCATTTCGAGTTTTCTAGAATTAGTTATGATTTTTCAAAGTTTGGGCAGAAAATCTGCCAGAAAATCCGAAAATGGGAATTATGACATCATCTCACTAAAAGATGACATCAGCATGGAATTAGATATATTCTCATCTTCTTCAGCTCATTTCTGTCGTGATGAACCAGCTGCACTAGTGAGAGAAAGTTGAGAGCTCTTAGAGAGAGAAAGAGGAGAAATCTCGCAAGGTAAGCCGATTTCTCCGACGATTTAGCTCCTAACGCGTATAACTCCGATTCTAAACTACTCCTCTTTGTTCTTTAAGGTTTGGAAAGCTCAAATTGGGTGTTTTAAAAGTTAGGGTTTGCTGCCATTTTTGGGAAAAGCTTGTTGGAGCTTGAGGTAACTTCCAAACCTTCGTATATTAACTATTCTGGCTGTTGTGGGCAATTTAATCGGTGAAATTTCGCCGGATTGCCATTGGTTTTAAATTTTGGAAAAGTGTATATCTAAGGGTTATGCTGCCCAATTTTAGTTCAAATGGTTGTTATAACTCAATTAGATTGTTAATAAAGTGGTTAGGAGTAGAAAGGAACGCGTTTACGGAGCCGAAATCGTAAAACCCCAATTTTTCCCGGAGAACATGTATATTTCGGCCAAGGCTGTAAATGGGTCTTAGAGTTGGATTTTCAATGATTTGATGATTCCATTGGATTCAGTGGGCGAAAATAGGTGGGGTTACAGTTGGGCACTTTTTCAAAAAAGGCCGAGAAAGCATAATTACGGAAACACCCCTAAAACCCTAAAAGTAGGGCTGCCAAGGGCAATTTCGTAATTTGATATTGAATTTGATAATTCTGAGTGCGGAAATGGATTCCTTGGGCGGAAATATGTTAGGATAGCCCATATTAGAATTTCGAGAAAAGTGCAACCGGTCCGGGTATGGCGGGCCCAGGCCGGGTCCCCGGGGGTATTTTTGTAAATTTTCATTATAGACTCATATAACCCTAAGTAACACTATGGAAGTGTCTAAATAGTGCATTTGGAATTGTAGGATTCGATATTTGCCACCCTCGTGAGCCAACTACGCCAGCGAACGTCAGAAAGGAACGAGGTAGTGACTTTTCTTTTGTACCATATATGATGCATTGTATGTGTGTTATATCGTTGATTTGTAATGAATTCGTATGCTGCGACATCTGTGGATTTGTGTTAGCACTGTCATTCCAATAGTCCCTGAGTAGCTAACAACGGTTCGGGTTAGGGCGGTGTGCCTTCCCGGCGGAGAAAGGGGATGAGGATGAGGTGTGATATATGTGATTATGTGAGCCGAAAGGCTATTTGTGGAGGCCGACGGGCCATTTGTGAAAGCCGAATAGCTGTATGGGCTATAAGGCTATACGTATGCACTGCCACGCCAATAGTCCCTGAGTAGCTAACAACGGTTCGGGATAGGCGGTGTGCCTTCCCGGCGGAGAAAGGGGATGAGGGTGGAGTGTGATTTGTGGTGCTGCTGCTGTATGATGATTTGCTTACATGCTGTGTGCTTATGTGTGGTATAAATGTTTTGTTACTACTGGGATTCTCTTGAATCTCATTCTTTCCTTTAACTAACCTTTCAGACAGGGCGAGTGGCTCTAAGGAGAAGCGTACGACCCGGAGCGGTTAGAATCCTGTAGGGACATTTATTTTGGTTATGTTGGTTAAACCTGTTGGACAGGGTGTCTGTATATTTTGTTGGTTGTAAAGAATAGTTGAACGTAGTTGTGTAGTCCCCTATATGGAGGTTGTAAACTGTTTTTGTGTATGAATGGAACCCGGGGGTTGCCGGGATTGCTATTAGATATTCTGATATGAATGAATGTGAATTAACTGCACAGGTGATTATATTCGATAATTGAACTTGAGGCCGGAATAGGAAAGAAGTTTTGAAAATTTTATAAAGTCCCTACTTCACAGGGAGTTCTAAATGAGTTTTGAACTATTCGACGGTCTCTAAACCAATTTAATTACGTAATATCGAATTATAATTACGCTATTTAAGGCAGGGGGTTACACAAAGGATTGAAAATAGTCAGAGAAATATCTCCATGCCCCCAGCCTCTATGCCTGATGCTCATATTTATAGGCTATGAGCGAACAGTTGCATGTCATTTTTTTTCGTGATGCTATAGTGCCATGTCATTTTTTTCACCGAGTGAACAGTATCCTATTGGCAGACTTACGAATTTTTCCATGATTGCTACAGAGTTTTGTCGCCTGCTACAGTCTTCCATCAGCTACAGTCACCTCCGTCTACTACAGTACGATCTGCTACAGTGATTCTGTCATGAATAGTGGACCTTGAACAGTGACAACCATATCATTTTTTCCAGTTGTGCCTCTATCTTGTTTCAAATCTTGTGGTTCTGTTTTTAGGTCTCCTTTTTTCTGTTTTCTCCTTAATATGGTGTATGTGGCTATCAAAAGAAAAGCAAGGAAATATTTATCAATTATACCCAAATTAATTACATTAAGCTCAAATATTATCCACAAAATCATCATATAAGGGAAAATAAATATGCAAATGTTTTACATATCAAATTCCTTCACACTTAGCTCTTGGACGTCCTCAGACAAGGAGTGAGCTAATAGGTGCTTACAACAAAATCAGAAGTGTCAAGTCATAAGTAAGAACACAATTGAAAAAGAAAGAGATCATAGTATTAGTGAATGAACGAATGAAAATTTAAACTGGTAACTTTATCTAAAAATGAATAAACCGAGTTCGTAAGTGTAACTCATTCTTTCAATCTCTCAAGTGTTTAAGGGTAAGTGTTTTGTTCAAATTCAACAAAACAATTGCACCACCATAGACTTGCTAAAAATCTCAATCTCCACTACCTAATTCAAATAAAAAAGATTTATTAAAGGTTGTAATGGGGTTAAGGTAAAAGGAATGTAAAACATGGTATGAAAGGCTAAAGAAATAGGACAATTGAAAATGGGCTACTTATAAATAAATTTATCTAATCACAACAACCCACAATTCTAATACTTAATATATTTTTTTTCTTTTATTTTTTCTTTTACATAAAATTGCAACTCTAAAGTTGATGATATGTACACCCCACACTTGTCAAAAGCCCATTTCACAAGAATTTTAAATGCTCTGCTAATCTTCCCGAATGAGGTAAAAGCACTTGATATATCATTAAAGCACATGTTAATGGGTTGAGAACAAATAAATAATCAATTAGGCTCAAAGGGGCTTAACAACGATAAAATTACAAAGTTGGCTATTTGGCTCTGGCTAAAGAAAATGAAAGCCTTTATCATTTTTGAATGCTCATGTGAGATGTAATTTGAACTAGATTTAAAGCAAGTTCTAGATTGCAATTTAATAGGTGAATATCACACACAAGAGAAATAATCATTATAGGCTCTAAAGTCACAATTAGGGGTTTTTAAACTCAATTCATTCAATCTCAAAATTCATCACCAATTGCAACAATCAGTTGTTCATTCATGCTATAAAATCTCTAAATTCAATTGATCCATACTTAAAACTTATACACTTCTTAAGATCATTACAAAGCACTTGAACAAGATGATTTTTTTAAGAAGGAACAACAACAACAAAATGCAACTAATGAAATACGTCTTAGAAGTTAAGAATAACTCCTTACTCTACCATTTTTTCCACATCACATGCATCTAATGGTTTTACTAACTAACTAACTAAATATAATTTTTTTCTCCTCCCCCAACCTAAATTAGACATTGTCCCCAATGTCTTCTAGAGCTTAGAGAAAGGGTTTTTTTTTTAAACATAAGCATACAATAAAGTAAAACCAAAATGCTAAGAGTAAAACTAAAAGATTAAGGAAAGTTACAACCGAAGAGTGGTGTCTGGATCCTGCTTCTGACTGCTATCTGAAGATTGGCCACCTATTTGCTTGACTACTATATCTGGTTTAGGTTCATAGGTTTGTAATTGATCGAGCAGCTGATTGGCAGTTGGGGCAGAAATATGGAATGACGAGTCGCTTGAAGTATGAATCTTGTTTCCACAACATGATAAAAAAAAGATTACAGATCATCATAAAAAACCATTAACATTTAACAATCCTAATGACTTTTTGTGAAAGTTTAATTTAGCCCAATATATAATGCTAGAAATCCCCTCCAACGTCTCCAAACCACCAGGTAGAGTAACAAAAGCTTGAGCATGGTAGAGCATTCGTCCCATTCATTCAAGTAAGCTTAAAACCTATAACTCTTGTCTTAAGGAAAAGGTGTGATCCTCCAACTTCTTCACCCTTATACTTAAACCCTTGCTTCCATTCATTGATGCAGAAATGACCACACTTCCCCTTAAGCCCTAGATGCCCCCAGTATACAAAGTTAATCTTTCTGGCAGCTAATGCAATTCCAAGCTCATTTGCTACTATGACAAACTCTCCATTCTTACCCGAATAAGTTTCACCAAAAATGAAAATAGATGTAAATCTACATTTTTATGTAATACCCTTTTTCTCTTTCTTTCTCTCGGACCATTTGTGTTTACAAGTAGAAGAATGCATATTTACAAGTAAAGAGTGTATATTTACAAGTGAAAGAGTGCATATTTATAACACTAAAACAGTGACAACAAAATCATACAAATCATGTATTTTTCAAAGAAGTTTGAAAAAACTTCCGACACAGATTATCGGTAGGTCATTATGTGAAGAAATTCAATAAAAAGAGGAAATAAATTCAAAAGTTAATGAAAAGAAAAGACATATTAAACAAAAGCTACTAAAAAGATAAGACAGATTAAACAAAAGTTATGGAAAAGATAAGAAAGATTAAACAAAAGCATGATTATGTATAATAGTTGTGATTTTGGGTCACATCTTCCTCTGGTTTTACATCCAGTAGCGGCTTAAATGCTTTCTATAAATCGAGGATTTGCTTTCCATCTAGTTTTCTTATAAACTAGCAAATAGGGACTTTTAATGCCAGATTCCCAAGACAATAGCACTATTTTTCTCTGTTGAATATGTTCGCTAAATCAAGAAGAATACGATAAACATCACCACTCGGATGCGTCTCAAGAGTTTGAATGATATCATCTAGAGACTCCTTACTCAGTCCATCCTTTATAAATTTAATTTTATCTTCTCGATTTATAGAAACCATACCTTTACTCCTACAACGTTGATCACAATTCTACCTTGCACATTTATGGCAGACGTTCATCATTTTAGCTCTTCTCTTTTTGGAGTAAGAACTTCTTTCCCTTCTTACTCTCAACCATGGAAAATTATGAGAGTTGGGATTTGTTTTGCCTTGTTATCCTCATGATCGTTTTGCTTTTCTATTGACCCTTCATTTTTGTTTCCATTCCTATTCTTAAGATCAAGTGCAATCGACTCTTTTACCCTTGAGCATGGCAAAATTAATTAAGGTGCCATTAATCCTTTTATTTCACTATCTATTACATTTAGCCCTTAGATGTATTTTAGGATATTACAAGCTTACCATTCCAACTCTAGAACCAGTAACGGAATCCAGATCTAACTTTCATTCCTCTATCCATGATTGACTAGAATCTCCTATTGATGAGCTCACTGTTGCTTCTGTTTTTGGATGATGCCCACACACTGGTCTTACTCGGACCCTCTACCTCGACGTCCATGACATCCTTGTATCACCCTGAACTATCAGACCCTTACTCGATATTGTAATACTTATTGCCCTTCGGGTATTTGCTGTTCCTTTAGGGCTGATTCACAAAAAAAGATGATTCACTTCTCTAGTGCCCCTTTCTATGCATACTTCCTTTACCATATTAGTATATTATTCTGTGGCAAAACTACTTGCTCTGCTAGAACCGCTAGGGCTCTATGTTGTTGCCAGAACCGCAAGCTCTAATACTAAAATTGTAAGACCCCGTCTTACGTACCCTTAATATTGTGATATTCATCAGAGTGGCAACGTGTAGTTCGGTGGGCACATAGGAATAACAAAAATATACTAATATTATTAAAACAACGTTGCTGGATTATAATGTAGGATTTCCCAAACAGGGATTGATTACAATAATTACATACCTTAAAATAAATAAAGGCCTGCTGATAACCAACTGCTCTACTAGATCTTGACCGAAACTTTCAGTTGCTGGTATTTACGTGTTTGCCCCAAAGGTATTTTTGGATAATTCTCCCAATGATATAATTCCAGGTCATGTAATCTCAAAATAGAAATAAAAAGAATATAGCTTTGGCTATATAATAGGAAATCAAATCAATGAGTTCTGGCTATATATTTTTAGAATAAAAAATTAGAGCAATATGGCTTCTAGCTATATAATTTTTAGCATATGAATTTAGAGGTGTATGGCTTCTAGCCATATTACAATAACAACATCAATAATATAGAAGAACTTATAAAGGAGATCAAAATAAGATATAAAAGATAACAATATCCAATCTTAGTCATGGAACCCGATGTTTAAAACAATTAGTAAAAGAGACTATTTAATTCCATATAGTGGCTTAGATTATCTCATATAGATCAAATAAAATATAGTAAAAGAAGGTAGATGAAATCGTCAAGGAAATGATGAGAGAAACATACCTCGTTAGAGCTTTCGTGCTGATAACATGTTATTAAAATAAAAGAAATCTGCAATAAGAGAACAAGTGATAAGAGAAGAGAACATTCAAGAGAGAAAGTGGGGAGCAACTCTCATTCAGTTTCTTGTGATTCTTGTTATTTCAATGCTTTGTACAAGCCTCTATTTATAGGCCTCCAAGAGTCACCACTAAGATATAATGAAAGATGTAATTTGTATATATGAATATACATTAGATGACCCTTCATATCATTCATGCATTTGAATAAATATTAAATAGCCTTTTAGTTTCCCAACTACTATTCATGAATGCTGACCAAAATATGAGAGGTCAAAAATCAATGGACATCGACATAATTAATATATTCATAACATAATCCTATTTATAAGTTATTTTTGACATATTTTTCTAGAATAGGAAATAAAATTTTAAGTGCTTGTTTGAATTAGAAGTACAAGCTGTTTTTTCAACATAATTTACGATGTATGAGGTAAGTATATGAGAGGAGTTTTATCTCGACTTACGTATATGTGATTTTCCAATGGTAATTCAAACGGGTCGTAAATCTCACTACCCACACGACTAGAAAAAAATGCTTTTAATGTCCCTTTTTGAGCCTTTTAATGTCTGAAAACAGGGGAACGTCTATTTGAGGGATGTAGAAAAAAACCTCAATAACATCCATAAAACATAGGACATGGATAGGCAGGACTTTAGACGTCCCCAGTTTACTGTGGAGACGTCTAAACTAACGACTAAATCATTTCTACGTCCCTTTTTATTTTAAGGATGTTAATTTTTTTAAATGGCCTTTTTTAATATATATATTTCATTGTCTGAAAAATTTAAACTGCAGAAATAGGATGGAAACAACAGAATAAAACAACAACACTTCAGCAGAAAGGAAACAACAACTTGAAACACAGTGATCAACCCCAAGGCTCTACATGTAATAACTGTAATATCCCAAAAAGTGATTAAGGGCTAATGACTTCAAAAGCGGATGTAATTATTGTTGAATAAACACTTTTGAAGAATGTGTGATGGGAATTTGGAGATTTTAATGATTCCAATGGAGTCCTTGTGAAAATTTATGTGGGAATGATGTTTGGTATGAAAATGGAACCAATGGAAGCAAAGATGCAAAATCTAAAATTCTGTCCAGTGAAATTCTATTCTGGGCAGTCCGTTTGTGGGAACGTTTTTAATGACCAAATGGTATCTAAAAATTCTGAAATTTTCCAGTCTTATAGTTCACATCTCAAGCTTCAAAATGGACATATAATTTGTGCCATTTCGTTTTGGGAATTGGGAGATATGACTGTCCAAAGGTTGAGGTCGAAAATGGACTCTGTTCTGGGGCAGTGATGAAATTTGTGTGATTCTGGAATTTTGTGGTGATTTCTAATAATGGTCCATATTTTTCCTATAAAGAGGACTTAAATAGCTTTCATTTGGCTTTGGAATCACCCCATTTCGATTTTTCCTGAATTAGTTATGATTTTTGGAAGTTCAGCCAGAAACTGGATTTTCTTGGGCCGCGGCCCAAGGATGTTGGGCCGCAGCCCAAATGTTTCTGTGCGTCTCTGGACAGCCGTGGGCCGCGGCCCAAAGATTCTGGGCCGCAGCCCAAGGATTGTGGGCCGCGGCCCAAACCCAAAAATTTGTGTTTTGCACTTTTCAAAGGTGATTTTCGGTAGAGCCTTTCCCAACCTTTTGGGCATATGTTTAGGCTTCTAATAGCCACCTAAAGAGTCTAAATGAGAACCAACATTAAGTATTATGAAATTAGGAAACTTAGAAAAGAGATTGATTTATTGTCCCTACTTTGGTTTATAGGATTCGACATTTGCCGTCCTCGTGAGCCCACTGAGCCTGCAAACGTCAGGAAGGAACGAGGTAGTGACTTTTCTTTTGTACCATATATGATGCATTGTATGTGTGTTATATCGTTGATTTGTAATGAATTCGTATGCTGCGACATCTGTGGATTTGTGTTAGCACTGTCATTCCAATAGTCCCTGAGTAGCTAACAACGGTTCGGGTTAGGACGGTGTGCCTTCCCGGCGGAGAAAGGGGATGAGGATGAGGTGTGATATATGTGAATTATGTGAGCCGAAAGGCTATTTGTGGAGGCCGACGGGCCATTTGTGAAAGCCGAATAGCTGTATGGGCTATAAGGCTATATGTATGCACTGCCACGCCAATAGTCCCTGAGTAGCTAACAACGGTTCGGGTTAGGCGGTGTGCCTTCCCGGCGGAGAAAGGGGATGAGGGTGGAGTGTGATTTGTGGTGCTGCTGCTGTATGATGATTTGCTTACATGCTGTGTGTTTATGTGTGGTATAAATGTTTTGTTACTACTGGGATTCTCTTGAATCTCATTCTTTCCTTTAACTAACCTTTCAGACAGGGCGAGTGGCTCTAAGGAGAAGCGTACGACCCGGAGCGGTTAGAATCCTGTAGGGACATTTATTTTGGTTATGTTAGTTAAACCTGTTGGACAGGGTGTCTGTATGTTATGTTGGTTGTAAAGAATAGTTGAACGAAGTTGTGTAGTCCCCTATATGGAGGTTGTGAACCCTTTTTGTGTATGAATGGAACCCGGGGGTTGCCGGGATTGCTATTAGATATTCTGATATGAATGAATGTGAATTAACTGCACAGGTGATTATATTCGATAATTGAACTTGAGATCGGAATAGGAAAGAAGTTTTGAAAATTTTATAAAGTCCCTACTTCACAGGGAGTTCTAAATGAGTTTTGAACTATTCGACGGTCTCTAAACCAATTTAATTACGTAATATCGAATTATAATTACGCTATTTGAGGCAGGGGGTTACAATAACTTTAAGGAGTAGCAAACTAATTAACTAACAAACCACACAAACTACACAACAATTTATATCCAACAACAATAACGCTAATTATATGTACATTATATAGAACCACCACAAAAGTATGTCCTACACAAACTACTAAAGACTTTACTCTGGTATACGTTGAAGAAGATGTCCAGTCAAAAAGTCTCTTATCATATTTATGTCTTCATATAAGTAGGCATCTTCATTGTCAAAAATCTACAAATTAGAAAATAAGCTTAGATGAAAAAATGAATCAAGTGAATGAATTGCCATTGAATTACAACACCAAAAATATTATCTTCTGAGAATGAAGAAGCGATTACTTGTTCAATATATGTCGTAATGCCTCTCTGAATGATGCTATACATATAAAGTAAGACATAGTATCCAAATTCCCAGCCGTCAGGTTGTTGAGGGCACTATAAATCAAAAATAAAATGGTTAAAATCAATAAAGGATATCTAAAACGACCGTCAATCAAAAGAACTTGATTTGAAACTACGTATCTTTGGAAACAACCATTTCGGGTCTTTGCCACCTTTACGTTCACGTGGCCCACCAAGCATTCGATATGTCTGGAATGCCCTATCATTAAAATGAAAATCAACAGAAATTAGAATAAGTCATTTAAGTCAAGAATCAAGAAGCAATGAAATACAAAAAAATGACATACATGTTGAAGATGTTTTTCTTTCTTTGTCTTGCTTTTTACACAAGGAATCAAACCAGTAAACTACGTGGAACCGAGGACAGAGAACACACAAACTCCAATGGTAACTATAACAACATATACAAATTAAAATGAAGTTAGACGGCAAGGAAATTATTTATTAAAAATCTCAAATAGACAATTAAAATGCATACCTTTGAACAATCGGTGTTAGATAACAACGATAGTCGTTCTAATTAGTAAGTGAAATGGGTTTGTTGAGAGATACATATCAGGCCTTGTCATTTCTAATTAGTTCCTTTTTTCAATTTAATACGACGCAATCAAAATAGGTGGGTAGACCTTGGAGCATCTAACATTGAGTTTCTTCCATATGTCCATTTTAATAATTTTTCTGCAATCTATAGGAGGAATATCAACCACGCATAACAAAGTTTATGTTAATATTATGAGCATACTCTAATTCAATAATTAAGGCATAATGTAAGAAATTTTTCATTTACCTTTAATAATAACTAGAACTTTCTCCCATGCGTTGCCTGGGTTGACATATATATTTTTGATCATATTCCATTAAAACACAAATTGTGTGTAAAAAAATAAAAGATTACACGTATATTTTATTGGTTTATTATTAGTCAAGTTAGTTATCTTTTAAGGACGAAGTGAACACTGTTTAAAATATATATTAATTAGTTACAACTTACAACAAAGATGTATCAACGAATTGTATTCATTAGCTATGAAACTATGTCATGATAAATTATATCATAATTAAACCCAATGTATAGTATGAATACGCTATTTTATCATAAAAATTATGCACATTGGCCATGACAAATACAACTTGACAGAAAAAAGAAAGATACAGAATACGAAATTGTGTTTGAAAAAAAATGGATATATCAACCAAATAATAATGAATTAAATACAATATACTTATTACAAACATGATACAAAATGAAGAAAAAAGATGATAGTCACGATCGCTACTGCATATATGCACTATATGTGTATTGGGAAGGCCTTCCTTGTTTTAGTAATAGAAAAACAGAGAAATTTTCAGGGATGAATCTGTATGTAATGAAACAAATGGAACATGATAGTAGTTATTGCTTTTCAAATTTCTACATAGAGGAGACCTATAAATTGAAGGTGGGCTAATCTGTATTAGTATTATTTCCAGAAGCAAAGCTCAAAATATCAGATTGAGAAAGGCCAGTTGAACTATATTTGCTGCCATATATAATGTCATTTCCCATTATCCTTAATTTCTTTATCATTTCATCTCACGGTGTGTCCAAAGTTGTGGGAGTGTGGGACTAACCTGTGGATGACGAAGATGGAGACGACTCATGATGCCACCAGCTGGGAAGAGGACGGTTGTGAGAGGGAGAGACAAACATCCATGATAGTGCTCTTGTCAAAAATGAGAGAAGGAAAAATGCAAATATTATTATGAACTGAAGTGGGAGCAACTAATTGAGAAAGAGGAAGAAAGACGGGGAAGCTCAAAGACAAGGAAGGAAGATGTGGAAGCACAAGAAAGAGGAAAGAGGAAAATAGGGAACGCTCACGGGAAAGGGAAAAGAGGGAAGACGAATGAAGCTCAAGGATGGGGAAGGTAAAGCTGTAGCCTGCTGCATGATGTGATGGATGGCAGACGTTTTCTGCGTCCCCAGTCAAAATGGGGACGCCTAAAGTGAGCTTTAGGCATCCCCAATCTTAATGGGGACGACTAAATATCTCGTTAGGCATCCCCAATTGTTCTAGGGACACCTAAAGTGCACACTTTAGGTGTCCCCAAAGACTCTGTGGATGCCTAAAGTGGTGCAATTTTTTTTTAAAATTCAACCAGCTCCAATGGTTCACGCCAAATATTGAACTTGAGGCGTCCCTAATTTAAAAAGGGACGACCTTTAGGGTCGTTAAATGTCTAATTTATAGTAATGCTATGTCTTAAAATGTAATGATCTTTCAACTTTACCTCTTTATAATACACTCTACTTCAATAATACAAAATCTACGTAATAATAAATTAGGGGTAAAATTATATATTTATATGAAATTTAATGACGTGACTTAAGAATTGAAAAAAATTTCTCCTTTTATCTTATCAATATAGCTAGAGGAGTAAATGTGAACCTTGTAGGGGGTGGGGGGAATACCATTTTCACTTTTTATTTTGTTTTCACGAGGCAAAAACATTTTTTTGGACCAGCAACGAGGCAAAATTTTAATACATAGAAGCAAAATAGAGTAAATGTTTAGTCAATATTTGATACCATGTTTTTTTCATTTTTAAATTTTATCTTTCATATTTAGATAAAGGCATTTAAATTTTATATTTTTTTATTGATAACTTTTCATTTTCTATTAAATATTTTAATTAATTGCATAAATTTATAAAAATATTTAAATTATTTTATTATTGATTGTAAATGTATACATTTAAAGTAACATCAAAATTCTTTTCAATATTTAACATTGATGATAATATATAAGTGACAGGAAGAGTTATCAACTTTTTTATTTTTCGAACCTCAGGTAACAAATAGAATCAAATCTGCGACCTCTCATAATGGGTACTTTTATGAGTTTATCCCATTAGACCACGACACAACCGCGGAAGAGTTAAAATTTAAAATTGGTTCAAGTCACGATGAAGTTCCTTCCCTCCCTCCCTCTAATAGTATCACTCGCCTCTGATACGAAAAACTGAAGAGTCTCCCCGAAAGTGAAATTAACTCTCTCTTTTCAAGTTTCAACACCATCACTCATCACTGATTTTTCTCATTTCATTTCGGCCCCGCAACAATTTCAGTTCTTCAATGGAGATGGAAGTAAGAGAAGCAGAGCTGATGGTATCTTCGTTAAGTGGAAAATCGTATCTAAGAATGGCCCATTTTCTCAAACCCTGCATCCAAAACACAGAATCCGATCATCTTCCCAAAACCCTCTTCTCTGAAACAGCCATTTCCATGTCTCAAGTGTTATCTTCACAGATAAGATTCACCGGATGGTCATACCCACCAAAACAATGGAGCATCTGGGAACAAAAGCTTCGTTCCAAGTACGAAAAGGTATGGAGAAACGCTGGAATACTCGAAGCCATTAAAGCTTCCACATACCGAATACCAAGAAGCTTTGATTTGGTTCTTGGGCTTGCCCAAAAGTGGTATTCTGAGACTAATACGTTCATATTCTCTTGGGGCGAAGCTACAATTACGTTAGAAGATATAATGGTTTGTGGGGGTTATTCTGTAGTGGGTTCCCCTGTTTTCTTTACGCCTCTTGAAGATGAGGCATGGAAGCAAATCGAACAGAGGTTAGATGAAGTCCGAATCAATTTGATAAAGACCAAAGCCAAAAAGGCAGAACATTGTCCATGGCTGAGGCATTTCATGGAGGAGGAAGAAGGTGAATTGGAGCATGTGGCATTTCTATCCCTTTGGCTTTCAAGGTTTGTGTTCCCTCGAACCATTACGAAACAAATTTTTCACATTGCAATACATCTGGCAAGGGGTTCTAGAATTGCCTTAGCACCTGCTGTTCTTGCAAGTATATATAGAGATTTGACATTATTGAAAAGAAACTATGATAAGGCTGTGACTAAAAGTGATGATAAATGTGGAATATCAGGTGAAGCTATAATCTTGAGAGCCCCTTTTCAACTGGTCCAAGTCTGGGCTTTGGAGAGATTCCCATCATTTCATTTAAAGTCTAACATAATTGAGTATGCCCAACCTTTGACAGCAAAATGGCACAAAGTGAAAATGAACATTATTGGAGATGTGAGTTTTGCTCTAGATTCTTCTGCAAGAAGCTTTCTTTGGCAGCCATATAAAGATTCTCCAAGGTTTTACAATGAAAAAGATAGTTGGGTATGCTTCAATTCGAATTATTCACACGAGTATTTAGAGTCCTTTGCTTGGTGCCTAATGCATTGTGAGTTGGTAGGAATTGGTTGTGTAGAGATGTACCTTCCACACCGTGTAGCTATTCAATTCGGGTTAGATCAGGACATTCCGGTGAAGGTGGCTTGTTGCAAGGAGAACAATCCTATGATTTCTTGGAGAAACTATAATAGGCCAATAACAGAGGAAATGATGTGTGTTGCTGCTGTTGCATCATCTTCTACCTTGGAGGCCGGTGTTACAGCTAAGTACTTCGAATGGTGGAACCAATCAAAACTTGGATTAGGTGAAGAACAACCTAGTATGAACTCTGTGCCTACTATAAATATCTCAGAAAAGCTATCACAAACTTCATCAGAGATGGGATCTCCTGTTTTTAGAGATCAAACAGGGAATAATTCTGATCAAAATCTGCAGAAGAGATCTCATAGTCGTGAAGCTGATGTTGAAAATACAGCAATTGGTGAGAACATGAAGGTGGTCGGAGGATCAAAGAGAGCAAAATTAGATGTAAAAATGGAGAATGTGATTGACAAGTTTGAAAGAGTTGCCAAAGAAGGTAAATCTGGCGACAAAGGTAATGAAGGAGAATGTGTGAGTAATTGGACTGATCTGGATATATATTTCTCTGATTTTGAGGCTCGGATTGAACACCTTGAAAGAGTGATTGTTCAGCTTAAAGCAGCAAAATCTGGACCCAAAAATGGGGTTTTACGAGCCAAAACTAGTCGACCATAGCAATGTTGATTTGGTTTGCAAGGTAGGCTAAACTTACTCAATCTGTAACCAGCTTGATATAATTAATTACTAATGAAAGCATAAGCTTACAAATTTTACATATTAATATCAGTTTGATCAACTTAAAGTACTCTTGTTTATTTATTTATTTATGTATTTTTATATAGCATTTAGTTGGCCTGCTTGAATGGTTTAGTAGTTTTGTCAGGCTTGGATCCTTATTATCTGAAATGAGTCTTCCCCTTAATAGAAGCACTTTGATTGCTTGCTCACGATATAGTCACCAATGATATCTCTGATCCGGTTGGTTAAGACCTTTGAAATAATTTTATAACTTACATGAAATAAACTAATAGGTTCATTTGGAAAGGAAATATTTCTAGTTGCTACACTGCAAGGGCTTGTTTTTCTTTACTAAATAGTGCATCTCATCATAATAACAATGATCAATTCTGGAAATTTCTTTGGTCAATTGATCTTCCTCATAAATCTCTATTGATGATTTGGAAGCTGATAAATAGTGCAATTCCCTCTTGCGACATTCTTGTTGAACGTCATTTGAATGCTAAAGGGTCATGTCGTTTCGTCTATAATTGTGAGGAGACTCCGGATCATCTCTTCCTCTTCTGTCCTTTTTCTCGGGCCATTTGGTTTGGAGGTTTTTCGGTTAAAGTAGATCATGGGATTTTTAGAGATTTTAAATCATGGTTAAAGGGAATTATTATGCAGCTAGCTATTCAAGGATGATCGCTTGGATATGATACATGGCATTATTATCCTATTAAATTTCATTTGGATGGCTAGTAATTCTGCCCTGCACGATGGTACTACTGCTCATCCTATTCAGTTTATAAGAAGCATTCACCATGCCTTTTCCAACAATTTTCAATGCCTGTTCATCACAAGAAGGAGACAGAGTAAATCTTTCTCTCCAGGAGTAGGAACAAAAAGGGGCCAAAAGTTTTATCCTGGATCTTCTGTGAGCTTCAATCAGTTCAAAAGTTTGAATGGAAAAGTTCATTTTCAAATGCTTCAGAGCTTGCCTTTAGTACCTTCGACACCATGTGGCTATGCAATTCAGGTTAGATCAAGACATTCCGGTTAAGGTGGCTCATTGCAAGGAGAAGAATCCTAATATTGCTTGGAGAAACTATGATAGGCCAATAACAGAGGAAATGATGTGTATTGCTGCTATTGATCACCTTCTACCATGGAGGATGGTGTTACAGCTAAGTATTTGGAATGGTGGAACCAAACAAAACTTGGATTTGGCCAACAACCTGGTACGAGCTCTGTCCCTATTATAAATATCTCAGAAAAACTGTCAAGCTTCACCTGAGATGGGATCTCCTGTTTTTAGAGATCAAACAGGGAATAATTCTGATCGAAATCTGCAGAAGAGATCTCAAAGTTGTGAAGCTGATGTTGGAAATATAGCAACTGGTGAGAACATGAAGGTGGTTGGAGGATCAAAGAGAGCAAAATTAGATGTAAAAATGGAGGGTGTGATTGACAAGTTTGAAAGAGTTACCAAAGAAGGTGAATCTGACGACAAGGGTAATGAAGGAGAATGCGTGAGTGATTGGACTGATCTGGATATATTTTTCTCTAATTTTGAGTCTAGGATTTAAAACCTTGAAAGAGGGGTTGCTCAGCTTAAAGCGGCAAAATCTGGACCCAAAATATGGGGTTTTAAGAGCCAAAACTAGTTTATAACAGCAATGTTGGTTTGGTATGCAAGGTTGGCTAAACTCAATCTGTCACCAGCTTGATCTGATTAACTACTAGTGAAAGTGAGTATGCAAAAAGTTCATCTTTTTGCATATTAATATCAGCTTGCTCAGCTTTTGATTTGTTACGAGCTCTGGTTTATTTATTTTTGTATATAGGCATTTAGTTGGCCTGTTTGAATGGTTTAATAATTTTGTGTCTCTTGTATCCTTATTGTCTGAAATGAGCCCTTCCCTTGATAAAATCCCTTTGATGCTCCTGATATAGTTACCAATTATATCTCTGATCCAGTCAGTTTCTCAAGACCTTTGAAATAATTTTATAACTTATATTAAATAATCTGATAGGTCTAAAATCCTTAACCTTATATTTGGATGGAGAGAAAATTGGGGGGAATACTAAAGGAAAACTCACAAAAATAGCAAAATGTTTTTTTACCATATTTGGAAGCTTTTCTTCATAGTATTTCCCTTATTTTCCCCTTAGTTTTCTCTCCATCAAAACATGCATAGCCTAAAAGATTGCATCTCCTCATTCTTTGAATACATTTTTATTTTAAATAGCAGTGATTAATTCTTTCTTTGTTTTCTTACACTCTTAGCTGTCTAAATGTATAAATTATGAATAATTGATCATTTCCTTTTTTTTTTTTTTGGACTGATCATTTCCTATTTAAATTCCTGTGGTAACCCAAATGGAAAACAAACAATTAAACTTAAAATAAAAAAAAAAAGAGAGAGAGAAAAGATGAAGGGGGCGAATCTTAAATTAAAAAAAAAAAAATTCTTAGAATCATCATATAAAGTTGTTAAAATTTCCCTCTCATATCTAATAGGATCTTTTTAGTATTTCAACTAACTAACTCCTACAACGATATAACACAAATTATATTAGGATATATTTTAGTTGATTACTTAATTAATTAAGTGTTAAAATCTACAAATTATTCTGAAATCTAAATATTAGAATAAATTAATGTATATTACAAGATATTTAGTAAACATTTATATTAATAAATCCAATCATATCAAAAGTTATCTTAAGGAGTCCTAACAGTCTCATTTTAATTTTAGTAGTATTCCAATCATATCAAAAGTTATCTTTAAGGAGTCCGAACAGTCTCATTTTAATTTTAGTAGTATTCTCAATTAAAATAATGATAATAAAATCTGGACTTAAATTTGTATAAAATCCTTAATTCCTAAACCTATTCTTGATGGCCTACTTCCCAATTGCCTTCATTCACGCCGCTTAAGCTTAGCTTCGAAATTTTTATTTCCTTTTTTGCTCACCGTCCTGTCCTTCAACTCTTTTGCCTCTCAACATCCCTATTCTATATTGGCCTTCTTAAACTCCTCTGTGAGATATGATATCGTTTGAAAGCTCTTCAATCAAGGCATCCTTACGTCTTCGTCTTCCAACCATGTTGCATCACCAACTATTTGTCTAAATATACAAATATGCCAGGTAATGGAATTACATGTTGCTTCTTTCCTTGACTTCACACACACACACACACCCCTTTTTCCTCCTTCAATTAAATATTGCCGCCTTCCTCCTCATTTTTTAGCCACAAATTATTAGGTGTCATTGACCATATTTTGATTGTTCGTATATGATTTCTTTAACAAATCAACTCCTTATCAATGTTATATAAAAATGGCTTTCATGCTTATTATACCCAAAACTTGTACACTCAAGCAATTTAACCGGAAGCAACTCTATGTTCCTTTATTTTTAAAAAAACTATTACTCGTATTATATAGCAAAATAGATAGATTCTAGATCAGAACTTGGGCAGAGAAATTTTGATTAGGATAAATTCTCAATGGTGCTTTGTATCAAAATATGATCTATAGGTACTACTCGCGATAACAATTAAACTGGTCTTGAGTCATAGAGCGATTAAAAAGGATCTTTGTATAAGTAGCAAGGTGGACCTCCCTGACTTTTTTTATTTTATGTCTCAAATGTTTTTAATTCTAGCCTGTCAAGCAAATCCAAAATTTTGCTTACACTATGTTACTTTTAGATCAAATAATTTACTGAATCAAATTTAGTTTTGATTCCGATGTTTGATTGAGTTAGGTCTTAGAAATCTATTATAGTTAGTTTTGAGAATATTAGGCATACCTTTGTTTACCTCATTCTTGATGTTACTTTATTATTTTCTCTTTTTAAAACAATTTCAATTGTCATATTTTCTTTTCTACAAAATTAAATCATTTTTTCCTTTTTCCTTTTAAACAAAATATATACTTGTACTTTATTTTGAAAATTCCTCTATTTTTAACTTAATTGCACCTCTCTTTCAATTTTTATCCTACTATTATATATTTATACATGCTCTTAGGTGAGATGATAATTCCTCACCACGTGTGTATAGTAGGTGGGACAATTATTCTCCACTATTATATGTACAAGGAGATGTATGTGTATGTATATGTTATATATATATATAATGTGTAATATAGTAAGTGATACGGTTATTCTCCACTATTATACATACAAGGAAATGTATGTGTATGTATATTAATATATGTATATATACACTAAAAACAAATAGAGAATTAGTGACGGAATTAGTGAGAAAATTTCATTCCGTTGCTAATCCATCACTAATCCTTCACAAATTCCGTCACTAAAATTATTGATGAAATTTATTGATGGAATTTTTTCGACACTAAATTAGTGACGGAATAACATTCGTCACTAAATTCCATCACTAATCAATCTCGAATTCCGTCATAAAAAAGTTAGCGACGGAAATATTCATCACAAAATATTTATTTTGCCACATATTTGTGACAAGAAAAATCCATCACTAATTTCAAATTATATTATTTAAGATTATAATATAAAAAAACTTGTTTTATATTCCATTAAGATCAATACTTCTTGTGCCTTAATGATGATTAATCAAGTATGATAAGGGTTAGATTCCATGTTTTGATGATAACAAAGCATGATTAAGTGCTTTACTAGTAAATAGGAAACACTTATCTATAATCCTGAGTAAGGTCATGATAATCGCAGATAGAATTATCAAAAGAAGATATGATCAATCAAAATTTTTGTTTGAAAGATGATCAATCAAATGAATCATTAAGATAATCGATTATAGAAATAGTATAATCTAACAAGAAAACAACATCAAAAGAGAATGGGTTTTAGTGAAGAAGTTTATCTGAAGGCATCCGGATAACTTAATCAGCTATAAAGGCTACATAATTGAGTGCAAATAATCTTTTCAAATTATTTAATTTTGTTATATAACATGATTAGATTTTATAATAATTATATTTTTTGTAATAATAATTTTTTTATAATTATATAATGATGAAATAAATTGGTTAGAAATATCTTTTATTTTGATAATATAATTTTAAAACGTGATTTGAATTGATACCACATCCAATCAAAAAGATAATTTGATTTAGTCATAACTCACAATATAGAATAATTAAAAAATATTTACATAAAAATATAAGAAAAATAAATTGAAATAATTAACATTATATTGAAATTTATATTTGTATTTTTGTTTGTAAAGTGAAATATATATATATATATATATATCACGTAGGTTTTTCTTAGCTCAACCGACAAAGAACTAGTAGAAAATTTGCTTTTTAAACCACCACAATTAGACCAGTTATAGTGGATATGGTCTAAAAAAGATGACCGATGGTAGTTTTATAATTATAGAAAACTTCTAAGACTGATTCTAAAAATAAATGATCTAAAATATATTATTTAGACCGGTTATATAAAAAAACGGTCTAAAATATAAAATAATTAAAAAATGAAATTTTTTTATAAATTTTAAGACCAGTTAAAATAAATAACCGGTCTTAAATATAAAACTTTTTAGACCGCTTTTTTGTAAAAGCGGTCTAAAATATGTTTTTAAGATCGGTTGTTAGTGACAACGGATCTAAAATGTGTTTTCTTAGCCAAAATTCTCGCGCCTAGATCCCGCACCCTTTGAACCCTTTCTTCTCTTGTTGTCATCCATTCCTTTGTGAGCTCTAGCCCTGCTTGTTCTAAAATCCTCCATCGCGCCCCGTTCTTGTTTTGGTCATTGCTCCTCCGTCATTACTGCTACCATTGCCATGTGCCCTCATCATTGTTCTTTGATCATTGTCACGCTCCTCTGCCGTGACCTCTATTCTCCGCTGTAACATTCTCCTCTGCCGTGACTTCCCTTTGTCAGTACGGTGAATTTGAGGACTTCATTTTAACCTCAGTCGACGCTGCCGTGACTTTGGCTAGAAGCTCACTCTTTAGTCTTCAATCAGGTTAGTGTTATGTTCTTGAGTTGTTGTTCTGTTGGATATGATTAGTTTTGATGATGTCAAATATAGATATGAAGTGATAAGAGCAAAAAGTTTATATAATGTATTTCTTTGACTAACTACTATATTTAATGTTACATATTTTGTAGATTAGTCAAGCAAAGAATGAAGAAGATTGAATTAATGAAAATGAACAAGAGGAAGAAGAAGAAAGAAATTGAAGATAGTCAAGGAGATGCTTACTTGGATTATGAAGAATGAAGAACTTGGTAGATCTATCATGAATATCAAGATTCAAGTTGTTAGATGTGATATTGGAGGTTTCTATAATGTTACCGAAGGTTTCTATGATCAAATAATGGTTGGAATATGTTAATATGAAGCTAAGATGACTTATATATGAGTTTTGGCACTTCTAGAGGTGTTATGCTCGAGCACAGGAAGAACATGCTCGAGCACAGACCACTTCACTCGAGCACGGGTGCATACTCTGTTCTACTCTGTTTTACGTTCAGCCTGAGCGAAGTCTGGTATTTTGATCATATCTCTCAAACCACACGTCGGATTGACCCGAAACCGGTGGCATATGAAAGAAGACTCCCAACACGTACAATTGGCACCAGAATCACATTTAAAGAAGATCAAATGAAGAAGATATGATTCGTCGAAAATGAAACTGAAATCACCGTCACTTTCTGAGACAGGTTCGGTATTTTGAGTATATCTCACAAACCACACATCGGATTGAGACGAGACCAGTGCCAAATGAAAGTAGACTCAAAGAGCTTTCCATATATAGGTAATTTGCCTAATTTGAACGTATATTCTAGGAGCTATGCCTTCTGGAAGTTGATTCTTGTGCAGACTAGCGAAATATACACTCTTTGGATCATAACTTGCAGAATACAACGAGTTTGGAACTGATTCTTGTTGCATTGGAATGCATATGGCAAGAGCATTCTTATGATACATCATTTGAATCAAATGGACAAAATTTTTCTAAAGTGGCGCCACATCACCCGCGAGTGCAAAAACTTTCTCTTTGAAAATGTTGTGCGAGTGATGTCCAGAAGCAGCTGAAACTTGAAGAAAATTGCATCACTCGAGCACTGGAGGTTGCACTCGAGCAGAGAAGCCATTCTTCACTCAAGCACATGCGAGTGAAGGTCCGCGAGTGCTTGGCCGAGAGCAAGTATTATTATTTCTTTCTTGATGCACTCGAGCAGAGACATCAATGCTCGAGCATGAGCGTTCAGCACTCGAGCAAGAGGATGCGAGTGCTTGGCCGAGAGTCATGAAGTTCAGAGAAACGCAAGTGTGCTCGAGCACCACCTCTTATGCTCGAGTGACACATCAATGCTTGCGAGTGTAAAATTTATCTCTCTCCAATTCTGATGCGAGTGATGGTATTAAGGGCAAGATTCTTGAGAATATTTGTTTCACTCGAGCAGGAGTATGTGTGCTCGAGTGAAGGACCAAATCACCCGCGAGTACAAAATCTCACTCTTGTTAAAATGGTATGCGAGTGACGACCCGAGAAGACACTCACAGTGGAAAATGCAACATCACTCGAGCAGGAGGAGTTGTGCTCGAGTGAGGCCGTAGATCACTCGCGAGTGAGAATTCTGTCTCTCTGAAATCCTATGCGAGCACAGACTTAAAACTGAAGATCAAGGAGTAAAATCTCGATATCACTCGAGTGAGCATATTCATGCTCGAGTGATATTCTGCAGAAGACCAAAACGTCAAGTCTCACAGCGAACAATCCGAATATGGTTACATGTTATTAAATTAGTTTGTTTTCACTTGTTATTGATTCTAAATGTTAGCTAACATATATTTCAAGTGTGAAACAGGATATTAAACATTCGGATTGCAGATTCAAATAAAAGTCAATTTTGGTGAACTCCATCATTACACACCGAATGGCGGCTACCAACCACGACAAGCAAATGACCCACCATGAGAAATTGTCTGAAACACAAAACGGTCCACAACGTGATGTACAGCTCAAAATGAATCCTCTTGCTGTTCAACGAGACGCTCCAATCTGCAACGGATATTTCAAAGTGGTTAGTTCTTCAAATATGCACAACGGTCAAAATGACTCCAACGGACGAATGCTCACAACGGTCATCATCTTCATCAACTATAAATGAGAAACCATTCAACATCGATGGGTGACTGTGAAAGGTAGTGAAAAATGCAGAAAAACAGAGACAGCAAGCAACTACCAGAAAAATGATAGAAATGTGAATCCTCTGCTTCTACTCATACACTCTCTGTTTTCCAGTTTCTGTATTACTTATCATTGAGAGAGTGATTATTTGTATTGTACTTCAGTGAGATTATATCCACTCTGTGAGAGAGTCTGTAAACACCTTCAACTATATTTCTGAGTTGATCTCAAGGTAGAGGGACCTTGAGAGGGTTGATTTTCTTACGGGGAAGCAGTAGAGAGAATTGCCGTAAGACATTCTGCTCGTAAGACTTACAAGGTGCAAGCAGTAGAGAACGTTGCTGCTCATAAGACTTACAGGGGTGTAAGCAGGAGAGAACGTTGCTGCTCGTAAGACTTGCATGAGTAAGCAGGAGAGGAAGACCTTTGGGATTGCTCTGCTCGTAAGACTTGCCGTAAGGGGGAGTATTTCAATGAGAGACTTGTAAAAGGTTTCACAAGTACCCGGCTAAACTTGTGGGATTGTAAAGGCTTTTCTTGTGCCCGGATTAAACAAGAAGATAGTGGATTTGAAAATCTTAGGAGGAGCCTGGGGACTGGACGTAGGACATCACAGATTGGACCGAACCAGGATAAATCACAGTTTGCATATTCTCTTCCCTAAACTCTTATATTTCCAGTATATATTATTTAATCTAACTGTTGATTTATAAACCTTCATACTTACCGCTTTCGTTAAGATGCGAAAAGATTTCTAAAGTTCTTAAGTTTTTATTATACACCCAATTCACCCCCCCTCTTGGGTGATAGCCGGTTCTAACATTTGGTATCAGAGCCCGGGCTCTTGTTTAAAGGACTTAACCGTCTCAAGAGTTACAATGGCTAATTTTGGGTGTTTTATACTTTCAGAAGGTTTTGATTATACAATTCCACCTCTTTTGAAAGATATTAATTTTTGGTTTTGGAAAGCTAGAATGACTAGTTTTATAAAAGCTTTTGATTTTGATATGTGGAATGTTTTTACAAATGTTTTTGATTTCAAACCAAGAAAGGATTGGACAGAAAGTGAAAAGAAAATGTTTTCGTTGAACATTAGAGCAATGAAAATTCTGTATAGTGCTTTAACCGAAAATGATTTTGAGAAAATTAGATTTTGTTCTAATGCTAAACATATTTGGGACACTCTTGATTCTATGTATGCTTCTAACAATTGTGTTGAAGTTGTAAGTGTTGACAGTTCATGTGAAACTACACGCTACGCATCTAATGTGCATGAACAATTGGAAGTTGATGATGAAGATGAAGAAATCATAGAACGCTTCCATATAGTCAACATGGATAGACAAGAAGAAGAGGATTCCCGAAAAGAGTTCAGTATGGACGAACATGAAAAATCACTCTCCGGAGCTCAAGATGAACTTAAGGTAAAAAGTTCCAATTCATTGTGTGATTTTCATAAAAATGATTTTCAGAGTTTACAAAAGTTTGTTTCTCAACCAATTGTTGATTCTATTGAGAAAAGCAAAAATGTTTTCAAATATGCTGGAAAGTTTGTTGGGAAGAAAGAAAGTTCAAATCAAATCCATTCGAATTTATACTCTTATGATCGACATAATACTTGCATGATATCCCATAATGCATATCTTGATACAATTTGCAATTATTGTGGTAAATCCGGTCATATTTCTCACACATGCTATATTAGAAGAAATTCCCATGTGAGAAATAAGTATATTTGGGTACCGAAGAAACATGTAAGGTTTAATACTAACAATCAAGGACCCAAGTATATGTGGGTACCAAAATGTCCATATAGTACTTTATGTATGCTGGATGATCCGAAAAGAAATGGACATAAGGGTAAGGAGAAGATGAAAAAGAAGCCAAGAGTTTCTCATGCACCTAAATGGAGATTCACACCAATTAGGAGAACTCTCGAATCACCCATTGCTAGAACTGCAAAGTTTAACTATAAAGAAAGGCAATGGAGAAAAGGAGTATGTTCCACCTCAAGAATGAACTACCATAGAATACCATTCAACTATCTTGAGGAGAACAAGAAAAGGAGGATCTCTCAAGCATCAAATAAAAGACTCCTGGAGTCTATATATTTTGAGAGAAGGTTGCCAGCACCCAAAGCAAGATATTCAAAGTATCAACATCATAGAAAGATGCAATAGGTAAGCAAAAGCAATCCTCCAAATATCTAAGGCAAAGGTACACAATGATAAAACCTCTTATGCTGTTGTTTTTAATATTTATTGAGGTTTATACCTTGTTACTTGTTACCTTAGATATAAGCATTGCACATAAATTTTCTCAATCTTTAGAAAAATCATACATAAAGAGTTGCAATGTTTGTTAGTCTAACTTGTTATGCATATATATACTTCATGAGAAAACAATGTTTATGCATAAAGACATATTTAATTCATTATGCTCAATTGTTTCAAATTAACTATATTCTTAGAGCATTTGAATTATGATTCTTTCAAAGCTAACCATGAGTGGATCCAAGTAGAATTGGATACCCAAGGAAGAAAAATGGTTATATGATTTTTGCAGGAATAATTTGAAAAAGAAGCATGACACTAGAAGTGAACATTCAAGTGCAAGGCATGTTAACACTCAAGTACTGGTATAAACGCATAAATTAGCTTCAAAATATGGTTTATTCAAGTGATCTTGGAGGACTTGAGTACAAAGATACAAGAAGATGGAAATTAACTTGGGTGTCTACAAGTTACACTCAAGCCAGGTACGCTGTATCAGTTATTTCAAAACTCAACCATCGTACTCATTCTTTCCAACTCAATTTGAGTGGTAAATTCTTGCTCATTACTACATATCATTAGCAATCAATGATTTATGGATTTCAAAATATTTTCAGATTGCTAAATGTATTGAAATAGAATTGTGCATAATTTTTCTCTGCATTGGAAATTTGAAATGCACATTTCATAAATTTACTTGGATTTAAATTCATCTTGTTTATAAAAATGCATACACATTATTTGAAAATTTTTCATATTTTATTTGCATTTAAATCGGTTTCAAAATTGGAAGTTAATATTTATGTATACTGAAAGTCAGAAATGCTTCAAATCTATTCACTAGAGTTTTCCTCATCATTCACATACTTGTTTCTTAATCTTAAACCCGTTACTACTTGAACTCCTCAATCTTTATTTTCTAACAAGTTAGATCTTATGTCTAACAAATTAACTATCTATATGAGTTTCAAGTATATTCCCTAGAAAAGAATTCTATATGTGAAAGCCTTGTGCCTAGTACATAAATCATTAGTTGACCATGTTATTCCAAGCATTATAAATGTTCATTAGTGCATTGAATCTTAATGCATTAACCATTATTGTGGAATAACTTACCGGGATGATATTCTAGAACTTTAGTCATTTGGATCAATGAGTATGTGCTTCATCATCCATAAATTCTTACACTCATATTGTTGCTCAAATGCTTTACCATTTGTCTTCATCCATTTTTGAGTAACTAGAATCTTGCACTTTAAGTCTTGCTGCCTTAAATATTTATCCATTTTAAGACGCAACTCTAAGAGGCAAGGTTATCTCTTGATCAATACTAAAGTCATCATGCTTATATATGTCAAGATAAGCCATTTTGGCTAATTCATTTTTCATATGACTTTTGTTCCTGGGAAAATTCTCCAACATGTTAACTCTTATAATTAACATGTTATCTTTGTTGAACTCCTTAGTGAAGCTTTCTGATATATATTTTATAACTGTTGACTTCCATTGTTTTTGGCATAAGCATTGGTATTTAACAAGCTTCATAAATGAGTTTTCATGCATTCAAAATCTTAATGTCATGATGCATATTTATGATTCGAAAGAACATTTGAGATTTTGAAACAATTTGCATATTTCATTATCATTCTTGAAAATTTGTTTTCATTCATGATTTATCATTTCATAAAAGTTGGTCATTATAGATAGAATCTCTACTCTCTTTGATCCAACTTACATCTATTGCATGAAAATCTTATCAATGAAATATTTTCTATGAAATGTATTTACAAATCTTCATTGATCTTTGAAAATCACCATTCATTGATATCACTTATTCGTTACCCTTCATGATCTAATGGTTTAAATTTATTTAATTGGGTAAAAATATATCTTGGTCTTTGTTGGTTTATAGTACTCTTTGCTCAAATATCATATGCTTAATTGTATAAGAGCATAAGAGTTGCTATGTCTAATATTGTACGGACCCAAGAGAAGATGGGTACCAGAGAGCATATGTTTATACTTTTACAGGAGTTGACCAAAATGCTCTACTTTTGGATACAAAGACCAAAGGCTAACAGAAAAGGCATGACTGATAGTGTTGCAGCGTGAGATGAAGCAGAATATGTGATATTACTCAAACGACATCCCGCCACTAGCAAATAACTAGCTAATGATACAATCAGAGAAAGAGAAAGAGAAGGAAGATCTCTTAGGAGACCCAGGGGAGATTATTTCAAAGCAGCACAGAGCCAAGAATAAATTTATCCAATATGAATCTTTGTTGCCTACCCACCTTCCTTATCATTTCAAGGTGATCAGACATTTTCACTATGATATGGAGCCAACAAGAGATGTTCAAAGGAAAATGCTGAGATGCACAGAATCATCAAGCTTGATGAGCCTATGAGGATTCTTAACTACTATCCAGCTCTATGTCTAAATCTTCACTGGATTATCTGCTATACCTATACTAGTCACATCATCCAATATTGACTAGGACATGATGCATCAATGGACTACAGAGGATTATGACTCGAGTGATTACGATATTACTCGAGTGAGGTATTGTATTCTTGCTTAATTCAAAATCCTTGAGTTGTATCACTTGAGTATACAATCGAGTAATGATTGAGTAGAATCACTCAAGTAACCACTCAGGTGATATTAGGTTGTATCTCTTAAAACCTCTTATTAGCATTGCCATTTAATTTCTCTCTAAATCTTCATACTTTCAAAATCATTTTCTGTATAAAGTTTCCAATGGTTTATCAAATCTAGGAAAGTTATTAACTGTTTTTCTAAGACAAGTTTTTAAAACCATGCATCAATTAAGGGGGAGCTTCACATTCACATGTGTTTTATATATTGAAAGCTCATCTCCTATTGGAAAGAAAATCCTTTTATCATACTCATCTGTATTCACCATGTCTTGATTAGTTTTGATGATGAATTATTCTTATATTGTTCTTTTCATGATCTTAATTTTAATATATCATATGGAAAGGAATAGTTTGTTACTTGATTGAACTAACAATTCTCTTTGCAAAGAAAGATTAAATTTATGATAGGAGAATTTGTTGTGTGCAATAGCATTCCTCAACATATTACAAGAAGACTCTATCAACCTTGAGGATGTTTTTAATGCTCAATCAAGGAAAATATATTGGCTGTAACATCCAGAGCAACAAATACATATGCCAATACAAATGAACATTGAACATGCTAAACAGAAGCTCAACTCAATTGGAGAATCCTTGCAACAACATGAATATATATTGAGTTGCATAACAGAAGTGTGGTGTACATCATCATGAACTAGCATTGCCAAAGGATAAAGCAACGGACTTCATGGAGTGCTTCATCATTTTTTTTTTCCAAATTTACATGAGCATTTCTAAACCTTCTCTATTTACATTTCAAGAATACGTTTCATATATTTCATTGATCTTGATTATAAAAGTTTTCTTGAAAACCTCTCCAAATCTATTTTAAGTTCCTTCACATAGGGAAGAGTCAATTGTTTTCTTGGTTCATTCATTTTGATTAAAGTCATTTCTACTTTATTTACTTCTCCACAAGCCTTACTTCTTTATATTTCAAACTTTTTGCTGATGTCAAATAGGGGGAGAAAAATGTAAGAAAAATATGTATGTTGCATATGTATGTTGCATTATATATAATATGTATATTGCACTTTGCATGTTGCACTTCATTCAGACATATTTTTCTTAAAGGATTTGTCATCATCAAAAAGGGGGAGAATGTTGGATATGATTAGTTTTGATGATGTCAAATATAGATATGAAGTGATAAGAGCAAAAAGTTTATATAATGTATTTCTTTGACTAACTACTATATTTAATGTTACATATTTTGTAGATTAGTCAAGCAAAGAATGAAGAAGATTGAATTAATGAAAATGAACAAGAGGAAGAAGAAGAAAGAAATTGAAGATAGTCAAGGAGATGCTTACTTGGATTATGAAGAATGAAGAACTTGGTAGATCTATCATGAATATCAAGATTCAAGTTGTTAGATGTGATATTGGAGGTTTCTATAATGTTACCGGAGGTTTCTATGATCAAATAATGGTTGGAATATGTTAATATGAAGCTAAGATGACTTATATATGAGTTTTGGCACTTCTAGAGGTGTTATGCTCGAGCACAAGGTGTTATGCTCGAGCACAGGAAGAACATGCTCGAGCACAGACCACTTCACTCGAGCACGGGTGCATACTCTGTTCTACTCTGTTTTACGTTCAGCCTGAGCGAGGTCTGGTATTTGGATCATATCTCTCAAACCACAAGTTGGATTGACCCGAAACCGGTGGCATATGAAAAAGGACTCCCAACACGTAAAATTGGCACCAGAATCACATTGAAAGAAGATCAAATGAAGGAGATATGATTCGTCGAAAATGAAACTGAAATCACCGTCACTTTCTGACACAGGTTCGGTATTTTGAGTATATCTCACAAACCACACATCGGATTGAGACGAGACCAGTGCCAAATGAAAGTATACTCAAAGAGATTTCCATATATAGGTAATTTTCCTAATTTGAACGTATATTCTAGGAGCTATGCCTTCTGGAAGTTGATGCTTGTGCAGACTAGCGAAATATACACTCTTTGGATCATAACTTGCAGAATACAACGAGTTTGGAGCTGATTCTTGTTGCATTGGAATGCATATGGCAAGGGCATTCTTATGATACATCATTTGAATCAAATGGACAAAATTTTTCTAAAGTGGCCCCACATCACCCGCGAGTGCAAAAACTTTCTCTCTGAAAATGTTGTGCGAGTGATGTCCAGAAGCAGCTGAAACTTGAAGAAAATTGCATCACTCGAGCACTGGAGGTTGCACTCGAGCAGAGAAGCCATTCTTCACTCGAGCACATGCGAGTGAAGGTCCGCGAGTGCTTGGCCGAGAGCAAGTATTATTATTTCTTTCTTGATGCACTCGAGCAGAGACATCAATGCTCGAGCATGAGCGTTCAGCACTCGAGCAAGAGGATGCGAGTGCTTGGCCGAGAGTCATGAAGTTCAGAGAAACGCAAGTGTGCTCGAGCACCACCTCTTATGCTCGAGTGACACATCAATGCTTGCGAGTGTAAAATTTATCTCTCTCCAATTCTGATGCTAGTGATGGTATTAAGGGCAAGATTCTTGAGAATATTCGTTTCACTCGAGCAGGAGTATGTGTGCTCGAGTGAAGGACCAAATCACCCGCGAGTACAAAATCTCACTCTTGTTAAAATGGTATGCGAGTGACGACCCGAGAAGACACTCACAGTGGAAAATGCAACATCACTCGAGCAGGAGGAGTTGTGCTCGAGTGAGGCCGTAGATCACTCGCGAGTGAGAATTCTGTCTCTCTGAAATCCTATGCGAGCACAGACTTAAAACTGAAGATCAAGGAGTAAAATCTCGATATCACTCGAGT
Source organism: Inga laurina (assembly GCA_963855925.1). Classification (NCBI taxonomy): domain Eukaryota; kingdom Viridiplantae; phylum Streptophyta; class Magnoliopsida; order Fabales; family Fabaceae; genus Inga; species Inga laurina. The sequence continues at coordinate 10,068,703 of OY979713.1, forward strand.
GAGCATATTCATGCTCGAGTGATATTCTGCAGAAGACCAAAACGTCAAGTCTCACAGCGAACAATCCGAATATGGTTACATGTTATTAAATCAGTTTGTTTTCACTTGTTATTGATTCTAAATGTTAGCTAACATATATTTCAAGTGTGAAACAGGATATTAAACATTCGGATTGCAGATTCAAATAAAAGTCAATTTTGGTGAACTCCATCATTACACACCGAATGGCGGCTACCAACCACGACAAGCAAATGACCCACCATGAGAAATTGTCTGAAACACAAAACGGTCCACAACGTGATGTACAGCTCAAAATGAATCCTCTTGCTGTTCAACGAGACGCTCCAATCTGCAACGGATATTTCAAAGTGGTTAGTTCTTCAAATATGCACAACGGTCAAAATGACTCCAACGGACGAATGCTCACAACGGTCATCATCTTCATCAACTATAAATGAGAAACCATTCAACATCGATGGGTGACTGTGAAAGGTAGTGAAAAACGCAGAAAAACAGAGACAGCAAGCAACTACCAGAAAGATGATAGAAATGTGAATCCTCTGCTTCTACTCATACACTCTCTGTTTTCCAGTTTCTGTATTACTTATCATTGAGAGAGTGATTATTTGTATTGTACTTCAGTGAGATTATATCCACTCTGTGAGAGAGTCTGTAAACACCTTCAACTATATTTCTGAGTTGATCTCAAGGTAGAGGGACCTTGAGAGGGTTGATTTTCTTACGGGGAAACAGTAGAGAGAATTGCCGTAAGACATTCTGCTCGTAAGACTTACAAGGTGCAAGCAGTAGAGAACGTTGCTGCTCATAAGACTTACAGGGGTGTAAGCAGGAGAGAACGTTGCTGCTCGTAAGACTTGCATGAGTAAGCAGGAGAGGAAGACCTTTGGGATTGCTCTGCTCGTAAGACTTGCCGTAAGGGGGAGTATATTTCAATGAGAGACTTGTAAAAGGTTTCACAAGTACCCGGCTAAACTTGTGGGATTGTAAAGGCTTTTCTTGTGCCCGGATTAAACAAGAAGATAGTGGATTTGAAAATCTCAGGAGGAGCCTGGGGACTAGACGTAGGCCATCACAGATTGGACCGAACCAGGATAAATCACAGTTTGCATATTCTCTTCCCTAAACTCTTATATTTCCAGTATATATTATTTAATCTAACTGTTGATTTATAAACCTTCATACTTACCGCTTTCGTTAAGATACGAAAAGATTTCTAAAGTTCTTAAGTTTTTATTATACACCCAATTCACCCCCCTCTTGGGTGATAGCCGGTTCTAACATGTTCAATCATCAATAATGTCCTGTGAAAATGGCCCTTGATGTTGTTTTGAGCCTTAATTCATACAAGTTTATGTTATAGATTGTTAGAAATCCAACTATTTTGTAATAATGTATTTTGGAAGAAAAATCTGCACATCTAGGTTAGATGCTTTGACTTGTACATCCCTGTGATATTATATTTGGTTTGGAGTAATACCATTCTAAGTTCTGTTTTAGTGTGATTATTTGATTGTCAATGTTATTGGTTTGTTGAAACAATACTAGTTTCAAATGGTGCATGTTAGAATTAGATGAAACCTAATGCACAAACTGAATAGCTTTGCCATGCAAGTTTTAAAACTTGTATCTATATACCTTTATTATGAAATATTGCTTGGTTCTTATCATGCCATAATTTATTGGTATATTGCTAAAAGCGTAGTTATTGTCTCTTGATATGCATGCTTCTTAATTTTGTTAAAATCTCTAAAACTCTATGGTTGTTGTTTTTTTGTCTATCCTTTTGATGTTGGATAGGATACTACAAGATGTTGAGATAAACGGACAAGTGTTGAATATGATAATGGGGTGAGGGGTTTTTTAGATTTTGCTAGAAGAAATGTTGATCATGAGAGTAGGATGTTTTATTGCCCTTGTATAGTATGTTTGAATGAGAATCGACTAAGTGCGACATATATATATACACATACATTTAATTTGTGAAGGATTTTGTAAGAGTTATACAGTATGGGTATGGCATGGTGAAGAATTAGAAATGCTAAGTTCTTCTCAACAGGGTGGAGTGGCCTTTGATGATAATGACACAGATATGGATGATCAGATTGAGGATATTATTCGTGATGTAGGAGAAGAGGCTTTTGAGCAATCACATGCATATGGTTAATATGTGTAGTGATGCTGAGAAGCAGTTGTACTCGAGGTGTACAAAATACCAACTATCACAAGATTACAACCCGAAGGAGTCATCGCCGCCCATGGTTGCTTGCTTCATCCTTAATTCTACCTACCTTGTCTAAAATGTTTATAGGGAAGGGTGAGATTCGAGAGAATCTCAGTAGGAAACAAATACCAATATGCATGTAAGATAAGTGTTTAATGCACGACATGCTTGCAATACATAGCTCATGGTCACACAATGACATATCTGCATACTTAATGTTTCAACAACATACTCGTGGCCATAGCATAAATAGAAATAGAGCTACAATAATTCATATATGTTTCACATAATCAAGCAAAGCAATACATGCATCAATACACCAACACAATTATCAAATACAGGCAGAAGAGATAAGTTCCCTACAGTTATTCTTTCCACGTATGCTCCAGCATCGGATACTCACGATCACGGCAAATATCAAACCCTATGACCAAAGCAAGGACATATGGTCAATCTTGATTCCAAATCCTTACTTTCATATTACTTAAAGTTGGTTACCATTCACAACCTTTGATGGCTATAATAAGCTTAATGAAAGCCTAAAGGATTGGAAAGTACAAGGTTGGAAATCATCTTTCAAAATCACAAAATACTGAAAATGAGGGTTGGCTGCAGCCAAAACATGCACAGAAGGTTTTTGGCTGCAGCCAAGAATTTCTGGCTGCGCCAAAACGCACACAGAAACTTTTGTGCTGCAGCCAAGATTTTCTACTGCTGCCAAGACAACTTTGAAAATTCATAATTAATTCCAAAAAAGTTGAAACGAGGTGATCCCAAAGGCCATTGAAAGATCTTTAAGTCCTTTTCATAGGAAAAATATGATCCATTAACAGAAATCACCACACAATTCCAGAATTACACAAAATCCAACATTGCTCCAGGATTAAGTCCAATTTTGACATCAAACTTTAGACAGTTATAACTCCTAGCTCACAAAACAAAATGACACAAATTATTTGTTCATTTTGAAGCTTGGAATGTGAAATTTAAGGCTAGAAATTTTAATAATTTTTTGACATTATTTTCCCATTAAAAACGTCAACACAAATGGACTGCCTAGAACAGACTTTAGATGGACAAAATTTCTAGTTTTGCAACTAATGTGTCCAGTCAAATCCAAACCAATTCCAATGACTAAATACCACAACATGACACCATTTTCAACATAAAACACAACCCAATCCATCCAATCAAAAATCAAAAGAAAATCAGGGCAAAATTCAAAATTCGCAAAGCTCATCCACAAATCACAAAACTTAGATCAAAAGGCTTCAAATACTCACCTCTTTCTCTTTCCCAAACCAATTCATTGATTCTTCATCTTTCCACTTTTCATCAAGCTATCAAACACTACCAATTAAGAATCTAAAACCATAGAGATGAAGCTCTCATCACTATGAACAACATTATAAAAGGGTATTTGAGCATTAGAGGACATGAACAAGGCTAAAACATCACCTTTCTCTTTCTCTTTCCTTCCCCAAGCTTGGCAAAAATGGAGGTTTTGGAGACAGAGGGATGAGATGAAGAATAGATCAGATTTTTGGACGCATAAAGGCCTCTTGGACGACCAAGTAGAAAGGAGAGGAGAGAGGGAAAGCTTTGACAAATTGACCAAGATCCAAGGGTCCAAAAAGTGCCATGTGTCACATCCTTATCACATCTCTCATGAGTTCACATAGGCACACACACATGATTCCACCCCTTGATCTATTGCACAAATCAATATCAACCATTGATCTTGAAGTTACTAACAAGTTTCCTCTTCGGCAACTGACCAATTGGTCTGTAACTTTACCGTTTTTCCCCTGATTATTGTAATTCCTCTTGAATCACCACCAAATACATTTTCTCATTCATTTACACCATACATACACCCTCCCCTTTATTTTCATTCAATTTAGATGTTAATCCATAATTGAACTCAAATACAGGGTTTGGGTACGAATCACAACACATACGGATCACATCCGAATCTCAAATCACATCAGATTCTCCAAAAGGGTTATTTATCACTAACCATATTCACTTTTGGAGTCATTAAACCTTAATCATAAGTTGGGATCCTGCTAAATCGGGGCTTAGCAGCCACTTATTTCAAGCTTATTCTCTAGCCTTAAATCTCAAAATTCAGGGTATTATAGCATGCAGATGTGAGGATATCTGATAGAAAGCTTCAACATCCAGATGATTCTTCTCAATGGAAGAAAATTGATCAATTATTTTCTAGCTTCGACAAAGAACCTAGGAACCTTAGGCTTGGGGTTATCACGGATGACATGAATCCTTTTGGGAGTCTAAACAGTATATATAGTTCATGGCATGTTCTATTGGTAATTTACAACTTATATCCTCTGTTATGCATGAAACGAAAGTACATCATGTTGCCTATGTTGATTTTGGGACCAAAACAACCTAGATATGACATAGATGTTTACCTAAAACCCTTGATCAAAGACTTGAAAGAGTTGTGGGATGAAGGCGTTGATGTTTTTGACACAAACAAGAAGGAGATTTTTAAAATGTGAGCCATGATCTTTTGTACTATAAATGACTTCCTTGCATATGGAAAATTTTCTAGATATAGTGTTAAAGGCCATAAAACATGTTTGATTTGTGAAGAAGGCACATTCTACCATCAATTTCAACATGAAAGAAAGACAGTTTATCTTGGCAATAGGAGATTTCTCAAACGAGGCCACCCATATCATAGATTAAAGAAAGCTTTTTTTGGTGGACAAGAGTTTGAAGATGCTCTGAAGGCATTGACTGAGGAGCAAGTTTATGAAAAGGTGAAAAATATCAATGTTATCTTTGGTAAGACTACAAAGAATAGTAATGAAAAATATAAATGGAAAAAGAGGATTATCTTCTTCAATCTTCCCTATTAGCCCAATCTTGATGTGAGACACTGTTTGATTTCATGTATGTGGAGAAAAATGTATATGGTAGTATTGTTGAGACACTGCTTAACATACAAGGTAGTTCAAAGGATGGCATGAAGGCAATATTAGATTTACAAGAAATGAGAATACAAGAAGACTTGCATCCAATGCCATATGGTGAGAGAACTTTTTGTCCTCTAGCTTCTCATACTTTGTCTAAAGATGAGAAAAGAAGTTTTTGTGAGTGTTTACATGGTATCAAAGTTCCTTGAGGGTGTTCTTCAAATTTTAAGAAGCTTGTGTTGAAGAAAGACCTGAAGTTAGTAGGGCTAAAGTCTCATGATTGTCATATCTTAATGCAACAACTACTTTCAGTAGCTATTCATGGCATTGTCATTGACATTAATCAGGAAAGTCGCTCAATAAATGATCTTCTTGAGACTCCTTTTTATAGGGGTCTATCAAAATTGAATGAAGAAGATGAAGCAGATAATGAATATGACACAAGAAACGATCATCAAGAAGGGATATGGGAGGATATCCCTTTATAAAACTACTTTGAAGGTTAGCTAGCTAAAGTAATTATCATGAATTATATTTGAATTATGTATATTCTTTTTTTATATATAAAACTACTTTTTTTGTTGTTGTCACAGGAAAATGAAGGATATGAGGTGTCTAAGTGTAGATGCTTCAGAGCTAGCTTGTGATCATCAACAATAGATTACTGTCCGTTGTACATATTCTTTCTCGGTAGATTTCTCTATCATCAATTAAAGTGTTTTAATTATATTATTAGCTAAAGTTTTGATTTCTTTTGTAAAACTGTAATATTAAAACATGAGAATAAAAATGTGTAGTAGCATACCTTAATTTTCCAATTGTGTGTTATAATGTGTTGATTTTCAATGATTTATTGTTGTTGCTTATGTGGAACGTGGGGTGTACATAGGAAGAATGATGCAAGTTACACCATTTAAAATTATGTTTTAAAATACTTGACGAAATGGGAATGTGTAAGAGAATAATTTATTTAGGGTGTATGAAGAATGATTTATTATTGTTGCTTATGGAATGTGGGGTGTAGGAAGAATGATGTAAGTACTACACTAGCTAGTAATGCTTGATGAAAATGCTTCTATATAAACTGCTTGTTATAATGTGTAAGAGAAGAATTTATTTGGATGTTGTTGAAATGATTGCTTGCTGTGTAAAATATTTTAATAGGGGAAATAACTTGCTGGGTAAAATGTTTTAACAGGAATAATACTTTAAAAAAATGGAAAATTTTTAGACCGGATTTTTCAAAAACCATGTAAAAAAAGACATTTTAGACTAGATTTCTATAAAACTGGTCTAAAAATTATGACTCTTAGACCGGTTATTTAAATAACTAGTCTTGAAAGTATGACTTTTTAGACCAGTTATTTAAATAATCGATCTAAAAATAATGACATTACGACCTGTTGTTTCAATAACAGGTCTAAAATGTCATTTTTTAGACCGATTTTATAAATAACCAGTCTAAAAACTAATTTTTTAAACTATTTTCTTAACCGATCTAAAAAGCAGCAGATTTTTTAGACTGGCCGTATCAAGACCGCATCCAGAATCAGTCAAAAATGTCATTTTTACCCAGTCTTAAAATTGAGTTTTCCACCAGTGAAGGCACTAGGACGTGTGTACGAGGTCATGGTTTCAATTTCCAACTTGATCGCAAAATGCAACCAATTTGTGACGGGGACATGTGGTGGGTGATGGTGGACATGTGGCAATTTAAATTATATAAATATTATTTTGCAATGGATTAGTTATGAAAATTTTGTCGCTAGACTGATTAGTGACGGAAATTTCGATCACTAGTTGCTAATTAGTGATGGAAATTTTAGTCCCTAATTAGTCTAATTTAAGGGATAGCATATTCCAATTTTGTGATGGATATGAAAATTTTTTGTTGCTAATTTTAGGGAAAGCCTATTCCAACTTTGTGAAGGATTAGTGAAGAAAATTTTCCATCACTGATTAGGGACGAAAAATTTCTATCACTAATTTGTTGCAAATTTGTGATAGAATTCAAAATTCTGTCACTAATAAATTAGTAACAGTATTTTTATTGACAGAATAAATTCCGTCGCTAATCTCTCGCAAATTTTCATCACTAAACTGATTAGTGACAAAATTTCTGTCACTAATTTGATGTTTTGTTTTGTAGTGATATAATGTGTAATAATGTAGGTGGGACGATTATTCCCCACTAAAGGATATGAGATGCTAGATAAAATTACAGTCATAATTAAATGCCTTTGTAACTATTAGACTTGTGCTTTCCAATTTTTTTTCTTCTTTCTTTGTTCTCTTTCCATATTTAATTGTGCTTTCTTGATAATATCTTTTTGAAAAACTCTAGTGCGCTTTTGCTTCCCTTCTGCACACTTTATTATTTATGCACTCATTGAGTCAGTGGTAGACTCACTCCTCTCTTCATATTTTTATTTTTAGATGACGCGGCTTACAAAAGTGTTTGTGGTCAATTATACTACATAAAATTATGGAGTATATTTATGATTCCATTATATTTAAAATGGAAAATTGTGTAGGGTTCATGTTGGTTGCGAAGTGAGAAAAACCCTGGAATGTAAAGTGTTAAAATGCTCTTGAAAATCCCAAGTTAGGGCTGTAAGGGTAGTTTCATAATTTGACATTGAATTTGCCCAATTTGAGGTCAAAAATGGATTCTATACACAAAATTGTGTAGGATTAGCCTAGGTCATGATTTTTGTAAAAGGATAGTTGGATCGGCTATAAAGGGACTCGGACTAGGTCCCCATGGGTATTTGGGTCATTTTGCAGTTTTACACCTAGATAACCAACAAAGTGAGTTTGTAATAATTTATGAATGAGTGATAACTTATTTATCCTAAATTTGGAATTTTAGGATATATCAATAGCCCGAGCCGGATACAGTATTGGACTAACAGTCAGTCAAGGGAAGGACAATTTAGGTAGTGAACTTACCTCTCCTGTATGTATTTGATATTTGTGCTTGGATATTGATGCATGTGACTGCTTTGCTTGAATATGTGAAATATATGTGAATGATTGAAGCTCTATTTCTATTTGTGCTATGGCCATGAGTATGTTGTTTGAAACATTGAGCATGCATGTATGTCATTGTGTTAGCATAATATTATGTAAGACAAGCATATCATGCATTAAGAACTTATCTTGCATGCATATTGGTATTGTTTGTTACTGAGATTCCCCTGAATCTCACCCTTTCCATAAATGTAAAAAGCTTTTAGTAGCAGATAGTGGCTTTAAGGGCAAAATCGTAATTACTGGCAATGGAAGGTTCTGGACCAGTGTGAGCAATTAAGCGTGAGCAATTGTAAGGGATGACATGTGTCATACTAACTATTGCTGTTGTAACTGCCGTTGTAGTTGCTCTGTGTGGATAATGATTTGATTTCATGCCTTATTGTTGTAGATACTATGATTGATTTGACACTACGGGGATTCCTTAAAATCTCACTCTCCCGAAAACCATGTTTTAGACAGGGCAGAAGGATCAAAGGGAAAGCGGGCAACGAAGAGCAGATAAAGCTCTGATTTAGAAGTATATTTTGGGTTATTGGTTATCATGTATATCTTTTGGATGTGTTTGGGAAACAATTGTATATAATGGGATTGGTAGTATAGTTTTGTGTAATCCCCAAGTTAAGGGTAATTAATTGTGGGCTTTGTGCCTTTGTAAAACCCTTATTAATGAATGGAACCCGAGTGTGTCGGGAATTTGCTTTATACTCTGATATTTGTGAATGAAATCAACTTGTACAGACCATTTAGTATTGAAATGTGAATATGAGACCGTCATGAACAGATTTTGTAAAAGTTTTTGTAAGCATGATTTTGGGAAGTTTGATCTTGTTTAAGTCCCAAAATCATCTAAGGTATCTAATTCTACCTCAATTACGTGTTTATGAACTAAATCTCGACCTTAATCTTTAAGGGGGTTATAGGAAGTGCCACAGGAGGGGGGTCTCCTGTGGCGTTTGGTTATGAAAGCACCATAGGAAATCATTCCCTCCTGTGGCGCTTGCGTCAGGCATCCCTTCTTGTAGCACTTCCTTAAGGAAGCACCACAGGAAGGTCCCGCTTTTTTTAACATTCTTTATGTGGCCTTTATTTTGTTCATACCTGATCTCCCATAATTGCAATATTGCACTGCATGGTTTAAACATTTTTCTATATATATCCACAGTAAAATGAAGAAAAGCAAACAACAACAATGAGAGATAATTTTAAAATGATACAAATAGATGATTAATTAACTAAAGTAGTACTAAAATAGTTATACAATATATTGTGAATGAAATACAACAAATTCAACTTGAATACATGACACAACAATTGGCAAGAAACAACACAACAAAGACCAGCTAGTGAATTAAATAGTATAGCTACCCCGAGATTTACCTAAACACATATTCACACCATTCCTCGATCACTTTATTAAGTTGATGGTAAGTCAAAGTGTGACAATGTTGATCTTCATAATACTACACATATATACAATCAGCTATAAATTAAAACGAATTAAAATCAGTAAAATGTAATTATCAGGCACCAATTAAATTTAATTAAAACACAATATGAAGTGCAACTAAATGACTTGCTGTTTGAGGAATAAATGGCTGATCATGCGTAATTACATCATTCATAAATTTCATGATGTAATACCAACAATCATTGTCATTGGATTGGAAGGGCACTGCAAAAATAGAATGCAAAATTTAACTATGTTTATGAATAAAAATGTTTCCTAACAAAGTTTGAGTAAGTTCATATAACAGTACTAGTATCTTCTTCCAAGGATAGCTAAGGTGAGGGTCAGCAGCTTTAGAATAGCTTAAGGATACAGAGGATAGATACGTAGTCAATGCGCTAACAAAACAAATAAGAACTGATTACTTTTGGTTATTCAATCACATATGCAAATATTTACACATATTCACGTACACTTACCTATTGAACAATAGTAATATATCAGAATAGTTTTGTGGAAGACCATTTTTAGAGGATCAATATAGTAAATGTGAGGGCTTGAAAGTTCCACTGGATTAATAACTATCAATATCCAATAGTGCCTAAAATATTCCAAAAAATTTGTTTCAACAATCATGTTATGATAAAAGTTAAACAATAAAAATAAAAATAAAAATTGTACAACTAATAACTTACCCCGTATTGTATGACACTAAAAATAGCGTAGTTGATGTTGCATTCTTTCTAGAGTAATCTTTTAAATCATTAGACTGTGCATTTATATCTACTTTACCCCCATGGTAGCCAACAATATAAGGGTTGACAAATACGAATTGGATCCTGTTTGTATCCATTAAGATGTCATGGTATAAATGCCTGGTATAAAACACACAATGTCATGAAAAACAAAAGAAATGAAATGAGAAATATTAATAACAGTGATAAATGATAATGGTCAAGTACCTTATCCATATGCTGATAGTTGAAGCACTAACCCAATCATGAGTACATATGTCATGCACAACCTCGGAGTAACATAATCAATTAGACCGCTAACACTGTAGATATGTCTTTGAAAACGTATTCTAGTCCTCCTTCACTGATCAATTGTGGTGTAATCGATACTAATTGATCACGATATGAGGTCGGTCTTCTTTTGCTCTATTGGCTAGCCAATGCTTTCAACTTGGGTTGTGTTGTCAAACACTTTGAGATCTTACCATAAGGTTGAATTTTTTTATCTCTAGACTGTCCACCTTGTGAAAATCAAAAAATTAAATCATAGTTTGAGATGGAAGTATGAAGGAAAAGTATAGGGAATTGTAAATGAGCGACATTTTCATATGGCTCGATAAGACCTATTGGCCAAGCAACATAGCCACCCACAACATCTTTTACCATTATTTGCTCATCCTGAGATGGGATCAGTAAGAGGGCATATTCATTCATGTAGATGTCAACCCTCACTCGGAGTGTGTTGTCGGGCAATGGTGAATTGTACAATGTGTCCTTATCATTGTTGTAGGCAGCACCCATTTCAACTGCGTGCATGGAAGCTTGATCAACATATAACTTGCATTGAAATTCTCCCTATGAAAAATAGAGTTAATATGTTAAAGTTTGTTAAATTATAATGTAATATAAAGTTAAGTAGAGAAGAAATTAATTACCAAAGGAAAAGGGATTTTAGGGATGGAAGTGCAACTATCTCTGACACTTAGGCTATCACAGAAGGGAACATTTTGTGTTGGCCTACACTACACCAACTATTGTATTTGTGTTGTTAACAACGCGTTCTGTTCTTGCATCAAACACATTTGTTCTAAGAATTGTCCTTCTCGTTGTTCCTTGTAGCTCATTTTTTCTTGAAGTTCTTACATTTGATGTTTGAAACTAGTCATCTCCTAACACAACTGGGAAATGTCACTTTTATTGGGGTACTTTTGACTCTGAAGTATGTTGATTGGGTGACTACAAAACTTGTACCCCGAACACGACCATCATACTCAGGTACTATTAGCACTCTACTCAACAAATCATCCTAACTAACATAACTCGCCAACATAGGATCCTCTTGTGTCATTTGTTGCTATCACAAAAAGAATTACAACAATATTATTTATTTTAAACCAAATTCATTTAAGTAAAGCTAATTATTTAGTGTATGCATAATCCAATACTTACACAATTTTTGGCTACTCTTCTTGCTTCCTCACTACAAATTTCACCTTTCTTATTTATGCAACCGGCTACCTACAGATCATGTCGTGGAACGTGTGTAATATCTAATCTTGATTCTTCTATATGCACAACAAATTTAATTGAAGTTAAATGATATTCATACAATTTATCTACATATTAAATAATCATTAGTTCTTACCATTTTTCTTTCTAAATGTGCGTATGAAATAGGTCCTTATGTGTACCGGTATGGCATGTTCATCGCGTTAGCACAATTTTTCTCTCTCAACTCCTGTTTAGATTAAAATGATTCATATCAATATATAAATGTTAATTACAAATATGTTCATTACAAGTAATAGGGAAAGTCAAACATATTATATTACCAGGAATTCCTGAGTTGTATGTGTTCTGATAAACTCATCCCACATTTCTTAAGTGATGATTCCTTTGTACAATGTCGGTGGTGTAGTAATGATAATCTCATTATCATCCCTCAAGAAGTATTTGACAAGATCAGAACGAAACTTTCTCATAAGTTTTTTTGGCTTTTCTTAGCACGAAGTTCTTCCAATCATCATCAATAATAAAAATGCTCTGTAACAATAAAAAAACATATATAATATGTAACATTGAAATTAAGTGAAACAAAGAAAACCGAACAATAATATAATTAATATGTTACCTGTACTTCATCCCAGATGTCATCCTCATAATTTTTTCTTGCCATTTTCCAGTTTTAAACTGTAATAGGGACTCTGTCTTGAACTATAGTCCTAATCAAGTTATTTAATGAGGTACTATTCTCACTGAATGAGTTTCCCTTTTCATTCCATGTCAGTTGTAACTTGATTCCTTGACTTCTCAATTTGATCAACCTTGCCATAACAGTCCTGCCATGTCTTACGTTATCCACAAACTTTTGTCTACCAATGTTTTTGGGAACATCATCAGTTTCATCGTGTGGTGAGTCCATACTCCTAGAAGTGAAATAAACCAAAACAAAACATCAGTACACAATGTCAACCATGTCAATGAAATATTTAAAAACGTACGTACAAGTAAACAAGTTAAGGCACTCATATTCATTTCCTTTTTCTCGTTTGATTTAAATTTGTATTCTTTAGAATTCATGTTGGATTGAGAATTGTATTTCTCTTCACCCAAGTTCCCTCTTCGTGATCACGTCTCACATATATGGGTCCATCTCCATCTTTATCTTCATCTTTATCTGCATCTATACCAATGTCTACTGACCACAAATTCTCAAATGAAGGATCATCATCATGGATGTTCAAATATTCATTACTTTTAAAATCATCTTGTTTTTGACAATTCTTATTGAATGAAAGTACAATAGACCAATTCTTCTTAGCAGGATCCATAATGAAAAATGCTTGTTCTGCTTGTGTTGCTAAAATAAAAGGATCATCTATATGCCAAACTTTAGAAAGACCCACTTGTAAAAAGACAACATTTACTTGTTTATTTAGGACGTTTGCATACCCAAGGATGCCTTTTGGGTTATGAAACACTCCTGGGACATTTCAAAGATTCATGCTCTCCATTTTTAGTGACTTATTTGAACAAGGTATTAAGGTATGTATGGATGATTTTTCTATATATGGGAATTCTTTTGAAGAATGTTTGCTGAATTGGAGAGAGCATTAGAAAAGTGTGTGCAAAAGAACCTTGTGCTAAATTTTGAGAAATGCCACTTCATGGTAGATCAAGGAATAGTCTTAGGACACTTGATAAGTAAGAGGGGTATAGAAGTTGACAAATCTAAAATTGAAGTAATTTCATCTCTTCCTTATCCCTCTAACTTAAGAGAACTTAGATCTTTCTTGGGGCATGCTGGGTTTTATAGAAGATTCATTAAGGATTTTAGTAAAATAGCTTATCCCCTATCTAAGCTTCTCCAAAAGGATATGGATTTCATCTTTGATGATGCATGCAAATTGGCTTTTGATGAAATTAAGTCTAGACTTATTTCTCTACCTATACTCATTGCTTCTAATTGGGATCTTGATTTTGAGCTTTGTTGTGATGCTTCCAATAGTGCTGTTGGTGCAGTTCTAGGTCACAAAATTGGTAAGACCTCTTGTGTTATTGCTTATGCTTCTAAAACATTGGATAAGACTCAAATCAATTACACTACCACTAAGAAAGAGCTCTTTTCTATTGTTTTTGCACTTGAAAAGTTTAGGTCTTATCTAGTGAATTCTAAAGTGATTATCTATTTTGATCATTCTGTTGTCAAGTTCTTATCTAGGAAAACTCATACTAAGCCTCGATTACTAAGGTGGAAGCTACTACTTCAAGAATTTAACACAGAATTTAGGGACAAGGCAGGTGCAGAAAATCTTGTTGCTGACTATCTAAGCCGCTTGCCCCTTACTACACAGGGAGTAGTTGATGGTGAAGTTACTTGTGATGGTTTTCCTGATGCCCATCTCCTTGCTATTACAATTCATGACCTATGGTTTGCTCATATTGTGAATTATCTTGCTGCTGGAGTGTTACCTTATTCTTTGTCTCATTTTCAGAAATAGAAGCTGAAACATGAATCTCAATACTATTTGTGGGATCCTCCTTACTTGTGGCGGCATTGTAGTGATCAAGTCATTAGGAGATGTGTGCCGGATTATGAAATTTCTTCTGTTATAACATCTTGTCATTCTTTGTTGTGTGGTGGTCACTTTGGGGCAAAGAGAACTGCTAAGAAAATCTTAGATTGTGGTTTATATTGGCCTAACCTCTTTAAGGATTGTTATGCTTTTTGTAAAACTTGTGATGCATGCCAGCGTTTTGGGGGTTTATCTAGAAAGCATGAAATGCTGCAACAACCCATGTTGTTTTGTCAAGTTTTTGATGTTTGGGGCATTGATTTTATAGGTCCATTTCTAGTATCTCATGGATATTTGTACATTTTGTTGGCTGTTGATTACCTTATAAGGTGGATTGAGGCCATTCCTATAAGGAAGGATGATGCCTTTACTGTTATTAAATTCTTACGTACTCATATTTTTTGTAGGTTTGGTGTGCCAAGAGCAATTGTGAGTGATCGTGGCTCACATTTTTGCAACAAATTGATGGACAACTTGCTATCTAAGTATGGTGTTCTCCATAAGACTTTTACCCCATACCATCCACAGATAAATGGGCAAGCTGAGGTGTCTAATAGGGAAATCAAGTATATCTTGGAGAGAATTGTCAAGCCAAGTAGGAAAGATTGGAGTCTTCGGTTGGATGATGCTCTTTGGGCATATCGTTCAGCTTTTAAAACTCCCATTGGCATGTCTCCTTTCAAGTTAGTCTTTAGTAAGGGTTGCCATCTACCTGTTAAGCTAGAGCATAGAGCTTACTGGGCTGTGAAGACTTTTAATATGGATCTTTAAGGTTCTGCTGAGGAAAGGATGCTTGAGATACAAGAGCTAGAAGAGTTAAGGTTGGATGCATATGAAAGTTCTCGTATCTACAAGGAAAAATTCAAATTGATTCATGATCAAGGCATCTTACGGAAGCAGTTTCATGAAAGAGAGCAAGTGCTTATGTTCAAGGCGAGATTCAAGCTCAAAAATGGGAAGCTTAAAACCAAATGGCAAGGTCCCTACAAAGTGGTCAAGGTGTATAGCTTTGGGTTAATAGAGCTCGAAGATCTTGCAAGTGGTGCAAAGTTTCAAGTGAATGGTCACTTGTTGAAGCACTACCATGCTAGTCATCAACCACCATAATGCACTCGGTAGTCTCTTTCCTTATCTTGTTCCTTGTTTTATTTAATGATATATGCTATTGAACAAGTGTGGGGGAGGGACTTACCAGTAGTAAAAAGTAGTCTGTTTGTTTTGCATTTTTCAATTGAATAAACTCCATTTTGAATCGTACTTTTATGCTTAGCCTTATCATACACTACCCTTTTCTCTTATCCTTATGCCTAATTTCTGAGAACTATTTCCACTTATGTCTTGTCCTCTCTTTCTCCTTGTGATGATGATGTGTTGTGCTTCAATCTTGAATTGGACTTCACAACATTCACTTCACCCAAGAGATAAGTGCGTCTAGGTTCTTTGTTTTGTGCATTACATTGAGGGCAATGTAAGGATTGAGTGTGGGGGAGTGTGTGTTATTTTCATGAGAATTCACTGTGATATCATATGCCTCTATCTCCTACTTGTGTCCTTTGTTGTTTTTGGTCCAATTCACAGAGATTTTTGAAGCCTTTAGTCATCATCAAGTATGTTGATTACTCTTAGTTGGATTCATGGTTGAAACTTGCTTTGAATTAGTGAATTGCCATAAAATTCAAGTGTTTTAATGATGCTTGGTTTAATTTTGATGAGTTTGTTAGGGAACAAAAAGCCTAGTTGGAAGTATTTTGGGCCTAATTGTTCATTTTATTGTGTGATTTACCACTTAGATTATTGCTCTCCAGAACTTGTTTTGTTTCTTGCTTGAGGCTACATTTTGCAATGGTATGGATAGAGATGACATTGGCATTTATTTCATCACCCATTTACCCAAACACAAACCATTTACCATTTACCATTTACCTTTGTTTAGCCCCTTGAATCCTTCACTTTCATTTCCATTTCATTATACAAATGCTATGTTTGCATCCTTTATCAAGTTTTTATTAGCACTATTGAAAAAGAAAAAAAAGAGTACTATTATATATTAGAAAAAAGAAAAAAATTTTTTGCCATGTGAATAGTCAAAAGAAAGAAAATAGTAAGAAGGAAAAGAAGAGAAAAAGTGTGAAAAAAAAGAAAAATTCAAAGAAAGAGTCATAATGGTAAAATATGTGAATTAAGTTTAGTTCTATAGTGCTAAGTGATCTAGCAAATTATTTGGTGCAAACATAGTATTTGTTACATTTTCCATCATCTGGCCTATTCAACATTACAACCCTACAAAGTCCTTTGGATCTATTTATGACATTGTTGCAAGTAGTGGAGAGCCTAGAAATACTACAAGCCTATGGTAGAGTGTGGTCAAAGTGGATGTGAGTGAAAAATTACCTTATATGAGAGAAGAGTGCAAATACTTATCCTAGTTAAGGTTTCCAATTAAGCTCATTGTAATTAAACATTGCATTGCTTTAACTACTTCAATTTTTGGTATATTCATTGAATTTGAATTGGAGGATACCTTATTATTTGACTAAGTGTAATTCTTGAAGCTTGATCTGGCCTATTCTTTCAAATTTCATCCCTCTTTGCCTAGTGTTGAAATTTCATGTTTTGCTCAGGAGTGCAAAAGCTTAAGTGTGGGGGAATTGATAGAGCTCAATATTTATATTATTTTTATTAATTAATCTTAGGCTTTTGTGGGACTTAATTGAATATTTTGGGTATAATCAAGTGTTAAAGTGAGATTTTAGTGAAAGCATAATTTGGAAATTATATTAGTTAAATTGTTATATTTTTAATTAATATTTGTTATTCCCAATGTTCTTTAATTTTGAGCAAAAGGTATTACCTTTGTGAATATAATTATGTAGGTGATGATGTGGCACAACTTGAGTGGTTAAGGTCAAAGATGTTATTTTGGAGCTTAATGAAGGACAAAAGTGGAACATCACAAGTGCTGAATTTATTTTCACATTTTTTCTAAGATGAGGTTAAATGAGTAAGGCCTTGTTTGGTAGTTAAAATTTTATGTCTAATGCTTAAAACAGATTTTTAACTCTTATCCAAACAAGGCACAACTCACTTTTAACCTAAAGAATAAGGGAAGAGAAGAGGAGGTCATTGTTTTGCAATAGGGTGGCAGCCGAAACTTTTGACCGAGATGCAGATTTGAAGAGAAGATGGAGAGGAGGAGGCGCTGCACAAAGAAAAGGAGAGGAGGCGTTGTTGCTATAATATCTAGAGCTATTTGGTGCCCAATTTCAATGGGTAATTCCTTCTCTATTCATCAAGCTTCATCTTCCTCTTCCTTCATGAGTAGCTAAGCTTTGGTGATTTCCTTGAGTTGGGTAATGGTTTGAGCTTCTAAACTGCAATGGAATTCCTTAAGCTCTCTTTCTATTTTATAATTGTATGGCTTGGTAAAGTATGTGATTATGATCTAGATTGTTCTATGCCAAGTGATTAAACTTGATGGTTGAGCTAGGGGTTGATTAATTAATCTTTGTATGATTCATATTAGGAATAGCTTGATTATTTATTCCAACTTGGTTAAGTGGATTTAAATGATTAAACTGAATGTTTTGATTTGTTGTAATGGTAATTACAATTTAGAATTGGAAGTTAGTTATTTATCTCCTTGAGTCTGAATTATTTTGTGATATTCATTTAATTGCTTCGGTAGAATGAATTAAATGATTATTGCAAGTATGGAGCTAGTGGTAGCTTAGTTCCATCCTCTTGACTCATTATGGAATTCATATCATTAGCAAGCAAAGACTAAAACCTCAACTCAGGGGAATCTCATTTCATCATTATATTAGTTAATTGAATTTATCTTGTTATTAGTGTTAATTTCAATTATGTTTGTTTCTTTGTCTTATAAACCCAAAAATACAAAAATATTGCTTTATCTTAGATTACTTCATTAGTTTAAAAGTCAAATTCTCAAAATGATTTCTCACAACTTGAAGGTTTTTTATCACTTTACTATATAGGAACTTGGAAATTAATCTCCTCACAAGAACGACCTAGGTTGAGCTACTACGCTATATTTTCAAACCTAGTTTTATTTTATGAACTTACATGACATGGGTTCATCACTTTCAGCAATACAATCCTCTGGGTAATATCTATTTTTCACATACCCTTTTAATATTTTTATGAATCGCTCATTCAGGTACATCCATCTTAAGTACACTGGATTGCACAATTGAATCTCTTTGACCAAGTGTACGATTAGATGTACCATAATGTCAATAAAAGAAGGTGGAAAATATATTTCAAGTTAGCACAGGGTACATACAATTAGCCTTTGCAAATCTTGTAACTTAATTGAATCTACCACTTTACTGTAGGTCAACTTGAAAAACACGCAAAGTTTAGTGATGGTGTTTCTTAAATTTTTGGGTAAAATGGATCATATACCAACTGATAGGAAATTCTGCTTGAGCACATGACAATCATGAGACTTGAGGTTTTTTAACTTCAACTCTTTCATTGATACAAGGTTCTTTATATTTGAAGAGTAGCCCTTGGGAACTTTAATTCCATGCAGGAACTCATAAAACAATTTCTTCTCTTTTCTCGACAGGGGTGTATGCCTTTGGCGGTAGATAAGTTTGATGCCCTTGCTCAATTGGTTCCAACTCTTCTATAATTCTCAAGTTCACCAAATCCAACCTCGAATTAACACTATCCTTGCTTTTTACTTGGATATTGAGTAACGTGCCATTTAGATTATCATAGATATTTTTTTTATATGCATCATATCAAGAAAATGTCTCACATATAAAGACTTCCAATATGGAAGTTCAAAGAAAATAGACCTTTTCTTCCAACTACTTTTCTCGATTTGTTTTGCAAAAAGGCTTGCCAAAATTGTTATCCAAGTCCTTTACCTTGGAATACACCTGGGCATCGGTCAACATCTTCGATGGGCTACTTGTAACCCCCTCCGTAATTATATCCAAAATACACGATTAAAATGAAATAGAGACCAATAATAATCAAAACTCATTTACTAACCCATCACATGATGGGGTTTTCAAAACTACCTTTCGAAATCATTTATAGACTTGGTCTCATATTCACATTTCGAATACAATTACTACACGAAGATAAATCACATTCATATAAATATCAGAGTGCACAACATAATCATCCCAGCAATCTCGGGTACATACCTTCGCTAAAGATATACAGGGCACAATTGCCCATTACAATTCTTCAAATGGGGATTACACAATCTCATTTCGAATGAGTCCTGCCGCTCCCTCCATGAGCCACTTGCCCTGTCTAAATTGTTGGTAAGGGAGGGTGAGATTCGAGAGAATCTCAGTAGGGAAACATTATCAATATGCAGGCAAGATAAGTGTTTAATGCATGACATGCTTGCATCACATAACTCATGCACATATACAATGACAAATCTATAAGCTCAATGATTCGAACGATACACATATGGCCATAGCATATATTGAAAAATAGCTTTAAATCATCCATACATATTCCACATAATCAAGCAAAGCAATAACATGCATCAACATATTAATACAGTTATCAGAGCATACAGGAGAGATAAGTTCCCTACCTCCAGTCTTTTCTCCTAGATTTGCGTGCCAGCAACTCGGGGCTTCACATTCGATCCTACAATGTCAAATATACTATTTAGACACTTCCATAGTGTTTCTGGGGGTTATATGAGGCTATATTAAAAATTTACTAAAATAACCCCGGGGACCCAGCCCTGCCCCGCCGTACCCGGTCCGGCTGTACTTTTCTTGAAATTTTGACATAGGCCATTCTGACATATTTTCACCCAAGGAATCCATTTCCGGACTCGGAATTATCAAATTCAATGTCAATTTACAAATTTACCCTTGGCAGCCCCACATTAAGGGTTTTTGGGGCGTTTTCGTAATTATGCTTTTTCGGCCTTTTCCGAAAAAGTGACCAACTGTAACCCCACCTAATTTTCGCTCCTGAACTCAATGGAATCATCAAATCATTGAAAATCCAACTCTAATACCCATTTATAGCCTTGGCCGAAATATACAAGTACTCCGGGAAAAATTGGGGTTTTTCGGTTTCAGCTCCGTAAACGCATTCCTTTCTAATTCTAACCACTTTATTAACTATTCCGTTAGGTTACAACTACCATTTAGTACCAATTTGGGCAACATAATAGAGCCACACATACATTTTCCATTTTTGAAACCAATGACAATCCGGCGAAATTTCACCGATTAAATTGTCCACAACAGCCAGAATAGTCAATACACAAGAGTTTGGAAGTTACCTCAAGCTCCCACTAGCTTTTCCTAGTCTTGGCTGAAACCCTAGCTTTTTTAACACCAAAGGAGGAGCTTCCAAACCTTAAAGAACATAAAGGAGTAGCTTAGGATCGGAGTTATACGCGTTAGGAGCTAGATTATCGGAGAAATCGGCTTACCTTGCGAGTTCTCTTCTCCTTTCTCTCTCTAGAAATATCAAACGTTTTTCCTCTTATTCAGCTGAATAAACTAACGGTTTTGAAGCTTGGAGGAAGAAGATGATATGTTATATTATGCTTATGTCATTATTCCCTAATGATGATGTCATAATTCCAAAATTGACATTTTCGGATTTTCTGGCAGATTTTCTGCCCAAACTTTGAAAAATCATAACTAATTCTAGAAAACTCAAAATGAGGTGATCCCAAAGCCAAATGAAAGATATTTAATTCCTATTCATAGGAAAAATATTGGCCATTACTAAAAATCACCACACCATTCCAGAATTACATAAAACTCATCACTGCCCCAAAACAGAGTTCAGTATCCATTCCAAAGTTTGGACAGTCATATCTCCTTGTTCACAAAACGAAATGGCACAAATTATATGTCCATTGTGAAACTTGAGATGTTAACTATAAGACTGGAAAGTTTCAGAATTTTTAGACACCATTTGGTCATTCAAAACGTTAACACAAACTGACTGCCCAGAATAGAGTTTCACTGGATAGAATTTCAGATTTTGCATCTCTGCTTCAATTGGTTCCATTTTCAAACCAAACATCATTCCCACATAAATTTTCACAAGGAATCCATTGGAAACACCAAACCAATCAAATTCACATTCCATTGACATGTTTCACCAATAATCACAACATGTCAACACAAGTCACAATTCAAACTCACATTGCAATTCTTTACTTTCCAAAGTTCCAAACCAATTCCAAGGAACTCACACACACGAGATTCCACCCACTCAATCTCACAACAAATCAACCCTAACAATTGATCTTCAAGTTACCAATGAGTTTCCTCTTCGGTAACTGACCAATTGGTCGGTAACTTTACCCTTTTGCCCCTGATTATGGCAATTCCTCCTGAATCAACACTAAACACATCATACTTTTCGATTTAGCCACAATATGCGCCCTCCCTCTATTTTAAGACAATTTAGATATTAATCCATAATTGAACTTAAATATTGGGTTTTGCAGCTGCTCACAACGTATACGCATCACAGTTCACATCATAATCTCCAAAAGGGTCCATTTATCACTAATCATGTCTGCTTTTGGAGTCATCAATCCTTAATCACAATTTGGGATCTTGCTAAACCGGGGCTTAGCGATCCACTTATTTTAGGCTTATTCTCTAGCCTCAAGTCTCAAAATTTGGGGTATTACACTACCTTTTTCTGAGTCACCATTTAAAAGCTTTTTGCACTTCCTCCAACAATGTTCTGATGGTAAGACTCTTCGATGCCCCATGTAAACATTTTTCTTATAATGATGAAGTCGCACTGAATGAGTGTCATCTTCACATATAGGGCATGCACCATATCCTTTGACATTGTATCCCGAAAAATTACTATAAGGAGGGAAATCATTAATTGTGCCAAACAATATGACTTTCAAAGTGAAATTTTCTTCTATGTACCCGTCATACACACTGACGCCTTCCTCCCAAAGCAGCTTCAAGTTATCAATTAAAGGAGCTAAGTATACATCTATATCATTCCCAGGTTAGCTTGGCCAAGAAATGAACATGGACAACATCATAAACTTATGTTTCATGATCAAGTGTGGAGGAAGGTTATAAATCATCAATATCACTGGCAATGTGCTATGTGTACTACTCTGAACACCGTGTGGATTAATCCCATCAGTTGATAATGCAAGGTGAAGGTTCCTTGTTTCATCTACAAAATCAGGGTACTCATGATCAATTTTTTTCCATTGAGGAACATCTACAGGGTGCCTAAGCTTCATGTCTTTAATCCTTTCATCTGCATGTCATGTCAACTATTTAGCAATCTCTGCATTATTGTATAGTCGCTTGAATATTGGAATATTGGGAAAATACCATAGGACCTTCAAAGGACTATTTCCTTTTTTCTTCCTATATCGAGATGCGTTACATTTAAGGAACTTGTCCAATATTGCATACTAATTTCAAAATAATACGCAATCATTAGGACATGCATGTATCTTCTCATATCCCATACCAATTGTAGAGCAAAGAATTTGCTTTGCCTCGTATGTCTTGGTAGGAAGTACATTTTCTTCTGGAAGCATATCTTACAATAGTTCAAGCAGTACGGTGAAACCCAAATCACTCAATCAGTAGCGAGCTTTAAAGTTGTACAACTTCAACACTGCTAGCAATCTTGTGTATTTAGTACTACTGACATATAATGGTTTCTCTACATCACCTTTCAACTTCTCTAATTCGTTAGGGTAGTTATGAAGCACCCCTTCAAATCATTATTATTGAAATGCTAAAACTTGTTTAAAATAATTGTCCTTTCACTTGTGTCATTTCAGTCTAAAATGTATTATATATATATTTATATTTATATAACATTTATTTTTTTTTTCACATTTAACATTCAATTTTAATAGTATTTTTTTAAAGTATATCAAAATCAATTAATTTGTATTATTTTACTATAAATTATACTGATCAACACTTTATAAGTTATTTTCATTTTTAAGAATAAAAAATCATCATAAAACTTTTAAAATTCAACAATTAATAATGTTTTTGAACTTATAAGTATACCACTATACCTTATCACCATGTATATCATAGAGAACATTATATTCTCCAGCACAAATGCCAAGTCATAATAGTCAAGTATAACAACAAATTATGGAATAAAAGAAACCAAAAAAAAATGCAAGCTAGCTATATCACAGTACAAGAACTTATTAATTGATATGTGAACACATGCGATACATCAGCACCTAAATAAATTAAAGGCTAGGATTAATAAAAAAATTCAAGCTAGTTGCCAAAAAAAATAAAACAAAGCATGCTATCATATAAAAAGAACCTGAAAAAACATAAAAATTAAAAGAGCACAGACACTTATGATTAATTGACCAGTGCAGGCAGTGGGGGACCACGTTGGTGATGCAAGCTTGAGTGAAGAGGATGAGGAAATGTGAGCTATGGAGTGAAGTGGGGACAACTGGAGTAGGGTTCAAAAGAGGAAGAGAGATAGAGAGTAGAAAGAAAAGGGAACAACATAACTGATGGGGACAGGAGTGGGGACGGACGACAGGGAACAAAAAGGGAAAAAGGGACCAAGAGAATTAGATTAAGAAGATGTTTGTGTGTGTGTGTGTGTGTTTTTTTTGTGTGCAGAAATGGAGAAAGGGGGGGCCCGTTGGTGCACAATGATGGAGAAGGAGGGTGGGAAATTGAAAGGATTTAGTAAAGTTAAAGATAAAGCAAGGGAAATCTGATTGGTGGGAAGTGGATTTTTTATCCACTTCCTAGGCAATTGTGGTGCTTGCCTTGGCAAGGGCCACACTAGCTACCACGTGGTGGCTAGCGTGGTGCTTGCCTCTGTAGCCCAGCTGTACAACCAAGCGCCACAGTTGGGCCATTTATGGCTGATGTGGTGCTTGCTTTTGTCAGCCATGCACCAGCAGTGACGCTTGGTTAGCCAAGCGCCACAGATGGTCCCAAAATTTCAAAAAAAAAATTAATTGTTAAAAGTAAAAAAAAAAAAACAAGAAGCTGTGGCACTTCTTTAAAGAAGGGCCACAAAATGGGTGCCACTTTTTAACATTTTTGTAGTAGTATTTGTTTATCACATTCATTATACACATTGAACAACTAATACTGTTTAGCCATTCTTTTATTTTTAAAAACTAAATAAGTCTCATGGGCGATACACGTGGTGATTAATATGTTATAATCTAGATCTAATACAGTATTAATCAAATATGGTTTATTCATTAGATAATTCTTCTAATCTAAGGACTTCTCTTTTTAATATTTCATGCAAAAGGTTATCTCGTTTCTCATATCTTTGTACTCTTAACTGTAATATGCATAGTTGAATTGAAATTGGATTGAAGACTTTAATTTTAAAAATTAATCATTAAAACTTGCTCGAACACAATAGATATCAAATGTAGTTGTATGGAGCAATTCCATCACATGAATTGTACGCACTTAACACTAATGCTTAGCAATTCTTGTTTTGAAAGTTTTAATAATTATTTTCTCCAATTTTATTAAGAAATCATGATTAAATTAAACATATAGTAAAAAGAGATATATTTTGTCCATATTAATGGCTTCATTATTGTTTACATAATTATTTTTATTAACATAAATGAACCTATGAATACAGATCCTCAAAAATAGTTCAATGAATGTTGGGAGAGAATGAGCGGCATAAGTAAAACCCATTATTGATGTTATTTCCACTCATGTCATATGATATGAGTCCCACATTTTTTTACCAATCCATTGTGTCGTGTGGGCCCAAAGCTATAAAATGTAAAACGTCGACACTGTTAGGGTCTCTTATAAAGAGTTACGTTATTACTTTGGTCACCACTAAAACCAACATATTAAAAAGAAACAATGTTAGTTAAACTGATGACTGACAAAGTAACTCAAGAATATGACACTTTGAAGAAGTGACGTAGTTTCATAGTCATTATTACTCCTATTTTTTCACCACACTTTGATTTACTATGTCAGTTTTTTAGGGAACGAACAAGTAACTCGATCAAAACTTCAACATATTTACAAAAAATGTCACCATCCTTTTTTAACATTTAGTTTTCTTTTAACAAATGTCAAAAGCTGACGTAAAATGTATATTTTGTAGTAGTATAGTTCAAATAACGTTGGGAGAGAATGGGAGGGATGAGTCCTACGTTTAAAAGACTCACCATTGCCTTATTTGCCACTCATGTCATGAGTCCTACATTTAATTAACTAGCCCTCTCTATGTTGTGTAGATCCCAATTGTTTCATGTAGCCGATCACAATTTTACTGTGTGCATCCCAATCAACCCTTTAATATTTCAATGGATTTTGTAAGACTCCACCTTACATGCCATTTATTATTGATCTTAATCAGAGTAGCAATGGTGCAGTTCGGTAGGCACACATAAATAACATAAATATACTGATAATATGTATATGATTATAGAAATTCCCCACAGAGATTGTACATAATAATTACAAATAATGTAGTCGCATAGGGCTACTAGAGTGTCTAAACTAGTTCCAATGAGACAAAGACACCTTACCGTCTTCGTTCCACTACTGTATTCTTCTCATGCGGTTCTCTTCTTTGTTGTCAAAACAACTCCTGGTTTCACCTGTCTAAATTGTTGGTAGGGGAGGGTGAGATTCAAGAGAATCTTAGTAGGCACTCCTACAAAAAGGGGTTTAAACGTCCCTATTTTGACATTTTTAACGTCCAAAAACTGGGGGACATCTATGTGGGGGGCGTAATATATTTTAAGAAAAGACGTCCCAAAAAAATGGGACGTATAAAGTCATCTATGGGGGGACTTTAGACATCCCAATCTTTAATTTGGGACGTTAACATGTTTCTTTTTTTTTAAATGATTATTTACATTATGCATTACGTACCCAGTGAATTCAAACTGCAAAAATAGAATAGAAAATGGATTCCTAAACCACAAGTTCGTTACCAAATGGTAAGGATATCAAGCACTACAATCTTTACTATATATACATATAATAACAACTCATACAACCTACTACTATATATATGTACAATAACAACCAGAAAGTGTCAAAACGCCATCATCACACAACTACAAACTGATATAAATAAAAAGTTTACTGCTCTATATGTTGAAGAAGATGTCTAGCCAAAAGGTCTCTGATCAAATTAAGGTCTTCATGTAGGTAGGTATCTCCATTATCAAAAATTTGAAAATTAGAAAATAAGCTTTGATGAAATGAATCAAGCAAATGAATTAATTAGCATTTCAATTAGAACACCAAAAATATTATCATTTGGGAATGAAGAAGCGATTACCTTTTCAAAATCACTAGTAATTCCATTTTGAGTGATGTTATACATATAAAGTATAACATAATATCCACATTCAGTGTTGCCAGGTTGTCGAGGGCACTTTAAATCAAAGACAATTGGTTGTTAAAATCAATAAAGGTATGTCTAAAATGACCGTCATTGAAACAATTAGAATCGAAACTGCTTACTATCAGATAAACCCACTTTGAGTTTTTTACAATTGTTCCCTTGCGTGACCCGCCTAGGACCCTATATATTTGACAAGCACTGTCATGAAAATCAAAATCAACAGAAATTAGAAGTATTCTTTTTTTTAAGAGTCAATAAAATACAAATAGAATAACTTACATGTTGAAGATGGATTTTGTATCTTTGTCTGGCCTTTTACACAAGGGATCAAACCAATAGACTACGTTGCAGCGAGGACATATAACTCACAAACTCCAATGGTAACTATAACAACATGTACATATTAAAATGAAGTTAGATGACAAGGCAATTATTTATTAAACATCTTAAATTGACAAAATGAAAATACGAACCGTTGAACAATGAGTGCTAGATAACAAGGATGCTTGGTCTCTCCCATTGCGTAGCCGACATAGTGAGTCATATACACCATAATATTGGTATCCATTGTTGTATTCGCAGGGCATAAGAATCCATACCAATCACGTCTTTCCATGTTTGTGCAGAGGCCATGGAAGATGCTATAATAGAATTAAAATAAGGAATGATTTATTGAATGTATGAAATCAAAAAACCACTAAATGAATTCTATGGGAAAATTGAAAAAAAAGTTACCGGATTGT
Organism: Inga laurina; assembly: GCA_963855925.1. NCBI lineage: Eukaryota > Viridiplantae > Streptophyta > Magnoliopsida > Fabales > Fabaceae > Inga > Inga laurina. Next base: position 10,096,316 of record OY979713.1, read on the forward strand.
AAATTTCACCCATCCTACATCTATCTCCTCCAATTTGAAGAGAAGGATTAATAGAATATATTTCAATATATTTATTAAGTATATTGTGTTTCTTAATAATCAATTATATATTTATTAATGATCAATGTCTTTATTTTATTAATCCCTTTATCTTAAAATAAGATTTTCACCACTACACTAATAATAATCATACTAATCTAATCTAAAAAAAATAAAACCAACCATATTTAAACAAACAAAAATTACTATGTTTAATTGTTGTTCATTTCATCAAAATCAATCAATAGCTCCATTTATTTATAATAATATACATACGTTTTTTCCCTCTCAATTTCCAAGCTCCAAACATATAAAACAAACATTTTCAAGCTCGAAACATATCAAACAATATATTGTTGCATAACTACTAGCTAACAATGATTCTATGGTTCTGGCCAAAAAACACAAAAAAATTCAGTCACAAGGTAAAATCACTCAAATAACTAAAATCATATAAAATAATTTCACATTGCAAGTTTAAATTTAATTCAAGTAAATTCATATTTTAAAAAAAACTAACCAGAGGGGGAAGCCTGCGTGCATTGCAATGGAAGAAAGGAGGTGGAGGGCGTCACAATGGTGTATGCCTTGCTTGAATTTTCTTCTTCTTGTTTAATCTTGTTTTGATTTCTTTAGAATCTACAGCTATTGAATCCGCAGTATGAAGAAGGGGTTTCGAGTGAGGAAGTGAATCAGAGAGGAACAAGACAGAGGACGTGCGACAAAGAAGGGAGGAGGAGGAAGAGTAAAGTTGAAGAAGAAGGGAGAAAAGGACGAGTTGTGAAGAAGACAAAGAAGGGAGGAGGAAGAGTTGAAGAAGACAAGAAGAATAAGGGAGGAGGAGGAATGCCCATAACACCGATGGAGGAAATGAATGAATTAAGAAGGAGGGAGATGGTCAAAAAGTAAAGGTGGGGTGTGTGTGTGTACGTATGTCATACAAGTGTCAGACATGCATCCAAGAATGCCTTTAGGCGTCCCAAATGGCCATTTGGGATGACTAAACATTTGGGATGCCTAAAGTACACTTTAGGCGTCCCAAATAGATTTTGGACGCGTAAAGTAGAACTTTAGGCGTCCCAAATAGATTTCAAACATCTAAACCTAGTTTCTGGCGCTTAAAAAAATTTTAATTCGAGCCATGGAGCACTTTAGGCGTCCTAAATTCAAATTTGGGATGTCTAAAGGTTTTCTTACACACAAATAATTTCGAAAAGGCCACCGCCTTCCTTTTTAACCACCCAATTTTAAAATTGGGGCGTCTATTGGGGAAAAGTTACCATAATACATGCAAGACAGATGCTATGTGCATGACATATTAGCTTTAACTAGATGCATGCCCCGTAATGGCATTTCTGCATGCTCGATATTTCATGCTACATTACTAGGGTCACAGTATAAACAGAAACAGAGCTTCATTATTCAAATAAGTTCTACACAATCAAGTAAAGTAAAAACATACATCACTACATAAGTAGAAATATCAAATACATACAAATAAGGTAAGTTCCCTACCTTTTGTCCTGAATCCTCCTCTTGACCTTTACTCCAACCATTGAAGATGCTCATTCCTTGTCACTTCATAACCATATATACCTAATCACATCATTAGAGACATGATAGAGTACCATTGGAAGTGTATATTAATGCCCAATAAGTTAGGGAGGCTAAACAATTCGTTGTTTTTGGGAAAAATATGAAATCTTGCAATTTGGGGTCTTGGCTTCCACTAGGAATCCTTTGGCAACGGCTAAGAGAGGTAAAAAACATGTGGGCGGTAGTGAAGCAATCCTCTGTTTCCTGGCTCAACTTTTAAAAAGTATAACTAAATCTACAAAAATCCAAATGGAGTGATTCAAAGTTCTATGTGACCCTCTTTAAGTCTACTTTTAGTGAAAAATATCACAAAGCATCAATTATAATGACAAAATCCCAGAAAATTCATTAAATCTAGCCTGCCACAGAATTTAGTTTTAGAATCAAGGTCAAACTTTGAAAAATCACAACTTTCAATCCACTAGTCCAAATTGCTTATAATAACTATCAAATTAAAGCCAAGTATGTCTACTTTAATCTTGTAAAATTTGATAGCATTTGGATTAAGTTTGACTGATGAAAAACACATTGCAAGTTCTCTGCCTCTAGAAAATAAATTCAGGTAGATTTGAACACAACTTCCAAAATCATCATAAAACCTCTTTTAGCCTCATAATCATCATCATATGAACATAAAACCTTAAAAGGCTCCCTTAGGTCAAAATTGAGGTTTTGAACTTCTCAAGAAATACTGAACAAAATCACAGAATATTCTATTCAAATTGAAGCATACACTTATCGGAACTTGAATCTGTGATCTTTTCTTGATTCTGACAGCAACTCCTCCTGGTAGATGGACCCAAACATCTCTGATTGAAAATCCAAAATCATAGAAATGTTGCTCTCCATGAGAGGAATAATGTTAAAGAAGACTCCGTAAGCTAGAAACGCCAAATTAGAGGTGAAATCGGCTCTAAAACTTAGAAATTTCCACCCTTCACTCTGTCTCTTTCCTCTTCCATTTTCTTATGTTTTTTTTTCTCATTTTCCCTCTATTTTTTATTGAGCTAGAAAAAATTTAGAGGAGAGAGGGAGTGTTGGATAATTATCTTTATTTAAACAAAAATACTTAGTCCCTAATGTGCCAAGTGTCAACAAATTATGGTTCCTTCAAAAAGTAAGTAACTAGTTAGTTATCGTAATTGGTTTGGTTAACCATTTTAATATCCCTACTTCAGCCAATATTTATTCTAATTAAAGAAAAACAATAGATGCTTGCTTTATTGGTCAAATGACCATTTTTCCCTTACATTATTTCCATTTTTGCACTTGCTGGAAAACTGGGCAGAACTTTCATCAAACTTTGAAAATTCATAACTATTTGTACAAATGTCTAATTGGTGTGGTTCTAAAGGCTATGTGACCCTTATTAAGTCAATTTTCAAGAAAAAATATAGCCTTTAGCCAATTGGAAGCTCACAATTCCCAGAATTATTGTTTTTGGATGTCTCCACTAAAAATCGTCGGTTTTACTGGGCTAATTTCAAAAATACATAACTCTTTGTGTGCAACTCCAAATGACCTATATAACCTATCAACTTAAAGCTTGATAAGTCTACTTTCATACTAGAAAATATCATAAGCATTGGAAATCATTTACCTATTTAAATATGACACAAAAGAAGACTGCTACACAGGAAAATTCACTGGCAACAACCTCAAATGTTTACCATTTGTGATCTAAACATACTCATATTGTGTATGTGACCACCAATTGCCTTGTTTTGTCGTTTTTTATGCTCTTTAATCCACTATTTTATTCCCTTTAATACAGTAAAGGTGTAAAAGAATTTTAGTGAATAAATTTTTACCTTCCTAGAACACTTAAACCAGGGCTTAACAGTCTATTTGATTCAGGCTTTTTTTCAAGCCTCAAATCCCAAAATTTGGGATATTACATTTCTCGCCCTGTTAAATAAATTTCATCCTCAAAATTCGAACATCTACACCTCAAAAGTTTGGATATCATATACAATGATTACTCTCAGGAGAATCCCATCTTAATATGCAACTTATTCTTGCTGTCCATACTCTGTACACTATTCAATATGGCACAGAGTGCTTGTCAGGTCTTACTGCCTAGGGACACTGACCCATGCAAACATACACATATGGTCTTATTGCCTTTGCCTCTATTTGGTATAATTATGAGTGCATAGCAATCTTCTAGCTTGAGGATATACTGGTCCAGCAGGTCTTATGACTTCAGGACACACAGTCAACTTGTAACTTTAGGCCTCATTACCTTATTGGGATACTGCACCCCTCGTAGCTAATTACTATGATCCTCAATCATTGATTATTATTTGATGTTATATTAACAAGCCCATGATTTGCTGTATTGGGTCAAGTGCAGCTTCTTGACCCTGCCTAGCATTTGTACCTTTTGGCCTTACCATATTTGTGTTTCAATATGTGGAAACAAGGAAGAGGTAAATTCCACATAAAGACAAGGGCATATCTATCATTTTACAAAGTTTTAGGTACATAGGTACTCTTGAAATAGCAAATAATAGGATGTTTATAGTTGTTAGAGAAAGCCTGTAACAACCTGTAGTCTCTGAACTACTGCATAGTATATGCTTGCCCCATTTCATAACATGTCTCCACATATACATATGACTTCCCAGGGGGTCACCTATCTCGAGATTTCATTGGGTTGAGCACACTTAACCTTTGTGTACCTTGCCAAAACATAGATACCGACTTTAATCGCATTTAACCACCGGTACCTCGTGACTTCCCTTATCTCAAAAGTCGTGCCCATTGTCTCCAGGAATCAAAATACTATGTATGGAGTATATATCAGTGCCGGTACATGCACTTGGTCATATGCTTTGTGATATGTTTCCTAAAGTCCACCAAGTTGTCATTCAAATCCAGCTCTATATCCTTGTTCTGCCCCCGGACCCCAAAATGTAGTATCCAGGAAAGCTTACATCACTGTTCAGATGCTTATGACATCCGGGTCTCTAAATCTAGAAGATCCTGCTCATACTATACTGGGATTAGACTATTTGAGTACCCTATATACCAATCTATAAGGGTGTCATAGACAACCCACCGATATATAGTCTGGACATCCTCCCAAAGCTTCTGATTTACACCTATAGGTTTCAATTTAGTTGTAGATCATGCAACACATGTACCATTGTAGCTCTGGAATCAATAACCGAATCCGGATCTGACTTTGATTCCTCTGTCCATAATTGACCAGTATCTCTACTGATGAGCTCACTATTGATTCTATTTTAGGAGGTCACTGTTGATTCTATTCTAGGATGATGAGCACATGCTAGCCTTACTCAGACTTGCTACCTCGATGTTTGTGACATCCTTATATCACCCTAAACTGTCAGACCCTTACTTAATATCGTAACACTAACTACCCTTTGGGTACTTGCTATTCCTTAGGGGCTGATTCACAGAAGGAGATGATTCACTTCTTTGGTGCCCTTTTCTTTGCATATTTCTTTTTAGCATATCAGTATACTATTCTATGGCCATAACTGCTTACTCTGCCAGAACTACTTGGCACTCTGATACAAAAAATGTAAGACCCCGCCTCACATACTACTTATTATTGATCTTAATCAGAGTACTAATGGTGCAGTTCAATGGGCACAAGGAATAACATAAATATACTGATAATATTTACATGATTACAGAAATTCCTCACAGGGATTGTATATAATAAATATAAATGATGTAGCAGAATAGGGCTACTAGAGCGTCTAAACTCGTTACAGTAAGACATAGGCACCTTCTCACCTTCATTCCACCACTACATTCCTCTCATACGGTTCTCTTCTTTGTTCTTAGCGCACCTCCTATTTTCACCGGTCTAAATTGTAAGATAGGGAGGGTGAGATTCGAGAGAATCTCAGTAGGAAACAATTACCATAATGCATGCTAGATAGACGCTATGTGCATGGCGTGTTAGCCTTAACTAGATGCATTTCCCATAATGAAATTTTTGCATGCTCAATGTTTCATTCAACATTACTATGGCTACAACATAAAAAGAAACATAGCTTCATTTTTCAAGTATGCTCTACACAATCAAGTAAATCAATCACATACATCACTACATATGCAAAAATATCAAATATATGCAAATAAGGTAAGTTCCCTACCTTTTGTCTTGAGTCCTCCATGAAAGAGGTAAGCTTCACTCAAGAGGGGGTGAATTAGGCGATGTGATAAATTTCTCAGTTGATTCGGTGATATGAAAATTACTATAGATATAATAGAGTTGAGAAGATTAGCACACAGAGAGTTATACTGGTTTAGCTCAAAACCCAAGCCTACGTCAAGTCCCTAGAGATCAATACCTACTGAGATTTTCACTATTCTTCTAAGATTCAGTGGGCTCTCAGAATGCCACAACAATTGTCCTTGTATGGACTACGAACAGAAATATTCTAATACCTAGATTTTTCTTTCCCCCTTATGACAAGTCTTATGTGCAGAAACAATCCTATAACCTTTCTTTCTTGCTTACATATGCATGTCTTATGGGCAGCAATGTTCTCCCATGCTTACACCCTTGTAAGTCTTACGTGCATCAATATTTTCTCCTACTTGTACTTTGTAAGTCTTACGAGAAGAAAGTACTCTTAGGAATTCTCTCAACTACTTCTCTTGTAAGGATATCTACCCTCTCAAGGTCTCTATACATTGAGATCAAATGAAAATATGATTTCAAATGTATACAAACTCTTTCACAAAGAAAATATGATAAACACTTAAGTACAATATGAATACAGAGAAGATATGAAAACATAGACTCTCATGAATGTTTACTGTAAGCTTTCATCTATTGTTCTTCTTTCTGCTCTATTGAAACTCTATATTTATAGCATATTGGTTTTGGTCCGTTGAATGATAGCCATTGTAGAGTGGAGCATAGCATTTTGAGCGGCATGTGTGCATTTGAAATCTCTACACAATATATCGTGGTAGGTCAATAATGTGCATGCTTAGCTGGTTGACTTTGAACGAAATGATTATGTCTGCCGTTTTTGACTTACCATATGCATCTTTGATTCAGACTTTCAATCTTTTGTTTCACACTTGAAGTATATGTTAAATGATGTTAAATAATAATAACACGTAAAAACTTTGTGAGTTTTAACCACATTCGGATTGATCTTTGTAAGTCTGTTATGTTTTGGTTTTTGATAGAGCATCACTTGAGTGCAACATCATATTTCCTCTTCTGCTTCAACATTTGATTTTCACTTCCATGCAAAAAAGCAAGAGTGCATTTTCTCACTTGTGAGTGTTGTGGGTCCTCACTCGAGTACATCTCGTCTCACTCGAGTATATGTGTATTTTTCACTATGGGCTCACGTCTTGAGATAACACTTGCAACATATTTTTCAAGAGTGTGCTTTTGCACTTGCAGGTGATGTGGGTCCCTACTTGAGTAATGATGTCTCACTTGAGTGCACTATTGTATTTCAACTTCAGGCTTTGCTTCTGGATAGCACTCACACCAAGTGTTGCAAGAGTGAGATTTTGCACTTGTGAGTGTTGTGAGGCCTCACTTGAGTACTGAGATTCTCACTCGAGTGCATCACTAATTCTTTGCCTCTGGCAAGCCTTTTGCTCAGTACTTGCACCAAAATCAGAATAAGTGTGCTTTCTCACTCGTGAGTGTTGCTCCATCACTCAAGTAACAAAGTCATTGCTTGAGTGCACTTCTTACTTTTAGCTCTTCCTTGCTCTCAGGTAAATACTTCCCGTTACACACTTGCAGTACTGAGATTCTCACTCGAGTGCATCACTAATTCTTTGCCTCTGGCAAGCCTTTTGCTCAGTACTTGCACCAAAATTAGAATAAGTGTGCTTTCTCACTCACGAGTGTTGCTCCATCACTCGAGTAACAAAGTCATTGCTTGAGTGCACTTCTTACTCTTAGCTCTTCCTTGCTCTCAGGTAAATACTTCCCGTTACACACTTGCAGGACTCGAGTTAGCTTGAGGCTTTTACTCGAGTATTGAGTTCATTCTCAAGTGCAACGACAATTTTCTGTCTCTGATTTTGCTCTCTATCAAAAACTTCCAAGAGTGTGCCTCATGCCTAAGTGCAAATCTAGTTATCATTTAAGTGCAATGCCTCTCACTTGAGTATAGTGAAAATGGTATGAACCGAGTGGCTCGCTGTAAAATACTTTTAGCCTTACACTTCCTAGGCTTGAGTGCAAAATGAATTCTCACTCGAGTATGAGCGTCATCACTCAAGTGCATCAATTAAAATCATAACAACCATTATTGAACCTTGTGAAATGCATTTGGTGAACAATTGAATCAATGTTTATGACTTTAAAACATAAGTTTCTTACCAAAACACATAATCATCATTTTGTTATCACCAAAACTTGGATTCTAACACTCCTCTTGTACCTTTACTCCAACCATTGAAGATGCTCATTCCTTGTCACTTCATGACCCTATATACCCAATCACATCATTAGAGACATGATAGAGAGTCATTGGAAGTGTATATTAATGTCCACTAAGTTACGGAGGCTAAACAATTCATTATTTTTTGGAAAAATATGATATCCTAGAATTTGGGGTCTTGGTTGCGGACAGGAATCCTTTAGCCGCGGGCAAGAGAGGCTAAAAACATTTGGCTCGTGGCTAAGAAATCCTTTGGCCACGGCCAATAAATTATCTGTTTCTTGGATCAATTTCCAAAAATCATAAATATATATATATATATATATATAACTCCAAATGGTGTAGTTCAAACTTCTATGTGACCCTATGAAGTATACTTTTAGTAAAAAAATATCACAAAGCATCAATTATAACCATAAAATTCCAAGAAATTCATCAAAGCTAGCCGGACACAAAATTTTGTTCCAGAATCAAAGGTCAAACTTTGAAAAATCATAACTTTCAATCCACTAGTCCAAATGGCTTACAATACCTATCAAATTATAGCCCAATATATCCACTTTAATCCTGTAAAATATTATAGCCTTTAGATTAAGTTTGACTGATAAAAAACACATTGCAAGTTCTCTGCCTCTTGAAAACTAATTTAGGCAGATTTGAACAAAACTTCCAAAATCATCATAAATCATTAGAAACCTCTTTTAACCTCATAATCATCATCACATGAACATAAAACCTTAAAAGGTTCCCTTTGGATAAAATTGAGGGTTTTAACATCTCAAGAAATACTCAACAAAATCATAGAATATTCAGTTCAAATCGAAGCATACACTTAACGGAACTCAAATCTGTGATCTATTTTTTATTTTGGCAGCACCTCCTCTAGGTAGATGGAGCCAAACACCTTTGATTGAAAATCCCAAATCATAGAAATGTTGCTCTCCATGAGAGGAGCAACGTTAGAGAAGGCTTTGGAAGCTAGAAATGCCAAATCGAATTTGAAATCGGTTTTGGAACTTAGAAATTTCAACTATTCACTGTTTCTGTTTCCTTTTCTATTTTCTTATGCTTTTTTTCTCATTTTTCCCTCTATTTTTTGGGTAGCTTTATGAAATTTAGAGGAGAGCCGGGGGGGTGTTGGATAATTATGTTTATTTAAACAAAAAAACTTAGCTCACAATGTGTTAAGTGTCAAGAGCATATGGTTCCTTCAAAAAGTAAGTAACTAATTAGTTACCATAATTGGTTTGGTTAACCTATTTAGTTCCCCTACTTTAGCCAACATTTATCCCAATTAAATGAAAAAACAAGTGGTTTCTTGCTTTGTTGGTCAAATAACCATTTTGCCCTTACATTTATTTCCATTTTCACACTTGCTGGAAAACTGGGTAGAAATTTCATCAAACTTTAAAAATTCATAACTATTTGTACAAATGTTAATTGGTGTGGTTCCAAAGACTATGTGAATTTTATTAAGTCTATTTTCAAGAAAAAATATAGCCTTTAGCCAATTGGAAGCTCACAATTCCCAAAATTATTGTTTTTGGATGTTGCCACTGAAAATCGCCGATTTTACTAGGCTAACTTCAAAAATACATAACTCTTTATGTACAGCTCCAAATGACCTATATGACCTATCAAATTAAAGCTTGATAAGTCTACTTTCATATTGGAAAATATTATTATCATTGGACATTATTTGCCTATTTAAAAATATCACACAACAAGACTGCTACATAGGGAAACTCACTGGCAACAACCTCCAATGTTTGCCATATGTGTTCTAAACATACTCATGTTATGTGTGTGACCACCAATTGCCTTGTTTTGTCATTTCCTATACTCTTTAATCCACCATTTTATTACCTTTAATACAAGAAAGGTGTAAAGGAATTTTAGGGAATAAATATTTTCCTTCTTGGAGCACTTGCTAAACCGGGGCTTAGCTGTCCAATTGATTTATGCTTATTCTCAAGCCTCAAATCCCAAAATTTGGGATATTGCATATTTCACTAATAAAATTGCCCTATTGGACTTTGATATGTTAAGAAGTAATGCATCTTATACAGTTATCAACCTCTATTGCCAGCTATTTGTCAGTTTCTCTATCATCTTCCATGATTGAATCCAATAACTACTTTATTCAAAACTATCTATTGTGTTGATGCGAATTGGTTAAGAAAAATCTTAGAATAAATACAAAAAGTTGAAGATAATAAATCTTAATTTGTATGAAGTATATATTTGACTATGTTTTTAATTTACAATTATGTTAATAGTTAATTTATTTTTTAAAATTTAAATCATTTTGCTCTTAATGCTTCTTCTGCAACTTTATTAAAGAACCATGATATAATTAAACTTACAGCAAAATGAGATCTCCATATGAATATGATGTCATTATTGCGTAGGTAATTTTGTTATTAACATGAATGAAACTATTGATAAAGATTCTGTGAAAGAGTTTAATGAAGTTGGGTGAAAATGGGTGGTAATGGTTGATTGGCTATTCATTTCATATGAGTCATAGTGTCCTATTTAATTTACTATAGATCTATCTTCTCCTTTGGTCACCGTGCTTTTTATGTGGCCCATCTCACTTTTACTTTGTGCATCCACTCAACCATATAATGTTTTGAGGGCTTTCACTTCTAAAATGCTAAGTTACACATTAATATTTTCAAAAGTCATCATCTATAGTCACAATTATTTATCCCTGACTATATTCATTTTTTATTCAAATTGGTTGTCACATATTTTTTTAATAAATATAGCTAGGAATTTTAAAGGTAATAGATTGTATTTTGCATATGATATACATATATAACTTTGCTTTTATAGTTATTATGATAGTTAATATACCTATTTGGCTTTCGCATACACTGTGCACATTGCATGACTAATGTTTAGCCATTCTTTTTCATTTTTTGAAATTTTCCATTATTTTATTCTTAATACTTTTTTCCTTGATTTTATCAAAAATTATGACAAAAGTAAACTTATTGTAAAGAAATACATTTTCTCCATATATTGGCATCCTCATTGATTATGCAATTATTTTTATAACATAAATGAAAGTTTAGATAGAGACTCTAAAAAATAGTTCATAGAATGCTTGGAGAGAATGGGAGGGATCCGTAAGACCTAACATTGTCATATTCATCACTTATGACATATAGATCCTATATTTAATTTACTAGTCACCCATCAATCGTCCGTGGGTTCTATTGGCGAAGGGGTGAGACATGCGACCATTTGGAGCATGTTCAATCCATGGGGAGTACCACTTAGTTGTGGTTCCAGTCATAGTGCTTGGGGAGCCATCCTAGCTCTTGGATGCCTAGGTAAATTCTTGAGGGTAATTGACAGCTCGCCTTGCCCAATATTGGTATGACATAGGAGGAAGGGAGATTTTGCCTTGCTCTTAGATCATGGGTGTAATGACCCAAAATGTGAATAGGGGCTTATGACTTTAAAAGTGGACATAATGAATGTTAGCTAAACACTTTTGGAGAATACAATGTTAGTTATGATTCAAATTAGCAGCAAGAAGTGCCCAAACTCAGTATTTAAGGTCAATCATGGTGACAAAACTTAAATTGAATTAAAATGAAAGTGAGGTTGCATGACATGTGAGATGTAATCGAAAGATAGGTTAAGTGGTGATCCAGTGGGAATTACCATAGTCAAGGGCAAAATGGTAAGAAAGAAATTTCACCGCCAACTAGTAAGTAATTGAAGGGGAACTGGCAATCAGCTAAAAGAGTAAGTGGTATGACTAAATGGCTAATGGAAGTTGTGAGAGAAACCCATTGGTTGCATGCCCTTGATTGGAGTTATAAGATAATGACACTTGGCAAAACATTGGACCATTGGATGAGGAGTCAAAGTTTCAACTCAAACTTTCTCTCTCTCTCTCTCTCATGTCAGTTAAATGACATAGAGGGAGTTAAAAACTGATTATACATCATCATTTCTCTCTCTCTCCAGGTCTCATAAATGCCTAAGCAAGTGAAGGGAAAAGAGAAGGAAATTTTGTAAAGGTGAGCCATTTTGACCTTAAAGATGCCCTATTGCTCAAAACCTCTTCTCTAAAATTTTTCCTCTTGATGAAAGCTTCATTACTATTATTTTAGATTTTTAAGAGGAGGTGGGTTTTGTGAATTCAAGAAAAGCTAGTGGTTGGGGAATCAAAGAACAAGCTAGTAAAAGAAGATGTGAGCAAAAGCAACTCTTTGATGTGTGTATTGTGATGTTTGGTTGAGTGTGCTGGCTTGTGTAATTTACCCTAATTTCTTGTGTGATAGGGTTTTAAAGTGTTCATGGAGTTTTGATGATTGCAATGGTGTTTTGTGTTGTCTATTAGAAGAATGCACTTGATTGGAGACTTAAATGTGAAGTTTGGAAGTTTTGAGTTTTGTGTTGAATCATTTCCCCAAAACTGAACATATGAAAGGAGTAAGAATTTGGTTGATTTGATGTTTCTATTGGTTTCCATGTGAAAAATTTTGTGGGAAGTAACCCTGGTTGTGAATTCTGGACCTTTTGAGATATTGGTTGAAAATTGATAAAACTGGAAAATGTTGTCGATGGAAACTCTATGCAGGGCAGCTAGATTTAGTGGCAGTTTTGAATGAGTGAATGAAAGTTAATAATTTTTAAAATTTTCAATCTAATAGTAGATACATCAAGCTTTAATTTGATACATTATGGCTATTATTTTGATGTGTGTACTGGAAGTTATGTATTTCCAAAATTTGAGGTTGAAACTGGACTTAATTCTAGAGTAGTATGGAATTTCATGTAAGTCTGTATTTTTGTGGTGGTGGCTGGTAGTGGTTTGTATTTTTCCTGTGTATAGGACTTGAAGAGATTTCCATAGAACTTGGGATTACCTCATTTCAATTTTTCTATAATTATTTAGAATATTTGGAAGTTCAATGAAGAAACAGGAGTTTTCTTGGCCGTGGCCCAAATATTTCTGACCTGTTTTTGTCTATGGCCAAAGGTTCTTGGCCACAGCTAAAATGTTTTTGACCATTCCTTGGCTACGGCTAGGGGATATTTGGCCTCGGCCAACCCCCACTTTTAGCATTTTAGACTTTTTAAAGGTGGTTTTTGGTCTTGCTCTTCCCAACCCTTTAGGCTTTTGTTTGAGCTTCCATAAGCTACCTAAAGGACTCAAATGTTAACCAACCCTAAGTATTTTGGAGTTGAGAATTGGAATAGTGAATAACTCATCGTCCTTGATTATGATTTATAGGACTTGATATTAGCCCTGAACGTGTGAAAATGGTACCCGAGCACAAACGGAAAGAATAAGGTAGTGACTCTTTCTCTTGTATCTTGTATAATGCTTGCATGTTTGTGCTTATCATTTAATTTTGATGAATGTGTGTCAGCCCAAAAGTCCTGGTAGAATGTATAGGCGAGGTTGTTACATTTTTATGCTATTTTGAATATAGCAAAAGTTGTTGTAATGCTGTGGAAGTGAATACGGCACTATTATTGTTTATGCTGTTGTGAATACAATGAAAGCTATCGTAATGTTGTGGAAGTGAATATGTTGAAAGCTATTGTTGTTTATGCCATTGTGAATATAGTGAAAGTTGTTGTTGTATATATCGTTGTGGACACAGCGAAAGCTATCATAATGCTATGAAAGTGAATATGAAAAAATTTGTTATTGTATATGTTGTTATGAATATAGTGAAAGCTATCATTTTGTGACTTACGAGTCACGCATCAATGTGGTAGCTGAATACAGTGAAAGCTGTTGTGACATTCGTCAGGCATCAATGTAGAAACTGCTGTGAATTCTGTTGTGTTATTGCTTTGTAATAATTGCTTACATGTTTTATTTATTATATAGCATATGATTGAAATTGTTACTACTAAGATTCCTATGAATCTCACTCTTTCCATTGCTAACCTACAGCTAGGGTAGACAGATCAAAGGAGAGCTGGTATACAAGGACGGTTCGAGTGCATGGCTAAGAGATTGGTTTTGTTAGTTGGTTATCATCTTTTTCAGATATTTGTACATATTGTTAGTTATGTCAGTTCAAGTGCATTAAAGTGAACGTGGTTATGTCCACCATAGAGTTGTATAAATGTTTGTAATCTCCCGATATGGGAACTAAGAAGGGGCGATCATGCCCTATAAACCCTTGTTCTAGTGGAGTAGAAACCAAGAGTTGTCGGGAAATTTTGTTCTACACTCTGATATGTATGAAGGATTGTTACAAGACAGGCTAAAAATTTTTGAAATGTGGGCATGAGACCTGCTTAAAATAGATTAAGAAAAGTTTTGAAGAACCTATGTTATCATAGGACCAAATCCTATTTTGAAGACAAGACTTCTAAGGAGTTTTGAATTAACTGTTAGTCTCCAATTTACTTAATGACGCATCTTTGAATCATATTAATGGCTCTTAAGAAAAGGGGTTACAGTGAGCAAGTCTAAGCTCTTTCCAAAAATTTTTGTACCAAAAAGAAATTACTAGTCATATCTTTATTGTGTGGGCCCCAACCTTTTCATATGGCCTATCTCATTTTACTCTGTGCAACCCGCCCAACCCTTTAATATTTCAATGGATTCGCTTATAAAACTACCTGTTGCATGTTGATCATTATATTCTCAAAAGTCATTCATCTCATGCAATCATGAATCTCTATTGCCAACTACTTGCAACTTTCTTCAACATCTTCTTGATCACGCTTGTCATAGCGCTCAAATTAATAACTAGATAATGAAGCTTAGTAGATCAACCTAAGTCATATTCTTTTGGGCAAAGTCAATAGTATTTAATTTCTTAATTAATTAGATGTGCAAAACTCAACAGAAACAAAAAAGAAATTTTTGGGAGTTTTTAATAATAAAAAAGAAAATAAAAATAAAAGACTGACACACCTAGGATACAATGAATCTTATTAAGAACATATCAGTGGCCATTATAGTTCAATAATGGATATGGAGTGTATAAATAGTACTAAGTCTAATATAAATACCCTAAACAATAGCCATAGTTCTCAAATAATTAATCAATTATTACACATGAATCCAGTATATAATAGCCTTTTGATTAATTGGTTAAGCATCACTTAGCATGTGAGAATAAATTCCAATTACAATTTGTTCCTATAAGAGGGGAGTTATTCAAACATCAAATCCTATAATAGACAACGGTTGTATTCAAATATATAATCATTCATGTAGTTAAATTAACAATATCATAAAATCACAAGAATAATCATATATGAGGAACAATAAAATATATAAACTCAGGACTTCAAATTGCAATTATTCATGAAATTGACATAAAGATCTCAAATAATCTTCAACTGAAAATTACAAATCTATGAAAACAAATCTCAAAACCTAAACCTAGGAAATCATTAAAATGCTTAAATAGAAAAGATCTAAACCTATACAACTCCCTACTTAAAGAACAAGAACTCACGCCACAAGATCCATCCTTATGAAAATGATTAATTAATCACACATGATAATGGAAGAAGAAAAAAGTGTGGTGTGAGGTCATGTTTTGTGGTCATCCTGTTGGAATGAAGCCGTCAGGTTCCTTTTATGGGCATTAGTGGCTTGTTGAAGAAGGAAGAGAGGCGGATGATCTTGACGAATCTTTATCTTTTTCATGCATTTGAATTTGATATTTGAATAAGATCTACTCTATCTTTCTATCTTTTTCCTGGATTTGGATTTAATATAATTTAGGAGAAGAATTAAAATTAATTCTAAAGAGATAAAAATATATAATATTTTGAATTAAATCCCCTTTTGAGTTATATTTAATTCTATCCTCTTAGGTGGTGCCATATGGTTGCTTGTGGGAATAGAAACCATGAAAAATGACCCCCATGTCCTTCATTAATTGGCCATGTTTTTGCTCTTCATGGGTCATAAGAGACATGCATTTGGGCTTAAGTGGTGGTTATACGTCCCATTTAAGGAACATAAGTCATAAGTTAGCATATATAGGCCATAACCATGATGTAATTTGGTCTAAAAGTAGTCGTAAGGCCTTGTTTTTTGTGGATCCCACAGCCTATGCCATTTTCACCTTTTTTTATAGTTCATCATTTTTCTAGGCTTTATTGTCTTTTTAACTTCAATTCTTTGATTTCCTTATAATAAACACAACTAAAAATACCTTTGTGCAAATCATTTTAATTTAGGAAAATAAAATATGACAATTATACCCTTGTTAGCATTTATTTTATCTAATATCTTCTAATCCAAAATAATCATAATACTTACATTTAAGCACAATAATATTAATAAAATATCATAAATAGATATAAAAATATATAATAAATAGGGACTTATCACTTCCATGATGGGGTCTCACAACAACTTTATCCCTGCTTTTGGTATTGCTAATTCAAAGTGGTCAATGTGACTTCCCTATTCTTAACGTGATATGATGAGTCATAACACAATATGATCGAACCACTAAGTCAGGTTTCAATCCTGGGATTAATACACCTTTGTAATAATTCCAAGTCCCAACTTTAACATAAGGATTGGACCTATTTTGGATTGGGCTTATCTGAAAAGTTTTGAACTTCTAAAACTTTTTTTGCCAAAATTTGAACTTTTAAAACATTCGTATAGTGGTTTACAACTTTCTTTAGACTCATCAGTGCTTAACCTCATTCTTTGCCTATTCTTAATGTATGGTGTTCATTAGATAATGGGCCTACACCATCCAATTTGCCAATCCTAGTTTAATTATCGAGTTACGAGAAAATAGTGATTTTCTATGCGTGATATATGATTATCTAGATTGCTACCTCTATGGTTACTATCTTTACTATGGTTTTGTTTTTACATTATATACAATACAAATGTCACTAGGAAATAGATAACTAACAGAAGACTTAAATCCTTCATTTGTTCTTTCTTTACTTATTAGTGTTACCTTCTTTCCCTAATAATTATAGGAAAGGATGAGATTCACGGTGATTACCTTCTTGCCCTGATAATTTTGGGAAAGGATGAGATTCATGAGAATCACAGTAGTAACAATCAATGAATCATATAGAATGTAAGTTCAAAAAGCATACTAATCAAACCATCATATAATTAGCAATCATCACAACAACATTTATAAATCAATATGCATCATACTCACAAACATGGGAACTACTGGTCCATAACACCATAGCGCTTGTTAACTTAGGTTTTATGGCCCAACGCCTTTTCCCTTTACAAGATGCATATCGAGACTTACTGTCAGTATGGTCTTACAGCCCATGGCCTTTACCCCTACAAACATGCACATTGGGTCTTATTGCATTGGGCCTCTACCCATCACAATCTGAATACCCATTAGGTCTTACCACCCAGGGCCTCTACCCCATACAAGATGCACATCAGGATTTACTGCTATTATTGTCTTACAGCCCAGGATCACTGCCCCATGCAAACTTGCACATCGGGTTTTACAGCGTAGGGCCATTACTCGACATAATTCTGAATGCTTATCAGTCTGATTGTCTCAAGACTCACTAGTCTAACATTATAGCCATATATTCATGAATCAAATATACTCGATGGTATAAACATACATGTAGAACAATACATAATATGAGTGAAAAAGTTACTTCTTGGTCATCGTTCCTGCTGTTTGCCTTTATCATCAAACTTCTTTTAAATCCTATAATTTAGAATTCATGAATAGATAGGTCATTGTCTATCCCAATTTGATTGACATAATAAAAAGTATGTTATTCTTTGACCCATCTTTGTTCTTGTCCTTTACTTAACTTTTGTTAGTTATCTATGAAACTTTCCTTTTGTGTGATGAAAAACCCGTGCTCAAAATGGAAAAGACATATCATGTGACTTGGGTATCTAATGTGGACACATTTGTCTCTCAAACATGCCTCAAATCCTCTTGATGCTACTTATCATAATTCCCTCCAAATGCTACAAATTCACAGATCAACCTTAATCTGCTGGATTTCGTCATGCAACTTTGAAAATTCATAACTTAATCTAGAAAATTCCAAATGAGGTAGTTGAAGTTCCTATGCAAGCTATTTAAGTCATATGTAAGGAAAAAAATTAACAACTATCAAGTTTAGGTACCATATTCTAGAAGTCTTCGACTAACAAAACCACCTCACGATTCATTCCAGATTTGATATCTAAAATTTAACAAATCATAACTTACAATATGCTAATCCAAATAACACATAATATATCTCATTTTAAATATTAGGATGTCTATTAAAAGCTTGTAAAATATCATAATCATTGAACAAGTTTTGATCAACCAATAAAGCAATAAGCAATGTATTTTTCCCTTTTTTCACTATAATTTTGGTTAAAATAATATTTCCCAAAAAGTAAGAGAGATAAGAGAAGAGATATTTGATGAAGCTCTTATCCCGTTACCTCTTTATCATTTTCGATCAGCTGCAAGGAAATAGATAGAGAGAGAGAGAGAGCTCCAAGAAAAACCCAAGAGCAAGAGAAGAAGAGGAAGATCAAGAGGCTAAATCCAAGGCAAGTAGGCTTGGATTTAAGTGTTCTTGACTTCTAATGCTTGTAGAACCTCTCCTAACCTTTAATTCTTCTTGGAAATCATATTTAGCAAGCAAAATCTCCAGGGACGAGAGATGAATAGTGACATTCTAGAGAGAGAAAGTGAACAATTAAGAGGTAACTCCCAAAACTTTGATTCTCTTGAGTTATACGATGCTGTTGAGTTTGTCTTGGTTTGGCTTGGTTTTGTGATTTTGGGATGATGAACACTAAAATGTTATCCTACCAAATTTTCATCAAACCATGCTTATTTATTGTTTAAGTAGCTAATCATGTGATTAGAAGTGGAAAGGAAGTGATTAAACAAGAGAAATCAAGAAAACACAGTTTCTCTTCTAAAACCCTAATTTCATCCTGGTACAGAATAGTGGGAAGGAGTTGCAATTTCGTACTTTTAATGGTTCCATTAGATTTAGAAGGGAAAATTGTGTGGGAATATAGGTGTTCATGATTTTTGGATGTTGGTATACAAATCTAGAAATTATTGAAATTGAAAGGGAATGTTGTTTGATTTGCCTCCAGTGAGGCAATGTTGTTGTGCAATGGATTTCGTGAGCCAACCTAGTCCAAATATAATGAAACTTTCTTGAATTAAAGTAAACATATAGAGCCTTAATTTTATAGGCGATTCATAATTTTTGGACATGTATACTAAGAGATATTTATTTTTGAAGTTATGCCCTATTTCTGGAATGTAATCTAGAATAGTGTGAGAATTCATAGAATTCTATAATTTTGTGGTTGTAGATGGCAGTGGTTCATATTTTTCCTTTGTAGAGGGCTTAATGTGTTTTTCATAGAACTTTGAACCACTCTATTTGGATTTTTGTAGATTTAGTTATAATTTTTGGACATTCAGCTATGAAATAAAGAATTTCTTGGCCGCGACCCAAATATTTATGACCTCTCTTGGCCACAGCCAAAGGATTTCTTAACCGCAGCAAAGCCTCTATTTCAATACTCTATATTTTTTTGAACGGTGTTGATTGTTCTATCTTTTCCCAAGCCTATATGTAATTGTTTGAGATTCCAATGGCTACCTAAGTGGCTCAAAAGATAACCAAAAAAAATGTGTTTAGAGCAATTCATGAATGAGTAATAACTCAATTCTTGTACATTTGGAATTTTACGACATATCAATAGCCTGGGCCAAAACAAAAGATTAGGACAGATATTTGAACTGAAAAAGGATCCAGGTAGTAACACTTTCCTTCATATACTACGTACTAATCTGTATGCAATTAGTATGCCATCTTTTGTAACACAATAGTTGTAACATCCCATATTTCAATTTCCAAAATTTCTAATATTAAAAGGAATAAATGGTGAATTATGAGGCACTTGAAATGGCCGAACAGTGCAATTAGTGGCCACACAAATTGAGTCAACATAAGATATAGAAATATAATCTTTATCTTCCTAAAAGCCAATTATTTTAGCCCAAAATGGGAAAATGGAAGAACAAAAAATTTTGGCCAAATTATTTATTGATTTTTGGCCAAAACAAAAGGGAAGAATGAGGGCCCAATTTAATTACAAAAAATGTATCGGCAAAATAGTCATTTGGCTTCATAAAAATTACAAGACAATATTTTCCCTTCCTTCATGGTGTTGGACGTCCAAGTAGAGGAGCAAGAAGAGGATTAAAATACTTGGTGCATATTAATTTTAAAATATGGAGGAATTGTGGCCAAGTAAAGAAAGTTGAAAAGTCAATAATTGCAACTAAGGTAAGGAGGCAAGATTTGTGATTACTCAAGAAGCTCTTTTGTTCTTCAAGAGGGCTATATTTCACATGACACATGAAGAAGAAAAGAAAAATGAAGACAAGGTCAAAAAAATAAAGCATAAGTCAAATATTTTATGCTATAAGGAGGTGAAAATATGATATAAAGTAAGAAGCCTTCTTTTATCACATTTTGGCCATTATTTTTTGTCAACAATTATAGGCAAAATAAAAGATGATTACTTGAAATAAGAGGGCCACACATTTCATATGATATGAAGAAGAAAGAGAGAAGATGATGATAAAGTCAAATATTGCAACTAAAAAGAAATATGTAAGGGAGGAAAATGGAATAATTGAAGAAGCTCTTTTTATCCATTTCAAGAAGCAATTTCAGCCAAGTGAATTAAGGAAAGTGAAAAGATGATGATGGCATTAAAATAGCATGTGTTACACTAAAATAACAATATCTTAAGGAGGTGGAAGTGGATACTTTGAGAGCAATTATCCTTTCCTAAAGACCAAACATTTCGGCCAACACTAAACCAATGAGATAGAGAGAGTTAGATGAAGTTGAGAGCAGGAGCAAGGAGGAGCCAAGCTTCATGAAGGCAAAATCCAAGGTAAGAGGTTGAAATCTTGGAGTTTAAGCCTTCTAGCTCCTATAATACCTCTTCTAATCTCCATATCTTCATGAATATGACTTGTAGCAAGGAAAAATCAAGAAAGAGAGAAAGAGAGAGAGAGGATGGATAGTTAGAGAGAGAAAGTTAAGAGAAACAAAGGTAAGCTTGAGAAATGGTCATCTTTTGATGAATATAGCTTGTTGTTGGTGTTTGGTTGAATTGTCTGGCTTGTTTTCATGATTTTGTAATTTTGGGAATAACAAACCCTAAGGGGAGGTGCAGCCCAATTTTCCATTAATCATGTTTAAAAGGTGTTTAAGTGATTAATCATATGATTACAGGTGAAAAGGAAGTGTTTAAACAAGTGGAATCAAGAAAACTCAATTTTTCCCTTTTCTTTGGAATTTCATCCAGACATCGGTCATAGAGGGTTGGGACAAGATTTTGATGGTTTTGATGATTCCATTGTGTTTAGAATAGAGAATTTTGTAGGGATATAAGTGTGAATGATTTTTGGAAATTTGTATGCAAATCAAGAATTTATTGAAGTTGTAAATGTATGTTGTTTGGTTTGCCTCCAGTGAGACAGTGCTCTTGTGTAATGGATTTCATAGGTCAAACCTAGACCAAAAATTATGAAACTTGACAAGATTCAAGTAGAGATGTAGAGCTTTAATTTGATAGGTGGTGTAGAATTTTTGGACTTGTATACTAAAAGATATGGATTTTTGAATTTATGCCCTTTTTCTGGAATGTAATCTCGAACAGTTTAGAAATTTCTAGGAAAAATGTGAAAATAGTAGCTAGCTTCGGGTATTTTTCCATGAAAATAAACTTAAAGAGCTTCACTTAGGCTTTGGAGCTAGTCAATTTTGAATTTCCTAGAATTAATTTTGAATTTCCAAAGCTAACCAAAAAATCTGCCAGTTTTTGGAAATAGTGAAACTGCACTATGTAGAAACTGTGATAACTGCATAAGATAACCAACATGATGTGTTAAGCCTCCCTAACTTCTTGGACACTAATATACACTCCCAATGACTCTTTAACAATGGATTGGTTATCTATGGTCATGAAAGGTCAAGGAAGAAGAAATGGAAGAGTTTGCAAGAAGCGACATTGGTTGGAGTAAAGGCACAAGAGGTGGACTCAAGATAAGAGGTAGGGAACTTACTTTATTTGCATGTAGTTGATATGTCTGCTTGTGTAGTGATGTATATGATAGCTTTACTTGATAATGTAGAGCATATTTGAAGGATGAAGCTCTGTTTCTTTTTATACTGTGGCCATAGTTTTGTTGCATGAAACATTAAGCATGTAGAAATGTCATTATGGGGCATGATCTAATTAAAGCTAACATGTCATGCACATAACATCTATCATGCATGAATTATGGTAACTGTTTCCTACTAAGATTTCCTTGAATCTCACTCCCCCTCACCAACCATATAGGGAGGTAAGCTTAGAAGAGGAATTTAGGGAGATGTGCAAGAAGAAAAAGCCAGGGCGAATTGAAGATTTGTATATGATAATTAGCTATGAGAAAATTATCACGGTATGAGAATATTTGTAAGAATATGCATGGTTGAAAATAAGCCAGACAATCCAACCAAACACCAACTAGGCAACTGTTTGGGCTTCTAATGGCTACCAAAGTGGCTCAAAAGATAACCAACAAAATGTGTTTAGAACAATACATGAATGAGTAATAGCTTAATTCTTGTACATTTGGAATTTTAGGACATATCAATAGCCTGAACCGGAACCAAAGATTAGGATGGATATTGAAACTGAAAAAGGATTCAGGTAGTAACACTTCCCTTCATATACTATGTACTAATCTGTATGCAATTAGTATGCCATCTTTTGTAACATAACAGTGCCTAGGGCACACGACCTAGCTGTGATTAGGGATCTAGCAATGGTACATTTGGACATGAGTTAAGCCAGGGTATAAACATGCCGTTGGACCATGAACACAAGTTAAGTCAGGGTTGCAAACATGTCATTTGGCCTTGGATGGTGTGCATACAACAAGAGTTAGTGTCTTACATGACATCGCGCATTGCATATTTTCTATTGCATTCTATATGTTTGATTGCCTATTGCTATTGAGATTCACTCAAATCTCACCCTTTTTCAAACTGGAAAACCTTATAGTTGAGGCTAGCAGCTTGAAGGGAAAGGCAGCGGCTACCGGTGAATAGGTCCCGATGCAGGTAGGAGCTCATATTAGTTCTTTAGCATTGTACTTTTGTTTCTTTTTCGGCACTCTGTGCACTTATATATATTTTTCAATCCCTACGGGGGAATTCCTATATTGTAAACAAGTACCTAATATCAGTATGTTTTCGCTATTTATGTATGCCTTATGAAACTATGCTCTTGATACTCTGCGAATATTGAAATGTTCAGGGGTCTAACATATAAATTGTTCTTGATTCTTCCAACTATTAAACCTTTTATATAGCTCCAAACTACTATTTTCAAGAATTTAAAACCATAGAAATATTGCTCTTGATGAGAGGAACAAGATTTGTGAAGGCTCTAGGGCTAGAAATGTGATTTCGAGGGTGAAAATTGCTTAAGAACACTTTTTCTCACTTGTGTTCTTCAAATTTCGGCACCTTCTGTCCTTTTTACTTTTCTTTCTATTTTCTCTACATTTTCCCCTTATTTTTCTGCCCTTGGCCAACTTTAAAGGGCTTAGGAGGTATTGGAAGCATTTATTTTCTTAGGGTGCCAGGCGCTCTTTTTGAAATATGACCTCCTCCTTTTCCCTTATGGTTGGATGACTTATATGGTTAGGGGGAAGGAAGTTAAATTATTTTTCTAAGTTTTCATGTGTAATATTTTGGGAGGACAGACTTGAGGCCTGACTAGAATCGATGTGTTGTTCTGGCTATTTTAAGCATATATGATACATGAGAGCTAGGTGGCGCCACATCATTAAGCCAACCAAAAAGCAAAAAGCTTAAGGGTCTTAGGCGGTAGCATCTCACAGTTCCAACCCAAAAGGCACTTTATGTAAAGCTACTTTAATAAAGCTACTTTAATAAAGTTCTTATTAATTCTTTTTCTCTTTTTTAATAAAAATTTAGGATAAAATTAAACTTACATTAAAAAGAGATACATTTTCTCCATATTAATGCCATTCACATTATTGATGCAATTAATTTTTAGCATAAATGAAATTATGGATACAGATCCTCAAAAAAAGTTCAATGAACAATGTGTGATACATAGAACTAGAACGTTAGGTATGGCAAACTTTATCGTATTGGCCATCATCTTTTGTGGGTTCCACATTCAATATACTGTCCCCATCTTTGTTACATGGGTCAGCCCTATACTTTCCATTTTACTACCACTTTTACTATGTACATCTGTTACGATTGGCTGGCACAGAGGAAGAATTTAATAATTTTACCAATCCCAATCGTAGATCTATCAATAGCGTTTAAAACGAGTTAGAAAGAATCATACCTTTTATGGGTTTTCGATCTCTAGGAGCCAACACCTCATATTCGCTTCCTCTACCGGTATCCACACAAATGCATCTCCAACATAGACTGCATGCAAGTGCCTCCAATGGCTCCTAATGTTTTTTTGCGGCTCTAAATTCTCATCCATGCATGAGTCCTTCTACCCCATCATTTTTATAACCCATGAGAGCTATATTGGAGTTTCAAAATTAATCTTAACTAATTTTGAAGTCAATTAACACTAAATTATCTTGATGAGCTTAATTAAATACATTCGGTTTAATTAAATTTGTCCGACAATTTTAATTTAACTTATTTATTTAAAATAAATAAAGAGCCAACAGATTTAATTTATCCTTATAAATTAAATCTGAGATATTATATCTCTATCATGTTAGCTATTAAATTTAATTTATCTAATGAAACTAAATTTAAAACTAACACAATATAATAATATTATCATATAGATATATATGTATTTTGAAAATACATATAAATAATATTATTAATTTTCTTTTTCATGAATTTTATATTATATTTACATATAAATATAAAATTCGTCCACTGTAAATTAAACACTATCTCGTGTTGAGACATTCTTTTGTGCGACCTTGTAGGCCCATACAAAGTTGGTAGGCTCATTCTTCTCAATGAGTAGCACATCACAATTTTTATTAATCATAAATCCATATCTCTGAGGTTGATGCCGCATCTTATCAGATATATATAGACCTTGTGTTATTTGAGAAGGCTCAGCAACTTGTAGTGAGTCTTCTCTATTTTTCATCTAAGGTTATGTGCTATCTTGTAACTCTCGAACTTCTTCGAGATATACCTTGCTCCCACTGGTTCTTTTAGAGATAAACTCTCTTTCTAAAAACTTACCATTTCAAATAACAAACACTTTGTTATCGGTGGGATTATAAACATAGTATCCCTTCATTTCGTTAAGATACCCCATGAAAGGGCACTTTGAGGGTCTAGGTGCTAATTACATCCCCAAATCTTGACAAAAGATAAATTCAGTTTCTTTCCAGTCCATATCTCATATGGTATCTTTTCAATTGCCTTAGATAGAATACGATTTAGTGTGAACACAGTTGTCTCTAGGGTATAGCCCTAAAAGGATGGTGGAAGATCTGTTTAACTCATCATAGATTGAACCATATATGATATTGTTCAATTCCTTCATTCAAAAATGCCATTCAATTGTGGTGTTCTTGGAGGACTTAATTGTGAGATTATCCCACAACTCTTAAGATGGTCAATAAACTCTTGGCTCTAATATACACTATATTGATCAGATCAAAGTTCTTTAATCATCTTGCCAAGTTGGTTTTATACTTTATTTTGGAATATTTTGAACATTTCAAAAGATTTAGATTTATGTTTCATTATATAGATATAGCCATATCTACTAAAGTCATATATAAATATAATGAAGTACATATAACCTCTTTTGACAGTTGTATTTAGTGGTCCAGATACATCTATATGTATGAGGCCCAATAAATCAGTGGCCCTCTCTCTATGCCAGTAAAAGGTGCTTTTGTCATCTTTCCTAATAAACAAGATTCACATGTATCATATGATTCAAAATCAAATGAGTAAAGGAATCCATCTTGATGGAGTTTAGAAATGCTTTTCTCATTTATATGGCTTAGACGACAATGCCAAAGGTATGTCAAATTCAAATTATTTGATTTTATCCTTTTGGTAGTTACTTTATAGATATTTCCACAATTAGGATGTTCCGAATTTAATATATAACAACCAATATGGAAATCACCATCAGCATAGGAAACATCATTACAATAAATAGAATATTTACCATTCCTAGTATTGGAAGTATAACCTTCCTTATCAAAATAAGAAAGAGAAACAATGTTACTACTTAAAGCAGGAACATAATAGCAATTGTTCAAAAGTAACAAAAGCCCACTGGCCAGAACTAATTCATATGTGCCTATAGATAAAATAGCAACTCTTGTTCTATTTCCAACTTGTAGGTCCACCTTGTCCTTATTCAGCTTTCTACTATCCTTTAGACCCTGCACATTTGTACTAATGTGAGACCACATGCAGTATCTAATACCCATGTAGAGGAAGTAGAAAAATGAATGTCTATAAAATAAATACCTGAAGCGATAGCCCAACTATCCTTCTTGTTCTTTTTTAGATCTTTAAGGTAGAGTCTGCAATTCCTCTTCCAATGGCCGGGTTCATTGCAGAAGTAGCAGACTCCTTCCTTTGGTGGCTTTGCCTTCTTAACTGCAGGCTTGGTTTCGGGCTTGTTTAACTCTTTGGTCATACCACCTGAGCCATTACCCTTCCATTTTTCCTTTCCTTTCTGAACCACCAAAATAGTGTTGGGCTTTTTCTTAATACTCTGCTTAGTAGTTTTGAGCATTCCATACAGTTCAGAAATTGGTTTCTCCATGTTGCAAATGCTATAATAATTCATGACAAACTGGTCATAACTTTTCGGGAGTGAGTTCAAGATCAAATCTGTAGCTAACTCTTGGCTCATAGGAAATCCCATCCTCTCAAGGTGATCAATGTAGCCTTTCATCTTTAACATATAAGCACTAACTGGTACACCTTAGTCATGTTGTAGGAATGTAAGACCTTATGGTCTCATACCTTTCTTATCTTGCCTGTTGTTGGAACATTTCCTTGAGATGAACAATCATGTCATGAGTCTTCATAAGTTCTAGATATGTTTGGAGCTCTAGAATCATAGTGGCAAGCATTAGGCAACCTATATCCATAGAGTAATCCTTATGCTTCATGTAAGCATCTTTCTGAGCTCTTAGAGCATTGGTTGTAGGCTCCTCAAGAATAGGTTAATCTACGACATGAGCCGTTCTTGCCTACGTGAGAACAATTCTCAAGTTCATTAACTAGTCAACAAAGTTTGTCCTTCTTAAAGATTGATTGCAATGGCAGTGTATCAGTTTATTACTAGTCAACATGATTCTACAATTAAAACATGCAAAGTTAGTAGTAATCTCCCACTAAATTAACAACTCTCAATATAATAATTAGTGGGCTAAGATCCATATTTCACCTAAATTTAAGTTTGATTTGATAGGATGCTTAAATTCAAGTTTTTAGGTAGGTAACCTATTTACCAACTACATCACATATAACTCTTAGATCTTTCTAGGTTTCAATCATTATATAATCCAGCATGTTTAATCCCATCTTATACCTTGAGATCTAAAACCATTTTGTTAATCTCAATTTAGTCAAAACAATAATGAATTTTATGAGTAGCACCATTACTCACACTTGTCTCACTAAGATAACACAAATGCATCCACTTTGGTGGTTCCCACAATTGAGCAATCTAGTTTTTGACAAGTATTCATTAATTGACGACATTATGACTTAAGATTTGATCTGGAGGACTCAATCAATTAGTTTGGTTATATAAATGCAATGGTGGTCATACTCATATAGATAAATACGTATAAATGCAAAAGTACACATGCAATTATCTAATCAAAGCATACTTTAAATGTGACACAACATGGCTCACCTAACCTACAATCCTCCCAAGCCAATAAGAGGACTTCTCTAAATAAGAAAAGAATACATTGAGAGAAATCTTATTTAAACATATGAGGGGAAGGAGATAAGAAGAAAATGTACATCTAGACTATATAGAGGAAGGCATGGAACCTAGGCCATCTTTAAAAAATTTACAACCCTTGTAAAACTAGAGCCATATTGTTCACCATACCCAAACAATTTTAGAAATTAAAACCACAACAAATAACAATTCATACAATATGAAAAACAATAAATGTTATGATTATGTTGCAATATGAATAGTTAGCCATAACAAACTATTAGTATTTATTTAATTTATTTATGTCGTGCATTAGTAAATTATATTACTAGTCGTTTATACCAATATTATAAGTAAACTCTAATTAATCAACATCCATACCAGAATGAAGGTACAATGGTTGACTCATTACCTTTGCCTAAGAATGGAACAATTTCTCAACTCTATCACTATTTTAAGTATAGAGAAGCATGCATTAAATTTCAAGTTATATTTTGCTTGACTTTCAAGCTTTTTGACAATAGCAGTTGAGGCATCACATGTTTCTAAGAACAATTATGAATCCTCTTAATCTATTTATCCTTAACATTTCATGTGAGAGATCCCCATATGTTTTTACTCGGCATGCTGCCCATGAGATTTTGAATCTAACAATATCATAAGACAAGAGTACCAAAACCAGGCCAAACGTTCCTCAGTCTCCTATCCTTAGTATGTAATGACACAATAGCACTTATAAAGTCACCTAGCTTAGCATAAGGTGTTGTATCTAGAATTTCTTTGAGATAATATACTTAAATCCTATGAAACTCCTCCTTTAAATCAATACTTATAGAATTCCAAGGCAATACGGAAACAAAACAAATTATAATCATATACAACTTATATATCACATATATATAAGCACACAAACTCAACTTAAACGTACAATTGACCTAGCTTTGATACCACTATTAGGATTGGTTGGCACAGTGGAAGAATTTAATAATTTTACCAATCCCAATCACGGATCTATCAACAACGTTTAAATCGATTTAGAAAGAATCGTACCTTTTATGAGTTTTGGGTTTTCGATCTCTAGGAGCCAATACCTCATATTCGCTCCCTCTACCGGTATCCACACAAATGCGTCTCCAACACAAACTGCGTGCTAGCATCTCCAATGTCTCCTAAGGTTTCCTTGCGGCATTGAATTCTCATCCATACATGAGTCCTTCTACCCCATCATTTTTATAACTCATGATAGCTATATTGGAGTTTCAAAATTAATCTTAATTAATTTTGAACTCAATTAACACTTAATTATCTTGACAAGCTTAATTAAATACATTCGGTTTAATTAAATATATCCAATAGTTTTAATTTAACCTATTTATTTAATTTGAATAAAGAGCCAATAGATATAATTTATCCTTATAAATTAAATCTGAGATATTATATCTCTATCATATTAGTTATTAAATTTAATTTATCTAATAAAACTAAATTTAAAACTAACACAATATAATAATATTATCATATATATAAATATGTATTTAAAAATTAGATGTAAATAATGTTATTGATTTTTTTCTCACAAATTTTATACTATATATACATATAAATATAAAATTCATCCACCTTAGATTAAACATTGTCTCGTGTTGGGCCATTCTTGTATGCGACCCTATAAGACCATATGAAGTTGACAGTGGGCCAATAACTGTACTAACCCATAAGTCATAGGAAGCCTCTAGCAAGACATTATGACTACCCAATTCATATAAGGATTGTTAACTTGATCCAACCTGTCATACAACCATGTCACGTCCCTTTTGTCACATAATATTTCGATCAAGGATACAGCATGGATGATGTCATCCTCTTGTTTCTGACCCTTACTTTCCCAATTCTTGAGTAGTCTGACAATAGAAATGGAAACTTCTTTCCATCATAGTATGGCCATACATTTCTATGACTCACTCATCCAAGGGTCTAGTAATATCTTTCTACTAATGTGAGGGACAAATTATATCTTGACCATTCATATTCTCTTACATGAAAAACCACCAAGCTCGATTGTAGCCTTTATCATCACCCGATCAATGGTGACTTTTGATTAGTTCAAAGCTCAGCAACTCTTGTGTAGGAATCCATGATGACCTCAGGTCGAAGGGCATTGTGACATGGTTATACATGAGGTAAGCTTATGACTTGATCCATGCAGCTTTCTCATAGCGGGTCGGTCTAGCACCTTATGCTCTTATAAGTGCCGAAGGCTTTGATTTGTATCTCCATATCTTATCAAAGTCATACTAATCTTATTTAATCTCTACTCTCGCATAGATGATCAACTAGGGACATTTAGGACAATCTTTATGATCTATCCAAGGATACAATCATCACAGTAAACATGTAAATAATATGATAACATAATGGAGAAAATTCATTAAATTAATAATGTTCAAAGTACAATGATTGGTCCCTAGGACACAATTTCCAATAACATCCCCCTTAATTGCATTTAGCATTTGAAGGGAACTTTAGTATTTTAAGGGATTTCTCTAATAAAAACTGCTCTACAGAGCATTGATGTTCTTAAGTGATATTAATTTCTTTTACTCAGTAGTCTATATCTACCAACTATTTTCAACATTCTTTTCATCTTCCTCTACAATGGCATCTCATAAGTCCTTTATCCCCAGTCATGGTGTTAATCTAGTAAGAAATATTAGTGGAAGTGAGTTATGTGAAAGTTATCAGGGGGAAGTTGAGCTTAGAAGATTGTGTTCCCTACCTCAAATGGATCTTATCCCATTGTCACAATACCTCCAACTTTTCCACTAGGTATTATTGTTTTTAAGAGGAAAAACATCTCTGCACTCAACACAATCTCAAAATTGATGATATTATTTAACAATGTTATCTTATATTACAGGTATAATTTTGGGAGAGCACTTATTCTCAATAAGAGAGTTGAGAAATAGACTTTTTGCTACTAACAATATTAGTAGTATTAACACAAGAAAGGAGTTAATACTACTAGTATGAATTCACAAGCTCTTGGAGTGGCAGAAGGCACTAATAATGGTAAGAATTTTGATAAGTGTATACACAGCCTTACTAAGCAAAAATATGGTCCCTACACTTGACCTAGGTGTAGGAAAATATGTCCAACAAGTAAAGGCCCCACACAGGCAACCAGCCGGGTACACACAGGTGGCCACATAGGCTCCGGTCAAGAACTGTCCCCTACTCCGTACCATATAGGTGCTTGGGGATTTATTCCAACCACACAGGAAGGAAACACCTCCGCAAGGGATTGAACACACTACCTGAGGATAAGTAGTGCACCATGACCCACTTGGTAGCCACTTGCACCATCTTGGCCGGCTGCCTGTGTAGGGCCGTTACATTCCTAAAATTCAAAATTTATAAAGAAATGAGTTATTACTCATTCATAGACTCTTCCAAACTTAATTTGTCGGTTATCTTAGCTAAAACTGTAAGATGATCAAAATGCCCCTAGGGACTCAGTCCAAGTCCCTTTGTACCTAGTCCAACTGTACTTTTTCAAAAATTATGACCTAGGCTAATCTTACACAATATCACGAGTAGAATCTTTTTTTGACCATATAATTGCAAAATTCACTACCAAAAGACAATTTTCCATTAGTAGCCCATATTTAGGGTTTTAGGGGTAATTTTGTCATTTCACATTCCAATGCTTTTCCCACTTCCTCCTGAACATAAGCCCTTCTCAATTTTCCATTCTAAACACAATGGAACCAAAAATTTAATGAAATTCCAGATCCTACTCCCCTTTTAGCTATTGGCCAAAACATGCACAAGAGAAAGGGAAAATTGGTTTTCTACATTTAACCCTTTAAACTCCTTCCTTTTCACTCCTAATGACATATTTAACTTCTTAAACACTTATTAAACATTATTTGTAGAAATTTAGGTAGCGTAACCCTTTAGGGTTTCATCATCCCAAATTTACTAAATCTTTCAATCCAATCACAAATCAAGTCAACAACAACAACAACACAACAACAACATATTAACTAAGAGGATCAAAGTTCTTGAGATTACCTCTTGATTTCTCAACTTTCCCTCTCCAGTCATCCTTTTCTCCTCTTCTTTCTCTTGAATTTTTGCTTGCTATACATGATATTCATGAGGATATAGAGGTTAAGGTCTTACACAAGCTAGAAGGCAAGAACACTTGAAATCAAGCCTACCTACCTTGATCTTTGCTTATAGAACTCTCTTCCTCTTATTGTTTTTCAAGCTCTACCTCTCTCTCTCTCTCTCTCTCTATTTTCTTCACTTTGACGAAAATGTGGCTTAGGGAAAGAGATGATGATGTTTTAAAATATCTTCATCACCTCCTTTAACTTAGCATATTTTACCATGTGAATTTCTTTTATGTCTTCATCTTTTAACTTGGCTAGAAATAATTCCACATGGCATTATTAGCTTCCAAGTAAATATTTTCCCCCTCTTATTTCCCATTTGGACGAAAATCACAAGAGGAAGGAAATAATAAATGCCTTATTGCATTTATCATAATTCTCTTTCCTCAAGTAATTAATTACTCCAGATTCCTTTTTTACTTTTTCAACTTATTTTACTGGGCCACAACTACTCAAAATTAGGATATTTATCCCCAAATATTTATTTCCCCCCTATTTTTTATTTGCCCAAAAATGGCCTCATGAAATTGGGAAAATAATTTACCTTTTTGCTTTATTGACAAATTACTATTTTACCCATACATTTTTGTAATTTATTGGGCCAAAGTGTTTCTTCCTCCTTTCCCTTTTCCTTTCAAGCTGAAATTCCCCTCTATTATTGGCCAAAGTTTTGCTTATTTATTCTCAAATTTGGGCTTAAATAATGGGCTTTTTGGAAGACAAAAATTGGCTTTATGTCTTGTTTTAGCCCAATATTCATGTAACCTCAATTAAAGGTATTTTTATCCTTCCAAATGCTCTAAAATTCAGCATTTTGTGCCATTGAATGCTATAAATATTTACAAGGCATATTAATGAATAAAATGGGGTGTCATAGCTCTCTTCCCCTTAAATAAATTTCGTCCCCAAAATTTGCTACATAGACATGGCCATGAATTATAGGTAACACTTCTGCATATCTTCTTTTATTTCCCATATTGCTTCTTTAGGAGATAATCCCTTATACACAATTTTGATGAATGGGATACATATGTGTTTGAACTGTTTCTTCTGTCGATCAATGATTCGGTCAGGTATGACTTCATTTGTCAAATCATCCCACATATCCACATTAGGGAAACATTAAAAACATTGTGTAAATGGCTCAGATTTGGGGATAAAGCTATTCGGTATGCTATTGGCTCAATCTTTGATAAGATCTCAAATAAACTGATGCACCTTGAACTTAGCTTCTTCACTTTCAGTGCTCTGCCAATACCTTGACCAGTGAAAATTTTATAAATATGTGATCGCCAACCTCGAGTAAGGCAATACAAAAAGCATGATTTTAATCCAACATTCATTGATTTGTTATCTATATGATTAACTTTTCATTGTATTGGTTTTCTAAGTATATTTGCAGATAAATAATGAAGAGATCATCTATTAAGAAAGAAGTTAAATATATCATCCGCAATGTTCAAAACGCCTACCTACGATAAACGATTAGTTTTCAAATTCGAAGAACAGTCAAACAAAGCTACGCAACTCTAATGGACATGTCTTGAAATGCTTCCAACAACCATCACAAATCATCTATATATATGGAGCATTTAAAGAACAGAACACAACAACTAAGAATAAGCAAACTCACATCGTTCAATATATTGTTAGTGCTCTGTTTTCTTATACTCACTCTTTGTATTTCAGTGATTATATATTTGCTCTGTTAGAGAGTTTTTCATTACAAACTCAATATTTGTTATTGAGAACTCTTAAGGTTGTGAAACCTTGAGTTGGGGATTTGATTACAATGTGTAAGGGGGAGCAAGTGTCCAGTGAAGGAAATTGCTGTGTATTGAGGTGCCAAAAATGCATTAAATCTTGGAAGATATAGTAAAACTCTCAGAGAAGCTCTGAGGACTGGACATAGGTCAAATTTCTCCTAGCTCTTAACTACTTTAAATTTTCAGTCAATCTTTATACATGCAATAAAATTTCTGGTATCACCCAATTCACCCCCCTTGAGTGAAACACTTGCACTAATAGTTGATGCTCAATTGTCACCTTCTACCAAGTAAGACAATGAGCCACGAATGTTGTCACCTTTCTTTTTCATACCTGGCCACTAATAAGTTGCCTTCAAGTCATGATACATTTTGGTTACTCCTGGGTGTAGAGTATATTTACTCTTATGTACTTCACACAGGATTTGTGGCTTAAGCTCTAATTGCGGTGGAACATATATCCACTTCTTATATCTGACTAGTCCGCTAGGTGACAAGTCATATTCCTGAGCTTTTCCTTATTCAATCATATATTTGATATACTATGCATGTCTAGCTTGCATCTAAGCTTCTTCAATTACTGCTTTTAGGACATTCTCTGCTTTATTGACATTGTTGCCACAAATCATGATCTATTTAGACAGGTTGAGATCTCTAAAATTCTCGATCAATTTCTGCCCATGAGTCATTAAGGTTGTCACCTGTACAATTTTATGGCTCAATACGTTAGCAACAACATTATCCTTTCCTGGATTGTATTTTATCGCCAGGTTGTAACCTTTAAGCAGCTCCATCCATCTACATTGTCTCATATTAAGCTCTTCTGATCATATAAATATTTCAAGCTCTTGTGGTCACAGTATAGCTCTACGGTTATGCCATAGAGATAGTATCTCCAGATTTTTAAGGTAAACACAATTGCCACTAACTTAAGATCATGTGTTGGATAATTCTATTCTTGAGGCTTTTGGTGTCTAGATGCATAAGCCACTATGTAATATCCCAAAAAGTGATTAAGGGCTAATGACTTCAAAAGTGGATGTAATTATTGTTGAATAAACACTTTTGGAGAATGTGTGATGGGAATTTGGATATTTTAATGATTCCAATGGCTTCCTTGTGAAAATTCATGTGGGGAGAGTGTTTATTGTGAAGTTGGAACCATTGGGAACAATTGTGCAAAAGTTCAAAACTCTGTCTATTAAAACTCTGTACAGGGCAGCCAATTTGTATGGACGTTTTAAATAGACAAATGGTGTCTAAAAATTCTGAAATTTTCCAGTATTAAAGTTCACATGTCAAGCTTCAAAATGAACATATAATTTGTATCATTTTGATTTGTGACCTAAGAGTTTTGGATTTTTGAAGTTTGCCCAGCGAAATTAATTATTTTCTGGAACAGTATGCAAAGATTGAAATTCTGGGAATTTTGTGGTGATTTTCAGTAATGGCCAATATTTTTCCTATGAAGAGGACTTAAATATCTTTCATTTGGCTTTGGAATCACCTCATTTCGATTTTTCTAGAATTAGTTATGATTTTTCAAAGTTTGGGCAGAAAATCTGCCAGAAAATCCGAAAATGGGAATTATGACATCATCTCACTAAAAGATGACATCAGCATGGAATTAGATATATTCTCATCTTCTTCAGCTCATTTTCTGTCGTGATGAACCAGCTGCAATAGTGAGAGAAAGTTGAGAGCTCTTAGAGAGAGAAAGAGGAGAAATCTCGCAAGGTAAGCCGATTTCTCCGACGATTTAGCTCCTAACGCGTATAACTCCGACTCTAAGCTACTCCTCTTTATTCTTTAAGGTTGTGAAGCTCAAAATTTGGTGTTTCAAAGAGGCTAGGGTTCAGCCAAATTTGGGAAAAGCTAGTGGGAGCTTGAGGTAACTTCCAAACCTTCGTATATTAACTATTCTGGCTGTTGTGGGCAATTTAATCGGTGAAATTTCGCCGGATTGCCATTGGTTTTAAATTTTGGAAAAGTGTATATCTAAGGGTTATGCTGCCCAATTTTAGTTCAAATGGTTGTTATAACTCAATTAGATTGTTAATAAAGTGGTTAGGAGTAGAAAGGAACGTGTTTACGGAGCAGAAATCGTAAAACCCCGATTTTTCCTGGAAAACACAATTATTTCGGCCAGGGATGTTTTGAGGGCCTTAGAGTTGGATTTTCAATGATTTGATGATTCCATTGGATTCAGTGGGCAAAAATAGGTGGGGTTACAGTTGGGCACTTTTTCAGAAAAGGCTGAGAAAGCATAATTACGGAAACGCCCCTAAAACCCTAAAAGTAGGGCTGCCAAGGGCAATTTCGTAATTTGACATTGAATTTGATAATTCTGAGTACGGAAATGGATTCCTTGGGCGGAAATATGTTAGGTTAGCCCAGATTAGAATTTCGAGAAAAGTGCAACCGGTCCGGGTATGGCGGGCCCAGGCCGGGTCCCCGGGGGTATTTTTGTAAATTTTCATTATAGACTCATATAACCCTAAGTAACACTATGGAAGTGTCAAAATAGTGCATTTGGAATTGTAGGATTCGATATTTGCCGCCCTCGTGAGCCAACTGCGCTGAAGGACGTCAGGAAAGGATCAGGTAGTGACTCTCTCTCTTATACTATGTATAAAGCTCTGTATGTGTGTGTTATCATTGTTATGTGATGATTCTTTGATGCTGCTGCGATTACAGCTGGTGATAGCTGTCGTTTACAGCGCAAGCTGTCGTTTACAGCGCAAGCTGTCGTTATTGTGATTACAGCGTAAGCTGTCGTGATTATTATTACAGCGAGAGCTGTCGTATTGTGCATACAGCCGTGAGTGCTGTCGTTTGTGGTGAAAACCATGTATCTTTGAGATTGCTGCTGCTGTTGCTGGTTGTGATTTATATACATGCTTTGTGTTATGCATTGTATGAGTGGTTTGTTACTACTGGGATTCGCTCGAATCTCATTCTTTCCTATGACTAACCTTTCAGACAGGGCATGTGGCTCAAAGGAGAAGCGGCCAACCCGAAGCACTTAGGATCTTTAGTGATACTAAGGATTTTTTGAGATGTTGGTTATCTACTTTAAACTCGGGATTACTGGATATTTTGAATTAGGAATTTTATATTCGATTTTGGTTGTGTAATCCCCTAGTGGATACTTGTAACCTCTAGATTATATATATGTATAGAACCCGGGAGTTGCCGGGGATTTGGTTATACACTCTGTTATACATGAATGTAGATAAACTGTATAGGTAATTATATTCGAATTTTGAAATGGAGACCAGGAACAGGAAAGAGATTTTGAATGATTTTGTGAAAACCCTACCACAAAGTAGGAGATTGAAACGAGTTTAAGTTATCCGAAGGTCTCTAATCTACTTTAATTATTTAATATCAAATTATAATTACATGATTAAAGGTAGGGTGTTACATTTTGGTATCAGAGCTGTAGTTCCTGGCAAGGGTAGAGGTTGCTAGGATAGATCCCTTAGATAGTAGTAGGGATAGAAGATTATCTGTGAATGATTGTTGTGTATGCACATGTATGTTTTATTGACATGGATATATATATGAGTTTTGTGACTATATGTGCATACTATCTCTGCTAAATTAATGGGGCAAGTTGTTTGTAGAATGAAGAAAACTAGAGGACGCCCCAATATTCCGCGTGTAGACCCAGAGGTGGAGGTCGTCAATGATAATCCACCAGATCCTATGCAAGAGCTGATGGGTCTAATCCGGGATCAAAGAGATATGATAACTGAGTTGAGAGAAGAGCTCAGAGCAGAGAAGGCGAAGAACAAGGAAGGTCCAGTTCAGTCCACTCCGGAGGAAACTCAAGGAGAAACCCGTCATGAGGACACTGCTGAAGGGTCAGCACGACCCCTGGAGTCCCCACCTCACATTGTCCCAAATCAAGAATCACATGGGATGCCGCTTAGAGAGGAAAGAGACCTTCAGTTTTGGGTCACCAGGTTCTGCAAGCATCTGCCTCCTGCTTTCAGAGGAAGGTTTGACCCTCAAGCAGCCGAAGATTGGATGAACAGACTGGAGAAAATATTTGAGGTGCTTAATTGTCCGGATGAGGTGAAGCCACAACTGGCCGTTTACAAACTCGAAGGGGATGTAGACCGTTGGTGGCGGAATATCGCCCTAACCTTGAAGAGCAACAAGATGCCATTGACTTGGGAATTGTTTCAACAAGAATTCAACGAGAAGTATTTTCCCAAATCAGTGAGGCTCGAGAAGGAGACAGAATTCCTGAATATCAGGCAAGGGGACACGGAAAGCTTCGATGATTACTTGTCCCGTTTTGTCCGATTGGCTCGATACTCCTCCTATCTCCGGTTCAAGGATGATGAAGAATGGAGTTCTGATATGCTCATTCGCGGTCTGAGGCGGGAGTTGAGGAAGCGCTTAGCTACTCATCAATTTACCAAGTTCAACAAGGCGGTTGAACAGTGCAGGATTACAGAGAACAACTTGAGAGATTTGTATCCTGCCAGAGCTACTATTCACCGCAATGAACCTAATAAGGGTGCTACCTCACAAAAGCGAAAGGGGCAAGGATCTTCGTCTGGAAGTGGTAAGAAGCCCTACCAGTCTGGGAGCCGTGACCAGCAAAGAACATATTCTGGACCATGGATTTGTCGTCGGTGTAACCAACCACCTCAAGGCAAAACTTGTGATGGCAAAATAATATGCTTCAATTGTAAGCGTGTGGGGCATACTTCTGCTGAATGCAAAGAGCTACGACCAGACCAGAGACCAAGGACACAGGGCCGAGTATTCCCTATGACCCATGAGGAGGCCCGCAAATCTCCTGAGCTAATACAAGGTAAACTTCTACTTCATGGCCATCTGTTGCAAGTTTTATTTGACTCGGGTGCAAGTCACTCCTTCATTGCCTATGATTGCGTGAAGCGCCTGGGATTGCATGTGCACAAACTGCCATTTGAATTAGTAGTGTCAACTCCAATGGGTATTAAGGCCTTGACCACAGAAGCTTGTTTGAGTTGTGTCATAACTGTGGAAGGGCATCAATCTATTGTAGATTTGATATGTTTGCCTCTTAGTCAATTAGAAGTCATTTTGGGTTTTGATTGGTTAATGGCAAATAATATATTGCTTGATTGTGGAAACAAGAGGATAGTATATCCTGTATCTCAGAGGGTTGAAGATGTGGATGCTAGTATGAATTTTCTTTCGGCAGCCAAAGCTGAAAAGTATCTTGAAAAGGGTTGCCAGGGGTATGTAGTGTTTTTCTCTGTGCAAGGGGAAAATGGCGAAACCTTGAATAATATACCCGTGGTAAATGAATTCCCTGAGGTGTTTTTGGGCGATCTGAGCGGATTACCTCCAGAAAGGGAAGTTCAGTTCCCAATTGACATTATACCTGGAGCTGGTTCTATATCCAAGGCCCCATACCGCATGGCCCCAAACGAAATGGCGGAGTTAAAGAAACAAATAGAAGATTTGAGAAAGGGTTTATTAGACCCAGTGTGTCGCCTTGGGGAGCTCCAGTATTGTTTGTAAAGAAGAAAGATGGGAGTCTTCGCTTGTGTATCGACTACAGAGAGCTGAATAAAGTTACTATAAAAAACAAGTACCCTCTTCCCCGAATTGATGACCTATTAGATCAACTCTCTGGTTCGTGTGTGTTTTTAAAGATTGATCTAAGGTCAGGGTATCATCAGCTGCGAGTGAAAGCAGAAGATATTTCAAAGACTGCTTTCAGGACCCGATATGGTCATTATGAGTTCTTGGTGATGCCATTTGGGCTAACCAATGCGCCTGCGGTTTTCATGGATTACATGAACTGTATCTTTCGGCAATATCTGGATCAGTTTGTTGTTGTGTTTATCGATGACATTTTGATATATTCCAAGAATAAGGATGAGCATGAGCATCATTTGAGAATCGTATTGAATATCTTGTGCGAGAAGCAATTATATGCTAAATTGAGCAAGTGCGAGTTTTGGCTATCAGAAGTGAAATTCTTAGGCCATGTTATCTCGCAAGAAGGGGTCTCTGTGGATCCCAGCAAAGTGGAAGCAGTACTGAACTGGAAGAGGCCAGAATCTGTGGCGGAAATACGCAGTTTTCTGGGTCTTACTGGTTATTATCGGAGATTTATCCAAAATTTCTCCCGTATTGCGTTACCAATGACCAAGCTCACGAGAAAAGATCAGCCGTTTGTGTGGGACGAGAAATGTGAAAACTGTTTTGTGGAGCTGAAGGAGAGGTTGACGACGGCACCTGTGTTGATTTTACCCGATCCCAGTTTGACATACGTTGTGTATTCTGATGCCAGTGGGCAGGGATTAGGGTGTGTCCTTATGCAGCAGGGACGTGTGGTGGCCTACGCCTCTCGACAGCTCAGACCTCATGAATTGAACTATCCCACTCATGATTTGGAGCTTGCGGCCATTGTATTTGCTTTGAAGATTTGGCGTCATTACCTGTATGGTGTGACTGTGGAATTGTACTGCGACCACAAGAGTCTCAAATATCTGTATGATAAAAAAGAATTGAATATGAGACAGCGCCACTGGATGGAATTGCTTAAGGACTACGACCTGGAAATAAAATATCATCCGGGTAAGGCAAATGTAGTCGCTGATGCTCTTAGCCGAAAGACTGTGCTCGTTGCAGCCATGATGATACAAGAAAGGAAATTGATTGAAGATTTCCGTGATTTAAATTTGACAAACCAGATCATCTGTGCCAATTACACTGTTTCTCAAGAGGAGAGTGATCTAAGGGCGGAAATTGAAGAAGCTCAGAGTCAAGATGACTGGATACAGCGCAATCTGACTCGAATCGAACAGGGAGAAGTTTCAGGCTACGACATATCGCCTCGTGGATTGGTTCGTTACCAGAAAAGAGTCTGCGTTCCACTTAAGGCAGAGTTGAGGCAGAAGATTCTGGATGAGGCACACAAGAGCCGATATACTCTTCATCCTGGTATGACCAAGATGTATCAGAATCTGAAATCAGTGTATTGGTGGCCGGGTTTGAAGAGTGACGTGACCAAATATGTTGCAAGGTGTCTCACTTGTCAGAAAGTGAAAATCGAGCACCAGAGACCGCCTGGTTTACTTCAGAGTCCTGAGATTCCGGAATGGAAATGGGAAAGCGTGACCATGGATTTGGTTGTGGCATTACCCAGGATCAGAAACTATGATGCGATCTGGGTAATTGTGGATCGGTTAACGAAGTCAGCCCACTTCATACCAATCAATGCTGGTTATTCTCCTGATAAACTAGCGGAGATTTATATCCGAGAGATTGTCAAACTTCATGGTGTTCCGAAAAACATCATTTCCGATCGAGATCCACGATTTACTTCGAAGTTTTGGAAAGCATTGCATGAAGCCTTAGGTACTCAACTGAGATTTAGTACGGCTTATCATCCT
Source organism: Inga laurina (assembly GCA_963855925.1). Classification (NCBI taxonomy): domain Eukaryota; kingdom Viridiplantae; phylum Streptophyta; class Magnoliopsida; order Fabales; family Fabaceae; genus Inga; species Inga laurina. The sequence continues at coordinate 10,137,707 of OY979713.1, forward strand.
CAAACGGATGGACAATCTGAGAGAACAATTCAGACGCTGGAAGATATGCTGCGAGCTTGTGTTCTCGACTGTAAAGGAAGTTGGGATCGTTTCCTTCCATTGGCTGAGTTCGCTTACAACAATAGCTATCATGCGAGCATCCAAATGGCTCCGTATGAAGCGTTGTATGGAAGACGGTGTCAATCACCTTTATGCTGGAATGAATTATCTGAAAGGAAGCTTTATGGGCCAGATTTGGTTGATCAAACCTCAGCACAGATTCGGATCATTCGTAAGAGGCTCCTTGCAGCGCAGAGTCGACAGAAAAGTTACGCTGACAAGAGGAGAAGGCCTCTAGAATTTGAGGTTGGTGATCACATATTCCTGAGAGTATCACCAATTACGGGCATTGGGCGAGCCATCAAGAGGAAGAAGCTGAGCCCGAGATATATAGGTCCTTTTGAAATCCTTGAGAGGATTGGGCCTGTTGCTTATCGAGTAGCCCTACCCCCAAACTTGAGTAGACTCCACGATGTGTTTCATGTTTCCCAACTGAAGAAGTATCAACCGGATCCATCTCATATTGTTGAATATGAAGAAGTTGAGTTACAAGACAACTTCACATATGCGATAGAGCCAGAACAGATCATTGATAGAGAAGAACGACGGCTCAGACACCGAAACATTCCATTTGTGAAGGTGATCTGGAAGGGAATGACTCAGAGGGAAGCAACTTGGGAAGCGGAAGCGGATATGCGAAGACGTTATCCGGAGTTTATGCCTCAAGTTGTGTGATAAATTTCGAGGACGAAATTTATTTTACGGGGGGAGAAATGTAATATCCCAAAAAGTGATTAAGGGCTAATGACTTCAAAAGTGGATGTAATTATTGTTGAATAAACACTTTTGGAGAATGTGTGATGGGAATTTGGATATTTTAATGATTCCAATGGCTTCCTTGTGAAAATTCATGTGGGGAGAGTGTTTATTGTGAAGTTGGAACCATTGGGAACAATTGTGCAAAAGTTGAAAACTCTGTCTATTAAAACTCTGTACAGGGCAGCCAATTTGTATGGACGTTTTAAATAGACAAATGGTGTCTAAAAATTCTGAAATTTTCCAGTATTAAATTTCACATGTCAAGCTTCAAAATGAACATATAATTTGTATCATTTTGATTTGTGACCTAAGAGTTTTGGATTTTTGAAGTTTGCCCAGCGAAATTAATTATTTTCTGGAACAGTATGCAAAGATTGAAATTCTGGGAATTTTGTGGTGATTTTCAGTAATGGCCAATATTTTTCCTATGAATAGGACTTAAATATCTTTCATTTGGCTTTGGAATCACCTCATTTCGATTTTTCTAGAATTAGTTATGATTTTTCAAAGTTTGGGCAGAAAATCTGCCAGAAAATCCGAAAATGGGAATTATGACATCATCTCACTAAAAGATGACATCAGCATGGAATTAGATATATTCTCATCTTCTTCAGCTCATTTTCTGTCGTGATGAACCAGCTGCAATAGTGAGAGAAAGTTGAGAGCTCTTAGAGAGAGAAAGAGGAGAAATCTCGCAAGGTAAGCCGATTTCTCTGACGATTTAGCTCCTAACGCGTATAACTCCGACTCTAAGCTACTCCTCTTTATTCTTTAAGGTTGTGAAGCTCAAAATTTGGTGTTTCAAAGAGGCTAGGGTTCAGCCAAATTTGGGAAAAGCTAGTGGGAGCTTGAGGTAACTTCCAAACCTTCGTATATTAACTATTCTGGCTGTTGTGGGCAATTTAATCGGTGAAATTTCGCCGGATTGCCATTGGTTTTAAATTTTGGAAAAGTGTATATCTAAGGGTTATGCTGCCCAATTTTAGTTCAAATGGTTGTTATAACTCAATTAGATTGTTAATAAAGTGGTTAGGAGTAGAAAGGAACGTGTTTACGGAGCCGAAATCGTAAAACCCCGATTTTTCCTGGAAAACACAATTATTTCGGCCAGGGATGTTTGAGGGCCTTAGAGTTGGATTTTCAATGATTTGATGATTCCATTGGATTCAGTGGGCAAAAATAGGTGGGGTTACAGTTGGGCACTTTTTCAGAAAAGGCTGAGAAAGCATAATTACGGAAACGCCCCTAAAACCCTAAAAGTAGGGCTGCCAAGGGCAATTTCGTAATTTGACATTGAATTTGATAATTCTGAGTACGGAAATGGATTCCTTGGGCGGAAATATGTTAGGATAGCCCAGATTAGAATTTCGAGAAAAGTGCAACCGGTCGGGTATGGCGGGCCCAGGCCGGGTCCCCGGGGGTATTTTTGTAAATTTTCATTATAGACTCATATAACCCTAAGTAACACTATGGAAGTGTCTAAATAGTGCATTTGGAATTGTAGGATTCGATATTTGCCGCCCTCGTGAGCCAACTGCGCTGAAGGACGTCAGGAAAGGATCAGGTAGTGACTCTCTCTCTTATACTATGTATAAAGCTCTGTATGTGTGTGTTATCATTGTTATGTGATGATTCTTTGATGCTGCTGCGATTACAGCTGGTGATAGCTGTCGTTTACAGCGCAAGCTGTCATTTACAGCGCAAGCTGTCGTTTACAGCGCAAGCTGTCGTTATTGTGATTACAGCGTAAGCTGTCGTGATTATTATTACAGCGAGAGCTGTCGTATTGTGCATACAGCCGTGAGTGCTGTCGTTTGTGGTGAAAACCATGTATCTTTGAGATTGCTGCTGCTGTTGCTGGTTGTGATTTATATACATGCTTTGTGTTATGCATTGTATGAGTGGTTTGTTACTACTGGGATTCGCTCGAATCTCATTCTTTCCTATGACTAACCTTTCAGACAGGGCATGTGGCTCAAAGGAGAAGCGGCCAACCCGAAGCACTTAGGATCTTTAGTGATACTAAGGATTTTTTGAGATGTTGGTTATCTACTTTAAACTCGGGATTACTGGATATTTTGAATTAGGAATTTTATATTCGATTTTGGTTGTGTAATCCCCTAGTGGATACTTGTAACCTCTAGATTATATATATGTATAGAACCCGGGAGTTGCCGGGGATTTGGTTATACACTCTGTTATACATGAATGTAGATAAACTGTACAGGTAATTATATTCGAATTTTGAAATGGAGACCAGGAACAGGAAAGAGATTTTGAATGATTTTGTGAAAACCCTACCACAAAGTAGGAGATTGAAACGAGTTTAAGTTATCCGAAGGTCTCTAATCTACTTTAATTATTTAATATCAAATTATAATTACATGATTAAAGGCAGGGTGTTACACACTACATGGCCATACTGAATTAATATACTTCCTAATCCATGCCCACTAGCATCAGTAAAGATAACAAAAGATCACCTAGGGATATGGGATTATCAACATTGAGGCTATTGTTAATTTTTATTTCAGTTCTGTGAAGTTCCTCTCACAATTGTGATCCCATAGATAAGGTTAAGTTTTTTGTGTTAACTTTGTCAAAGGCAAAGCAATTCTGGAGAAATTCTATATGAATCTTCTACAATATCTACCAAGACCCAAAAAACTATGTATTTTAAAATAGTCTCTGGCCTCTTCCAGTTTAGTACTACTTCCACTTTGCAAGGATCCACCGAGAGCCCATGCTGTAAGACTACATAGCCCAGAAATTTAATTTCTAAAAGCCAAAATTCATATTTGCTTAGTTTAGCATAGAGTTGCTTATTTCACAATGTCTTCAATATAGATCTCAAATGTTGTTCAAGTTCTATTCTACTTTGTGAGTATACCATAATATCATCAATAAGAGTACTACAAATTTTTCTAAACACGAACAAAAAATTCAATTCATGTAGTCCATGAATATGACAAGTGCAGTAGTCAACCCAAATGGCATTACTATAAACTTGTAATGGCCATATCTTGTCCTGAAAGTAGTTTTTTGGTACATCTTATACTTTTACATTAAGCTGGTGATAACCCGATCTCGAGTAAATTTTTTAAAACATATAGGAACCAGATAACTGATCAAGAAAATCATCAATTCTGGGAAGTGGGAACTTGTTCTTGATAGTTACCTTGTTCAACTCCCTATAATCAATACAAAGTCATAGGCTTCCATATTTCTTTTTGACAAAGAGCACTAAAGCTCCCTATGGCGAAACAGTGGGTCGAATAAACCCTTTCTCTAGTAGCTCTTCAATCTACTTATTTAGCTCAGCCATTTCATTTGGAGTCATTCTGTATGTGGCTTTAGATATCGGTACTACTCTAGGCCTAAAGTCAATTGCAAATTCTACTTCCTTGTTTAGAGCTAATCCATTGTTATCTTCCAAAAAACACCTCTGGAAATTGTGCCCTAAGGGCCAATCATAGTACTTTGAACATTATTATTTTAATGAAATTTCTCCATTCTGTTATCATAATATTTGTATGTTAACTGTGATAATTGTACCCTTGGATAATTCATAAAGATTGTCCTACAATGTCCCTGGTCGGTCATCTATGCGGGAGCAGAGATGAAACAAGACCAGTATGACTTTGATAAGATATAGAGATACGAATCAAAGTCTTAGGCACTTGTAAGAGTACAAGGTACTGGACCGACCCACTATGAGAAAGCCACATGGATCAAGTCATAAGCTTTTCTCATGTATAACCATGTCACAATACCCTTAGACCTGAGGTCATCATGGATTCCTACATGATAGTTGCTAAGTTTTGAACTAGTCAAAAGTCACTTTTGACCTGGTGATGATAAAGGCTACGATCGGGCTTGGTGGTTTTTCATGCAGAGGGATATGAATGATCAAGATAGAAGTTGTCCCTCACATTAGTAATGAGATATTACTGGGCCCCTCGATGAGTGAGTCTGAGAAATGTATGGCCATACTATGATGAAAGGAGTTTCTATCTTTATTATCAGGCCACTCAGGAATCGAGAAAGTAATGGTCAGGAACAAGAGGATGACATTATCCATGCCTTATCCTTGATCGATATATCGTGTGACAAAAGGGACGTGACATGGTTATATGACAGGTTGCATCGTGATAACAATCCTCATATGAATTGGGTAGTCGTAATGTCTTGCTAGAGGCCGCTTGCGACTTTTGGGTTAGCATAATTATTGGCTCGTTGCCAACTTCATATGGGCCTACAGGGTCGCACACAAGAATGGCCCAACACGAGATAATGTTTAATTTAGGGTGGATGAATTTTATATTGATATTTATATATATAATATAAAATTCATTAATAATATTATATAGATATATATATTTTTTAAATATATATCTTATATATATGTATATATATTATATGATATTATTATATTTAATAATATTATATAGATATATATTTTTTCGAAATATATATCTTATATATATATTATATGATATTATTATATTGTGTTAGTTTTAAATTTAATTTATTAAGATATATTAAATTTAATAACTAACATGATAGAGATATAGTATCTCAGATTTAATTTATGAAGATAAATTAAATCTAATGGCTCTTTATTTGGATTAAATAAATAGGTTAAATTAAAACTGTTGGACAGATTTAATTTAAACTGAATTTATTTAATTAGCTCATGAAGATAATTAATTGTTAATTAATTTTGAAATTAATGATGATTAATTTTGAAATTTGAAAATAGCCCTCATAGGTTATAAACTTGATAGAGCAAATATATTGATATGCATATGAGAATTGAGAGCCGCAAGTGAAACCCTAGGAGAAATTAGAGGCGCTAGCACGTAGTCTCAGTTGGAGAGCATTCGTGTGGATACCGGTATAGGGAGCAAACCTGACGTGTTGGCTCCTAGAGATCGTGAAAACTCTGAATCAAAAAAGGTATGAATCCGTCTAACTTGGTTTAAACGCCGTTGATAGATCCTCGATTAGGATCGGTGAAAATTTAAAATTCTTCCACTGTGCCTACCGATTCTAACAAAAACACCTCTGGAAACTCATTCACTAGAAGGATACTTTCAAATATTATTCTAGCTTCTGAGTACAGGGCAAAGAATACCATGTACCATAATAACCTTTATGCAGACATCTCTCAACCTCAGCTACTGAAAGAAAGTTAAGGTTGATTTTTGTATTGACTTGTGATTGTTAATTAGGGTAATGACCCTTTTACTTTTACAAACTAGCAACACACTATTTACTGTCAACAAGTCAATACCAAGGATAATTGCCAAGCCTTATAGTAGTAGGTAGATCAAATCTACTGTTGATTTGTGCCCCTCAGCATTTATTGTGCAATTCAGACAAACTTTAGTTGTGACAACTCTAACACCCATGCATGTAAGCACAACTAGATCATTTGGAATTTGTGTACTTTTAGGCCTAGCCATCTCACATAATCATATGCAATAAATGAATGGCTAGTACCCGTATCATACATGACTTGTACTAAATTGCCATTAAGGTAAATTGTACATTGCGTCAGTTCAAGAGATTTTCTAGCCTCCTCCTGAGTAATCATATAAAGCTTGCCTTGAAGTCTTTGTCTAGGCTCTATATATTACTGATACCACTGTAGGCAATCATTAGCATAATACCTTGGATTTTGGCATATGTGACAAGTTATTTGCCTAGTTGGAGCTTGATTTGCTGGTAAAGCCTGATGTATTGATACACCATTACATGTCCTACTAAGATTGTGTGGCTTTTGACAATACCAGCAGGTTTTGCCTTGCGAGGGTCTTTGCTTATCATGGCCCCTAGTCTGATCCAGCTTCTTGTTCCCTCTTTTGGGTTGTCTACTTTGTTCTTTGCATTTCTGGGAAGAACTCTCACTACTGGACACACCCATGTTGTTGTTGCTTTTATCAAAATACAAGGTCAACAAGTTGTTCTAAGTGATAAAGTATTCTTCAACTTCCTTGTTGAACTCAGAGAAATATTTAGAAATAAGTTTCTGTTTCAACTATTGTTTCAACCCTTGATCATCATGTTGGAACTCCATTCCTCATCATCCCGATACTTGAGGTATAATGAGAGTTGAGACAATCAGATGTAAAGAGCTAGGTACCTATTAAAGCTCTCTCTATTATGCTACTATATATTGAGGAATTCTTTCACCTTCTCAAGCTTAACTGAATGAGGGAAGTATTTCTTGCTAAATTTCTCTTGGAATTATTCCCACATTACAAGAATATATCCTCCCATAGAGAATCATCTTAGTGTTCTTCCACTCTATGTTAGCATTACCCTCTAGCTTATAAATTGCTAGCTGGACCTTGATATCATCAGGTCATGCTAAGATTTTAAAGATTTTCTCTAATCAAGATAGTCAGTCTTAGACTTGTTGAGGATCAAATCTCTCCTTACAAATAAGAGGTTGCTATTTACTAGACCTTCCTACCAAGTCTGAAGAATATCATCCTCAGAAAAGGGCATAAGTGGAGGCTCTAGTTGAGGTTCCTCTAGCAGAGTAGGCTCACCGCCTCCCCTCACCAAGTCTTCTAAACGATCTTGTCTTTGCAGCACTTCTCACAACTTCTCCTTGATTTCGTTCATTATGGCCTGTTGCTTGGTTAGCATGCCTAATATTTGTTGCATTGGGTCTGGCCTAGGTTCCTGATTTGGGTTATTACGTTCCCTGTAACATATTGAAATATGAGCACCCGATATTTCTTGTAAATATACTTAATCGAGAGGAAAATCACCGAGGCCAACTATGTGTGTATATGGCATCAATTTGAATGAAAAAGGACACTTGGAAAAAATTTACTTGTTAATCCATAAAGTAATAATTAAATAATTAAATAAATTAGTTTTACTTTACATGGGGACCACGAAAAATGACACCTTATAGGTGGACCCAGGAAAAATCCCCAAACTTTCCTTCCCTGACAAAGTAGACAGTTAGGTGAAACAAGGGAAAATAATACAGGTCCTATGGAATTGTGACACTTGGTGGCACATAAAAGGGAGAGAGCATAAAGGTGCTTCTTGACTTTTGTGTTGGTACAATCTCCAAGTGACACATGTCCTCTTTATTAATGAAGTTACCTTTGCTTTTGTGTTTGCACAACACAAAAAGTGCCACCCACCCCTCAAGCTAAGGACATCCACAGGTCTTCCATCCGATCACCTAACTAACTTTCCAAAACACTGTGCCTGAAAGCTGGGAAAAACATTAGATGCCTACTTTCCCTGAAAAATAGGATAGCTAAAACCTCGAGAAAAGATGCGGAACCCACTTTATTAAAGTAAGTGTCATGCGTCATCAAACATTAGATCACTAGACAAATGGCCCACAGGAATTTGACACGTGGCAGATGTAACCCCCTCTGTAATTATATCCGAAATACGGGATTAAAATGAAATAGAGACCAATAATAATCAAATAACATTTACTAACCCATCACATGATGGGGTTTTCAAAAATACCTTTCGAAATCATTTATAAACTTGGTCTCATATTCACATTTCGAATACAATTACTACGCGAAGATAAATCACATTTATATATATCAGAGTACGCAATATAAATTCCCGGCAATCCCGGAATACATATCTTCGCTAACAATCATAGGGTACATTAGCCCATACAACTTCACAAATAGGGAATTACACAACAAATCTCAATATCCAAAAACAATTATCCAAATATACCTCCCAACTAAGAGAACCAACTACCAACTTCAATCCCGAAGGAGTCTTCATCGCCCTTAGCTGCTCGCTATATCCTTGATCTACTACCCTATCTGGAAGGTTAGTAGGGGAAGGTGAGATTCGAGAGAATCTCAGTAGGGAAACATTATCAATATGCAGGCAAGATAAGTGTTTAATGCATGACATGCTTGCATCACATAACTCATGCACACATACAATGACAAATCTATAAGCTCAATGCTTCGAACGATACACATATGGCCATAGCATATATTGAAACATAGCTTCAAATCATTCATACATGTTCCACATTATCGAGCAAAGCAATAACATGCATCAACACATTAATACAGTTATCAGAGCATGCAGGAGAGATAAGTTCCCTACCTCCAGTCCTTGCTCCTCGATTTGCGTGCTAGCAACTCAGGGATTCACATTCAATCCTACAATGTCAAATATACTATTTAGACACTTCCATAGTGTTTCTGGGGGTTATATGAGGCTATATTGAAAATTTACTAAAATACCCCCGGGGACCCGGTCCGGCCCCACCGTACCCGGTCCGGCTGTACTTTTCTTGAAATTTTGACATGGGCTATTCTGACATATTTTCGCCCAAGGAATCCATTTCCGGACTCGGAATTATCAAATTCAATGTCAATTTACAAATTTACCCTTGGCAGCCCCACCTTAAGGGTTTCAGGGGCGTTTTCGTAATTATGCTTTTTCGGCCTTTTCCGAAAAAGTGCCCAACTGTAACCCCGCCTATTTTCGCCCACTGAATCCAATGGAATCATCAAATCATTGAAAATCCAACTCTAAGACCCATTTACAATGCTGGCCGAAATATATGGGTTTTAAGGGGAAAATTAGGGTTTTTCGGTTTCGGCTCCGTAAACGCGTTCCTTTCTACTCCTAACCACTTTATTGACTATTCCATTAGGTTAGAACTACCATTTAGTATCAATTTGGGCAGCATAACAGCCCCACAAACCCATTTTCCATTTTTAGAACCAAAGACAATTCGGCGAAATTTCACCGATTAAATTGTCTATAACAGCCAGAATAGTCAATATGCAAGAGTTTGGAAGTTACCTCAAGCTCCCACTAGCTTTTCCTTCTTGTGGCTGAAAACCCTAACTTCAAAACACCAAAAGAAGAGCTTCCAAACCTTAAAGAACATAAAGGAGTAGCTTAGGATCGCAGTTATACGCGTTAGGAGCTAGATCGTCGGAGAAATCGGCTTACCTTGCGAGATTTCTCCTTCCTTCTCCCTATTTTCTCCAAGGTCTCTCTCTCACGTTTTGTATCTGAAATGGCGTCGGTTTGGAGGAAGGAAGATGAATAAAAAGTGTTTTAACATTAGGATGATGTCATGTTTTATTATGCTGATGTCATTAATCCCATTTTCGGATTTTCTGGCAGATTTTCTGCCCAAACTTTGAAAAATCATAACTAATTCTAGAAAACTCAAAATGAGGTGATTCCAAAGCCAAATGAAAGATATTTAAGTCCTCTTCATAGGAAAAATATTGTCCATTACTAAAAATCACCACACAATTCCAGAATTACATAAATTTCATCACTGCCCCAAAACAGAGTCCATTTTCGACCTCAAACTTTGGACAGTCATATCTCCCAGTTCCCAAAACGAAATGGCACAAATTATATGTCCGTTTTGAATCTTGAGATGTGAACTTTAAGACTGGAAATTTTCATGATTTTCTGACATCATTTGCCTAGTCAAAACATCCACACAATAAGACTGGCCATACAGAATTCACACTGGACAGCATTTCCAGTTTTGCAACCAATGTGTCCAATTCAATTTAAATCAATTCCAATGATTAAATACCACAACATGACACCATTTCCATCACAATACCCCATTCAATTCTTCCCTCTATTCTAAGTCAATTTGGATGTTGATCCACAATTGAACTCAAATACAGGGTTTTGGCGTTGCTCATAACACAAGTGACTACAATCCACTTTATATTCTTTAAAAGGGTTCATTAATCACTAACCACGTCCACTTTTGTAGTCATTAACCCCCAATCACAATTTGGGATCTTGCTAAACCGGGGCTTAGCAATCCACTAATCTTAGGCTTAATCTCTAGCCTCGAGTCTCTAAATTCGGGGTATTACAGCAGACAACTTTAAGACTAATTACGGGGCTTCAATTTTTGGCCAGTTGCTCACAAATCAGTGAAAAATCTAAAAAACTACCAAGAAATTGTTACAGGAGAAATAGGTGAATAGTGATTTCCTTGAACTTCAATCCATCAAAACACTATCAAATCGACGTTTTCTCCCGAACACCATTCACAAACGTTCTTATACTTATCCTAAGCTTCATTTTTATGATTTCAGATTTTCATTTTGATTTGTTTGGTGCCATCTCACTGGCCAGAATATTGTATTGATACACATCCAGAAGTGTAATATCTATATTTTCCCCTAAAACTAGACTGATTAGAGTCACATAGCCTTTAGAATGGATGTAATTGGATATCTGTACAAGTAGTTATGAATTTTCAAAGTTTTATGAAAATTCTGGTAGATTTGAGTACAAGTGTGGAAACGAAAAAAATGTAATGACATTATATAATAAGGTTGAACTTTGAGAGTGAAGTTAACCAACTTAGGATAATTGTACCACGTTGATAATAGTTTTGACTTAGTATTCTAACCTTAGTAACAACCGACATAAGTGATTGGATTGTAAGAAAATTAGACCGAATAATAATTTATTGTCCTAAAGTCTAATTATAGAACCTAACAGTTGTCCAAAATTTGAGAGCTTCCTAAGCTCTGGGAAACGGTTGGACATTGCTCAGGGGAAGAAACCAAGCAGTAACCTTGTCTTTCATATGTTATAAGATACACTGCATGTTTTGTGGACTCATCATAAATTGTCTGACACATTCCCATTATGAGGGGTGGTCAATCAGGACTTATTGCACTTGTGGACACTTTGGCCATTCAAATTTTTTGTGATGCATGAGTAGATGTTAGGGCCTATTGCACGGACAACACTTGGGGCCTTGTGATATACCTAGTGCTATAGTGATAGGTTGAACTGCATGTTGTGCATTGAATGTTGTTGTGACAATTCTATTATATGATGACTATATGACATGCTCCGTGATTTGGTATCTATATGATTGACTATCTATTACTACTGAGCTTTTGTTGAATGTCACTCTTTTCTATAAACAAATTTATAGAAGAGGCTAGCAGATCACGGGGTAAGAAGGTAAATATGAACAACTAGAAAATAGAGCAGAAACACTTTAGTTTACTGTTGGTTGTCTATTTTTGGGTATTTTTAATTTTTTTGAAACTATATATGATGTACATAACTATGTAAACCGACAACAGTATAGGAGTAGAACTAGTACTACTAGTAGCTTAGAAAATGAATGGTGACTATATATAGAGATAACGCTTCTGATTGACGAAGAAACATTAACTAATGAATGCATCATAAGACTTAAGTAGAGACACACTCGCACACTCTAATAAAATAGATTTAAGCACTTATGGGACTTAGTGATATTGTGAATGTTTTTGAAGCTGTTGGGAAAAAAATTTGTTCCACTCAAATATCCCTTCCAATCCCAGGTTCGCCTCCCAAGTAGGTTTAGGAATTGTGAATTTTTTCAAAAGGTTATTTAATCCAAGATCGAATATTTGTTGGACCACTAATCTCACTACTCGTTTGCACTCATTTGAGTTTATGGGATATAATGTATGACAATTTGGTATCAAAGAGTAGATTCTGGAAATGGTAGGTATTCGTTGGTGTCCTTTGCTTTGTCAATAGTTTCTAACCTTGATTAGTGGCATTATGGTAGGGATAATGAAAGGTAAGAAGAGACTGAGAAATCAATCATCCCCGTCTGTTAACCAGTCATCATAGGAGAGGCGTATTCCAGAAAAAAAGCAAGTGGTGATGTATAGGATGAAGGGCGATGTTAAGATGATGCATACCACCAGGAAGAGAGTTCTTATACCAGTAATTGTCAAAATAGGGCCCACTCTAAGGCACCATAGGTCAAGGATGAATTGGTGGCTAGGATAGTTGCATAGATATCAATTCTACTGCTAACTTTAAGGCACCATAGGTCAAGCTAGCTTATAATCCCCATCATGATGATGAATTGTGGAGATTTTTGAAGGTGTTATACCTCAATAGTTATAGGGAGTGTAGTACCATACGATCATAGGATAATAGCTTCTTGTTTGACGTAGAACTATTGTATAATAAGCAGGATATGTATAAAAGACTTGAAAATGACAAAAGACCCGACCTTATGCATCAAATTCTCGGTATGTTGACAACAGAACAAGCTATGATTTAAGACTTTCAAGAGGAACTTTGGGCGGTCAAGGAAAAGTAAAACAAAGACAAGACACAACTTGTAAACACTAAAAGGAGTCAAGAATCAAGAAGGAGAATACCCTCAGTTGGACAAGCAGTCACAGTAACCTGAACTGAATCAAGGGCATCCTAGTATAGTGGCTCATGAAAGCAAAGATTTACAAAACTAGATGTCTAAATTATGTAAATATCAACCTCCAGCCTTCAGAGGAAGATTTGATCTATAAGCTACTGAGGACTAGATGGTCCAGCTAGAGAAAATTTTTTAGGTGTTGTAGTGTCCTACGGAAATAAAGGCCCAGATGGCCATATACAAACTGGAGGGAGATGTTGATCACTGGTAGAGGAACATAGTAGTTGTTTTGAGGGGTCAATATATTCTACCAACTTGGGAGATTTTTCAAGAAACGTTTAATGAGAAATATTTCCCGTGGTCCTTGAGGGTTAAGAAGGAAAAAGAATTTCTAGCTATGCAGCAGGGTGATGGTCAAACCTTTGATGATTACTTATCGGTTCATCCACTTATCTTATTACTCCTCTTAACTAAAATTTAAGGATGATACGGAATAGAGTTCTTCAAAGAGGTAAGCTTTACTCTAGAGGGGGGTGAATTACGTGATGTGATAAATTTTTCAGTTGATGTGATGAACTTAAATAACTGTAGATAGAGTAGAGTTGAGAAGATTAGAACACAAAGAGTTATACTGGTTTGGCCCAAAACTCAGGCCCACGTCCAATCCTCAAAGATCAAGACCTATTGAGATTTTCACTATTCTTCCAAGATTCAGTGGACTCTTGGAATGCCGTAAAACAATAATCGTCCTTAAATAGACTACGAGCAGAAATATTCTAACACTTTTGGTATGCTCAACTGAGTTCCAAGAGTTCTCACATACTCCATCAATCCTTGTTTTACATAGCTAGAAGCAGAGTATAAGATACAATTTCACACTTGAGAATGTATCTCTAACTCAAGTGCTAATATGCCTTGCACTCGAGTGATCCCTCCAACACTCGAGTAACAGACCTGCTAAAACATTTTCTATATACTCCTATGCCTAAGTCAGTATGATTATCATTAAAACTTACATTAAACATAGTAATTAACAAGAAAACTTACAACTCATTGGGATTAACCATTCCAATTCTTTTCGTATATATAAGAATTGATCTTTGGCTATCAACTTTGTGAATATGTCAACGAGTTGAAGATGTGTCGGTGTGAATTCTACTTTAACATCCTTCTTTTGTACATGATCTTGAATGAAGTGTTGTCGGATATCTATGTGCTTGGTTCTTGAATGTTGCACATGATTCTTGGCCAAACTAATGGTGCTAGTGTTGTCACAGTAAATTGGTATCTCCTTTAAGTATATCCCTAAATCCTGAAATTATTGCTTCAACCATAGTACTTGAGAACAACAGCTTGCTGAAGCTATGTATTCAGCTTCAATGGAAGATAATGACATTGTGTTATGCTTCTTACTGAACCATGATATCAAAAAACCTCCAAGGAATTGACATTAACCACTGATACTTTTCCTGTCACTTTTATATCCTCTATAGTATGAATCTGAATAGGCCATCAAATATTTGTTTCCCCTTTTTGAATACCATAGGCTAAGTTCTGCAGTGTCTCCCAGGTATTTGAAAATTCTTTTTATAGTCTTTTCATGTGATACCTTAAGAGCAGATTAATACCTTCACACATTCCAATATTTATATCTGGCCTGCTTGCTGTTAGATAGAGTAATAAACCAATCATTCCTCTATATTTGGTGATGTTGAAGTCACGACCTTTTACGTTAGCATCCAATATTGTTGTAGAGCTCATGGAGTATAAGCTCCATTAGCATTGTCCATTCCATACTTCTTCAACAGCTCTTTCAAATGTTTTGTTTGAGATACAAATATCTCATTCTTCCTTTGGTTGATTTGAAGTCCAAGAAAGAAGTTTAATTCTCCCATCATAGACATTTCAAACTCTCCCTGCATAAGCTTGGAAAATTCTTGACAAGAGATTCATTAGTAGCACTGAAAATAATATCATCAACATAAATTTGAACAATTAGAAGATCAGCTTTATTATATTTGATTAAAAGAGCTGTATCTACTTTTCCTCTGACAAAGTTTTGATCGAGAAAAAATTTTCTTAGCCTTTCATACCAAGCTCTAGGTGCTTGTTTTAAGCCATACAAAGCTTTCTTATGTTTGAAAATATGATCAAGTTTGTTTCATCTTCAAAACCAGGAGGTTATTCTACATATACTTTGTCCATAATATAGCCATTTAGAAAAGCACTTTTCACATCCATTTGATAAAGTTTAAAACCTTTAATAGAACCAAAGGCTAAGAGTACTCATATTGCTTCCAATCTTGCCACTGGAGCATAAGTTTCCTTATAATCAATACCTTCTTCTTGTTTGTAGCCTTTGGCAACCAATCTTGCTTTGTTTCTCACAATGATTGCTGATTCATCAAGTTTGTTTTTGAAAACCCATTTGGTTCCAATTATCAGGTGATCTTTCGGTCAAGGTCCAAATCCCAAACTTTGATTCCTTTGAAATTGATTTAATTCTTCTTGCATAGCAATCACCAATCATTATTAGATAATTATTCTACAATACTAGAAGGTTCAATCTCAGAAATAAAAGCAGAAAAAGTTACCTCATTAAGAATTCTATTTCTGGTTTTGACACCTTCGTGAATATCTCAAATTACTTGTTCGATTGAATGATCTTTAATATGTTTCCATGCTTTTGGTTGAGTATGATCATAGACACCTTCTTCCTTTTGAAAATCATTTGTTTCAAAATCGATCATTCTGATTTGAAAAAGTTTTGTTTTTCCTTATCAAATCAATTTCTTCTTCATCAAAATGCTTTATCTGAGAATCAAGTTCATCAAACACAACATGAATGGATTCTTCAATAGTACATATTCTTTTATTAAAAAGATATGCTTTACTTCTATTAGAATATCCTAGAAATAAACCTTCATCAGACTTTTAATCAAATTTACCCAAGTTTTCTTTATCGTTCTTGTGAATGAGCTTTTGCATCTTAAGATATGTAGATGAGTAAGCTTTGGCTTTCTTCCTTTATAGAGTTCATATGGTGTCTTTCCAAGTTACTGTGAATATATGCTCGATTTGAAATATAGCATGAAATATTCATAGCATCTTGCCATTTCAGTGAGAACTCTATTCAGCCTTTCTACTACTCCATTTTGCTGAGGCGTTCTAAGTGTAGAGAAGTTGTGACCTATTCCCTCGTTGTTGCAGAAATCTTTAAAAAGTTGATTATCAAATTCTCCACCATGGTCTATCTTTATAGAGACAATATAAATACCTTTCTCATTTTGAACCTTCTTAGCAAACATAATAAATTTGACAAAGGTTTCATCTTTTGAAGTAATAAATATAGTCCATGTAAATCTTGTAAAGTTATCGACAATTACTAAAGTATATATATTTCCTTCAAACTTCTTACTCTCGCTACACCTACCAAATGCATATGAAGTAATTGTAGAGGCTTGGAAGTAGAAATCTCATACTTTGTTTTGAACGAAGATTTAGTTTGCTTGCCTTTCTGACATGCCTCACAAATCATGTCGTCTTTGAATTTAAGTTTAGGATGACCAACACCTAAATCTTTTCTAATCAGTTTGTCAAGTTGATTCATATTAACATGAGCTAGATGCTTATACCATAACCTGTTAGAGCAAGCGTTTCACCCAAGAGGGGGGTGAATTGGGTGATACTAAAAAAATTTCGTTGCAAATATAAAACTCGATGGTGAGTATAAAACAGTAAAGAGTAAGGAGAAATATCACCGAAGTATACACCAGGAGTTATACTGGTTCGGCTACAACCACTTTGACCTACGTCCAGTCCTCAGAGCTTCTCTGAGAGTTTCACTATAACTTCTAAGATCAGTGGGTTCTTGGCACCTCAGTACAAGCAAGTTCCTTCGCCTGGACACTCGCTCCCCCTTACAAGTTGTAATCTAATCCCAACTCAAGGTTCCACAACCTTAAGTTACCTCAATAACAAATATTGAGTTTGAATGAAATATCTCTCTCACAGAGTGAATAAGAATCACTGAATCATAGAATTACAATTATAATGTAAAACAGAGTAATGAACTTAATAATACATTTGTGTGTGTGTTCTTGTTGTTTCTCTCTGTTTGGATGTTCCCATATATATAGATACGTTGGTAATGATTGTTGGAACATATTTCTTCATGCCCGTTAGAGCGTGCGCAGCCACTGTTGACTTTTTTAGTATTTGAAAGACATACGTTTGCGGTAGGTGGTGGTAGGTGGCATTTGAACGTTGCTTTTGACTTTCCTTATTTGGTAAGATCTCTTCATTGTTTATCTGTGGATATGCTAAGAATACTAATACATTGAAAGGTTAATCATATAAGAAACAAATCAATAAACGTTGGAATGATTTCTAAATTTCTAGACTTGCATACTCGAGTATTTATTTAAGTTTACTCGAGTACATACTCGAGTATCATCGGGAAAACTTTGATAAACTGCAAGTCAATAAGCAAACATAACATTACTCGAGTAGTGCATGAAGTAAACAAAATTTCAATCCTTTGGAAATACTTGTTTACTCGGGTACTTACTTGAGTATAGCACACTTTACTTCATAGGTTACTCTAGTAGCAACTCGAGTAAACCCTCAAATAAACTTTAGGTTACTCGATTCTTCACTCCAGTAATGTTGGCAGGATTTCAAGGTCGAGAGCACTTCAAGTTTGATTACCTTGTTACTCGAGAACTTACTCGAGTAAACATAAATTGTTTTGCATAGCTTACTCGGGTAATAACTTGAAGTTCTCTTCCAACTAACTCTGCATACTCGAGTAGTGACTTGAAGGAATTCTTCTAAATAACTCTGCATACTCGAGTAGTGACTTGAAGTGAAGTGTGAGAAAAGCATTTTAAGTTATTCGAGTAATAAGTTCAGATTTGCTTACCACAGTGAGTTACTCGAGTAGCTCCTCGAGTAACATTGGCAGGGTTGAAAATGCTGAGAGCAACACATTTCTTGAAACAGAGTAACTCGAGTACAGACTCGAGTATTATTGGCAGGGTTGAAAATGCCGAGAGTAACTGGAAGTCTGTGACATGGTTACTCGAGTACTTACTCGAGTAACGTTGGTAGGCCGAGAGCAACTGGAAGTCATTTAATTTATTACTCGAGTGCTTACTCGAGTAACGTTGGCAGGTTACTTGAAGGTTGACCTGGTTACTTCAAGTTTCTGTCTCAATACTCGAGTACCTACTTGAGTAACCCTTTAGAAAACTTGCCACTGATCAAGTTTCTCAGTTTTTTCTCTTGGCCTTTCTTCATTACTCCAATGCTTACTTGAAGTGATAATTTTGCCCTGTTATTACTTTGTTTAAACTTATTTGTTTATCAATCTTTTTCATACCATTCTTTGTTATCATCAAAATATGAGATTTAACATAACCAACTCTCATCTTATTTGCTATGAAAACAATTTTAAGAAGAATTTGAATTTAAATCAATAGTATAATAGTTACTGTCCCTTTGAGCTCATATCTTAGCCTTGATAAATTCTTTGTTAAGCGGTAGATCCTTCTTGTTTACTATCAAGCATTCTTCTAAATCAGATATCACCCAGTTATCTTTGTCAATGCTTTGACTCACACTCAGAATGTTGTGGCATAAACCTTCAACATAATATATATACATCATTGATTTGAACACCATCAAATTTTCCCACTTCATTGATTCCAGGAATACATACAGATTGGTTACCTCCAAAAGTTACCTTTCCTCCTTCTCTAGTTTCTAGGGTGAACTTATTTTTGTCACCAGTCATATGTCTAGAGCATCTAGTATCAATGTACCACTTGTATTCTCGTGATGTTTTGAGACATACCTAGAGTAATGTGATCAAGTTTTAGGTACCCACACTTTCTTGGGTCTTTTGTGGTTAGTATGCATTACTTTTGGTACATGTGTCCCTTTCGAAACCCATTTATACGTACCAATGACCTATCCTTTTCTAAAATAACATGATGAAGTATAATGTCCTTTCATATTAAAATAACTACATGATGCAAATGGATTTGATGTATGCACAGAATTCTTAAAATATTTGAGATAAGTCCTACTACCCTTTTTCTTCTTTCCTCTATTTTATCCTAATCAGACTTATATCTAATTCCATATTTATCAAAGGAAACTCTCTGAGATTTTAGTATAACTTTAAGAGTTTCACTTCCTTTAGTAAATCTTTCCATAGCATTTGTTAAATCACTTATTTTCTTGTCCTGTTCTTCATATATTGTACATGATGATATGACAGTACTTTGTAATTCTTTTACTTTCTTCTTATGACTAACAATTTCTTTAGCTACCTTGATGAATTTCATTATATTTAGATAATAACTCATCATAAGTAAGTTCAGAATCACTTACCTCGGAATCCAATTCTTCTTATTTGGCTACCAAGCATAGATTTACAACTTCGTCATCCTCGATTTCTTCATCTGACAAGCTATCACCCCATATAAATGATATGTATGCTTTCTTTTTCTGCTTCTTCTTCTCTTTGTTTTTGAAACTTTCAGATTTGATGTGTCCAGGCTTTCCATATTCATATCATAATATCTATTGCTCCTTGTTTTCTTTCTTCTTTCTTGCTTGACCAAGCATAATATCTATGCTTTCTTTTTCTGCTTCTTGTCTTTGTTTTTGAAACTTTTGGATTTGATGTGTCCAGGCTTTCCATATTTATATCATAATATCTATTGCTCCTTTTTTTCTTTCTTGCTTGGTCTACCCTGATAGTTCTTGAAATTCTTTTGGCCTCTTTTATAGAACTTCTTGAATTTCCTCATGATCATTCCCATATCATCATCATCAGGGACATCTTCATTTTTAGAAGACTCTTCTTCCTTGATAGCTTTAAGTGCAACTTCTCTTTTCTTTTTATCATCGAACTCTTCTAGTTCCTTCTTGAACCTCAACTTTCCTTCATACCCAGAAAGGCTACCAAAGAGAGCAGCTACTGATCTCATTGATTCTCCTTTAGCTTCTTCGATAGCTGTTACCTTTGCTTCCCATTCTTTTGTAAGAATGTTGAGGATTTTTCTTACCTGGGAATTTCGGTCAAATGATTTCCCAAGTACCGATAGTTGATTAATAAGATGAGTATATCTGAGTTCGAATTCTAAGATTCTTTCTCCCGGTTTCATTTGAAATAGATCATACTCTGTAATTAGAGTATTGAATCTATTTTCTTTGATTCTGGATGTTCCTTCGTGAGCGATCTCAAGAGCATCCCATATATCTTTGGCTGTTGGTAGTGTGAAGATTCAGAAATATTCCTTTTGACTGAGGGCACTTTGTATAATTAAAGTAGCTTTACTATTTAACGTTACTAACCTTTGGTCATCTTCATCAAACTTATTTGGGCTGTTTTTAATGACTCTATCTTCAATTTTCTTCATTGAAAAATAGTCACCATCTTGTATTACATTCCATAGACCGTATACGTTAGCTATCACGAACACTCTGAACTTGGCTTTCTAGAACAAAAAATGTTCTCCAGCAAAACCAAGAGGTCTAGTAATAGAAGCTCCATCTAGAAGGATGTTCTCACCCATTATTGCATTTATTGGATCCTTTTCAAGCTATTAAGCTCTTCAGAGAAGACCTTGCTCTGATACCAAATGAAAGAGGCAAGCTTCACCCAAGAGAGGGGTGAATTGGGTGATGTGATAAATTTTTTGGTTGATGCGGTGATTTATAAATAACTGTAGATAGAGTAGAGTTGAGAAGATTACAACACGGAGAGTTATACTGGTTCGGTCCAAAACCCAGGCCTACGTTCAGTCTTTAGAGATCAAGACCTACTGAGATTTTCACTATTCTTTCAAGATTCAGTGGGCTCTCGGAATACCGTAAAACAAAAATCATCCTTGAATAGACTACGAGCAAAAATATTCCAACACTTAAAATTTTTCCTCCCCCTTATGACAAGTCTTACGTGTAGAAAAACAAACCTATGACCTTTCTCTATTGCTTACGCATACAAGTCTTATGAGCAGCAATGTTCTCTCCTACTTACACCTCTGTAAGCCTTATGAGCAGCAATGTTCTCTACTGCTTGTACTTTGTAAGTCTTATGACCAGAAAGTCCTACAGGAATTCTCTGAACTGCTTCTCTCATAAGGATATCTACTCTCTCAAGGTCCCTGTTCCTTGAGATCAAATGAAAATAGAATTTGAAGTGTATACAGACTCTCTTATAGAGAAAATATGATAAACACTGAAGTACAATATGAATATAGAGAAAATATGAATAACAGAGACTTGTGAATTTGCTTGTGTGAATTCTTGTTTTGAGTTCTTGTTATTTATGATCTCTAAAACTCTGCATTCATAGTCAGTTGATTTTGCCTGTTGAATAATAATCATTCTGGAGCGAAGCATTTTACTATGGAATAACATGCATATATTTGAAATCTTTAAACATGATATTGTGGTAGGTACGTGTTTGGTTGGTCATAATGATTCTGTAAGCCATTGTTTGACTTCCTCTAAGCCTTTTTAATTCAAAAGATCAAACTCCTATTTCACACTTGAAATATATATTAAATGATGTTAAATAATAATAACAAGTGAAAATAGAATGAATAAATAATATTAAACCATGTCGGATTGATCACTGTTAGTCTGTTGCATCTTGGCTTCTGACAGAGTATTACTCAAGTGTACTTTGGTATCACTTGAGTGTATGCTCATATTTCCTCTTCAGCTTCTACTTTAGTGTTACACTACCACGTGATTTTGAGAGAGTTCATTTTCATACTTGCGAATGATGTGGGCCCTCACTCGAGTTCATCTAGTCTCACTCGAGTATACATGTATCTTGCACTATGAACTATTATCTATGGATAGCACTCACATCTTATTTTTTTAGAGTATAATTTTGCACTTGCAAGTGAAGTGGGGCCTTACTCGAGTACACTGATCCTCAATCGAGTGAAAAGTATATTCTTGTATAAGATACTCTTTTGCTTTATCACTTGCATCAGGAATTGAGAGAGTTAGATTTCTCACTCGTAGGTGTTGGGGTATCACTCGGGTGAGTACTCTCCACTTAGGTGCACTTGCTCTTCCATGCTCTGGCTGACTCTAGGGAAAACACTTTCTATGCTGCACTCACTTGGACTGAGTGCACTTTACACTTTGAGTTTATCCTTCTCTCGGGTAAACACTTCCTGTACCACACTTGGTAGGACTCGAGTGGACTTGAGGCAATCACTTGAGTATTGAGTCTATGCTCGAGTTTATCTTTCTCTCGAGTAAGCACTTAATGCTCAAGTGCAAATCACATCATTACTTGAGTGATGTGTCTATCACTCTGGTTTTCCCAGTATTTTCAGCTAGAGTCTGCTTCTGTCAAACACTTTCAGTTCAATACTCACTTGTGCTCAAGTACAAAAGTGATTATCACTCAAGTGCTATCTCCATCACTCAAGTACATCAGTTAAAATCACATCAATGATCTCTGAACTTTGTGAGATGCATTTGGTAACATTTTCAACCATTACAAAACATGAATCACACAATGATCTTTTGTTGTCATCAAAACTTGGAATCTAACAGTTCTGATATGTTGAATTGGGAATTGAAGCCTGAAATGGAAGAGAAGTTAATTGCAAGGTAGTTCAAGAAATTTAACAAGGTAGTAGAAGTTTGCCAGCTAACGGAAGGTAACCTCTTAAGGGTGCATGAGAATAAGAATGTGAATAACCAGGATGGATTTAGCTAGAGGAATACATTCCAAAAGCATAAGGGGTAAGGGTTATCATCGAGAGGGGACAATAAGAAGCCTTATCGGTCTGAGAATCATGGCAACAAGAAACCATCGACATGTTAAACATGCCTAAGGTATGGTAAGTCATATCCAGAACAAATTTGTTATGTCCCTATGAGCTAGATAACTTTGCTATGCCTGGCATAAGCTAGGCTATTTTGCAATAAACTGTCCCCAGTGAGCTGCCGAGCCTAGACATACTACTAAGGCCAAGTGTTTGCCTTGACACATGAAGAGGCAAAAAATTTTTTAGAGCTAATCTAAGGTAAAATTCTTCTCAATGGTAGTTCATTACAAGATTTATATGATCTGGATGCTAGTCATTCCTTTATTGCTAATGCACTTAGGATTGCATGTGGATAAACTTCTATTTGATTTGGTTATGTCAATGCCAATAGGTGTCAAAACTATAAATGTTGATACTTGTCTGAATTATGTGGTAAATGTGAAGGGACATGAGTCTATAATTTACTTGATTTGTTTTCTATTCCAAAAACTTGAGGTTATACTAGGTTTTGATAGGCTAACGTAAAATAATGTGCTGCTAGATTGCAAGAACAAGAAGATAGAATATTCCACGCAACGGAAGGATAATAAAGTAAAAGCCAGTCTAAACTTCCTCTCATTGGTAGAATCTAAGAAATGCCTAAGGAAGGGATGCCAGGGATATATTGTGTTCTTTTCCATGCATGCGAAGAAAGAAATAACCTTGGAAGATGTTTTGGTAGAAGAGAATTTCCTGAGGTCTTTCCGAACGACCTTAGTAGCTTACGTTCGGAAGGAGAAGTAGAATTTGTGATCGATCTCATGCTTGGAGCTGGGTCCATATCAAAAGTTCCATACAGAATGGCTCCAAATGAGATGGCTGAGCTAAAGAAGAAGATTGAAGAATTACTTGAGAAAGGGTTCATTCGACCCAGTGTCTCACCATGGGGAGCTCCAGTGCTATTCTTGAAAATGAAATATGGGAGACTAGACTATGTATTGACTACAGAGAGCTAAATAAAGTAACTGTCAAGAACAAGTACTCGATTCCCCGAATTGACAACCTCTATATCAACTATCCAGATCAAGTGTGTTCTATAAGATTGATCTAAGGTCGAAATATCATTAGCTGCGAGTGAAACCAGAAGACATACTGAAGATTGCTTTCTAAACCAGATATGGGTACTATGACTTTTTAGTGATTCCCTTTAAAGTAACCATGCACCTATCATGTTATGGACTATATATACTACATCTTTCATTAATATTTAGATTAGTTCATGGTAGTTTTCATCGATGACATTCTAATACACTATAAGAGTAGATAAGAATATGAGGAGAACCCGAGGATCGTATTGGGTATTTTGAGAGAGAGTTAACTCTATGCCAAGCTAAGCAAGTGTGAGTTTTGGCTTTCAGAAGTTAGATTTTTGGGCCATGTTATCTCACAAGAAGTGGTCATAGTAATCCCAGTAAGGTGGAATCAGTACTAATTTGGAAGAGGCTAGAAACTGTTGCTGAGATACTCAATTTTTTGGGTATTGCTAGCTGTGATAATTTCTCTTTGAATCGCCTTGCCAATGACCAAGCTCACGCAACAAGATCAACCCTTTAAGTGGGACGATCGATATGGGAAGAGCTTCATTGAGCTGAGGGAGAGGTTGACAACTTCACATGTGTTGATTATCCCGGATCCAAAGTTCACCTTCGTGGTTTACAGTGATGCTAGTAGCAGGGACTGGGATGTGTCCTGATGCAGTAGGGCAGAGTGGTGGCATACACCTCTCGATAGCTGAAGCCTCATGAGATGAACTATGCAACACATGATCTGGAGCTAAAAGTGATTGGGTTCGAACTGAAAGTCTGGTGACACTACTTATATGGTGTGATTATAGAACTGTATTGTGACCATAAGAGTCTTAAGCACCTGTATAACCAGATTGAGTTAAATATTAGATAGCATAGATGGATTGAGTTTCTTAAAGATTACAACCTGAAGAATAAGTATCATCTAGATAAAGCTAATGTCATCACTAATGCTCATAGTCGAAAGGCAGTATAAGTAGAAGCTAGGATGATACAGGAGAGGAAATTGAAAGAGGAAAGTGATATAAAGGCTAAGATTACAGAAGCTCAAATGCAAGATGAATAAGCACAATCCATATAGACTATAATTGGATGAGGTGAGACTCAGGACTATGACCTTTCACCTAATTGACAGGTTTGATACCGAAAGAGAATCTATGTTCCACTGAAAGCTAACTTGTGGCAGAAAATCATGGATGAGGATCACAATAGTCGATATACCCTTCAACCAGAAATGGTAAAGATATACCATGATTTGAATTTTACATATTGGTAGTTAAAATTAAAGAAAGATGTGACCAAGTTTATAGCTTGGCATCTTACCTACCATAAGTTAAAGATTGAACACTAGAGACTACCAAGACTCATTCAAAGCCCCAAATTCCAAAATGTAAGTGGGAAAGTATGACCATGGATCTCTTAGTGGGATTTCCCAAGATAAAAAACCATGATGTGGTATGGGTGATTATATATTGATTTATGAAATCAGCACATTTTTCCAATCAATGCAAGCTATTCTCCTAATAAACTAGTAGAGATATACATTAAGGAGATAGTAAGACTCCACGGTATGCCAAAGAGTATCATTTCTGATAGAAATCCTCATTTTTCTTCAAGATTTTAGAGATTTCAGAATGAAGCTCTAGGCACAAAATTGAAATTCATTATAGCCTATTATCCTCAGTTGGATAGACAATTAGAGAGAACTATATAGACACTAGAAAATATAATAAGAGCGTGTGTGATGAACTTCAAGGGAAGTTGGGATCATTACCATCCACTTATGGAATTCGCCTATAATAATAGCTATCATGTGAGCATTCAAATGGCTCCGTATAAAGCACTTGACGGAAGGAAGTATCATTCCTATCTCTATTGGATGGAGTTATCAGAAAGAAGGTCATATGGACCAGATGTAGTAGATTACACTACTAAGCAAATAACACTTATCAAGCAGAGATTGCTTGTAGCCCAGAGTAGGCAAAAGAGTTATGCTGATAAGTGAAGAAGACCATTAGAGTTCTAGTGGTGATCACGTATTTTTGAGGGTTTCACCTGTCATCAGTATTGTTGGAGCAATAATGAGGAAGAAGCTAAGTTGTCGATACATTAAGCTGTTTGAAGTACCAACCAGACCCCGAGTATGCTGTAGGGTATGAGGATGTGGGTAAGTAATTTAATCTCACATATAAGGTTAAGACAGAACTAGTAATCGAGTGACAGGAAAGATGGCTTAGGCATAGAAGCATTCCATTTGTGAAGGTGGTTTGGAAGGGGTTATCATCCAGACAAGCAACCTTGGAAATGGAAGAGACTTGTAGAAACACTACTTGGAATTTTTGCTTTAGAACTTGTGGCGAATTTTAGGAACAAAATTTATTGTATAGGGGGAGGGGGGAGTTGTAACATACTGAAATATGACTACTCGATGTTGCTTGTAAATATACTTAGTCAAGAAGAAATTCACCAATGCCAAAGTATACGTGTATATGGCGCCCATTTGAATGAAAGAGGACAATTTGCAAGAATTGACTTCTTAATCCATAAAGTAATAATTAAATAATTAATTTGCTTTATGTGGGGACCATGAAAAATGACACCTCGTGGATGGACCTGGGAAAAATCCCTGGACTTTCCCTCCCCTACAAAGTAGACAGTTGGTTAAACACGGGAAAAGAACATGGGTCCCATGGAATTGTGACACTTGGCGCCATATAAGAAGGAAAGAGCATAAAGGTGCTTTTTGAATTTTATGTTGGTGTAATCTCCAAGTGACACATGTCCTCTTTATTAATGAAGTTACTTTTGCTTTTGTATTGGCAACACCAGAGGGCACCACCCAACTCTCAAGCCGGGGAAATCCATCAGTCTCTGTTTCAATCACCCAACTAACTTTCCCAAACACTGAGTGTGGGAGCTAGAGAAAAACATTCGAGCCCTATTTTCCTTAAAAAAATGACAGCTGAAAACCTGAGAAAAGAGGTGGGACCCAATTTATTAAAGTAAGTGACATATGTCACTGAACCATTGGATCACTCGATAAATGACACCATAGGAATTCAACACATGGCGGACAACTTTAAGACTTATTAAGGGGCTTAAATTTTTGACAAGAAATTATTAGAGGAGAAATAGATGGTGAATAGTTATTTTCTAGAACTTAGAACTGCCGAAACACTACCAAATCGGCGTTTTCTCCCAAAACACCCTTCGCAAACCTTCTTCTAATCATATAAAGCTTCATTTCTATAGTTTTGAATTTTCATTTAGAGTTGTTTGGTGCCATCTCATTAGCCGGAGTACTACTAGATTTCCAAACTGATTGCGGAAATACGTAGAGGTAAGCATAGGCTTTATTTTGAATCGATTGGTTTGTAGTTTGGATGAGTATTCATGAGGGTTAGGGGACTATTCATTTTTGGTGACGGGTGTTTTTAAGGATTAATCATGGTAAACCATGTATTTATGATTAGATGATGATTTATGATGATATTGGACCAAATTGTTAGACAAAATTCTGTTTTGGTAAATTTTGGTTTCCAATGGGTCTGTTTGGTTAAAGCTCTAAGGGGTTGAAGCTTTGTGATTTTGATATCTCCATTGTGTTTAGAATGATAAATTGTGTGGGAATAGTCCTAGTTGTAAATTCTGGAGCACTGGAAATATATACTACAAAGTTGAAATACTGCCAATGGGTGTTTTGTGTAGGGCAGATTATTTCCATGACCTTTTTAAATAAGTAAATGATATCCAAAAATTGTGAAAATTTCTAGTATTACAGTGGACATATCAAGCTTTAATTTGATATGTCATTTGTGGCATTTGGATGTGTGTGCAAGGAGTTCTACATTTTCAAATTATGGTCTGGAAAACTAGCGAATTTTAAGGACAGTGATCAATTAAATGAGATACTCTATTGATATGCATCTTGAAGTGCAATGGCTATATTTTTCCTTGAAAATATACTAATTAGAGGTCACACAGCCTTAGGAATGGGTGTAATTGGACATCAGTATAATTAGTTATGAATTTTCAAAGATTTTGATCATACTTTTAACTTAGTATTCTAACCTTAATGACAACCAACATAAGTGCTTAGATTGTAAGATAATTGGACCAAATAATAATTTATTGTCTGAAATTCTAATTATAGGATCTAACAGTAGTTCAAAATCTGAGACCTGCCCGAGCTCTAAGAAATAGTTGGATATTACTCAGGAGAAGTGACCAAGTAGTAACCTTGTCTTTCATATGTTATAAGATACAATGCATGTTTTGTTGATTCATCATAAATTATCTGACACATTCTAATTATGTCGGGTGATCGCCCGTGCTTTTGGCAGAGGTGGATGCTCAGGCCATTGAAATTTTCTATGATGCATGAGTGGATGTCGGGACTATTGCATGAGATAAGTTTGGTAATTGCAAATATTCTCGAAAGTCTACTTAATTAGGGACTGAATCCTGGTTTAACCACTCATTTCACTACTCTTTTGTACTTATTTGAGTCTATGGGATTCAAGGTATGGCGTCCCCTCATGGTCTATTGCGTGTTCGTACCATCTTTGTACTTTACTATATGAAAATAGACAAGGAATCAATTTCATATGAACATAAGGCCATTTTTGTCATTTCTCAAAATTTTGGGTACACAAATATGTCATATATATCATACAACCGATATTTACACCAGTAAGGAAGCTCTTAACAGCATATAACTACAATACAATATGACTTTGTCCTCTTTTACATACTATGTCATAACTATATATATGACTTCCTAAAGGGTCATCTATCCCATTATTTCCCTGAGCACGCTTAACTTTCTTGTACCTGTGCCAAAAACACATATACCAGCTATTTTTATTTCTATCCACTAGTATCCCATGACTGACCTTATCTTAAAAGTTGTGTCGGCTGCCTCCGGTTACCAAAATACTAAGTATAGATCCTTTATCAGTTGGTGTACATGGTACAGTTGCACGTACTTGTTCATTTGACCCATAAATTCCACAAAATGGTCGTTAGGACCTCACTCAAAAATATCATTCATTTTCTAGGCCCAAAATACTATGTCAAGAAAAAAGTACAGTGCCGTGCAGATCCATACATGATATAGAAAATCTAGGTACTACTTGACTTAATCCAGTATAGCAAGTCTACCTCATCAAGATATGTTGTATACTGGTGTACAGTAATACTGTGCTCCTAAAAGGCACGTAGATATCTATTTCTAACATGCTCCCACATCCTCTAATCTTGTTGCCGATCATATCTCACATGTACTAGTCTGGCTCTGGAGATAGTAACCATATAGTGGTCAAACTATGACCAATCGAGAGTAGCTGCTCAGAATCTCCCTCTGATCCTTTAGGTACTGGCTCGGGTCTCCGCTATGGCCTGTATACCGGTCTGACTTAGACCCGCTTCTTGGGTCACCTTCTCTCTAAAGAATACTGCTCCTCAAGAATCATCTGATCCAGGGAAACCTAGTTTACCTATGATGGTGTCCTATTTGATGTCGTCTTATTATGTGCATCATTCCTGTCATCTTGTAAATAAGAGCATATCGGTATACTATTCTGATAATGTCAAAACCGCTTTTAGCTCTGATACCAAAAATGTCAAACCCCTTAACATTCTGATATTTGCCAAAGTGATAAAGGCACAGTTCCATAGGTATACAGAAAAAGATGAATATATTGATACTAAGTACTTGTTTACATTACAAGGAATCCCCATAGAGTTTGAAAAATAGCTACAAATCCTCAAAGATTACAAAATAAAACTAAGGGTAACCAATTGTAGTCCTTGCTTGAACTGATACTTTCATACATTAGTATTTACCATTTTGCTCTTCGAGACACTAGCCTCTATTGGAATGTTTTAAAATATTGAAAAGGGTGTGACTTGAATAAATCTCAATACTAATATACAATCAGTAATATAAAATGCAACAAATAAATATGCCAAGTACTATATAATGTGATAGAATAATAACAGTGTAAAACTCATAATCATCAAAATGTGCACAAGTATTAAGGGCCAACTACTGTTAGAACCCCTACTTATCCATACCTCAGTTGGGCTCATGACCACAGACTGGGCAATGTACCTCTTAGTACTATATCTCATAAATGGAAGTTTTTGAAGTTGCAAGTGCATGCCATTTCATTGCTTCCAGTTAGGTAGTGTTGTTGTGTAATGCTTTTTCATTAATGAAATGATGTTCAAAAATTATAAAATTTTATAGGGTGAAAATATGAGTTCTAAGCTATAATTTGATAGGTGATATGACTCATTAGAGCTATATACAAAAAGTTATGAATTTTTGAAGTTATCCTAAAAAAAACTGTGAATGATTAGAGCCTAAGCTTGCCACGTTTTACAAGGCGGATGATTTGAGGCAAGAAAAGGGTTAAGGTAGGGACTACTATATCTCATATACTATATGACTATTTATAAGATGTGTATTACTATATTTTGTGATATGAACACGTGCTAGAGGCATATTACCTAACTGTGGTCTAGGACCTAGCCATGGTGCATTGGTATTGTCTAGCTGTGGTCAAGGACTTGGCTGAGCTATACGTAGGGATTTCAACTAGATTGTTTCCCTGAGTTTTGTGTACACACATGGATTGATGTGAATTCTCATTTTACTTGATACGTTGCATTGCATATTTAATTCTCACATTTTATATGTCGATAGTATGTTTCTATTAGGATTCCTTTGAATCTCACCCCTTTTTCTAAACAAAATATCTTAGTGGGTGCTAGCGGCTCGAAAAGCATGGAAGAAGATACGGGGAAGTGACGGGCACATTTCTAGGACAAAGACAATGATTATATTTAGTTGTTATTTTGAATATTTTGGGATAAATTGTATATATTACCAAACCCCACAAGCCATTACTCAATGTAGTCATGTACTAAATATCAGTATTTTGAGGTTATTCCTATGTTGCCTACAGAACTACGCGCAAACACTTTGAAAATTGAGAAAGTAAGTTAAGGGTATGATAGTTAGGGTACTTGTACTCCCCCCGAAAGGTGCTTGTGCTTTTCTCATCCCAGTTAGAGAGTGCATTACACATATCATTAAAGATAGCATACACAAAGCATATACAAGTTCACATAGTGTATGAAAGATAGAATTACTTTCTAAATCCCTTTTCCTGGCTCTAACCTTGTCTCGGCGAGGGTAAATTGTCCAGTCATAAAATCCCAAATTTATAAAAAAAAATGAGTTATTACTCATTCATAGACTCTTCCAAACTTAATTGGTTTGTTATCTTAGCTTAAAACTGCAAAATGATCAAAATGCCCTCAGGGACCCCATGCAAGTCCCTTTGTACCCAGTCCAACTATACTCTTCCAAAAACTATGACCCTAGCTAATCCTGCTCAATTTCAATTGTAGAATCCATTTTTAAAATCAGAATTGCCAAATTCACTATCAACATACATTTTAGACCTTGGCAGCCCTTATTTAGGGGTTTAGGGGTCATTTTGTCATTTTCACATTCCAATGCTTTTAACACTTCCTTCAGAACATGAACCCTACACAATTTTTTCTCCTGAACACAATGGAAATATCAATTTAATGAAATTCCAGGCCCTTCTACCATTTTAGTTTCTAGCCGGAACATGCACAAGAGAAAGGTAAAATTTATTTTCTTGATTTAATCCGTTAAGCTCCTTCCCTGTCACTCCTAATTACATATTTAACTTCTTAATCACTTATTAAACATGATTTGTAGAAATTTGGGCAGCATAAACCCTTAGGGTTTCATCACCCTAAATTTACAAAATCAATCAAACCAACCACACATCAAGCCAACCACCATAACAATAACATATTAACCAAGAGGATCAAAGTTCTTGAGATTACCTCTTGATTTCTCAACCTTTTCTCTCCAGTCGTCCCTTTCTCCTCCACTTTCTCTTGAATTTTTGCTTGCTATACTTGATATTCAAGAAAATAGAGAGGTTAGAGAAGGTCTTACACAAGCTAGAAGGCAAGAACACTTGAAATCAAGCGTACCTACCTTGATCTTTGCTTCTTAAGCTCTCTTCCTCTTGTTGTTCTTCAAGCTCTTCCTCTCTCTCTATTTTTCCTCACTTGGACGAAAATGAGGCTTAGGGAAAGAGATGATGATGTTTTAACATATCTTCATACACATCCTTTAACTTAACATATTTTAATGCTATTTTACCATGTGCATTTTCTTTTATATCACCATCTTTTTACTTGGCTAGAAATAATTTTGCATGGCATCATTAGCTTCCAAGTAAATATTTCTCCCCTCTTATTTCATATTTGGATACAAATCACAAGAGGAAGGGAAATAATAAATGCCTTTTTACTACCTCTTGTCTTGATTCCTCCTCATGTACCTTTTCTTCAATCATTGAAAATGTTTCTTCTTTGGCACCTTATGGCCCTAAATAAATAATCATATCATTAGAGCCATGGTAAATGAGTGTCTAATAGGCTACATGGGCCTTTAGACCATATCTCTTATATTTGGCCCAATCTGCTAGTTTTGTTTACCCAAATTTGAAAATTCATAGTTAATTCTACAAAAATCCAAATGAGTTGGTTTCATTGGCTAATTAATGCTCTTTAAGAAAAAAATATCATAGAGCATCAATTACAGCCACATATTTCCCCAAATTACATCAAACCTCCTATGTTCTAGATTCCCTTCCAGAAATAGGGCTCAAATTTAAAAAATCATATCTTTTAATTTACTAGTGCAAAAGTTATGTTCTACCCATCAAATTAAAGCTATACATGTCTACTTTAATCCCATAAAGTTTCATAATTTTTGGACTAGGTTTGACTAATGAAATTCTTTTCATAACAAAACTGCTGCCAATGAAACAAATCAAACAACATTTACCCTTAAATTCAATAAATTCTAGATTTACATACAAATTTCCAAAAATCATGAACACAAATATCTCCATACAATTTTTCCTTCCAAATCCAATAGAATAATCAAAAATACCAAAATTTAACTCTAACAGGATAAAAATGAACCTAGACAAAATCTGGAAAACTTAAGGGAAAATGAGTTCTTTTAGTTTTAATCTATAAATCAACTCCTTTTCACCTCTAATCACATGGTTAACCATTAAACACCTCTTGCATATAATTAATCCAACTTTGGACAGCACCTCCCCTTAGGGTTTGTGCATCCCAATCATGAAAACTAAGCCAAAACACCCACAAATCAACAACTTCCAACAACAACCAAGAATCAACAAGAGGAACTAGATTCTTGAGCTTACCTCTTGATTTTCTCTCTCTATTCCCTTCAAACCTTGGGCATCTCTCTCTTTCATCCTCTTCAATTTGAGCTTGCTTCATGAATTTTTGATGAAGGGATAGAGAATAGAGAGTGTTATCATGAAGAGAAAGGCAAGAACAAGTGGTAAATCACCCTGAGTTCACCTTGTTTGCCGCTTGAATATTTGAGCTCCATTGTTCTTTTTATCTATTCAGCTTCTCTCTTTCTCTTTGTTGGCTGATGTTGTTAGCACGAAAATGGCCTAAAGAAAGAGATAAAGAGTCCTTATAACATATCCTCCATCACCTCCTCACAATATATTATTTAATTGCTATAAAACACAAGCTATTTGCTTTTGATCATCATCTTTTATTTGGCCATAAAGTATTAGTCAAAAATATACATTGGGAGGGACTAATATTTGTTTTCTTATCAGCCTAATTATCCAGCTACACACAACTTTAATTAGAGTTGCAATATTCGACCCTTTGTCCATCATCTTTTTTTCCTTTGACCTTGTATCCAAAATTCCTCCAAATAATCATAAATTCCCAATTAATTATTCCCCCCTCATATTTCTTTTAGACCGAATTGTTCCCCAAGCTTCTTGCTTTATTGGCCAAATGACCACTTTACCCATATATTATTTTCCCATTTTCGAACTCGCTTGAAAAATCAGGCAAAATTTTTATCAAACTTTAAAAATTCATATCTAATTGTACAGATGTCCAATTGGTATGGTTCTAAAGACTATATGGCCCTTATTAAGTCTATTTGTAAGAAAAAAATATAGCCTTTTGTCGAATGGAAACTCATAATTCCCAGAATTTTCATTTTGGAAGATGTCACAAAAGCTGGCTAGTTATACTAGGCTGGCTTCAAAAATACATAACTCTTTGTGTGCAGCTCCAAATAACCTATCAAATTAAAGCTTGATAAGTTTACTTTTATTCTACAAAATTTCATAAGCATTGTACATCATTTTCCTATTTAAAAATCTCACACAACAAGATTGCTATATAAGAAAACTCATTGGTAGGTTATTCAAATGTGTACAATTTGTGCTCTAAATATACTCATATTGTGTGTGACCACTATTTGCCATTTCTTGAGCACTTTAGTTCACCATTTTATTCTTTTTAATATAAGAATTTTTGGTGAGTAAAATTTGGGATGTTACATTTGCCATTGGATATTGAGGTTAAAATTGGAAACCAAGATTAAGGGCTAGGATTTGTTCTTGAACAAGTGAGAGTAATTATGAGAAATGAAAATAGAAGACAAGAAAATTCACTAAGAAAACCATTGGATAAAGGCAAGGGAGACAAGATGAGTATCCAATAAAGTAATGGTTAATTAACTACATAGTATACAAGAAACCATGAACATTAGGTAAAGTATTTCCTCTTCCCCTCCTTCTTGAGTTTGGTTAAAGGCAAGACAAGGAGGGATTGAAAATACTCTCTTACACTTAACCAAATTACAATTAGTTGGGCTAACCAATCTTGTTACAAGAGGGAACCAAGGAAGGACATATCATCACATTTTCTTTTTTCTCTTGTCTTCCATTCGGCCAACACTTGACATGGGACAATAAGTGACTTTAAATCACCTCATCCTCTTCATTATGTGGCCCAAAAGTCGTCTCAAGAAATAGTAAGGAGAGAGAAAGACAAATCTGGAATTTCAAGAACTTAAGAAAGATAAGCACCTTCTTTCTAGATTTTCACCTTCTTACTCAGCCAAAAATGTCTTCATGACCATTGCTCCTCTTGGCCTAAACTTCATTTCCATGGTTTTAGTTTTTCAAGAGGTGGTGTTTTGAGGCATTTATCAAAACCCAAAATGGTTGAGTCAAAGAATAAAGCCTAGAAGAATCTAGAGGTGAGTTAGGGCTTCCTTTTGAACCATATAACGTGTGGTTTGGTAGAGCTTTGTGGAATGGGTATTTTTGCCCTAATTTTGAGTTATTTGGTTCTTCTTAGAGTTCATAGTGGTTTGGTCTTATAAATGATGTTACATAAGGTTTATAAATGAGAAATCACAAATTTGGAACTTTAAGACACTAAGCTCAACACAGCCAGATTTAAGGCAATAAGGTTGTGATATGTTTTTAACTAAACAAATGAAGCCCTATGCTCAAGCAAATTTCCAGATTCAAAGTAGACATCTCAAGCTTTAATTTGATTTAAAGAATGCAAAATTTGTATAAGTAAGCAGTGAGTTATGATTTTTTAAAATTAGGCATTGAACCTGAAAATTGGCCTATGTCAGTCAATAGTTTGGCGTGTTTTTAAATGATTAAACTCTATCCAATGGTCATGATATTTTCTAGAATTAAAGTAGATATATGGAGCTTTAAATTGATGGGTAATTTGTGGCAATTGGATAAGTACACAAAAATTTTTGATTTGATGAAGTTAAACATTAATTATGGAAAGACATTTGGGGCAGTGAGGATTAATTGTGAAGTTTGGGTTTTTTGTGCGTGAAACTGGCAGAGGTGATTATTTTTCCCTTAAAGTGGACTTAATAAGGATCACATTAACCTTTGAACCAACCCAATAAAAGTTTTGTAGAATTAGTTATAATTTTTCAACATACAATGAAAAATATGCCAACTTTATGTCTTAAAAGAATTTAAGAATTATGGCACAAATGTAATAATTAGGAACTCTAGGGGTTGGGATTAACCATTAAAGTTTTTTTAATGCCCATGTAGCCTATTGGACATTTATTTGTCATGGCTCTAATAATATGGCCATTTATTTAGAGCCATGAGATGGTAAAGAAGAGAGAATAGAAGCAACTTTAGAGGTTGAAAGAAAAGGTACAAAAAGGGATTTGAAGATGAAAGGTATTGAACTTACCCTACTTGCGTGTATTATTATATATGCTTGTGTGTTGATATGCATGATTGGTTTACTTGTCTATGTGTAACACAGTGGAATGATTGAAGCTCTATCTTTTATTGATGCTATGGCCATATGTAAGAAATGTGAAGCATTGAGCATGCAGGTATGCCATTATATTAACATGAGCCTACGTAAGGCAAGCATAACACGCACTAGCATTTATCTTACATGCATTGTTTAGTATTGTTTGCTACTAAGATTCCTCCGAATCTCACCCACCCTCAACCTACCATATAGGCACATTAGCATAGAAGAGGAGTACATAACGATGTGCCAGATGAAGAAGCTGCTGAGAAGAATTGAAGATTATTACGCACTAATTGTCCTGTATAAAATAATTTTAGAAGTGATTAACTATATAATCTGTATGATGGATGAATTGTTTTGTAAGTACGAAATTGAACTAGGAATGGGTAATCACACAGTACAAGCCCATTAGTTAAGTAATGCAAGGAATTGACAAGTTGAGAAAAACTTTGATAATAATGAATAGAAGAATTAAAAAATTATAGTGAATAAGAACCCCATGAATAAAGTTAATTAATCTCATAAATATGGTTTTACGAAATGAACAGTGCCTCAGGAATAATCATGAATGTTTTTGGCTGGAAGCTTTATTTATTGATTCTCCTAGCTGTAATAATAAAGATATCGATTCTGATGCATAATATAGGGGCATAAACAGAGAAATCTCATATGAAAATGAAGAAAAAAGAAAAGAGAAGCAAGTTCAAGAGGCTAACCAAGGTGATTTGGTAGTGATTTACACATGTTTATGCCTCCCAATTCATGCAAAACTCCCTGTAATCTCTATGCCTTCGTAAAATACACTTATAGCAAGACAAATAAAGAGGAAAGATGGAGAAGGAGATGGCATTTTAGAGAGAGGAAGAGGAGAAATCAAAGGTAATCTCCAAAACCTTGTTTTCTTGTTAGATTCAAGGTTGTTGTTGTTTTGTATTGGTTGATTTGTGGTTGATTTGGTTGATTTTGTGACTTTGGGATGATGAACCCTTAAGGGGTTATGCTACCCAAATTTTTACAAATCATGATGAATAAGTTCTCCATAAATTAAACAAGGGATTGCAAGTGCAAAAAGAAGGTGTTTTATAGATTAAAACCATAAAAACCCATTTTTTCCTAAATTGTTGTTGAGTTTTGGCTAGGGGCTGTATATGGGCTTTGAGTGTCAATTTCATGAATTTGATGATTTCATTGTGTTTAAAATGGAAAATTTTGTATAGCATATGTTAAGTAAGAAGTGTGAAAAACATTGGAATGTGAAATGACAAAATGAGCCCTAAAACCCTAAATAAGGGCTGTATTGGGTAAAATTGTCTTTTGGCAGTGAACTTGGTAATTCTAAGGTAAAAAATGGATTCTACACATGAAATTATGTAAGATTAGCATGAGTCATAATATTTGGAAAAGTACAGTTGAACTGCGTACAGAGGGGCTTAAACTGGGCCCTCAGGAGCATTTTAGTAATTTCTCAGATTTAAGCTAAGATAACCAACAAAATATGTTGAAAAGAGTTTACAGTAGTACATAAATGAGTATTAACTTAATTCTTGTAAAATTTTGAATTTTAGGGCATATCAATAGTCTGAGTCTGATCAAAGGTATTGAAGAGACATGTAGAGCAAGAAAGGACAATTCTAGGTAGTAACTCTTTCTTTCATAAACTAGGTGAATGTTTATATGCTTTGTGTATGTCATCTTCTATAATATGAACATTGTATTGCCGAGTAGGGCATTATACGAGGAGGCACATTTACTTGGTTTTGAGTAAGAACCCAACCGAGGTTTATGGATTAGTAGGGGAGCAGCCTTGACTCATGTGGACATGTCGTATTCTTTGTGTTGTTATTATGTTGCATTACATTGTTTATAGCATATTTATCTGTCACATTTTATATGACTGATTGTATGTTATTACTGAGATTCTTTCGTGTCTCACCTTTTCCATAAATGTATAAAATTTTTAGCAGCAGGCAGCGACTCAAAGAGGCAAAAGTGTAATTGCCAGCAACTGAATATTCCTGTCTAGTTTATGAGTTGATGTTGGTTATTGCATTCTTTTTATTATTTTAAAGTTTATAAATATTATGTACAAGTCCCTGTAGGGATCCCTAAAATGCAATCATGTACTATATATCAACATATCTAAGCTATTCCTATATGGCCACCGAACTACGAGTAAATACTCTCACAAATATGGAAATAGTTAAGGACCTTACATTTTTGTATTAAAGCCCAAGCGGTTATGGAAGTGCCTAAGTAGTTCTGGCAACATGTAGTATACTGATAAGGTCTTAATTCTATAGGACAAGAAATATGCATAGAAAGGGATATTATAGGAGGAAAACACCCAGATAATTGATCGATCAAGTCATCAATTCTAGGAAGTAGGTACTTATTCTTGATGGTTACCTTGCTCAGCTCCCTGTAATCAATACAAAGTCGTAGGCTTCCATCTTTCTTTTTGACAAAGAGCACTAAAGCTCCCCATGGCAAAACACTCGGTCGAATAAACCCTTTCTCTAGTAGCTCTTCAATCTACTTATTTAGCTCAGCCATTTCATTTTGAGTTATTCTATATGTGGCTTTAGATAAAGGTACTGCTCTAAGCCTAAAGTCAATTGCAAATTCTACTTCCCTGTCTGGAACTAATCTATTGATATGTTCCAAAATCACCTTTAAAAACTCATTCACTCAAGGATACTTTCAAATGTTGTTCTAGCTTTTGAGTGCATGGCAAACAATACCATATACCCTGATAACCTTTACACAAACATCTCTCAACCTTAATTGCTGAAGAAAGTTAAGGTCGATTTCTGTATTGACTTGTGGTTGTGAATTAGAGTAATAACCCTTTTACTTTTACAAACTAGCAACACACTATTTACTATCAACAAGTCAATACCAAGGATGATTTCCAAGCCTTGCAGTGGTAGGTAGATCAAATCTACTATTGATTCGTGCTCCTTGGCATTTATTGTGCAATTCAGATAGACTTCGGCTGTGACAATTCTAACACCCTTGGGTGTAGACACAACTAGCTCATATGGAATTTGTGTACTCTCAGGCCTAGCCATCTCATACAATCATATGAAATAAATGAATGGCTAGCACCCGAATCATACATTACTTGTACTAAATTGCCAATAAGGTAAATTGTACCTTGTATCAGTTCAGGAGATTTTCTAGCCTCCTCTTAACTAATCGTATAAAGCCTGCCTTGAACTATTTTTCTGGGCTCTGTAGATTGCTGCTACCACTATGGGCATTCATTAGGATAATACCCCGGCTTCTAGCATATGTGACAAGTTATTTTCGTAGTTGGAGCCTGATTTGCTGGTGAAGCTTGACATATTGAAACCATTACATGTCCTGCTAGGATTGTGTGGCTTGTGACAATGGCAACAGGTTCTGCCCTGAGAGGGTCTTTGCTTATCATGGCCCCCAGTCTAATCCTGCTTGTTGTTTCCTCTTCTGGGTGGTCCACTTTATTCTTTGCATTCTGAGAAGAACTCCCACTACTAGAGATACCCTTATTGTTGTTGCTTTTATCAGAATACAAGGTCAACAAGTTGTTCTCAGTGATATGGCACTCTTCAACTACCTTATTGAACTCAGTGAAATGTTTATAAACAAGTTTCTCCTTCAACTCTTGTTTCAACCCTTGATCATCATGTCAGAACTCCGTGCCTCATCATCCTGAAGTTTGAGGGATAATGAGTATCAAGACAATCGGTGTAAAGAGCTAGGTACTCTTCAAAGCTCTCTCTATTATGCTACTATATATTGAGGAATTCTTTCACCTTCTCAAGCTTAACTAAACAAGGGAAGTATTTCTTGTTAAATTTCTCTTGGAATTATTCCCATATTACCAGAATATATCCTTCCCTGGAGAATTATCTTGGTGTTCTTCCACCATCTATCAGCATCGCCCACTAGCTTATAAATTATCAGCTGGACCTTGATGTCATCAGGGTATACTAAGATTTGAAAGATTTTCTCCAATCAAGATAGCCAGTCTTTGGCCTGTTATGGATCAAATTTCTCCTTAAAGATAGGAGCTTGCTATTTATTGGACCTTCATACCCAAGTCTGAAGAATATCATGAGTGGAGGCTCTGATTGAGGTCCTCCAGCAGATTAGGCTCACTACCTCCCCTTACCAGGTCTTCTAAACGATCTTGTCTTTACAGCACTTCTCACAACTCCTCCCTGATATCGTTCATTGTGGCTTGT
Organism: Inga laurina; assembly: GCA_963855925.1. Taxonomy (NCBI): domain Eukaryota; kingdom Viridiplantae; phylum Streptophyta; class Magnoliopsida; order Fabales; family Fabaceae; genus Inga; species Inga laurina. Next base: position 10,178,112 of record OY979713.1, read on the forward strand.
TGCTTCATTAGCATGCCAAATATCTGTTGGGTTGGGTCTGACCTAGGTTCCTAATATGGGTTATTACGTCCCCTGTAAGATACTGAAATATGATCGCCTGATATTGCTTGTAAATATATTTAGTCAGGAGGAAATTCACCGGTGCCAAGTATGTATGTATGTGACATTGATTTGAATGAAAAAGGACACTTGGCAAAAATTGACTTGTTAATCCTTAAAGTAATAATTAAATAATTAAATAATTAAATAAATTTATTTTTCTTTACGTGGGGACCATGAAAAATGACACCTCAAGGGTGGACCCAGGAAAAATCCCTAAACTTTCCTTCCCCGATAAAGTATATGGTTAGGTGAAACGTGGGAAAAGAATGCAGGTCCCACGGAATTGTGACACTTGGTGCCATATAAGAGGGAGAGAGCATAAAGGTGCTTTTTGACTTTTGTGTTGGTGCAATCTCCAAGTGACACATGTCTTCTTTATTAATAAAGTTACTTTTGCTTTTGTGTTGGCACAACCAAAAGGCACCACCCACCCCTCAACTTGGGGACATCCACAGGTCTCTCGTCTGGTCACCCAACTAACTTTTTGAAATACTGTGCCCAAAAGCCAGGAAAAACATTAGACCCCTACTTTCCTTGACAAATTGGATGGCTAAAACCTCGGGAAAAGTGTCGGAACCCACTTTATTAAGGTAAGTGGCATGTGTCATCAAACATTGGATCGCTGGACAAATGGCCCCAAAGGAATTCAACATATGGCAAACATCTTTATGACTAATTATGGGGCTTAAATTTTTGGCTAGTTGCTCAAAAATCAGGGCAAAATCTGAAAAACTGCCAAGAAATTGTTAGAGGAGAGATAGAAGGTGAATAGTGTTTTCCTTGAACTTCAATCTAACAAAACACTATTGAATCATCATTTTCTCCCAAACACCCTTCACAAACCTTCTTTTACTCATCATAAGCTTCATTTTTGTGGTTTCAAATTTTCATTTGGAGTCGTGTGGTGACATTTCGCTAGCCAGAATATTGTATTGATATGCATCCAGAAGTGTAATGTCTATATTTTTCCCTAAAACTAGACTAATTAGAGATCACATAGCCTTTAGAATGGGTGTAATTGGACATCTAGTAGTTATGAATTTTCAAAGATTTATGAAAATTCTGGCAGATTGAGTACAAGTGCGGAAATGAAAAAAGTGTAATGACATTATATAATAAGGTTGAACTTTAAGAGTGAAGTTAACCAACATAGGATGATTGTACAACGTTGTTCATACTTTTAATTTAGTATTCTAACCTTAGTGAAAACCAATATAAGTGCTTGGATTGTAAGAACATTAGACCGAATGATAATTTGTTGTCCTAAAGTCTAACTATAGGACATGACAGCTGTACAAAATTTGAGAGCTGGCCAAGCTCCGGGAAATGGTTGGATATTTCTCAAGGGAAGCAACTAGGCGGTAACCTTATCTTTCATATTTTATAAGATACACTAAATGTTTTGTGGACACAGCATAAATTTTCTGACATATTCATATTATGAGGGGTGGTCAACTGGGACCTATTGCACTGGTGGACACTTAGGCCATTAAAATTTTTTGTGGTGTAGAGTGGATGTTGGGGCCTATTGCACGGATAACACTTGGGCCTTGTGATATACCTAGCGCTATGGTGATATATTGAACTGCATGTTGTGCACTGAATGCTGTTGTAATAATTCTGTTATATGATGACTATGTGGCATGCTCTGTGATTTGGTATCTATATGATTGACTATCTATTACTACTGAGATTTTTTTTGAATGCCACTCTTTTCTTTAAACAAATTTATAGAATATGCTAGAAGATCACGGGGTAAGAAGGTAAATATGAACAACTAGAGAATGGAGCAGAAACACTTTAGTTTACTGTTGGTTGTCTATTTTTGGGTATTTTGAATTGTTTTGAAATTGTATAAGATGTACATAACTATGTAAATCTGACAATAGTATAGCAGTAGAACCAGTACTACTAGTAGCTTAGTAAATGTAAGGTGACTATATATAGAGATAATGCTTCTGATTGATGAAGAAACATTAACTATTAAACACATCATAAGACTTAAGTAGAGACACACTCGCACACTTTGATAAAAGAGATTTAAGCACCAATGAGACTTAGTGATATAGTGAATGTTTTTGAGGCTGTTTGGAAAAAAATTTATTCTACTCAAACATCCCTTCCAATCACAGGTTCATCTCCTAAGTATGTTTGGGAATTATGAACGTTTTCAAAGGTCTATTTAATCCAATAACGAATATTTGTTGATAGTTTCTAACCTTGATTATTGGCATTATGGTAGGGATAATGAGAGGTAAGAAGAGACTGAGAAATCAATCACCCCCTTGGTTAACTAGTCGTTAGAGGAGAGGCACATTTGAGAAGAGAAGCAAGTAGTGATGTATAGGATGAAGGGCGGTGCTAAGATGATGCATACCACCAGGAAGAGAGTTCTTATACTGGTAATAGTCAAGATAGGGCCCACTCCGAGTGGAGAATCATCTGTCGGAGATAATGATGAATTAGTGGCTAGGATAGTAGTGTAGATACCGATTCTACTACTAACTCTAATGCAGTATAGGTCAAACTAGTTTATGAGCCCCATCCTGATGATGAAATGTGGATGCTTATGAAGGGGTTATACCTCAGTAGTTATAGGGAGTGTAGTACCATTAGATCATAGTATAATAGGTTCTTGTTTAAAGTAGACCTGTTGTATAGTAAGCAGGATATGTACGAGTTGTGGATGAATAAAGAAGTATGGATCAAGACCACTTTGGCCTACTTTCCTGATACAGTTTTCTGGGTCTAAAATAAGTACGATATAGTTGAGGGGGTCTTTACGGGTTTTTTCCTTTCATGGACCTTATGTTTGATTATGTGTGAAAGTACATGTAAATGATGTAGTATTAATATGAACCTATTCAGTTAAGATAATGTAGTTAGTATAAATACTGAGCCTTCTATTGTAAATATATTTTTTTGTAGTAATACATATATGTTCTTGTTGTTTAATGGTGCATAAGTTTTAAGAAAAATGTGTATATGTCCAATATGATGTTGATGTTGTGATTCCTTTTTAATAGTAAAAAGGAAAAATGGCACGACATAGACCAAGGATGTACCAGCAAATGTGAAACCTGAAAATGACAAAAGACCTAACCCTATACAACAAATTCTCGGTATGTTGACAACAGAACAAGCTATGATTCAACACTTTTGCAAGAGGAACTATAGGAGGTCAAGGAAAAGCAAAACGAAGACAAGACACAACTTGTAAACATTGAAGTGAGTCAAGAATCAAGAAGGAGATCATCCTTTGTTGGACAAGCAATCACAGCAACCTGAACTGAATCAAGGGCGTCCTATTTTAGCGACTCGTGAAAGGGAAGATCTACAATACTGGATGTCTAAATTATGTAAATATCAACCTCTAGCCTTTAGAGGAAGATTTGATCTATAAGCCGCTGAGGACTGGATGGTCCAACTAGAGAAAATATTTGAGGTGCTGGAGTGTCCTACAGAAATAAAGGCCCGAATGGCCATATACAAATTGGAGGGAGATGCTGATCACTGGTGGAGGAATATGTGGTTGTTTTGAGGGGTCAATATTTCCCGCTGACCTGGGAGATTTTTCTAGAAAAGTTTAATAAGAAATATTTCCTAAGGTCTGTGAGGCTCGAAAAGGAAAAAGAATTTCTAGCCATACAGTAGGGTGATGGTCAAACCTTTGATGATTACTTGTCATGGTTCATCCACTTATCTCATTACTCCTCCTATGTAAAATTTAAGGATGATACGGAATAGAATTCTTATATGTTGATTCAGGGACTGAAGCTTGAAATGGAAGAGAAGTTAATTGTAAGGTAGTTCAAGAAATTTAACAAGGCAGTGGAAATTTACTGGCTAACGGAAGGTAACCTCTTAAGGGTGCATGCGAATAAAAATGTGAATGACCAAGGTAGATCTAGCCATAGGAATACATTCCATAAGTGTAAGGGGCAAGGGTTATCACTGAGAGGGGATAGCATGAAACCTTATTGGCCTGAGAATCATGGCAACCAGAAACCCTCGACATCTCAACATGCTTAAGGCGTGGTAAGTCACATCTGGAACAACTTTGTAATGTCCTTATGAGCTAGATAATTCAGCTATGCCTGCTATAAGCTAGGCTATTTTGCAACAAGCTATCCCCAGCAAGTAGCCGATCCTCGACCTGCTACCAAGGCCAAGTGTTTTCCTTGACATAAAATGAGGCAAAGAATTCTTCAAAGCTGGTACAAAATAAAATTCTTCTCAATGGTAGTTCATTGGAAGTTTTATATGATCCGGATACTAGTCATTCCTTTATTGCTTATGCCATTTGATTTGGTTGTGTTGACGCCGATGGGTGTCAAAACTATGAATGCTGATACTTGTCTGAATTATGTGGTAAATGTTGAGGGACACGAGTATACAATTGACTTGATTTGTTTGCCATTCCAAAAACTTGAGGTTATACTTGGTTTTGACTGGCTGACGGCAAATAATATGCTACTGGAATGTAAGAACAAGAAGATAGTATATTCTACCCAACAGAAGTATGATAAAGTAAAAGCTAGTCAAAACTTCCTCTCATTGGTGGAAGCTGAGAAATGCCTAAGGAGGGGATGCCAGGGATATATTGTTTTCTTTTCCATGCATCTAGAGAAAGAAATAACCATAGAAGATGTTATGGTAGAAGTGAATTTCCAGAGGTGTTTCTGAATGACCTTAGTAGCTTACGTCCAGAAAGAGAAGTAGAATTTGTGATTAAGATCATCCCTGGAGCTAGGTATATATCAAAAGTGTTGTACAGAATGTCTCCAAATAAGAAGGCTAAGCTGAAGAAGCAGATTGAGGAATTACTTGAGAAAGGGTTCATTCGACCCAGTGTCTCACCATGGAGAGCTCCAATTCTATTTGTTAAAAAGAAAGATGGGAGAATGAGGTTATGTATTGACTACAGAGAGCTAAATAAGGGAACTATCAAGAACAAGTACCTACTTCCCTGAATTGACGACCTTTAAATCAACTATCCAAATCAAGTATGTTCTTAAAGATTGATCTAAGGTTGGATATCATAAGCTGCTAGTGAAATCAGAAAACATATTGAAGACTGCTTTCAAAACAAGATGTAGGCACTATGAGTTTTTGGTGATGCCCTTTAAAGTAACCAATACACCTGTCATGTTTATGGACTACATGTACCGCATCTTTCATCAATATTTAGATCAGTTAATGGTAGATTTTATAGATGACATTCTGATATACTCTAAGAGTAGATAAGAACATGAGGAGAACTCGAGGATCATGCTGGGTATTTTAAGAGAGAGGTAACTCTATGCCATGTTGAGTAAGTACGAGTTCTGGCTTTCAGAAGTCATATTTTTAGGCTATGTTGTCTCACAAGAAGTGGTCGTAGTGGATCCCAGTAAGGTAGAAGCAGAACTAGTCTAGAAGAGGCCAAAAACTATTGCTAAGATACTCAATTTTCTAGGTCTTACTAGCTGTAAGAAGTTCTCTTGGATTGTTTTACCGATGACCGAGCTCACGTAAAAAGATCAACCATTTAAGTAGGATGATCAATATGAGAAGAGCTTCATTAAGCTAAGGGAGAGTTTGACAACTGCACCTGTGTTGATTATCCTTGATCCCAAGTTGACCTTCGTGGTCTATAGTGATGCTAGTAAGAAGGGACTAGGATGTGTCTTGATGCAGTAGGGCAGAGTGGTAGCCTATGCCTCTCGACAGCTGAAGCTTCATGAGATGAACTATGCAACACATGATCTGTAGCTGGAAGTGATTGTGTTCGTGCTAAAAGTCTAGTGACACTACCTATATGGTGTGATTGTGGAACTGTATTGTGACCACAAGAATCTCATGTACATGTATGACCAGAAAGAGTTGAATATGAGATAGCGTAGATAGATAGAGTTGCTCAAAGATTACAACCTAGAGAACAAGTATCATCCAGGTAAAGCCAATGTCATCACTGATGCTTAGTCGAAAGGCAATGTAAGTAGCAGCTATAATGATACATGAGAGGAAATTAAAAGAGGATTTTCGAGATCAAAACTTGTCAAATCAAATCCTCTGTGTTGGTTATGGCATTACCTAATAGGAAAGTGATTTAAAGGCTTAGACTGCATAAGCTCAAATGCAAGCTAAATATGCGCATTCTATCTAGACTATAATTGGACAAGGAAAGACTCAGCACTATGACCTTTCACCTAGTGGACTGGTTCGATCCAGGAAGAGAATCTATGTTCCACTGAAAGCTAACTTGAGGCAAAAAATTATGGATAAGGCTCACAATAGTTGATTTACCCTTCACCCAGGAATTGTAAAGATATACCATGATTTGAAGTTTACATACTGGTAGCTCAGATTAAAGAAAGATGTGTCCAAGTTTATAGCTCGGTGTCTTACCTGTCAGAAGTTAAAGATTGAACACAAAGACTGCCAAGACTTGTTTAGAACCCCAGATTCCAAAATATAAGTGGGAGAGTATGACCAAGATCTTGTGGTAGGTTTGCCCAAGATCAAAAACCATAATGCAATCTAGGTGATTGTGGATTGATTCAGGAAATCAGCACATTTTTTCTAGTCAACACCAGCTATTCTCCTAATAAACTAGTAGAGATATACATCAAGGACATAGTAAGACTCCACTGTATGCCAAAGAGTATCATTTCTAACAAAGATCCTCATTTTTCTTCAAGATTTTGGAGATCTCAACATGAAGCTCTAGGCACTAAAATGAAATTCATTATGGCCTACCATCCTCAGATGGATAGACAGTTAGAGAGAACTATACAAACACTAGAAGATATACTAAGAGTGTGTGTGATGGACTTCAACGAAAATTGGGACCACTATCTTCTACTTATGGAATTCGCATATAATAATAGCTATCATACAAGCATTCAGATGGCTCTATATGAAGCACTTGATGGAAGGAAGTGTCAGTCCTCTCTCTCCTAGGTGGAGTTATCAGAAAGAAGGTCATATGGACTTTATGTAGTATATCACACGACTAAGCATATAAAAATTATCAAGCAGAGATTGCTTACAGCCCAGAGTAGGCAAAAGAGTTATGCTGACAAGTGAAGAAGACTGCTAGAGTTCCAAGTTGGTAATCACATATTTTGAGGGTTTCACATGTCACTGGTATTGGTAGAGCAATAAAGAGGAAGAAGCTAAGCCCTCGATACATTAGGCTATTTAAAGTAACAACTAGACCCCTGGTATGTTGTAGAGTATGAGGATGTGGGTATGTAAGATAATCTCACATATGAGGTTAAGATAGAACAAGTCATCAAGTGACAGGAAAGATGGCTTAGGCATAGAAGCATTCCATTTGTGAAGGTGGTCTAGAACAGGTTATAATCCAGAAAGGCAACCTGGGAAGTGGGAGAGACTTGTAAAAGCGCTACTTGGAATTTTTGCTATAGAACTTGTGGCAAATTTTAGGGACAAAATGTATTGTACAGGGGGGAGGGGGAGTTGTAACATACTGAAATATGAGCGCTCAATGTTGCTTGTAAAAATACTTAGTCAAGAAGAAATTCACCAGTCCCAAGTATGTGTGTATATGGCACCAATTTGAATGAAAGAGGACACCTGGCAAGAATTGACTTCTTAATCCATAAAGTAATAATTAAATAATTAATTTACTTTATGTGGGGACCACAAAAGATTACACCTCGTGGATAGACCTGGGAAAAATCCCTAGACTTTCCTTCCCCTACAAAGTGGATGGTTGGTTAAACAAAGGAAAAGAACGTGGGTCCCATGGAATTGTGATAGTTGGCGCCATATAAGAAGAATAGAGCATAAAGGTGCTTTTTGACTTTTGTGTTGGTGCAATCTCCAAGTGACACATGTCCTCTTTATTAATAAAATTACTTTTGCTTTTGTGTTGGCACAACCAGAGGGCACCACCTAGCTCTCAAGCCCGGGAAATCCACTGGTCTCTAGTCTGATCACCCAACTAACTTTCCCGAACACAGAGCCCATGAGCTAGAGAAAAACATTAGACCTTTATTTTCCTTGACAAAAATGACAGTTGAAAACCTAAGAAAAGAGGTGGGGCCCAATTTATTAAAGTAAGTGACTCATGTCACGGAACAATTGGATCACTAGAAAATGGCACAATAGGAATTTGACACATAGCGAACAACTTTAAGACTCAATAAGGGGCTTAAAAGTTTGACAAGAAATTATTAGAGGAGAAATAGAAGGTGAATAGTGATTTCCTAGAACTTTGATCCACTGAAACATTACCAAATCAGCGTTTTCTCCCAAAACACCCTTCTCAAACCTTCTTCTACTCATCCCAAGCTTCATTTCTACAGTTTTGAATTTTCATTTGGAGGTGTTTAGAGCCATCTTACTAGCTGGAGTACTACTAGATTTCCAAACCGATTGCGGAAACACATAGAGGTAAGCGTAGGCTTCATTTTGAACTTATTAGTTTGTAGTTTGGATGAGTTTTCATGAGGGTTAGGGTACTATTCTTTTTTGCCGAGGGTTGTTTTTAAGGATTAATCATGGTTTGATGATTTTAATGATTTTGATATTTCCATTGTGATTATAATGTTAAATTGTGTGGGGATAGACCTAGTTCTAAATTCTAGACTACCGGAAATATATACTGTAGAGTTGAAATACTGCCACTGGGTGTTTTGTGCAGGGAAAATTATTTGCATGACATTTTTAAATAAGTAAATGATATCCACAAATTGTGAAACTTTCTAGTATAAAAGTAGACATATCTAGCTTTAATTTGATATTTTGTTTGTGTCATTTGGATCTGTGTGCAAGGAGTTCTGCATTTTCAAAGTATGGTTTGGAAAACTAGCAAATTCTGGGGGCAGTGATCAATTAAATGAGATACTCTATTGATATGCATCTAGAAGTATGGTGGCTATATTTTTCCCTGAAAATATATTGATCAGAGGTCACATAGTCTTTGGAATAGGTGTAATTGGACATCTGTATAATTAGTTATGAATTTTCAAAGATTTATGATAATTTTGGCAAATTTGATCATTCTGTTATATGATGACTATGTGGCATGCTCTGTGATTTGGTATCTATATGATTAACTATCTGCTACTACTGAGATTCTTTGAATCTTACTGTTTTCTATAGACAAATTTACAATACAGGATAGCAACTCACGGGGTAAGAAGGTAAATATGGACAACTAAAGAATAAAGTCGAAAGACTTTTGTTTACTATTGGTTGCCTATTTTTAGGTATTTTTTATATTTTCGTATATATATATGATGTACATACTTATGTAAACCTGTCAACAATACAATAACAGCACCAGTAGTACTAGTAGCTTAGTATATGAACTGTGACTATAATAGAGCTTACACTTCCGATTGACGAAGAAAAATTAACTAATGAATGCATCATAAGACTTAAGCAAAGATACGCTCGCATACTCTGATAAAATGGATTTAAGTACTGTGGGACTTAGTAAGATAGTGAATGTTTATGAAATTCTGTGGAAAAAAATTTATTCTACTAAACAATCCCCTCCAATCCCAGGATCACCTCCTGAGATAAGTTTAGGAATTATGAACGTTCTCAAAAGTCTACTTGATTTGGGACCGAATCCTGGTTTACCCACTTATTTCACTACTCTTTTGCACTCATTTGAATATATGGGATATAAGGTATGGCGTCCCCTCACGGTCTACTACGTGTTCATACCATCTTTGAACTTTATATATGAAAATCGACAAGGAATCAATTTCATATGAACATAAGGTCATTTTTGTCATTTCTCAAAATTATGGGTACACAGATATGTCATATATATCATACAACCAATATTTGCACCAGTTAAGGAAAGCTCTTAACACTATATAGCTTATAAACTACTATACAATATAACTTTGTCCTCTTTTACACACTATGTCATAACTATACATATGACTTCCCAAGGGGTCACCCATCCAAGTATTTCCCTGAGCACACTTAACTTTCTTGTACCCCTGCCAAAACACATATACCAGCTCTATTTACTTCTATCCACCGGTACCCCATGAATGACCTCATCTTAAAAGTCGTGTCAGCTGCCTCTGGTCACCAAAATACCAAGTATAGATACTCTATCAGCTGGTGTACATGGTAGAGCTGCACGTACACGTTCATGTGACCCATAAACTCCATAAATGGTCGTTAGGACCTCACTTAATAACATCATTCTTCTTCTGAGCCCAAAATGTTGTGTCCGAAAAGAAGTACAGTGCCATGTGGATCCATATGTGATCTAGCAAATCCAGGTGCTGCTTGACCTGATCCAGTACAGTGAGTCTACTCATCAAGATATGTTGTATACTTGTCTACAGTGGTACTGTGCTCCTAAAAGGCATGTAGCTATTTGTTTCTAACATGCTCCCACAACCCCTGATCTAGCTGCAGATCATATATCACATGTACTAGTTTGGCTCTGGAGATAGTAACCATATAGTAGTCAGATACTGACCCATCGAGAGTAGCTGCTTAAAATCTCTACTGATCCTCTAGGTACTGGCTCGGATCTCGGCTATGGCTCATATACCGGTTTGACTCGAACACGCTTCCTGGGTGACGTTGTCTCTATAAAATACTACTCCTCAAGAATCATCTGACCCTAGGAAGCCTAGTTCACCTATGATGGTCCCCTATCTAGCTGTCGTCCTGTGCCGTGCATCGTTCCTGTCATCCTGTAAATAAGAGCATATCAGTATACTATTAAGATAATGCCATAACTACTTTTAGCTCTAATACAAAAAATGTCAAACCCTTTAACATTTTGATATTTGCTAGAGTGATAAAGGTATAGTTTTATAGGCATACAGAAATAACATGAATATACTGATACTAAGTACTTGTTTACAATACAAGGAATCCCCATAGAGTTTGAAAAATAGCTACAAATCCTTAAAGTTTAAAAAACAAAACTAAGGGTAACCAATAGTAGTCCTTGCCTGAACTGGTACCCTTATACATTGGTATTTACCGTTTTGCCCTTCGAGTCACTAGCCTCTGTTGGGATGTTTTTAAATATTGAAAAGGGTGTGATTTGAATAAATCTTAGTAGTAACATACAATCAGTAATATAAAATGCAACAAATAAATATGCCAAGTATCATATAATGTAATAAAATAATAACACTGTAAAGCTCATAATCATTGGAATGTGAACATGTATTAAAGGCCAACTACTGTTATAACACTATAAATGGAATTTGTTGAAGTTGTAAGTGTATGCGGTTTCATTACGTCCAATGAGGCAGTGTTGTTGTGCAATGCATTTCATTGATCAAATGATGTTCACAAATTATAAACTTTTATTGGGTAAAAGTATGCATCCTAAGCTTTAATTTGATAGGTTATATGACTCAATTAGAGCTATATACAAAAAGTTATGAATTTTTGAAGTTAGCCCAAAAAAATTGTGAATTTTATGGAACAACATTCAAAGAAATTAATTCTAGGAATTTTGTACTTCCAACTGGTGAAAGACTCAATAAGGGTTTTATAGCCTTTGGAATACTCCAATACAATGTCTACAAATTTAGTTATGATTTTTCAAATTTTAAGAAAAAAACTGCCAGAAATTCCAAATAATCCAAAAATGGGAAAAAAAGTAGTGGCAATCTTATAATTATGGGAAGCTTTATTAAAGCATATTTCCCTTCATCCTCTTTCCATTTCCGTGCAGCCATGGATGAAGTAAGAAAGAGAAAGATTGAGAGAGTTTAGAGAGAGAAAGAGAAGAAAACTCAAGAGGTAGTCGATTTCTTTGGTGAATTCGCTCTTAACGTGTATAACTCTTCTCCTAAGCTCCTCTTTTATGTGATTCTAGGTGTTGGAAGCTAGAATTTTGGTGTTAGGAAGAGCTGGGGTTTCTTCCATGTAAGGAAAAGCCAGAGGGAGCTTGAGGTAACTTCTGAAACTTCAATATTTGATTGTTCTAACTGCCATGGACAATTTAATCAATTAAATTTTGTTGGATTGTCTTTTATTTGAAATTTGGAGATTGTAATGGCCTAAGGGTTATGCTGCTGAAATTTGGTCCAAATGGTAGCTGTAACCTAATTAAATAGTTAAAAAGTGGTTAGGAGTATAAAGGAACACGTCTGCAGAGTTGAAATCGAAAAACCCCAATTTTCCCCAAAGTATTGATGATTTTTGTAATGGCCATATTTTTTATTAAGGGCCAATAAGGATTGTTATGGATATTTGTGAAATTAAATTGAAATTATTATGCGTTTTGAGGTAATTTTAATTAATATGCCATAATTGGTGGCAAAATTGGAAGAATGAAAAATTATCGGTTAATTAGTCAGTGATTAATGAGGAGAGCCAATGAGATTGTAACTAAATGGCTAATGGAGTGATTAGAGTAACTAATTAGTCACTTAATTGAGGAGAGTCAATGAGATTGTGGCATGTGGCAAGTTGGTGAAGAGAGAGAGGAGTATGAGTAAAGTCAAATGGCATTTTATATGAATTCTCCCTCTCCCTTCTTCCTTCCTTTTCGCTGAAATGGTATGGGGGAGGAAGAATTCATCATTTCTTCATCTTCCTAACTCATCTCTCCTATTTTCTCTATCTCCATTTCGGTGCCATTGTAGAGCAAGTGAGAAGAAGAAAAAGCTTCAGCAAAAGTTACGAAGATGGCCTCTTTTGCTCAAACTCTCTTCTCTAAACTTATTCCTTGGGTTGAGAGCTTTATTCTCATGGTTCAAGATTCTCCATTGGTGGTGATTTGGGCTCTTAAGGAACTTTGAAGTTTGGAGAATCAAGAAGCTCCTTTGGAAAAGTTGAAGAGGTAAGTGAAACCAATCTTTCTATCTATGTTTTATGCCAAATGGTTAAGTTTGGAATTTCAGGAATATTTGGCCTTAATTTCGAAAGATAAGGGTAATTTGGTATTTGGCATGTTGTTGGTATGGAAATAGGTGTTTTGGTATGTGTTTTGGATAGATAGATTAATTCAAGAATGAAATGGTATGTTTAGAAATTTTAGAATTTTGGAGTTGATTGTAGCCCACGAAGAAAGGCATGATAATGGAATAGGAATGTGGCAATTCTGATACTTCTATGTAATTCCTTGTGCATTTTTGTGTGGGGGTAGCTTTGGTTTGGTATTTGGGACCATTGGAATCACTTAGGTAAAAATCTTGAAATGCTACCAGGTTTTCTACATTTTGTGGTTTCTGATAAGCATCACTCGAGTGATTTGGGGTCCACTCGAGTGCGGGATGAGCTTCACTCAAGTGAGGATGAGTCTACTTGAGTGCCGTAGTGTATTTTCCCTTTCTGCCTTCAGCTTTCATGTTGCACTTCCGTGCCAAGGGCAAGAGTGTTGCCTTACTTGCAAGTGTTGTGGGTTCTCACTAAAGTAAGCCTCCTCTCACTTGAGTACAGGTGTATTTGACACCTTGAACTCTCGTCTCAAGTTTCTACTCGCTGCCAGGTTTCAAGAGTGTGCCTTAACACTTGCGAGTGTTGAGTTGTCACTCAAGTGAGGTCTTCTCACTCGAGTGCTGCTCTTCTTTGAAAGTTCTTATGCTTTCAAGTTAACACTTTTTGTTCTTCACTTCCTAGAACTAGAGTGAGCATTAGTCCATCACTCAAGTGAGGTCTTCTTTACTCGAGTGTCCGTACATCATCACTCGAGTGAGGCCATCTTCACTCAAGTGAATAGTGAAAAATCAGTTTTATTCTTCCAAAAGAGGATCTTAGGGATAGGTCTTCCAACCTTTTAGGGCCTTTGCTAGAGGCATTTATGGGTTCTTAAAGGACAATAATGATAACTAATTTAAGAGTTGAGAAGTTATTGAACATTGGATTAGAGAATTGACTCTTCATCCCTCATTATGAATTATAGGATTCGACATTTGCCTTACTCAGGAGAGATCGGCACCAGAGCACGCGCTGAAGGACCAAGGTAGTGACTTTTCTCTCATGTTTGGGTGTGACGTTTGGTAAGCATTACTTGTCATTGAGATTTGTGAAATGTATGTACCATAGTCCATTACAGCATGGGCAGTTGTAACGGGTGATGTCTATCACACCTATTCCTGCGATTGAACTATCATTGTAATCGACATGGATCGTTGAGAATCTTTCCAAAATGGCTTGCATTATGAATTTTGCTAGTATGGCTTGCATTGTGAATCCTGCCAGTGTGGCTTACATTATAAAATGCTTTATATGAATCCTAGCTATGGTGAAATATATTGTTGTGAACTATGTTGTTGCAATATAGCATGAGCAAACATAAGGGTGACATGAGTCATACCTGCCCTTACTGCTATAACTACCATTGTAGTTGCTATGTGTTGTGTGATGATTTACTTTCACGCCTTATTGTTATACATATTATGAGCGACTTGACACTGTGGGGATTCCTTAGAACTCACTCTCCCGAAAACAATTTTAGACAAGGCCAAAGGATCAAAGGGGAAGCGGGTGATGAAGAGTGGATAACACTCTGGGCTAGGAGTTTATTTTGGATATTGGTTATCATTTTGTATATCATTTGGTTATGTAGTTGGGAATTACATGTACATATTGGATAGTATTTGTGTAATCCCTTTATTATGGGAAACTATTTGGGCATTTGTGCCTTTTAAACCCTTAATTAGTCAATGGAACCTGAGTTTGTCTGGAATTTACTGTGTACATGATATTGATAAATGAAATCAAATTGTTCAGGCCAATTGTGTATTGAAATGCAAATATGAGATCACTGTTGATCAGGTTTTGAAAAAGCTTTTGAAAACCCTGATTTTGGGAAACTTGCTTTTATTAAGGTCCTTAATCGCATTATGATCTCTAATTTCATATAACTATGAGTTTATGAACTTAATCTCGGCCTATGGTGGAAGGGGTTTACATTTGTTTATATTAGTACTATAGTTCCTGGCAAGGGTAGGATGGCAGGGTAGTTGCCATAGCTTGTTGCCTTAGCCATAGATGATGACTTAGGGTTGTCTGTTGTATACACATAAGTAATTCTGCTGTTTGTTGATATATATATATATGTTTAATGGACTATATGTATACATTTCTATGGTACTAACATGGTGAATCATTTGTAGAGTTAAAGGACAAAATGGTTCGCCCTAAAGTTAGGCTGGATCCAAAGGTGGGAGAATTGAATGACAATCCACCTGACCCAATACGGGAACTAATGAATCTTGTGAGGGAGCAAAGAGATATATTCATGACCTAAGAGAAGAGCTTAGAGACAAAGAGCCAAGCATAATGCTGAGAGGGGTTAATACACTCAAGAGGAAACTCAGGGAGAGACTCGTCATGAAGAAATGGCTGACGGGTCTATTCGGTCTCATGAATCCCTACCTCACATAGTGCCTAATCAAGAGTAACATGGAGTACCAATCAAAGAGAGTAAAGACTTGCAATTCTGGGTCTCTAAGTTTTACAAGCATATGCCTCCGGTGTTCAAAGGGAGGTTTGAACCCCAAGCAGCTGAGGACTAGTTGAACTGGCTAGAGAAAATCTTTGAAGTCCTCGAGTGTCCACGGAGGTAAAGGCGAAGTTGGCTGTGTATAAGCTAGAAGGGGATGTAAACTGGTGGTGGCGGAATATAGCGAAGACTTTAAGAAGCTGGAACGTACCACTAACCTGGGAAGTATTTTAAGAGCAGTTCAATGAAAAGTACTTTCCCAAGTCAGTGAGACTTGAGAAAGAATTTGAGTTCTTAGCCATCAAGCATGGTAATACGGAGAGCTTTGATGAGTACTTATCCCATTTCATCCGGCTATCTCAATACTTTTCCTACCTCCGACATAAAGATGATGAGGAGTGGAGCTCCGATATGCTTATATGGGGGTTGAGGCGTGAGCTAAGGAAGAAGTTAACCACTCATTCATTCATTAAGTTCAACAAGGCAGTGGAGGAGTGCAAAAGAACTAAGAATAATCTGAGAGATTTGTACCCAGTTAAGGGTAGGGACAGTTGCAGTGAGCCTAGTAACGCCCATACTTCCTAGAAGCGGAAGGGGCAAAGATCCTCATTTGGGGGCAATAGCAAGGAGCCTTATTAACCTAGGGGTCATGGTGATCAAAGGCCTCCAGTGAGACCAATATGCAATCAGTGTAGAAAGTACCATCCGGGTAAAACCGATGCGGGGGAAGTAATTTGCTTCAATTGCAAACAGGTGGGTCACATTTCTACTAAGTGCCCACGATTGCAGACAGAACAAAGGCCTAGGAATCATGGTCGAGTGTTTGCCATGACACATAAAGAGGCTTGGAAGTTGCCTAAATTGATCCAAGGTAAAATTCTTCTTGTTGGTAATGAGTTACAAGCTTTATTTGACTTGGGTGCAAGTCATTATTTTATTTCTTATGACTGTGTAAAGTGCCTGGGTTTGCATGTACAAAAATTGTTGTTTGACTTGGTTTTGTCGATGCCATTGGGTGTCAAGGCTATGATGCTGAGGCTTGTTTAAACTGTGTGATAATTATTGAGGGACATGAGTTTGTGGTTGATTCGATTTGTTTACTACTTCAACAACTAAAAGTTATCTTGGGTTTTGACTGGTTAACAACAAATAATGTGCTACTTGATTGTGGGAATAGGAGAATAGTTTATCCTACACCACAGAGGGATGTAAATGTACATAGTAGCCTGAACTTTCTTTCAACGGCTAAAGCAGAAAAATATCTTGAGAAGGGATGCCAAGGGTATATGGTGTTCTTTTCTGTGTAAGGAGAAACTCTAGAAACTATACCTGTGGTAAGAGAATTCCTTGAGGTATTTCTAGACAAACTTAGTAGATTGCCTCTGGAAAGGGAAGTGTAGTTCCCAATTAAGATTGTGCCCGGAACTGGTTCGATATCAAAGGCCCCATATCATATGGCCCTGAATGAAATGGCGGAGTTGAAGAAACTAATTAAAGAATTGCTTGAGAAAGGGTTCATCCGACCTAGTGTATCGCTGTAGGGAGCTCCAGTATTGTTTGTGACAAAGAAAGATGGAAGCTTAATGCTTTTTATCAATTATAGAGAACTTAACAAGGTCACTGTTAAGAACAAGTTGCCTCTCCTGAGAATCGACGACCTGTTAGGTCAATTATCTGGCTCATGTGTATTGTCCAAAATTAATCTAAGGTTAGGATATCATCAGTTACGTGTGAAGTCATTGAATGTTCCGAAGACTGCTTTCAGAATGAGGTATGGACACTATGAGTTTCTTGTGATGCCCTTTGGGTTGACTAATGCACCGGTTGTATTCAAAGATTATATGAACCGTGTCTTCCGACAGTATCTTGACCAGTTTGTGGTAGTGTTTATCGACAACATTCTGATATACTCTAAGAGTAGAGAAGAGCATAAGCAACATCTGAGAATTGTACTGAAAATCTTACGAGAAAAGCAACTCTATGCCAAGCTAAGCAAGTGTGAGTTTTGTCTTACAGAAGTGAAATTTCTTGGCCATGTTATCTCACGTGAAGGGGTCTCGATGGATCCCAATAAGGTGGAAGTAATACTTGATTGGAAAAGGCTAGAAACTGTTTTTGAGATTTACAGTTTTCTGGGTCTTGCTGGTTATTATCAGAGGTTCATTCAGAACTTCTCACATATTGCATTGTCGATGACCAAGCTCACGAGGAAGGATCAACCATTTTTGTAGGATGAACATTGTAAGCGGAGTTTCACTGAGCTGAAGGAAAGGTTGACTATAGAACTAGTATTTATTATACCTAATCCCAAAGAGGCTTACGTCGTGTACAGTTTTGCGAGTAAGCAGGGGTTAGGGAGTGTCCTGATGCAGCAGGGAAGAGTGGTGACATATACCTCTCAACAGCTGAAACCGAATAAGATGAACTACCCCACTCATGATCTGGAGCTTGCGACAATTATGTTTGGATTTGAAGATTTTGCATCAGTACTGTTTGGTGTGACAGTGGAACTATACTGCGACTACAAGAGTCTTAAATATCTGTATGATCAGAAAGAGTTGAACATGAGACAGTGTCGGTAGATGGAGTTGCTGAAAGATTATAGCCTGGAGATCAAGTATCATCCGGGTAAGGTTAATGTCATTGTGGATGCTTTGAGTCGGAAGGCGGAGCTGGTGGCAACGATGATGATCCAAGAGAAGAGAGTGATAGAGGAATTTCAGGATTTAAATCTCTCAAATAACATCTTGTGTGCTAGTTATGGTGTAGTCCAAGGGACGAATGACCTGAGGACTGAAATTGAAGAGGCTCAGATGCACAATGAGTGAGCCCAGTCTATCCAAGCTATGATAGAGTAAGAAGGGACTCGGGATTATGATTTGTCAGCTAGTAGATTGATGTGTTACCATAAGAGAATCTATGTTCCACTGAAGGCTGACTTGAGGCAGAGAATTCTTGATGAGGCTCATTGATGAACCCATGTTATGTGAGTTCACAAAATAAAACTAGGTTTGAAAATGTAGCGTAGTAGCTCAACCTAGGTCGTTCTTGTGAGGGGATTAATTTCCAAGTTTCTAAGTAGTAAAGTGATAAATACCTTAAAGTTGAGAGAAATCATTTTGAGGATTTGATTTTTAAACTAATGAAATAATCTAAGCTAAAGCGAATTTTTTGTATTTTTTGATTTTTAAAACAAAGACGCAAACAGAATTAAAATTAACAATAGCAACGAAGTAAATTTAATAAACTAGAACAATAATGAAATGAGATTCCCTTGAGTTGACATTTTAGTCTTCCTTCCTTGCTAATGATTTGAATTCCATAATGAGTCAAGAGGATGGAACTAAGCTACCATTAGCTCCATACTTGCAATAATTATTTAATTCATTCTACCGAATCAATTAAATGAATACCACCAATTAATAGTGACTCAAGGAGATGAATAATTAACTTACAATTCTAAATTGTAATTACCATTACAACAATTCAAAATATTCAGTTTAATCATTTAAATCCACTTAACCAAGTTGAAATAAACAATTCAACCTACTCCTAATATGAATCATACAAAGCTTAATCAATCAACTCCTAGCTCAACAACCAAGTTTATTCACTTGGCATAGAACAATCTAGATCACAATTACATACTTAAGCAAGCTACAAAATCATATACCAGAAAGAGAGCTTAAAGGAATTCCATTGAAATTTAGAAGCTCAAACCATTACCCAACTCAAGGAAATCACCAAGACTTAGCTACTCATGGAGGAGGAGGAAGATGAAGCTTGATGAAGGAAGAAGGATTTAGCCACGGAGAACCAAAAACAAGAAGCAGAATTGGTCTTCAAATGCTCCACCCAATGACTCTCCAAGTACAGGTGTAGCGCCTCCCTTTATTTCCTTTCTCTATTCATGTTTTTCAATTTTGTTTAGTCAACAATTTAGGCTATTCTCACCTCTTCCTCTCTTCTTTTATTCCATTCGGTTGAAGCTTTTCCAAACGTGTTATAGCTCCTTTTTCAATTCAATCATTCATCTTTTCCTTCAATAGCCATTGCCTGTCTCATTTCTTTACTCTTTAATTATTTCCTCTATCATTTCTACATGTCTCTACATCCTTTTCTTCCCTTTTACATTCGATCAACAGACTTCACAATTCCCCCTTCATCAATTCGTTCTATGCTTTCTTTATTCATTTCGGCTGCCCCTCCAACCTCAACAGCCGCCTCTCCTCCTCCCTTTATTTATTGTTTTTCCTCCACCTTTACTCGGTGCTTTCTTCTCCTCTGTTATACAGCCGCTAAACCCTTGTTTCTCTCAATTGTCTACTCCTTTCTATTAATTTGGTCCAGTAGCTTCTTGGGTCAACTCTTTAATTCTCCCAGTTTAGTCCACCTTGCTTTCTTTTATTTCAATTCAGCTGACACCTTCCATTCTTTTCCATCAGTCCAGCTGTTCTCTTAATTAATTTAGCCCATCATCCTCTTCTCTTTAATTAGTCCAGCCCCTTTTCTTTCATTCATATGGTCCCCATTCGGTCCAGCATCTCTCATAATTCATCTGCTTCCTACCTCTTTCATTTCGGTCTAACAGCTTCCTTTATTCAATTATTTCGGTCAGCTCCTATTTCTTTAATTTCCATTTGGTTTTGCAACTTCGGTCCAACTTCTTTCTATCTTTATTCAACCATTTAGGCTTCTTCTTGTATCCTCCAAAAAGCTACCTCTTTAATACAAAACCCATGGTCCCCACTTGCCTCTTTTTTCCCTTCAATTCTCTCTAAGTTAAAAGTGAGTTGTGTAATGTCATCACCTACAAAATTATATTCATAAAGGTAATATTATGTGCTCACAATTGAAGAAATAATAGGAATAATAAATATTAATTGAAAATATAACAATTTAACCACTATAATTCTCAAAGTATTCTTTCACTAAAATCTCACATTAATACTTGACTTTGTCTAAAATATTCAATTAAATCCCATAAAAACCTAAGATTAATTAATAAAAATATATAAATATTGAGCTCTATCACTCATAACAGTCAATATACTCTTCACCCCTGTATGACCAAGATGTCTCACAACTTGAAATCCATCTATTGGTGGCCAGGGTTGAAGAGTGATGTGACTAAGTACGTAGCAAGGTGACTTACTTGTCAAAAGGTGAAGATTGAACACCAGAGACCGCCAGAATTGCTTCAGAGTCCAAAAATTCCACAATGGAAGTGGAAGAGTGTGACCATGGATCTAGTGGTGGGTCTTCCCAGGATCAGGAACAATAATGCGATCTGGGTAATTATGGATTGACTCACGAAGTCAACGTACTTTATACCTATCAATGCTAGCTACTCTCCTGATAAGTTGCCTGAGATATAATTAAAGAGATAGTGAGACTCCATGGTACACCAAAAAACATCATCTCCAACAGAGATCCCCAGTTTACTTCTAGATTCTGGAGGGCTTTGCATGAAGCTATGGGTACTCAGTTGAGGTTTATCCTGGCCTACCATCCTCAGACGGATGAACAAACAGAAAGGACTATTCATATACTGGAAGATATGCTGAGAGAGTATGTCCTAGACTTCAAGGGAAAATGGGACTACTATCTTCTACTGGCTGAGTTTGCTTATAATAACAGCTATCATGCAAGCATTGAAATGGCTCTGTATGAGGCATTGTATATAAGGAAGTGTCAGTCACCATTGTACTGGACAGAGTTGTCTGAGAGGAAGTTGTATGGGCCGGATCTTGTTGAGCAGATTCTGGGCAAATCAAAACTATCAGGAAGAGGCTCCTTACAGCACATAGTTGACAGAAGAGCTATGCTGACAAAAGAAGAAGACTGCTCGAGTTTGAAGTGGGGGTTCATGTTTTCTTGAGAGTATCTTTGGTCGCAGGCATTAGGAGAGCAATCAAGTGGAAGAAGCTAAGTCCACTAGTACAAAAAAGGTGATTTAGACCAGCACATTTAAACTGGTTGTAGTAAATGAGGTCTAAAAGAAATGTGCGGTGGCATTTACGTAATTATAAAGAATTTGGGAGACCGGTTATTAAAATAACCGGTCTAAAAAATACAATTTAGACCGGTTGTACACTAACCGGTCTTTAAAAAGTAGCTTTTTAAGACCGGTTGTCTAACAACCGGTCTTAAAAGTGGATTTTTAAGACCTGTTGTCTTATAACCGGTCTTAAAAACTTCATTTTAGACCGGTTAATCAACTTAATCGGTCTTAAAAACTTCCCCAAATTTTAACCCAGCTCCCGTGCGCGCCATCTCCATTTCTGAAATCGATCGACTCCAGTCTCACTCTCGACAGTCGACACCATTAACCCTACCGTCAACCGGTCTCTCACCTCCCAAATCCGTCTTCCACTCCATCTCCACCGTCTTTTCCCTTCCATTCCACCGTAACTCAAGCTCCCATCATCACCGACGCCCTCTTTCTCTATCCCTCCGCCTCCGTCAATCTCTTTCTGGGCCGCCACCATCACAGATCTGGCTCTATTTCCAGCACCGCCAGCAACTGTCATCACAGCTTAGAAGAAGTTGGTAATCTACCCTGTTTTACTGTTTTCATGTCTTTAGCCACCTGTGCTTTCTAGTATGTTTGTGTGATTCTTTTACGAGCTAAAGATCTTATCTTTCTCTATTTTGGGATGGGTTTGGCTAGGTTAGAGTTGCAATTATGGTTAGGATTCGCATATGCAGAGTATTTGTGTGACTAATGATAGAACATAAGATTGAACAGATGATGAATTAGGAGTTTTTCTATCTGCACGTTAATTCCAGGAATTTAAAAAAACAATCCCATTCTTAAGCGAGCTTATGCACTGATGTGAGGTTAATTTGAGGTTTTACATTGTTTGTCTGTGAATATAGCCACTATGTTGATTGCTTTGCTCTGATTAGCCTCTTACTATGTGAGCGCTGCAGAATTTTATTGTCCAATATTTTGAAACATTCTCTTGATAGCTTGCAAATGCTTAGTTACTTTGGAAATTCTACTCTGAATTGTGGAGAGGAATATTGGCATTTAGGCTTGAATTTCAAAGATGGCTTAAGGATTAGGAGCTAGAGAGTACTGATATTTGAATGTTCTAACAAGTTCTAGAATATATAAGTCATTTTGTGGCCTTTTGTAACCTTGCTTTCAGCATAATGACTTGTCTTGAAGAGTTGCATATTGTCATATGATTTGGCACAATGGTGAATGAGTGTTTGATCACTTTATTTTGCTTGATTTAAGTGAGTGAGCCATGAAATTCTTTGAATGATGTGGTACTAGCTTTACGGTTGAGCTTTGCAATCTATGTATGCTGTGGAATTATGTTCCTCGTGTGTGCTGAATTTTTGAAGTTTTCAATTTCCTTTGACATCCTGATGTGTAATTGGAAGAGAGATTTTTTTTCCTTCTTTGATGTGCTCAAGAAACGGTGAAACTGGAAAACAGAGTTTGGTTGTTGCAGTACAGTTTTCTGCTGTTGAAATCCAGAAAGATAGGTAGAAAATTGAAGCATAGATATATATATAATTTGAAGGCCATGAGAAGAACTCAGTGCTCGTTTGGCTAACGAGTCTGCCATACTATTGTCGTCTCTGTCAATATATTGGAACTCTACATTCCAACTCCGTTCCAACATTGCTTTAATCTCTGTAAGCAGCTGCCATTTTTCATGCATATCTGGGATCTCATTTTGAAGTAGGTCGATAACCTCGTAGGAGTCACACCTAATCAACACTTCTCTGAACCCCCCATCCCAAACTCTTTTCATGCCCATAAGGCAACCCCAAATTTCAGCACTCAGAGCATCACCAGTATTGAGCCTTAACATAAATCCCTCCACTTATAGTTCTTTTTGCTTTGTTTAACTAGTTACCCTCTATTGGTTTCCAACGGTATTGCTTGGATATTATTAGTCAAAGGACCAAAGTCACCCTAAAAAATATATCCAGGGACAAACAATATAATAATGGATCTAGCGTGTGCAGACGTTAGACATTAAAAGAATATATATCCAAGTCACTTTCTCTAACGAACGCGCATTCTTTCCTTCCTCTTTCCACCTCCATTCCTCATTCCCTCACTCCTTCTCCATTCCACTTTCCCTCATTCCATTTTTTCCTCACACGCTACTCTAAATCACGATATTCTTTGTTTACTTCTAGTTACACTATGTACTTGGGTGTAATGATTGCATGCTCTCATCAATCTCCTACCTTTTCCAGGGAAAAAGTACAAAACAAAAAAAACGTGTTGGAATATATGGATCGTAGTTGGATACAAGCTAAACGGACGAGTGTTGAATATGATGTTGGGGTCAAGGGTTTTTTAGACTTTGCAAAAAGAAATGCCGATGATGATAGTGGGATGTTTTATTGCCCTTGTGTAAAATGTTTGAATGAGAAGCGATTAAGTGCTGCAGATATATATACACATTTAATTTGTGAAGGGTTTTGTAAGACGTATGTAGTATGGGTATGGCATGGTGAACAATTAGAAATGCCAAGTGCATCTCAACAGGGGGAAGTGACTTGTGATGATAATGACACGGATATGGATGATCGGATAGAGGACATTATTCGTGATGTAGGAGAAGAGGCTTTTGAACAATCACATGCATATGGTAATATGTGCAGTGATGCTGAGAAGCCGTTGTACCCGGGGTGTAAAAAATACCAATTGCTAAATGCTGTATTGAAATTGGTAAGCTTGAAAGCACGGCATGGATGGAGCGACAAGAGTTTTTCAGAAACGCTTGAGGCCTTTAAAGATATGCTTCTTGATGATAATGTGTTGCCTTGTCGATACTATGATGCTAAGAAAATACTGTGTCCACTAGGGATGAAGTATAAAAAGATCCATGCTTGCCCTAATGATTGCATATTGTATAGAAAAGATCATGAAGAGAAGGAGCAATGTCCGATATGTGAAACTCCAAGGTATAAATCAAATAAGGGCCCTGCAAAAGTGTTGTGGTATCTTCCAATCATTCTAAGGTTCAAGCGCCTGTTTGCTAATGAAATTGATGCCAAAAATTTGAGATAGCATGCAGATGAGCGGATTTCTGATGGAAAGCTGCGACATCCAGCTGATTCTTCTCAATGGAAAAAAATCGATCAATTATTTCCTACCTTCGGTGAAGAACCTAGGAATCTCAGGCTTGGGCTTAGCACAGATGGTATGAATCCTTATGGTAGCCTAAGCAGTATACATAGTTCATGGCCTGTTCTATTGGTAATTTACAACTTATCTCCTTTGTTATGTATGAAATGAAAGTACATTATGTTGTCTATGTTTATTTCGGGACCAAAGCAACCCGGAAATGACATAGATGTTTACCTAGAACCCTTGATCGAAGACTTGAAAGAGTTGTGGGATAAAGGTGTCGATGTTTTTTATGCGAACAAGAAGGAGACTTTTAATATGCGAGCAATGATCTTTTGTACTATAAATGACTTCCCTGCATATGGGAACTTGTCAGGATATAGCGTTAAAGGCCACAAAGCTTGTCCGATATGTGAAGAAGGCACATGCTACCATCAACTTCAACATGGAAGAAAGACGGTTTACCTTGGGCATAGGCAATTTCTAAGATGAAGCTACCCTTATTGTAGATTAAAAAAAGCTTTTTTCAGTGGCCAAGAGTTTGAAGATGCTCCAAAGGCATTGACTGGGGAGAAAATTTATGAAAAGGTGAAAAATATCAATACTATGTTTGGTAAGTCATCAAAGAGTAGAAATGAGAAAAATATATGGAAAAAAAGTTCCTTCTTCTTCGATCTTCCATATTGGCGCAATCTTGACGTCAGACACTGTATTGATAGTATTGTTGGGACACTGCTCAACATACAGGGAAGTTCTAAGGATGGCGTGAAGGCAAGATTAGACTTGCAAGAAATGGGAATACGAGAAGATTTACATCCAAGGCCATATGGTAATAGAACTTTTTGTCCTCCAGCTGCTCATACTTTGTCTAAGGTTGAGAAAAGAAGCTTTTGTGAGTGTTTACATGGCGCTAAAGTTCCCTCAGGGTATTGTTCAAATTTTAAAAAGCTTGTATCGATGAAAGACTTGAAGTTAATAGGGCTAAAGTCTCATGATTGTCATGTCTTAATGCAACAACTACTCCCAGTAGCTATTCGAGGCATTGCCGAATATGATCTTCAACACATATTGACTAGACTTTGTTTCTTCTTCAATGCCATTTGTTGTAAAGTCATTGACACAGAAAGATTGGAGGAATTGGAAAATGAAGGATACATGATCTTATGCCAGCTTGAGAAGCTTTTTCTTCCGTCCTTTTTTGATATCATGGTACACTTGGTTGTTCATTTAGTGAGGGAGATAAAGTTGTGTGGCCCTATCTATTTCCGGTGAATGTACCCGATCGAAAGAACTATGAAAATACTAAAAGGGTATGTGAAGAACCCCAATCGGCTTGAAGAACGTATTGTTCAAAAATATGTTTCTGAAGAAGCTATGGAATTTTGTCAACATTATTTGTCAAATGTACGACATATTGGCCTTCCTGAACATCATGATCAAGAAGGGGGTAGACGCGGGGCAACAGTAAAGAGCATAGATGCTGATGAATTGCAACAAGTCCATCTGTACATCTTGAACAATGTTGATGAAGTTCAATATTACATGAATGCCCATAAAGAAATTGTACGGAAACAAAATAGTCGAATGAGCGAACAAAGGTTAATCAGGGAGCATAACAGAACTTTCGCACATTGGTTCAAACAAGAGGTTGACGGAGAAAAATGTGTTTCTGATACAATAAATTGGTTAGCACGTGGTCCTGAAGTTGATGTCATAAGTTGGACTTCATTTGTGATCAATGGTTATACCTTTTACACGAAGTCCGCAGATGATAAGAGCACCGTCCAGAACAGTGGTGTTGTATTAGTGGCTGAATCTATGCACTTCTCTAGTTCGAAAGATAAGAACCCTACATTGGCTGCCATACCTTATTATGGGGTGATTGAAGAGATTTGGGTGGTTGACTACGTTAAAATTAGATTTCCCATTTTCAAATGCAAGTGGGTTGATGTCAATAATGGTGTGAAGATTGATAGGTTAGGATTTACATTAGTAGATTTGAATAGTAGAAGTTTTGGAGATGAACCTTTCATTATGGCAAATCAGGCGCAACAAGTGTTCTATATC
Organism: Inga laurina; assembly: GCA_963855925.1. NCBI lineage: Eukaryota > Viridiplantae > Streptophyta > Magnoliopsida > Fabales > Fabaceae > Inga > Inga laurina. The sequence continues at coordinate 10,204,799 of OY979713.1, forward strand.
ACTGATCAGGCAAATAAAATGTGGTCTGTAGCTCTCCAAGGAAAAAGGGTCGTTGATATTGACGAGAAAAGTCACTCAAATTATGATCTTCTTGAGACTCCTTCTTTTTCTAGGGGTCTACCAGAACTGAATGAAGAAGATGAAGCAGATAATGCGCACAGCACAAGAAATGATCATCACGAGGGAATATGGGAGGATATCTCTTTATGATACTACTTTGACCTTAACTAACTAAAGTAATTATGATTATGATTATTATTTGAAGAATATGTTTAGTTATTTTATCGATATAGTCTTCACATGTCATAGCTTAGGATTTATCTTTCTTTATTGTCGTTACAGGCAAATGACGGATCCCCAGCGTCCTAGTGCAGAGGATCAACCACCTCCTCCACTTCTGAGTCAGCCAGCTAGTGCTCAGGAGAGTCAGCCACCTAGTGCTCAGCAGAGTCAGCCAGCTAGTGTTAACCAGGGTGAGCCTAGCAATGCTCCGAGCCAGGGTCGTAGTGAGCGCAGTAGCCAGTCTGTACGGAGGGGTAGACATGCCACACGGTTGACAGATGTTTCCCTCAGTCAAAGTGCAGGCCAAAAGATACCGATTGAGTTTGATAGACATTGGAAACCAATCGGGCCTAATACACAACAATATAGGAGTTTTGTCGGCCTCCTTGCACGTAACAAGCCGAGCATCTTGATAGAGGAGTGGAGAAATGTCGATCCAAAGGTGAAGCAGCATATTTGGGACACTATTCAGGTATACAATTCTCTTCTGTATGTAATTAATTATTATCAAATGACACTTCATTTGTCACTTACTTCAATGCATGCATTTCAGCTCACCTACGACGTTCCTCAGAGTGAGATCTTGTACAACAAGATGATGACATATTGTTATGAGCGCTGGAGCAAGTTTAAGACAAGTCTGACCAACAATTACATTCATATTGAGGTGAAAGATGGTCAGCCTCGTCTTAATCCGTGCAGCACGTATACATTTCTTGATCAAGCGACTTGGCAAGAATTTGTTAGGCTTCGGACTACTCCTGAATCTTTGGTTAGTTGACTTATTTTTCATTTTATTTACTTAGCAATTATCATAATTGATTATAACACTTTCCTTTTATATCATTTCTTATTCGCAGGCAAAAAGGCAAAAAGCACAAGAGAGTGGTAGAAAGAATGATTGCCCTCATACAATGTCTCGTGGGGGTTATGCAAAGGCTGAAAGAGACTTGTTAGCGGCCAAACGGAAGAGATTGGAAGAAGCATCTCAATCCGATCCTTCTGTTTTCTTTCTCCGCCATCTCCGATTCGTCGAGAAGAAAAATGGCAATTTGCCCACCAAAAGAGGAGTGGGACTTATACGAGTGAACAATCTCGTATAGTTGGTGAAAGAATTGTAAGTATATATCGTTATTGTAATTAATTACATAAGAAACATACATTATTACTTATGTTTGTTATTTTGTATTGTGTTATAGGATGAACTTAGAAAACAACAAGCTGAGGGCTCTTTTAAGTCAGAGGGCAGGAATGACATCCTCACAGTTGCTACTGGCAAACACGAGCATCCAGGCCGTGTCAGGGGAGTTGGAGGAGGGGTAGGGATACGGGATTACTTTGGAGCCCCCGTATGCCATTCCTCAAACATCGTGACTAGGGAGGAATTGGAGACTATGTTGGCCATTGCAAGAGCAGAAGCAAAGGCCGAGGCTGAAGCATCTTTTGATGCACTATTAGAGACCCGGTTGAGCAAGATGAAAGAGGAAATGATAGTGTTTATGAGCTCAAGACAAGATACCAGTTCTCCCTAGCCACAATCGATTGATCCTAATAAGCAGAGCACTAAAGGTAGTTGTTACAACATCGGGCAGTCATCAGAGGGTCCTAACCCGCAAATTACTGAGCTTTGTGATCTTTTTGTCGAGGATCCTCTGAGACGGTTAGTTGCACGGGGTAGTGTGCATAACTTGGGATCAACTGTACACCACCGACAAATGGAAGGTGATCAAGTCCAGGTGTCAGTTGACGAGGTGATTATTGCAGATGCACCTGTCCCTATCCCTTCTGATGAATTCAAGATCGTTAGCGATGTCTTGGGCACATTCATCTTGTGGCCAACGAACCTTGTTTCTGGTCGAGCCGAGGATAGTCCGATCAAAGCCCCACCATGTCCAGCTCCCTTCACTCAGCAAGAAGTTTCACAGCCTCCATTGAATATCATGCAGCAAGTGATTCTGATGGCATATGATACATCCTTCAAAACAAGAGAGTGGCCTACGGATTCAGTTGTTGGACACTCAGGAGTGACATGCTATCTTGAGAGGGATGATTTGATGTCCCTGGTAGCTCCTGGACAAAATCTTACGATTGGGATTGTCCAACTGTTCTTAATATAAGTAGCTTCTACAATTCAAAGTAAATATTTTAAAAGTTTCACCGTTTACCTTTTATTTATATGCTTTCGTTATTGTAGGTACATGCATCGTAGGTTGGTCTCCTCTGGCAAAAGCGAAAAATTTGGATTCTTATGCCCCCATCACATCCAAGAGAAAGGGACCACTGCTGCTATTAGACATCGATACTTGTCAAAGAGGCTTAGTGAAACTGGAACTGAGTGTTTCTTGGCTCCATATGTGCATAGGTAAGAAAGAAACTGATATTTTATAATTTATATAATATTTTATGTTTGCTTAATATTCTTCTGTTTTTTTCAGTGATCATTGGCAGTTGCTTCTTCTATGCAAGAGTAGTTACACTATCATCCTCTTATGTTCCCTCCACTTCAAACCAGGGAATGATTTGAAAAAGACCATGAATTCGTTAGTTTTCTTGCATTATTACCTTTTGTATGCAAAGTTTATGGAATTTGTGTAAAACCAATAACATTTGTCATTGTGATGATCATAGGACTATGCGGACATTCCTACACAGTGCTTGTGGTAAGCATGTTCGTGACTTAAAGGACCCTACATGGATCATGCCAAAGGTTAGTACATATGGATTTGTTTACAGAATGTAATAAGACATGCCTTTATATTTGTTTTAATGATATCATGTTTTTTCTCGGAGCCGTCGGCAACCAAAGGGGTCCAACTTATGTGGTTTTTATGTTTTGAGACATATTTACAATATTATCACTCTAGGCACGACTGATTTTACTCAAGAGGTAAATTTATATTTCAGAACTTTTGTTTTACTTTATTGTTTTTAAGTTACTAAGTCAATGTTTCGTCTGGTTTTGGTGTTACAGATGTTTGATCTTGCTGATCCCTTTCCTGAAGAAGATATTGATTTCATTCACACATGTTGTGCTGAATTCATCCATGAGCTATTACAAAAATAGTGAGTTTTTGAATCCAATGTTCATTGTACATTATTGTAAAAATGTACCCATATTAGGTTAGATTATTATGTCCTTTGTGAAGCTTGAAGACCTTTTTGAGATGTTTTATCTCTGATTATGAATATGAATGTAGATATTTAATGACAGATGTTTCTAGCTGTATTTTGCATTTGTTAGTTTGTCCCTTTTTTTGTTTACAAGATGGATGTCAATGGATCAAATCGCATATAAGCACTATTTGATTATTATGTATTTCATAAGTATCTCCAAGTAAGCTTTAAATGTTATAAACAGGGAAGCATGTTCTTGAGGCTTAAGTAATTCTAGAGCTAGTGAGGGGGTTGAAGGTATTGTGTATGCCTCCAATTTCTGTGTCTTCCTATAGAAGAGGCAATTAGAGGGACTTTTACATTATTCCTATTGTGTATGCCTCCAATTTCTGTGTCTTCCTATAGAAGAGGCAATTCAAAGGGCATGTTCATTGCTTTTGTTTTACTGCTGTCATTTGGATATTGTCTATTGCAAATGAATCATCAATATATGACTATACTGCCTGGTGATTTTGAATTTTGAAATTGAAATGAGTGATTGTCATGTACTGCTATTTAAAATTAGAGCATTCTGTGCTTGTACATATAATAAAAGGGACGTTTTTAAAAAAAAATGAAGCTTTAAGACTGGTTGTAGTCACAACCGGTCTTAAAGGTGAGAAATTTAAGACCGGTTGTTACCACAACCGGTCTTAAATGTCTAATCTTTAAGACCGGTTGTGGCACAACCGGTCTTAAAAACTCCACATTTAAGACCGGTTGTTCCCACAACCGGTCTTAAATGTGGAGTTTTTAGACCGGTTGTGGATACAACCGATCTTAAAAGTTTGACTTTTAAGACCGGTTATAACAACCGGTCTAAAAAATAACAGACTTTTAAGACCTGCTGTATTAAGACCTAATACAGAACTGGTCTAAAAAGTCATTTTTAACCGGTCTAAAAAGTCATTTTTCTACTAGTGGTCTAAGGTAAATTGGTCCATTTGAGATTCTGGCAAAAATCGGACCGATGGCATATCGGATAGAACTACCCCCGAATTTAAGCAGACTTCATGATGTATTCCATGTCTTGCAACTCAAGAAGTACCAACCAAACCCCAAGCATATTATTGAGTATGAAAAGGTTGAATTGCAAGATAACTTCACTTATGCTGTAGAAAAATAGCGAATCATCAATAGAGAAGAGTGGAGGCTCAGGCATCAAAGCTTACCATTTGTGAGGGTGGTCTGGAAGGGAATGTCTCCAAGAAAAGCAACTTGGAAAGAATAAGTGGACATGAAGAAGCGATTTCCTAAGTTTATGCCTCATAATGTGTAACAAATTTTGAGGGCGAAATTTATTGAACGGGGGGAGAATTGTAATGCCTCAATTTTTGATTAAGGGATAATAAGGATTATTATGGATATTTGTGAAATGAAATGGAAATTATTATATGTTTTGTGGCAATTTTAATTAATATGCCATAATTGGTGAAAAAATTGAAAGAATGGAAAATTGTCGGTTAATTAGTCAGTGATTAATAAGGAAATTAATTACTAGCTAAGAAGAAATCGGACGTGTAGCTAAATGGCTAGTGGAGTGCTTAGAGTAACTAATTAGTCACTTAGTTGAGGAGAGCCAATGAGATTGTGGAATGTGGCAAGCTGGTGAAGAGAAAGAGGAGTATGAGAAAAGTCAAATGACATTTTATATGATTTCTTTCTCTCCCTTCTTTCCTCATTTTCACTGAAAATGGTATGGGGGAGGAAGAAATCATCATTTCTTCATCTACCTCACTCATCTCTCTCATTTTCTCTCTCTCCATTTCGGTGCCATTGTACAACAAGTGGAAGAAGAAAAAGCTTGAGAAAAAGGTAAAAAGATTACCTCTTTTGCTCAAACTCTCTTCTCTAAAGTTATTCCATGGGTTGAGAGCTTTATTCTCATGGTTCTAGATTCTCCATTGGTGGTGATTTGGGCTCTTAAGGAAATTTGAAGTTTGGAGAATCAAAAACCTCCTTTTGAAAAGTTAAAGAGGTAAGTGAAACCAATCTTTCTATCTATGTTTTATGCCAAATGGTTGATTTTTCAATTTCTAGAATATTTGGCCTGAATTTTGAAAGATAAGGGTCATTGGATATTTGTCATGTTGTTGGTATGGAAATGGGTGTTTTGGTGTGTGTTTTGGATAGATTGATTGATTTGAGAATGAAAAGGTATGTTTAGAAATTTTAGAATTTTGGTGTTGATTGTGGCCCATGAAGAAAGGCATGATAATGGAATAGGAATTTGGCAATTCTGATATTTCCATGTAATTCCTTGTGCATTTTTGTGTTGGAGTAGCTTTGGTTTGGTATTTCGAACCATTGGAATCACTTGCGTAAAAATATGGAAGTGCTATCAGGTTTTCTGCATTTTGTGGTTTCTGATAAGCATCACTCGAGTGATTTGGGGTCCACTCGAGTGCGGTAGTGGATTTTCTCTTTCTGCCTTCAGCTTTCATGTTGCACTTCCATGTGAAAGGCAAGAGTGTTGCCTCGCTTGCAAGTATTGTGGGTTCTCACTAGAGTAAGCCTTCTCTTACTTGAGTGTAGGTGTATTTGACACCTTGAACTCTTGTCTCAAGTTGCCACTCACTGCCAAGTTTGAAGAGTGTGCCTTAACACTTGCGAGTGTTGATCTGTCACTTAAGTGAGGTCTTTTTCACTCGAATGCTCCTCTACTTTGAAAGTTCTTATGCTCTCGGGTTAACACTTTTTGTGCTTCACTTTTTAGATCTTGAGTGAGCATTAGTCTATCAGTCGAGTGAGGTCTTCTTCACTAGAGTGTCCATAGATAATCACTCGAGTGCAACAGTGAAAAATCAGTTTTGTGCTTCCAAAAGGGGATCTTTGGGATAGTTCTTCCAATACTTTAAGGCCTTTGTTAGAGGAATTTATGGGTTTTTAAGGGACAATAATGATAACAGATTTAATAGTTGAGAAGTTATTGAACATTGGAATAGACAATTGACTCTTTGTCCCTTATTATGAATTATAGGATTCGACATTAGCCCTACTCAGGAGAGGCCGATGCCAGAGCATAGATGTAAGGACCAAGGTAGTAACTTTTCTCTCATGTTGTGTATGATGTATGGTATGCATGACTTGTCGTTGAGATTTGTGAAATGTATGTGCCATGGTTTATTGCAGTGTGAGCACTTCAGCGTGAGCAGTTATAGGGGGTGATGTCTATCACACCTACCCCTACCGTTGAACAGCCATTGTAATCGACATGGATCCTTGAGAATCTTGCCATAATGGCTTGTGTTGTGAATCTCGCCAGTGTGCCTTGCGTTATAAAATGCTTTATATGAATCACAGCTGTGGTGAAATATTTTGTTATGAACTGTGTTGGTGCAATACAGCGTTAGCACTTTAGCGCGAGCAAACGTAAGGGTGACATGAGTCATACCTGCCCTTACCGCTGTAACTGCCATTGTAGTTGCTATGTGTTTTGTGATGATTTGCTTTCACACCTTATTATTGTGCATACTATGAGTGACTTGACACTATAGGGATTCCTTATAATCTTACTCTCCCAAAAACAATTTTAGACAGGGTCGAAGGATCAAAGGGGAAGAGGGTGATGAAGAGTGGATAACACTCTGGGCTAGGAATTTATTTTGGATATTGGTTATCATTTTGTAAATCATTTGGTTATTTTATTGTGAATTACATGTATATATTGGATAGTATTTATGTAATCCCCTTGTTATGGGAAACTATTTGGGCATTTGTGCCTTGTAAACCCTTAATTAGTCATTGGAACCCGAGTGTGTCGGGAATTTACTGTGTACTATGATATTTATAAATTGAATCAAATTGTTCAGGCCAATAGTATATTGAAATGTGAATATGAGACCATTGTTGATCAGGTTTTGAAAAAGTTTTTGAAAACACTAATTTTAAGAAATTTTCTTTTATTGAGGTCCCGAATCGCATTATGGTCTCTAATTTCACATAACTATGAGTTTATGAACTTAATCTCGACATATGGTGGAAGGGGGTTACAATTTTGGCCAAGGCAAGAAATAGGGCAAGAGTTAGATTTTCAATAATTTGATAATTTCGTTGAGTTTGGGAGGGAAAATTAGGTGGGGTTACAATCGATCATTTTTTCAAAAAAGCCCAAAAAATCATAATTACAAAAACGCCCTTGAAACACTGAAATAGAGGCTGCCAAGTGCATTGTTGTCATTTGGTAGTGAATTTGATAATTTTGAGTCCAAAAATGAAATCCTTGGACAAAAATATGTTAGAATAGCCCAATTCAAAATTTTAGGAAAACTACAGCCGGGCCTGGTGCTGCAGGGTTGGGCCGGGTCTCAAGGGCAATTTGGTAAATTTTTACATAGGCTAATATAACCACAATAAACACTATGGAAGTTCCTAAAATGGTACATGAAGGGGTTTTAACCTAATTCTTGTACATTTGATATTTTAGGACTTAGTTGGGAGCCTAAGCTTGCTACATTTTACGAGGCGAACGATTTGAGGCAAGAAAAGGGTTAAGGTAGGGACTACTATCTCTCATATACTATGTGACTATTTATACAATGTGTGTTACTGTATTTTATGATATAAACAGGTGCTGGAGGCATATCACCTAGCTGTGGTCTAGGACCTAGGCAAGGTATACTGGTCTTGCCTAGCTGTGGTCAAGGACTCGGTTGAGGTACACGTAGGGGTTTCAACTGGATTGTTGCTTGAGTTTTGTGTACACACACGGATTGATGTGAATTTTCATTTTACTTGATACGGTGCATTGCATATTTTATTTTTGCATTTTATATGTTGATAGTATGTTCTAATGGGATTCCTTGGAATCTCACTCCTTTTCCAAACAAAATATGTCAGCGGGTGCCAGCGGCTCGAAAGCATGGAAGAAGATACCAGGAAGTGATAGGCACATTTTCGGGACAAAGACAGTGATTATATTTAGTCATTATTTTGAATTTTTTTTGATAAATTGTATATATTACCAAACCCTACGGTGCATTCCTCAATGTAGTCATGTACTAAATATCAATATTTTGAGGCTATTTCTATGTTGCCCATCGAACTGCACGCAAACACTCTGAAAATTGAGAAAGTAAGTTAAGGGTATTATAAGTGTGGTACTTGTACTCCCTGCTGAAAGGTACTTGTGCTTTTCCTATCCCAGTTTGGGAGTGCATTACACATATGATAGAAGATAGCATACACAAAGCATATATAAGTTCACAGTGTATGAATGATAGAGTTACTACATAAATCCCTTTTCCTGACTCTAAAATTCCAAATTTATAAAAAAAATGAGTTATTACTCATTCATAGATTCTTCTAAACTTAATTTTTTTAGTTATCTTAGCTTAAAACTACAAAATGACCAAAATGCCCTTAAGGACCCTATCCTAGTCCCTTTATACCCGATCCAACTATACTTTTTCAAAAATTATGACCCTAGTTATTCCTACACAATTTCACTTGTAGAATCCATTTTTAACATCAGAATTGCCAAATTCACTGTCAAAAGACAATTTTGACCTTGGCAGCCCCTACTTAGGGGTTTATAAGTCATTTTGTCATTTCACATTCTAATGATTTTCACACTTCCTACTGAACATAGACCCTACACAATTTTTCCTTCTGAACACATTGAAAATATCAATTTAACGAAATTCTATCTCCTACTACCATTTTAATTTCTAGCAAAAACATGCACAAGAGAAAGGTAAATTGGTTTTCTTGATTTAACCCTTTAAACTCCTTCCTTTTCACTCATAATCACATATTTAACTTTTTAAACACTTAATAAACATGATTTGTAGAAATTTGGGCTGCATAACCCCTTAGGGTTTCATCATCCCAAATTTACAAAATTAATCAAACCAACCACAAATCAAGGTAACCATAACAACAACAACATATTAACCAAGATGATCAAAGATCTTGAGATTACCTCATGATTTCTCTACTTTTTCTCTACAATCGTCCTTCTCTACTTCTCTTTCTCTTGAATTTTTGCTTGCTATACATGATATTCATGAAGATAAAGAGGTTAGATAAGGTCTTACACAAGCTAGATGTAACCCCCGTCTGTAATTATATCCGAAATATGCGACTAAAGTGAAATAGAGACCAATAATAAACAAAACTCATTCACAATCCTATCCTTGAGATAGGGTTTTCACAAATAAGTTTCACAAATAATTTAACCTGGTCTCATATTCAAATTTTGAATACAATTACTATGCGAAGATAAATCACATTCATTACAAATATCAGAGTACATAACATAATCATCCCGGTAATCCCAGGTTCATACCTTCGCTATTTTGTTTCAAAGGGCACATTAGCCCATTACAATTACTCAAATGGGGATTACATAAATCCATTCGAATTCATGATCAAATACTTATCCACAACATGTACATTCCGAGTATACATTCCAACCTATCTAACCATATATATATATATATCTAAACATATACAGTTATCCCAACAACAATGATAACCAACTACTAAATTAAATGCCCTAAGGAGTCTTCACCGCCCTTGGTTTCTTGTTCCATCCTCGATCCACCTACCCTGTCAAAATGTTGGTAGGGAGGGTGAGATTCTAGAGAATCTCAGTAGCAAACAAATACCAATATGCATGTAAGATAAGTGTTTAATGAATGACATACTTGCAATACATAACTCATGCTCATACAATGACATATCTGCGTGCTCAATGTTTCAACAACATACTCATGGCCATAGCATAAATAGAAAGAGAGGTAAGTTCCCAACACTTTTGCTTTCCACGTATGCTCCAGCACCGGCTACTCACAATCAAGGCAAATACTGAACCCTATAAACCAAATCAAAGATATAGGGTTAATCTTTAATCCAAATCCTTACTTTCATATCGCTTAAAGTTGGTTGTCATTTGAGTCCCTTAAGTGTCTAATAATAAGCTCAACAAAAGCTTGGAAGGATTGGGGCGTACTAGGTTGGAAATCACTTTTCAAAATTACCAAGTACTGAAAATGGGGGTTGGCTGCAGCCAAGAATCCTCTAGCTACAGCAAAAACATGCACAGAAAGTTTTTGGTTGCAGCCAAGAACCTCTGGCTACGCCCAAAACACACACAGAAACTTTTGCGCTGCAACCAAGAACTTTTGGCTGCAGCCAAGCAAACTTCGGAAATTCATAACTAATTCTAGAATAATTGAAATGAGGTGATCCCAAAGCCAAATGAAATCTATTTAAGTCCTCTTCAGAGGAAAAATATGATCCATTACCAGAAATCACCACACAATTCTAGATTCACATGAACTGACACAATTTATATGTTGATTTTGAAGCTTGGGATGTGAGCTTTAAGACTGGAAAGTTTCATAATTTTCTAGCATCATTTGCCCAGTTAAAACATCCACACGAACGAACTGCCCAAAACAGACTTTCAAAAGACAGATTCCAGATTTTGCATCTTTGCTTCCAATGGTTACCAAACATCATTCCCACACAAATTTTCACAAGGAATCCATTGGAAACACCAAAACAACCAAATTGACATAAAATTGACATGTTCCCACAATACTCTCAACATGTCAACATAATTCACATTTCAAAACCTAACATTGTAACTTTTCCATTTCCAATGCCAATCCAATTCCAATGACCAAATTACACAACAAATCACCATTTCCAACACAAATCAACATGCAAT